>OZ010796.1:69763569-71100834 GCA_963932465.1 Maratus speciosus | reverse complement strand
GCACATCCTACTTGTTATCTTAATGAATGCAAAAACTGTCCCAAATTTGAAGAATTTAAAATATATCTTGACAAACTATTTTGTGAAAACAGTATTGAAACAATTGAATACAAACAATGGTTAAATGTGGATCGTTCCATCCTACAAACTTTAACAAATTCGTATGAGGAATTTATTGAATCATTTATTGATAAACTTTCTGTGCTTATCCGACACTCATTTATAGCCCAACAACAGTCCTCATTCTTTAAGGATACAAAAAATAATCTTAAATTTGGGGAGTATGCTATAGTGTCTGATTTTTCAGAAAATTATTCATTCATTCTTCAAGACGAAGCTCATGGGTTTCATTGGAATAATGCGCAGGCAACAATCCACCCATTTGTTATATATTATAATAGAGACAACCACATAGAAAATATTAGTTTTGTTGTTATTTCTGACTGTCTTTCCCATGATACCACAGCTGTATATGTATTTCAGAAGAACCTAGTCAAGTTTTTAAGAGGAAAATTTGATGAGACTCCCCTAAAGTTTACATATTTTTCTGATGGTGCAGCTGCTCACTATAAAAACCGCAAGAACTTTTTAAATTTATGCTGTCACAAAAAGGACTTTGGCATACCTGCTGAATGGCACTTCTTTGCCACTGCCCATGGGAAAGGAGTATCAGATGGCGTAGGTGGTACTGTGAAAAGATTAGCTGCTCGAGCAAGTTTGCAACAGACATATACTGACCAAATTATGACGCCACGAGCATTACACGAATGGGCTTCAAGTCATATTTCTGGCATAGAATTTTGTTATGTAACTTCCCAGCATTATGAAAATGAAAATAATTTTTTACAGGAACGTTTTTCTTCTTCTTGTGCAATATCAGGCACACAAAAGTTACATGCATTTATACCCCAGAACAATAACACTCTTTTATGCAAAATTTATTCTAATTCCGATACAGGCAAAATTGTAAAAGTAACAAAGAAAGAAGGAGAAATTGAACTGGAAGAAATAAATGGTTATGTAACATGCAGTTATGATAAAGAATGGTGGTTAGCCTGTGTACTTAGCGTAAATTATGACACAGAAGAAATTAAGATCAACTTCCTGCATCCACATGGCCCATCATCATCATTTTATTTTCCAGAACACCCTGATGTTTTACAAGTGGCAGCGAATACAATACTAACTAAAGTTGATCCTAGAACTGTCACTGGTAGAACATACAAGCTATCTGAAGATGAAATGCATTCTGCATCCATAAAATTAAGAAAAAAAAATTGTACTACAACTGATTAGTATTGTCAATTCTAAATATGATTAACATAATTTATAAGCCATACATTTTCATTTTTGGATTTCAAGTATGTATACTTATACATCATTGGTGTTTAAACTTTAAAAATATATTTTGAATAGCATAGTTAGATATTTATTAAATGGTTGATTAAATCTATTTTTTCTATCATATATAAAATCTTCTGTCTTTTATATGTGTATCAACTTTCCTAAAACATTTAAAAAATAAAATTAGATATTTCCCTGTATATACAAATTGGGATAAAATATTATGGTATTATTTTAATATTGTCTTTTGATGGTTAAAATCTTATTTTCTGTATATTCAGTATGAAATTTTAGTTTAAAATTCAAAATTTGTCACTTGTTATGAGCAAATTCAGATGCAAGTAGTTTCATAAAATTTATTTTTCATGAACCCATTGCAGTCCCAGGCTAAAACTTTCAGATTCTGTTTATAATAAGTTGAAAAGTAACATATAATTTTTTTAGAACATTTTAAAAATTACAACTTTAAAATTTTTAATTTTAAAATTTAAATTTGATGACCTTGAAATTAATTTTTTTTTTTAATATAGTCATGCAGTATATCATATGAAAGTACAATTCATATACTTTCAAACGACACCAAAATCAAAACTCTACTTTAATTAGGAAAGAAGTTTGAGCCTATTTTGTATTGCAAGAATTGCTAAAATTTGACCAAATTTAAATTTAAATATTTAGAAAACTAATAGTAATATGAACTAAAAACACTGGATTTATTCATTTCTCTATTAGTGCAACAAATAAACTAAATTTCATCCAATTTGGAGATGGTCGGGTTGTGGGCTGTGTTGATTTGACATGGAATGACCCGTGTACTGTACAGACGGCAAGGGTGATAAGAAGTAGAAAAGCTCTTGCTGATATTTCTCCTTTGAGTCGTTTGTTTTTTCTTTGGCCAAGCAGTGTTTGTTTGTGGTGGGGGGGGGGGGAATCGCGGGGTTGAGTTCGCCTAACCCAGTTTCGTAAAAGGAAATCGTGAATATTATTTCCTGCATAAAACAAAACATTTGAACAAATAGACACCTAGATGCATTATACTTGATAAGAAAATTCTGAGTTCGGGTCTGGGTTGAAATAAAATGGAAATTTCTTATTCTGGGTTTATAATTCAATTGTTAAAAGGTTAAAACTTTACTTATAGAGTTGCACAACAAAGATAATTAAAAGATTATAGTTTGTTTGGCATGTTTGCATAATTCTTCGAAATCATATACTAAGCTAATCATACGAAAGGTTCGATAGGCGCAAAGTACGCAAGACTCGCGCTTATAGAGACCCCCAAGAAGGCTGAAATACCTTTAAATTAGTAGTTAACGACGATTAGTAACGAGCAACTTCCGCTTATAACATCCCCCCCCCCCCCTCTTGACGAGAGTTAAGGGTTTTTTTTTTTTAAATAAAAATACAGTGCCCCGATTTTTTTTTTTTTTTCATTGGGACCTCTTTAAGAAGGAGGCCGGGACCGACTACACAATTATTAGTATTTCAATGCTTGTGTGGACAGGGCAAAATGGCAAAGCAAGAGCTACTTCGGTATAGGTTCAATAAATGTATTGGCAGAATCCCAAAACAGGTGAGACACCCCATTTGGTGACTTTTTTGCCAAGCGCCAAACACCCCGCATACGCCAACCTAAAATATGGCAACCTGAAAACTAACGTGATTGGTCCACTTTCCTGGATGCTTCCAGACTGTTTTTTACTACGTCATCATCCTGGAATCAAGGGAAATACAACATTTATAAATAACGACGCTTTAGAAAACACAGGAAAGCAGATTTTTATGAGATTCAAAATAAAACAAACGATTTCAACATAAATTTATTGAAAAATGTGAAATTTTTAAAGTACCTTTCCAAATCAGAGTAACGATTTAATGATTAAAATTTTCATTTCTCAACAACTTTCACAAAAAATCATGGCGTCATTTAATATTTTAAAGTACGTGCCTATATCAGAGTAAACATTGAACAATTCATTTCTTATTTACAAAAGTATGAACGCTTCGTGTTCATAAAAAAAATAATATACCGTAATTTCGGGAGTAAGCGCTGCACCCGCAATATTCCTTCTAAAAAAAAAAAAATTGCCGTACGCGCCGCACCTGGCATAAGCACCGCACTAAATGTAGATTAAAGGCCTAAACTTAGACATTTTAAAAAAAGAACAATTAATAACGCAATTAAAATTAATTTAATGTTTTAAAGGATTTTTAAAACATAAAATGACTTACTTATTTAGTTTTTTATTCCCAAGGACTTGAGGAGACATCCGTTGGTTATTTATAATATAACCATTCAGAGCGCGGGACGCGAACCCTTCTCCTCATGGCGCTCCACGTTTTTTAAAGTGGTCGGCGCCACTAGGCACGCTTTTTATAGTGGGTCGCATCCACTATTCAGCAAAATCAAAAGCCATCAAATTCACTCAGTTCGCTGTCTGATTGGAACAACTTTCGAATATCGTCATTCAATTCGAGGCTATTTTCATCATCGTCCGACAGCTCAATATCCGTATCAGCATCCTGACTCGAGGGAATTATTTCTGCCGCTGCGAATCCGAAATAATGGAACTCGGCTCAACGGCATTCCATGCTGCCGACACCCATTTCGCCACTTCGGCGTACGACGCTTTCTTCAAATTGCCGCCTTTAGTGTAGGAGTGTAAACCACTTGACATCCATGTCTCCCATTGCTGTCGCATGTGGTGTTTAAAAATGCGATTTGGTATCAAATCTAAGGGCTGCAATTTTTTTGTAAGCCCGCCAGGAATGATTGCCAGAGATGCAGCACATTTCCTGGCCGCTTCTTTTACAGGCTCAGTCAAGTGAGCCGCCATGGAATCCATTATCAGCATTCCACTTGGTTGGAAAAAAGCGCCTTTTCTTTTTTTCCACACTTCAGAAAACCAGTCTATCATCAAGTTTTCATTATTCCATCCTTTTTCGTTGCATCTTATTACAACATCCGATGGAAAAGTCTCCTTTGGTAAGGTTTTCCTTTTGAAAATTAGCATAGGCTTCATCTTTTCGCCACTCGCGGTACACGATAAAACGCATGTGAATGAAGTTTTTTCATGACCCGTAGTTGAAATGAAAACAGAATTTTCTCCAGTTGAATTCACAGTTCTACTTGGGGGGCAATCGAACGTCAACGGAACTTCGTCCATGTTGATTAACTGGGAAGGCTTAAAATTCTTTTCATTTTTCAATTTCATTACAAACTCCAGGAATTTTTTTTTCTTTTCGATCCAGTCAGCAGGGAGATTCTGTCCCACACTTGTCCTTTGCCTCACGGACAACTTGTGTCTCTTCATAAAACGGAAACACCAATTTACGTTTCCTTTGAAATTTGAAATTCCCATATCAGCAGCAATATTTTTAGCTTGCATTCGAATTTTCACAGTTGAGATTGAAAGCCCTTCTTCGCGCTGTTCTAAAATCCACTTCTTTAGATTTTTTTCCAACTCTGGCCAATGAGCTGTACCGCAACGTCTTGCTTTTTTCAATTTCGGCATTTCTTCAATAGCTGATTTTTCTGATCGCCATCGGCGAATGCATCTTTCGTCTATACCAAATTCACGTGCTGCAGGACGATTTCCAATACTCTCTGCTTTCATAATCACTTGTAATTTAAATGCAGCAGTATAATTTCGAAGTCGCTTGGGAGCCATCTTAAAATATACCAACAATCAAAAGATTAAAAAAGATTGAAAAAATGGCAAACCACGCTGAAAACGAACGACACAAGTGCGAATGCGATGTATATTGTATATAGCAATAGCCACATGGCAATAGCAATGAGAGGGGACAGGCAAGTATCCAATCAAATCGACTGACCACTATGTTTCGAGCAAAGAGCAACCCACTTTTATAAAAGGGGTGAATGGATAAGTTAAGAGAACAATGAGGACAAAAAACTTTACTCCGTGAGACAGAACGGGCCAGATATGTAATGCGCGATAGACAACTTTACAAAGTAGTGATGCAAACCAACGACGATTTTTATTTTTACTTTCTACCCCTTTCCCTTTTTCTTTGGAGTTTCGTTAGACTTTATTCTATCATTTAAATTTACGAACGTAAATGATTAATTTAAATAGAAAACTATTTTCAAAACATCAGATAATATTGACACTTTGTGAATGCTTAAATCGCTAAAATAATAAAGATGGATATTACCGAATTTTTTTACCTTTTCCTTTGTTCTTATAATGGATTTTACTTTTTACTTTTATTTAATTCTTAATTTCTTCTCTAATATTTTTTTTATTTAATTCTAAAAGGATTACAACCACTCAGTGTTGAATTCAGGGGGTGATCCGTTGAGGGGGGCACATCCCTCCCCAGAAGATTTGAGATTTTGTGTTTTCAGCAGTCAAAAATGGGCAATCCCCCCCCCGGAGCCACACAAATCCCTCCCAGAGAAAAGGGTCTGAATTCAACACTGCAACCACTTAAAACTATCGCATCCACTTTACAATAAAAACATTCCTCCCGAGAATCCACTAAAAGAAACAAGATAAACTGTATGAATCTTCATTACTACTCATCTACCATCTTCCTGCCATTCGTTAAACGCACACTAGGTTAGTAGGTCAAAGAAGGGAAGGCGATATAACTATCTACTGACTGCACTTTATATCATCTGGAGAAACGAAAACAATACAACTGACAGCTTCAAACACGTGCAAAGATGACGACATCATTATGTGGTAGCTGTTAGGATTACGTCATCAGGTACTTAGTGGAGTTTTTCAAGAGACAGAAGAAAGTAAACATAGGAAAAGTACGATACGTACGTTAGGAAAGTAGATAAAGCAACGTTATTTAAGAAGAGAAAGAAGGAAATAAAGTTAATTTATTTTAATGCATTGTGTATTACTGTAAATAAAAGTACTTTAATAAAAGAAATAATGTGAATAAGGATAAATAGGTTTGTCATTAGAGGTAAACACGTACGGTGACAAGAACAAGTATATTGCTATCAGGTTTAACTTTTTTCGACATTCTTTATAAAAACTTAAAAAAAAAAAAAATCGTAAGCGCCGCACACGTTAGAAGCGCCGCATCGGCAATTTATTAACTTTTAAAGTCATAAGCGCCGCGGCGCTTACTCCCGAAATTACGGTATGTCACTGAATACAGCAATCTAGTTCTACAGCAATCTGAAAAATGCAGGAAACTCGTTAAAGCAGCAATCAATGAATATTGCATGAACGTTACATGTTCATTAACCAAAAAAAAAAAATCACTGCATTCAGCAGTTCTCCCTGTGTAGCAGTCTCAAAATGCAGCAGTTCTCGCTGTATAGCAATCTCAAAATTGAGCAGTTCTCGTTGTGTAGCAATATCAAAATATACAAAACTCGTAAGGCCAGCATACATGAGAAATATACAATAAACGGCTAATATAAAGAACTATAACAAAAAATCTATAAAATTATTAACATACCTTAACACACTATCTCCTTTCTTGAAACCCAACTCTAAAAAATGTTGAATTGCCATAATTTGTAAATTTCCAGCCGTCCGGTAAACTTCATTTAACTTTCCAGCAAAAAAAAAAAAAAAAAATGTACTAATACTCGCAGTTTCAAACTAAATTACATAGGTACTTTAACTTTCAAATTTTACAACTAAAAACAGCAAAAAAAAAAAAAAAATTAACAAACTTTAACAATAGCAAACTTTTGCATTGCCATCATTTAAAGTTTACAATTACAAAATGTCTTCCCAAACGTTCAACACATGGGGAGTTGAGTTGTCAAAACACCGCTGAGTTAATTGTCTATAAAAGTTTTTAAGTAGGCATTTTAGGTTCCAATACACAACAAATCAACCAATCCCATTAAGCCGATGTAGGCATGGAAAGAATTTACAAAACGAACTGGTAACCACAAAAATTCATTTATCGCCTCACCAAATTGAATGATGCCAAGTGTCTCGGCTGTTTTGGAATTCAGCCAATGTATTTTTTTTTTTTTACTTTGTAACTCATATATAAATTAAGGATTGAAGACAGGGCCAAAACTAAGGAGGAGCAGAGGGGGCATGTGCCCCAGGCGCCAAGCGAAAGATTATACCTTTGGAATCGATCATTTTCTTCTGATGGACTGATGGATTTCATTTTTATGAAACAGCCATTATAAATGAAGTGTTAGGTGAAGATGAAAGAGCAGTCGCAAAAAGTTTGAACTCTGATTTTCTTTTCAGAATGGAAAAAAAAAAATGGCCATAATTTATTTTTCTCCCATTCTGATTAGAAAATCAGAGTTCAAACTTTTTGCAATTGCTCTTTCATTTTCACCTAACACTTCATTTATAATGGCTGTTTCATAAGAATGAAATCCATCAGTCCATCAGAAGAAAATAACTCTGTTAAAGCGGAAACTCGGTTAAGCGGGACTCGGATAATCGAACTCTACTGTATAAGCAAACACTATAAATAGCCAGTAATACATGCAAATTGTTTTATGTGAACGAACTATAATTGCAACAAACGTCACATTCAATTTACTTAGTTCAGTATTATATATTTTATGATTACATATTTTAAATTTTAAAATAAGTCGGCCATTAGAAAATTAGTAAACTTCTTTTTGTAAATATACTTTGAGGAAGAAACGGGGGGGGGACACCAAAATTCATGTTTGTCCCGGGCGCAAGAAAGGCTAGTTTCGACCCTGATTGAAGAGGCAGCAAAACTTTTTTCTTTTCAAAAAGGAAAGAAAAATTGAACCATTGAAAATTTTTAGGTGATTAACAGTAGTTTTTCTAAGCACGAATGCTAAACGAGCGCCAAAAAATATTTGTTAGTTTTCTTATGTGTGCTACCAACTAAAGAAATCATTTATTTGCAGTTTTTATTAATTCTGTAATTGCTTTGTGTTCCTTCTAGGTCATTTTTTTAAGAGTGTCACACCCTGATCCTTTTGAAATTGTCAAAATGCACTCAACCTTTTAAAACAATAGTGAAATTTACCTGTATTTGTAGCCAGATATTTCTTGTAAAAACTTCCCCATTCTGCAGTATTTCTAAATCCATGTGCCCAAGACCTTGCAAAAATAATAGAACTAGATATCACCTCTTCTATTTGAATTTTTTCAGAAATAAATTCATGTTTCCTTCAGGAGATAGGGACAGATATCACAGGAGATATCACAAGTTAAATCATAATTAACCATAATTACATATTAAAATGTGTACACAATGAAATAAAAATTTAAAAAATCTCAAATTTTTCACAAATCTTAAATCTGTTTCACAGTTTACTTGTGAAAAAATGTGCAGATTTTAAGTATTGACAGATTACAGTGGATTTTAGGGAGTCTACTGCTCTAATTGCTTCTGTTTATATGAAAAAATAGATAAATGGCTTCTTTATAATAAATAAATTATATAATGTGAAAGCAAAAACAAAAAGTTGCTATCCAACGTATACTTTATTGTAAACATGTGCTTTGATGCAAAAATTAAAATCACAAAAAAAAATAAATTTTACCCAATGTTTCAGTTATTTTTAAAAACCATCATCAGGAGTTAATTTTCTAAAATACAAATCGGCAAAACATTACTTGATGTTACGTAATGAAAGGCATAATTCAAACTGTTAAAGAAGTAACAGAAATTTCATAAAAAAACATTTTAAATAACCTCTCTTATTCGAAAATGAATTAGAACAAAATTACTCGAAGTACTATGCATAATTGCAAGAATTTTGTTAATAATATGAGTAGAAAAATTTATCCTGTTCCACCTACTTTTTTCTCTGGAATTTATGAAATGCCCTTTAAAATTACTGATGTTACAGATTCTTCATATACTGGGTAAACAAAGCATCGTTTCTTTAAACGGTCATAAAAATAATTTAGAATACAATAAACTTTCAATTGCATCATCAAGAAATTTAGGAAGTATTTCATTTATTGACTTATACAATACCAGGATTCTTTAAAAACAAGACCATCCATTTAATACAGTTTTCCGATCATCTTTACAGATTTGTTTTAAGAAGTCGAGGAATATGTAACGACACTCTTTCATTCACTGTTCCAGAAGTTTGGGTCAGTATTTTGAAAGAACTTTAGTTTTTGCATAATATTTGCAGTAATTTTGTTTTAATTCACTTTCGGATAACAGATGGTGCACTGAGGTTATTTTAAATATTTTTATAAAATTTCTGTTACTGCTTTCAGTTTGATATCGATATGTCTTCGATTATGTAACATGTAAATAATTTTTTGTGATTTGCATTTTAGAAAATTAACTCCTGACGATGGTTTTAAAGTGAAATCGAAAATTCAAGTATAATTTTTTTTTTTTTTTTTTTTTTTTGTAATTTTAAATTTAATATCTTTGTTTAAAATCTTGAAATAAAGTGTATGTTGCATAGCAACTTATTGTTTTTGTTTTCATATTTGAGTATATAATGTAAAGTCCTTATTTATTATAATTTATTTAAATATTTTTTTTTAATTGCGAGTGCATAGAAAGCAGTGAATAGATTGCAAGAAAATCATTCTTCTGCAAGTGATGTTGCAAAATTTCTTTTCTCACTAAGGCTCGGGAAAACTTCCATATTTGGGTACATTCGGTGATATACATTTTTTTTTTTTTTTTTGTCACCAAGGGTAGGCAATTTTTATTTCATTATGGTAATGTAAGGTTTTCGTATCAGGAGCTTTGTTTTGACGTAATCCTAAGTAAAAATAATGAGATTTTGTTTTGAATATTTTTTTTTTTTTTTTTAAGTAAAGGAGCAAAGATGAAATTAAAGGTTTTTATCATTGGTTTTTAGTGTTTTGTTTTTTAAAGGTTATTTTGAACATGTTGATGTCTTGGGTACTTACTCCTTAGCTGAAGTTGCTCAAGCAGATTGTCAGTTGCTTTTGATGAATCAGTAAAAGTTTTTTATTTTTGTTGAATGTTCTTTGTTTCTGATATTTTGTTCAGTTAAAAGATAATGTGTCATGTTGTGGATTCTTTGCTGGAAAATGTAAAAGTTAACGTTAAATGTACTTTATGTTTTGAAAAAATAATTTTAGCCAAAATGTTAAATTTGGCAACAAAAAAAAAAATTGCCGAATGCACCTGAGTATGGAATTTTAGCCATTCTCTCTATCACGTCAAGGCCCCTGTGCTATAAAATACCAAAATGAATCTATAAATTAGAAATGAATTTCTGAAAACATAAAAATATTTTATGGTTATCACAACTGTAGCACATGTGGAATTGAGTGAGGATCCCATCTTTACATGAAATGAACTAAGTTAAGTTTAATGAAAGTGTGTGAAAGGAAAACATCTGTCTTGAATTAGAGATGTGCCATTTAAAGTGTGGGAGGGCGGGAAAGGTGATGGAACAAAAATCAATGTTTATCGGCTGACATTTTCTAGTTTTTTTTGTTTTTTTTTTTTAGTTTCCAGTTTACGTGGTTCAGTAAAATGAATAAACTGCTGTTGAAACATGGCCTATAGTCACCTAGAAAAGCCAGGGAAATTTATACAGACTGAAAAAGTCAGGGAAATGTACAATTCCTGAGGAAAATTCTGAGAAAAAATTACAAAAATTTTAAACTTCCTTGAAAAAATTTGGAAAAAATTACTTGTTATAAAACTACGCATTTAAAATTGCAGTACCAGAAAATCAGATTTAGCTCTTTATAAGTACTGTAAAACAGTATACCATATAGTACAACACTACATGTCTTAGAAATAATTTTGTCTTTAAATTCTTCCTTGTAACTCTGAAATTTTAAACTCCAGCTTTACACCCAAACTTTGTACTGAATGATTAGATGATTCAGTCTGTTTACTCATCTTTGTTAGCTTAATTTATTGAATATTTATTATTTGTATTAAAATATGTCATAGCAATCTATTCAGCGGTCGATCCAGCAAATTTTGGGACCTATTTAGGGCCATTTCACAAAAATCCATTTAATAAAACAGGCCCCTTCACAAAATTCAATTTCGTAAAAACATACTTTTTATAAATTATTTTTAATTTTGTTAAGTTTTAAAATGTGTAATTAACAAACAAAACAAGTTAACTGAAAAGGAAAACTTCAGCAGCAGGACTTCAATAGTTATTTAATAAGTGATTGGTTCAAATATGAGTAACTGGATTTCATCACTCATTACAAAATGATATTTTTCATAAAAATCTATATATATATTACACTAACGTACGTGGCACAGAAATCGCGATTATTTGTTATTGTTTAATGGCAACGCCCGAGAAACGCATCTCATTGGTTACTGTGTAAAGTAATTTGGCAGGATTTAGGCGGAGGTAAATCCGGTTTATTTACGTTTTGCGTTTAGTTATTTACGCTCTCTCTTTCGCTGCAGTTATGCAGCATCACAATATCGTTAGAAATGCCCGTAAAAGATTTCGGCAAATGCTTGAAAGTGAACAAGAAGCCGCATTAAGATGAGAAAGTCGAAATACTAGATTGGATCGAGAATGGTGTCAAACACATAGCATAAGCGATCGGCAAAATAGGCTTAATAACCGTCGCATGGGCGAACGCGTAGCTTCTGAAATCCAAATTACTAATTTAAACGTTCCGGAGAATAACTGTGGATCTATAGTTATATTGGCGTGATGTGTATATGAGATCTGTGCCAAATAAATATTATTCAGTGTTTTTATTATGAAGTCCACTATCCAGTGATATATTTTTCAATGACAGTCCCGGCACAGTTTCAGCCCGGGCATCGCCGGGCGGGTCAGCTAGTTATTATAAATTTCACAAAATGGGCAACAAGGAAAAAAAAAATATCATCCACTACTGGTATTTAACTGTGACTGATGCTATAAAGAATTTTGTGGCATCATCCACGTTATTCACACCTCTTGATATTTATTACCTGTAGAGCCAATGTTATCTGAAACTTCAGTTGTTGTAGAATAGAATGTGTGATGTTCTAAACTGTATTATCTCATATTACATAGTAATCTGCACACCTCTACGATGGTGAATATTTCTATTTAAGCTCGACAATATCTTTTAAGATACATAACACTATATTCTGATCATACATTCTGATTGGACAAAATGGATAGAACCTGCTGTTAAAAGTGTACATACCCAAAGTTGGGGAAATACATCATTTTACTCACCACTGGTGGTATACCGAGTAGTACTTTGGCTGAGTACCGAGTACTCGGCCACTGACTACTCGGCCGAATACCGAGAAGTTATGTAATAAGAAAAAAAAAACACTGATGTGCACATAATGTGAGCTTAGGTGTACATATATATATACCTGTGTGTACATATATATAATATACATATATAGTATATATAAGTTAACTAATTAAATTTGAAATTTATTTGAGCACCTTTTAAAGACAATTTTTGACAATTCAAAACAGTAGCAAAAAAAGGAGAATTGACACATAACAAGTACAATTATTAACCAATATAAAATTAAAACATTCTTCAAACCTCCAATTTATTCCGATACCTGAAATCTGTCTATCAAAAATAAAAATGTTTATTGGTTACTGTAACAAGTCATTGAATAGTGCAAAACATTTCATATTTATTTTGTAACTGTACCTTATTTTCTTTTGATTAAAAATAAAAAGAGAGGTACAAAAAGAGATACAGGCTTTCTTAACAGAAGACTTATGTAAAACTGACACTCCAATTGCATGGGGGGGGGGGGGGGGACTTTTCCGGTTATGTGCAATCTTGCAAAAAAATTCTTATGTGTACCTTCAACCACTGTTTATTCTGAACGTATATTTTCAGAGGCAGGCCAAATTTATAGTAGTAAAAGAAATGCCCTGTCTACTGATAATGTAGAACGTTTGGTGTTTTAGCACCATAATTTGAAATACAATAGATTTAATTTTTTTATTACATTTATTGTATTTTCAGTTTCTTTATCCAAAGTGCTCAAATTTTCCCCGAATTCAAATAATAATAAATTAGGCCATTTACCTAATTTTTATTAACATACAATGAGTTTTCAGAAATTTAGAAATCCCCCCCCCACACACACACACACACACACAAAAAAGACTCCACTATCTGAGCCACTCCAAGAGGAAAAATAAAAAAAGCTAATGAGTGTAGTTTGTTTTTATCGTGATCGGAGAAGTCGGGCGTTATCAGTTTACATCTGATAACGTTTTTAGCTATACAGAAAAGATTCATTATTACTGTGAGGTTAGTTGAGGTAACACAAGTGAATCATACCAAAGTTAATTTTCCAAGCTTCCATGTGCTTTTTCCGGAAAGGGGAGATGTCAAATTATAAATAATACAACTTTATAAAAGATTAATAAATAAATATAGAAATTTGTTTACTTTTATTTTTTATTTGGAAAGAATAACTTTATCAAATGCAAATTTAATAATAAGAGTTATTTGATCAACTTCCTAATGGCAGGAAAATAGCCTAAAAACCATTTTCCTGTTTAATATGTACGTCGATGCTCCCCCCCTCCCTTCTTTCATGACAGATTTTGTAGCGCTCAAGTATCCGGCAATCGGCATTTCCCGAGCATGCCGGTTAGTTGAGCTTTTACTGTAGTATCCAAAATTTGACCTGCGACAACTCTGGATCATTCTGGGTTGCACGTGCAATATCCTTGGCCATCAGAAGACTCTCCCTTTCAGGCACTTCAAACATCAGAACATCAGCTGGGTCTGGGAAACCTGACTCAGAAGCGTCAACTGGCAAGCGGCTCTGTGCATCAGTGTTACCCATTTTATTGTCTGAACGATGTCGCAACTCATAGTTGTAACCCTGCAGCATAAGTTTCCACCGTAACATTCTTGGAGAAATCATCACAGGCATGACCGAATTTGGTTTAAAAAGTCCCAAGAGCGGTTTATGGTCAGTCAAGATAGTGAAAGATCACCCTGCCAAAAACTGATGAAACTTCTGCACTCCAAATGTAATCGCCAAAGCTTCTCGATCAATCTGGGCATAGTTCCTCTCAGGCATTCGCAAGGTTCTGGATCCATAGGCAACCGGCAATTCCACATCATCCTCCATAACGTGTGATAAAACAGCTCCTACTCCATAAGGCGAAGCATCGCAGACCAAAACCAAAGGCTTCTCAGGGTCATAGTGTACCAAAGCTGCATCGGACCTCAGCAAATCTTTCACCTTCTGGAATGCCTTTTCCTGTGGTCCACACCACTTCCATGCACTGCCCTGGTCCAAAAGTCTGTGCAAAGGTTCCAAAATCGTCGACTTCTGTGGCAAAAACCTCTCATAAAAATTATATAATCCTAAAAATGACTGTAGCTCTTTCTTATTTCGGGGAGCAGGTGCATTTTTGATCGCCAAAATTTTATCATCTGTTGGATGGATACCAGATCTGTCAACTTGAAATCCCAAGAATTTAACTGACTTTGCTCCGATGTGACACTTGGTCCGATTCAACTTTAATCCAGCTTTCTGAAGATGCTCAAGCACCTGACACAAACGTTTAGAGTGTTCAGTGGAACTCGATCCCCCAACAATGACATCATCGAGCAAAGTTGCAACCCCAAGGAATGTCAGCCAGCACAACATCTATCGTGCGTTGAAAAATAGCCGGAGCTGCCGCTATACCAAAAGGAAATCTTCTGACTCTATACAACCCTTTAGGCGTGTTCAAAGTCAAAAGATCAGCTGACTGTTCATCCACCCTGAGTTGCAAATAGGCGTAAGACAAGTCTAATTTAGAAAAAATAGTACAACCCGAAAGTTTACAGAAAATCTCATTGGTCGTTGGCAGTGGGTAAGACAGTTTTTGTAAAACTTTGTTAACTGTGGCCGAATAATACCCACATAATCTCATCTGGCCATTTCTCTTCAAAACTGGAACAATGGGAGTTGCCCAACTTGAAAACTGAACCCTCTCGATGATACCAGAAGCCTCTTGACGATGCAATTCCTTCTCCACATTTTCCCGTAAAGAGAATGGAACTGACCTGGCCTTTAAGAAAATTGGAGCTGCATCTGGAAGTATGGGAATATTCACTGGTGGACCATTGTAGACCCAAATTCCTTCATCAAAAAGTCCTGGAAACTGGGAAAAGATATCTTCAGACCCCACATGATTGTGTAACTCGATACCCAGGGCCTCGAACCAGTTCCTTCCCATCAAACTTGGGCCATTTCCTTTAATTACCAATACAGGTAAAACCACTTTTCGATTACCATGCTCCACCTGGGTCGAAAAAGTTCCCAATACCACCAGTGGTTACCTTGACCATGTTCTCAAAACTAAATCTTCATTTGACAACTGGCATTTATTTGAAAAAAATTTTTGATAAGTATCTTCACCAATATTGAATGACCTGTCCCTGTATCAATTTGCATCTCCAATTCTTGACCCTCAACAGTGACCACCAAACTGCACACCCGATTCGCAGGAAAAGAATAAAATAAATCTTCATCAAACTGTGGCACCGACTGGTTGATTAACAAATTCTGGTTCTTATGCTTTTATTTCCCTGCTGCGTTCCCGGTTTTTTTCTACATGTTTTGGTTATACAGGCTCTCTCAAGATGTCCTAATTTGGAAAAAAAATTGCATTTACCATTTTTAAACTTACAAACATCTGCTGTGTGCACGCCTGAACATCGATAGCATTGTACCTTTTTGAACTTCCCTTTTAAATCAGGCATATTCTTATGCTGAAAACCAGCCATGTTCTTTTTTGCATCGCTGTACAAAGCCTGTGCATTACTCGATGTATTTCGGATCTCCGTTACACTTCGCTGTGCCACTTCACTAGTGAGAGCCATATCCACTGCTTTCTTAAAAGTTAACATCGGCCCTTCCTCGAAAAGACGATGTTGTAAACCCTGGTCATGCACGCCGCACACAATCCGGTCATGGAGCCTATCTTCCAAATCCGAAAATTTACAGGTGTCGCTCAGTCGTCATAATTCCACAATATAATCAGCCATTGATTCTTTCGGACGCTGGTCTTGCTTATTAAACTGGTATCGCTCCACAATTGGATTCGGCACAGGAGAAAAATGCTCATCCAATTTTGCAATTATATCGTTATATGCAGCAGCTTCTAATGTATCTGGTTTAACCAGGGAATCCGCAATGGAAAAAGTAGTGTCGCCACACACTGTCAAAAATATATACTTCTTACGAGCCTCCACAATATCATTAGCCTTGAAATAAAAATCTAACTTCTGCTTATACAACTTCCACGAAGTACTGATAACGTAATTTTCTATCTGGCCAAATTTAGCCATATTTCCGGAGTGTCCAGCAAAAAAACTACTAAATTCTTCTTAAATACTGGAATAAACTTGCTGGGTTACGTAAATACTTCGTATACTAGCACGAAAAGTTTTTTAACAATGCATCAAAACATCGCACTGCGCCGTCAAAATTAAGCCTAACTAGCTTCCTGCTCATCGCCATTAAAATGTATTGACATCGTGGGTAAATAACGGATGGCTGATATTGAATAAAACATATTTAATTGCAAAACCATTTAAAATACAAAGCTAAAAACTAGGTTAAAATAATACAACCTGACAATTATATAACTTTCAAAGACTGGCGCGTGCTCCACTGGAACAGCTGATAATATAAACATTCTGAACACATCACAAGTTTAGTTGTTTGGTGCTCTTGCCGGTTACAATAAATAAATACATGGAGTAAAGGAAACATGGAGTATAGGAAAATAACAGTTCAATACATAACAACAGTAATATTTTATTTGAAAAAAACTATGGAAATTCATATTATAGAAATAAATATTTAATATTAATGGTTGACATCGATAAATAATGCATGAGTAAGAAAAAAAAATTTCCACTTCTTTAATTTTTCAATGAATATTTGTATAAATAAATCATGAAAGTAGTTAAAATTCAAATTTAACTTGCAAGTTTTATTTCTTAAACTATTACACTCCCAAACAAGATATCTTATAAAATACCCAAAAATTGTATGCAATTAAACATAATTATTTGGATGGGGATATCCTTTGGGAGATGGGACCTGTCCCATCCCTCCCTTAGAGCAGCATTAAAAAAAAAAAAGGTTCTTGCAACCAGCATGTGGCTTTTAGGCTAATTATTCAATAAAATATATATTGTTGAGTGTACAAAATATTAAAATATTAGCGACAACGAATGAAACTGAAAATTTACATTTGAAATCTGTTTAGTTACTTACTTTTGCTGGGATGAGATTCTTCCGACTTTATGTAAAGTTTTGAGAAAATTTTCGATTTTTATCTGTAAAAAAAAAAAAAAAAAACCAAGACTTTGCCTTTTTTTTTTTTCTGGCAACGGAAAAAATGCGACAAATGAAACACATCTCGACAGCATTGTACTCTCATAAAGTTGATATGCTGAGAAGCCCTGACAATCTCTTCGATTCTTTGACGAAATTCGCATTTTTTTCCATGTTCCTTTGACAAAATTTGTGAGTTGTCTTTTTTTTTTTTGCGAATCTTTGACAAAATTGGCTCTTTTTTTGCAGCCGTTTGGCGATTCGTGTTTTTTCAGAGGCCCTTTCACGAAATTCACATTTTTTTTTTAGCGGTCTTTAGTCGAAATTCACTATTTTCTGCATTTATTTGACAAAATTCATGTTTTTCCTGCGATCTTTTGACAAAATTTGTGTTTTTTCCATGATCTTTTGACAAAATTCGTGTTTTTCTTTGATCTTTTGACGAAATTCCTGATTTCGATATTGTCCTTTTTAATAAATTCATAAACTCATAGCTGCTTGCAACTAAAAAGATTTATAGCAACAAATAGGATGCAATGATTACTGCATCTGGTGGAAGTGTCTTAAATTAAAGATAAAGCTTATTCTAAGCATTATTGCGGATATCCCTTCCTAATCTCCCCTACTGATGTAAAAAAAAAAAAAAAAGTTTTGGTTGGATCAAAAATGATAATGATATCAAAAGAAAAATCCTCTTTGCCCTCCCCCTAGGGATATCTTACTATAGAGAGTTCCAGACCCCTCCCCCCTAAAGGGATAATATTACATACTAGTACCATATTTTCGGGCGTATGAGCCGCGGCGCATACGAGTTTGAAAGTATAAAATATTCTAAGTGCGGCTCTTACGCCAGGGCGGCGGATACGATGATTTTTTTTTTTTTACAACAATGTCTTTTTTGTCAAACCAATATTTTACCGACGCCATTTTCCCCCCCTTTGATCAATAGTTTCATGCTCTCGAATACGTACCAAAATTTTAGAAAATGTCCCTCAACCGCAGATGTCCGAGAAATGTTATTTGTTTTGTTTATTTTTAAACAATCAGCGAGATGAATAACATTTGTCTCACACGGTTCTCAAGTTAAAAATGATTACATTTTCCGTGCATCCATCAATAATTTCTTTACCCTCCGGATACTGGAATGTATAGCTGTCGCGAGCTTTTCTTCTAATAAACACCCTTTCCTTCCACTTGCAAAGCAAAACTGCTTACAGCGTGCTCACTCTGTGAAATTACTGGTCTCTAACTAGAGAAATATCAAATCCCGGCATAGAACTTTTGTGGAATGGGTCTCCTAATACATAGTAAAAACACTGGAGAGCAAGATTTTTCTTTATTTTTTTTTCAGTACCGGACTCTATAAACTCGGCCCCTAAAATAGAGCCGTACCCGACTCGACCAAACAAAATGAATTCAAACTTTGAAACCGGCCGGGTCAGCGGAATTGGTACAGTTTTTTTAATGAGCCGGATCGGGCGAACAACAAAATAAACGGTCCTGACCAATATAACAAATTAAGTGGGCCGACTTCCACGATATAAATATTGGGCTATTTTGCTCACGCAAAAACACTGGCTCGTTAATGTAAATCCTAAGAAAGAAATTTTTTTTTAAATATGTCGTTCGCATTCCATTATTTTTAAATGGTCTTTTTTGCATTGGATAGCTGAGATCGGTCTCTACAGAGAGTCATTTTTACTTTTTCGATTGTGTTTAAAGTTTTTTTTTTTTTTTTTTTTTTTTTCCTACTAGAATACTTTCACTTTCGAAAGTGATTCCGAAAATCGAAGTATACTACGAAAAACATCTGTAAACAAAATCGGAAAAGGGTCTTTTTAGATATCAACCTCAGCTATTCGACGCAAAAAAAAAAAAAAAAAAAAAAAAAAAAAAAAAAAAAATCATTTAAGCATATTGAAATGCGAATCATGTATTTTTTTTTTAAAAAATTCTTCCATAGGATTAACATTAACGAACGGGCGTTTACCCTTGAGTGAAGTAGCCGAACCATAGGGGGAAAAAATCGGCACGGCCCGTAAAAAAAAAAAAATTAATGGCCCGGGCTTAAAAGCTAAAAGTTTGGCCTGGCCCAGAAAACATTTAAAATCTCGGCCCGACTGAATTTCTTCAAAACAATGGTTTTTATGCTGATATGGTTAAAAATTGTTTCGTTACGAAGAGTTCTCAACAAAAATACTTATTTTATCTTTTTTTTAATGTTTATAATCTTTATTTTTAAAGAAGTGCCTAATAAAATCACTCAAGTTCAAGTATGCATTTATAATTAAAAAACTAACATGTAATTTTGTTATCTCTTGACTCAACTAAAAAGATAAACACACTTGATTTCAAATTCACTCCATCTCCTCGGACCGAACGTTCTCAGACACATTGCCCTTATGACCTTGACATGTCATAGTTTCAGTTTTGCTTCTTTGAAAAGAACTTTGAATGCAGTAGAAAAAAAGAGGTAACGAGATAAGAGATTTTTTTAATGCAAAGTGGATTCGTAAATTTTCTTCTCTTTCCTTAAACTTATTATATGATGATAATTATTATGAAGATATGTATCATAATTTATGATGAAAAGGAAAGTCTAAATTCTGAGCAAGAAATATTTTTAAAACTTACAAAATTATTTTAAAAAATGAACAAGAAAAGATGCGTTTGTAGCAAATAAAAAATAAAATCTGCCACAAACAGAATCAATGAAAGAGTTATCAATAGGTGAACTGTTAAGAAAAAAGGCGAGTTTCTAGTTATCCTAAAGTGGTTTCGGCAGTGTGAGATCTGCACGGGTTGGGCCATACTCTTTTCTGAAGCTTCTGTCCGTGCCGGGTTAAGGCCTTACTTTTTTCCTGAAAGATCGGGCCAGGCTGGACCTAACTTATTTTTTCTGTACAGAGCCGGGACTGGTTTCATTCCTAGTCTTCACGATCCAAAATTTTCAGTCCTAGTTTTGACAAAGCCCATATAAAAATCATTGTCTCGTCGTGGCCTAGTCCGTTCAAAGGTCAGTAAAATTAGGCCTGGACCAAAAATGTTTGCAAAAAATGCATACATTTTTAAATCGCCATTATTCTACAATTAAACATTAAAAATTTATTCTATTTAAAGAGTAGTAGATTTCATACGCTTATTAAAATATAGTAAAATGAGTGAAAAGAACCTGCCTATGACGGAATCCTGTTTTTAACTGAACAACGTGTTGAGGATCTTGTCTATAACGCTTTTTTTCTTCTTTTTTATACAATTCCGTCTTAGCAGATTTTACTGTATAACATTTTTCAGATTTTTAAAACACTTCAATACACAGAATTTGGATTAATAATAGTAATGATAACTGAAGCATTTACATACAAGAAATATATTCATTAAAAAAATAAATATCACAGCCTGCGGCACTTCATCAATGTTTTATAGAAATTCACTCGGGCTGAGCCGAGATTTTAACTTTTTTCCGAGCCAGTCTCTGGCCGGGCCGAACTTTAAAATTTTTTACCGGGTCGGGCCAATATTTCTTTTGTACAGGCTGGACCGAACTTTTAATTTTTGTATCGTGCTGGTCCGTTCCGAATTTTTTCTGCGAATCGGGCAGTCCCGGAACGAATTTTTTTCTAAGAGTCGAGAAGTCCCGACCTAGAATTTTCAGGCCGGGCATGGAAATTTTGGCCCGTGCAGACCTCTAAATGTCTCTATACGATATTTCAAGACCTCTAAAATCCATAAAAAACCGCGGTCGAAACGATTCCGGAATTTAGATTGTACAAATATCAGCTCCTCGGGTGCGGCGCTTACGTCGATAAACTTTTTTTTAAAAACAGATTTTCATTGGTGTGGCGCTTACGGTGGGTGCGGCGGGTATTCCCGAAAATACGGTATATAACCCTCATAAAAAATGACAGAATGTGCATGATAAATCTCCAAAACAATATTTAAAAAAATATTTTTCTGACAAAAAAAAAAGAAAAGTAAAGCCTCATGCATTTTGTTAATCAATAAGTATTATTCTTTGAATTTTGGTGATTAGAACCAAGATATTATGTAAACTACAGTTTAAAATCATATTTTAAATATTTCAGCATGGAACACGAAAAGATCAAATTATTTCAATTGCATTTGTAACATATGTATATTATATATGTTACCGGCCAAACCTGATTTTAGGCGAAACTAGATTGGCCTAGGCCAAACTAGTTTATCCTAACATGCATATGATAAACTAGTTTTTCCTAGGCCAAACTAGTTTATCCTAATGCCTATAGGATAAACTAGTTTTTTCTAGGCCAAACAAGTTTCGCCTAACTCTCATAGGATAAACTGGTTTAGCCTGCTATTAATTGGTGTGAACTAGTTTATCCTTGGCCGATCTAGTTTGTTCCAGGGCAATTCAATTGGCATACTTTTATTGATCCAAAGACTACTTCGTCACCAACCTTCTAGTTTATCCTAAGCCAATTCAATTTTATGGGCTTTAATTGATGCCAACCAGTGCTCAAAAAATGCTCAATAAAAGTTAACTCAAATTTAATTTCTCAAAAATGAGTTCAAGGTGAAATTCAAAAATCTTCAAACGAATCTGCCCAACTCAAACACATCTATGGAAGACAGCGAAGTTCACTAAAAGCTTGTTTGTTATTTTTTATTTTTTAAATATAATAGAAGTTTAGCATCCAAATTTACAAAATTTTGTGAGCTAGTCTTTTGGTTATTCAATGTAAGAGTCTTTACTGACCCGCCCAATTTCGCTTCCCGCACTCGATTCGGGCTTGGTTTGGGGATTACATTTTTCGAGAGATGCGGACCGAGATGGACCGGGACTCAATTTTTTTCCGGCTTAAGTCGGGACTGGATTACATTCTTCTTGAAGTCTGCACAGGCAGAAATTTCAGTCCAATTTCCAGCCAAGCTTATATAAAAATCATTTGGACCGGCAGGATCTCTGGTCTGTTCATTAAAAATGTGAGCAACATTTGGCCCGGTCCACCTTTTTACTTTCTTCTATCTTTACAGGAAGAAAGTATTGGATTCGTGAAAATTTTCGACTTTCGGTTTTCGACGGATTTACTTTTTAGTGGTCAGAGATTCGTAAAAACATGTTTTTACAAAATGTCTGTCTGTGACTCTGTCTGTCTGTCTGTATGTATGTGACACAAATTTTCTGGGCGCACTATCTCAAAAACTAATGTACGGAATTTAATAAAAATTTCTATTCAGTTAGTCCCTGATATAAATGGGTTCTGATTAGTTTTTGGTGTAAATCACACAACTGGTGGCGCTGCTATGTAGAATTTTTCACGATTTTCACAATAGCTCAATCTCCAGAACTAATGCACGGATTTTCATCAAACTTCAGATTCAGTTTGTCCTGGACATGGATTGACGTTTTATACATTTTGGCGTAAATCTTTCAACAGGTGGCACTGCTATGCTGCATTTTTGAGATTTCACAATAGCTCTGTCGCAAGAACTAATGCTTGGATTTTCAACAAATTTCAGATTCATGTATACCTTGGTATGAATTAGTGCTCTTTATGTTTTCGTGCAAACCGCTCTACAGGTGGCGCTGCTATGCTACAATTTTCAGAATTTTCGCTATAGCTCTATCTCAAGAACTAATTCACGAATTTTCATCAAACTTCAAATTCAGATATACTTTGATATGAATTGGTGCTAAATTGATGTAATTCCTTGTACTATTTAAATGATTTAATTGACGTGATTTATATAGAGGAAAGTTTTGTGATGGCCAAAACATACTAGTCTTTTAATACACGTATTTTTAAATCACTAGTATTCCACAATTAAAATTTATATATTTATTATTTTTTATTTATTTATTTTTTACTTTATTCCATCTTTGCAAGAAAAAAGTATTGGATTCATGAAAATTTTTGACTTCCGGATTTCCACATTTTAGGGGTCAGAGATCTCGAAAAACATGTTTTTACAAAATGTCTGTCTATATGTATGTTACACAAATTTTGTGGGCACTATATCTCAAGAACTAATGCACAGTTTTTTAACAAACTTCAGATTCAGTTCGTCCTTGATATGAATTGATACTGATTAGGTGTTGGTGTAAATAATCTAATAGGTGGTGCTGCTATGTGGCATTTTTCATGATTTCCTCAATAGCTCTAGCTCAAGAGCTAATGCACGAATTTTCATAAATCTTCAGATTCAAGTATACTTTGATTAATATTGCTGCTGATAACGTTTTGGTATAAATCGCTCAAGAGGTGATGCTGATATGCTGGATTTTTCACGATTTTTGCAGTAGCTGTATTTCAAAAACTGATGCACGGATTTTCACCAAACTTCTGATTCAATAAGACGTTGACATAAGTTGTTTCTGCTTAGGTTTTGGTGCAAATTACTCAACAGACAGTGCTGCTATGCTGCAGTTTTCTCGGTTTAGTTATATTTCAAGAACTAATGCACGGTGTTTCATATCTTTAGAATCCTCATGATGAGCATAGATTGCCATTTAATTTTTCACTGTGATAGCGAATTTTAAAGTATTAACATGTTTGAGATAGAAGAAAGTTTTTAGATTGGTACATCAGACTAGTTTTAAGATGAGTAGATGCATTTTTAGGTAATAAAATTAAAGTTTGGTAAAACCTGAGAAAAATAACCTACCTATGATGGAATCCCGTGTTTAACAGCAACAACAAAAAATATGTTGATCAATGTAAAATGAGGATATTAGTAGGGGAAGTTGGCCTAAAATGATTCCCTTAAGGGGAAAACTTGTGTAAAATAACATAACTGCTTAAATGAAACTGAAGCCCTACACTAATGTTTTACACTATATTCTGCATTATAAACATATCTTAATAATATTTTAAACCCAGATTGAGTAATGAAAAAAATAGATTTTTGAAAAAAGTGTCCAAAGGATCATTTTACCCTCACCCAAGGGCAAAATGATCCTTCATTTAAAAATATTTGTAAATTGTTTTTTATCGGCAAAATAAAGGATATAAAAGTAATTATGACAATACATAATGAAATAAAATAAGTTTTGCAATCAAATAGCATACAAAATTTATTTTATGTAAATTTTAAAATAAAAAAGTGTCACAAATAATTTTGAAAAAACAATAAATGAAATATTTGAAAATTATGATCGTAGGATAACACATGGACTCAGAGAAAGGTTTGGGCAGTCACACATTTGGCTCCCATGATGGCTAGGAAGCGGTACCGGATTTTCTGCAGCCAATGAAGTGGCAGTAAAATGATCCACATAATGGATCATTTTACCCGACAACATGGCCGTCTATTTTAGGTCATATAATAGGATGACAGTAAGAAACATATCAAACTTAACAAGTGTAATTCACATCTAAAAACATACTCTATTAAGTAAACCAAGTTATATTTCTGTATATGAAACACCTTGTATCTAAATAAATATGAAACTTAGTGCTTATCTTATAACAGATGTTATAAAAACCACTTTTTCAAAGAATTCTTTTCAGACGCATAATACTGCGATCGCTTGAATACCGCCATTGCTTCTTCTTCACTTGACACACCTAGTTTAGGTGTTACCCTGTAGATAGCACAACCTGTTTGGAAGAAAACCTATGTGGATTGTTTTGCCCGCTAGGATCATTTTAGGCCAACCTCCCCTACTTGTAAAAAGAAAATAATGCATTTACAACAGACAATGAACCTTCAATTACGGGAACCTGCCTATAACGGTTTTTTCTTCTTTACTATGCAATTCCGTCTTAGAAGAGTCTATTGTATAGAATTTAAAAAAAAAATTAATATCCAAGCCATATAATGTGGATTAACGATTTTAATGATTCTATTGTAAACTATATTGGTTTTTTAATGAATCTCTATTTGTATGTAAATATTTGAATAATTACTAATAGCACTAATTTTTTTACATTGCTTGGAGACTTGAAAATCTTAAAAATTTTATATAGAAAATCTTCTAAGACAGAAACACGTAGGAGAGAAAAAACTTTGTTACATTTAACATCCTTTTTTAGCAGGTCCGTCGTCGCTAGAAAATGTATTATGTTTTTTTCAAATGAATTATTATATCCAATTTGCACCGATTTAAAAAAAAAAAAAAAAATCCGTTAAAACAGGATTTTGCTATACACAGATTTTTCTAATAGGTTTTACTGTACTGTATCCCCATCCGTATAAGTGTATATATACTACTCTTTAAAGAGAATTTTAATTATGGAATAATGGTCGCTTAAAAATATATGTATTTTAGGCCAAACTGGGACTGAGACTTCGCCGGATTTTCGAAAATTCGAGATTTTTGAAAGAATATCAAATGTACTTCTGATATTCTTAATGGTGCATTTATTCATAAATAATTCAAAGCCAAGTAATATTTATGTGAGGAAATAAAAATATCTCTAAATTCTTCCTCTCCTAAATTTTATAATAACCTTTCATCCCATTCTTTGGTCCTTCAGCACACAATTTGTCATATGGAACATATTTTGTAACTATCAGCTGTGGTGAAATGGGGAAGATAGGGCACAGTATTCTACTCTCCATCGAATAAAATATATTATACAGGGGTGATAGCAATACTACTTTGCACAAGGTTGGCGCCGGAGCGGTAGTTGGAATCAATAAAAGCAAGTCAAATTGCATTGACCAAGGATAAACTTGATTGGCCTAGGATAAACTTGAAGATTGGCGCCAGGGTTGTCTTTGGGATAATTAAAATCATGCCATATTGAATTGGTCTAGGATAAACTAGTTCGGACCAATGAATAGCAGGCTAAACTAGTTTATCCTATGAGCATTAGGCCAAGCTAGTTTGGCCTAGGAAAAACTAGTTTATCCTATGGGTGTTAGGATAAACTAGTTTGGCCTAGGAAAAATTAGTTTATCCTACGGGTGTTAGGATAAATTAGTTTGGCCTAGGAAAATCTACTTTATCCTGAACGCATTAGGATAAACTAGTTTGGCCTAAAATCAGGTTTGGCCGGTAACATATATATATATATAAATATAAAAAAAGTATAAATTATAGGAAAAATTACGCTTAATTCTATAAAACTTTTTATAAAATATTTTACATATTCATATTGCATAAGTGTGATTAAGGTATTTTTAGCTCAGATTTGTGTATTTTAGTTTTAAAATATTAAAACACTAATGTATTGATCCAAGATCATAGCCATTTAAGATAAGGAATGGCCCATCTATGATCAGTAAAGGTCATCATTATGGACTGTACTTATGTGATATTATTTATAAAAAAAAACTTATTTATTTGAATATATTTTACTAAATATGTATGATTTTCAATCATTTAAAAATTTTCAAAGAGTAGTAAAAAATTAATACATATTTTTATTAATCTGATCATTAAAAGCAATTTATTTACCATGTGTATTTTGCAAAGTTTGCTGTTTAATAACAAATTCAGAAAACTAAATAGTGTTAACTATATATAAAGAGAAAGAGAGTAAGATAGAAAATTGTTAATAGTATGTTATGATCTTTAATTAAAAAACGTGAAAAAGGGCTAATTAATTTATCCAAAACATTTATTAAAAAAAAATTATAAGCAAAATCATTTTTTTAAAACAAAAGCTTAATTTAACAGGCTAAAATAAAATCATGTTTGCTTATAGAAAAAAATTTTCATGGATATTTTTATTAAATAAATTAGTTTTTCTGACGTTTTTAAATTAAATGTTATGGCAATACTAAACTACCATTATGTTAAGAAATTTTGAATAAAAAAAATAACATGCTGAGTGCCACGATGGCTGACACTGAAGCTGAAAAATTTACAATGTTTTAAGTAATTTTTAAGAAAGTATAATCCTGTAATAAATAAAAGGTAAGTAAATTTTAAATAAATTTTCAGTAATTGCTTAAATATATATATATGAGGACATCAGAAGCCAAGGGGTACAAGTGACAAAATTTCGATTTGGAGTAAATTGAGTTCAAAGATAATTGACGTTAAAATTGAACATCAGTAATAATTGCCTGAATTGAAATAGAAAACTGCTGCTTGTTTCACAGTGGTCTTTGAACTCTTATTTCAATAAATGTGAAAAAAGTAGCTTGCAATTTTCTTTAAATTTATAATTAATCAATATTAATCATTCGAAAAAAGTGGTTGATCTCTAAAACACAACACATAATTAGAAAATCTCTTATATTTCTTTACCTGAAAAGATAAAAGCATATTTCCAGGTCTCTGACCGTCTGAGCATTTAGTTCAATTTTTTCAATTCTGTTACTTATACCCCTTGGCTTCTGGGGTCCTCACATATATTTAGTTTAATATGATATTTTACACAGTCAGTCATCGGTGAACGACACACTCTGAAAGAAAAGTTCAGTGTCAGTCACCGGTGGCTGACGTGGAACTTAACGTGTTAAAGTCTGTTATTATAAACTACTAAAATATTTTTTTTAATTTCACATTTTATAACATCATAAGTACTTTATCCCCACCCCCTTTCAAACTATTATAACATTAAAAAAAATTACTAATGACTTAATTTTTAAATAAAAAAATAGCTAATTAATTTATCCCAAATAACATTCATCAAAGGAAAATTTAGAAGCAAACAACTTTAAAAAATATATAGAAAAATCTCTGAATTTTAACATTTTCATATTTCAAATCTGGCTGCCATATTTGTAGATGTGTATAAAAAAAAATACATAACATTAACACTTTTTAGTTTCTAAGGTTATTACTAAATAAAAAGAAATCCGTCATTAAGGAAGGTAAATAGATTGTATTTTTTGATCAGATTATTAAAATATCAATTTTTTTCTGTTCTATAAAAGAAATTTAAACGATTGAAAACCATAAATATTGAGTAAAAAATATATAGGTAAATAAGATATTTTAAAGTTATTTTGCATAAATATGTATTAATAAATACTTATAATCTGTAAAAATAGGATAAACAGATAACCTTTACTGATAATAGGTGGCACCACGCGTAGACTTAAATTGCTAGGATTGTTTGTATGAACACTGTCATTTCGAAATTTTAAAACTAAAAAACATAAATTTGAGTTACAAATAACTTAATTACATTTATGCAAATAATACCTCTTATATCAATGTATCCAAATCAAGGGATGAAAACTTAAGAAAAAAATATTTATTTTTTGATTTTTTAATGTAACTTCGTAACAGTGGCTTGGCCTCATGTAGCAGATGAAAGCAGAAGAATCACATGATCACTTCGGTAGCATATAGTTATCTTCAATTTAGAACTTAATTGGATAGTTTTTGAAGGTTTTAAACAAAGTTAAAATATTTAAAGGTTTTAATATACTGTTACAAATATTTTAAGAGTAGCAGAGATGTTAACCTGTACTTTTTTAAAGGTGGTGTTCAAAGAGTCATTCGTTTGTTTGTAGATATGCTGGAATTTGTGTCTGAATGACAACGGTGTCGTTTGTTTAGATCTGGTTTCTATGTTTATAATAGCTTAACTTTAATTTAGAACTTAATACATTATAAATGGATATGATATGCATATTTTATGTGAAAATATGCTGAACAGACATGATTTCAAGTGGAAGAAATTATCATTTAGCTGTCATATGTTTTTCATTAGACCTAACTAACATGGCGTTTAGCTACAGTCGATTCGCACCAGAATGGTTACCTACACTTTTCTAAATTCAGAATTTATTATAAGTAGATGAACAGTCTCTATCTCATAAACTTCAGAAAAAAATGTTGCTAGAACAGAATCAATATTTCTATTTATATATATCCATATTATATACACCATATGTATCGGTATCTATATTGGAGTTAAGTTATACCTAAGAAACTATAATGTGATAATTTAATGCATGAATTTTGTACTGTTTAAGGAAATGAAAATTGTCTAATCGGCTACTTAATTGGCAATTAAAATTTAGTGCAGTTTATTAAAAAAATGTCTTGTTTATTATTTTTTATTCTGTTTTTAGATTCAAAGTTTGCAACAATACAACTTCTCTTTACACTGATATTTTGAAGGAATTTCTGTTATCATCTGGGACAGAACATTTTTGCTTAAGAAAATGTCATCGATTACAGAAGGAAAATCGTCTAGTAAACATTCCTCCGTAGATACTAAAGAAAAAGTTTTTATTTGTGAAGTATGTTCCAAAGGATTTCCTCAGAATAGTAATCTAAGAAGTCATCTCTTGACACATACAGGTGAAAAACCGTTTATTTGTGAAATATGTTCCAAAGGATTTTCTAAGAATAATAATCTAAGAAGCCATCTCTTGACACATACAGGTGAAAAACCCTTTATATGTGAAATATGTTCCAAAGGATTTTCTCACAATTGTGACCTAAGAAGCCATCTCTTGACACATACAGGTGAAAAACCCTTTATTTGTGAAATATGTCCCAAACGATTTTCTCGGGCTGATGTTCTAAGGAAACATCTGTTGACTCATACAGGGGAAAAACCCTTTGTTTGTGAACTATGTTCCAAAGGATTTTCTCATAATTGTACTCTAAGAAGCCATCGCTTGACACATACAGGTGAAAAACCCTTTATTTGTGAAATATGTTCCAAAGGATTTTCTCGTAATTGTACTCTAAGAAGCCATCTCTTGACACATACAGGCGAAAAACCCTTTATTTGTGAAATATGTTCCAAAGGATTTTCTAAGAATAATAATCTAAGAAGCCATCTCTTGACACATACAGGTGAAAAACCCTTTATATGTGAAATATGTTCCAAAGGATTTTCTCACAATTGTGACCTAAGAAGCCATCTCTTGACACATACAGGTGAAAAACCCTTTATTTGTGAAATATGTTCCAAAGGATTTTCTCAGAATGGTAATCTAAGAAGACATCTCTTGACACATACTCAAATTAAAAACCCTTTATAAGTGAAATATGTTCCAAAGGATTTTCTCAGAATGGTCATCTAAGAACCCATCGTAAACTCATTTTTGAGAAAGGAAAACCTTATCTTTGTAAAATATGTTCCAAAAGATTTTCTGATAACTGCTATCTAAAAACATATTTGTCTCAATACCAAGTAGACATTTCCTGAAAATATATATTTGTATTTACAAAATTGAGCCTGAACCCTGTATATATCATTTCATTTACTATTATCACATCTCTTGTGTTTTAGCATTCAGTAATAAAATAAAAATGTGCACTCTTATTCCTAAATCATCAAATTTTCTTTCACAGCATATTGTGTTTTTGATCATAAGCAAATAACTCCTGACCAATTCATTAGGTTACACTGAAAAAAATTGATAAGTTAGTACTCATTTTTTTTTTCACTTTAACCCTTTAAGACCCGGTAAGTTTTGGTAGAAATTAAAAGTCTTGGTGGTTAACCCTAATTAATAGGATCCTATAAAAATATGTATGTTAATCACTTATAATTAAACAAAGCTAAAAATGCTGTAAAAATGATATAATACCTTTATTTAGATTAATGCTCGTTTCATCGCACAAATTTAATATCTACCTTGTTGCAAAACCTTCCATGAAATTAAAAAATATATACTATGAAGAAAATAGATCCAATTGAATCAAACCATTTATCAGGAGTATATGAAATACCTTTCATCAAAGAAGATGAAGCAAAGCAGTTTTATACAGGTATGACAAGTAGAAAACTTAAAACTAGAATCATAGAACATATAGCAAGCATCAGCTACACCAGGAGAACCGCAGTTTTGGCCAGATTGTTCATCAAAGAATGTTTACAAATCGATTTTAAAAGTAGCAGAATAGTTTATCCGTCAAGATTTTATCTATCCATGAATCAATAGAGATATATTTACACAACGATAATATTTGCAATGATTCAGTGTCCCTTGAATTACCTAAAATTTGGAAAGAGTTGCTTTGCTGTTTTAGTAACAATAGTAAAAATTTATCAACGTTTACAAATTTTCATTTTATTTTATGTTTGCACAGATTTTCCTTATGCATGAAGTCGCGTGACATTATTTATCAAGTTATTGTTTTTAAAATTTGTTTGCAAAAATATTTCTATCATTAATGATTTTGAAAATGTCGCTATTTGTGTGATGAAACGAGCGTTAATCTAAATAAAGGTATTATATCACTTTTATAGCATTTTTAGCTTTGTTCAATAGGATCCTATTTGACCAAAAAAGAATTAAAATAAAAAATTCTGATTCCAGGATGGGTTACACAAAACAAAATATTTTTAAAAGGATGATTTATTATGTATTGTCTTTGCATCTTTTCAACTTTCTTGACGTTGGGGGGGGGGGGGGGATTCATCAATTCGGAAATATTTTTATATTTCTATTGTAAGAACATTCTATTTGTACATTTCCTAATTCTACAAAATACTAAGAAAAATATTTTAAATAAAAGATTTGAGTGGGGTTATAAGTATTGCACAAAATCCCAAAAATTCAAATTTAGTGAATCCTTCTCAATCATTCTAATATCCTTCTCAAATTTATTAAACGATTATGTAAATATTCTAATGTAGTTGAAACAATTCCCGAAAACTGTTTTAGAAGATAAGATTTTCATGAATTTATAATTCAGTACATAAAGAATTAAGGGGCTACTTCATTCACTCGAAAAAGATCCACTCGCTAATGTTAATCCTATGGAAGACTGTATGAAATACTGTAAAATTTTTATGGATCTTTAGATTTTAATACTCAAGATCCACACTTTTTTACATTCTGACTGGTTATCTTTGTATTTGCAATTTCTTAGAGATAAAAAAACTCAATATAAAATTGAGTTATTGACAGATATGCCAATATGCATAACTGTTGTCAGGTGTGCGGGAATTTTTTTATTCAGAATTCTACCAGATAATGAAGAGAAATATTCCTCTTAGTTTATGCTTGAATAAATAAGACAAATATTACTATTAAAAAATAGTGGTAGTATTCGAACTAGCAGCACTGATATACATGTCTTTCTGATGTTTGCGGGCTCTTTAGAGTACGATTTCGGTGCAAAGTTTATTTTCAGCATGTGCACTCGAGCAATTGAACTAAACATAGGTAAAATGTCAACGATTTGGCGGGCCACAGATAAATTTTGTAGGCAGGCCAGTTGTGGCCCTCGGGCCATGTGTTTGACATGCCTGGTTTAGACTATAAAATGTCAAAAATATTAATAACTTTTTTTCAGATAAATGGTACTGTTAAAAATTTGCAACACAACTGTTAAGTCATTCGAACGTTTTTATAAAAACGGTTACATAGCCGTAATTTGACTTTTTCTGAACATAATATGATCAATAATATAGTGAGATATGCTTAAGGGTGTTCTCAAATCCAAAAGGGCAAATATTGACAAATTTTAATTTATTTTTGTTCAAAAATGCATGAAACTAGCTGGTGTTGTTTTTCAGAAACTATGTCATTGAGCTGTTTTTTCCTTTCTTTTGTAAATGCAATAGATCTTTCAGAAAATAGTGTCAAAGTGGGCGTTTTGAACCAAATTTCCACACGAAGAAAGAAAAAGCACTCAAGAGCGGGCGAAAAACGTGTTTGTCACGTGATGAAAGTCACTTCTAACTCAATAGGTAATGGATGGATCAAAAAATGGTAAAAACAGTTCAATTCCAAATCGCTTCCATTGCCAGGCTTTCCAATTTAATGCCTTTCCATTAAAAAATGAATTTGTAAATGTGTCAAAACGTTTTGCGCTTGTTGAGCATAGCAGTTAAGAACAGCCTTAATAATATGGCCAAATAAGTTATCTTTAAAAACAGTGGAATTACTGGACAGTTTGCTGCACATTTTTAATAGTGTATGAAAGTATGTGTGCAGGATTATTCAAAACATCTTAATATAACAGGTCTTTATCGACAAACATTTGCATATACAAAAAGTAGTGTCTCAAAAGTACTGTCCAAGGCCTGTCTGAAAAAGTACCTGACCTTGGGCCGAAAAAAATTAGGTAAAGTGCCCATATTTCGTCCCCCCAGTCCCTTTTAGACCCTAAATGTTGTAATTTTCAGTGAAAACCTACCAAATTTTTGATTTCACATACAGTAACTACCCACGCACATAGAAACATAGGCAAATATCGTACAAAAAAATTTTAACAATGCGAAGAATTGTTTTTTTCAAAAGTATCTAAAAAATGCAAAAGGAAAAAAATGATCCCAATTTCGTCCTCCCAAAAAATCCAATATGCAGAGGCTTAACTTATAACTAAATCAAAATTTATTTCTAAATGATTAAGTAATTTAATTTACATTAAAGAAAGGCACAAAGAAATGTACTAATTATCAGTGGAAGAATTACATAACGAAACATTAGCCATCCAAACATGAGGAAAAAATTGTCATGAAAAAGTAAAAATTAAATTAAAAAAATCAAAAATCCTGACTGTAAAAAGCAAACTAATTAATTAGTTTTCATCAATGTTAAACTATTCTTTATATTACTTACCTATTTTTTTTTATTTACTTGTATTGATGACTTTTAAGTTGTGTTTAATTGTTAGTTCCTATCTATAAACACTGTTTTGATGAGGCCTATAGATGTCTCTGATGGTTAGAGTTACAGTAAAGCTAGACATCCTACCTACACAACTTCCAGGTTGTGTAATATTTAAACGGAGCTTCTGACTGTAAAATAGTCAATGAAACAGTCTTCATTTTGAAAGACCTAACCAATGATATCCCACTCAATATGTTGCGTTTTTTTTTTTTTCGTGACTACCGCCAATTTGAATTTATAAAATCAAAACCTAGCCTATATAACCATCGGACGGTTAAGACAAAACGATAGAAACCTCATTCATTAAAATCCATCCATCCGTTGGGATGTTTCGAGGGTATAAAGAAATCCATATACCCAGATATGCGTGAAACACATAACCCTTCTTGGCAGTTGGGTAAAAAGCATTCCTAATTTCGTCCCTGGGACGAAAATAAGGATTGCAAGGGGGACGAAATTGGGAGCATGCTACTTCCCAATATGGCGGAGCTTCAGTTCTCGTAAGATGAACTGAGCGTCCTAAAATTCACTGTATTCTACTTTCAGCATCTTACCTACGTAAAATACATGCAATGAATAAGAAATAAATACTTACAGCAAAGCAAATAACGTTCTACAAACGACATAATAAGAACTCAGGTATTCTAAAAGTAGGAAATCCGTCGTCTTTAATTTATGTGTGCGTCTTGGCGAACGAAACTTTCAATACTGATCCCTTTTACCTTCCATCTCCTGAGCATTGCATCATAAGTTGCACCACTTTCGCAGAAGCGGAGAAGTTAAGGAGGAACAAAATTAGGAAAAGGGAAGAAATATGGGCACTTTACCCTATATAAGTTACCTGACGGGAATAGGACCCTAATCCCCTTCAATGTAGGCAACTTGCGCCTCCACACAGTTAGCCCACTGTTCCTTCCACTTCGGAAAACACTTCTGGAGGGCTTCTTTTGGAATGGTGCTCAACTCCACCGTCTCGTTCTGTATATATCATCTCTACTCTCAAAACGGGATGCTTTCAATGGCCCCTTCAATTTCGGAAACAACCAGCAGTCTGAAGGAGTGGGCTGTCCGAAGGCTGGAGTATAGGGAGGTTGGCGAACAACTAGAATGCCATGTTTCAAATGGAATGTCTGAATCAGTTACGGTTAATGAGCTGCAGCATTGATGAATTTTACGACATCTAATGAATCTTACGAATTGTTTCTCTTTGAGAATCACCAAGCGTTGGCAAAATTTGATGCAGTATCTTTGCCAAACTCGTTCAGTCATCAAAATCCTACAAACACGTATGATGGCACCTCACTCAGCGGCCAGCAGGCAACGACTGACTCACTGTAATTCAGAGAAAAAATTCCAGTATGTGCATTAAGCTGTCTCCTACCAATCTACAGTGGCGCCGCCTTAGAATCACTACTGCGCCCGGTAAAAATCAAAGTCGGTTAGTTATCAGACAGACTTCGTATTTTAGCAAAATTCAGATTTTTAAAATAGATATAATCCACAGTGCTAAAAATTTGTAATGATGATATAACCGTAATGTAACTCTATTTTGGCCATAATACAGTCAATAATGTGCTCAGAATATAGTTAAATTATGGTTACATAACCGTTTTCTGTACAAACGGGCGAATGACTGGACAATTTGTTGTAAATTTTTAACAGTGAGAATATCACTCAAAAACGTTAAGTACACTCAGGGTGGTGACTGGTCAGGGAAAAACGCAGTCAAAAAAAGAGAAAACTACCAGTATTTTCTTATAGAAAATATTTCAAATAATATAAAGAGATTAAAGAACGCGAATTTCTCTTTAATAAAATACTGGTATTTAACACCTTTCTTGACTGTGTTTTTCTCTGACCACTCGCCACCCTGACACTGTAAAAATCGGCTGGAAACTATTCAGTCATTTGACTGTTTATGTAAATAATGTTTACTTGACAATATTATGAAAGTATTGGCTATATTATGGTCAGGATAGATTAAAATTACTGTTAAGTAACCGTTATCTATAAAAGTGGTCGAATGTCTGAACTGTTTGCTGAAAATTTTTAACAGTATACTTCAAAAAACACCTTGCGCGAAATTTCAAGCACGAAAGAAAAATCATTCGTCGCACAGCGAATAGGAACATTTCCCAACAATCCCTAAAAATTTTACAAAACTTCATCTTTTGATATGGCAAAGAAGATATCTAAATAATCAATTTAGAAAACAGATAACATATTGGAATACTCTATTTTAGCAATTACCGTCGATACTTGGCAATGTATTCGAATTTTTTGTAGAGTCGTGTAGATGATCTACAGATTTGTGTAAACTCTACATAGTATATGCTAAACATTACTTCAACTAGAAAATGCACAACAGAATGAAAAATGCAATTCCAGCACTTATCATTGATAGACGATAATATATCCAATTTATTTTGTGCATCCTTGTATATGAATTGAGGACTAAAAATGGAAAACTCTGAAAGTCCAAAAGAGGAAATTTTTCAAGAGAGCGAAAAAAAGAAAAACTCCTACTTCTGGTACTTACAACGCTTTCCACGACTCCTTTTGGGCTCTGAGTTCAACGCTTTGAAATGTAGGTACTTATCTTCCTTCCGTTCAGTGTTTAAATAATATTATCATTTGTAAACATTTCTTTTATTTATTTATTTAATATTTTTTACCTTGCTTAAAAATATCCCATTGATGTAAACTATAACAAGATGATCAAGTTGTGTCATGGCCACCAGTCGCCGCGCCATTTAGGTTTCTGCATATATGAAACTCTTCCACTTGTGTATATGTATATAGTAGACTCCCTCAAATCCGCACAGGTTGGGACACCAGAGGCTTTGCGGATTTTAGAATTTTGCAGATTTCTGGTCATTGCTTTGTTTACATTTTTTAAACAGCAATTTGAATGTAATAATGCAATCAAAATTATAAAAAGTAATAAATTAAAAAAAATTTTTAAACTAAAGTTTGAGTGAATAATTAATAATGTATAATTAAATATGCATAATAGAGATCAAATGCACATTATCCTTGAATTTTTCAATTGAACTTTCCTCATAAAGGTACACTATTAATTCACATCAAAATCATAAAGTAATGAAGTTTTATTTCAGGTTTAGCCAGTCTAAATAACCAAAAAAACTTGATTTATACATAAACATATTAGATAAAATGATTGTGATTACCACTGATATCAGCAATACTTTAATTTTTTCAGAAATAAATTTATACTTCCTTCATGAAAAATCACGAATTCAGTAATGTTATTGACAATTACATATTAAAATATATACAGAATGATATAAAACTAAAAATTCTGTAATTTTGCCCCTACATCTGAACTGAAAGTTTCAATTTTTACATCTGCCTTGATGTGTAGATTTTAGGCGTTTGCAGATTTAAGGGAGTCTATTTATAAGTAACTGTTTCAGCATAGTATATCATGAGGGATATTTTTCTCTCATTCTTTTTTGTTTCTGCATATATCAAGCATATATATTTTTACAAGTAACTGTTTTAGCATCATGTACCATGTATATATATTCATAACTACTGTTTTAGCATTGTGCATCATGTGAGATATTTTTCTCGTTGTTTTTTGTTTCTGCATATATGAAACTCTTCCACTTGTGTATATATTTTTACAAGTAACTGTTTTAGCATCGTGTACCATGTATATATATTTATAACTACTGTTTTAGCATTTTGCATCATGTGAGATATTTTTCTCGTTGTTTTTGGTTTCTGCATATATGAAACTCTTCTGCTTGTGTATATATTTTTACAATTAACTGTTTTAGCATCGTGTACCATGTATATATATTTATAACTACTGTTTTAGCATTTTGCATTATGTGAGATACTTTTCTCGTTGTTTTTGGTTTCTGCATATATGAAACTCTTCCACTTGTGTATATATTTTTACAAGTAACTGTTTTAGCATCGTGTACCATGTATATATATTTATAACTACTGTTTTAGCATTTTGCATTATGTGAGATATTTTTCTCGTTGTTTTTGGTTTCTGCATATATGAAACTCTTCTGCTTGTGTATATATTTTTACAATTAACTGTTTTAGCATTGTGTACCATGTATATATATTTATAACTACTGTTTTAGCATTGTGCATCATGTGAGATATTTTTCGCGTTGTTTTTGGTTTCTGCATATATGAAACTCTTCTGCTTGTGTATATATTTTTACAAGTAACTGTTTTAGCATCGTGTACCATGTATATATATTTATAACTACTGTTTTAGCATTTTGCATCATGTGAGATATTTTTCTCGTTGTTTTTGGTTTCTGCATATATGAAACTCTTCTGCTTGTGTATATATTTTTACAATTAACTGTTTTAGCATCGTGTACCATGTATATATATTTATAACTACTGTTTTAGCATTTTGCATTATGTAAGATATTTTTCTCGTTGTTTTTGGTTTCTGCATATATGAAACTCTTCCACTTGTGTATATATTTCTACAAGTAACTGTTTTAGCATCGTGTACCATGTATATATATTTATAACTACTGTTTTAGCATTTTGCATTATGTGAGATATTTTTCTCGTTGTTTTTGGTTTCTGCATATATGAAACTCTTCTGCTTGTGTATATATTTTTACAATTAACTGTTTTAGCATCGTGTACCATGTATATATATTTATAACTACTGTTTTAGCATTGTGCATCATGTGAGATATTTTTCGCGTTGTTTTTGGTTTCTGCATATATGAAACTCTTCTGCTTGTGTATATATTTTTACAAGTAACTGTTTTAGCATCGTGTACCATGTATATATATTCATAACTACTGTTTTAGCATTGTGCATCATGTGAGATATTTTTCTCATTGTTTTTGGCTTCTGCATATATAAAACTCTTCTGCTTGCGTATATATTTTTAAAAGTAACTGTTTTAGCATCATGTACCATGTATATATATTTATAACTACTGTTTTAGCATTTTGCATCATGTGAGATATTTTTCTCGTTGTTTTTGGTTTCTGCATATATGAAACTCTTCCACTTGTGTATATATTTTTACAATTAACTGTTTTAGCATCATGTACCATGTATATATATTTATAACTACTGTTTTAGCATTTTGCATCATGTGAGATATTTTTCTCGTTGTTTTTGGTTTCTGCATATATGAAACTCTTCTGCTTGTGTATATATTTTTACAATTAACTGTTTTAGCATCGTGTACCATGTATATATATTTATAACTACTGTTTTAGCATTTTGCATCATGTGAGATATTTTTCTCGTTGTTTTTGGTTTCTGCATATATGAAACTCTTCCACTTGTGTATATATTTTTACAAGTAACTGTTTTAGCATCGTGTACCATGTATATATATTTATAACTACTGTTTTAGCATTTTGCATCATGTGAGATATTTTTCTCGTTGTTTTTGGTTTCTGCATATATGAAACTCTTCTGCTTGTGTATATATTTTTACAATTAACTGTTTTAGCATCGTGTACCATGTATATATATTTATAACTACTGTTTTAGCATTTTGCATTATGTGAGATACTTTTCTCGTTGTTTTTGGTTTCTGCATATATGAAACTCTTCCACTTGTGTATATATTTTTACAAGTAACTGTTTTAGCATCGTGTACCATGTATATATATTTATAACTACTGTTTTAGCATTTTGCATTATGTGAGATATTTTTCTCGTTGTTTTTGGTTTCTGCATATATGAAACTCTTCTGCTTGTGTATATATTTTTACAATTAACTGTTTTAGCATTGTGTACCATGTATATATATTTATAACTACTGTTTTAGCATTGTGCATCATGTGAGATATTTTTCGCGTTGTTTTTGGTTTCTGCATATATGAAACTCTTCTGCTTGTGTATATATTTTTACAAGTAACTGTTTTAGCATCGTGTACCATGTATATATATTTATAACTACTGTTTTAGCATTTTGCATCATGTGAGATATTTTTCTCGTTGTTTTTGGTTTCTGCATATATGAAACTCTTCTGCTTGTGTATATATTTTTACAATTAACTGTTTTAGCATCGTGTACCATGTATATATATTTATAACTACTGTTTTAGCATTTTGCATTATGTAAGATATTTTTCTCGTTGTTTTTGGTTTCTGCATATATGAAACTCTTCCACTTGTGTATATATTTCTACAAGTAACTGTTTTAGCATCGTGTACCATGTATATATATTTATAACTACTGTTTTAGCATTTTGCATTATGTGAGATATTTTTCTCGTTGTTTTTGGTTTCTGCATATATGAAACTCTTCTGCTTGTGTATATATTTTTACAATTAACTGTTTTAGCATCGTGTACCATGTATATATATTTATAACTACTGTTTTAGCATTGTGCATCATGTGAGATATTTTTCGCGTTGTTTTTGGTTTCTGCATATATGAAACTCTTCTGCTTGTGTATATATTTTTACAAGTAACTGTTTTAGCATCGTGTACCATGTATATATATTCATAACTACTGTTTTAGCATTGTGCATCATGTGAGATATTTTTCTCATTGTTTTTGGCTTCTGCATATATAAAACTCTTCTGCTTGCGTATATATTTTTAAAAGTAACTGTTTTAGCATCATGTACCATGTATATATATTTATAACTACTGTTTTAGCATTTTGCATCATGTGAGATATTTTTCTCGTTGTTTTTGGTTTCTGCATATATGAAACTCTTCCACTTGTGTATATATTTTTACAATTAACTGTTTTAGCATCATGTACCATGTATATATATTTATAACTACTGTTTTAGCATTTTGCATCATGTGAGATATTTTTCTCGTTGTTTTTGGTTTCTGCATATATGAAACTCTTCTGCTTGTGTATATATTTTTACAATTAACTGTTTTAGCATCGTGTACCATGTATATATATTTATAACTACTGTTTTAGCATTTTGCATCATGTGAGATATTTTTCTCGTTGTTTTTGGTTTCTGCATATATGAAACTCTTCTACTTGCGTATATATTTTTACAATTAACTGTTTTAGCATCGTGTACCATGTATATATATTTATAACTACTGTTTTAGCATTTTGCATCATGTGAGATATTTTTCTCGTTGTTTTTGGTTTCTGCATATATGAAACTCTTCTACTTGCGTATATATTTTTAAAAGTAACTGTTTTAGCATCGTGTACCATGTATATATAAAATAATAACTACTGTTTTAGCATTGTACATCATGTGAGATATTTTTCTCGTTGTTTTTGGTTTCTGCATATATGAAACTCTTCCACTTGTGTATATATTTTTACAAGTAACTGTTTTAGCATCGTGTACGATGTATATATATTCATAACTACTGTTTTAGCATTGTGCATCATGTGAGATATTTTTCTCTCGTTATTTATGTTTCTGCATATGCGAAACTAATTCACTTGTGTATATATTTTCATAAGTAACTCTTTAAGCATTGTGTGTCATGTGAGATATTTTGCTCTTCTTATTACTGTACTTAATTTAATTTTTAATAAAGTTTGAATTTATTTCGTTTGCAAATGCATTTACACATAGCTGCCAAATTTTACGCTTTCTTCCTACCACTAAAATTTTATTGTATATGTTGTGTTATTTAATCGTCAAAATATCGCGATTAAACAAGACGAAAATCTCTTTTACATTTTACTGGTAGAAAGAAAACGTAAAAGTTGGCAGCTATGATTTACATGTATTTATGCAAGCTAAGCTAGGTTTGAAGAAAACAACAGAAAACTTTGAATGATTAAACCAGCTTGTGCATCATGGATTTCAAATCCTGTTATACATAAATGGAAGGGGGGGGGGGGGACTCAAAGCTAAAAAAAATATACACATATATATATAAATATGTTTATTTGTTGTTGATGTGAATATTTTATAAAATTTAAAAAAGAGTAAAAGGCAGTTCACACATCATAAGTATAGGGTGCAATGCTGGAATTGAAATCAAATATATTTTTTCAAAGTTTTGCTAGCAAAAAGTTTTTATTGGAATATAAATGGTATTACATTTAAGGCAGTTCTCAAAAGAATATTTTCCCCCCATTCAACAATGTGAAACTTTCTGTTACATTTTGAAACATAAAAGCATGCTACTTGCAGGCATGATTATTGAGCTGATTTGAAGTTAGTTTTTTATTTTTAGATAAATGAATTACATCTTGAGTTTAAACGATTATTGTCTCAAAGTGGCAGTTTTATTCCTTTTCTTCACTGCTGTATCATGAAATTATGTTTAAGAAGTTGCCTAAAATATTAGTGGTGTTTTTGTTATGGCTGATTACCTGCATGTAGAAACCAAGACTCCCTTATCATATTATTTTAGGAAAGTTAGAACACGGATAAGACGGATAAATGCACTAAAGCCATAAACACTTTAAAAAATCGGAAACCTAAAAAAGTTTGGCACAGATGTTATACGCCCCATATTGCCGCGATTTTTTCCCGTCGCCAATTTGCGAAAACATTGACAGCATAAACAACAACATCCGGGTTACCATATCAAGCAACATAACGACACTTTGGCACCAGTTAAGTACCAGCTGCTTATATGACATTGGCGACAGAAAAAAATCATGCCATTATGGGACGTATATGACATCTGTGCAAAAAGTTTAATAATCACTTAAATTTATATGTGTCCCTTAGCTTTTACCCGAAAAGATAAATCATTGTCATGGTACGATTTTGGTGTTTGTAAATCTTGGTTTGGGATTCTTCATTAATCGGACCTACAGGCAATTGGCTTATTACAGTATTATGCCCGCTTATTACAGTAAGTGTAGTTTGGTGTAAAAGTAATTTTATTTTTAAACCATATAAATGATACCACATTTTTTCAGCATCGCGCTTTTTGCATCTAACTTTCGCTCTGGAACAGATTACATAAAATTTGCTGATACTACATTATATAATAAAAAATCAGTACTTTTCAATCCTTGGTGAGAGAACGAAATTTGGCAATGTAATTTCTGGAAACCTATTCACTGTTTCATATAAAGAAGAAATATTTTTCAATATTTATACAATTTATTTAATATAAAAAAGCAGCTTATCTATTTTTATATACAAATAAGTAAATTGTATATAAAAAACAAGAATAATATCTATAAATTAAATTTATACATGTAAATTCTTATAAAACAAGCTAACAGTTCATAAATTTTTGTTTTCATAACTGTTTGTATCATTTGGCAACAAATCTCACTTTTTGAAGCCCGAATTGCGCCAAGATTAAAAGAAAAAAAATCGCAAAGGCTGACTGAAAAAGTACCAATAAATCTTGCATTTAAATCTTCATTTTCAACATTTTTAAAAGCCAGAAAATAATTGTGTGAAATAATTTGATTTTAAGTATTTATTTTAGTGGAATTCAAAAAATATTTTTTAATGTAAATAACACAATATTTTCCATTTTTCACTATACATTTATTTATGCAGTATTACCAGTAGTATGCACCAGGTGGCGTAACTTACGGGCCAAAGTCAGTTTGTAAGTTGGCAATTATCGGGGACAATTTCACCCATAGACTTTCACCGGATTGTCAAGTCTGATAATATGATAAGGTAGTCTTGGTAGAAAAAATGATAAAATGCTTTACTGGAGCTAAATTACCCTAATGCCACCCCCTCACAGTCACACATTAATGCTCCTTAGCATACAAAATTTTAAATTATTTAATATTTTTAAAAAATTCTGCTGCATTTCTTAATCTGCTGTAAAAGTGAATAACTAAACATTTCTAGAAACCCTTTGCATCACAACATTCAGCTAATCTTAAAAATGCTTTTATATTTTGAAATTGTTCTTTTTTTTTTTTTTTTTTTTTTTTTTTTTTTTTTTTTTTTTTTTTTTTAAACTTATTTATTTTTGCTTAAAATGTTCTGTTTATTAATTAGACAGAAAAATAAGCAGATCATAATGTCGTATAAAAGCGAGGGGGGGGGGTAAAGGTAATAAAAGTTTTATTTTTCAGTAGACAAAACTTTTTATCCGATATAAAAATACTAAGTGATTTGTTAATATAGTTTTTCTGATGAATAATATCAACCAAAAATATGTTTTATAATTTGTAGTAATTGTCCCTAAATTTTCTTATAATTTAAAAAAAAATTACTAAAATTCCTCCAAAAGATTTTCCAAAGTATTTCTCCTGTCTCTGTATATACAGAACTTTCATTCAAGGTAGGCATTCTGTTTTACATTCTTTGCAATATAATTAGGATGAGCAAAGCGAAACCTCTAGTACGTTACACTAATTACCGTATTTTCGGGTGTATAGCCCGCATCCAGTGTATAACCCGCACCCCTAAATCGAGCAGTACCATAAAAAAGTTCGTGTATAAGCCGCGGAGCTGCATCGTTGTATAGCCCGCGGGCTATACACCATCTACGAATGTATATTTCGACTAGGGTTTACGCCGCATGTGAAATTTCCGAGGTAATCGCGAATGGCGTGCTAAACAGAAACACATTAATAAGAATTAAGAAATCATAAAAATGAAATTATTAATTAGAAATAAATAATTTAAATGCACAATTCGAAATTATTAATATAATTTAAATAATATAAATACGAAAAACTACACTAAAATTGCGTGAAATTTGCAGCTTAAATTCCGGCATATGGCGCGGATGATAAATTGCATTATTAGCTTGGTATATCGCGAATGATTTTGCAACAAAAAAATTAATTAAACTGAAATTTTAAAAACCACAAGCACCGAAATTACAGGGCTCCCACTAGATCCGTTTTTTTGCTTCAAGTCCGTATTGGTCCGTTTTTTCATTGTTAGGTCCGTAAAGTCTGTTTTTTGACACTTTTAACCGACTTTTATTTAAAATTTTACCGATGTTTGGCATTTAGCCGAGCATCGCGGAAAAAGCGCGCTTTTCGCAAATATGTTCCAACAAATACCATTAAATTTCGTTAATCGATCACGAAAAGAATCGCCAACTTTGTCAAAGGATTGCGAAAATACGCAAATTTCTTCAAAAGATCGTGAATTTCGTTAAAAGATAGAAAAAAACGCGGTCAAGAGATAGAAAGAAAAAAAAGCGGTCAAAAGATCGCAAAAAAGACTAATTTCCTCAAAAGATTGCGAAAAAAACCGCAAGTTTTGTCAAAGAATAGCCAAAAACGCGTTTTTCGTCAAAAGGTCGCAAATTACAGCAAAGGATCGCGAAAAACACGCAAATTTCGGCAAAGGATCGCGAAAAAAACGAGAATTTTGTAAAAAGATCGCGAAAAAACACGAATTTCATCAAAAAATCTCTCAATAAAACACAAGTTTTGTCAAAGAATCGCGGAAAACGCGATTTTCGTCAAAAGGTGGCAAAAAAAAAAAAAAAAAAAAAAAAAAAAGCTAATTTCGGCAAAAGGTTTCTCAATAAAACGCAAATTTCGCCAAAAAAAATCGAAAAAACATGCGAATTTCGTCAAAGGACCGCGAAAAAACGTGAATTTCGTCAAAAGATTGCGAAAAGAACGCGAATTGCATCAAAATATCGCGAAAAAAACGGTCAAAAAATTGCGGAAAAAAGCACAAATTTCGTCAAAAAATCGAAAAAAAAAAAACTAATTTCGTCAAAAGATTTTAAAAACTTTAATTTCGTCAAGATATAGTAAAAAACATATAATTTTCATCAAAGGATCCCGAAAAACACGCAAATTTCTTTAAATAGTCGTGGAAAAATTCGTGAAATTCAACCTGTCTTAGAAGGTTTGTAACCTCTACCAATAACAATGGCTTTAAGATAATGAATTTCAGAATTTGAATCGGAGCAAGCGTTTTCTTTATAACAAATTATACTTTGAACATTTATTAATTAGTGACAATTGAAGGAAAGGAGGGTTTCCTTGTTTATTTTATTTTATGATTTGCGAAAATAGTTTCCTTTTGATCTCTTTTTTTTACAAAATATGTGCTCCCTTTTGGTCCCCTTTTTTACTACACCAGTTGAGTGGGAGCTCTGGAAATATGAAATTATTAATTTGTTATAAATAATATAAGTACGATATTCAAAATTAATAATTCATTATGAATAATATTTAAAAAAAAAAAATCCCGTTAAAATTGAGTAAACTTTTCTATACACTAAAGAGCATCATGAGAACGATTGGGCGTTAGCAATCTCAACTTTAACTCAAGTATCTTAAATAGCGTGCTTGAATGACATTAAAATGACGACGTGCTAAAATGACATTTATTTTCACAGTGCCATATATTACAATTATTTACAAATAGATAATAAACGTATTAATTTTAATATTTAGCGCTATGTACAAATAAAATAACGTTATCACATCCCATTTCGTCAATTGAATAAGATATAAAAATTCTCATTTTAATTATTTCTAAAAGAATCTGTAGAATCGGGAATGCAGATGTTTTTGATTTTTTTAAGAGGGGGGGGGGGGGGGGGAGGAGGATTAAAAGAAACCTCCCACAATAATTCATCGAGAATTTTAAACGGAAAAGCATGGAATCTGCTGGCATATCTATCAAAGGGATTTGAAATCGAATGCGTTTTTCTATTTTCGATAAATGTATTATATCTTAAGTTATAAGCTATTGCTATTTGATGATTACCTTTCCCGAGCTGTCTCATCTGGAAATTCAGTTAAAAAATCAACTTTCAGTATTTTCTAAATGTTTTTTCCCTTATCAAAAACTGGAAAACGCTGTTCGATTTCGTTAAGTATTAATAAATGCGTCAATAGTTTTATACATTTAAAATTAAAAATGACTTATAGTGAATGCAGCCGTTATTTATGTGTGTTTGCGTGTTTTATAATAAAGTTATCAGAAACAAAACAAAACTTTTTATTTAATTCGAATCGGTTTTATTTAATTCCAATCAATCTGCAAGAAATTTCATGACCTACTTTTATTATTTCTTTGCACGTGGAGCGATAAGGATTATAAACATTATATGATTCATGCTAACCACTACGAAAAGATATCACGTGCCATCCTAAAGCTATTTTCTTTTTTTTTTCCCCCTTCTATCGCTCTGTTTGGAACTTTTTAGCTGTCAGAATCTCAAAGAAATAAATATAGATTTCAATTAGAAGATTTTGCTTTAAAAGCATTTATACACGAAATGATTACCAAGGATAAAAAAAAAAATACTTACCATCACTGTGCTGTTTCTTAAATACAAGATGATTTAACAATGCAATTTAATCTGATTTATTTTATGGTCGTTTTTGAGAATATTTGGCGTTATTGTAGATGTTTTAAAAATACTTCTTGCATGAACATTTAAAAGTTATATTTTATATTTATTTCAATCACTTGGTACAGAATTGAATCCTGCATTGGGTCGGGTAATCGGATAGTACCCGAACCCGACTAAAGTTTGGGTCGGGTTGGCGGGATTTTTTTTTTCTTTTTTTGACGTGGGTCGGGTTGGAATTTGATTCGTTCGAGTTAACTTTTTTTTTTTTTTTTTTTCCTCCAAAAGATGCTGCTGAATATTTGTTAAAATGGTAAAAGCCGAAATAATTTGATACAAGAAAAACATAATTATAGACTACTTTTCCGTAAATGCATTAAAATATGGATTAATTTTCCTTCATTTTAGTTTCTGGTTTTAATATTTCGGTTGACAAAATTTGTTCTTGTCGGGTCTCGAGTTGACTTTAAGTAGAATTTTCGGATTCGGATAGGATACAATCCGGACCTTGCAGTTCAGGTTCAGAGTAGAGTCCAACATTTGATCATGTAGTCTGATTTTACCTGCTATTGTTTTGTTATGGATAGGGGGGGGGGGGATGTATTTTTTCTAGAAAAATACATTTTTTACAAATAGATTATTTTCTGGTAGTTATATTTTCTTAGAAAATATGAAATATTAAGCATTTAAAAAATTATATCCACTAATTTGTTTTATGTATCCTATGAATATTGTTTTAAATAATTTTTATAGGATTTTCACTTAAAACGTACACATTAGAGATCTGCATGGACCTGGTTAATCTCTTTTTATTAGACTCGGGCCGGACCGCGATCGAGCTTAATTTTTATCTGCGGTTGCTCCGGGCCGGGACTGGAGAACTACTTTTTTTTTTTTTTTTTTTTTTTTCGGGGCCATGTTAAACCGCAGGTTTTTGCGAAAATAACAGTGAAATTTTTCCTTTGTTCGACGAAATCTTTAGAAATTTATTTCATTTTATTAAATTATAGAGAAATATATATTTAAAAAAATCTTTATAGAGCTTCAAAATTATTTTTTCTAAAATATTTTTCTTCCATTTTAAACTACATTATTTTTTCTAATGAGTTATCATTTAAATGAATTTCTCTAAGTAATCAATAATGTTGCCATTCCATATTACATAGATTGTGGACATACTAGTTTAAGCTGCAAAATGTTTGCATGAGTATGTAAAAAATATATCTTAAATAATTTTATTGATAGGATCCCGGACTTGATTTAATCGATTTTTCTTGGCTGGGTGGGCCAAATTTTTAGCATAAATGGTTCAAGTTTAGCCCAGGCAGGGCCAATATATTTCGATCGCCTGGGTCTGAAAATTTCGGCTCGCCCACATTATTTTAAAATCTAATTAATATGAAATTTCTTATCATTGGTATCTGAATTTTTGAAAGTGGAAAAAAAAAATAATTAATTGCGCGTAAACGCCGCATCGCTTGAAATTTCAATTTAAAACACGTAAACGCCGCGGCGTTTCTTCCGTAAATTACGGTACTAAAATCTTTTTTTTTAATAATTCCATAATAATAAAACCAGATTTTAACTTATTTATTATTATCATTATTTTTAATCAGGAAAAAAAGTCACTTTTTTTCCTTTAAAAATAACAAAATTATTGTCAGAGGTAATTCAAGAAATATTTTCGTTTTTCTACGCCCCACCAGTGGCCGAGAGGTTCTGCTCTCAAAAGCTGGTAGACGGGAGGTCCTGGGTTCGAACCCAATCGCGCCCGTCGGCCTAATCGTTCGGAGTTTTCTTCTAAACTTGGATTTTTGTGCGTAAATACGGGTTAGGTTCCGTTAGAAAGACCCCCCCACGGAGGGCATCCCCGCCTCTCCGGGTCCATTTCGTAGATAATTAGCTATCATAAGCAACACAATACACAAATTTTTCCACAATATTTTTTTTTCATGTCAAAAAGTAAATGTAATTATTGTGATAATTGCATACATTTCTGCAAACATTAAATACCATTTATCTCAGTTAAATTTTTTGAATTGCAGCAGCAGATAATAGGTAAATTATCACAACAGTAACTTTGAGAGAACTGGATGTAATATACAACTGGAGCCATTAATGGCGTTTTACCTCCTAGAAAATATGTTATTATTATTTTAAACAATAATTACTATAAGTAATATAAAACTACTGTATAAAAAGGCACACAGTAATTTGCTCAAAAATATTTATTTTAATCACTGGAATCGGAAAATCCTTCAAAATCGGAAGTTTCAGAGTCCGTCATAAACAAACCAATAATATCTCTATTTTCAAAGACAGAAATAAATAATAATAGCATTTAAACAATAAAAAAACATTACAAACACGTGAAAATTCTTTAAATTTCGCGGCATAGCGAAAAAATTTACAAATTTCGACGATTTTTGAAATTTTTTCGGGCTTAAAAATTATAGAAAAATCACGATTTTCCGTTTCTTTTTTAAAAAAAATCTTTGTATAGTCCGCACCGTGTATAAGCCGCAGCGGCTGTTCCAAATGTTTTTTTCTTGTATAACCCGCGGGCTATACACCCGAAAATACGGTACATTTTGTCGTACACTTTACAAAAAAACTATTCAATATTTTGACTTGAAATTGAACAAAAAAAAAAAAAAATTATGATATGTAGATTTGCACAATATTATTATTTTTTACAGAATAATGCTAAAAAATTTATTATTTTAATTAATTTATTTTACATGTTTTTCCATTACGGATGCATTTTTGCAAATAAAAAATGAAACAGGTATATTTTCAGAAGAAAAATCATGGAGTTATGATTTCTTGTATGAAATTTTTTAAATACCTTTTTTTTATGAAAATTATAGCATATTTTTAATGAATTAAAATTTGTGAAAATTCAATTACTTACATTCAATTATAAAAATATTAAGTGTTAAGAATTCAAATACACAATTTATTCTTATTATGTGAAATCATTTACGCTGATGATACGTACGCATTTTAAAAGAATTTTATTATGATTGGCCTTTTTTTTGTAAAGTGGCAACAAAAGAATTGTAATCAAATAAAATTAACCTTTAACTGATGTCACGCGGTCTCCCAGACCACGCGACTCCCAGCTGTAAACACTTTTATAGCTTTTTACTTTTCTGTACTGAAGTTAAATAATATGAATAAAATACTTTTTTTCATGCAATTTAATTCACATGCTCCTAAGAGAAGTACAACAATATTGTTAGAACAAAATTTAAGTAAATTCAACCATTTGAGTTTTTTTTTAATTCATTTTATTCGAGGGGTCTGAGAGACCGGATCATATCAGTTGTGTGACAAATTTTAGTCACTTCAGGTAAAGGTTAATTGTTAAATTTGTTATATAAATATTTTGTAAAATTAGCTTCAAAAATACTTTTATTTATACCAGTCTTATATCACAAATGAAAAATTCCGAGGAATTTCTCAATTATTTGGCTGAATTTACATTTCTCAAATTAAACATAAAATAACATTTTTGCTTAATAAAGGTTCAAGAATGATATAAAAAAATATTGTTACTTTCAAATATTTATCTTATTAAATAATGCTTCGCGAATCCAAACAAAGCATGGCTTTTGCTAATTATAGTTTCAAAAGTTTTATTCCTTAGAAGTGCAATTGTTTATTTCTACATAATATACTATTTTGGTTAAAGAACATATGATAATCACATAAACAGCGTGTATTTCCAGCCTACTCGATTACAGTCCTTGCCCACCTTGTTCCTTTGGAGGCATGGCAAAAATGTTTTGGATTTACCTCATATAAACATCCAAAATTCACAGTCTATTTTTAGTAATTTCTCTCTTCCGAGAACTATATACTTCCATTTATCATTCTCGGTGATTTTTAAACGTCAATAAGGACTGTCAGAATTAAAGACTACCTAATCTGCCATTTATCCAAGTGGTTATGGTATATTTACTCTCTGCTTTTTGTTCTTGTAAAATATTCTTACTGATCAAAGTTAAATATAAGTCAGAACCCACCAGAGTTTGTAAATACTGCTTACTAAAGCTCTCTGTGTTGTTTTGCCAGTTGTTGCAAATATATCCTTGGCAAATAGGGTTTTCTGAAAATTCCTCTCTCCTGATTTTTACTTTTTTTTTTATGTTCATTTATTACATATAAATGTAGTCAAAACATATTTTTAAAAAATTTTCTGAAAAGGAAATTGTTTTAAATTTTGTTAATATATGAAATATAAATATGCGGGTGGAGAAGACTGAGGTTGGAGGGGGGGGGGGGTGGAGATACACTAAGGCTTATATTACCATTATGGCTGATATAGTTTTCACTTTTTAAATTGTGGTGGTGATGATAATAAAAATATTAGAGAATATTTAACAAACTTCATTATATTACAGAATAAAATTCTACTTACCATTCTAAATGAATACATAAATATTTTTATTATTTTGAAAAACAATTAAATGTGTGTAATCCTGATTATGTGTAAATTCTGAAATTTTTAAATAAAAATATTTTTCCTTTCAAATGTTAATCAATGTTTTCATTTTCTATACCCATGTGAAGCACCCTGAATATTATTTTACAGTATTATATACATACAGATAAAATGAATGAAACATGATAATGACTGTTAAAAACTTAAATATATGCTGTATGTAATAATGTACCAATAGAGCAATTTTCCCCCCAAAACATACTTAATTTTGCAACAACGAGAAGCAGTGTGTCAGTGTGTGTGTGTGGGGGGGGGGGGGATAGCTTTTCTCCAGAGTTTCCCCCAGACAGTTTCAGGAGGGTGCTGCACCCTGCCTACCCCTAGGTTTACAAAATAGCACCCTTCTTGTCCCTCATTAAAAAAATTAGCTCCCTTGTTGCCCTCACCTGAAAAAAGTGCCTTTACTCCTTTGTTTATTAAAAAATTTACTTGCATAGTAAAAATTGACTCATTGCTGTCTTTAAAATAGTATTTTGTCTATTAAATATTAAAAAGTAGTTTTAAAAATCAAAAGAATGCCTTTAAAAATTTCAGAAAATGCCCTTAAGAATCCAAAACATGCCCTTCGGAATCCAAAAGTGCCCTTTTCCCACAAGCAGCACCCTGCCCTTTTTTAAACCTGGGGGAAACTCTGTTTTCTCAGTACACTTAAAAAGCAAAAGGCTGATACAGTGTATAAAAACAGATTCTGTTTAGATGAATTGTAAAAACAAACATAAAGAAGTGAGCACAATAAGCTGCAGAGTATATGTACTAATGCTGCTACTGATTTTTTCATTCTTAATTTTCACTGAAGATTGAAAAGATCTTCAGGTACCTATTGCTTTTATATCTTCAAGGTTGTCCTTTTATAAAACCTTGAAGCAGCTGGATGCTAAATTTATTTGTGCTGCATGCATTTTTCATTATGCTGGTTTTTAGAAGTATTTACTAAAATATAGTTTATAAACATCTAAAGCTATGAATTTATTGTTGTAATAACAGGGGAACAGCCAGGATCTTTAACTGAGAGAAGATTTGATTTGAATCGTTATTACTTATTAAAATGATGCAATTTGTTGTTTTACATACTCTATTACCACATGACTAAACAAGAGCTCCTTTATCATCTTCCTTATTATTTTTGACATGCTTACAGATTACAATTATATTACATAATAATAAAAAAAATTAAAAATGTTCTTTTAAAAAACATGCTTAGTGTATTTCAAAGTAAAAAATAACTTTTTTATTTTGTTGGAAATTAAACCCTGGCTATTTATTATTTAAATAGAAGCATAAAATTACAGTAATTTATGGGATTAACAACAAAAATAGTGAAAACAGATGGTACATTTATTTTTGAGAAAGTATATATTTATATTTTAAATAAAGTGTAAGATGGAATAAATACAAGTATACTTTGAATATATGTGTATACGTAACTAATCAATGACAGCTTGAAACTAGTAAGCCAAGACTAATACTTAAAACAATAAAGAAAAAAATGTATTGTAAAATTGATGTATTTACTTGCTTTAATGTAAAATCAAAGTCTCTAAAACAATAAAAGGAGAGAAAATCTTTAAGATTTTAATATAGGGAGACTAACTTTATATATAAAATTTGTTATTGTGTCATACAGTGAGTTAGAAAAGATAAATACTTTTTCGTAATATTCATAACATGTACTTCGTTCATGTATTAAACAACGAACATACTAAATTCATATGAATCATTTAAATTTATTTATTGCTTCACGTAACATTTACTAATTTTGCATTTATAATAAATATTTTTTTTTCAAATAAAGGTATAAAATAAAAATACACCAAATAAAAAAATATATATATATTTATTTATTTATTTATAGAGTTGCTATTCAAAAAATGTACAAGAAACATAACTTTTCAAATTATTTTCATTATCCAAATATTAACTTATTATAGATTAAGCATATCCATTTTATGACACATAAACAGTAATAAATTAAACCAGGACAGCAGCAATAGTGGTGGGGATGACATCTCAGCTACAGCAAGTATCTAAAGGACTAGCAAGCTACTCTCACAGACAGAAAATCAAAATAAACTCCTGCCTCGCGAGTGTAACCAGCTGTAAAAAAAATACTAAATATCCTTCTTCCATCTTTTATAACTCATTTCATTGATACCAAAAGTCAACTGATATCTTCCGTATCTTATATATTTTAAATTAATATTTAGAAGTTAAGTTCATTTGGAAAATTATGTTAGGTAATTTTTGGATCATAACAGTATTAAAATGTTCTCTGTTTTTCAGTAAACAATTTCATTTTATACCACTGTTGAAAAATTTTATATAATAAAAACTCATTAGGAAGTCCAAAACTAATAAGAGTTATCTATAACTAGTAATTTAAAATCACGTAATTCACACAAGTATAATATTTACATTGTTTAAAAAAAGTTATGACTAACATTATGAATATACACTTAATTTTGCTGTAAAAAAGAAAATAAATACTCTTTTAGTTTCATCTAAACTTTGAAAGCTACTATACCAAAAAGATATTTTCATCATTTTATCAATGCTACTGATTTAAATATGGGGTACATATTGAAGTATCCTTAATTCAATGAATAAAATTGTTTATGCAACCCAATTTATGATATCTCAGAAGAGATTTATTACATAAGAAGTTAGATTTACATGAGTACTTTGTTTGTAAATGCACAAAATCAGTGAAAAAAAGGAAGCAAATTCTTTTTACTAATATAAACAAAGATATATTTAATACAAAAAAGAGCTTATTCAAAATGCACGCGATAAAATTACTTCATATCATTTATATACATAAGCATAAATTATTTTTTATAATTTCAACATATATATAATAAAACACTTGTACTCTTAAAAAAAAAAAAAATAGTATGCACGGCGATCACATGAAATATTAAATCGGTTTATAACAGAGCAATCTGAAAATAAAGTGTTCTGCAATTCGTACAAATGCGAAATGCATATAAAATATATGCCTGAATTTTCGTTCATTCTTAATATATCGCGTATTACAAGCTAATTTATTTTTACTCTGTTTTTCAAAAAATAAGTTTCCGCATCAAAAGTATCTAATACACATAGGATTTCTATACATTCCTTGCAATGAACTTGATCTTAGCGCCCTCTGGCGAAATTGTAATTTTTTGGATATGGTTTCGCTTGTTGATTTCGACACTATATACTTCTAGACACTGTAGTTTTGACTCCAACATCTTTTGCTTTCATCGCCAAAAGGGTGCCGTATTTTTGGTGGTAATCCCTTTATTGGCAAAGAAAAAGTGCGGTCAACTCAAGACAAACACTGACAGACGATGTTTCGGCGGGAATCTGGAGAGAGATTCCGAGGAGAAAAACCGGTTTGGTGCTAAATCTGCCTTCCATCACGTGATGGAGGGCAGAGATGTAGGTGACAAGAAAAGGTTGCCGATTTGGAGTCTACTTATATTAGAAGTCTGTGGTCATAACCTCTGGGGAAGCAATGCTTTGATAAGAGGGGATTTAAAAAAAAAAAGAGAGATGTGGGGTTGATTATAGATTTAAGATTAAATAATTTCTGAGATTATCTCATTAAGAATTTAATCATCTATATCAAAAGAAATTAAGCTCTTAAGGGGATAAGGGACCTTGAAACTCATTTTTATTACTATTTTATTTAACTTTAAATACTATTCAAAGGCTATATGCATTATGGTATATATTCATCACACAAGAAATTAACAAAAAAAAAAAAAAAGATAAAAAAAGGAATTTTCCTGAATATTTTAAGCGTCATGAAGAACTCTTCAAAATGCCCCATGTGCATTCCATTTCCATCAAAATACCCAATACGTTTTATGCAAGTTTGGTTTATGTATACAAATAAAACTGTGCATCGAATTTTCTATATTTGAATATAAAGGTAAGGTAAAAATATTTTATAAAATTTTCAGCATTTTTGTATCCTATTTCTGCAATTAACTACCTTTAACGTTTCCAATTATATTTAGTTTAAAAAAACTATGCGCAGTTTTATTGGTATGTATAAACCAAACTAGCATTAAAAAAAATATTGGGGATTTTTATGGATATGGAATGCGCATGGGGTATTTTGAAAAGTTCTTCATAACGCTTAAAATATTCAGGAAAATTCCTTATTTTTATCCAATTTTTCTTTTAACTTCTTGTTTGATAAATATATGCCATAATGCATAGCGTGTGCGCTTGAATAGCATTACAAATTAAATTAAAAATATATGTATAAATGAGTTTGAATGTCCTTGCCCCCTTAAGAGGACATTCTACCGATACAGGTTTTATTCCTCTAGCTGATCGCAAAATCCCCCATTAACACTAAGCAGGTCGCTTGACGCATTTACGCGTCGTATATAAAACTATCGCTAGGATATTCTAAATTTTTCCCAGAAAGTTTGAATACTTATTTTTGGTTATTATAATGAGAGACTATTTCATAAATAAAATAAAGGAAAATTTGTAATATAAATTTTCTGGTGTGAACTTAAAATTTCTGAATAAAAAACCCGCCCGATTTGACACTGTTTGCGGCCTGTATAATGTTAATAGCGTTGCCAGGTGTCCCGATTTAAGCGGCATATCCCAATTTTCAGGGATTCGAAGGCCTACTCCGAGTAACCACTGAGTGGGACACAAAAACTCTCGATTTTTCAAGGTGCACAAATTCTGTTAGATACTTTTTAGTACCTATTCATAAGTCTTAGAACTTGATGCAGTAAAACCTATGACAGAACCTATGTATAACAAAAAGTTTTTACAGTTCCTTCCAAAAGAATATCCCACAAATCTACCTAACTAAAAGGAAACCTTTTTTTTTTTTTTTTTTTCAGTTCCAGGCAATTCTGATTTTACAAGTTTTATCATAATTTGCTCAGTAAGAGAAAAGGGGACCTTCAAACTTATTATTATTATTATTATTTAACTTTGAAGAGTATTCCAGGACTATATGCATTATGGCATATATTTATCACACAAGAACTTTTAAAAAAAATTTGCAGAAAAATGAGGAATTTTCTTGAATATTTTAAGCGTTATGAAGAACTTTTCAAACTGCCCCATGCGCATTCCATATCCATTAAAATCCCCAATATTTTTTTATACAAGTTTGGTTTATGTATGCAAATAAAACTGTGCATCGAATTTTCTATATTTGAATATAAAGGTAAGGAAAAAATATTTTATAAATTTTTCAGCATTTTTGTGTCCTATTTCTGCAATTAACCCTTTGGGTACGGATTTATTTCAGGGCTGCCACTGGCGTTTTTTTTTTTATTCTATCTCGCACCACTTTCTCAGAAGAAAAATCTTTCATATGCATTTTGGCAGTATGTGCAAGAGAAAAATACTACAAAAATATTTACCTTTAAATAGTGGTATGAATAGAATATAAAAATAGGCGACTGTGGCCACATGCATGACGAGTCTCAGTCGTCAAATGTACCCAAGGTGTTAACTACCTTTAACGTTTCCAATTATATTAGGTTGTAACGAAAGTTTCCCACCACATCTAATATCGTCTTTTCAAACAGTTCGCATTGTCGTATTTGCTCATATTTTGTCAAACGACTTTTGGCATTTGAAAGAAAGAGACTTGCTTTACAATACTGTGTTGTGAAATTTGTAAAACAAATATCGTTATCATTAAATACTGGGTGTCTAAAATGGAACTATCACGCTATCAGATTAGAACCAGCATTTACTTCCAGTTCTGTTGCAAAAAGTCTGCTACTGAATGTCACCGAATCATGTGTACAGCTTTAGGCACTACTGTTGAATCATATGACACTGTGAAGTTTTGGTACCGAAAGTTCAAAAACAAGAACTATGACGTTCAAGAAGCAGAGCGCTCTGGCAAGCCTACTGATGTTCATGAGGCCCGCCTGCAAGAACTTGTGGAAGAATATCAGTATTCAACCACTCAAGAGCTAGCTAAGCAGTTAGACGTTAGTGCTATATCCATTAGCCGCGCTATGCATTGCATAAACTTGACGTACAAGTTCAATCGCTGGGTGCCGCATGAGCTGACTCAAGCAGATAAGTGCAGACGTGTTCAGGCCTGCACTAATCTGCTCGAATATCAACGCAAGGACAAAATTCTGGACCGTTTTGTGACTTTTGATGAAGAGTGGATTCACTTCAGCAACACAAGCCGAAAAAGGGGTTGCTCTACGCCCAAGGAGCCCGTCGGCAGTGCCGCAAAGCGCAATTTGACTAACAAAAAGATAATGCTTTGTATCTGGTGGGATTGCCGTGGTATTATCCACAAAGAGTATCTGGAAAAAAGTAAAACAGTGGACAGTAAGGTGTACAGCAAGATGCTAGTCCGTGTTGACGCTGCTATCAAGATAAAATGTCAAAACGAGTTCCGGCGCAAGAAGATAATGTTTCATCAACTTTTGCCACACCCACCATATAGCCCCGAGATCACTTCTTCGGACTACTACCTTTTTTCACACTTGCAGCTACATCTTGCTGGTGCTATCTTTAATTCTGCAAAGGACACCCGAAATGAGGTTGATCTGTTTTTGGACCCACGGCCCCAAAGTTTCTGTGCCGAAGGCTTTGAAAAACTACCAAAACCGTGGCAGAAAATCATAGATTCTGATGGTGATTACTACCCTCACTAAAGGTACTGCTTTCGTGTTTTTTTTTTTTTTTTTCTAACTTTATTAAGAACTTTTTTTGGCGGAAAACTTTCGTTACAACCTGATATTTAGTTTCAAAAAGCTATGCACAGTTTTGTTTGTATATATAAACAAAACTGGTTTAAAAAATATTGGGGATTTTAATGGATATGGAATGCGCATGGGGCATTTGGAAAAATTCTTCATAATGCTTAAAATATGCAGGAAAATTCCTTATTTTTATCCAATTTTTTTTATTATTTCTTGTTTGATAAATATGTGGCATAATACATATAGTGTGCCCTTGAATAGTATTTAAAGTGAAATTAAAAATATATACAAAAATGAGTTTGAAGGTCCCTTGTCCCCTGAAGAGGACATGTCACAGATACAGGTTTTTATTCCTCTAGCTGATCGCAAAATCCCCCATGAACACTATGCAGGCCGCTTGAAGCACTTATGCATCATTTATAGAACTATCGTTAAGATATTTTAAATTCTCCCCAAAAATTTGAATACTTATTTTTGGATATTACTATGAGAGATATTTCATGAATAAAATAAAGGAAAATTTGTATTATAAATTTTCTGAGTGAACTTAAAATTTATGAATAAAAAACCCACCCGATTTGGCAACACTGTTTGCGGCCTGTATAGTGTTAATAGTGTTTCCAGGTGTCCCGATTTACACGGGATATCCCAATTTACAGGGACTCCAAGACCTATTCCGAGTAACTACTGCGCGGGACACCAAAACTCTCAGTTTTTTCAAAGTGCACAAACTCTTTTAGATTTCTTTTAGTACCTATTCATTAGCCTTAGTACCTGTTCATAGAGGCCCCACCAGTGGCCGAGAGGTTCTGCTCTCGAAGCTGGTAGACAAGAGGTGCTGGGTTCGAACCCAATCGCGCCCATCGGCCTAATCGTTCGGAGTTTTCCGTGGTTTTCTTCGAATCTTGGATTTCCATGTGTAAATACGGGTTAGATTCCCTTAGAAGGACCCCCACGGAGGGCAACCCCCCTTGGGCCTATATCCCTCGTGCAGATAATCGGCCGTCATAAATAACGCCAACATCTGTTCTTAGAACTTGATGCATTAAAACCTATGTATAAGAAAAAGTTTTTACAGTTCCTTCCAAAAGAATAGCTTACAATTCTACCTACCTAGAAGGAAACCTATCTAAAAAATTTTTTTTGCAGTTTCTAACAATTCTGATTTTACATGTTTTACCATACTTTGTTCAGTAGGGGGAAAAGAGACCTTCAAACTCATTTTTTTATTATATATATTTTTTAATTTCACTTTGAATTAGAGGTCTGCGCGGGCCAAAATTTCCAGGCCTGGGCCCGGCCCCACTCATCGAAAAAAAATTCGGCCCGGCACTGCTCGATAGAAAAATTAAAAGTTCGGCCCGAGTGAATTTCTACGAATCGTTGATTTGGTTAAAAATTTGTCTCGTACGAGGAGTTCCGACCAAACATATTTATCTTAACTTTTTTTCATGTTTCTAATCTTCATTTTTATAGGAGTGTCGCAGGCTGCGATATTTATTTTTTTAATGAATCTCTATTTCTTGTATGTTTCAGTTATCATTAATATGTCATTAATTCAGTATCATGTTTCAGTTATCATTAATATGTCATTAATTCAGTATCATGTTTCAGTTATCATTAATATTGTTAATCCATATTCCATGTACTGAAGGGTTAAAAATCTGAAAAATGCTATACAGTAAAATCTTACAAGACGGAATTGCATAGAAAAGGGTAAGAATGCGTTATACACAAGTTCCCTTCTTAGCAAGTGTAAATGTATTATATGATGCATTCTTTTCTTTGGTATTAGTATATTAATTTTGCATGGATGAACACGTTTTTCAGTTTAAAACAGGATTCTGTCATAGGCGGGTTCTTTTTCACACGTTTTACTATATTTTAATAAGCGTAGAAGTCTACTATTCTTTAGAAAGAATAAATTTTAATGTTTCATTGTAGAATAATGGCGATTTAAAAGTGAATACATTTTTTGTAAAAATTTTTTGGCCAAGCCTAATTTAACTGACCTCTTTGAACGGACCAGGCCACGCATAGACAATGATTTTCATACGGGCTGGGTAAAAGCAAGGATTGAAAATTTTGGTCCGTGAAGACTAGGAATGAAACCAGTCCCGGTACTGTATAGAAGAAATAAGTTAGGCCCGATCCTCCAGGAAAAAAGTACGTCCCGGCCCGAGTGGCGTGAATGAAAGTAGTCCCGAGCCCGTCCCGCGGGTCGGCCGTGCTCGGGTTTCGGGCCACGAGCCGGCCCGTGCAGATCTCTACTTTGAATACTATTCAAGGACACACTATATGAATTATGGCATATATTTCTTTGTGACCATGCTTTTTTTTGCGATCCTTTAACGAAATTCGCATTTTTTCCGCTTCCCTTTGACGGAATGCATACTTTTTTTAGCAATCCTTTGCCAAAATTTGTGTTTTTTCTGCAGCATTTTGAGGAAATTTGCGTTTTTTCTGCGGCCCTTTGAGGAAATTTGCGTTTTTTCTGAGGTCATTTGCCGAAATTCACGTTTTTTTTCGCAATCCTTCGTCGAAATTCGCGTTTTTTTCTGTGGTCATTTGCCGAAATTCGTGTTTTTTAATGCAATCCTTCGTCGAAATTTGCGTTTTTTCCACGGCTCTCTGACGAAATTTGCGTTTTTTTCATCTTTTTTGATGAAATTTGCGTTTTTCTGCGGCCTTTTGACGAAATTCACGTTTTTCTGTGTCCCTTTGACGAAATTCGTGTTTTTTCAGCTTCCCTTTGACGGAATGCGTGTTTTTTTAGCGATGCTTTTTCGAATTTTGCAGTTTTCTGTGGTCCTTTGACAAAATTCGCGTTTTTTCTGTGGTCATTTGACAAAATTCGCGTTTTTTCTGTGGTCATTTGACAAAATTCGCGTTTTTTCTGTGGTCATTTGACAAAATTCGCGTTTTTGCGCAATCCTTCCTCGAAATTTGTGTTTTTTCGCGGCTTTTTGTCGAAATTCGCGCTTTTTCTCGTCTTTTTGATGAAATTTGCATTTTTCTGTGGCCTTTTGACGAAATTCACGTTTTCCCGTGTCCCTTTGACGAAATTCGCGTTTTCCCGTGTCCCTTTGACGAAATTCGCGTTTTTTTGCGATCCTTTACGAAATTAGCTTCTTTTTCGCAGCCCTTTGACGGAATGCGTGTTTTTAGCGATCTTTTTTTCGAAATTCGCGTTTTTTCCGCGACCTTTTGATGAAATTTGCGTTTTTTCTGCGGCCTTCTGACGAAATTCGGTTTTTTCTGTGCTCATTTTGACGAAATTAGCGTTTCCTCTAGAATAATTTGACGAAATTCACGTTTTCTCCGCTATCATTTGACGAAATTTGACTTTTTTTTTCGCGATCCTTTGACAAACTTCGCATTTTATCTGAGGTCGTATGACATAATTCCGGTTTTTTCCTTGATCCTTTAAAGAAATTGGAGATTTTTTTTGCGAACGATTGACGAAATTGATTTTTTTCGGCGACCATTTGTCAAAAATCGCGATAATTTTTTAAGTCCAAATTTTCGGACTGATGGCCGAATTTTTCAAATTTTCGGAAAATTTGGAACAAAGTCACCCTTGCCCCCCCCCCCCCCCCCACCTCTGGCCCCTCCGGCCTTATTGACAAAAATGATTTCTGTTTATAACACAATGCAACGTGTTTCGTAAGATTTAGAACATTATGAAAATTTAAGTCAGCCCCCCCCCCCCCCGAAATAAAATCCTGGGTACGCCACTGAATGTACTGAGCCAAAATGATGAACAGAAGAAGGTTTCATTTATTGGAGCTTGCAATTCATGAACGTGACTTCGTTCCTGGATTAAATTAGTGGACACTTGCGACGATAGTCTACCCGAACTCGAGAGCACTGCATTATTCGACGACATAAGTAATATTTAAGCAACTTGAAATATATTATCCACAACTCTATCGCCGATTTAATTAACAATTTTTCGATGAAACGTCTTCAAACTAAACCATTATGCTTAATAAATTTTAAGTTCTCACAATTATATCGGTATTCAGCCATATACCATACATATTCGGTGACACTTCATAAAAACATACCAGATAGTACCACAAGTCAGTCATCAGACATCGCGCACCTCACACCGAAAACATGATGAAATCGCTGTCCCTTTAAATCAGGACGAAAACCTATCGGCCAATCAGAATCGACTACGCAATTTGCATAAGTCGGAAGATACTTAACATTTACTTATAATTTGAATAACATTTAATAAATATTACGATGACTTTAGAAAAATTACTTTAATATAAAAATGACTTAAAAAGATGATTTTACATGTTAATTAAATTTAAATACTTATCTTTAAAAAAATAAATAAATACGAGCGAATGCGATCGCAAGTAAAATTACCGTATACGGTCCACGACCGAAACGCGATACGCAACCATCCAACCGTGGCGGTAAAAACGTAAACAAACGCCGAAAGGCGGCAAAAGAAAGGAAAATATGGTTTTAGGGGGTTGGCTTTGGAGCTGCACGGTTGACGGTCTCTGCGGTAAAACGTGGGGGGCGTGTACTGAATAGTAGCTAGGTGTGTTGGTGTTTTCCCGGATTTTGAAGTTTGCGTTTTCTTGTCTTGTTGTAATTTCTTGTCTCCAACGGGGTAAGTCTGCTGAATTGTTTCTTGATAAGGGGTTTTTTTTTGTCTTCTTGTTTCCCCTGTTTTCCTGGTGTTGTGTTATTTTGCCGAGCCATAGTTGCATGGTATTTTGTGTCTGTAAAAAGTGTATCTCGCCGGTATGGCGAACTCAATTATAAATATAGTAGAAGATAGTACTCCGGAAGTAGAGTCACTAAATATTGAAATGGTGGAAACTTATGAAAATAATGTGCTATTTACTGATATCAACCCAAACGTGTCTCGCAATTCAGCTTCGGCTGAAACATTAATAATAATGGCGGCAGAAAATGGTGCAAGGAATTTTAATATCTTCATAAAAAGTGATGAGTCTAAGAACGTTCCTAAAAGGGACCCACGCGCTGTTCAAATAGAATTACAAGCAAAAACTGTTCACTTTAAAAAGATTGAAAATGTGAAATTTACTCGCACGGGTGCGTTTATAGTAAGCACGAAAAACCCAGAGTGTGCAGTTGATATAGCTAAAATAGCCACATTTCTCGGAGTTAAAGTCTCGACTAGAGTGAGTTGGGAGAATATTTGTAATAGATTTTTGCTATTTAACATGCCGGTAAATATTTCTCTGGCTGACATTGGGCAAGAGCTGTCTACGGAAAATAATATTCAAATTTTGGAACTGCGAAGATTCATAAAGCGTGAGAGCACAAATGACGTTTCTCCCGTGTTAGTCACGGTTCTTGGCACCTCTATCCCCCCTGAAGTTAGGATTTGGCTCTCAATACAGAGAGTGCGACAATTTATTGACAAGCCCAGGCAGTGTAAGAAATGCTTTAAATACAACCACTCCCAACTAAAATGTAGTTCTGAGCAGTTATGTGTGAATTGCAGTCTCCAACACTCTGGTCCCTGTACAAACCAAGTTAAATGTGCTAATTGCGGGTCTGAACACAGATCAGACTATAATCAATGTTCGGCTCGACTTAAAGAGGCTGAACTGTTAGAATTTAAATCTAGAAACTTATTAACTTTTATCGAAGCACGTCGGAAGTTTACGTATAAACCTGAACAAAAATCCTACGCGACTATTACTAGTAAACAGACAACTGATCTGGATCAGTTACAAAAAGCATTTGAAGCTCGTACAAACAAGATGTTAAAAATTATAATCGACCATATCTCCAGTCACTCGGAGAAAATTGTTGAAGCAATAGCTTCTCTAAGCAGTACCATTATGAACTGTTTTGCAAAAATGAGCGACAAGTCGCCGGAAAGGCGTAATAGGCCTAACAAGCATGCGAAGACTCAAGGACACATGACCTAAAAAAAAAAAAAAAAAAAAAAAAAAAAAGTTTTTATTGTTTGATTTGCTTTTGGATTGTTCTCTGCTAGGGGCAGTTTGTTTTTGTTATCTGGTTCTTGGTATTTTTGTCTCATTTGTTGCGCCTGTTTTGGCTTTGTTTCTGGTTTTCTGTTTTTGATGGGGATAACTATTTTACAATGTAATTGCCCCAGCCTGTTAAACAAGCTCCCCTGGTTTTATTTGCCCCCCTTCTCTACTGCTGATATCCTGGTCCTTCAGGAGACCTTCCTTACCCCTGAAAAGTCTGTTGATATTCCTGGAAAAATAACTTATCGTTTGGACAGAATGGGTCGCCCGGGGGGTGGCCTGATGATTGCGATTAAGGCTACTTGGTCTTCTAATCTTCTTGACCTTGGTTCCCTAAACTGCTCTAATGAGGTCTTGGGCATTCAGGTGTTTTTTGGTAACATGTCTCTTACTATCATCAATCTCTACTCCTCTTCGGGCTCAGTGGTAGAGGATTTAGACAAAGTGACGCAGCACATCTCTGGGTCTTCTCTCATACTTGGAGACTTTAATCTTCATCATCGCCTGTGGGGTTCCCTGGTGTCCTCGCGTGACGGTGAAGCGTTCATTGACTGGATGGCAAACAATTCGTACTGTATGATGAATATAGACACGCCTACCCATGTCTCCCCAAATGGCTCTTGTTCCTTGATAGATATGTCTATTTGCTCTTTGGATATTTTCTCGAAGACTGCCATACAGGTGGATGAGGACCTCTTTGACAGTGACCACTTCCCAATCATCATATCTGCGGATATTAGTACAGGCCCCCAGAATAAGCCCGTTCTTTATAAATGGCCAAATATCTGTCGAGAGATCGATAACAAGCTTCCCTCAGCTTCTAATGTTAACTATGACTCTTTTCGGCAGATGGTTCAGAGTGCGATGGAGAAGCATAGCACCACTCATAACAAGTCACAGAAGACCCTCCCGGCCTGGTGGAACTCTCGTTGCAGTAATCTACGAAAGCAAAAGTTATTTTTTCTGAGGAAAGCTCGTACCCTGGCCTCCAGTGAGTATTGGGTTAAATTCAAAAGGACCTCTGCTAAGCTCCGTCAAGTGATCAAGGAGTCTAAACATCACTTTTGGGATGCTGTCTGTAGAGACGCAAAAGACCCCAGATTATTGCACAAAGTCTTCCGTAAAATTTCAAGTAGGTCCAGCTCCCTGATTGATTCTCACCTTACCCTTCAAGTTGATGGTATGCCCAGCTCTGATGCGGCGTCTCAAGCAGAACTCTTTGCCGACCATTTTGGCGAGAATTGTGTCCATGAACCAATACCTTTAACTTATGGCTCTGACAGCGAGTCCAACCTTAATAACCCGTTCTCTCTTGCTGAGCTCAAAGACGCCATCCGACGTACCAAAACCACCTCCCCGGGAGAGGATAAGATCAGCGCTGCTCTGTTCAAGGGCTTGGGTGACCGGTCCCTGAACAGCCTGCTTGGCATGTATAATGATATATGGCTTTCGGGCGACATTCCTCCTGACTGGGTCTCTGCTGTTATTCTGCCCATCCTTAAGCCAGGCAAATCAAAGAAACTGGTTGCTTCCTACCGGCCGATTGCATTGACTGCAGTTGCGTGCAAGATTTGCGAGAGGATGATCGCCAACCGGATTAATCATTACTTGTTAAAAAAAAAAATTCTTGACAGCCGGCACTTTGGGTTCCAGCCGTTTCGGGATAGTCATGCTACCTTAATCAGGCTTCATCATGACATTACCAATGCTCGGAGAGAGAAGAAGTACATCCTTGGCATCTCCCTTGATATCCAGGCCGCCTACGACTCAGTGTACATTGACGGTTTAATATACAAATGTTCTCAAATCGGCATTACTGGGAGAACTCTTCGTTGGCTCCACAATTTCCTCTCAGAGAGGTCCATAAAGGTCCGATGGAGGAACGTTACGTCGACTTCAAGAGGTATTGGGAAAGGCGTCCCGCAAGGGGCGGTCCTTAGCCCGACTCTTTTTACCATTTATATGTCTGATTTCTTTGAGGTCTTAGAGTTCCTCGGTGTAAAATTTTTAATCTACGCGGATGACATATTTATCTACTGTGAGGATAGCTCCCTGGACAGCTGCAGTGATAAGCTACATGAAGCGCTCCGGCTTATTTCCCAATGGTGCTCTTATTGGAAGTTATCAATCAGACCGGACAAGTGCCATGCAATCAACCTGTCGAGACGTCTCTTAGAGTGCGATTATGAATTCAGCATTAATGGTGGATTAATAGAGTGGTGCTCAGAGCTTAAATTCTTGGGCTTCTACTTTGCTCGCCGTGGTGGCTTTCGGAGACACATAGAGTACCTTAGGAAGAAGGCGTTCAGCAAGCTTAACATCCTCAAGGCTTTGGCCCACAAACGGTATGGGGCAAGGTCCCACCATCTGCTCACTCTGGCCTTCTCTTCGATTCGAAGCGGTATCGAGTACGGGGCAGCGATACTCAAATCGGCATGCAACTCACTTTTTCAAAAGCTGGAGGTCATTCAAACCAGTGCCATCAGAATTGCTTTGGGTCTTCCGAAGTGGACACCGAACATCATCGTATGGAAACACGCGGGCGCTATCCCCATGACTGATAGAATCGGCTGTCTGGCAGTCAGTTTCTGGCTAAAGCACCTGTCACTGGGAAGTTGGTCTCCGCTCGGGGACATCCGGGGAGACGGACTGGATCCTTTGGTTACAGATATTCATTATGTTGAAGATTGGCTCGGAAAGCTTGGAAGTACACCAGATCACCTTCTTCGGTTTCAAATTCCTCTTCCCATGAACATGGAGGCTGTCAGGTTGGTCACTGGGGGTCTCCCTTTCCAAAGCACTGACCTGGCTGCGAGCATGGTTCCGCAGTATTTTGCTGATTTTATTCAGGATTACTCTAACTCTTGGAACATCATTGGTACGGATGCATCAAAAACGGATTCCTTTACCTCAATAGCAGGTTGCTCCTCAACGAACCATTTTGTGTACAGAGTCCACTCAGCCAACTCAATTTTTACAGCAGAAGCCTTGGCGATCGGCACAGCACTGGACGAGCTGGCCCACCAGCGGATGCATAGCGTCGTTCTTACCGACAGCCTGTCAGTTCTATCTGCTTTACAGTCTGTTAATTTAAAGTCTCCAACTGTCATTATCTGGCTTCATAATAAGATCAGTAGAGTTGCAGGGTTTGCATCGAACATTCACCTCTATTGGGTCCCGGGGCACCGGGGAATCCCTTTAAATGAGAAAGCTGACAGCCTTGCTAAAGGAGCGACCATTTCTGATGTTTTGTTAGATTGGATCTCTCCTGAGGACATCAGCCATGCTTATAAGCAGGATGTGTGGGGAGTTTTTAATCAGTCATATAGGAATAGTAAATACAGTACCTCTCATGGTGACATTCCTTCTATTAAGAATTCTTCGGTATGGGCTCGGAACAGAAGGGAAGACGTCTTGATTACCCGACTTCTTTGTCGGATGTTGATTACTCCTGGTATGCTGGCGAGGTTCAACTTGATTGATGATGGTAGGTGTAGTACATGTGGTGTCACGGACTCCCTGGATCACATTCTGTTCACATGCTCCAGGTATCACGCTCATCGCAAGCGTTGCTGGGATAACAGTGTTTTGAATAGTGGGTATTTTGGTTCTTTTGATTGGTTTGTGAGCAAGTTTGCTTCGTCCGATAATTTTCGTATGGCTACGATGAGGTACCTTTTTAGCATTGATCGTTTTTAGTTGGTCTGTATCTTCCCCAGGTGGGGTTTCCGTGTTTTGGTTTGTTATGTTGTGGATCATTCGAGGCTACAGCCGTGCAGCTTTAGGCCTCAACCCCCACCCCCCTTCAAGTTCAAGTTCAAGGAAAATATCGTGCTGTCGAGTTCAGGTAGACTTTACAAATTGTTTAATGAAAAAATAGAAATGAAAAATGCTTGGGAATACTTTTCCACAATTATCTTGTAATGTATTGTTATTATAAATTATAAAATTAGTAAGAGTACGAAAATATTTTAAATCCATATATGAAGGAAGAGTTAATTTATTTTTATATGTTTTAAATAGTGTATTAATTATATTATGCAAGTCTTTAAGATTTATATTATTAAAAAGATCTTTGAAATCATATGTATGAATATTTTTAACATATTTAATGTCATTAAATACATTTACTAATTGATAACTATTTTTATACAATGTTTATTATCAATTTCTGTTGTTAGATTATAAATTTGACTGAGAATTTTTAATAATATATTGTTTGCATAATTATTATATGTATTACATCCAATTGTAACTGTTCTGAATTTAAGTGGTGTTTTGTGAAATTTAGGAATGAGTACTAAATATGGATAGTTAAAGTTATTAGGAGTAAAATTTAGTAGTTTATAAAAAGCACTAATCTTATGATTGTTAACAATAATATCATCATTAGTTTTTTGGAAAGACTTATTTGATGAAATACAAGATGTAAGAAGATGGTGATAATATGATTTGCATATAATTGCATAATTATTAGGGAATTTATCAATATATGTGATTACAAAATCTTTTTGAATATATTTAATCTGTTGGAAAATGCGTTTGGTATTGACTTTAACAAGATTTGGTGCATTTGTCTTAAGAGCATCAGTTAACTTTTCAACAACCAGTATTTTCCACTGATTAAAATAAGCAAAAGGTTTATTGTAATAAACAGAAATTTTATATAAAAATAAATCAATGTCATATGTAAATTGCTTTAGAATTGAATTTAAATTAAGTTTAGATGTTAAATTAAGTTTAGATGGAAGTCGAAATTTAGTACCATATCCCATTAATTTTCTTAATGTAAAATCTTTTACAATATTAAGATTACCCGTAATAATATGACCATGATCTATATTAATGTATTGCTTAAGTGAGGGGTCGTGACATTTACAAGGGAAAGTACTAGTAGCAGATGTATTTTTTGAAAAAGAGTTATAATTTAAAATCTTTCTTCCTAAAGGAATTGGATATTTAAATGTTCTAGATATTTGAATATTTTTAATAGGAAATTTACAGTGTTTGTTATTTGTAATAGAATTAATATTAATTTTATTGTATATTTGATTTGTATAAGTAATTAGCATTTGTGTATTTGTATTTTTAAGTTTAGGGTTTTTTTTTGTAAATTAATGTTAAATTGATTGATTCGAGTCATAATAAGATCAAAAAATATATCTGAGAAATGAATTGAGAAAGTTTTACTGAGAAATATATTTAAATATTGTGCAAGCTTTTTCTTTTTTATTGCAAAGATATATTTACGAACTAAAATCCATTTGTAATCAATTAAATATTTATTGTGAAGTTTATTTAACTGTTTAATAATATCATTTTTTGAAATATTAATTGATGAAGAACATCCACCACGTTTGTTACGTGTTGTTCTGCGATTTAAATTATGATTCAGTGTAGGATAAATTGGATTATAATCAGCTATATTATTAGAAGAAAAAACTTTAATATTCCTATAGAATACTTCAGTATTGAGCCCATATGGATAAGCTGTATTATAAAATTGCATGAATGAAGACTCCAGAAATAAACGTTCTGATATGTTTTTTTGAATTTTTAATATTGATGTTGTTGTATTTTTAAAATTATGTTTGTGGAAATGGTGAATTTCTGCAGTAGATTGTTTATTCTTAGATTTATTTTTAATCGAATCTGGGAGATGTTGGTTAATACGTTTATGAAGTGGACCAGATGTTTGACCAATATACTGCATATTACATATTTTACACTTTATACTATATATCACATTAAATGCCTTGCAAAATGAAGATAAACATGGATCCGAAACAATTTGTGATTGTAAAGCATTGGGACATGTCTTGCATCTCTTATCCATACATTTTCTAAAAAATAGTGGTGGTAGAGGCGCATAAAATAGGTGACTGGATGTCGGTCCAGGAAAATCCCTATTAATATTAATGTACCGGGCACTACACTGCGAAGATGCAAAGTGTATTTTACCAGTAACGAAAAATTTACTAAGAACCGCCATTGTGTTTGTTTTAAGAGACATAAAATAAAATAAAATAAAAATAATAAAAGAAAGTATGATTAAGGAAGCTATGTAATATAAAACTAGATTAAAAATGATATTCTTGATTATAAATAGAAATAACTACATTATGTACAATAAGATAAATAAAACAAACGAATAGCATAATCCACCAATATAATAATAATAATAACACCAATACCTTGCAAAGACATTCCCATAATAATCAGCAAACTTGTATCATAGCAGAACATAATATTTACCTCAGAAATGCATAACAAAATGTAAATACACAAAATGTTAATCGAACCAAATAATAACCAAATTACATACCTATAATGTATCCTAAAGAGAAATACATTGTATACCACATCTACATGCATTAGTATATTATTATAAATTATAACAATACCTTAAAATGGTGAGACAATTATTATTAAAATAATATTTTTTTATACTAATTAATTGATAACGTATTAACAGCAGTGAGATGATTTTGTTAAAATGATATTAAATAAATATTTAGAAAGATGACAAACATGTAGTATAAAATGGAAATTCTTAGAATTAGGTATCAAGAAACTACAATTGTAGAAATCTTATGATAACGCACTACGTTTTTGCGCAAATGCATCAATAAACCCAGCGCATAAAAAATTATTTAAAAAATAGTTTGTTAATGTCGCAAAACATTTAGCTAATAGAAATTATATATTTATAAAATATATAAAAGATACCATCTATTTATATAAAATCCAAGTCTCTGTGTGTCCCTCACAATTCCGGTAGGACCGCCTCATTGAAATGAGTAATTGTTGAAAAATACTAATGCAGGGTTACCACAGTAGCGCCAAAGGTTGACCAACTTGGCGAAATATTGCCAAAATTTACAAAATGGCGACAAATATAAGTTGTCATATATGAAGCCAACTTGGCGATAGCTGGCTATTTTGGCGAAATTCCATTTAAAACCATTAATCTTTCATAATCGAAATCACCGCAATATGATTTAAACTCCGTACTTTAAAAGGGTTTTTTTTTTCCAGAATCTATGGATGAGAATTTAAAAGTGTAATATACGAAAATGTACGTCTTTACAACTTCATCCCGATGCTACTAATAACATAACCGCCAATAGACGGCGCTGTACTGCCCGAGCTCATAACTGCCCGATTTTAATGTGCTTTAGGTACTTTTCCAGCATAGGACTTTGGCGAGTTAGAGAAAATGAGTACTTTTCCGTTATACAGACACTATGCCAAAATGTATGCTAATGCGCCAGTTATTTCAACCCTGATCGTGAAAAGGATTTTTATTGTAAACCATGCTGAACAAATTCTATTCAATATGCTATTTATGAAACGTGAATCGCGTGAATTGTTATTATTTAACCTTAAAAGCTATTTAATTTGCTATTCAAATTAAAAAAATATTTTCTTTTATGAAGTTATAATTTACTTTTACTGCTGACGCTGAGAAGGATTTTACCATTTGGCAATTACCAGATGATGAGAAAATTGCGATAAAACTGTTTCAGGAATTTGGAATTCTGCATAATAAAATATTGTGTTCAAAAAACCATGAAATGAAATTATGGATGAGTTCTGGAAATCCGAAATGGAGATGTAGCTTACGATGATGCCGAGAAAGCGTAGGAATACGACAGAAAACACGGTTTGAAGGATCACAGCTGTCTTTTCTTAATGCTTTAAGATTTGTATATTTATGGTGCCCTGAGTTGACATCGATTGAGTTTTGTGGGCTGCAATTTGATATGAACCACAACACAACAGTTGACTGGAATAGCTATTTGAGGGAAGTTTGTGCAAATGCTTTATATTCATGACCAAACAGAAAAATCGGTCGACCTAATAAAATGATAGAAGTAGATGAAAGTCTTTTTACCAGAAACAAAAGCAACGTAGGACGTTTTCTTCCTCCTCAGTGGGTGTTAGGTGGTTTATGTCGTAAAACACGGGGATGTTTTCTTACTCCTATTCCCGATCGTACAGCTGAAACTTTAATGGCGGCAATAGAAAACAAGGCTTAGATGCTGGGCACAGATGTCATATATGCCCCTAATTGGCGCGACTTTTTACCTACGCCATTTTGGCGAAAACCTCTTTACCATATCATCTGTACCCGGGTTACCATATCAAGCAAAATAATGACACTTTGGCGCAAGTTAAGTACCCGGTGCATATATGACATTGGCATCAGAAAAAAAAAAAATCGCGCCAATATGATATGACATCTGTGCCAGATGCTGTATATTCCCACGGCCGCTATCTTCGATATTTTGAGATTTTTTGGCGATGTTCCACATTTTATTTTCGGTAATCCTAACAAACGCATAAATCGCTGCGTGGCGACATTTACTACTTGGCGGAAAAGGAGTTTTCACGCCAAGAAAAAAATCCAAGATGGCGGCCACGGGAATATATGACATCTGTTCGGTTTAGTATGAGTTTTAATTTATTACTCTATTGTATAACAGTTATTTGTTCACTTATTTTAAGTATATATTTGTGATTTAATAAAATAGTTCGTAAAAGTCTGTAATTTTCAAATGTTATATTTTTTAAATGCTCACTTTATCTTCATGTTTTTTCTTTTATTTTTCAAATGCTTCAATTCACATGATTTCCATTTTGCGCCAACTATTACGCTTGGCGGCAATTGTGTCCGTATAACGGAAAAGTACCAGAAAATGAAATTATCAACATATTTTCTAGCAAATTATTCACTGTTTCATATACTACACAAGTAATTTTTCAATATTTACACAATTTATTTAATATACAAAAGCAACTATATTAACTATTTTTGTATACAAACAGAAGTAAATTGGGTACTTCTTAGTTATCCCGTCGACCAAATTACTGTCGCCAAATTGTAAGATTATAGATGCCAATAATGGTTGCCATTAATTAATTAATTGTAAGATCAAATGCCGATGATGGCCAATAAAACCATTAATTCGACGTTTTATTTGTATTTTTATTAATGTTTTACTAATTTATTTGTTCTTTCGTTATTTAAAATAAAAATTATGTCAATGTGTATAATTTGGCGAGTGGTTTGGCGATTTACATAATTTGGCGAAATTGGTCGACGGGATAGCTAAGAAGTACCATAAATTGTATATAAAAAAACAATAGTAATATTGAGATAAGTAGAATATTTATAGATTATATAAATAAACTTAAAAGTTTGTTTATTTGATTTTCATAGCTGTTTATATGATTTGATCACAAATCTCACTTTCTGATGCTTCTGAAGCTTTTTAAACAAACATTAAGACCCCTATAGTGGAAAAGTACCAAAATGTCTATTATTTTGAACTATCTGTGCTATAGTTTGTAAAAAAAATTAAGAATAAAATAAGGCACAGACGTCATATACATATTGGCGCGATTTTCTTCTGCCGCCAATGTCATATACGCACCGGGTACTTAACTGGCGCCAAAGTGTCGTTATTTTGCTTGACATTGTTACCCGGATATAGATGCTATAGTAACGAGGCTTTCGCCAAACTGGCGTCGGAAAAAATCGCGCCAATATGGGGGCGTATATGACATCTGTGCCTAAAATAAATGTAAAAAAAGAGTTGTTTGACTAAAAAATTAAAAACAAAATATTTGTATTTTTCTAAATTTTTATTTATTTACTTATTTATTTATTTTTTGAAAGACATGCTTTCATTGAAATTCCCAAAAATGTATAATATATATATATATATATATTAAATACACAAAAAAGTAGCAAATAACATTTGGGCTTGAAAAGAAATTGTTTCATTTTCCCATGCCAAAGGGAAAAAAATGAAAGCGTGGGCGCCAACTTTATATACATATATATACATAAATAAATAAATAGGTAGCGTACATAATATAATATCATAAAAAAACTTAAGCAAAAGTTAAATGGAATTGGCGCCCAATTTTTCATTTTTTTTTTCTTGGACATGAGAAAATAAAACAATTTCATTTCAATCCCAAAAATTTCCCACTTTTTAGAGCATTAAAATAATATATTTTTGTGAATATTAATGAAAGTATGTCTTTCAATTTTTTTTTCTTTTTCTTTTTTTTTTTTTTCATTTATTTGCTCTATCTTGAATCACGTCTGTTCAGCACATTTTTCTATAAAAACAGCATATATTCAGCATATTTTTCTATTAGAAAAGTGTAATGTGTTCCACTATCGTTAAACCATTTCAGAAACCGTGTTTAATTTTCCTAATGTAAACAAGCACAGAGCTGTTATGGTGAGTTATTCACATTTTAGAATCGTTCACATAAAAAATTTCGCTCATTGAGTTACTATTTCGCCTCTCTTTTAATACAATGTTAATGACGTCACCGCCAGTCGCTGCACCATGAAAAAGTCTACATGAGAAAAGGGAACTGATGTTGGCATTCATCCAACACTGAATTGCCTCTAAGGTTTTTATAGTGTTTATTTTTTTTTTCTCATGCAGACCATAATGGAAACTCAAAGCAGCAACGGTTTTTTTTAGGTTTGTTCTGTTCTTTGATTGGAAAAATAATAATGAAGTAGAGATGTAATATAGAATATATTTTTTAACAAATAAATACCTTTTTTCAATAATTTATAGTATTTTTCATTTTAAATGAATGAGTAATGAATGAAATGAATTGATATGAATAAAATTTTCATTTATACTGTCATTTACAAATACGATAAATAAGTTGGAAGGATAAACATTTTCTGCAGTCGGACTGTATTTAAAAGAACTGTTTTTTTCTCATGGACAACTATATGTAATTATTTCAAGATGTAAAGAGGAAGGACATTTAAAAATATATGTCGAAGATACTGAAAAGCAAGGTCCGATTAAATAATAAAAAAGTTTTTACAAAAAACGTCGTATATTCTGAAGTTTTCTGACCAAATGGTAATTTACACTTAAATTGTATTTTTATGTATTCATTATACATAGTTTTTCATAAATGAGTTTCTTTTTTAAAATGTGTTATTTTCATCTATCACTGCGGAACATGCGAGAAAAACTCATATTCTTTCAGATGTGTTGTATGTAACAGATCTATATATTACATTTTCAGTCATTTTTGACGGGCTATCTTTCTAGTTATAAAGAAATTGCGTTTCAGAAAGAATTCTTGCGATTCTAAATGAAAATGGAATAAAAAATAGTGATCATTCATAATAACTTGCGCATAGACAGCATAGAAATTTGAATGACAAAATATAGCCATAATATAATTACAAATCATCATCAATTCCTATTACAATAATTAATTTAAAAAAATTTTAGCAGCAAATAATAACTGTAACATTATACAAAATACAGATGGAACCTTATACATGTATTATTAATTAAGCAAAATCCACCAATTAGCCAGCACATTGCATACGATTAATCCATATTTACATATGAAAAACCACCAAAAAAATGTTTTGAAAAAAAAAAAATTAGACTTATGAAACAAGAAACCAGCTAAAAAATGTTGAACTCTTAAAAGACATATTGTAAACAGAGAAAAGATCAAGTGGAATGAAGGATGGAGCCGGAAGCTTATATAGCATTTCACTTCATCAGGGGTACATGAAACGCCGATATAAGCAAAAAGCATAGTCGATTTCTGTACAAGAGTCCAGCATAAGCTAAAAATAGATTCCTGATGCACCCTATCGACCACACACCATAAAAAAGGCTTAAAATCCCATGACATGTAAATTTAATTATATAAAAAAATTTTAAATAATTTTAATTTAAAGAAATAATTAAATGCGAAGACATACCAAGATATAGAATTTCAAAGACCACTTTAAACCATGAACATGTAGCAAGTTAATCTCAGCAAATGTCCTGCCGATTTATTTTGACAGTTAAAAACAAATTCTAACTGTTGCGAAACTACATAGTGTTCCGAAAAAATACACCACGACTAAGAAAAATAAATTGACATATCGTCATAATTAAATAAAAATGATTAGATGCATAAAAATATTCTATAATAAATTATTACTAAAAATATATAGAATAAAATTATTTAAATTTAAGCGTATAATTACATAGAGAAATATTATAATATAATAAATGAAATGGCAACAAACTTATTTAAACCAATATAAATGATTATTTAGTGTTGCTATCTGGCGTAACTATTTAAAGAACACAGCATATTGAAGAAAATTATTTTTTATAGTGCTGCCATCTATTGTGATAATGTAATTCCTAATGTAAAGGTATAACTATTCCGTCTAATCTTAAAACGCAAAAAGAACAAATTAATAAATCATATTTAAATATCGATAATAATCACTTACCATCAATTAGATTGTTGATAATTATTTTTAATTATTTATTAAATATTAAATAGTAAGTAAATTAAGATTAATATCAGTCAAGCCACAATATTATAAAATAGTATGTTTATTATGCACATACTAAATTTAATGTTTTAAATTCCAAATGTGCATTACAAAATAGGGGGTGGGGGTATGTAAAAACATATTACAACATTCCATCATACTGTTAATTACAATTAACAAACTATAATAACGAACACCATAATAAATTTATCCTGAAGTAAATCTCTAAAAGTAACTTAATTCCATATCAATATAATATAAATATCACAATACAGTGTCAAGGTCAACAAAGCTCACGATGACCACTATAAACGCACAAAACAACGAATTATCGAACCATTCCCATAATTATTATTATTATTATTATTTTAATTACTGAAATACGGTATTCTGCAAAATGACATTAGAACTTCTTAAGCGAATTTGACCAGTTCGCAAAAATTCGTAGAAACACGCAGTCCCTATCAAAACGTCTATTTTATTAGGTTCATTTAATTTTGGATCTCGCAATCTCCACCTCTTTAGGCAGCTCGGAAAATGGAAATCTAAAATAATGCCCTGGTATAAAGTTTGTTATTTTTGGAACAATAAAAAAATCTATTGTTCTCTTATAATCAGTTTTATTCGAAACAGTGGCCCTAACTTTCCATTTGACACTTATTTGAGAATCATTCAAACATGAAACAGAAACATTAAATTTTTCCCTTCTAATTCCTAATAATTTTGCAAAGTTATCAGAAATATATGAGTAATTTGAGCCGACATCTATTAATGCACGCGCAATTATAAATTCACCAGACATATTCACAATATTAATTAAAGCAGTAGATAAAATAGTGGTATTTATCATTTGACACAAATTATTTACAGAAGTGCCTACGAAATCACTGTTTCTATTTTCAAAACACTTAGCTTCGGGATTAAGTTGTATTTTTCATCCTGGGTGGGAGCAGATGAATTCGCAATCATATCTGACTCTCCTGACTGCTGACTGAACTCCGCTGGTGGAGAATTATTTTTTTTTCTTTTGATATGTGAAGGAAAGATGAATGACGTTTAGAGCAATACGTGCACGAATAATTAGATGTACAGTTTCTCGCAGAATGGTTTGAATTTGATAAACAGTTGAAACATATTTTGTTAACGAATTCAATGTGGTCATTAACAGACATCTTCTGAAATACATTGCATCTAAATAATGAATGTGAATCATTTTTGCTGCAAATGCACTTAGAATTCTTCGTACTAGTGTAAAACGATGCCGCCTTTTCTTTTGGTTGCTTTTTTTTTACTGACATTGTTAATGTTTGTTTTAGAAGCTTCTAAAGTTCTAGCATGATTTTTTAGAAAGGAAATCAACTCTGAGATTTTTGGCAATTCATCCTTTTTGGATTCTCGTTCCCACCAAAGCTTACAAGAAGAATCTAATTTCTGAATTAACACGTATGCAAATATGGTGCCTAAAAATCCCTCTATTTTTTGCTCGAGAACTTCTAATGATTTAATTGCATTCAGTTACATTGTCCACTAATTTTAAAATAGAAGACGTATTGTCAATTTGAATGGAGGGAAAAGACATAAAACGCTTCAAATGTGCAAATACTTGATCTCGTTTATTCGAAAATCTATCTTCTAAAAGATTCCATGCTATCGCATGATTAGCATCAGTAATTGGTATCGACTGAATGATCCTTAAAGGATCAGCATGCAGTGATAATTTCAAATAAGAAAGTTTTTGCGAAGCTGATAAAGCTGAATTATGAATACTAGAAATAAAAATGTCTCTTAATATATTTGTTGCATAGATGTTTTTAGATGGTAATAGATGAAATTATTAGATTGAAAAAGATTAACTTTATTAACAAGAGAACAGCATGGTTGGGCGGGAGATGGCGAAAAGAAATCAACAACAAATCAGTTAGGGGAACGGTTACAGTTAAAGCTACTAAAAACGATTACGATTATACTTACATACATAACATCTCCCTTTTTTTTTTTTTTTTAATGTATGAAATGACAATATAAACAGGGATTAAACTTGATTAAAAATACACACTTAAAAACACTTAGAAAAAATAAAAAGTTATAGGTATGTCCACGTCAGTCAGTAAAACGTTTTGGTGGTCTAACCACACGACCAAGACGTGTGACACGGGTATCACTAGTCTGGGATGATGGATGCAATGGCATAGATGTGTTAGTAGAATGAGAAGTCTGAAATACACCTGGTTGAGTTAGTGACGCTGGATCAACTGAACTAGAAAATAAATCTTCAGCTGATGGTCTTGGTGTAGATGTTTGTGAAGCTTTAAAGGGTTTTATATGGAAGCGATTTCTACGGTATTGTCTACCATTCTCTGACACAATAGTATAAGACCTTGGTTGAGGTCCCACTATAGCTACCTTTCCTCTCTGCCATTTGTTCTTATTCCAAAATAGGATTTCTTGTCCCTGATGCAATGGCTTAAGTGGACGAGAATGTACATCGTATTTATGTTGGTGTTGCTGTCTGCGTTCTAAATTTTCTTTAATTGTTCTGCAGTCATAGTGAGGAGCAAGACTTTTAGGGAGAGTGGGAACTAAAGTTCGAATACGTCGACCCATCAAGATTTCAGCTGGAGAAGGCAAACCATCCATTGGAGCATTCCTATATTCCATCAGAACAAGGTGTAAATCCCTGTGATCTTGTGCTGCTTTGGTGAGGCTAGATTTGATGGTTTGTATACATCTCTCGACCTGCCCATTTGAACGGGGGAAACCAGGACTTGAGGGATTGAAGAAAATGTCCCAACTCTTACAGAAATTAGAAAATTCTCTGGAATCAAGAGGTGGACCGTTATCAGCGACAATTTCTTCAGGAATTCCAAAGCGTGCAAAACAAGTTTTTAATGCATTTATGACTACAGGTGCTGTTGTATGATGCAGATGTTGTAATTCAATGTACTTTGAAAAATAATCAATTATTAGAAGGTATGTTATAGAATTCAAATGAAAAAAATCGATAGCAACTTTCTGCCACGGTCGATCAGGTAGTTTCCTATCAAGAAGAGGCTCTTTGATGTTCTGCCTTTGATTTTGTAAACAGATAGTGCAATTTGATATCAGTTGTTCAATCTCAGTAGTTAATCCTGGCCAGAAGAGAGACCGTCTGGTAAGATTTTTACATGTGACTATGCCTCTATGACCTACATGCAGACGCTGTAAAATGTCCTTGCGACAGGACTTGGGAATTACTAATCTCTGTCCACGGCAAATAAAACCATCTTCAATATGCAATTCTGACTGACAGTTCCAATATGACTTAGCTAGAACATTAACATCATGTTTTTCTCTGCGGCCAGCCATTCAAAATGTAATGTTTGACAGATTGCAATTCTAAGTCGTCTAGTGTAGCTGTTTTAATTTCATCCAGCTTAGATTGTGAAGCATTGACAATTACAGAGACCATTAGCTGGACATTATCAATGTCAGTAGTAACAACAGGATCAATAGGCAGAGGAGCTCTAGATAATGCATCAGCTACACATAGCTGTTTGCCTGGAACATGTGTAAGAGTGAAATTGTATCTTTGTAAACAAAGCAGTAATCTCTGGAGTCTGGGTGATATTCTATCAAAGGGCTTTTGCACTAAACCTAACAAGGGTTTATGATCAGTTTCAATAACAATATGTTGTCCATAGACATAATAATGGAAATGCTCACAGGCATGAACAATTGCAAGGAGCTCTTTTTCGATTTGGGAATATCTTGACTGAGCATCGGTTAATGTTGCAGATGTATATGCTACAGGCTTGCTTTCCTGCAGCAGTACACCACCGAGTCCAAAGGAGCTAGCATCGACAGAGAGCACAATTGGTTTATGTTTGTCAAAATACTGGAGAACTGAAGTTGATTGCAAAAGATCTTTAACCCTCAAGAAAGCATCATTATGATGAGAATCCCATTGCCAATTTATATCTTTCTTTAATAGATCTCTTAAAATGGAAGTTTCCTGTGAAAATTTTGGCACAAACTTCATAAGATATGTGGCCATACCCAAGAATCTCATCAATTCTTGCCTATTGGTTGGGACAGGAAAATCTGTAATAGCAGAGACTTTTTTGGGATCAGGAGAAAGACCATCAGGTGAAATTATGTGACCTAAATATTGTAATTTAGATACACCGATAAGAGTCTTATCTTTGTTGAGCTTCAGTCCACTTTCTCTAGCAATTTGAAAAACTTTCTTTAATTTCTCACAATGATCATCTAAATTTGCACTGTACACCAATATATCATCAAAATATGGGTCGATTTCTGGGCAGTTTTCAAATATATTAACCATACACATTTGATATACCTCAGGAGCACAATTTAATCCGAAAGGCATTACTAGGAAACGAAATCTGCCAAATGGTGTTATAAAAGTGCAAAGATCAGAACTTGCATCATCTAGCTGAATATGATAAAATGCATTTTTTGCATCGAGAGAAAAGATTTTGGAACCTTTCAACTTTGACAACAATTGGTCTTGTGAAGGAATTTGGAAATGTTGTCTTTTGACATATTTGTTAAGGGGGCGAGGATCAAGACAAACTCTTATTGATCCATCTTTCTTAGGTACTATAACAATTGGATTTACCCAATCAGTAGGTTTAGTGACCCTTTCAATTATACCATCTTGTCCCATTCTTAAAAGTTCATTTTTGAGTTTACTTTCTAAAGCCAATGGTATTTTACGAGAAGCTGCTATAACAGGTGTTGCATTTTTATGCAAAATAATTTTGTGTTTACCAGGTAAACGACCTACACCTTCAAATATATCATTATATTCATTCAAAATTTGTAATAATTTACATGGAGGAGAATTTACATTATTAGATGGGTTAGAATGAGCACTAGTAGATGAAAGAGAATGTGAAGTGACACTTGTTGAGTCATTATTTACATTAGATTTGGAATTCAAACAAAAATTTGTATTTACACAATTAACACTACTTTTTCCACTTACTTGTACAGAGGAATCCATTCGCTGTATGAGATTTAAAGCTGCACATGCAGCTGCACTTAACACTGGTTGTACATTCAGATTTACTATAATAAATTTTAAATCATAGGACATATTATTCACAACACACTTGAGAATACTTTCACCCACAACTGGTAAAGCATCACCAGTGTAAGTACACACTTTAAGGGTACTTGGATGAATTTCTGGACAATTATTTAATTTCTGAAACACAGATAAGGGAAGCACATTCACTTGGGCACCTGTATCGAGCTTGAACATGATGGGATGATTATCAATATGGATTAGCTGAACCCAATCACATTCCTCAAGTGTTGAAATAGCACCGATATAAGCTATATCTGGACTGCAAACAATTGATGAAACTTGATGGTGTTGTTGCTTTGGTAATTGCCTTTTAGGTTGTCTGCAGACACTGGCAAAATGGTTTGACATATGGCAATTATGACATATTTTCCCGTAAGCTGGACAATTTCTGGGCACATGATGCGATCCACATCTTGAGCATGGACGTTTATGATGAGCTGCCGGATGCTTGTTGTTATAAGTAGGCTTCGAATTACTGCTTTGATGTTTTGCTGAATTTCCTGGATTGTATTTTTTGGTTTTCTGGCGATTGATCGCGTCGACGTGCGTAGATGATGTAGATGTAGGCTGCGACATGGCGAGAGAATGTAGTTTCGACAGTTCAGCAGACTTGCATATTTCCATGGTTTTCTTTAAGGAAAGTTCAGGCTCTCTCAAAAGCCGTTCACGTAAAACATCATCACGTAGGCCTTGTATGATACGGTCTTTGACGTTACACTCATAAGCTGCACCAAATTCACATTGATCAGCTTGCAGTTTAATTTCTGTTACGAAAGAGTCAAAATTTTGTCCAGGTTTCTGGATCATATTATTAAACACAAAAGTTGCTAGAGTGATGTTACGATAAGGCTTGTAATGTTCATCAAATTTATCTAAAACGTCTTTTACCTTTCTAGTTTGACCATTGGTAAGAGCCGGAAACTCGAATGTTAGGTAATCTTTGTAGGAAGCCTTGCCGATAACGCTAAGTAATAAGGCGATTCGCGTATCATCTTCTTCCTTGTGATATTTAACTGCAGTTTCAAAAAGTTCATATTTTTGTCGCCAATCCATCCAGGCTTCTGCTGGATTATCACCAGGAACAAATTGTTCCATTTGCAAAAAGTTGTGAGCCATGCCGTCTCTGACAACGGATTTAGAATTTAGCAAAAAAATACTAATTAGACGATAGATGTACTAAATACTACTGTAATGGTAACTTCTGACACCATAATATATTTGTTGCATAGATGTTTTTAGATGGTAATAGATGAAATTATTAGATTGAAAAAGATTAACTTTATTAACAAGAGAACAGCATGGTTGGGCGGGAGATGGCGAAAAGAAATCAACAACAAATCAGTTAGGGGAACGGTTACAGTTAAAGCTACTAAAAACGATTACGATTATACTTACATACATAACAATGATAACCACTCATGTAATTGCCCACTAAATGTTGGAAGATTTAATTTAGGCAAGCGGATTGTTTCGCTAACACTTCCTTCGCGTTTCGTTAATACTGGAGCTAACTCGCATAATTTTCTTTTTACAATTTAACATATTTTATCTATATTCTCTTGAATAGATTGTTGTTCAGATATATATTTATCATCATCTTTATCGTCACAAAGTTGAAAAATTTTCCTAAATATCTCTGCAGATTTTTTTTCGAACGCAGACAATTTTTTCTTGTAAACTTTCAACTCAATTTTATCGAAACCACTTTTATTCGAAGCTAATTTGTAGCCTTAGTTACGTTGGATTTCAATATTTTTTTTTTCCTTTAAAATAGATTCCATATTTAAATAATATATCAGAACAAATACTAATTATAATCAAGCAATAAAACTCCTTTTCATCGTATTCAAGGCCGATATCAACAACACTTAATTCCTTTTTACCCGGCTGAAAAGAATGGTTGTGTGTTTCACGCGTATCTGTGTATTTGGATTTCTTTATACCCTCGAAACATCCCAATGGCTGGATGGATTTTTATGAATGAGGTCTCTATCGATTCGTCTTAATCTTCCGATGGTTATAGGATAGGGGGTTTTTTATAAATTCAAAATGGCGGCAGAGATGAAAACAATTTACGCACCCTGTTCAGTTGCATATCATTGGATAGGTCTTTCAAAATGAAGACGATGTTTCATTGACCATTTTGTATACAGAAGCTCCGTTTAAATATTACACAACCTGGAAGTTGTGTACTTTGGATCTCTACCTTTACTGTAACTCTAACCTTCATAATAGACAGCTATAGGCCTCATCAAAAGAGTGTTTGTACCCAGGTAGCACAGCAATATCGGCCAATCTTGGTGTGCATCGGCAAAGACCTGCCATGTTTACCGGCATTGGCCAGTATTGATCGATGTTGTCCGATGTTGGATTTGTAACATTAAAACTTCTGGAATCATGAATATTTAAATTTTTTATTCACATATTGTACTTTTTGTGGGAAGGTAGAAAACAGGAAACAATTATAATAACATTTTATGTTCTGTAAATCCATGTAGAAAAACTCACATTGACCAACATTGCCCGACGTTACCCGATATCGGGTCTCATCGGGAGCAATGATGCACAAGGATGTGCCAGCCAGCCAACCAATCAAATACAAGACAAGTACCCAACATGGCCGCCGTATTTCTCGCTTTCTCGCCATATATCTACTCTACCTTCATGGCTGTTGCAGATTAAAAACGAGAATATTTATAGTGATGGTAGTATGGAAAAGTGAGGTGTGTCATTCGTGAAATCCGAAAGTCACATCTTTATGTGAAACGGGTAAGTGCTCTTTATATTTCATATAATGTTTGTTTATTGAATACATATAATCAGACTCATTTCATATATTCAAACTTGTTTTTTAAATATTGTTTTCTGTTCACATTGGTATTATTACTTGATTAGTTATCCATAGTCTTGTGTAGTGTGTATTTTCTGTTCATATCATATTTATACTTGTCTCGGAATGTATATTATCCTTAAAGATTTTCCTCACTAATGATAGTAAACAATGTATAGTATGAACTTTTGGTAGTGTTCGAGTCAGTATATTATTTAACCGTTTAAGTAACACCAAAACACTTTTTCATTGTTTATATATTAATTAAATTGTCCGTTCACTTTATTCTTGAAGTAATTATTTATATTAAAACGTGATTTTATTTTTTTATTGTACGTAACTGAAACGATTTACTTACTTAAATGGCACTAGTACAATTAAAGTTGTGAGCAATTTATATAACCTTGAGGTCCTTGGCTTAGAATTTGGAATAAATGTTTCAGATATCCTAATTCAAGTGTCAGGAATTTTTTTCTTCTTCCCTTATAAGGGAGAGTATAGAATTTTTTGTTTTTGTTTTGTCATACTTGCTACTTTAAACATAATTTTCCAAATATAAAAATCGTTAAAAGACTCAAAATCAGTCATCAAACAATTACAATCAAAGGTTATTTATTCTTTTTATATTTACTTTGTTATTTATTTATTTATTTATTGGTTTATTTTTTACTCCATCCAAAAATAAAAATTTGATACATTGTTAAAGCTGATTCCTTTTATTTAAGTTTAATCATTTGTGATTTTTTTTAAAAGATTTCTACTGATAAATTATCTAGTGTGTGTGCGGAGGGGGGGGGGGCTAAGATTTCAAGATTCTGTATAATGCTTCTTCCTACCACCAATACAGTTAAAAATCTTTAAACTCCTTATTTTGTTTATCTTTAATTTGCATAATGTGTTCTTATTTAAGTCAAATACAGAAATTTAATCATTTGGGAAGAGTTCCCTATCTTGTGCCACTTGGTGCGACTGGCAAAAAAGTAAGCAATGTTGTCAAAAGTCTGTTTTAGCATCTTACCAAATTTTTATTTTAATTATATTTTATTAATATTATTTGTAATATTTTATTTTTAAATTTACCAAATCATCTTACCAAGCGCCAAAAGATTGCAACAACCACATCTTAAGCAGTTATCGCCCAAAATAACTTTCAAAGTTTTCTGGCACATTGCACATGTTATGGAACTCTTGTCATGAATTTTATAATGGCTATGTTAAAGCACTATTATTTATCTGATGTCTATTAGGAAAACATTAAAAAATGCAAATTTCCCAAAAATTTAAGATTTTTTGAATAAACTATTTCTACCTGTTAAATTCCTCTTGGGCAAACTAAATGTAATAAGTTCATCATTGAATTTGGGTTAATTTGAATTCGTCTTCTATTATGTAATGTTATTTTTCACAACTTTTGTTTCACATTAAACGGGCCAAAAGAAGAAAAACCTTGCTTTGACCCTTGGCATGGAAATTTTTTTCTTATGCAACCTCCAATTTTAGTGATTAAGTAATAATTACAAGAAGAAAAAATTTGTCAACTGGTATTGAAGAATTAAAAGTGTATAAGATGCTTTTTGTGTATAAAATAAAGTTTGTTAATACAGTAGACTCCCTCAAATTGAATAATTGAAGGAAAATGATCTCATTTTTTTGTGCATATTCAAATATGCATTATTAATTATTTACTTTTAATATTTTAATCAGTTTTTAAATTACCTTACTTTTTATCCTTTTAGTTTATTACTTTACTTATTTTAATATTTTACAATATCACAATCATTCATTATAATTTTGATAGCATTACTGCATTAAAATTACTGTTTAAAAAATGTAAACAGAACGATGGCCAGAAAACCGCACAACTTCTGGTCTCAAGCTGTGCGGATTTCAAGGAGTCTACTGTATTATATTGAAACATGTCAGTTTTTTAATCATTCAGACATATATTTCCTGGTTTGTGTGGGCCCATAGGGACAGAGGGGCTTCTGCCTCTGTGCTGTCTGCCAGAGATGCCCTCAAAAATGTTGTAAGATTGAGTGTTAACGCACATAGCATGGGTCTCTATATTGCAGTCAATATTGTATTTTTACACTCTTTTATTTAACTTGGTTTTTATATGTAAAGAAGGAATTTTGCAATTGATTTTTCACTCTTTTCTTGATATTCTAGAATTAAAAAAATTATGCCTGTGTATTTCCAATGACAATATGCCATTTTAATATTTTTAGAACTTCATTATAAATTGATTTTAAGGCATTTTTGTCGTACCTAGCCGCAGGCGATAAATCTCCAAATAATCTTTATTATTACAACTATGTATGAGTTACAAAAACAATGCAGTTAATTATGCACCAAACCATTTACATCAAAATATGTTTAGTACCTGTGAAACTGCAACAGTGAAATATTTGGAACAATAAAAATTAAAAAATATGAAGAAAATAGCTTTTTATTTTTTAAGTTTCCTAATTTTTATTGATTATTTTTAATTATTAATAATAATTTATTTTATTAATTTAATTTTAATATTTCTTTAAAAAAAATCCTTGTTTATAATTTATTACTGTATATACTCTCATATTAGTCGACCCCAAAATTTGAGATTTATAACATGTCCATCTGTTTGAATAACAATATTTAATAATAGACAACAACAATAGATATAACAATAGTAATCTTGGTTTTAATTTAATTTTAATCAAGGAAGATTAATATAAATTCTGCAATCAAATAGGGCAATGAAAACTATTCCAAAATACTGATAATAAAATGGAATGATTTTCATTCCTTTAAAATTTTGGTGTTTATTTACATGTGAGTACATATAGTAATAAATTTATGATTATATGTTAAAAAAAAAATAGTTTAGAAATCCTGTATAACAGTTTAAATAATAAATTTTTCCCCTGTTACAATATTTTAAAAGATAAGTAGAACAAATATTATATTTTAAATAAATTCTCGTATTCGTGCTATTTATCAAGAAATACATCAAAGCAGTGATTTTTCAATAGTTGGGCTCTTTGTAAAATTAATGCATTGTAACGGATTTTTTTTTAACGACATAAATTGTAGTCATGAAATTAGGTGTGATTCTCAAGATAAACATTGAATGCTTATAAAAGTGTACTCTTTTAGAAACTATTTTTACTTTTATTATTTACGGAAAGAGTTTTAGTTTTGAAAATTCACTTTAATTCGAAAATGCATTTTTGAATATTATGTTCAAATTTTGTAAGAGGAATAAAAACTAAAGTAAAATTTTAATATTGTAAGTTTGCAGTTTGTAAGTTAAGTAGTTGGTTTGCAATTTTGTTTTCTGATTTATAAAACCATTAAACAATAAAGTTGTGAGTACTGTGTGATTTTAGCACTAACTATTGGATACAGTAGACTTCCTCAAATCCGCACATCATCGAATATGTAAACAATAGAACTTTCAGTTCAGATGTCTGGACAAAATTACAGACTTTTTTATTTTTATATAATTCCATGTGTATTTTAATATGTAATTCTTGTTAATGTGACTGAACTCTTGCTTGTTCATGAAGGAAATAGTATAAATTTATTTCTGAAAAATTCAAGATATTGCTCATATCACTGGTAATTGCAATCTTTTTACCAAGTATATTTATGTATTAATCAAGCTTTTTTGGTTATTAAGTCTGCCTAAACCTGAAATAATTTTTTTTTATTTTATGATTTTGATATGAATTAGTAGGGTACTTTTGTGAGGCAAGTTTGGTTGAATAATTCAAGAAAAATGTATATAATCTTTATTATTATGTATATTTAATTATGCATTATTATTTACTTTTAATAATTTAATTATTTTTTAAATTATCTTAATTTTTATTATTTCAATTTACTATTTTACTTAATTATTTTAATATTTTACTATAAGTAACCATTCATTATAATTTCAATTGCATTATTACATTCAAATTACTTTAAAAAAAAATATAAACAAAGAAAGCAATGACCAAAAATCCGCACAACCTCTGGTCCCAAGCTGTGCGGATTTGAGGGTTCTACTGTATTAATATAATAAAGTAAAAATATTTCATTTTCAAGCTGAAATTTTGGTGAATAAATTCAAATCTCCCATTTAAAATTTGTTTATGAAATTAAAAAAAAAAAAAAAAAGCTATAGCAAATTATAAATTGTTATAGCAAAAATGTTCTTGGTCTGATTGTGATTTTGGTTCATTGTACTTTTCTAGCTAGTGTGGAAATGAAGTTTGAAGGAACAAAAACCACTGCTATCTCTAGCTGCATTGGAAAGGTACTTGCAGAATTTGACGACAGGGATGGAAACACTTTTCAAATGAGAAGATGACTAACAAGAAATAGATGATTTGTCTTAAAAATTTTTGTTAAATAATAAATATGATTAATAATAGTTTGTAAATAAAAAAACATTTAATTCTTTTTTGTGATTAATAAATTTTATTTGTTATACATGGTAAGTTTTTATTTAAATTCTAAGAATTGACTTCTAATTTTTGTATTATCATTTTTAAAACTAGTATCCAATGTTTAAGATATTTCAACAAAATACAATTTATAAAATAAATTTACAAACTTCTAAAATCACCTTGTAAATTTTATCTTAGAGAAAAACAGTTGATAAAAATTGACTCATATAAAATCTATCTAAAATTAGAATTTTTAATGAAATGTAAATTATGATGATATTTAAATGCTAAGTTTTTCGATTTCTAATTATTTCAAATGCCTTACTTATGTGCACTTGAGAGAATCTATCAATTTGAATTTCTAAAATGCATTTTATAGCTTCACCCCCCCCCCCCTCCCTGACTCAAAAGAGAAAACATAGAAAGAAAATTAGCTATTTTGTCCTTTATATAATTTCTGATATTTTCAAAGTGTTTTTTATCTATTAATTTTTTTGAGGGGTGGGGAAATGTCCTGAAATATATTTAAAAAAGTTTCTACCTTCTATCAGTCACAATTTCTTTCTGCTTACATAAACTTAAGTAGGTATTGTAAATTCTGAAATGGAATTTAGATAGCCTTAATGTCATGTTAGTCTACTTTTTGTAGGGATGTATAATTTTTAGAAAGATTCAAGTATTGGAAGAAAAAAAAAACATTTTTCTGTAAAAATTGATTTTTTTCTTTTTACAAATAAGAGCTTTTTTGTTGCTAAATTTTCTTTGAAAATATAAAATAATATAAATTTTTTGAATATACGTATGTACATTAAAAATAGAAAGATTTTATTTTTACTTCATATGAATACATTACAAATAGAAATAATAAACTTGCTATTAAAAATTTTAGTTCCAGAATAGATTTTCTCGCTTAGTTTGACATTGTTTGTAACATATTTTTTTAAATGGTCATTTCAGTTGCACTTTCAATTTTACACTGCCATTAAAACTTATAATATAAATATTTGCCTCAGTATTTGCTGGCAATTGTGTTTATTTAATAAAAAAATCCCATCGAAGTGTTTATCCCCCAGTAGTATAGTCAGACTCTCATTCAGAATGAAGGGAGTATAAAGATGAAATATAAATTAATGTTTTACTAATTTTTAATGTAGGAGTAACTAAAATAAAGTTGGTTAAATAAATAAAAAAAACAACAACAGGTGGATTTACTTTTTTCAACCAAATTTTGCTTGCATTTTTCGGTTAGCCGGGCACCAGTGTTATATTTACATACATATATATGTACACACGCACACACATATATGTACAGATATGTGTATGTAAATATAACACTGGCACCCGGCTAACCAAAAAGTACCAATTTTTTTTTTCAGGTGTGGTGGAGAGAGGGGTTAACATTTCATTTATACAGTAGAAGATCTTTATAATCCTATATAATGTACAGCTTTTGAGATGTAAGCAATGAATTTTGTACTTAAGAAGCACCTGTAATCCATATTGCAAAAATATTGCACCTTTTAGAGGATTAAATTTCAAACATTATTTCATCTTTATCTCCTTAATTCAGATTTTTTTTAAATGAAAATATTGCTGTTATTAAATGTAAAAATTTTGGGATTAAGCAATGTGTTGATTTTGTCCCAGCATGTTTCGATAATTTTTATAGGCGATTTAACAATATGTGAAATAATCAATATTATACAAAAATTTTTTAACCTGCACAACTTTTGGTCCTAAGGAACGCAATATAAATATCTACTACGATTGTTTTGTATATTGCCATATTTACAAGGTAAGTTTTAATGTTGTGTGAAATGACCTATATAACGCAAAATGTTGCATGTTTTGGTTTGCATTATAAAGATCTTCTACTGCATATAAATACTATGTTAACGTTTATTGTAAAGACATAAAAAAAAAAAAATCATTTCAGCTACGTTATTTTTATTATTATTTTTTTTTATAATGGTTGAGTGTTTATTGATTATGTGAAAATAAAATATGGAAATCTGCTTATGATAAATTGATTTTTTTAAATATTCAATTTTTCAACCTCACTATAACCACAAATTGGTATTACGGACATAATTTTACATATGAATTTTTAATGAGGAAAGTAGCATTTACTTATGAGTTTTTCAAAAAGTTAATGTTTCAATGTAGAACGTTGAACATTGAACATTGGTAAGAGAAAAAAAAGAGAAACCACCAGAATGTAGAGTGAACATAAGAAAGAGAGTATTCATCTTCCAACAGTATAGAATCGATAAGTTCATACTCTGATTCAGGATGATGACCATACAGATAAAATATAAATTTTCTTCTGAGTTAATTGGGTTGGAATAATAAATAAAAATTAAGTTCAGTGGTGTAGTCGTAAAAAAAAAACAGTGGGTATACGCTCAAAGCAGAGAGTATACCCTCGTGCATATATACTATAGCTTTCTTGAGAAACAGAGGGTATACGGTGTTCTTTAAAAAAATCCAGAGGGTATACGACGTATACCCTCCACTACATCCCTGGTTAAGTTTGAAAAAACAACAAAGGTAGAATTTTGCATATGTAACTTAAGAGGACACAGTACCTTTTAAACTATTTTTTAGTTTTCAATAGTATTGTAATATCTGTGGTGGCATTATGTTTAATACTATAATGGAAATATATATATATATATATATATATATATTTATTTAATCTTACAGAAATGCCTATTTAATTAAAATTAAAATTTTTTGAATAATTTTTAACTTTTTAAAAATCTCTTACTTTTTTAAATATGAATATTTTTTGATTCAGAAATTTCTGTAATTTCAATGATGAGTTTGTTGAATTTCCTTGATTTTTTATTATACAAAAGAGAAAATGATTTATATTAAATGTAATATCCCATACATCTAAAAATCCATGGCACAGTTTTATGTAGTATAATCTAAGGAATGTGGGGAAAAAAATTTGAAACGAAAAATATTGATATTTAAAAAATCAATTGGGATTAAAAAAAATTTTTTTTTTAAATTTAAATTTTAGTTAAATAGAAATAAGCAAGATTTTTTTTTAAAAAAAATTATATGAAATTTAATTTGCTTTATAGTATTAAATATAATGCCACTACAGATATTATGGTATTATTCAAAATTGAAAAAGTATAAACGGTACTGTGTCCCCCTTAACATACTTTTTGACCAACTTTTACTAGTTTTTTTTCCCTTGCAAAGTTTATACATCAATACAGTTAAACAAATTTGAACATCTATATTTATGGTAAAAGCAGAAAAGAATAAATCATTTCAGTTAAATATCTTTTTTTATTTTAATATGTTGAATATTTTTATTGATTATACGGAAAAAAAAATATCAAAATTGCTTATATGGTAATAAAAGTTATTTTATTCAAATAATACAATATAACACTTTTCAACTTTACCATTTCCATAAATTGGTATTATAGATATAATTTTGCATATGACACTTATAATGAGAGAAGTATAATTATTAATTTTACACAATATTTTTACGTACAATACTGAACATGAAAAGAAAAAATTAAAAAAACATCAGAATATATAAAATACTTGAATAAATTATTTTATTAATGGTATTTGAATTTTCGTAAAAAGCTACCTTTTAATAAAAGAAAAAAAAATTCCCCAAAATTTTTGGGTTATTTCAGAGCAATCACTTTCAACATAATCATGAAAAATTTCCCTTTTAAATATTTTTTACATTATCATGGCAGTGAACTTAGCTATGATTTTCCATATAAACAATATATAAATATATATTTCTATCATAGCAAAAAAAAAAATATTTGAAATAGTTAAATATATATTTATATGCATATGTTTTCAAACCTGGATTCATCAATATAAAATGGAAAACTTTTTTTCACTAATATGAAGAGATATTTATTACCAATACTATGTCAAGACAGGTAATCAATATCTCTCTATATTGAAAAAAGAAAGCTTTGCTATTTTATAGTGTCGAATCCAGTTTTAACCAATATCGGCCGGTTCGGCGTTCCCCGATATTGGCCGGTCCGGCGCTCACCGATATTGGCCGGTCCAGCATCCGCCGATATCGGCCGGTCCGGCGTTCGCCGATATCGGCCGGTATTGGGTCCCGATATCAGTCGGTATTGGGTGCCAATATAGGCCAATATTGGAAAAAAAGTTTGCCATGCAATATCGGCCAATATCGGTATACCGATATTGGCCGATATTGCGAAATCGCTGTTCCCGATATTGGCCGATATTGCTGTGCTACCTGGGTAGATAGAAACTAATAAATAAACACAACTTAAAAGTCATCAATACAAGTAAATAATAAAAAGGTAAGTAATATAAAAAATAGTTTCATATTGATGAGAAATAATTAATTAATTCACTTTTACGCAGTCTGGTTTTTTGATTTTTTTAATTTAATATATTATTAATAATGTTCACAAAACATAGACACAAATTTTCGAAGATTTTTATGAACACTATATATTGACGAAATAAACTACTTATCCATAGGGATTCTCCGAGCTCATACGACCACTCTTTTTAGAGTTTTCTTTTGATCTTTATTAAGTCAGTTAATAAAAGTCAGTCGGTCTTTATTATCAGTACCTTTGAAATTCTTTTATTATCAATTAGATTCTCTTAAAAATAAATTTCAATAATTAAATTAAAAAATTCATTTAATCTTTTTTTTTTAATAATAAAAGTAAACATTTATTAAAATGTAATAATAAAGCCCAATGCTGCGTTTACACTATGGCTTATCAGGTCTACAAGGTCTGCCAGGCGTGGGTTTAGCCTGGTTTAGGAGGGTCTGCGTGGTCTGCGAGGCTTGGTCTCTGTGGTCTAGGCCTTGGCTTTAAAATACTACACCCAACCAATCAGCGTGCTTCATTTTTCTGTATTCCGCCATTTTAAAAGATTGAAGAAGCAGATGACAGCTTATGATTTTAAAGATTATTTGAAATTAATAAGGGATTTACAAATTAAAGGTACGTAATGGTTTTTCAGATGTTTTTTAACATTTCTTTACATTGTTTCATAACTGTAGAAGTTTCTTTTATAAAGCTATACAATCGTAAGTTACTATTTTCATGTATTTACATACTACGCTACTAAAATTAATTTGTTAACTATGTTAATTTTTAATATTACCAAACTCTATAAAACGATGTATTCGTAAATTCTTTAATTTGCATCTTCCTGTATTTACATACAACGCTGCCTATGCATTTGTTAATAGATAATTATGTTCCTCATTTCCAAATTCTTTAAAATTAACCTGGTTTCATATGCATGAATTTAAAACAAATTTGATAGTATATGAATACAACTTAATATAATACGGTCGTCATTCTATTATAATGTACGGTAATGCCTTTTTTGTGAATAAATAGTTTCATTTCCTTCAGGAATTTATTTGATATTCTATTTCAATGCATTTTTAGTACTGACAATTTTTTAATTTATCCTAAAACTAGCAACAAATTTTTAACCATAGAATTAATTTTGAATTAACTCCAAAGTTTTCTCTATTATTTTTATATAATTGACTGATCATAGCAAACTCTGCATACATGATTTACATTATTATTAATCAGTTTTAAATGTGTTAATTTTTACAATGATACGGTACTATCTAAAAAGTAATATGAAGACTTTGAATTGTATTTAGCTTCTTATCCTCCCCCTAAAAAAATTCTAATGACATATAAAATTTAACTTTTTTTAAATTGAACAAACTTGTTTTTAAATAAAGTTTTAACTTGTAATTATTATTAATAATTTATAAACCATCCCTTATTCTTTTTAAAATTTTATCTTATATGTTTATCTTTCTGTAGTTTTCTTTAATAATTAATCAGTAGTAGTATATTAAAACTGTAAAATCTAGAACATGAATTTTTTCTCTCCACTTCCCCACAAGAGATGATTTACGATTGAAAAGTTCGTAAATTTTTTTTTTTTTTTTCAGAAAGAGTTTGAAAAACTTTCAAACCTATAAAAGTTATACTTGAAGTAGAGATTAGAATCTGCTGGTGCCAAGATAAATACATATTTTACCAAGTTTGCTCTCAGGATATCGCAGGTGTGTAGTCTTCTATAATAAGTGACTACCATTTGTGATCTTCTGCAAGAAAGTTGATTGTCTGATGCTCTTGCACTATGTGCTGTTTTCTACTTAAAATTCATCAATCAGGTACTAACTTGTATGACTGACTGTAAGTATGTAGTTTTTTTATATATTTATTTTCTGTTGCTTAGAACGAGGGATTTTGAAATGCATTCTACATTGTTTTTGTTGTTTTTATTAGTTTATTATAGTCTTTTTTTTTCTATTCATTTACATTGCAGGATGTTTTCAATGGGACATTTTCAACAGTTATGTGAATGTTTGTCGATTGCCTGTTGACCCGACTTTTACATGAGATTTGCATGCTTTTTTTGAAGATATGAATCTTCAATAATATTCGTGTATGATGATTGTAAGTAAGTCATTTTTCTCAAAAGTACATGTTCTGTATTTTATTTATCATTGTTTTATCTTTTATATATAACGTCATTTTTCTCACAAAATCAATCTGTATCTAAGAAAATTTTATTCTCAATACAATATTTATTATTTAATTCCTTTTATTCTTTAATCAATGTTTTCTTCGCATTAGTTTTTTTAATTTATAAAATGGCATTAAATGATCAATTAAAAAAATGTAGTTTATATAAATATGTAAACTATGTTTTATATAAACATCGAGTATATGAGTATTCTGTTAGTGGGAAGCAGTTAACCTCTACCTCCCTCCCTATACACACTTTTCAAGGATTTGATATTGCAAAAAATGTGTCGCTCAGACTTAAAAAAATTCAGAAATTACACGAAAGCTAGAATAACTTATCAGATTTGTCTAAAATAAGATCAGTGTTAAATAAGCAATTTAAGCGCAGTAATTAATTAGTAATAATGTATATATTTGAGAATATGGTTATGTATATTGCTTCGTAGCTGTGAACTATGATCAAATGATATCTCTTCCATTTCTAATTCCCTTTTCTTCCATTTGGTACACCTGAATAATTTTAATTTAATATCAGCTTAATAATTATTAAACTGCATATATTTTATTTAATATTGAAATAATATAAAATGTATTATCTGTGATAGTATCATGGTTTTTATTTGTTTAATAATTATTAAGCTGCATATGTAATAATCTAATGTATTTGATTTAATATTTGTTAACGTTGAACTAATCTAAAATGTATTACTATTATTATTAATGTTGTTGTTTGTTCTGTTTTTTTTGTTGTTGTTGTGATTTGGGTTGTTTATTTACAATTCTTTGAAGTGATATGAATTATCTATTTCATTAGTATAAGATATTGAAATTATCAGGAGCATATGGTGTATTTTAGAATTTAATTAAAATGTGTCAACATTGTAATTAATTTTTATAAAGCTCTGAGCTTCAAAATAAAATAAGTGATATTGTTTGTTTTGCTCAATCAATGTTTATAATTCACTGGGTCATTCGATGGTAACTTACGTTACATTTAGAACAGTTTACTTCAGTAATTTTAGTAATAAAAGACAAAAAAAAATATTAACAATGCAAAGTTGACATGATTTGTTAATTAAACCTATTCAAAGATAAATTTAGATGATAATGGCCTAATTTTAGTGTTTTTTCTTGAACTCTGCCAGTTATATTTATTATGGTAACTGACATTACTGAAAAAGTAACATAAGTTGCCATAAAAAATGTAATTTTCATTTTCTAGGTAATTTTTATCCAAATTGGCCTTTGGATAGGTTTAATTAACAAATCATGTCAATTTAACATTTGAAAATTTTTTGGTGTTATATTACTGAAATTACCGCTGTAAATTGTTTTAAATTATAATGTAAGTTACCATGGAATGACCTTAGTATTCAACGACAATCAAAATTGGAATTAATATGTATCCGGTGCCATAAAATGCTATAATTTGAAATAAGTCTTCTAAATTTTTGGGTCAAAATTCATTAAACAAAAAAAAAATATATATATATATATGAAGCCATGCTTTTATGATTTTTACGCTTTTAGATTTCGCTCACAAAATTTACATTTTTCCTATAATATATTTTGTAAGTAAGCTGCAGCTTCATACTTTATTTTAAATATGAATTAACTAAGAAATTGTGAGCATAGCAAGTAAAAGTTTTTTAATTTTTTTTAGCTCAAAAGATTAGTTTTGAGATGTTAATGATAATATTCATAGCTGCTGAATCAGAATTTAGTTCAAAAGCGTTTTGAGAAATTTAAATGACCATAGGTATAAAATTTATCACTTGTATGGTTTGGTTATTTTATTTAGTTGTAATTAATGCAGTTTATAAATATAACATATGGAAAGTAATGATGTTTATTAGTAAAGCATATTGCGCATTAGCTGTGTTTGGTTGTCCCCTCCCCCCCCCCCCCTGCTTTTTTTGGAAAAATAACCTTTATGTATAGTGCGTAATATAAATAAGTGTGTTTTATTGAATTCTTCTACGTGTGGAAAGCATATTCTCTTATTTTTTCTATTTAAATTATTCTACACTGACTATTACTCATGCTGGTTAAGCTATTTAATACTTATATTTAACTTCTGAGTATTTTTGGTACTTTTATGTCACTCGTGTACAAATCTTTCCAATAACACTTTTTTTTTTTTTTACACACATGAAAATTAGAAACAATATTTTGATGATATTTTTTTTTCTGCAATTGAATCGAAATGAGTGAAAGGCATGCATTTAAATGCAACATATGTATTAGAATGAAATGAGTGAATGGTTTATATTTAAAATTAAGTGAATGCAATGCAAATGATGACAAAGGAAAAATATTTGTTGATTTATCGCCTGTGCCGACTAACAGAAAAGTACCATATTTTTAAATTATTTTTTATATTACTATGCAAATCGTGAAATGAAGAGTTTTAATGTTATTAATAATTAATGTTATTTTGCTTCTGGGTTCGAAATTTTAAGTTTATTTATTAATTATACTATGTTAACTCTCATGGAAAGATGCTTGCAAACTAGTATTAAACCAATGGTAACTTTACAAATTTATCGTTTGCTTTTGAATATTTTTAAATATTTTTTTCTGTTTTGCATGGGACATGTCTAATTGGGTATCTTTTTGCCCTTGATTTCAGGTGCAGTTTTTCAGAGGAAAATTTCAGTTTCAGAACTTGTTTCAAAATTAAAAGTGTCCTCAGAAGAAAAAAAAACTGCAACCAAAGAAATGAAAAGTAAACATATTTGGTTAGACATCAGGTTCAGGTTGCCCAGGGCAAAAAAAAAAAAACCAAAGTATTGAAATGCAAATAAGAATTTTGAAAAGAACATTGCCGTTGGTTTAACATTTAGTTTGTGTTCTCGTGTTACTACTAGAGATGAGAGATATGGCCTTGGGCTCGATTTTTGTACCATTCTTCGAGCTCCGGTGGGCCCGAACTCATTCATTCTGAAATTTTCAATTTTATTTATTCTCATACAGAAAAAAATAAAACAACTTTTTTCCCTTAAAAATTACTTATTCCATTTCAAGTCATTTTAATGTTATTTTTATCAGAATGAAAGGGAAACACAAATAGTGTTTTTTAAGCTCTTTTTAGATGTGTTTGTAACTATATAAATACGAAGCACCTATAGTCTTCATCTGGTTTGCCCATCTGTCCGCATATAACAGCGCAAAAAATACCCAACCAAATGGTTTGAAATTTAATATATATATATAATCGTTGCAGAATTTTGTCAAGTCATTTCAAATTTTAAGAAAATCAAATCAAAACTTAAAAAGATATTAATAAAAGTTTTCTTCATTCTATTAAATCCTATCGTACATAATTAATTCAGTGATATCCCATGACATGTAATGATTCTAGGTTGCCATGTTGATTACGCCATATTTAAGATGGAATCCTATTATTTCCATATTACTGAATTTAATATATAGAATCATAATAAATTTTGTATTCATGCATTTTTGCATAAAACTGCAACAGCTATTGCACCAAGATCTGAATATTTATAAAACTAGTTATAGTACGAACGCACGTCTCATTTGCCGTACAATTTCTAACTTGTTTAAATTTAGTATGAGTTTTGACTTCCCTGAAAGCAGTTCTATCAGCCATACAATAAGTTTCTCTTATTTATGAGAAGTAAATATACAATACTCTATATACATTCTTGTAATATTTTTAGAAATTTTGATATGTAAACAATAAAGGTTTCACTTTTAATAGGATCACTTGCATTTTGTATGTCTTCAATCTAGTGATATTCTTAGCAGTTTGAATTAGACTTATTTCTTTTTGTCTCACTAAATATTATTTACTAATTTATGTATTCGTTATTTCAATTAATGGACTGAAATTTTCTTTCTTTCCCTTTTTTTAGGTATGTCAAGAACATGCTTTTTGGATTACTTCTTAATTATTATACCAACTGAAAGTTATTAAATGATTATCTCGCTTCTTTCCAAAAAAACTGTCTTAATAGTTCACAATTTAGCTAGTTACACAGTTTATTTTTACTCAATTTTTACTAATGCTTTATCTTCCTTTCAGATTGAAATATAAATACCTTTTTCTTCAGATCAATAAAGTTTTCTGCAAAACATTGTCATCATCATAGACCATTATGATACATATTAATATTGTTTCATTTATTATATGTAGTAATCATTATATTAAATAATATTTATAATATAAAGAAATTTTATTTTGTTTCTGTAACTTGTACTTTCAAATAAAAGAAATTTATTAAAAACTTGTTGTCTTTTATTTGACTATATTTTTTTATTATAAATGGTATTTCAGGTATTTACTTGTTTTGTCTATCATGTAAACCTTGATTTAAGAATTTTTTTTAATTATCTATTTATTTTTTATAAAAAAATGGCTAAGATATAAAATGAGAAACACATTTTCAACATGGTTGAAAAGTATTTATGAATTCAGCTTGTCACATGCCCCACCAGTGGCTGAGAGGTTCTGCTCTCGAAGCTGGTAGACGGGAAATGCTGGGTTTGAACCCAATCGCGCCCGTCGTTCTAACTGTTTCGGAGTTTTCGTGGTTTTCTTCGAAACCGTGGATTCCCATGCGTAAATACGGGTTAGATTCCCTTAGAAAGACCCCCACGAAGGGCACTCCCCCTCCAGGGCCTATATCCCACGTGTAGATAATTGGCCGTCATAAACACAAACCAAACCAAACCAGCTTGTCACACTTGTAAATATACTGTGATTGCATTGTAATTGTTAAATGCTAATGATGTTTGCTATAGAGGGTGCTATTTAAATGTGAAATTCAATAAATATAATGCATCAAAAAGTGTTATGGGGACAACAAGTGCTGAAAATGCATTTTTACTGAGTTATGTGTTTTTAAATGGCACATTTAGATATTTCATTTCATTGTATGAAAATATTAAATTTCTTAATAGCTACTGTTGGAGAGTGTTTCATAATCTATGCCTAATTTTTCATAATTTGTGTATATTCCTTATACCAGTGGTGCAGCCAGTATCCTTATTTGTAAGGGGTTTTGGAGAATTATTCCTCCTTGTGGGATACAATATGTGACAAATAAAAACCAATGTAATGAAAAGCAAAAACAAACATAATAAGTTTAGCATTTATGTGTTTAAAGGTTTCATAGAAAAGCTTCTTTATAATATAAGGTATTTTCAATACAACTTATTAGTTTTTTAAATACTGTGGGAGGAATTTTGAAATGTCACCTTCTTTTGCTGCTGCAGTGTTTATACAAATTAAGGGCTGTGCATATATCAAATTATCATTTTAATGTGTGTGGGAGGGGGGGGGGGCGATCTGACGTTTGATTGTCATAAGATATTTTTGGGGAAAGTTTTTTTTATTTTTTTTTTAATCCAATGATATTTTTTGTTTTAGTGCTTTAATTTTTTCTTTACATCAAAATAGTCTTATACCTTTTTAAATACTAAGTGTAGTTAGATGTTAATTGATATACAGTTGTTTAAATGTAAAATCATATCTTTATGCAAACGCAAACATATAAAAATAAAAAGGATTTTTAAACATTGATGATGATTTCATTAAGGTGTGTGTGTATGTGGGGGGGGGGGGGGAGGGTGTCGAGGAATGATAACGTATGATATTGTAAGTGATGGGTTGGGGACTAAAATTACCTAAATGTTGATAACATTATATATGTACAACACCATACAATAGTTTTAGAATGGGAGTAAAATTATTGCAAATTTAAAACAATTTTCAGATTTCTCAGCCCTATTTTCAACCATCTGCTATAGTTTATAATTTTAAAAAAATGTTATTTAATTTTCTAATGCAACTTTTTCTTTCATATTGCCACAAAAAGAAAATGGGTATGAGCATTATTTTTATAAATCAATTAAAAATCAGACTCACTGTATTTTCACATGCAAAAATGGCATCATTTTGAACAGATAATGCATATTTTTCATATATAAATTTTTAAGCCTTTACTATAAGTGTTACCATAGTACCTTTATTTAAATGTAACATCACGACTAAAAGTATATAGAAAATGGCGTCATTTTCATGTAATCATTGTAGTTTTAATTTTCACAAGCGATAATGTAAGTTTCCATTTAAAAATATTGTTTTATCATCAGGTGAGGACAATAATTTCTCTTCTGAAATTAATGTCCATTATCTATAAAGTAAAAGCTTTATTTTCAAACTGTCCAAAAGTAAAATTTCACGAAATGTTAGATTTAGTTCCTTTTTTTTCCAGTTACATGTGCCAAAGAAATTCTGTATTCTCCCTTATAAAACAGCGGGAATTTACTATTATTGTGTCAAAGTAATTAATTCTTTCCTCATTGTCGTTTTAAAGATTTATTGCTCAGAAGGTAGTGTCACAGATGATAATAATATAAATAATGAGACAGGCAGTTAACTGTTGCACCAGAGAGTGGTGTTGCCGTAGCAACATCATACGCTCTGCTGCAATGTGAAATGAACCTGATTACTGGTGATGTCTTCGATTAGGTTTTCCATCAGTGTTGGTATTCATTTCACATTGTAGCAACATAATGTCAACATTAAAGCCAAACCATACATATAACAATTAAGAAAACAAAAGTAAGCTCCTACTGCCATTTTTTAAATGAATTGAAGCAGTTATCTCTTTTGTCAGGGGGTCGTCCCTGCCCTCCTGGACCCCTGTTTAAAGTAATTTTTGAACACTTAAATCAAAAAGAAAAATCGTCCTTGTCCTCCTGGACCCCTGTTTAAGGTAATTTCTGAACACTTAAGGGACAGTTTCCCTTTTCAACAATTTTCTTTATGTTAAATATGATTCAAATGGTGAACTCACTAATTTCAATATTCAACTAAAAGTACATTTTGAAAAAATTTTATAAAAATTTGAATTTTTTTAAATCCCTACTACTTTTTAAAAAAATTGATATTTTTGCCCTTTTTTTTTTTTTTTTTTTTTTTTTTTTAGATTTTCAAATGCGTACTACACAAACTTGCACATGGATTTTTAGACATATCTAATATTACATTTATTATGATTTTTTTTACTGATATATATATATATAGTGCAAAACGATGAAATCTAACATATCTTCATATACTTTTTTTTTTTTTTTTTTTTTAAATAACAAAAAACCTAAAGGCTAATTCCATGCGCAGATTTATCACATATGTAATAAAGAACATGCACAAAAAAAGCTTAAAAATCTCTATCTCAAGTACAGAAAAAGCCTTAAAACATGAAAGTGAAGAAAATATGAAAATGGAGAAAAAGCATTTAAAGTTTTAATTTGTGTGGTAATTGCGCTGACTGTTTTAACAAAATTTACAATACCTCGCGATATATTTACGGTATGGATAAAAATGAGGTATCAAAATATTCACAATTAAACAGGCTTTCATTTAATATTAAAAAAGAAAAATCAATTTTTTGACCAATTTTAAGGTAAACTGCCCCCTTAAATCAAAAGGAAAAATAAATGTAAATTTTATTTTGTGGAAAGGAGGGATCGTACCCCTTTCCCAGACAACAACAAAAAAAAAGTTAGATTCATTTTCTCTCTGTGTTTCATTATTTTAAACTGTTTGAAAAGAATAAATTTTGTTTTTTTTCAGAGTCAGAGAAAAAGAAAATTAGGGGGCAATTGCATTTTCTTGCTTCCCTTGTGGGCAATGAGCTTAGAAAAACGCGTAATTTTTATTAATTTACACGTAATTAATGTCTGTGCAAAAGAAATTACGGCGCAAATAATTCTGACACGTTCATTTTGATACGAATACGAATGTAAACAAACAAACACGACTGTCCCTCCCTTCCCCCATCCTGCAAATATACGCATGCGCAAGCCAAGTTCTTATGCCGTAGTGTGAACGCAATTTTTTCGATTCTTGGACCTGAAAGACCCAAAAGACCTGACAGGCCACATAGTGTAAACAAAACTAATAACATAAAATATTTTTAAAATAGCACGGTTTACATGAAAACTAACGAAATACAGGCTTAAGCTGCAGAAATATTAAGTAAGAGAAATTAAAAAATTTGTTATTTTAATCAACGATAAGTAAAAAGTGAAAGAGGCAAATGAGAGATTCAACTTCCCTGACATGCATATAAACTTCACCTCTTTTTTTCAAATCAACGAATGTAAACAAACAAGAAAACGAACAAAAGTAAAAGAAATCAATGCAAAAATACAAAACAACTCGTTAGAGAATTAATATAAAGTATGCCTGAAAACGAAATGTGCGAACCAACAGAAACTGAAAAAAATCATTTTTTAAAGAAACATTCAAATCTTCACCTATTTACAGCTGCCATAGTTGTAAAGCTAATAAATTATTAAGACTTAGACTGTAAAATCATAAGTTTTGGGAATTCATAAAGTAAAATCTATCTTTTTGGAACATTCTTCCCTGAAATGTCTTTAAAATAAAATTTTCAAATTGGAAAATAACTGGTTTTGTTTATCTTCAAAATTTCCAATATTCCCCAAAATTTTCGGTTTATTCCCCAACATTCCCGCCCTTCAAAAACTGCAGGTTTTTTGCAACTCTAGATGTAAGGTTTGTTTATACCAATGTCCTCCAGAGATTCTACTACTGCTGATGTGTAGACTGTAGACCGAGTCAAATGCTTTTTCATAATCAATAAAGGCAAGGCAGAGAGGTAAATTATATTCCTTATGCTCTTCTATGAGTTCTCTTACCGTTGTGGATATGATCCATTTGTGCTGAATCCACTTCGGAATGCTGCTTGTTCTCTAGGTTGAGCTGAGTCCAGAGCTGATTCAAGTCTTGTCGCTAAAACTTTGGTGAGAATTTTATAAATCGCTGATATATATATATATATTATGCTGTTAACTCTGTAACAATTGATTTTGTGTTAAGTATAAGACATATGTTATGCGCTTTGGTTAATGCAGCTATGATGCTTATCATAGCAGCGCAGGCAAAGAAGCCCGGTTCACCGATAGCCAATGAAATTGCAGGATTTTGCATTAGTGCATGCGTATGGAAAGTCAAGTTTCGCAATGCACACCCCACCTCAAATGTTCTATTGGCTAATTGGTGTCTATTAAATATCTTGTCCATTATTTAGAGGTCGGGTAAATGTTCCAGACAACGCTGACTTCACCTTTTCTGAAGCAGAAAAGTCAGTTTCAATTAACGTCACACCCTACACTGTTAAAAATATCGTGAAAAATTTCCTCTTTTTTTAAAGGCTCTCTATTTTCTGACCAATGAAAATGCTACATAAACAACTATAAAGCGTTCTCATTGGTCGGGAAATAGATCACCTTTAAAAACAGAGGTAATTTTTCACAATATTTTTAACAGTGTAGCAACAACTTTGACAACTTTTATTTGACCATCAATTTTGCACTAGCGGATATTTTCCAAACTGGCTCCGTAGCAGCTCCGTAAGATGATTGGTTCGCTATGATGTCACAAAATCGGGTTGCTGCGAAGAAATATTTGGCGCAGAAAGAAAGGGAAAGGAGGAATTTGATCTGAGCGGAGCGGGAAATTTGCATTGTGATTTGTTATCCGTGTTTATATTCGTGATACATGATGGGATTTCGATTAATGATATTTTGTTGTGAATCTCTGATTTTTCTAGATTTTTTTTTTAAAAAGTGATTTGTGATCCCCGTTTATCTTCGTTGTCGAATTTTGATTGATTCCGATTTTTCTAGATATTTAAAGAAAAATGAGTGTGGTTTGCTCAATTTGTGATAAGGTTTTCACTGCACGTAAGAATTTGTATAAACACATAAGAAATGTTCATAAAACAGATGTTGAAATTACTAACAAAATAATATGTCCAGTGTGCCAGAAGTCTTTGTTTTCTTATAGCAAATTACAAGAGCATATTTCTAAAGAACATCACATTGAACAAGAAATTCAGGAACTTAAGTTTAATTCCAAAGGAGGTTGGTATTTATCCCTTCCCTTTTTTTTAAATGCTGAATTAATATTATAGTAGTTTAGTCGGTGCATGTTAAAAAGGCAATACATTATGTTACTTAAAGTAAACTTTATTTTTTAGTACATGTTTCGATTTTGGGTTAATATAAATCTGAGTGTACCAATATTTATGTTAATTTTTGATTAACTTTGCTTGTTACATGATAATTATTTGCTACTGTTCTCTGATGCTTTCAGAATTTATTTCTAGGGTAGATGTGCCAGTAATGGACGTACCCTTCAATGTTTTTGGTTTATAAAAAAAGTAACCAATAAAACTTTAGCTTTTATTTTTTTCATAACTCCACCTGTCATGTTTTATAATCCGAGTTATTGTTGACATTCTTAATGAAACCAGTCAGGAAGCAGAAAATGTTTCAAAGTTCCACTGTTTTTCAGTGAAAATCGTAATGAACATACTGAGAGCTAATTTCACTTAATAAATTTATATGTTCTTAATTTTCTTGCAAAATTTGCATGTTTTGTTTCGGTAGGAGTAGAAAACTTTTTATTTTATGTGCTAATTGTTATTTACAAAAATATTTTATGGTTTTAAGACTCAAGGCCATTACAAGAATGCTCAATTAATCAATTTCCAGCAATGAACATCCCGACCCTTATGTAGACATTGCTAAAAATGTAATTTCAGTAATGTTCATAACATATTTTGACTTTTAACTGAAAACCTAAGTAATTAAATTTAATTTTTAAATTGCATTTACCAGGATGTAATAAAACATTTCATAAATAGCTCCTTAACTCTGCCTCGCATATTTTATAATCTGACAGCCAATAAAATAAATCAAGAAGCTGAGAATATTGTTTAAGGGCGTGGAAAAATAGGGGCTTATAGGGCTCAATCCCTCCTCAAATAAATAAAAACAACTGCGTTATAGAAGTTGTTAAAAATAAATCCATTGTTTTCTGTCTTAAATGTTTGCTTATTTATGGTCTGACCCAAAAAAAGAAAAATAAATACAATATTGTAATATTAATTAAATTTATAGTAGTAATAAATCTATTGTTTTCTGTCTTAAATGTTTGCTTATTCAGGGACCCGGAGCTGGAGCCCGGAGCCGGAGAGCTCCGGAGCTGTATTTTCCCTGGAGCTGGAGCTCTAAATTTTCCCCAGCTCCAGGGCTCCTTTAGTTTTTCATATTCTTTTAAATCTTTTTTTTTTCAGTCTTTTAAATTTCTAGGCTTAAAATATTTTAATTACATCATTGTTCAATATTTTAATTATTTCATTTTTTAGGTTATTATTATTATTAGAGCAGGTAACCTTCTCAAAACATGGTAACACTACTTTACTTCTACTTTCTACTTGAACTAAGTGACAACACTAATTGAAAACAAATATGGCCGCCTGTTGTTTGCATGTGTAGTTGTATAATTTTGGCTGTTTGAAAAGAGTAGAAGAAATTTAAGTTTTCGTGTTTAAAATTCCACCAAACTTTCTATTTTAAAAGCAAAAGCTAAAAGATGTCATATTTTCTGATCAAGCATTTCAAGTTTGATGAGAAGAAAAATGCATTTTGTCAGATCTTTAATGAAGGTAGAAAGTATTTGTGAGCAAAAAATTAAATGTGTAAATTAAAATCTGCAACTCAACAGTGCAAAGTTGGAGCTGGAGCTGGAGCCACAGTATTTTCTCTAGGAGCGGAGCTGGAGCTGGAGCATCAAAAATTGTTCGACTCCGGGTCACTGCTTATTTATCTCTGACCAAAAAAATAAATAAAATATTGCAATATTAATTAAATTTATAGTGTAGTGTAATGAAACTAGTAAATCTGCAGGTCAGTGACCTCAAACATCAGTTATGCAGTTTTATTTTGAAATTAGTTACTATTTAAAAACATTCAACCCGCAGTATTATTACTTTCATATTTGTAATACTAATTACTACATCAAATAGTTTTGGGGTGTTTAATTGATAAAAAATCTGTGTGTTATATTCCAAAACAAATTTTTTTAATTACCCCTGTAAACAAACCACTCACTGAATAATTTGATCTATAATTCTCTGTCATTTTCATTTAGTATTTTAAACCATCTATCTAAAATAATTAAAATATTGAACACAGATGTCATATACGTGGCTTATTGGTGTGATTTTTTTCCAATGCCAGTTTGGCGAAAACCGCATTAACATATCATCTATATCTGGGTTAGCATATCAAGCAAAATAACGATACTTTGGTGCCAGTTAAGTACCTGGTGCGTATATGACATTGGCGTCAGAAAAAAATCGCGCCAATGTGCCCCCTCTCCCCTAATGCATGAGCTATATTAACCTTATCTGTTCACTAAATTGTAAGGCAATAGTTTTAGTTTAGAAGGAGTAGGGTCATGTGGGGTTAATTAGGTAGGATAGGATTCAAAAATAAACTTATAAAAAATACAAATAATTTTTTGCAATTTTTTTTTTTAGATTATGTTTTAAATGTTATTTACCATTTTTTGTACATAATAAAATATTTGTTGCAGCATTATTATGTCTGATTAAAATTACAAGAAAAACTTTGGCTTTAAAATGACAGGAAAAACTTTGGATTGAAAATACATAATAAATTAGTTTCAACTTATTTATCCATCATGTAACATGAAACACTTATTCAAGATTAATTTTCTACAATTTTTATTACAAAATATCTAAAATTAATAGACTTCAGAGAGAGAGAGAAAAAAACTATGTGGGATTATACTTTTAGGCTTAGCAAACAGAAAGTATTTAGTTTAACACTTTTTTTTAAACACATATTTGATATTTTTTGTGTAACTATGTTAACATTTAAACATTACAATGCTCTAATTATTACTTACTTTACATAAGTTGATTAAAAATTAGTTTGATAAATTTAGATATAGAATAAGCAAAACATGCAACTTTCAATTAATATAGCTTAACTGATAAGTTTTTTACATAAGAATTTTTAAAAAGCAATAAAAAATTAGTAAAATAAAAGACTTAAACTTTTACCAAATTGCAGCTAAAATCTTTCCTGTCAAAGTTACTGGTAATTTTTGAATGTATGAAAATATCCCCAATGGATGTAAGTTATGGATTGTCTATTAATCCAGTTCCTAAGAAAGACTGATACATATAGTTAAAAAATCACAGGATGCATTACATAGAATATGCCAAGAATGTGAAAATGATGCATATAGTTTTTTTTCAGCCACTGGCTATTATGTGTTACCTTTAATCATTTAGAAAAAGTAAGAATCTATATAATACCCAGATAAAAAATTCAGTCTATGTAGTCGCTTGTTTAGATGCAATATGACATTTGAGAAACATTTTGAAATATATACGTATTAACACTGAAAAGAATTAAGGGGGTTGCTCAGTCAGATCTCAAATTCTACAGCCCCCAGTTAATGTTAAACTTATGGGAGTGGACTGTATTCTTATTTTTTAAATATCTCATCAGGAAGTAATTATTATTTACGTCTTTTTTATGTGTAGGGGAGAGGGGGGCACATGTGAACAATTTTTACATTTTTGACTATTTCTCAAAATTGTTATGAGCTATTGAACCAAAAGTTGATTTGTATGAATATATAGAATACAGGGTTCATAAATATCATGATATTTTCGAAAATATCAAAAATATCTGATATTTTCGATATATATCCGATATTTTCAAAGCAGCCAACTTACCGCTGATAATAAATATTTTTGAGCATAATATAGATTAGAAACTAAAATATATTGCACTTAACATGAAAACTTAATCAAACAATATTCTAAAAATGCATTTATCTTTATTTTTTCTGTTTTCACTTGGAACAAAATTGAAGATGAACTAATTGAAAACAGTAACAATTTGCTTCATACACTTATAAAAACTCTATAGGAATAAATCAGATGTTTTTAAAACAAAATTTTAAATACAAAACAGTATTTTTAATTGAAAAAATTTAACATAAAAGTAAGTATAAAATTTCTTATTTCACATTCCCTAACATGTTGTATATAGTTTAAACTCAACTGAACCAAAACTTGAGAAAAGATTATTTTCTAATATAACTGCTTATTTAAATTAGTCAGTTTATCTTTCAATGGTTGTTCTGAATTAATTATGTCCCACATAATTATTAGTTCAACATTTTAAATAAAAGCGTCAAATCCAAAGCTTGAAAAATATATTTGTTTTCTTTTTTGGTTAAAAAAGTCACATCCAGAAGAGAGGAAAGTTCTTTATCAGATTCACACAGTCAATAACAGTTGAAAATTCATTTCATTTACACTGAAATATTACAAATACAGCATATGACTGAAAATATCAAAATATCTTGCTCACATTCATATTCTGAAAATAAATATCAAATGCAGAAAATATGAAATATCTTGATACATTAAAAATAAATATCAAGTATATGAAAATATCAAAAATCTTGATATTTTGAAAATAAATATTGGTTATATTTTATGATATATATCCACTGATATATATCACCGAACCCTGGCTGTATATAAATGATTATCTAAATTAGGGTAGATGCACCAGTTTTGGCCACCTTTAGAGAAAATTTGAAATAGGAATTTTTCAGTTCTTAACCGATTGAAGCATATTAAATCATAATAACATCATTCTTTAGTAAATTTAATTGTCTTTCTGTTAACTATAATGACTTTCTACAGAATATTTTAGATTGTGAGTAATAAATCATCAAGTAATTTATTCCAATTTGTACCAGTTTTGGCCACCCCTACACCAGTTTTGGCCATCTCTATGCACCAGTTTTGGCCACTCCAATATCATGTAGTTTAACAAACATTTTAATTGATAATAAGTAAAAATAAAGCATTTTTATGCAACATCTATTTTACCACACATATATTTGTTTGCTGTATTAAGAGAATTTTGCAAATTTCTTTATGAATTGATAAAAACATCAAGTAAAATATACTTACGTTGATTTTAACTGAAAATTTCAATTAAAAAACAAAAAATATATTTAAATTTGACTCATAAAAGGGACAACAGTGCCTATAGGACAAAGATTAACTATTTAATCAGTTTTATAATTATTCATGGATTATGGCTTGTTCAGAACACTTGAATCTTCATCAAAGAGTTATATTTCTTGAAAGCATTTTCTGATTTTGGTTTGATTTTCATCAAAAAGTTATACTTCTTGAAATCATCTTTTGATTTATATTAGCTTGTACCTTATTTATGTACCCTGCTTCTCTGCAAGTTATTTTAGGATGTGATTTCAGAAGCGAATCATACCATTTCATGCCTGGTCTTCCATCTTGAGATGGAGTTTCTATCTTGCCGGCTACAATTTTCTGGACAGAATCTTAAAAATTGTTCCATTTTTATAGGAAATAGTATTCTGACAATATCTAAAATCCACTTTTCTAATTGATTTTTAACTTCAATTCCTAGTACCTAGATCTACTATTTGAGATTCAACATTATTAGAGAAAAGTGGTGTCCATCCTGCAAACTTGTGATGTAAGGCAAGAACGGGTTACTCCAAAACTTTGCTAGCTTGTAGTGCTGGCGTTACATTTTGAATGGCCTTAATTTTACTTCCTATCTTAGAGCAGTGTTCCCTCTAGGCCATTTTTTAAGAGCACAGAATCTCTTTTAAACGTGGTAAAATGAATCCTGTTCTTTTTAAATAATGTGAAATACATTCTTACTTGTATTTAGATATCTCTAGTAAAGATTTTCACAATATTTAGTATTTCTAAATCCGTGTGCCTGAAATATTGCAAAAATTGTGGAACTTCTTCATTTCTTTAGGAAAAACACTAAATTAAATCATGCTATAATTTTATTGAACTTTTTAATTTATAAGTTGTAAAATCTTTCAAAATTTATGTTTTAGTTTATTTATCATATCTAAACATTACATATCACCTCCCCTTTTGTTTTATCAATGCTAAACACAATACTATGTTTTCTTTAGCAATGTCATTCTTTAGTGACTAGCACAATGTCCTTATTTCTAAAGTGAATTATCTATTGGACAGAGAATAACAAAATCTCTTTTATAGAACTGACATTAGCCTTGCTTTTATTATTATTATTGAAGCCATTACTATATAAAACAAAACTAAATTGATTTTGATTTATGCTATGTTCTTAAATTTATTAAACAGCTAAAATTCCCTCTATAATGAATCATGTGGCCAAAAGTGGAACATATGTTGTACCCTTTTTGGCCACCCCTGGGTAAAATTTGGCCTGGGGTAAAATAGTTAATAGACAATGTGTATTAAAATATTTATCAATAATTACTTCTTGAAATGTTGTAACCAAAACTTATTTGCACATTATGTGTAATTTTTTTGCTGAATCAAATAGTATATTTTTTGCAAACTAAGTATGGACAGAAAGAAAATGAGTTGATTTTATAACTATGTATATACAGAGGTCGATGCTGTTTTTTTTTGTTTTTTTTTTTCCCTTGACGCCCATTTTGTGAAAACTAAAAGTTATTTTTGTGAAATTTATTATATTTTTGTAAAAAATAGCATTTTGTAATGAAAGATGAAATACAGTTACCTAAATTTGAACCAAGAATTAATAACTTATTCAAGTCCAATTGTAAATTATTTCTTTCTGCTGAAAATAAAAATTATCTAACTTCTAATTTTTAGGTTTATTAAATTAATGAGTTAATAGTTAATTGTTGCATAAATTAGCAACTTTATACCTTTTAAGTATTGTATATTTGTCAAAATTATGATTTGTTTTTCTTTTTGCTAGAATTGAAACAATTGTTTTTTCTGAAGGTTAATGCTTGTTATTTTTGTTTTTTATATAAACTTGTCTTGCTCTAAAAATCTTTAGAAAATTTGTAAATCATTAGAACTCTGCTCTTTTTAATTGTTCAAGTGCATAAATCATGTATTCTATGCTTAAATTAATTAATTTATTCTTCTTGCTGAAACATAAGTTTTTACTGTTGCCTTTTTACCTAAATTCAACTTGGTCAGTTTAATTTTTGCCCTCTTTTCTATGTTCTACAATATCATAATGTGAAATTAATATCTTGGTTATAATAATGACAATAATTTCAGTTAATTCATTTCATTGTTTTATAAGACTTACAAATGTGCTACTATATCTCTGTATGTATGCAGGGACCGTATCATTCGCCACCTCACAAAATGCAAATAAGTCTGAAAAATGGTGAAAAAAATTTTATTTTGTGAAATATGTGGTGAACGATTATTTTAACGCCACTTCTTTTTAACATAGGTACAAATGCCACCAATTTTTTTATGTTTAAAGTAAAGCTGTAGATAAATAAATTGCTATGATATGGTGCACTTTACAAATAACAATTTTTTTACTCATTATTGTAAAAGTTAAGTTTTCTGCATTATATAATAAAGAATTAAACATCCTAAAAAAAAAAAAAATCAATGCAGTTTTTGGCTAATGCTTGAAAATTGGCTAATAGTCTTAATTTGTTAGCGCAGTCCCTGTATATATGTTTTTTTTTATTATTATTATTAATCTGATTCTTTAATTAAGTTCTATATTTATAGAATTTATGCTGTGGAAAGAACTAGAAGAAAAGACAGAAAGGAGTTCGTTTGTATTAACAAGTACTAAAACTTTAAAAGATGGAAAGAAAAAAGTTATTTTTCTTGCAGCCGTTCTGGCACTTATTTATCTCAATCTTCTGGTAAATTATTTTTTTCTCCTTTTTTTTTAAACACGTTACTTTGTTCTGGTTCTGACAAGTGGTTTGTGAGATTTATTATTTATGGTAAAAATACTTGTATAGGTTCAGGTGGGGCAAAATAGGTAAATTACCATATAAACTAAAAATTTACAGGGAAAACAAAACCCTGAAAATAAAAGAATTTCAGATTTATTCTTCCATATGGCATAATATGGCCACAATCTGTCTGAAATTTTTGTATGAAAGAAAAAAACGTTACAACTTTCAATTTTTGCTTATCATAAGCTTCTACAGATAAAAATATTACAGATATACAAGGCCTGATTAACCTCTGAAACTATCAAAAGGACAGCATCATTTTGAGACACTCATTAATCTGGAAAAGTTTTTTAAATACTACAAATAATCCCAGCTATTGCTTAGCCAATTTCACATATAATTCATTACAGTACAGAACCATTTATCCGGAATGCTTGGGATCAGATGTATTCCGGATAACTGGTTTTTCCAATTAACTGGTTGTGCATTAAAGCAGCATCCATTTGATAAGTTTTGTGGAATATGTGTGGTTGTGACATTATTTCTGATTTTAAATTATTAGATTACTTGGATTAAAAATCACTGCAAGAAAGCTCAAAAGTTAACCAGAGTTTAAAAGAAGGTAATTTATGGGAATCCCTTTAGGAACAAAAATTTTCCTGTTTTCTCTGCATAAAAATTAAAACATCTAAAATACAATTAAATATTTTTTCATTTAAAATATTAGATGTTGTCATCAAACTATACAATTGTTTCAAGCAAAACCTATGTCAAACTGGCAGTGTATGACACCTTTTTCTGCAAAGATTCTGAAATCAGTCTATCAGAAATATCATTCCGGATAACTGGTTTTCCGGTTAACTGGGTTCCGGATAAATGGTTCCATACTGTAAACAGTTTTTTAATGCTTTGTACTATAGATATATTCTAGATAGAAAATATCTGCAGTAAGGCTAGGCAATGTATCAATAAAATCGATATAAAATATAAATCTTGGTAACAATATCAAAAAACCCTACACAACAGTATATCACAAATATCGTAATTCTGATCTAAACCATGATTATTCTTCTTCTTCATTCAATTGTAGTATTAAAAAGCACTTCTTCGACTTCGCGTACTCAAGATTCTCCCAGCCTAAACCGTGATATTAAGTACCAACTCCTCGGTTTCGGATATATGATATTAACGGAGTGATTTCACCCAGCCTAAACCATGATATTAAATAAGACTCCTCTGTTTCAGTATTTGCAATACTAATGATGTGATGTCTTCCAACTTAAACAGTTTTTGAAAAGGAGAAAGTGTGATAATTTCGGCGTTTATATGACGGACGATAAATATCATACATGTGGTTTTCGCATGCAATGACCAACAGCAGATGATATATTGTTTTTATGGTATAGACGATGTAAGGTCAAACTCTGAGCACATGTGTTAAATATCATGTAAAATTGTTTTAAAATTTAACTTTTTAGTACCTTTAAACTCTGAAATGACTAAATGGCAAATTGGTAAAAATTATTTATGAAGAGGAAAAAGAAAGGTTAATGTACTTAATTTAAAGCATAATATAATTCAAAAAACAAAACATATATTAAATGTACCTTAGTTTTTCTAACACTTTTAAAACCTTATTTTTCAATTAGCATCCCATGACAAGTATTATGTAGTTCAGTTTGTAGGTAAAAACTGGGAAATTGAGTTAGTAGCCAGTGGCTGCTATAATGTTTCAAACTTTTTTGACATCTAGATAAACTATAATCGTTGTTATATGTAAATATTTTCTATAAATCAGAGTTTTATACCACTCTATTCATGATAAGAATAGGGAAGCAGTCAAAATTCAAGAAAATCACTTTAAAATCACAAAATTTGTTATCACATTATTATTATTATTTTTTAATATATTGTTGGATTATTTGTATATGTTCATAAACACGATTATCAATCAAATTACCATTACTTTCTTTATATAAAAAATAACCAAATCAAAATTCCAACAGCTAGGTGTATATAATAAAAAAAATATAAATAAATAAAACATAAAATGTTATTTGGATTTTATTTAATAAGTAAATATGTTATTAACACACTACACACATTACATACAGTTGAAATCTAAGCTGGTGAGTGTATTTCGCAGGATTAAACAGTATCTCTTGAAGAAACTTTGATCTCCTGCTACCTCCATGTGGCAGGAGTTGAAATATTGAAGATACTGCAATGTCCTTAAAATCCACTTGCATCCAGTGGAAAAAGAGAAATAAATTACTTGAAATGCATGCGGAATCCTGATGAATATATTTTACAGAATAAAACTGTATTTCTTGAAAAAATAATCCAACTGAAGAGCAATGGCGAAAAGCTGAAATATTGAAAATACAGCTAAGTCGTAATCTGTTTGCATACGGTAGAAAAAAACATTAACCAGTTTGCTAATTAGATGTAATCAAAGTAGAGATGCATATTTCTATCATTTTCATCTATCCATGAAAAAAATTATGTTTCACTTGGTGATCGATAAGATTTTTTAATCCCCACTTGGCATTTGGCGACTAGGGTGGCGATAAATGGCTGATTTTTTAATCGCCATGTGGCGACTGCTAATTTTCACCTCTAGTTCAGTAGTACCTATAGCTATGGTTCTTTTTTCTTGAACTGTTTTAAACTCAAAATTTATGTAACAAATGGAATAAAAAAGAAGTACACAAAAATGTCATGAATAATCAAGCATTAACTTATAATTTTATCATTTTTGGCTTGTTTTTGATATAGTGGTGCATATATATATGTATTATTTATTTTAAATTATGTTTAAAAAACGTGCCAAAATTTCAGGGATTTATCACTGTTATAGTAAACTATCCTTCAGGAGTGGAGAAATTTTTCTTATACCTGTATATTTTTTTTATCCAATATGCCTGATTGCTGAAGAAGTAGGTAACATAGTACTTTATTTAGCACTTTCATGTTTAACAATTGATAGTGAAATGCTTATTTTAATTTAAGTGCTATTTAAAAAAAATATATTATTTAATTTATCATTTAAAGAATTTTTTTGCGAGTGGCTAATTTAATATAGATATAAATTTTATATACGTATTTTAGTTAAGAAATTTATTGTACAGATTAAAAAATATATATTTTAGATTTGAAATATGCAGTCATCAAATAGTATGTTTAGTGAGCACCAGGACATTTCTGATCTAGATTTTATGGCTTCAAAAATAATTTTTTTTTTGTTTTATAGCTATTGGCAATACCACATATAAAAAAAAGAAGAAAAAGAGGCACCTGTGTGACCTACCTCAAACTTATTAAGACCATGTCCATACTAGCATTAAAAAAAATTGCATTGGAAATATTTCTGTCTTTAAAAAAGTAAGGTGGTGTGGGGAAAAAGAACCTAGCAAATATTCTTTTCCAGTAGCCTCCTAAATATTAAATATATTTTTGTTTTGATTAGTCCTATAATATTACTCTGTCATTCCTTGTTGTTCAATAATCTTATAATACATCACACACCCACCCAACCTCAAAAAAAAAAAAAGGACATGCAGCTCAAAAGAAGAGAAAGAAATATATTTCATATGGTGTACTGTGTGACTTAGATAAGCAAAAACCCCGAGTAGGTTTCCTGCTTTCAAAGGTCCCAAAACTTGTAGGGAGGGAACTTTGTCTATAGGAGCTGGAGGATGAAAAAACTGCCCTATTTCTTGGAATGACCGATTGAAAAGAAAATGCCGGACTTCCCTAGAAAGTTAACTGACCAGTTACCTTGGCAACAGGGCTGGGCTAAGACTGGTTATAGAGTCTTGTCTCAGCCAGACAATATTTCAAGACATTAACTACTGAAGATGATGAGAGACACAGGAAAAAGTGAGGACACTGAGTTCATACATTGAGGCAATTGCAGTTCAAAAGCAGAGAAAGAAATATATTTCCTGTGAAGTATGAAGTACACAAACTAGAAACTTTCATTACCAGAGGAGAACTGTGTTGCAGGAGGAAGACTTGTTGACAGAAAAAAAATATTTCAAGACATATTAACTACTGAAGATGATGAGAGACACGGGAAAAAGTGAGGACAGTGAATTCATACGTCGAGGCAATTGCCTAGTGGGACAGTCTTGTGCACAGTACCATTTCGGTCGTGCATTAGATTGCACTTCTAAGACAATATTGCCTAGGTGGGTAAAACTTCAAGTTTAAAAATGTAATATCATAGAAAAAAATCAAAACAATAAAAATATGTTTAGCATTTAGGAGATTGCTGGCATGAATAAAGAATATCTGTTATGTACCCTTTTCCACACCACCTTTCATTTTTAAGACCAGGAATATTTTCAATGAAGTTTTTAATATTATTGAAACTATATGCTAGTATAGGCACATTCTTAAAAAGATTGAGGTAGGGCACAAAGGTGTGTTTTATTTTAATGTGGTATCATCAGTAGCCATAATCCAAAAAATAAAATAATTAAAAAAAAATCTTAATTTCCCCCCCCCCCCCCACATATTTTTATTCTGCAGCAATAGATCCTTCTGTGCATTTTAATTTACAGGATGATCCCAAATATTATTTTTCTTTGATTTTTTGTTGACTCCCTAATTGTCCTCCTTATGAAATCCATGTTGATAAATATGAGGTCAAACATATTCTTTATAATCCTGAAGTTTCAGAAGAATCCGACAAGTATATTTTTTAATATTCAACAAAATGTCTAAAATTAAAAGTGATTAATGGCTATACAGTAGACTCCCTGAAATCCGCACAGCTTGGGACCAGAGGTTGTGTGGATTTTAGAATTTTGCAGATATCTCGTCATTGCTTTACTTACATTTTTAAACAGTAATTTGAATGTAATAAGGCAATCAAAATTATAACCAAGGCTTTCAATATAGTAAAATACTAAAATAATTAAGTAAAATATTAAACTGAAATGATAATCATTTTTAAAATTAGCTTACTTTTTAAGTTACTAAAAGTAAAGATCAATAAATAATTAAAAATGTGTAATTAAATATGCATAATAAAGATGAGATACATTTTCTTTGAATTATTCAATGAAGATTTCCTCATAAAGGTAACCTATTAATTTACATCAAATCATAAAGTAAGGAAGTTTTATTTCAGGTTTAGCCAGTCTTAACCAAAAAAGCTTGATTAATGCATAAATATATTTGGTTAAAAGATTGTGATTACCAGTGATATCAGCAATATCTTCTGATTTTTTTTCACAAAAAAATGTATACTTCCTTCATAAAAAAGCATCAGTTCAGTCATATTACCAAGAATTACACATTAAAATACATACGGAATATTAAAAAAAAAAAATCTTAACTGAAAATTTCATTGTTTACATCTGCGATGATGTGCGGATTTTACGGAGTCTACTGTATAGTGTATGTATATATTGGTTAAAATGCAAATAAATATTTTGTTTTCTATAGGTGCGAGAGTGCCTAAAGCTTATAGTACTTGCAAAATGGGATCTCATTGTCCTGCGACAATGGAAGTTATTGAATCAGAAGAAATTAATGTGATATATTATAAAATTCATGTTGGGCATGAAAAAGAGTAAAACAGATTCTCTTTTTGAGTAAAACAGATAAAGAAGAATTGTCTAGTAAGTTATTTTGTTTTTCCTCAAGACATAATGCAGCGATATCAACATTATATAATGAACAATTTTGACTTGTTCCTTGCAGACAGAGGCGGATTACCCATTAGGCTGAGTAGGCTGAAGCCTAGAGGGCTGGAAGAAAATGGGACCCGGTGCTAAGATTTTCTTTCGAGTTTTTTCTTCATATTGGACTAATATTTAAAGTAACAGAGCTATGATGTGCAATATTCCTTGTTGCACTAACGCATTAGATTATATTTCAAGTAATACTTCATTATTAATTTTTTCTATTTCCATATAAAGTTTTCAACTTTATCGGTTTCCAATTTGTGATAGATTTACACAGAGACACGACAACCAAGGCAAGATTTTGTAAGAATATCTACGAATAATACCTGTTAAAGAAGTTTTTAAGTTTTAATCAAGAATTTTGTCTATTTTCACCCTTATCCCCCCCCCCCCCCAGGACTTTAAAGCCAATCCTGGATTTACATATTTTGGGATACCCTAAATATGATTTGAGTGTCATTTTGAAAGATTTCTGTCTTTGTGTTAAAACTTTGAGTGCTACTATAATGCAGTGGTGTAGTCGTAAATAAAACAGAGGGTATACGTTCAAGGCAGAGGGTATACCCTAGTGTATATATGCTGTAGCTTTCTTGAGAAACAGAGAGTATACGGCGTACCTTAAAAAAATCCAGAGGGTATACGGCGTATACCCTCCACTACATCCCTGCTATAATGTAAGAACTAATCCACAAAATTCAAAGAAACTTTATATTTTGTTAGACCCAGTGTAATGATAAGTGAATAGACACTTATACTTATTAGATATTGCTGGTAATCGAGAAAAATAATCATGTCAGGATGGCAGAAGTCTTCAATGTAAAATGGATTTTTTGAGGTGTGTGATATTTTGTATTAATTGATATTCAATATTAAAGCGAATTATTGAAGTAAGCCTAAAAATTAAGAATTCACAACTTGATTTAAATGCAGAGATAAATAAAACTCGTAGATCTTTATATCAGCACTCACCGGAGCGTCCGGAGGCTTACTGCTTCGTTTCAGAATTTTGAAGCAGAAGAAATTTCGCAATCTAGCACTGCATCATATAAAAAAACAAAGAAAACGTGAAACTAACAGTAAAAAAATATGCTATAATTAAAATACTGGAATACAAATTCACGCATTCTAATAATTTCTACATAAATTTTTATATGTGGATTTTAGATAATTTCTTGATACAAATAAGCAATTGTCTGATGGAATGCAAATCTGAATGCAGTTTCTTTAGATTCCTATCCAATCTTTTTCACATGAATGTAGAGAAAGTTCAAAAAGAAAAAAAGTGGTAACCAAAAAATACCCCAAGGACTTCGATGATTCACTTTCTGGAAAAAATATCCATATAACCAAGAAGAAACATTGAGTAAAGTCTATGGATATTTTTTGTGTTTTAACACAAAGCCAACTTTTTTCATCCCTAAAAAGTACCAAATAAGTAGTGTAAAATACTTACACTCAAAATTAAGCAACAGAAAACTAAACATTCTAGCAATAATGCACATTCAATCTGCAATATTAAAGCAAAGTTGAAATTTAGGTGGCTTTCAAATTCCCTGCCCAACAACAAGAAACTTTCAGATACATTTTCTCATTCATTTTAAACATAAAACTATAAAATTGGCAAGCCTGAATATTGAAGCAATTTGGGATCGAATGACATTTTTCATTTTTTTTAAAACAATAAATAAATCATTTATCTAGTTATAAACGATTTTTGTCACATGAAGACCGTTTTTTCTCCTTTCCCGTGGTGTCGTGCTCGAAAATTCGTTTCAAAACGTCCACTTTGACAGCATTTTCTGAAAGATCCTCTGTCTTTAACAAGAAATGGAAAACGCCATTCGATTACATAGTTTCTGAATAAGAACACCTGCAAATTTCATGCGTTTCCAAATAAATATAAATTCAGAAATGTGTCAGAAAGTAGCTACTTTGGATTTGAGAATAGCCTTAATTTGCAGTGTGAAATTTACTCTAGTAAAATTCATTGTTAAATTAAGAAAGTTCTTTTGAGGTTGGAGACTCACATAAATGTTAATGTGAAAATACATCAATTTGTAAGATTTTCTTACTGTAAATTCATTCTTAAAAAAGGGGGTATGTGAAATATTGAAAATAATCTTAGAATTGTACTATACCGGTTGATTTAAAATAGATATCTGCTCAATTATCTCTTACATACAGAATGATAGGAATATGCTTCCATTTTCAAAAAAGTATACCAATCAAGTACAGCTTTTAGATATAGAATTTGTTTTAAAAGTGGTTATACACATATTAATATATGAAATTAATTTTTTTATATGATCCGTGATTCCTAAAAAAACGGTTCTTCTCCATCTAATAAGGACATTTTAAAAAATCCCATTCTTTCACGACCAAAATTTACTGAATTATATTTTGAATTTAATGAAATTTCTATTTTTACCTGCTGTAAAAGTATCTTTCCGTTTTTTAGTGCCGAAAAGCACTGAAATTACATCATAAAATTTATAATTTGTAAGTTTTGGTCTTAAAGGTTTTTTTTTATGTCCTCCTACTATGGGCAACATTTTTTTAAACATAATTTATATGACACACAGAAACCGTATAAAAATTAAATTTAATATTTTAATATGTATACAGCCCCTTGTAAAACAAATGCCATATAAAATCTGTACTTAATTTTATGTTTTTATCATCAATGATTTTTGAGATAACTGAGCAGACCTGTATTTTGAAAGACCCGGTATTTATACCTCTTTGAAGGGGGCCCCCACAAAAAAGTCAAGCCTACGGGCCGAGCGGTAGTTAATCCGCCTCTGCTTGCAGAATAGTTTATCTATATTAACCTGTCAGCACACACGCTGGAATAAAATTTACCACCAATCACTTGTGTACCCAATCTTCAAGTGTAGGCGTATGTGCTGAAGGGTTAATAAAAAATAACATTTGTGTGGATATTGGCGATGGCCAATGAAACCTATTATAATATTTATAATAGCCCATCAGGCAAGGCAACCAAAATGCTACTAAAAATGACTATTTTAGCTCAAAATCTAGTGGCATGCAGATTGCCATGGCATGATTTTCTGTGTTCAATCTTTCTCCCCCCTCCCTAACAATGTAAATGTCGACATCCATGTAACAGTAATAATTACTTTAAGATATTAAGCCCAAAAATAAACAAATCTGCACAGTACTGAATATATCAATTGTACTTTCTAATTTGAGATTTTTATATGGCAAATGATTTCTTTTAAATTTTTATGGCAATCTCTAATTGGTATTAAATTCATTAATGAATTCCTTGAATTTGTTATTCTTTTCCTCTCTAAATTAAAAATATTGTAGCATTACTAATGGGGACTTTTCAAGTCAAGGTAGAGACACAGTTATTTAGGGCATTCTTCCTTATATCGTCACAAAAATAAAAGACGGGTGTCATACTCTATGTACCACCATCTTTTAAAGCCTAGATAACAACTTTTAATGATATTTTTATGTAATGCAATGCCCAGTAGTAATATAAAAGCAATAAACGTAAAATTGTTAAAAACAGACTAATTTACTTAGAATTAATCATATAAGTACTATTAGACTTGGAGCCGTCAGCACAGACAATCACCTCATCGAGTTCACCGCTAAAATTCCAGAATTAGTTAAAACTCGATTCGCATATTAAAACGCAATTGTACTGCCAAGTCATATTTTGGTGGAAAACATCTAAAAATTCGATTTTAGCAGTTGACTCGTAGGTTTACCATTATGTTTTCCTGCTCCCAGCCTTCCATGTTTTCATACTTTTGGGTGCAGGAAAGCACAATGGTAAACCTACGAGTCAACCACTAAAATTGAGTTTTCAGGTGCTTTCCACCAAGATATGGCTTGGCAGACTGATTGCGTTTTAATATGAAAGTCCAATTTTAACTAATCCTGGAATTTCAGTTGTGAACTTGATGAGGTGATTGTCTGTGCTGCCGGTCTATATGGAATTCATGACTAGTTATCATTGGGTGGCTATTAGGGATTGACCGAATCAGCAATTTTGCCGAATACCGAAGCTTCGGTCAAAGTATACGCCGAATATTCAGTATTCGGCAACCGAATACTTAAAAATTTTTAATACACATTTTTGCATATATTAGCTTTTTTAATAAACTTTAATTAAAATTAAATTCTTAATAATTTAATTCAGTTACATTTCTATTCTTAAATCTAATTACACAAAAAAATTTAATGACTTCTTTCAACTCACAAATTCATTAACCCATCACTTATTTTTTATTATTTTATCACTAGTCAATATCCAAATTAACCCAATGAAAGTATTAAACTATACAGGCTATTATTAAGGATAAGGATTCTCAGAAAAGCAAAAGTTCATTCAAATAAAAAGAAACAATGTTGTCATTAAGCTGATTTACTGATTGTCTAATTATATACATATGGAATTGAAATGTTCTCAAATACAAAAGGTATATCAATTTGTACATTTAACTATTTTCTGTGAAATTATTGATACATATTTATATTTTGATTAATATTTATCACTGTGGTGATGAAGATAAATTTTAGCGATTTTAATTTAATAGTTATAAAAGCTATAGAATAGGCATAGGAGTATACTTATTTGATGCATGTATTTTCTTTAATATAAACCTTAGATATACAGCAATGAACTCTGATATACTTATTTGAGGTGTATATTAAAGAGAATACACATTAAAAAAATTTAAATTGGAAAAACTAATGTAGAAATAATTAAAATTAAATGGTAATGGAAAGATGCCCATATTCCTTACTTTTTTTTCCTATATCGTAGGCAGTTGTTCTAATTTCACCCCTATATAGACTATTTTAGGAAAGAAAAAAAAAGTTTTTTGTAATTAAAAATGGCCTTCGACTTGTTTTTGGTAGTGCATCTGAACTTTGAACTCATGCACATAATATTGAAACTCATCATTTAGCCTATTCTACTTTTAAGTAAAAGAGAATTCTTCTACTTCTAAGAAAATACTAATCCGCAATTATTCAGCCGAATATTCAGTTTATATGCCGAATACCGAATTGACTATTTGGTATTCGGTCAATCCCTAGTGGCTATCTCAATATGACCTGTGTCTTTAAAGTTTAATTACAAACATCTGGACCAAGGCGGCATTGCAACTTTGCAAAACGTGCTTAGCACAATGCCAAGTTTAAACTTTGAACAAGAATTAGGTACATTGTAAAAAGAAAAGATTATTACCATGCTGAATTTAAGTTTATGAAATGCCAAATGAAGTTTTGATATGCATTACTTTTATTGTCAGCACCGAATTAAGTTCATAATAAACAGATTAAGATAAGATTTAAAAAAAAAAAGAGTCATACAGAATAGCAATATTTGATATTATTTAGGCTTCATATCTCTTTGCACTTTCATGGTTATATCCATTTATATTTTCTAGTACATACAGCTATACCCAACTCTACATTTTATAATTTTTTACAAAGTCTTATTCTTTCAGCAATTTTTTTTTTAATAATATAGTTACTAATTGATATACATATTTATTGTACGGAACCCTCTGTGTGCGAGTAATATTTGCACTTGACCATTTATTTTTTTTTTAAAAAAGACACAGAAATTCAATGTAAATTTTAAGGACAAATACGCAACAATTTTTTTTCCAAATCTTTGTAAGCAAGCTATTTTACCAAACATTTCTCAAAAATAATGTATTTAAAAAGGGAGAAAGATAAATCATCCAACTTAATTATTTAATAACATTCTCAAGTATTATCAGGGCAAAAGGGGATTTTTTTTCTTAAATGTAAAGTATATTTTCAACCAACTTTCAATAAGAAGATTTTAAAATATATTTATTTAGCCATATTTTAAAGATTTTTTTCAACATATTACTGGAAAGCAGTTTTTAATTAACTTTTCCCTTTCCTTGAAATTAAAAAATTTTCTAACCAGGCATTTTCTGATAATTATATTTCGGACAATTGCACCATAAATTATACTTAAAATTTTGTATTCAAATCAAATACAACATGCTAAATGGTACACACAACAGTGATTTCACAGTGAACACATCAATTAATATAGTCTGTGATTACGTTATGTAATATAATTATAATAATTTAATATTGGCTGTTCTTCTTGTCTTCCACCCTCCCCCCTTATTTGTTTACTGTTGTGGTTTGCTCCATTAGGTAATAGGTAACCATGTGAATTTGGTGACGTTTGCAGCATACTGTCCGTTCAGGAATTCTTCTGTACTCTTAGAAGTTTACGTCCATTTTGAGTTTTAAGACTTGTGCGTAACATAATTTTATCCTGATGACGATCACAGAAGCAATTCGAAATTTACATTTTAAATGTGTTTGAAATCACTGTTTTGCTGTCTGTACCATTTAGCATGTTGTATTTGATTTGAATACAAAATTTTAAGTTGGGCATTTCTGTATAATTCTAGTTGTGGAACTTGGAAGGCAGCTAAAAGTTGGCTACTGCAAGAGCAAAAATGTTCCAGTCAAGTTTATTATAATCCTAACATTTATAATGTCATTAGTTTAAGTTACATGTAGATTTCCATTTAAATTTAAAAGTAAGATGCAAACAAAAAAATATTTTTAAAAAATGAATAGCTGTAATTAAGTGACTATGATTTGCACAGCAGGGCCAGGCTTGTCTGCAAGTATTAAATAATAAAATAATGCATACAGATTTTTTTTTAATACTTTCTTTCTTTTTTTGTGAAAATCAAGAATTGATAATAAGTAATATTTTAATGTAATATATTTTTGAAATAACATTTGCAATTAAAATGTGTTATACTAAATTAAGATAGTTAACAGTAAATATTTTTCCTTATAGGAAAACTGGCTTTAGGTATACCCTTTGAGAGAATTTTAAAGGATGTGCGTCAAACTTATGGAGGCACATATGAAAGAATTCATATGTTAACAAATAAAGATCTCCAAAATATATCTAAAACAGCAAATTTGGAGAATTTTAAAAGGCATGAAAATGATGCTGTGAGTGTGCAATTATTTGTTGATGAGATGAGTGAGTTACAGGAACATTCACCCGTTGCTTATTTTAAACCCCAGGGAATTACTGCAGATAATTTAGATAAAGATGACTTTGTATTAGTCATCATGACGGAAATTCAAAAAAACATGTTAATCAAATTTGGGTCTGAAAAAATATGCATAGACTCAACACATGGAACCAATCAGTATGATTTTTTATTGACAACAATTGTTGTTGTAGATGAGTTCAATTGTGGATTTCCAGTAGCTTTCTGTTTTTCAAACAGAACTTCTGGGAATCAAATGGAAGTATTTTTTAAGTCTATTTTTTCAAAGATTACTGGTATAAAGACTAAAATTTTTATGTCTGATGATGCCCCATCATACTATAACAGCTGGAAGAAAATATTTGGGGAAGCGGAAAGACAATTACTTTGTGCTTGGCACATCAATAAAAATTGGAAGCAGGCCCTTTCCAAAGTTGTTGGTCAGGAAAAAAAGATAGCGGTATATAAGTACCTTAGAACACTGCTAGAAACAGCAGATCAGCATAAATTTGAAATACTATTGAAAAATTTCTTGAAAGAATGCGAGGAAGATGATGATGCAAAAGACTTTGGTACTTATTTCAGAAATACTTACGCAAACAGATGCAAGCAATGGGCATATTGCCACCGCCTTGGCGCTGGTATCAATACCAACATGCATTTGGAAGCATTCCATAAAGTGTTGAAGCACATCTATATGCGTGGTACGGTAAATAAAAGACTTGACGTATGCATATCTCATCTGTTGAATTTTGTTAAGGATAAAACATTCGATAGACACACAAAGCTAATTAAAGGTGCAACGTCAGCAAAGAGTTCAGATATACACAAAAGCCATAGGAAAGCATCGGAAGTAATAAACAATGTGCAAAAGGTACAAGATTTTGAATGGTTAGTTGAATCATCTAGTAACAAAAAAATGACATATAAAGTTCAGAAAAAAATTCTTGAATCTGACCATTATTGTCAGATAGTATGCAGGATCTGTTGCATGTGCATTCACTCATATACATGCACTTGCAGTGATTCCGTTATTAGAACCAACATATGTAAACATATTCATGCTGTGCATATGTTACAAAATTCATCTGCCACTATCCAGAGCAAAAAGGAAAGTGATGTATTAGATGAAATTGAAAATAGTGCTGTAGAAGAATTATGTGTCGCACATTCTACCGAGACTTCAGAAGACAACTCATTGAAAGTGAAGCTAAGCTTTGTAACATCTCTTCTAAGTACACAGGAAATCAAGAAAGATACTCATGGGAAAATCCATAAAAATTTAGACAACATCATTAGTCTCATATATGCAGATAATAAAGAAAAAACAGAAGAAAAAAACACAGAGCCACCAAATAAAAAAATAAAATTACAACCTCGATTTTATTCCACAAAAAATAAGAAAAGCAAAAAGGCACACAATTCAAAGCCTAGTACAGCATATAAACTTGCTCTGATTGATTATGTGACAAATTCTGGAAGTTCTGCTGATCACACTTATTCGAAAAATGAAATAGAATAATTACTAGCATTAATAATTACCATAAAATCATTATAATAATCCCCTCTCTCTCTCCCCCACCCTAGTTAAAATTAAAAATCATTTAATTTTAGAGGAGGCGATTTTATCGGAATTTAAAGAAAGATTCCTTCGACAAAATAGTTATTGCTTTCTCCAACACTTTTAATTTTTATACAACCTATAAGTTAAATTTAGAAAGATTTTCTCCATGCTCTGAGAAGTAAAACAATAAAAATTCTATTCTTCTATAACAAAAACTCACCAAGTTATGAAACTTTGAATTTCTTGAAATTTCAGAACTTGTAGATACAAAAAACACACAGACAATTTTTTAGTGTCAGAAATCATAAAACACAACGTACCATAGTTAGATGAGTTTTGGTCATAGAAGAATGGAGTTGTTATTGTTTTACTTGTCAGAGTATGAAAAAAATAGTTTTATATGTAACTATTAATGGCAGAAGTATTTCTTCCACCTAATCTTAATTGCTTTTTTAATTTGTACATTTTTTCAAATTTTTTTTGCCTATATATTTCTAAAAGGTAAAAAAATAAAGTTTCATCTTTTTGGCACACCCTGCATACAGCATTTACAATAACATAGCTCAATCAAAACATTTACAATGTGTGCGATATGTGATGATTTCAATTTCATCCAGTATGATGCATTTACTTTTTGTTCTTGTGTGACATACATCATTTTTTTCCCCAGCACAGTAGAAGATCTATTTAATGTAATTCTCCATATAATGCACAAATTCTCAGATGTAAAGAATGAATTTTGCAGTTAAGAAGCATCTGCAATACCACATTGTAAAAAAATCCTATTATCTAGAAGACTGAATTTGGTACATTAGTTCAACTTTATCTCCTAATTTAAGATCTCCTTAATGAAGAAATTGCTATTATTACGATAAACATTTTTGGAAATGAGTAATATAATGAATGGTTTGGTCCAAGTATATTTGGACCATGTTTATGAAGTAAATTTAATGCTGTGTGGAATGATCTATATTATGAAATATTCATAATCTGGATAACTCCTGGTAACAAGGAATGCAGTATAAAGATATTCTAATGTATTTTGACATGTTTTAGACATATTTGGCCATGTTTACAAGGTAAATTCAAAGATGTATGAAATGTGACCCACATAACACACAACCTTGCATTATAAAGATCTTCTACTCTATATAGTTTTCTAGTACATGGTTTTATTTTATTACTTCAGAACATTATAGTATTGTAGTAGTTCAATTTGCATTTTATCTAATAATGTATTATATAAATGTTTGCCTTCTATACAGAATCAAACTATGGCATTGTGTATGGCATTTAATTTGTCATTATATATATAGTTTTTGGTATTGCATGAACAGGCATGGGGAATTTTTAGAAAAACTTACCAGACAAGCATTTATTTTATCAATGAACTAACAATGTACAGTAGAAAAATGTTATGACAGAATTTATACAGCTGAAAAAATTATTTATTGTTATTGCAACATTTCTTTTTTTTTACTATAACAGAGGAAAGTTTAGTATAGGGTAGAACTTAGTACATCATGATAATTTAAACAGCTGCAACATATACCTAACAAGTAAAAATATATCTTCTAGCCTGCAATTTTTAAAAGACTGCTTAACAATTCACTCGCTCTTTTTAAAAATCCATTTTTAGCAGCAAGTAAAATGTAATACTCCAACTCTGTGCATGAATGTATCATTGTTTTCAGTGTTTAATATTACAATGTATACTACTCCAGTGTATTGTATATATTAATATTGCATTATGTGTAATTTCAGTATTCTAAAATGTATAATATTTAGTACTGTATTTTATAGAAGTATAATCTCTGTGGCAACTCAATATGTAACATTTAAATTATATGAGATCATTTTACTATTTGGAGGAAAAAAAGAAATTTAATTTTATGGTAAATTTATAAAAACAAATACAGTATGGAACCATTTATCCAGAATGATATTTCTAATTCACTCACTTCAGGATCTTTTTCAGAAAAAAAAATGTCATCCAGTTTGACATGTGCATTGCTTGAAATAATGCAATATGCATAATATAACTTGATGCCAACATCTAGTATCTGAACTAGACAAATATTTAGTAAGACATTTGACATTTTGATTTTTTATGTAAAGGAAACAAGAACTTTTGTTTCCAAAGTATTCTCATAAATTGTCTTCTTTCAAACTCCAATTAACTTTTGATCTTCTTTGGATCTCATTCTTAATCTGAGTAATCCAATAGTTATTTGAAATCAGAAACAATGCCACAGCCACATATATTCTGCCAATCTGATCAAATGGATGCTACTTTAATGACCAACCAGTTATCTGGAACACATATGAACCCAACCATTCTGGATAAATGGTTCTTTACTGTATATTTATTTTTTACAGGCAACTCTTTCCATTTTAACCTGTTTCTGAAGCTAAAATAATACTACAAATATTCATTCATTGGTTTTAAACAAACAAAATGACATCATAGATGACAGAAAAGGAATGTTTCGGAAGCTGATACTTTAGGAGACTAGTAATTTAGGTTCACTAGGGCTGGGCGATCTATCATAATACCAGGGCCTATATCCCACGTGTAGATAATTGGCCGTCATAAACACAAACCAAACTATCATAATACCATCATATCGACATTTCTTTAAGACCGTGATAACAATATTGAGATTTCAATCCTTCCGGCATATCGTTTCAAATGGTATTTCATTCTACTTCTGGAGTTTTGTAAATTACAGAATTTCGGATCTACCGAGTATAGGCACGAAAGTTGGTTGCTTTTGCAAATACTATGCCGATATTGATATTTGCACTTTTGTGCAGGTGTCGTGCACATACCAGAATACAGGCGAACAGTCAAAAATCGAGTGTGCCATGCGAGAGAGTTTTCTGTACAGGGAGAAATGTAACAACTAAAAGATGTTCCTTACTGCCCAAAAATGCAATTGATTTTTTTTAATTTATAGGTAATTAAATTATTTTCATTTAACATATCTATCGCCTTATTATTATCTTATGTAGATTTTCTTGTTTCATTTGAATTATTTATAATGTTTAACTTTCCAAAAGTTTTCAATAATACACATTTTAGATCGGATCTGCAGGGAAAAGATTTGCATTTTTTAAAGCAATATATAAAAATTTAAATTTATGTATTGTTTTAATATGTTAAATTAAGATATTGATTTTTTTTTTCTAGATAATCATCACACACACACACACGTGTGTGTGTAGTATTTTATACAGAGGACAGTTACATTTACGACCCTATAATGGGTTGACATATAAATTAAAATATATCAAAAATATCGATATTTGGTCAGCAATATATTTAAAATTCTGATATCACTCAGCTCTAAGATTCACAAATAGGGATCTAAAATTACAAACCCCTTAAAACATCAATTCAATTATCACTAACCTAAATTCACACATTTAAGGCCTTTAAACAAGCGAATGACATACAACTTCTCAAAACATTTTATTGTAAAGGATTTAAGTTAAATAGGTTTGAAAATTTCTCAATTTCTTGCCCACTGTCTTGAAGGCATTTTGCAAACTGAGATGAAATTAGCATTATTTTATGAGGAAATCAGCATAGATGTTGCCATTTATTAGTTTGCTTTTAAAGCAAAACATATTCAGTTATTAAGAAATGAAGTCAAAATGTAAAAAAAAATCAGTTTAGTTTTTATGATGAAAAGAATAGATGTTAACATATGTGGACCCAGGTAGCGAAGAATTTAAATCACATTTACTATATAGGTTAAAAGTTTTATTAATAAAAATGACATTGTCAATAATTTTATTTGTCAAAAACATTTTGTTGTCTTAAATTTGTTTTGTTTTTACCTCTTTGAATGTGTGTAGCTGCAATAAAATTACTTTTCCAAGCCAATTCAATATGTCAACAGATATTTTTTTGTTTACTAAAATAAACTGATTCCTGAAACTTTAATATGTGAAAATAAGTTTATTGCTTAAAATTTCCTTTGGAACAATAATTTAATCATAATTATTATATTTTATAGATTTGTTTCTCATACAGTTACCTTAGTATATATTGTGAATGTTGTTATTGTTAACACTGTAATTCCATGTTAAATGTAAAGAAATGCATAGTATTTCATATTCATAATTGTTGATCTGTAAATGTGCTATTTAAATTTGTATATTAGAATGATGAAGAAAATCTTGTAATTGTCACAACATACTAGTTTATTTCCATTTTGTATAAAAGCATTGGATATTGCATACATTACATATACATAATAATTTAAAATTTTATTTTATACATCAACTGTTTCTTAATCTACTGCATATACAGTATTATATTGTTTATTTAATTGTATATTAGAATGATAAAGAAAATTCTGTGATAATCGCAACAAACTAGTCTTTTACCACTCTGTGTAAAAACATTAAATATTGCACATACTACATATGTATAATAAATAGTTATTTAAATTGTATTGTATACAATAATTATTACTTTATCTACGGCATATAGTATTATATTGTTTGTTTAATTGTATATTAGAATGATGAAGAAAATTTTGTCATGGTCACAGCATACTAATTTGTTATTACTCTGTGTAAAAGCATTTCTACTACATATGCTTAATAAATAGTTTATAAAATTGCATTGTATACATTAACTGTTACTTTATCTAGAGCACATATTATATTGTTTAATTTCTATATATTTTCTCTGTGAATTTCATATCATACAAGTTTAGTAAATGCATAATAAATTTCTTAGTTCCTTGGATATTCTGTTTATTTTTTCACATACTGTTTGACGGTAAAAGTAATAAAATCATGTTCTCTTATTATTTTTCTTTTTTTTTGTGTGTGTGTGTGATACAAAGTGGTTTACAAGTCTTGAGAAACAAGACAATTTTTTTAACCCCTTAATAGTTGTGTAATTTTCAGAAAATTCTTTCAAAAATTGTTGAAATTTTTTATTGCTTCATTTTATTATTCATAAAATTCTGAGTTAATTAGTAAAAGAAAGTTTTTTTTTTCAAATTTAAAGGGTGATAAAAAAAAAATTACAATTTGACTTACCATATATGTATATATATATATTTGTCTATATATACTATATATATGATGTGCTGGGACACAAAGGCAGCACATGACATGCAGGGAAACTTCAATGAAATGAAAAAATAGAATCTTCTGATGCACTTTCCGATATGTCAAACTAAAATCTTTAATTCCAGTTATGTCTACACTACAATCTTTATCTTCACATGAGTTACGCATCATAGATAAGTATGAAATGACAACTCAGATGCGAAACAAATAAAACACACGTTCCAACTAACACAAATTCTTAAAATTTAGTATTCTGATCTTAAAATCAAATTTAACAATTCAACGAGTTCTGTCAAGTTTGAAAATTCATCTATTGAGTGCTTAAGCATTTAAAATAATCATGGGAGTGACAAAATCAAAGAATAAACCATAATATATTAGCTAAAGTTATAAGGTGTCCAGCCTGTGAGGGTCGCAGGTGTGACAAAATTTATTTACAAATGACTGCACGTGAAGGTATCAGGTGCGACGATTAAGGGGTTAAAAATGTCCATACAATTTTCACACTAGTTGCCTTTTTTACGTTCTAACATACACTGAGACCTTGTCAGGGATAGTAAATATGATATTTTTTGAAAATATCCGATATTTTGATAAATATTTGTTATTTTTTTATCAGATATTTTCAAAATAGTCAACTTATCAATGATTATAAGTGTTTTCAGATGCAATATAAATTAGAAACTGAAACATTGCATTTAGCATGAAAAGCAATAGAAAAAAATTTCTAAATGTCTTTCTTTTCTTACTTATGTAACAAAATTGAAGATCAACTAGTCAGAAACAGACAACTTGCATTTTGATTTTACACTCATGAAAACAAATAATAGGATTTAGCATCAAGTTTTAAGAAACTTTAATGTTTTATACAACAAAATTTTAAATGCAAAATAACTTAAGCATTTTAACTGAAAAATTTGAACATAAATATAAGTTTGTCAGTTTTTCATTCCCTAACATGTTGTACAATTTAAACTGAGCAAAACTAAGACTAGAAAACCTTCTTGAAAATGAAGCTGTGAATAACTTATTATTTAAATCAGACAGTTTATATTTTAATAGCTGCTCTAAGCAAATATTATTCTTCATTTTAGCACTATTTCTACCGGTGTCAAATAAAACCTTTTAAAGTTTTGATTTATGTTTATTTTGCACCTAGTTTTTGAATATAATAAGCATAAAAAATGTATTCAGTGTATTAAAAAGGATTTGTAATTGTTTAAATCTAAACATTACAAATGAAAAAGCATAAATTGAAATCTTCTTAAAGGTGTCATATGATTTCGGTAGAAATAGTATTAAATGGGGATATTCAGGGCTCCCTTGACAAACCCTTCAGGGATTTCGTTTAGCCAGCGCCCATGCTTTATTATTAAATTTATGTAGTAGTTATTATTTATTAAATTTATGTAGTAATTTATGTTCTCCATTCCTAGAACATATGATCTAAAAAGAACACGAGTAGAAAGTTTTCACCTAATAAAAAATATAATTGTGTCATAATGACACACTGTTTCATTCATCATTAAGAATTATATAGTGAAATATTGCACAATAAATATTTCACAATGATGAAATCCAAATAACTGAAATTTAAGCAAATACTATTTATTAAAAAATAAAATTCTAGAAATTTGACTAAAACTAAATTTTAAAACAGAAGAGTTTTCTGGAATCTGATTATGTATTTGATACATACACATTCAAACTTTGCTTAATACGGAAGGGATTTCTATTTGACATACAGTAGACTCCCTCAAATCCGCAACCCTAAAATCCACACATCATCGCAGATGTAAACAAGGAATCTTTCAATTCAGATTAAGAGGCAAAATTATAATTTTTTTAAGTTTTATACTATCCCATATGTATTTTAATATGTAATTCTAGTTAATATGACTGAACTCATGCTTTTTCCTGAAGGAAATATAAATTTATTTCTGAAAAAAAATCAAGATATTGCTGATATCACTGATAATCACAATCTTCTTACCAAAACATTTCTGTTTTAATCAAGCTTTTCATGTTATTATGACTGGCTAAACCTAAAATATGATTTTGATGCGAATTAATAGGGTACCTTTATGAGGAAAAGGAAAGTTGCATTGAATAATTAAAGGAAAATGTATCTCAACTTTATTATGTATATTTAATTATACATTAATTATTTACTTGACAAATAAAATCATAAGACGAAATAATTTTTCACCTTGATTCAACATAAAATATATAATGTGAACATTAAAAAGGTGCATAATCTTGCTTAAAAGGCGACTAAAGTAATGAAAAGTATAAATAAACAACATTTAGTTATTAAGATATTCTCTGATGATGAGCCTGGAAGGCTTGAAAGTATACTAAGAAGTTTTAAATAAAATGTGTATTTTAAACTTGTAACATCTTTTTCATTATTTTAGTCGTCTTTTAAGCAAGATTATGGACCTTTTAATGTTTACATTATATATTTTATTTACTTGACTTTTAATAATTTTTAAATTATCTTAATTTTATCATTTTACTATATTACTTTACTTATTTTAATATTTTATTATATTGGAAGCATTCATTGTAATTTTGATTACACTCAAATACATTCAAATTACAGTTTAAAAAATGTAAACAAACCAATAACCAGAAATCTGCACAACCTCTGGTCCTAAGCTGTGTGGATTTGAGGGAGTCTACTGTACTAAGATTCTTCATTCTTTTGTCAAATAACTTGCATCATGAGCATTGAAAGAACAAAATCTACATAGGGGCTGTGCAAATATAACGTTATCCACTTTTTGGTAATTTTGGATCCCCTCCCTCTGGTAATGATATCGTTATCAATGTATAAAAATTCTTTAGACTTTTGGAAATTTTTCTTCTTTTGTTTGTAGTGATATACATATATGGTTACATTTATTTTTCACATGCTTTATTAATTCAAATGAAGAGAATTCAATAAAATATCAGTTTGTATATCAAACGACACTTAAAAACAGTAATAATGCCTTTAGCACTTGTTACCACATGGGGTGGGGCAGACAGAACTTCTTATCAACAAAACAGGTGAACAATTCTTTCTCTTTTATTTACTAGAAAACACCAAGTATCATTTCAGACATACTTCGCATATGGTTTGTCAAACAGTGGATTATATATCCATACACGTATGACAGAAGAATAGGAATGCCAAACGTTGGAGTATTCCATATTATGGAATTAAATAATTTTATAATCATTTCATGATCTTAATAATAACTTTGTATTTTCACAAAAATATTTAACATAATAAAAAAATATAACGTACTATTTTGATGTAAAGACCAAGTTACAAATAAAAAGAGAAAATTTTGATTGGATCAAAAATGATAACGATATCAAAAGACAAACCCCTCCTCCCCCTAGAGATATCTTACGATATCATGTGTCAGAGCCCCCTCCCCCCTAAAATGATAACGTTATATATGCATAGCCTCATAGGGGTAAGATTTCTTTAGGATAATTTTGTGCTTCGTCTTTTTATAATACATAGACTTAAGCTCAAATGCAACTTAGTGATTTATTATTTAAAAGTACCTGAAAAACTAAATTTTACCCTTTTTTTCATAATCCAGGAAAGGGCAAAGACACTCTTTTGCTAGTGGCCATCACATGTAGTTGATTATTTGTAAATTTAATAAGCAGTAAGTAGAATTAACTTTATTTTGATTTCTCATGTAATGAATAAATCAACATAAAGCTAGACAATGTGGAATTGTGAAATACAGTAAACTCTCTGTAAGGCGGACTCTGTGTAAGATGGAAATCTGTCTAACTCGGAAAGATTTTAAAGTCCCTGCAAATCTATAGGCATAAAGTAAAAATTGTGTAAGGCGGAATATTGTCTACTACGGAAAATTTTCTCTGTCCCGATCGATTCCGCCTTAGACAGAGTTTACTGTAAGTCTATATTTTTTTCAGAATATTTTTTAAATTAATTTATTTATATAGAAATTTCATTCTGTAATCGTTTTGAGAAAATCTTTCATTCAATACACCTATTGTTAAATAACTTTTTTTTGTGTGTTAGTGTCTGATATGTTGATTTTTTTCATGTTTCCTATATCAATACCCTATGATTTAACTAGATTCATACAATTATAATCACACTTTGTTTATCCAATTTTGGTGTGTCGCTAAAAATATAATACAGTAGGCTCCAACAAATCTGCATGGCTTGGGACCAGAGGTTGTGCAGATTTCTGGTCATTGCTTTGTTTACATTTTTTAAACAGCAATTTGAATGTAATAATACAATCAAAATTATAATGAATGCTTACAATATATTAAAATAATTAAGTAAAGTCATAAACTAAAATATTTAAAAGTAAGATAATTTTAAAAATGATTAAATTATTAGAAGAAAAGGTCAAGTAAATAATTAATAATGTATAATTAAATATGCATAATAAATATTAAATGCATCTTCCTTTAATTATTCAATGAAACATCCCTCATAAAGGTACTTTACTAATTCATATAAAAATCATAAAATAAGAAAGTTTTATTTTTTCTAGTATTAATAGCCAAAAATATTGATATACTTTTAAAATAATTATTTTTGGTACAAAGATTCTGATTACCAGTAATATCAGCAATAAATTTATGTTTCCTTCATGAAAAACCACAAGTTCAGTCATATTATCAAGAATTAGTACATATTAAAATACATATGAAATGACATAAAACTAAAAAATTCTGCAATTTTGGCCCTAAATCTGAACTGAAAGTTTTGTTGTTTACATCTGCAATGATGTGTGGATTTTAGGCGTGCAGATTTGAGGGAGCCTAGTGTAATAGCATACATAAACTAGGCCATACTTAATCATATAGCTGGTTTACTTGGTCCTAGTGTTGGACAAAATCCAGGAAGGGGCAAACATTTTGGACATTTTATATTAAACATATTCCTTAATCCTTAGTATTATAAATCAAATTCTTATTCTCAATCACATTTTTTTTTTCTTTCACTGTTTAATTATTTTAGGTTACATGTAAAAATAAACTTTACCTTTCTTTCCCCTTATAAAAATCATTACAGAAATAAACCATTAAAGAAAATTTTGTTTAAAGGAAAAGAAAGAGACATTGCAAAAATGAAAAGAAAAAATAAGTACCTTTATGTTTCATGATTAGCTGAAGAGAAAACTGGTGTTTTGAAACTTTTCATTATGTCATTTCAAAAAAAGACATTTAAATATGAAATTTATTTGTACTCTTTATAAACTAAATAGACAAGATTACCTTTTTCATCTTAAATCTAGTTCCTACTTACTATTAATTCTAGAAGTATTCCAAACAATATTTTTCAAACAGTTTCTTCTTTTAATCATCTTGTTACTTTTATTTTCATCTTGTTACTTTTATTATCATGTCTTGGACTGTAACATTACATATTACAACTGATAATTACTAGAAAATTCAAATTTCAATAGAGACTTGATTTAACAGTTTAACAAACTCAAAAATAAGATTAAACTTGGAAACTTTTATCTGTTTTTGAACCACTTTAATTAATAGTATTTGCAAAAGTTACAACAATAACAATTAAAAAAATATATATACAAGCAATTTTCATTGTGTGAGGGAGGGCCCTCAGATAAGTGCTTCACCAAAATACCCTTGGGCTGGCCCTGAAGGAGATTATTTAATAGGAAAAGAATTCCTTAAAATAAGCTAAACAAATGTAAAAAGAAATGCAGGATGATTAGATATCTGAAAAGCATCCATCATCAAAAACTGTCAAATTCATGAATAACATTGCAGTAGGAAATTGAGTGTTAGTGAAATGCATTGTGAAAAAAATATTTTCCCACATTCATAGGTCAGGTAACAGAAAATATTGGCAATGAATTATTCATAATGAAATGTTTGAAAAAATCAGAAATGGGTATTTTTTTTCATTGTCTGAAAGAGAAGATATTGATGAGTGGAATTTTCTCAAGTATAATTAAAAATCTGCCAGAGTGGTCTAAAACAACTGTGTACAATATGAACTAAATAAGTGAAGAACAGTCGAACTCGTTTATAACGAGCCCTGATTTAACAAGAACCCGCATTTAATGAGGGAATCATAAATACTTGGTTGGTACAATGTTAAGTCTATGGGAACATAACTCTCTTTTAACGAGCAAACCCCAGTTATAGCGAGCAATATTTTTGCAATTCATAAAATTTCTATTGACTTCCACCTCTCCAACTCAGATAATCGTTTCTTGGAAAAAATCTTTTAACATTCCGAAGGCATACAAAATTGAGTGTGCAGAAAAACTTCAAAATTTTTTCGAAGCCAGCGGTGCAAATGACGATGTTTTTCGAGCCACAAGTCTTCTCCGAAGAACAATAACATAATTAAGAGACAACAAATTGAAGTTCAAAGCAAATTAACCAACTTCTTTTGTACTGTACAGATATAAAATATAAATAAAGTATGTATAATAATGTAAGTATGCATGAATTTTTGTAATTTTTTACGAGCAAATATCACAGTCCCTTCACGCTCGCTATAAGCGAGTTCGACTGTATGTCAAATGTTAAACAAAATTATGTCATAAATATCTAATGACATATAGTATCTTTTAAATAAGATTTCTAGCCTGTTATATCTACTTTACTCAACTTTTAAGCATACCCATTTTACCCACCCCAAGGTATTTTATTCAGAAGAGATGTAATGAAAATAATCTTTTAAAAAATTTATGCTTTCACAAATAAGATTTTTTGCAGTTGGAAAAACTCATTTTTATAACCATTACACTACCAGATATGTTAAAATTTAATTCAGTTAGAAAATGCATAATACTGCTAAAAATTCCCCTTTCGGCAATTTCTACCAATACACAGAAATGCACTCTAATTCTTTTATATAGCTCTGTATACTATTATCTAGAGATTTTTTATAGACACCACACATTAAACTAAAATTTAATTCAGGTATAAAATGCATAACACAATTTTAAATGCACTTCTTCAATGCAGCATAGGATGGCAATATATTCAGTTCTTTATGTAGCCCTGAAAATTAATTTACTTATATTCTACAAAAATGCATAACACAAAAATCACTCGTAAACAATTCACACCTATAGACAGTACATACTACTTACAAATTCTTTTTTGCTGTCTTGTATGTAATCTATGGAATTTATACATACATATTATGCAAAAACTTAGTTAAATTTCAAAATGCACACCACAAATGAAAACGGACTTCCAGCAATTATCGCTATGATAATTTACAATAATAATCTTATGGTGCACTTCAGTATCCATATGTGGTGCATTTCATTATGAAGCATGAAAGTAATGAAAATTAGAAATGCTAAGAAATCCCGTGTCATTCTACCCATTCATACATACAAACCTAAAAATTTCCAGATTTAGGAATTTAAAATGTATTCTATAAGCATATCATTTAGTAATTTAGAATATGTTTGATAATTTAGAAACATATTCTAAAGAATCCATAATTTGAATTAAGAATTATATTATAATTAAGTGTTATAACTTAGAATTATGTATATTCCAACCATACATACATACAAACCTAAAAATTTCCAGATTTAGGAATTTAAAATGTATTCTATACTGTTGAATTTACACTTTTCTCAGAGAAGGATTTTTGTAGCTCCAGGAGGACATTATAGAGTTCTGGGGGGGATTGAACTTTTTGATAATTGAAAACACAAAATCTCAAGTCTTCTAGGGGGGAGGGGGCATCTCATTGCTCCGGAGGGGGCGAATGTCCCCCTCAGGCCACCCCCTGAATTCAACACTGATTCTATAAGCATAAGTAATTTAGAATATGTTTAGCAATTTTTTTTTGTATTTTTAACAATTATGTAAAAACTCCAAAACTGCAAAATTAATATAGTTCAAACCAATGTTTATAATATCCCTGCCGCTTTCCCAAACAGCTTAAATCATTCTGTATAGTATGATACCCTTGAGCAAACTAGAATTATAATCAAAATGCGACTAATAATAGACAAAAATTTGATCAAGTAACAGCTAAAGCAGACATAGAGCCTCTAGAGTTTACGGGCCGGAGCATCACCACCATATTTAGGTACATTATGGGTACACACCTGCTTCTTGTCGACTTTAGCGCCTTGTTGGCGATTTCAAGAAATTTGTTTATCACATATTATTTGAACTAAGTCGATGTATGCACAAAAAGAAAGGTTCTTCTATTATTAAAGGTCGTACGAACCTTGAAAATCTTTACATTTTTCAAAAATAATTTTTCGTCCGTAAGGTCCTTTTTATACAAATTCTGCAAAAAAGTCCTTAATTTCAAACTCTTATTTCTTAATCAGATGTGAAACTCTTCCGCATTTCAGTGAATTTCCGATTAAAAAAAAATTCAACTAAATCCCTCTCTTTTCGAAATTTTCTTCGCCCCCTTTTGCTTCCCCCCCCCTCAAAAGTACTCAAAGTATAAAAATCCTTATTTTTTTTTTTTCACTTTTCTACTCTGTTTATTATTTTATTGTAACAATATGATCATACAAATTTCGTTAAAATTTAATCTAAATTCCTCTATCCCAAAATTTTGCTTCCCTCTCTACCCCCTTCCCCTTCTCACGATACCCAGTATAGTTTAAAATTTTTAAAAGTGTAATTTTTAAAACTTTGTTTTTGCAATATCTGTCATTTTATTAAAACAATAAATAAATAACCAATCGTATATTTTTTCCTCCCTCCCCAGCGAAATTCACGTTTTCCCTCCTCCCCCCCCCCCCCCCCTGATATCAAGCACACAAAATTTAAAGTCTTTAAATATTTTTTTTCTCTCCTATCTGTAAATTTTTAGTAAAGTAAATAAATAACAAGTCATCTAATAATCTTTCCCCCCCCCCCTTTGAAAAAAAATCTTCTTCCCCTTTGCCCCTCCCCCTGTTCATAAAGTTTAAAATCTTTAAAAGTATTCTTTTTCTCTGCTGTTTGTTCCTTTATTGTAATAATGAATAATTAATCTTCTAAAATCCCCCCTCTATCTGATATGGGCGCTTTCCCTTTAGCCCCCCCCCCCCTTATTCCTAGCACAAAATTTTTTTTATCTTTAAAGTGTTTAATTTTGAAATTTTTTTTCTGTATAAATTTTAAATATTTAGTAACAATAGTTGATAAGTCATCTAATGAACTTAATACCCCCCCCCCTACTCATAAAATTAAAAATCTTCAAACGTTTTTAATTTTTAAAACTTTTTTTGCTCTATATATTACTTTATTGTAACAATAACAATAAATAATCATTTAACATCCTCCCACCACCGTAAATTACCTCTCCCCCGGTCTTTCCTACCATGTAAAACTTAGTCGTCTTCAAACCTGTAATTTTTCTTTCTGCCCCATTTGTGAGTCAATAAATAACTAATCACCCCACCCCTTCTGCCAGAAAAATAAATAAATAAAATTACCCTTTCCCCTTCTTCCTAAACTTACAAAGTTAAAAATCTTTTTAACTTTAAATTTTTTCTCCAACACCAGTGTTTTCAATGGATAAAACGTTAACATTTCGGGCAAAGACATCAGGTTTTTCTAATTTTATTATTATTATTTTGGGTAATTGGTAGAGATGCGACACCGCGAAAAAGGAAAACCGGTCGCCACATGACCACAATTGCTCATAACTTGATAAATAATTTATTTATTAAAGAATAGAAATCTCATTTTGATTCAAAATCCCTTCAGTAATCAGAGGTTTTAGTTTTATGTCTTTACGTTTAAAAATAATTAAGAATATGTGTCATAAAGTTATTTTGGGTAACTGGTAGAGCTCTTAAACTCCAATTCCTGAACATCAACAAGATTGCAGATTATTTGATGAACAAGTATTTACATGTTGCGTACTTAAAGCTGTTAAGTGAAATTTGCCATTTATATCTCTTCTTTTTACATTAACTCACTGTTTATATTAATAATTGATTAATTTATGAAACCCTCCTAAAATATTTAAATATATATATATAAGCAAATTATTCCGTATTACAATTTTCTGAATCTGTAAAATAATAGCAATAATAATAATAAACTGTTTACCCTTATTATGAATTTTTTAGAGAATTAAAAAGGTGCAGAAAGACTTAAAATTATATAAGTATCCCTTAAATAAAAATAATTCACATAAAATTCAGCTTCCCGATTTTCTCCTTCGGCTCAATAAACAGTTTGATATTTAAAACTGTAATTTAAATAAAATATATTATCTTACATGTTTTATAGTAAAAATAAATCAAGTAATCTACCCCCCCCCCCCCCACAAAGCCACTCTATTTGTGACTTTGTAGTGACAAAAAATAAATAATTAATGGGATTAATAAGAAAATAAATAATTCAAAATCTCGTAAATATTGATTAATAACTCTCAAAAGATTGAAAAAATTCTGACTATAAATAATCATTGTCTCTTATGTATATTTATACATTTGTGTAGATATTATAAACATAAATAAATAATTAAATTTAAAAAGAATCGCAATCGTCAGTCATTTTTACACGATTTAACAGACTTAAATTTGGCGCTTTCATAAATCCCGGCATTTATCTCGACGACAGTTGATTATCCCCCTTTTTTTTTTGTATTTTCTCCCGGAAATTTTAACATCCGGTGTCCTTTTCTAGAATGGTTTGAACAATTCATCGCAAAGCAACCTCTTATCATAAATTTAGTAACTAATTATAACGTGTAATTAATAAAAAATAACTGTCTAAATGTAGCACCGTTGCTCTGAGTTTACATAGAAGTGAATGGGCGCTGGGTACATATGGCAAACCCAAAGGCACATCAATGGCGGGTGCTTCAGCTCGTATCTCTAGTAGCCCTAAGCAGACATTAAACACCCACATTTCATAGGTTTTCTAAGCCGAATGTGAAATCGAAATCATCTCAAACCGGCTATGCACACAGCTCCGTTCCGCGCGAGTAGTATACATTTTTCAAAAGTAAATAACAAAGAAAAAGGACGATTTTTCGCCAAATCTAGAATCAGTTGTTAGCAAAAGAAAATACGTCATTTCCTCTCGCAACAGCCAATCATCTTCCGGAGCCAGTTTGGAATATATCCGCTCCTCAATTTTGCCGGGTTTGCTCCACTTTGATTGGCTAAACGATAATTTTTGCTAAAAAATCGGTGATTTTGGTTGGTTAGTGAAAAATTGGTGGGTATGTAGTCACGTGGTTGAAAGTGTTCCCATTTTTATTCTCCCAGTGTATGTAACTCCATATGTATAATCTCCTTGCGCATGGGCGCCTCGATGGATGTATCAGGAACAATCTCAAAAATTGTAGACAGACAGCGCCCGGTTTAAAAGACTAACTGGTTATCATTTGCCACTAGTTTTTTATTCTAATATAAATTATACTATTGAATTAATATTTTTTAAAAATTAAGATCTCTCGTGTAAATTAGGTTACGGCTGCTACTTGAGCGGAGAGATGTAAGCATTAATATTTCAATCTTTTTATATTATTTTTGTGCGATTATGAATGCTGAACACACAAAAAAAAACTGTGTCTTTTGTGTATCTTATATATGTTTATTTAATCACTTAGTATTTTTCTATGACCTAATATCTTAAGAAGCTCAACTGTATAAAAATATTACTTGGTTATGGACACTATTTCAGCAATTTAAACCCTTATGCTGCATAAGTAATAATTATCAGATGACAAGAAATCATTTATAGTAGTAAATATTTGAGTAGAAGAAAAGAAAAAAATAAACTCATTGACTTTTTATTTCAAATTTTTAATACATAATAGTGGCAAATCCCTGTCATTAATTTTGGAAAATAATACGTTGCATTTGTGTGTACATACTCTAGAATGTTAAAATAGAAGTTTTTGAATATTAGTTGATGTCGTTATTTGATATGACAAGGATATAAACATTTAGAAGTTAAATATGCACAGAAACTATTAAATACAAAAAAATATCGACAGACTATGCAAACTGATTTTCCCTCCCAAGCGTTCTTTGATTATAACATGCAAAGTTTTCACTCAAATTATTTAATGGACAGTATTTATTATCAAAATGATGCAGTTATAAATAAAACTAATAATATGAAGATCAAATGTTTCATTTTAAATTTAATTTTTGCTTCTGAAAAGTAGTTAGGTTTCTGAATAATCATATAGTTACAAATTATACTTCATAACGTAGAATGCTTTTAAAAATTTTGAAGACTTATTTTCTTGTAGTAAAAACATTATTATTATACAGTAGGCTCCCTCAAGTCCACAACCCTAAAATCCACACATCACAAATGTAAAAAATGAAACTTTCAGTTCAGATGTAGGGGGAAAAGTTAGACTTTTTTATTTTTATATCATTCCATATACATTTTCATATGTAATTCTTGTTCATATGATTGAACTCATGCTTTTTCTTTAAGGAGTATAAATTTATTTCTGAAAAAAAATAAGGTATTGCTGGATACTGGTGATCACAATCTTTTTACCAGTTATATTTATTTATTAATCAGCATTTTTTGGTTATTAAGTTTGGCTAAATCTGAAATAAAACTTCTTATTTTATGATTTTGATGTGAATTAGTATAGCTTTGAAGCAAGTTTCAATGAATAATTTAAAAAAAAAATGCAAATCTTTATTATGCATTATTATTTACTTGATCCTTTATTATGCATTATTATTTACTTGATCCTTTATTATGCATTATTATTTACTTGACTTTTAATAATTTAGTCATTTTTAAAATTATCTTAATTTTTATTGTTTTACTTTATTACTTCATTTTTTTCTACTTAATTATTTTAATATTGTACTCTATTATAAGCATTCATTATAATTTTGATTACAGTATTGCAGTCAAAATTCAAATTACTCTTTTAAAAATGTAAACAAAGCAATGAACAGAAATCCACAAAATTCTAAAATCTGCACAACCTCTGGTCCCAAGCTGTGCAGATTTGAGGGAGTCTACTGTATTACAAAAAAGAAGATATCAACTAATGTTAGAGAAAAAGTAATTAGTAACAATATAATTTTCTATTTATCTTTTATAATCATCTCTATTTTCTTGCACAGGTACTTGCAAAGTCAACTAGCATTGTTGATAAGTAATACTTCATATCAATTTTACATCATTAAACATTTATTGTTGAAAATATGTTCCTTCTGTGTGCTTTTCTGGAAATTTTTCATAATTTTAGAAGAGTAATCTAAATGTTAATGGAGAAAATATCTGCTTTATGTGCCATTAAACATATTTCTTAAAATGTGTTTGTTACATTATACTGGAAAATATTGTATCTGTTTGTATGAGAATTTTTTTTTTTTCATCTATCATCCAGCAGTTCAGAAATAAAACAACCAAAAGTTCAATAAACAGAAATTCTTTTACCTAGCAATTGAAAAATAAATATTAAATTAAAATTCTGAAATCTTTCCTACTTGTCCACAATTTTTATAAATTGATGCATTAAATCAAGTACTATTCATGTAGAAGAAAAAAGATGTTTCCTGTATTGTAGTGTTATCTTTTCTAGGGGCTTTTTAGCTGACAATATCTATTGCAATTTTTCTATTAGGAAAAACCGAGGGGTTCGACAATGCCGTAAATCTGGTACACAGCAGATTTACCGCTATGTAAATCAAGTTAAAATCAGTAAATCAAGAAATCAAGATTTAAATAGTAAATCTTGTAATAAATCAGTAAATCAATGTAAAATCAATAAATCCTATAATAAATCAAGTTACAATCAGTAAATCAAGGTTTAAATTGTAAATCCTGTAAATCAATCCTATAATCAATAAATCAGTACGAAATACTTAAATCCTGTATAAATATTTGAAAATCCGAGGGAAGATCACTACATTTCAAAAATTATCTAATAAATCCGTAAATCTCAACTTAAAATCGATTAAAAGTTGATACTTTATCCATGGCGTGCACATGTGCATTTTACAATGCACTGTAGCTGGGTTATTCTCTACAATACTTGCAAATTTGGCCAGCAGTCTGACTTGAATGATGCATATGTAAATTTTCATAAAAATTAAATAAATGGTAAGAAATCAGTCAATTATTGAAGATTTTAATAGCAACAGAAATTGTTTTAAAAATTTGACTAACAAAAAAAATAAAATAAAAATTTGTGGAAAAAATAAAATAAAAAATGTGAGGGAATGACAAGTGAGGGAATGATGAAATAAGACATTTTTACTAGTTGTAGGGGGAAAATGCAAAATTATGAAGAAATCCAAACTGTTTCCTTTAAGAGAAACACTTAATATATAATGTATGATAAAATTAAAATTTTTGATATTTACAAAAAAATTAATATTCTGTGTGAGGGAATGACTGCTAATAAAAACGCTTCCGGATATACTGACTAAAAAAAAATTCTGTAAAATTAACAAAATCTTACACCACCAATTTATGTTGCTGGACTGACAAGTGCTCAAAATAGCTTCTTCTCTGTGAAGGATGCTAGACTGCTACTGCTCATTAGTAGTAGATATTTGAGATAATAGCAATGTGTGAGGGAATGATGGTCTAACATGGGGAAACATATAATTGATTGAGTAGACTATATAATAATAGTAAAAATTAATATTTTTATTATTTTTTGTAATGTATCAAATAAGAACTTTATTTTGCTTAAGGTATTTTTAATTATTTTTATTTCTGGATGGAAAGAAATAGGCAATAAAATAGGGTAGTACAGGTGGGGGAAAGGTGAGGGAATGATGTTTGCATGATATGTATTATATTTTTAAATACTAAATTTATTTATTTTTAAATTTTACTTTCTGCCCCTAATAAACTATGTTTAGATCTTCTAATAAAAATAAAAATAAATAAAAATGTAATAAAATTAAGAGCATTTATATGGCTGGGAAGCACTTTTTGCACTATTGCAGAGAATAACCCAGCTCGCATCTCGCATTTTGGAGTACATGAAGGATGAAGTGAAATAATCAAAATAGTGGACCAGTAACGAACCTAATAATAATTTATAATACCGATTAAAACAATAAAAAGTAATTATAGTAAAACCTGTGAAAATGGAACCTGTCTATAACGGAATCTTCCTTAAAGGAAAAATATTTATGGTTGCCATGAAAAAAAAAAAGAACTATAATTACACCTGTTAAGACAAAAACTTCTAAAACGGAATTTTTCCCAGTTCCACCTGATTCTGTCGTAGCAGGTTTGGTCTTATAAAGGATGTGGTACTAGCTATCAGAAAAGCTTGTTTAAAACGAATTTTTCCTCATTTTTTTTCGATTCCGGCTTGGCAAGTTGTTCAAGAATCATTTATTTTTAGTGTGATAAGTCCAGAAAAATAATTATTTTTTCCGATTTTAAATACATGATTGCTTTTGAGACTTATGAATCGGAGGTTTTTAAAAATTTTATTGCATTGTTATGTGAGATTTATTTGTTTACATGTTTTTTAATGAATATTTTAATAAAATAATATTGAAAATTTAGTTATTTTTGCTAACAAACAAACCTTAATGGTTCTTTAGTATGTTTTTAAAATATTTCGTTCCATATAAATGTGATTGAAAACTGAAAGTATTACAGTATTTTTTTTATGTAAAAAAAAAATAAGATCATAGTTATAGCTTTCCTCCGTGTCTTATCTAGACTTATCATTTTAGAACAATGGTGGATCTCTTGGGCTAAAACAATAAAAAGTAATTATAGTAAAACCTGTGAAAATGGAACCTGTCTATAACGGAATCTTCCTTAAAGGAAAAATATTTATGGTTGCCATGAAAAAAAAAGAACTATATTTATGCATGATGCCGCTTTGCCAACCCTTTAGGGTTCGCAAAACGACATCATGCATTCTCACAGGAAATGACTTGGGGGCGAAGCTTAAGCCCGTCCCGAGTCGCGCCAGTTTAAATCCACGGTACTCAGGCTGGGTCAGGCCTTCTCTCTTTAAGAGCCGGGCCCTGCTCTGTTCTTACAATTTTTTTCAGATCCCGGTCGGGCCAAACTTCTTTTTATTCCAGGTCAAGGCAGGCCTGGACTTCATTCTACCTAGAGGTCTTCACAGGCAAAAATTTCCAGGTCGGAGCTCGGTCCCGAATAAAAGCTAAATGTTCAGTCCGTGTCAGCCCGTATGATAAGCATTATTTGTCCCGACCGCGACCCGTGCACTCCTGAATTCTTGTCCCCGAGCCCATGTTGGTTTGGCATCTTACTTATTCGTAAAAATTATATTTATGTTGCACTTTTTGATTTGATGATTTTTTTAAAAATTTATTTTATTTGATAAGTTACAGAGATGCGTTTTTTAAAATCTACTTTTTTTTGTTTGTAGAGCTTTAAAAATATGATTATCTTTTATCATCCGTTTCTTTCATTCTAAACTGATTTCCTTATTGGATTTTCAGTTGAATGTAATTGTCTAAGTCATACTTTTTACGTAGTGTATATGTACATAAATGCCTAAACGGTCATTAAAATTACGGTTTTTCTGTATTCTTGAATTTCAAACATAATCTGAAAATAAAATATAAGCATAAGTAAGTGTGCTTTATGAATAATTTTAATTACAAAATGCAGGCTAGGCTCGAGTCTTTAGCTTTTATACCAATATTTTTGTGTGTGTGTGTGAGGGGGGGGGGGGGGAGAAGGCTGGACCTGATCTTTGGTCTAAAAATTTCAGCCCGTGCAAAGCTCTAACTGACATATTGAAGGTAGCTTTGATTTTTTTTAATGCTTCTTTCAGGCATCATGATCATCTCAATAGTTACTGAATATAGCAGGTGTCCTAAAATTGACTGACTGATTTTAAAATTCAATAACTTGTAAATGGTGAGAGCTACTTAAAAAAAAAAAAAATGCATGAGGGTTATGTAGGATGTCAGGAGTAGGGGTGATTCTGTTCCGATTATTTCGAAAATTTAACCCTCTTGGTGTGCATCCCTCGATTTCCACGGCTAATGTAAAAGTAGCAAAACTTGAACAGCCTGCAATTTCTGCAACAAATCTTTTTTTTTATCTTCTAATTCTATTTATTAAAAAAAAAACTCTTTCACAAAAACTTTTACATATTTTAACACTAAAATATATGCAGACATGAAATATGTAATAAAATAAATGTGCAATTTTTAAGCTCATTTTGATTTAAAAAAAAAAAAAAAAAAACGCAGCAAGAGGGTTGCGTTTTGTTCCAAAAAATTTTTTGGAATCAAACAATTAATTCAAAAGCAAATCTCTTTTATTAAATTGAAATGAACTTAGTATTATGAGCAATATGATTTTTCAATGTTTTGCCCTGAGTAGTTTGCGGTGTTCATAGATTTTGTTTACCTGTGATGTCACCTGTGCTTTGCTTAACGTGACGTCACACTTCGGTGGCGTATAAATCTCAAATAAATCAACAAATCACTAGTAAATCACAAATAAATCAGTAAATCTGTGTTTACTTATAAATCAATCAGAAATCAGGTAAATCAACTTGATTTGTAAATCTGGTATGCCAAAAACTAGTTTGTCGAACCCCTCGGGAAAAACAAAGTAAATCTTCTATATGTTCTTGCACATACGAGCAGCTTTTAAATAAAAAATGGTCGTGTATAACAATTTAAGTACAGTATGGAACATCAAATCTGAAATCCGAACTCTGTTACAAAAAAAAAGAATTTTTCTCAAAAAAGAAAAGTTAAAAAAGGGACATCAGATGAAAATATTTCCTGCTAGCGGCAAAAGATGGTGCTACCTGCTTTAAAAAGCGTGGCAAGTGGAAGCCAACCACTCTAAAAAATATGGAGCAATATGAGGGGGGGGGGGGTTGCGTCCCTTGCTCTGGATAACTGTAAAATGCTGTTTTTTTTTGTTTTTTTTTTTTTAAATAAGTATAATAGTAGCTATAATTTTATGTTCTGTTGTAATAAAGATTTTTTCTAACATTAGGTAAGCGCACTTTTAATATTTCTTTTGCTTCGCTAATTTTTTAATTCAAGTATTTATTTATTTGTTTTTAAACCCAGTTTTAAATACTTTTTTTTTTTTTTAATCAGTGTTTTTTTCTAAAACATTTTATTATTTTGACTTCATTTAAAAGCACAAATTATAAGTACTATCTAAATGCATAATTAGCATAAATGCTAAATACAACAGATATCGAAATTCCATCATATTACTTTCATTTGTAGACTTTTCTTTTTAGTGCAGACATAAAATATGGTAAATTCTGAAATCTGGAAAAGCAGTGGTCCTGAGCACTTTGGATTTGGGGATTCCATACTAGAGATGGAACGAATATTCAGCCCATTTGGCCTGTCTGCTGAATATTTGGCTTCGGCCGAATATTAAGTCAATTATTCGGCCTTGGCCGAATAATACTGTAATAAATGTTTTTATATTTACACAGCATAACTTTTTAATTTGACAATTTATATTCATCATGTATAATGAAAATTTTGTTTGAAATTAACTGACACTTTTTTCCCCATTTACTTTCATACCCCGAATGGGTTTTATCTACCCATTTTTATATAAGAGACTAATTTAGGAATCATGTTAAAAAAAAAAAAATTATGCTGTATCGGTAAGTACAAAAAGTATCTGTAATAAGATAACATAATCTGTTAAATTTAAAATTAATCTATTCAAAATTGTTTTAATACAGCTGTACAAACAAATTCAAATTTTTTTATCATAATGGGAAGTTTAACATTTATCCCTTGTTACATAAAAAAATATTTCTTTGAATAATATTTTGAATTATACATATAAAAAACATAAATATATGATTGATTAGATATAGATTTATAGGGTTTTTTTTTTAAAGTAAAATACACTTAAAAGTTAAATACAATTTAAGTGACTTTTTTAAGTGTGTTACTATTTCTTATTAAATAATGAAAGAAATGTAAGTACTAAATTCTTTTAATTAGTATGCATTTACATTTTACATATTTTTTTTCAAGAATAGCAATGTACTGTTTATATTTGCCTTAAAAAACAGTTAAAATGTTTTCAATAAACATAGATTGTGATGCAGAAATAATAATAATTCAGCATTCTCAGGTGATAGTCTATTTCTTTTTTTTTTTGTAAATGTTACCTGCTTCTGAAAATAACCTCTCACTATATCTGGTACTTCCTGGTGCAGAAAGGTACTTTTTGGCTAATTGTGAAAGGTTTGGAAAGTCTTCTGAATTTCTCGCCCACCATTCCAAATGACACTGTTGTCCTTCTAATGGTGGCTGGGAAAGAAAATTACTAATTTCTTTTACTTCTTCACCAGAGTCAGATAATATAGACGAACACGCGAACGCCGTTCGCAGAAAATGTCCAAGATTTGCAGACAGTTTTGATAATTTTTTTTTTTATTTTTTACAAATTTCTTTAAAAAAAAAATAAATAAATAAAATATATATCAAGACCCTGGGCGTAAAATTGGTGTGATGCATGTCACAGACACTTGAGAAGGTCTGCAGACTATTTTTCAACTGGAGAAAAAAAGGTTTTAAAATTTTTAAGAGTCACAATATTAAGGAATGGTTTGTCTCAAAAACAGTAGATAAACTGATGAGTAAGATTTCATCTTTTCCATTCATGGACTAATAACTTTTTTTACTTTAAAATTCATTTATTCATATTTCAGTTATTTTATAGATTAGTAAAATGACAGTTTTGTTGAGCAATCATAAATTGATATCTTTATATTAATGATTAAAATATTTCACATTTTAATAAATATATATATATTTTAATTTTTCATTAGTTTTTCTTTCATTCATTAGTTGTCTGTATTAAGCATACCATTTAATACTACATTTCTATACTCATTTTAATAATGCTTGTAAATTAATATTTTTCCTTTTGTGGTGTTGCTTAGTGGCACTCTGCTCGCATATAACTTTTGATTTTGCTGTTAGCGGCGATATAGGACTCGGGAGGGGCGAGGCATTTCTTTGCAGAAAATTTTTAAGAAATTATTAGAGTTTGCAGACAGTTTTAAATTTTATCTAAGTCTGTTTCACATTAAAAGGAACTTTCTGTAGAGCTTCACTCTGCAATTGGCTTGCAATTTCATTAAAGCATGCCTACAAAGAATTTGGAACTTGTGAAGATGGAATGGTTATGTTGGAAATATTTTGTTCACATTCTGTTACTGGTTTCATACTAGCCTTTCTTAGTCTTACTAAAGCAGTTAATTTGGACTTTACTCCTACATCCTTTGCTTCATCTTTGTTGAAAAAGAACACTTTAAATCTGGGGTCCAAAACTGCTGCAATGGAATAGTGTTCATTGTCTTGAATCGATGCAAAAGGCTTCTCAAAATTTTCTAGAAGAGTGTCTTTCATAGTGCCTAAACCAAAAAAATCTCCAGATTTAAATAAATATGATTTTAATGCTGTAACTATTGGGATGACTTCAGAAATTAATGATCTCGATGAGGCAATTTGTTTTGTTATTTCTTCAAATGGTTGTAATAGATTGAGCAATTTTTCTAAAATAGACCACTGGTTTGCTGTCAGATTATTTCTCCAAATTTAGTTGCATATAGAGAAAGTGCATTTTTTTTGTTCCAGTAATCTCTCCAACATATAACAGGTGCTATTCCAGCGTGTTGCCACACTTTGAACTAATTTCTTCTTAGCAGACTTAAATAAAATGTAAAACTGTCTGCAAACTCAAATAATTTCTTAAAAATTTTCTGCAGAAGAATGCCATGCCCCTCCCAAGTCCTATATCACCACTAACAGCAAAAGTAAAAAAGTCCTCTTTCCAATCCCTCACATTACGTTACATGCTCTCAACCCCCACCCCCCCCCCTCCAGTTTTCTTAATTAGACTTTATTGAAAAGAGGATAATGTTTACTCAGATATTAAAACCGAATTCCCCTTTCGAATGTAAAAAAGTCACTGCAAATCGCAGAGAAATGCTAAACATTCGCTAAAATTTCCAACCAAATAAACTTTATTTAAAAGAGATCAACATTTAACATTTACTTTTCAACACAAAATTTATTTTTAATCTGTTAAATTAATCTGCAAAGCCTAAAATAATCTGCAGCACCTGCTTCGGTGCTGCACTGTTTCTGCTACCGGCCCTGGTAAAAAAAAATAACAAGTGGGTAAGTGTGATCACAGATCGCACAGAGGGTTTCGTTTAATATTCCTTTCAAAACACTTTATCTTTTTGAAAAATCTATTACTTCCACATTTCGCAACCAGGGGGCGCACTCAATTCTACACAAACATCTATCCGAACGAAATCCCGTTTTACATACTATCCGCAGATATATTAGTCGAGGGGATTGGGCCTATAGCACCTGAGATCAGTAGGCGCACCTGGCGGTAAAAAATGGAACTAAAATATGTAAGGCTATGGTGCACAATATGAAAGAAGTGTCAAAGGGGTGTCGGCAAAAGTTGGAAAATTTCTCCCCTGGTTAAAAGGGCGGATGTTAGAAAAATTACTTAAAATACACAAGCTAGAGCCCGGAGAGGTAAATAATATAAGACTTTTTGAAGATTTTATGATTTGTCGTGTGGTCTAAGGTATTCAGCTATACGTATGCAAAATTTCATGTCTCCAACTTAATTAGGGGCTCTCTTAGAAAGAATTGCTTCAAATACATATGTGGTAGCTCAAAGGGTTAAACATAAGACATTTTCAAGATTTCATGATTTGTCGCTTGGCCTCAGGTGTTCTGCTATAAGTATGCAAAATTTAAAATCTCCAATTTAATTAGGGGCTCAGTTAGAAAGAATTGCTTAAAATACACGAGCTGGAGTTGAAAGGGTTAAACATAAAACTTTTTCAATTTATTATTTGACATGTAATCTGGGATGTTGAGCTATAAGTATGCAAAATTTCACGCCTCCAACCTAAATAGGGGCTCACTTAGAAAGAATTGTTTAAAATGCACATGTGGGAGCCCAAAGGGTTAAACGTACGACATTTTCAAAATTTTATGATTTGTCGTTTGATGTGAGGTGTTCAGCTATAAGAATGCAAAATTTTACGCTTCCAACTTAATTAGAGGCTCACTTAGAAATAATTGTTTAAAATACATATGCAGGAGCCCAAAGGGTTAAATGTACGACTTTTTCAAAATTTTATCATTTGTCGTATGATGTGTGGTGTTCAGCTATAAGTATGCAGAATTTCGCGCCTCCAACATAATTAGGGGCTCACTTAGAAAGAATTGTTTAAAATACACATGTGGGAGCCCAAATGGTTAAATGTACGACTTTTTCAAAATTTTATGATTTGTCGTATGATGTCAGGTGTTCAGCTATAAGCACCGAAAATTTCATGTCTCCAACATAATTAGGGGCTCACTTAGAAAGAATTGTTTAAAATACACATGTGGGAGCCGAAAGGGTTAAATGTACGACTTTTTCCAAAATTTTATCACCTGTTGTTTGATGTGAGGTGTCCAGCTATAAGTACCCGAAATTTCATGTCTCCAACATAATTAGGGGCTCACTTAGAAAGAATTGTTTAAAATACACATGTGGGAGTTACCGACATTTATTCTTCTGCGAGTTAAACCGATTAATTAAATAATAATTAATATTTCAGCTTGTAATTAAGATAGGACTTAGAAATAGGTATCAATAAAATCAGCGAGAAATTTGACATCAGGATGCCATAAAATTTAATCAAAAAATTTAATATTTAAAAAGTTAAAATTCTGTATTAAAATATGCTATTAAGAAAAACCGCAGTGTCGTCATGTCTAACTGCTTTGAAATCTTTTGAATTGAAATCTTTTTTCCTTGTCTTTCCAATTAAAGAAAATAAATTTTTATCGATTGATTTTTAGTGGATATTTTAACTTATACACATCGCAGAAATGTGAACTTTATACCAAATGAAAGTAGATTTTTTTCTGCGTCTGTCTATTCCATTTACAAATTTCTTGGACCAATATTTTCTGATATGCGATTTCGATTTAAAATGCCCACTTCATTTTTCGGCTTAATTTCCTCCGTGGTAACCATGCATCGGCTGATTTTACTGGCAACCCTTAGGAGAAACACGGATGATTTGGAAAAAGTTCATTTGAATCTGCGTTAAAAAGGTGGATTGGTTCATTTTAGAAGTTAATTAGCCCGTAATTCAGTTAATTACCAACTTTTTCAAAATTTTATGATTTGTTGTTTGATGTGAGGTGTTCAGGTATAAGTACCCGAAATTTCAAATCTCTAACATCTATAGTTTCTGAGAATGGGCTCTGTGACGGACAGACAGACAGACAAAGGAGTGAGACGAATAGGGTTTCGTCAGATGAACGAAACCCTAAAAAAAAAAAAAAGCATTGTACCTGTCGTTCCGGCATAAGCCCCGCACTTCCAATATTTTTAAGTTTTAAAAATATATATGCCACGGCGCTTCTTCCATGGTACATGGCAAATAATTTCTAGATAGCTTTTTTTATCTGCAGACCTTCTCACAAGTCTGCGACGGGCCTCGCACAGATTCTCTGCCTGGGGTCTTAATTTTTTTTTATGAAAAATTTGTAGAAAAAAAACCCATCAGAACTGTCTGCAAACTTTGAAAATTTTCTGCAAACGGCGTTCGCGTGTTCGTCTGTCTATATTATCTGACTCTGCTTCTTAGGAATTTTTAACTCATTAACTTGTATATCAGTTAATCTTGAACATGTTAATGGCGAATGATTAAAATATGTAAACGATTTTTTTACCTACAACAATTAAATCATTGGCTTATAGATGCCTTATGTTCCCTCAGCCGTTGTTTTGAATTGTTTGGCGATTTTTTGTTGGTGTGTTGGCGGTGTTTATGGATATGGCAACCTCGATATGTGGAACCGCGTGTGATGTGTGTGTTCTGGCAACCCCTGAGAAGTTGTGGATTTTGTGGATGTATTTTGATATCATGTTGTATCGTTCTGTCTTTTTATTTTTAAGTTAAATTTATTGGATGTATTTGACTGACTATGGTTTCTGTAATCCGTTTAAACGCTTCTGCTGAAGTAATTAAGAAATATGAGAAAATTTTGACAAGAAGAGTAGATTTGTTAATAGTGTGTCAATGCGTATTCATAAGCCTATTTTGGAAAATGACGGTGATGTTATGACAGAGATTTTGTGCTGGAGCTTTCAAGAAAGCAGATGTCTGTTAAGGTATGTTGATAATTTTATGCATATTTTGCTGCTTTAAGAGTTTTTTTACACTTTGAGATTGCTAGAAAGCGAGAACTACTGAATTTTGAGAATGCTACACCACGAGAACTGCTGAGTGCAGTGGTGTTTTTTTTTTTCGGTTAATGCGCGCTAAGCACTTATACAAGATTACTGATTGCCACTTTAGCAAATTTTGTTTATTATTTACATTTTATTTTCGTAAGCGAAACATGTGTATGAACTGGTGCTTGGCGACATTTATTACTTGGTGGAAAAGGGATTTTCACGCCAAGAAAAATTCCAAGATTGCAGCCCCGGAAACTTATGACATCTGTTCTGAAAAATTTTTTTTTTGTTAATTGTGAGCTTTATAAAGTCTACAATGATCTCTTTCGACCATTTTAGAGGATATTCCTTTCATCCTTTCTATCAATGGTTTTTCTTAAAATATTAAGATTTCTTATTTTTTATTTTATTTCATCTGAAAGCTGAAATTTGTTTCCTAGTACTTTTAAAATTTTGTCATTATTTTAGAATGTAACAACAACACACATAATATCTATTAAAATGTAACTAGGCAGTACCTGATGAGAAACTTTTGCTAAGAATTTCTATTTTTGGCTGAATTATAAGTATTATTGAGGCAATTTTTAGGCCGAACATAGCCGAATATTTTTTCAGAGTAAAATAATGCTTTAAAAAATTAAAAATTTGTATATAAATAATTTTTTAAAAGAAAACAATACATTTAATTGTGAAATATACAAGAATTTTGCATGCTATATTTTGTTTTTAGGCAAAAATAAGTTCATTATTCGGCCAAACCACTATTTGTTGCATCACTATTCCATACTGTATTTTTTATGCTGAATAATATATTAAATAATATAATAATAATAATATAATATATTGTATGAATAATATAATATATTGTACTATATAATGTATACTTTAAAATTTTACAGAAATAGTCTTTGAAAATATAATTTCTGTATTAATAAAAGTACATTTTAAATATTAATTTTTTTGACATTGAACTATTAAAATTATGCAATCTTTGATAATATACATGCAGTGTGCTCTAATATAAAAAAAGATATTAAGGAAACGTTTCTGTAATTTTGAACACAAAGTTACATAAAAACAAGCACCTCGCCAAAAAATCATCACTTTTAATAACATAGGGGGAGAATTTAAAAAAAAAAAAAATCTGAATCCAACGTTTATATAAAAACTAATGTACACATAAAATAAATAGAAAATATCACATAACTGATAAATTTTTTTATTTTCAAAAGGGGAGGGAGGGAGGGGGGAAATAGTACTTAATAATTTTACTATAAAGATGGGTACTTCCTGGTTACAGGGGCCCCTGCAATTGCAGTTTACGAAAGCAAAGGTGAGTGCCAGACATATGTATACACACATAAATACTCATATGAGTATATACATTTGTGTGTGTTGAATAAAAATATAAAATACATGGTAATTTATTATTTCAAATGCAAATTTCTAAAAATTTTAAACTTTGTGAACTGAGGAGGGGAAAGGAGAGATTTGTTTGGGGGGGGGGGGCAGGGGGCATTATTAGATGACTGATTATTTACCTGAAAATTATATGATCGATTATTTATTGTTGCAATAAAGTAACAGATGGAGCAGAATTTTTTTGCTTTTAACAATTTTAAACTTGGGGTGAACTGAGGCGGGGTGGGGGGGGGGAGCAGAAGCAGAATGGAGAGATTTTCTGGATGGAGTGACAGTTTATTACGATAACTTATTTATTTACCATGCTAAAGATTTACAAATTATAGTAGGTATTTTAAACTAAATAATAAATAATCTCATCCTCAAGGTTGAGATGGCCATGTAGATACTTATAAGGCCAGGAGACAACTGTAAAAACCATCACCTCATCGAGTTGACGGCTGAAATTCCAGGATTAGTTAAAACTCAATTCATATATTAAAATGCAACTGCTCTGCCAAGTCCTATCTTGGTGGAAAACATCTGCAAACCCGATTTTAGTGGTTGTGTTCTTACCATTGTGTTTTCCTGCTCCATGTCTCCATACCTTTAGGTGCAAGAGAACACAATGATAAACCTACCAATCAACGATTAAAATCAGGTCTGCAAGTGGTTTCCACCAAGATATGGCTTGACAGACCAGTTGCATTTTAATATGCTAATCAAGTTCTGTCTAATCCTGGAATTTTAGAAACCAGTTTGATGAGGTGATGGTCTGTGCAGCCGCCTCCTGGTTTATTAAGGCTGTTCTCATATTCATATATTGTATTTAAATTATGTTTAAGGCTGTTCTTAACTGCTCTGCTCAACAAGTGCAAAACGTTTTGACACATTTACAAATTCATTTTTTAATGGAAAGATACAAAATTGGAAGGCCTGACTATGGAAGTGATTTGAAATTGAACTGTGTTTTCCATTTTTTGATAAATGAATTACCTATTGAGTTATAAGCCATTTTGATCACGTGACAAACACGTTTTTCTCCCTTCGCTGACTGTTTTTATTTTTTTACTTTCTTCGGGGACTTCAGTTCAAAACACCCACTTTGACGCTATTTTCTGAAAGATCTATTGTGTTTGCTAAAAACTGAAAAAACAGTTCAGTGCATAGTTTCTGAACAACACCTGATAGTTTCATGCATTTCCGAACAAAAATAAATTTGAACTTATGTCAAAGTTACTCGTTTGGATTTGAGAACAGCCTTAATTAACCCTTAATTTTGACATACACACACTACACATTTTTGACACTTCTGTTTTTATCAGAAAAGTATAATTTGCTTACATGACAGGCTTTTCAAATACTTATGATGCTGCCATTTAGTGAGTAATATTCAAACTAAAAAATATTACACAAACAGCACGTGTTTACTAAGAAGGGCAAAGGAGAAAAGCTCTAATTTTGAGAAGTGGAAAGAGTCAATGGTCAACTACTTATCGTTATAATCAGGGCTTAATTTCTAACAAAAAAAGTACCGGAGCCCTAATATTCTGCAGTACTAAAACCGTAGTGTGCATCCCTCCCCCGACTTCGTCATCACTGCAATTCATGTAGGGGAGAGGGGGCAGATGTGAACAGTACATATTTCATTCAGTTAATTTGAAATAAATAAATTAAATTACCAAATGATGGTAGTACTGGTACCATCTTTTGACTGAATTTTCAGAGCAATAGGCCATTTTGATTTCTGGTAGTTGTAATTTGTTTGTTTTAGAAGGTGTGAAGTAAAAAAGTCTTCTAAGTTATCAAAGTAAAAATTCATTCAAGACATTTTTTAAAGAGCAACATCAGCATTGCATGCTGTAGTGCCATTAATTAGGCCTACAAAAAGTTTTGTTTTCTTAATTCAATTAAAAATATCTTTTTTTTATAAGTTAGGCTGAAGTTGGTAGATGGGGCACTTGTGAACAGAACATATGGGGGCAGATGTGAACAGTTCACAAGTGTATTTTTTAAGTCTGTGAATGCATTTTTTTTTTTTTTAGTTTAAAATTTAATTACCCTTTTCAGACATTGAGCTATATATTCAATGTTTTTAGGATTGCTTCACAGTTTTAATTTACTGGAAGTTAGATAACAATTAAAAGTGACTCAAAAGGAGTAGGCATTTTAGTGTACAATTTTACGAATAATTTCTTGTATCTATGTTGAAACATTTATTGATTTATTCACACAACTAGAAAAAAGGGCATCTAATTAGTTTTTATCACAGTTTTTATTCACAAAAAATTATTTTGTCTTATTTATGCATGTGTTCACATGTGCCCCAGCTATGTTCACAACTACCCCTCCACCGGGGCACATGTGAACAAATTTAGACAATTTTTAGAATGATGATATGTTAGAAATTCTTGATAAATGCATCCAAAAGTTTCACCAAAAGAACAAATTCTAAATATTCATATAAATCAGCTTTTGGTTAAATAGCTCATAAAATTTTTGAGAAATAGTCAAAAATGTAAAAATTGTTCACATGTGCCCCCCTCTCCCCTATTTATATTTCATACATCATTATTTGCAAAATTTAAAGCATCTTTTTTTTTCTTTCGCAAAGTAAAAATTTTTAATATATCTACCTGCATTACTTAACTGTCTATAAATCTTTGGCTAATTTTAATGTTAATCACAGAATTCTACAATTAAACAAGGTAAGGATTATGATTCGGAAATAGTGTTAGCACAAAAAAGGAATTGTTCGTAGCTATGCATGTAGGTATATAATGAATGGATAACTAGCAAAAACATTTAAAGAAAAATGTTCAGGAAATCTTATGCGCCGTTTCCTCTCCTTCTCCATCTCCTACATGTGAGACACACTACGTCACATACAAGTATTTTGATAAAAAAAAAGAATGCAGAAACTTGGAGATGGGAGGGAAAGGAAAGGGTAATTTAAACCTTGTTTTTTTTGGGGGGGGGGGAATCGGTATTGCACTAGGCTCCGGAGCCCTGTATTTATGAGCTCCAGTGAATTCCGACCAATATATAAATATTTACTGAAAACAGAGAAGTACCGGAGCTGAGCTCTGGTGGGCTCCGGTGCAAATTAAGCCCTGGTTACAATAAAGTAACATAAAGAGCAGAAACAGATTAAAAAAAATTATAGAGTTTTAAAGAATTGAAACTTTGCGTACTTTGGTGGTGGGGAAAGAGGGAAGTAAAATTTTGGAATGTAAATGAATTTTTTGACGATTTAAAAAAAAAAAAATCAGAAATTCACCGAAATGCAGAAGAGTTTCACTGCTGATTAAAAAACAATAGGAGAGTAAAATGGTACTTGTGTATTATCCAGGCCAGATAGATTGCCAAAAATGGTTGACAATCGTCAATTTTATTTATCGTTACCAATTGCCTTCAAATTGGTAATTTAATGTACATTTAATAAATCCATAACAACATTAAAAATGATAAATAATTTAGAAGCAAACTAAAGTGATACAAACCACTAATTTCATATACATTTATTAAATACATAGCATCAAATTGACGGCTTTTAGCAATAAATGATATTAACATTGGCTGTTTTATTTCCAGTGGTTTGTTATGCCCATCAGAATGAATATAATATAAATATACTGTATCATTGAATATAATAATATCTATGCTATAGCATTTATATAATTATACATATATAAATACTTCTGCCACTGCCTTTAATATGACTATTAACTTTGCAGTTAAAATAAACAAAGCAAACAAATAAAAATAAGGGTTACTGTAATTAATATTTTTAATGCCATTGTTGGCACAGTGAAGTACCAGCAAAATTAAGGACTTTTAGCAGATTTTTCAAACAAATAAGGACTTTCAAGGACCAAAAATTATTTTTAAAAATGTTAAGGGTTGTCAGGGACCATGCGAACTCTAAAAACTTCATAACTATTTAATTACTATTTGAAATACACATATGCATTAACCCTTTCAGGGGCAAAGTACTTCTATTTGTAAAATGCTGAGATAATTGAACGACACCAGAATTCACAAACAAATTTATTTGAAAACAAATAAAAGCCTTTCTTCACATACTTAATAATAGGAAAATTTTTATTCCAAAATTCTAGTGCAAATATGGCACTTAGGAATTAAAATTACATGGTCCGAAATTGAACCACTGCCTTTGAAGGCATTAAAATGATAAAAAAAACAAACAGAAAATAACGTCAATTTTTAATTAATTTACTTTAAAGGTATCTCTGGGGGGGGGGGGGGGTAACATTGTAATTGTGTGTCTAAACTTTGAATTGCGAGGCAAGAATTTTAACTACAATCAGATCACTGTCTAACAAATCAGTTACATTAAGATATGCATAAAATAATACACTTATGGATAACTGCAATCATTTCTTCAATATACAAGTCCTTAGTTGATTTAAAAATTGCCAAGAAATTCACTCAGAAAATTATTAAATAAATTCAATTTAATATTTAGTTTTTTGAACGTTCTTCCACGATAACAAGCTTATACAATATACAGATACCAATAATAAACCTGAAAATTTTGCTGCACTTACTATTCAAAATAGATGAAATAATTTTACATTAAAGCCAGGGCAAACGAAGGAACTTTGCATTAATCCTAATTCAGCTAGCAAACATAATTAAGATAAATGAAAGATATATAACACTTCAATTACCATAATTAGACCAACTAGCAAAGAGTTGAAACAAATTTCACAGAAATAAACAACCTACATTTTTATTTTTAACTTTCACACATCAACAGCTGACTAACGCAAAGCACACTGGGAAAATACCAGGATAGCCGAGGTCGATAAACACTGGTAACGAGAGTGCACGGTAGTTAGGACTCTCCCTAGGGTCTAGTTGGGGGAAAGTGGGTCCATGGGGTAAAGTGGAGGTATATCAGGGTTGCAAAAAACCCACCTACCCAAAAAAAACCACCCGGGTTTTTTTGGGTAAAACCCACTCTAAAAAACCCACGTTAAAGCGGGTTTTATTGGGTTTTTTACAATTCATGATAATATTACTTAATATTTAGTAACTTTTATATTAATTTTTTAACATTTGTGTTTCAAGAGTTACACTATCCTATTAAAACTTATTGTGTAGGTGTACTGCCAAATCCAAATCTGACAAAGTCAAACTGAAATAATGTGCTTTTAAAAAAAGTCTTTTTTTAAAAAAAGCCTGTTAACATTATGAAAAAAAGAAGCCAAAATCAATATACAGAGCTAATCATAACATTTTCGCATTAGCTAAAAAATGACAAGGTCTTTTATCAAGATTTAACAATATAAAACTTCACAACATAAATTTCCAACTGGATACAAATTTAACTTATTCACTTTTGACCAGGATTGGCAAAAAAAAAAAAAAAAAGGGGGGGGGGGATAAAAACCCAAATAAACCGGTTTTTGTTTGTTTAAACCTTGGGTTGTGTTTTTTTTTGGGGGCGGGGGGGGGGGTGGTTAAATATAATTTCCTATTACATATAGATGCATGCTTGTTGATAAAAATAAATAGTGTTGGATATTTTCAAAATATACAATGAAACATAGTTGAAAATATTATAAAGCATTATTTGATTAATAAATAATAAAAGATTAAAGATTTGTTTCAAAAATGTGTTCTTAGTGAGGAATACAGATAAAACGTAAGCTATTAAAGTAATCTTGAAATATGTGGTTATTACATAATATTATATGATGTCAGAAGTAAAAGCTTTTTTCCAGACTTTTACACTGATTTATTTATATTTCAATTAAAATTACTTGTATATTAAATTAATCAATAAAAATATAATAAGATTTCTTATAAAAAATAAATGACTCCCCCAACCCTCACTTCTTAAAAAAACAAAAAATTGAATAAAACCCTAAAAACCCCAAAAAGCCCAATAAAACCCGAAAAAACCCAATAAAACCCAGCTGGGTTGGGTTTTTTATAAAAAACCCCGGGTTTTTTGCAACCCTGAGGTATATTGAAAAACCTTTTGTCGCTTTTTAAATTAAGACATTTAGTTAATTCTTTTTTAGACATACATTGAGATTATGGCAAACATTTTTAGTTTTAGAAACTGCAACAAATTTAATGTTTACAAACTATCTTGTTTATGCTCATTGCATATGGTATGTTAGTTTAAGCTTCTGATGAACTTTCTTCTAAAATCATTATTAACTGTCATAAACTATTAATTTTAGTTCGGACTTGTAGAGGAACATCTCAGGTACATATCTACATAGAAAGTTAAGAATAAATTTTATAATTCTATTTGTTATGAATTGTATTCTGAAGTGGGGTAATTTGGGGGTATGATTAGGCTTAGCTATGTGTTGTATGATAGCGATATATATATTTTTTAATCTCTGTATTAACTTTGATAATGTCTGACTCTCTATATTTTACAATAAAATAACTACAGACATAAAATAATTACAAAGCAAGAGTAGTGAGGTTTTAACCAATTAAACTGTTTCCTAAAGGTTGGCTATTGAAGAAAGTGACTATCAGAAAAAATCTGGTCAAGCAAACATAGAAAAGGACATAAAAAAATGCATAAGAAACTGACCACAAGAAAAAAGTCTATCAAGAAAAGGGAATGAAAAACATCCAAAAAGCAGAGTAATTATAAAAAGTAAAAGAAATAACAGATAATATAAAAGTAGATTTATAAAGAAATAAAGCAAGGTTCATGGGTAGAAGTTAGTACCGGTTAAAAAGTCAATCAGTTAAATTTATTGGCCGAGTGATAGAAATTAATGATTCTATAACAAAGTATTTGACCAAGTCACCATTGGGGGACTAAAAGTAACACACTTTTCCCGCTATTGATGATGAAGATTGTGAAGAGTTCAACAGTATATGCTGCACACTAAGTGAACCTAATTTTGATAGCCATGGACATTATTTCTTTAATTAAATATGTAAAAAAAAATATTTTTTTGTGCATTTTTATCTTTAAATATAATTAAGATACTTTTATTTCAGTGTATTCTTATTTAAAAAACAATATTTACATATTTTTATTTAAATATACCCCAGTTTTAGAACTACCCCCACTTTATCCCACCATGGGGTAAAGTGAGGTATCAAAACATGCTATTTTAAATGTATGACTGTGAGAAAACAATCTAACAAAACTGAATGGTTATGGTTCATATTTAATCTATATGAATCCAGTGTCTATAAAATGCATAAAAAGTTTCATTAAAATAAATTTAATAGCTAGGTTTTAGGGCCTTCTCTAAAAAAAGCTCGATTTTTCCCCCACCTGACCTTAGGGACAAATTATGGCTTTATAATCTGCATTCTGTACCTCTTATTTTGTAATGAAGAACACTTGTTACAACTCTGTGACAAGTGAAAGTGACTGTCAACTTATTGTTATCTTTCTTGACCAGAAGAGAAAGGCTGAGGAGATGGAGAACAAAACTGAAAAATCATGTGTATGGCATAGATTATGAAACTTTCCAACGCATTCAGAATACTATAACAAAACTTCACAGTTTAATAAGGGGAGAGATGACGTCTAAATGAACAATCTGGAAAATGCATAATGCATTTGAAAACCCAACTTCTGCTATTACTATGAATAGTTGAGAAAAAATATAATTTTTTGTGCAGCCCTGTATATGATCTATTGATATGTGTGTATATTACATGGTATTTAAAAGTTAGTTCATTTAAATGCATAGCACAGTTGAAAATTTTCATTAAGCAATTTCCACCAATAAACGGATGTTGTTGAAAATTTCTGTGCAGCCCTGTATATGATCTACAGAATTTATACACACCAAGTAACATTTAAAAAATAATTAAATTTACAAATGCGTACCGTAACTGAAAACGCACTTCCAGCAATTATTGTTCGTATGCTTCAATTGTTCATTTTCTTCTGTAGCCACATTCTTTTGGGTATCTCTACAAATGAACAATAAATTCTATGCACACCACGCTCTATAGTAAGAACCTTGTAGTACACTTCAGTCATAAATATCAATTTTAATATGTTTTAAATAGTGTAATATCATTAAAATACACCACAAACGTTTTTTTCCCATGGACTGTAATGTAACAAAATTCTTTTCAGTGTCCCTGTAAATGAACCATAAATGGTACGCATTTCATTTCAATACCGAACATGCCATAGAGATACCCAATAGCATATATCCATTTCATGGCAATCAGACTATGCTTACATGAGTTAGAGCATGGACAGGCGGGACAGACAAACAGAATTCATAAACACTTTTCAACTATGTTGGAAAGCGTTAAAAAGAGATTTATGCTACAGAACCCGCACAACCCCAAGGGTCTCAAATTGAGAATCATTGTCTCCTGGACACAGTAAAAAGAAGAAAAAAGTCTTTGAACTTCGAAAAGGAATTTGGTGCTTATTCATGTTCATATTGTAGAAAAAATCTCTATGTATATTTCTCTTATGTAGCATGAAAAAAAAGCTCTATTTGTAGCTTGCTATTTGGCAACAACCACAGCGACGATTCTCAGTGGTTAATTTATGGCCACATGTCCCGAACCAATCAGCAAATCAGAATCCTGTTGGAATTTCTCTTTTAACACAAACAGTTTAAGCGATGCATGAATAACAATTGCTATTGGTCCTTTTTACGGTGACATGGAGAATTTAGCGAATCAGCTTTGTGTTCAAGATTGTATTTAGACACAGCCGAAAGTGTTTTGTTTACAGTTCGTTTGCGTGTTACGTAGCATCTATTATAGCATCTTATTATAGTTTTAAATGAATTTAAGCTGTGCTGTTCAATACTATAAGTAAAATGAAAGGAGGACCCCATCTTACACTAACATGCCATTTAAATATTAACGGCCTCAATTTCCAGTCCACTTAGCTTTCGTAATGACAATCAACAAGTCACAGAACCAAACTTTTGACAAATGCATTTTTATTTACATTTTCAACAAAATTTTCAATTTTTATTAATTGTGTTTTCACCGAGGTTTTAAATTAATTCTATTTCCAAGGTAATTTTTCAGTTTATTATTTTGCATTTCAAAAATTTTTTAATTTCATAATGTTAAAGTGATTTATAACCATTAGCAGCACCATCTAAATACATTTTTATTTGGATTTTCAACAAAGTTTTCCATTACTTTTTTATACATTAACAACATTTGTAAATTTAATATGTTATAATGATTTATGATAGCACTCATTATGGCTAGAGTTGACAGAAACAGTGGTGAGCGAGCGAAGCGAGCTGGGATCGTGTAGCAGTCCCAATGGGAATTGCATAGCTATTCATGGAGGATGGCAAGCATGAGCGAGCAGGGGGCTGAGCCCACTAGTAATAATGAAATCCACTACAAGTGTGAAAGTTGGCCATTTATTAAAATCTTAATGTTTATGATGACAATTTATCAAATGTTAATTAATATTATGTTTTCATTAGGCCAAGATTTGACGGTAATTGATTGCTGAGGTCTGTGTAACTTGTGTGTGAAGGAATCCCTCTTGCCCCCCCCCCCCCATCCCCTAAAACAAAAAAAGACTCCATGAGTACATAGTAAAAACCCTTTAAATATTCAAATAAACTACCAATGCAAAATGCTCCATTCTTACAAAAACATGAAGAGTAAATAAACATTCTTAATCAAATGTCATTTCACTCTGATAAAATTGTCCATTCAGATAAATTTATCCTTCAGCGTATTTTTTTAATTTAAAAGACTATTGTACCAAATGTTTCAAATTAAGCAAATGTTATATTGACCGCAGAAAATTTTAACAGATATAATTGCAAAGATGTTTCATTATCTCTCTTTATTTATAAGCTTACCAAGCAATAAAAAGATAATTTTATATATTAAGAACTATATTTACTGATGGCGTGATTCAGAATGAATTAAGGAATTAACTGTGGTTGGTTTCCAACTGTTTCAGCTGAAATCAATTGAAGTTTTAATGTACCCGTTTTAAATGTGCTAATCAATTAAAAATTATAAATTCGTGGATTTTATTTGAATGTAGCTAAACAATTTTTTGTTATTTTTGGAAATAGATTTTATATTCAAAATCAAGAATTAAAATTTTTAAGAGAAAATTATAAATAAATGTATTTTACTTAAATGTTGCAAAAAGGTACTTTTTATAAATTTAATTAATCTGAACTCCTGTTTCACGGCATTTTTTAAAAAGGGGGGGGGGGATCAATGCTTTTTTCATTTACATAACATAAATGAAATATATTGCAAAAATCACTCGAAAATTAGAAGCAAGACCAAAAAAACAAACACACAAAAAAAGCACAAAAATATATTTTTAGTTGAAAAGAAATTGCTCAGATCGAAAACTAGACAAAACTTTACTGGTTTTTATAAGTCAAATTTGACTTTTTGTTATGGAATGTTAAATGAAGACAATATATACGATTCATGAGTACAGAACATGTCAAGCATGAGCTTTTTTCTTAGAAATTTTCAGATGTTTTCCTGATTTACTATTTGTGCCAGTGTTTGGTTTATGCTCTACTTTGCGCAATCAGAATCGGTGAAAGTATGTGATGATGCTGATGACCCAGCACCAGGCACCAAGCCGAAAAAAGCATTTAATTTGTACTGCAAGTCATTACTATTCATGCATTAGAGATTGATGAAATGCACAATAAATTTTTAGCACCTCACACCTAACAGAGTTGCCCATAATTAGAGGGTAAAGATGGGCCAAATTAGGGGTGTATATCTGAAAAGAAATGATGGAGGACGTTTTTGGTGAATATTGTTCCATTTTAAAGGCACGAAATTGATTTCTTGATTAAGGCAAATGAATAAAGACATGGCCATTTAAAACCATATGTTATTTAATTAACAGGGACTTTTCAGTAACATATTAATTCAGTATTAGGTTCCAGCATAGTAACAGGTTTTTTTTATCCTAATGTGTTAAATAATACCCATCTCTACTAGCTTCTTTTCTTAATCTTTTGAAAAAAAGTCTTTCCAAATGTTAGATCAGATCTAGAAATTAGATTGGTTTTATTCTCAGATGATTTAAATTTTATCACGTTCCTTGCAAGAACTGATTTGGAAATGTTCATAGCTAATGCTACTTCAATGATGCTATTCATTTCTTTCACAAACATCTGCACAGCCTGTAACATGAGTTCCTTGGTAAACATTCTTCTGCCATCCTCAACTTTCTTCCGTTTTTGTGGCATTTTCTGCAAAATAAAAATAATATACTTTTACATACCTTCTTAAATAGTGTATTGCCATGTAAAAATAAAAGTTCAATAATTATTTCAAAACAGTAATATTTTATTTGAAAAAAACTATAATAATTCATATTATAGAAGTAAATATAAATATTTAATATTAATGGTTGACATCGATAAATAATGCATGAGTAAGAAAAAAAAATTTCCACTTCTTTAATTTTTCAATGAATATTTGTATAAATAAATCATGAAAGTAGTTAAAATTCCTATTTATCTTGCAAGTTTTATTTCTTACACTATTCAACTCCCAAACAAGATATCTTATAAAATACCCAAAAATTGTATTTAATTAAACATAATTATTTGGATAGGGATATCCTTTGGACATGTCCCATCTCTCCCTTAGAGCAGCATTATAAAAAAGGTTTTTGCAACAAGCATGTGGCTTTTAGGCTTAACTATTCAATAAAATATATATTGTTGAGTTTACAAAATATTTAAAAAAAATTAGCAACAACGAATGAAACTGAAAATTTTCATTTGAAATCTGAGTAGTTACTTAATTCTGCTGGGATGAGACTCTTCTGACTTTATGTAAAGTTTTGAGAAAATTTTCGATTTTTATCTGTATAAAAAAAAAAAAAAAAAAAAAAAAAAAAAAAAAAATCAAGACACTGGCTTTTTTTTCTTTCTGGCAACGGAAAAAATGCGACAAATGAAACACATCTTGGCAGCATTTCACTCTCATAAAGTTGATACGCTGAGAAGCCCTGACAATCTCTTTGATTCTTTGACGGAATTCGCATTTTTTTCCATGTTCCTTTGACAAAATTTGAGTTTTTTTTTTTTTCGAATCTTTGACGAAATTTGCTCTCTTTTTGCAGCCGTTTGGCGATTCGTGTTTTTTTAGAGGTCCTTTCATGAAATTCACATTTTTTTTCGTGGTCTTTAGTCGAAATTCACTTTTTTCTGCATTTATTTGATAAAATTTATGTTTTTCCAGCAATCTTTTGACGAAATTCATGTTTTTCTTTGATCTTTAGACGAAATTTCTGATTTCGATATTGTACTTTTTAATAAATTCACAAACTCATAGCTGCTTGTAACTAAAAAGATTTATAGCAACAAATAGGATGCAATGATTAAGCATTATTGCCGATGTCCGACCCCTTCCTAATCTCCCCTACTGATGTAAAAAAAAAAAGAAAGTTTTGGTTGGATCAAAAATGATATCATCAAAAGAAAAATCCTCCCCGCCTTCCCCCAGGGGATATCTTACTATAGAGAGTGCCAGACCCCCCCCCCCCCTAAAGGGATAATATTACATACTAGTATATAACCCTCATCAAAAATGACAGAATGTGCATGGTAAATCTCCAAATCAATATTTAAAAAATATTTTTCTGACCAAAAAAAAAAAGTAATGCCTTTTGTTAATCAAAAAGTATTATTCTTTGAATTTTGGTGATTAGAACAAAGATATTATGTAAACTACAGTTTAAAATCATATTTTAAATACTTCAGCATGGAACAAGAAAAGATCAAATTTGCATTGCATTTGTAACGTATGTATATTATATATATCAGCGGTAGAATTGATAAAAAAAAAGTCACTGGCCCCAAGGACCAGTAAGCATGAGAATTTACTGATCCGCAGTCATCATCACTGGCCCACTACATAAAATTCTCTTAAATCCCTTTAACCCTTGAGTGACCTCCCCCCCCCCCCCTCTTAGAATATAAACCAAACTTCTTTACAGTCATCCAAAATTTTCAGCATAGTAAAATGTAAAATTATAATTTACTAAAAATTAAATAAACAGTATACATAACGAAAAACTATAAAATTATTAATTAGATATTTTATTTGATTATTTATTTCAAATGACTAAGATTTAATGCAATTTTTTTTAAATTATTGTGTGATTTGTGTTTGGTTGCGGTTTTCTAGGGGACGGGGAAATTAAGTTTACCTGTGAAAAAGGGGGAAAAAGTTACTGGTCCTGCAGGCAACTAAATTTTTCAAATTAGTGGTCCGATTGCATTTTTGGTGGTCTCGGACCAGCGGACCACCAAGGATTTCGAACGCTGTATATATATGTATATATAAAAATATATATATAAATTATTATAGGAAAAATTACGCTTAATTCTATAAAACTTTTTATAAAATATTTTACATATTCATATTGCATAAGTGTGATTAAGGTATTTTTAGTTCAGATTTGTGTATTTTAGTTTTAAAATATCAAAACACTAATGTATTGATCCAAGATCGTAGCCATTTAAGATAAGGAATGGCCCATCCATGATCAGTAAAGGTCATCTTTAGGGACTGTACTTATGTGATATGATTTATAAAAAAACATATTTACTTAAATATATTTTACTAAATATATATGATTATCAATCATTTAAAAATTTTCAAAGAGTAATAAAAAATTAGTACATATTTTTATTAATCTGATCATTAAATACAATTTATTTACCATGTGTATTTTGCAAAGTTTGTTGTTTAATAACAAACTCGGAAAACTATATAGTGTTAACTATATATAAAGAGAAAGAGAGTAAGATAGAAAATTGTTAATAGTATGTCATGATCTTTAATTAAAAAACTTGAAAAAGGGCTAATTAATTTATCCAAAACATTTATTTAAAAGAAAACTTTATAAGCAAAGTCATTTTTTTAAACAAATGTTTAATTTAACAGGTTAAAATAAAATCATGTTTGCTTATAGAAAAAAAATTTCATGGGTATATTTGTTAAATAAATTAGTTTTTTTTCTCAGGTTTTTTAATTAAAGGTTATGGCAATACTAAACTACCATTATGTTAAGAAATTTTGAATAAAAAAATTAACACGCTGAGTGCCACGATGGTTGACACTGAAGCTGAAAAATGCACAATGTTTTAAGTAATTTTTAAGAAAGTATAATCCTGTAATAAATAAAAGGTAAGTAAACTTTAAATAAATTTTCAGTAATTGCTTAAATATATATATATATGAGGACATCAGAAGCTAAGGGGTACAAGTGACAAAATTTCGATTTCAAGTAAATTGAGTTCAAAGATAATTGACGTTAAAATTGAACATCAGTAATAATTGACTGAATTGAAATAGGAAACTGCTGCTTGTTTCACAGTGGTCTTTGAACTCTTATTTCTGTAAATGTGAAAAAGTAGAGTGTAATTTTCTTTAAATTTATAATTAACAATATTAATCATCATTCAGCAAAAGTGGTTGATCTCTAAAATGCAGCACATAATTAGAATATCACTTTATTTCTTTACCTGAAAAGATAAACGCATATTTCCAAGTCATCTGCGTCTGAGCCTTAAGTGCAATTTTTTCAATTTTGTGACTTATACCCCTTGGCTTCTGGGATCCTCATATATATTTAGTTTTACATCATATTTTAGACAGTCAGCCATCGGTGAATGACACATTCTAAATGAAAAGTTCAGTGTCAGTCACCGGTGGCTGACATGACACTTAACGTGTTAAAAACTGTTATTATAAACTGCTAAATTTTTAAAATTTCACCTTTTATAACATCATAAATAGTTTATCCCCCCCCCCCTCCCAAACTATCATAACATTAAAAAAAATTACTAATGACATAATTTTTAAATAAAAAAATAGCTAATTAATTTATCCCAAATAACATTCATCAAAGGAAAATTTAGAAGCAAACAACATTAAAAAATATATAGAAAAATCTCTAAATTTTAACATTTTCATATTTCAAATCTGGCTGCCATATTTGTAGATATGTATAAAAAAACAATATAATATTAACACTTTTTAGTTTCTAAGGTTATTACTAAATAAAAAGAAATCCGTCATTAAGGAAGGTAAATAAATTGTATTTTTTAATCAGATTATTAAAATATCAATTTTTTTCAGTTCTAGAAAAAAAAAAAATTAAATGATTGGAAAAACGTAAATATTCAGTGAAAAATATATATGTAAATAAGATATTTTAAAGTTATTTTGCATAAATATGTATGAATAAATACTTATAATCTGTAAAAATATGATAAACAGATAACCTTTACTGATAACAGGTGGCGCCACACCTAGACTTAAATTGCTAGGATTGTTTGTATGAACACTGGCATTTGTAAATTTTAAAACTAAAAAACATAAATTTGAGTTACGAATAACTTAATTACATTTATGCAAATAATAGCTCTTATATCAATGTATCCAAATCAAGGGATGAAAACTTCAGAAAAAAATGTTTATTTTTTGATTTTTTAATACAACTTCATAACATTAGCGGCTGGGCCTCATGTAGCAGATGAAAGCAGAAGAATCACATGATCACTTCGGTAGCATATAGTTATTTTCAATTTAGAACTTAATTGGATAGGTTTTGAAGGTTTTAAACAAAGTTAAAATATTTAAAGGTTTTAATATACTGTTACAAATATTTTAAGAGCAGCATAGATGTTAACCTGTATTTTTTTAATGAAGTGTTCAAAGAGTCATTTATTCGTTTGTAGATTTGCTGGAATTTGTGTCTGAATGAAAAGTGTCGTTTGTTTAGATCTGGTTTTTTATAATAGCTTAATTTTAATTTAGAACTTAATACATTATAAATGGATATAATATGCATGTTTTATGTGAAAATATGCTGAACAGACATGATTCTAAGTGGAAGAAATTATCATTTAGCTGTCATATGTTTTTCATTAGACCTAACTAACATGGCGTTTAGCTACAGTCGATTCGCACCAGAATGGTTACCTACACTTTTCTAAATTCAGAATTTATTATAAGTAGATGTACAGTCTCTATCTCATAAACTCCAGAAAAAAAAGTAGCTAGAACAGGATCAATATTTCTACTTATATATAACCATATTTATCGGTATCTATATTCAAGTTAAGTTATACCTAAGAAAATATGTGATAATTTAATGCATGAATTTTGTACTGTTTAAGGAAATGAAAATTGTCTAATCGGCTACTTAATTGGCAATTAAAATTTAGTGCAGTTTATTAAAATATGTCTTGTTTATTATTTTTCATTCTGTTTTTAGATTCAAAGTTTCCACCAATCTCTTTATGCTGATATTTTGAAGGATCTTCTGTTATCATCTTGGTCAAAGCTTTTACACTTAAGAAAATGTCATCGATTACAGAAGGAAAATCTTCTAGCAAACAGCCCTTTCTTCCTAAAAATGGTGATAAACATTCCTCCATAGTTACAGAAGAAAAAGTTTTTATTTGTGAAGTATGTTCCAAAGGATTTTCTACGAAATTTAATCTAACAAGACATCTCATGACGCATACAGGTGGAAAACCATTTATTTGTGAAATATGTTCCAAAGGATTTTCTCAGAATTGTACACTAAGAAGTCATCTCTTGACGCATACAGGTGAAAAATTGTTTATTTGTGAAGTATGTTCCAAAGGATTTTCTACGAAATTTAATCTAAGAAGACATCTCTTGACGCATACAGGTGAAAAACCGTTTATTTGTGAAATATGTTCCAAAGGATTTTCTCAGAATAGTGATCTAAGAAGACATCTGTTGGCTCATACTGGAGAGAAACTCTTTGTTTGTGAAATATGTTCTAAAGGATTTTCTCTGAAGTGTGCTCTAAGAAGCCATCTCTTGACCCATACAGGAGAAAAACCTTTTGTTTGTGAAATATGTTCTAAAGGATTTTCTCTGAAGTGTGCTCTAGGAAGCCATCTCTTGACCCATACAGGGGGAAAAACCTCTTGTTTGTGAAATATGTCCCAAAAGATTATCTCAAAATAAGGATCTCAAAAAACATTACTTGATACATACAGGAGAAAGACCCTTTGTTTGTGAAGTATGTTCTAAAGAATTTTCTGTGAAGTGTGCTCTAAGAAATCATCTCTCAACGCATACAGGAGAAAAAGCTTTTGTTTGTGAAATATGTTCCAAAGGATTTCCTCAGAATAGTGTCCTCAGGAGGCACCTCTTGATACATACTGGAGAGAAACCCTTTGTTTGTGAAATATGTTCTAAAGGATTTTCTCTGAAATGTAATCTAAGAAGCCATCTCTTGACCCATACAGGGGAAAAACCTTTTGTTTGTGAAATATGTCCCAAAAGATTTTTTCATAATAGTGATCTAAGAAGGTATCTTGCGACACATACAGATGAAAAACCCTTTGCTTATGAAATATGTTCCAAAGGATTTTCTCAGAATGATAATCTCAGATGCCATCTCTTGACACATAAATTAAAAACCTGTTATTTATGAAATATGTTCCGAAAGATTTTCTCAGTATATTTTTCTAAGAAGTCATCTCTTGATCCATACAGGAGAAAAAGTTTTGTTTCTGTTAGTTTTGTTTGTGAAATATGTTCCAAAAGATTTTCTCTGAATGGTCATCTAAGAAACCCATCAACTAACTAATTTTAGAGAAAAGAAAACCTTATCTTTGTAAAATATGTTCCAAAGGATTTTCTGATAACTGTTATCTAAAAACATATTCTTTGTCTTAACACCAAATAAACATTTTCTGAAAATATATATTTGTATTTCAAAAATTGAGTATGAACCCTGTACATGTCACTGCATTTACTATTATTACATCTCTTGTGTTTTAGCATTTAGTAATAAAATAAAAATGTGCACTTTTATTCCTAAATCCTCAAATTCCTTCACACCATATTGTGTTTTTGATAATAAGGAAATAACTCCTGACTAATTCATTTGGTTACAGTAAAAAAAAAATGATAGTTAGTACAGTATGGGACCCGTTATCCGGAAACCCCATATCCAGAATGCTCCGAAATCCGGAATGCAGAATGATCACTGAAAAATAATTTGTTTCATTTCAAAAACGTATAATCGTGCTATATTTTTTAATGGTGTGAATGAGCATGAAGTTAAAGACTTTAAAATTTAAAAAAAGAAAAATTATTACAGATCTGCTGGACTAAGCTAAACTTTCATGTTCAGAAGCTCAATTGTTGGATCAAGAACCAGTAGAAGATTGTCTTATTGCTGATTCAGTAAGTGATCAGATGACTGGCAGTGAGATTTGTGACATAATGCCAAGGGATATGTCTAATGGAAGTGACGATGAAGACAAGCAGAATGAGGTGGTAAAAAGATTTCAAATGAGCTATTAATATTTTTCAATTGAACAGATGATTTGTGGAATGCAACAAACAAGCTAATCCCACAAACAGCAAATCGTGTCAGTATACAGAAGCAATTATTGCAAAAGACACACTATAAGCAACCAATATTAATGAAAATGTTGTAAAAAACCAAATCAAAGGATTCTGCTCTCTTCTTATACGCTAATGTAATTTTCTTTTTATTTGAATCGTAATTTAGAAGTTTTTTTTTTTTATTATTCTGTGTAAATAAATTATTAAATTAATTTATAATTATGTATTTTCACATATTATTCATACTTTATACATTTCATACCGTTATTTTGAACTGTTCTTAACATTTATTGTAAAGTGTTCCGAATTATGGAAAAACCCCTTATTCGGAATATCTCAGGTTCCAAGCATTCCGGATAATGGATCCTATACTGTACTCATTTTTTTTTTTTTTCACATTAACTCTTTAAGACCTGGTAAGTTTTGGTAGAAATTACATGTTGGTGGTTAACCCTAATTAATTGGATCCTAGAAAAATATGTATGCTAATCACTCATAATTAAACAAAGCTAAAAATGTAGTAAAAGTGATATAATACCTTTATTTAGATTAACGCTTGTTTCATTACACAAATTTAATATCTCCCTTGTTGCAAAACCTTCTATGAAATTTAAAAAATATAGTATGAAGAAAATAGATCCAATTGAATCTAACCATTTATCAGGAGTGTATGAAATACCTTTCACCAAAGAAGATGAAGCGAATCTGTTTTATGTAGGTATGACAAGCAAAAAACTAACTAGAATCAAAGAACATATAGCAGACATCACCTACAACAGGAGAACTGCAGTTTTGGACAGATTGTGCAGCAAAGAACCTTTACAAATCTATATTAAAAGTAGCAGAATAATTTATCCGTCAAGATTTTATCCATCCATGAATCAATAGAGATACATTTACACAACGGGAATATTTGCAATGATTCAGTGTCCCTTGAATTACCTAAAATTTGGAAAGAGTTGCTTTGCTATTTTAATAACAATATTAAAAATTAATCCACGCTTACAAATATCCCATTTTATTTTATATTTGCACAGATTTTCATTATGCATGAAGTCGCGTGACATTTTTTATCAAGTTATTTTTTTAAAAATTTGTTTGCAAAAATATTTCTATCATTAATGATTTTGAAAATGTCGCCATTTGTATGATGAAACAAGTGTTAATCTAAATAAAGGTATTACATCACTTTTATAGCATTTTTAGCTTTGTTCTGATCCTATTTGACCAAAAAGGAATTTTAAAAATTCTGATGCCACGTCACGTCAAGGGAAGATCCACACAATTGTGTGATGCAGGCTCAACTGTAAACAGTGTGTTATAATGTATGATAAATGTCCATAGATGAAATATATCTCTGACGTACATTTGGATCACGATATCCTTCCTTCCAAATCTATTTTTTATTTGGTCAGTGGCTTTAAGGTAATTTGCTGCTGTTGGGGAAAAGTTTTCTACTGCAAGCACAGTTTTCTCCAAATGAATTTTCTTGAATTGTGACCATAAGGCAAGATAATATTTTACTTCACCACTGAACTTCTTCAGTTGTATTTTAGATAATTTAAATTTTCTCTTTTCCGGAATTATCGTCTGTGGTAATTTCGAATCTTCCGTCAAACTTTATCTTCATTATTATTTTGGAATATCGACCATGATACTCTCCTGCAGCAATAAAATCGTCTTCATATTCTTTTTCAGTACCTTCTATTTGCAAAAGATTATCTTCTATTTCCTTTTGGTTGTCTCCAAGTCGTTTAAACTTGCCTTTCAGCTGTACTTCTAGTACAGCAAAAAATCCGAAATATCAAAAAGAAAAGCTGAGTAAAGTGCATTAAAATTGTCAGATAGATAAAAAGATTCGTCTACAATATACAAGACTCCAAATGAATAACACCATTCCTTTTCTGGCAATTGGTTTTTTACGTCCATATCTGGCCTTAGAGGGGGTGAAATCAGGTGACCGCCTGGGACAATAAAAGCCATGCGGTCAAAAATTTACAAAATAAAAAGTAAAAGCTCAATAATTTTGTTGTTTTGAGTCGCACATAATTTTGAAAAATAGCATTGGGTTCAGGAAAGTATCTAGATATATCAGTCCATATAATTTTCCTATGAAGATTGGTATAAGTGATAATTCCAGAAAACTGGTGTAGATAGTACTGGAAAATATTTTACAGTACTGGAATTCATTGTTATGTCTGCAGTAAATCTTTGTTTTTAAGTTACTAAGACAATGTGACTTAAAATACCTCAATTGTAATAATTTGTAATATTACAAAAACAGTAAAATCTGGAATAATTAAATCTGCCTATAATAGAATCATGTCTTAAATGAAAAATTACATGGTCGCAACCGAAAGAATACCAATAGTTATACCTGCTAAGACTGAAACCTGTATAAAATGGAATTATTTCTGCTTCCTTTCGAATTCTTTTTTCCAGATTTTAATGAATAAATATTTGAGAAAGCTGATTACGTTTTGCAATATTACGTATTCTACTGTTACAAATTTTAAATTTCAAAATAATTCAGCTAGTAGAAACTTCGTTTTTTAAACTTTTAGTCTCGTAAACAAATTTTATCTTTGTTTCAGTAAAGTTTATTCAGAATTCATACAGCGATTTTTGAAAATTTATATGCAATTTTAATAGCTTTTTCGTGTTTGCCCGGCCATTTCTAAGCAATATAGATTTTTTTTCTGCATTTTTTTAAGTTTGTCATTTTTAATGGCATTTTCAGTTTTTTCCCGATTTGCTGCGATTTTTCTACACTAATAGAAGAAATCCTGATTATGTCTTCAGCTGAATGCAGTAAATTTTGTTTACTTTTCAATAAGTTTTATTTGGAATTCATTCAAATTTGAAATTTTTCGCATTTCGTGTGAATTTTAACGAACAAGGGCAATGTTGGGTGGGTCATCTAGTATTCAAAAAGGAGAAAATTTGAGTAAATATTACTCGTAAAATTAACAGGTTTTTTTCATCAAGTAGTAATTAGTAAATACGTGATGTAAAAACCAGCATAATGAATATGATAGACAGCCAAAATACATTTAGAATAAAGCTATTTGAAAAAGAAAACAGAAGATCTGGTTACTTTCAATTTTGAAACCGGTTCTGAAAATGAAAGTGTAATTCTAAAAAAATATCTGCAACTAAAATCGAAAAAGTGAATAAAAAGGAGCGATGTAGAGATGGACCTCAGCTATCCAATACAAAAAAAAAGTATTTAAAAATGTGGAAATGCAAACGAAGTATTAGAAAATAACCTCCTTATAGGATTAGCATTAGCTCACGAGTGTCTTCGCCTGCTCAAAAACACGAAACTTTCTGACCCATTTTCGGACTCATTTTTAAACGTAAAGGCATAAATTTTGCAGGATTGATTATTGAAGCGATTTAGAATTGAAATGCATTTTTCATTTCGTTTCTTGATAAATGTATTAGCAAGTTAAAAGCGATTTTAATCCTGTGAAGACTGGTTTTTCTCCTATCTGTCGCTGTCACAACCGAAAATTTGGTTAGAAACTTTCACAATATAAAGAATAACACAAATCTGAAAAAGAAATTTTGTGGTTACTAAAAAAAGAAAATGTCTTTTGATTACATTGTTGCTGAATAACAACAGCTGCCGCTGCCGTGTTTCTGAACAAAAATGAATTAAAAAATTTGTCGGAAAGTAGGTCCCTTTAAATTTGAAAACAGCCTTAAGGTTATGAAAATCAACAAATGATACAGGTATTTTCTAAATTGGATATTTTACAAAAGAGAAAAAGTCATTGTGTGAAGTATGTTTTAGGGTAATCACAAAACAAATGTATATTTTTAGTCGCATTGATAAAAAATTTTTTAATTATTCATTTATATCCGGATATTTTGCAATTTCGTTTCCAGTTAATTGATTTATGAACAAATTAAATTATAATTTAACTTATAAAATCAAATTAATTTACATTTATGTATTTTTTTAAAAATATTGGGTGAGCTCAACACCATTTTAGGGTGAAATGACACTGCTATTTTGCTTTCTTTGACAGTTTTGGGAAGTTATTATTTCAAGTTATGATATGTTAGAATTTTTTTTGAGTAGAATATAAAGTTGCAATTTTATTTAATTATGTCCTTAATGAGTCTTCATTTCATGTACTTTAATATTTACTATTGTACGATGAATTTGACAACAATTTAAAACGCAAAAAAGTAAAAATAATAAAAATGGTCATTTAATGCAAATACAGTGTGACTTCAGAAATCCGGCATAAAAATCATCTTTTCTCTTCCTTTTTCTTTTACACTTTCAAGTTATGGGAGAAGAAAAATAACAATTTTTTATGAATTAAAAAATTCGAGATTGAAAGTAAAAAAGCAAAAAAAGAATATTTGACTTTTTTTCATTTGTCAGGAGAGATTATTTTCTGTGAGCTGCACTGTTGCTTAGCAACGGGAATAACTTTGGGGACAAATTTGGCGAATGCATGACACAATATATGGCCGATATAAATTTTAGGCAACGGCGGCATCAATGCTGAGGAAGAATTTTCAGGCTTTCACATTTCCTGTCAAAAGGCCACAATTTATGAGCTGTTGAACGTGCAAAATCTGAAAATGCATTAAGTATCGAAAAAAGGGATATAGATGACTGGCTAAGCATTCACGAAAATGTATCAAGAATAGAGGTGGGCAACATCGTTCCTTTTAAAGAATCGTTCACTGAAATGAACGAGCTCTTGGGAGTCGTTCCTGTTGGAATCGTTCCGAAAAAAGGAACGAATTTGAAAAATAAAGGATTCCAAGGGGAAAAAACACTTCTGAGATAAAGGGAACAACATGCAATCCATAATATTTATTACGAATTTATTTTCTTATGTATCCATCCATTTTTTTACGCATCTTTACGTCGCCTTAATTTTGTAAAGTTTTGGACAGAGGATTTTGTTTTTAAAACTTCATTTCATTGATCAGTGTGTGCAATTAATTTGTAATTATTTCTAACTTTATAATTTATGACATTAAGCATAATTTCTCTTGAAAATTTACCCCTGGTTCCTGGTTGACCTTTCATTTACCAATGTACTTTATCAAGGAAATTTTACTGTAGCTTCGGTTTTGGCAATAAGGGCGGCGCGGCGCTCTATTCGATTTTCAGTGTAATCATTGGTTTCTCTTGAAAATATGTCGTCAAACAACCGTTCCTTTATATTATTATTTTATACAGTGTGTCTTTACTCTCAACAGTGTCCAATGACTAATTCATATACAGTTAGTCATAGACCTATAGTTCCAATTACAGAAATGTTTTAAATAAGGTAAAAAATTATTCTGAAAGTCGTTTGAATCAATAAAAATATTTCTAAAAAAGCTACGAAATTTAATTTTTTATACGGTCCCCCGGCCCTATAAGTGACATTTAGTAAAAATTTCCTGTTCCCTTAAACGAAAGACAAAAAAAGTCCCATTCATCTAACACTAAAATTGACGAAGTTATACAAAACTTTGAAATGCAAGACTTATGCCATTTTTCTGCATCTGAATACACATGATTTTAGCCATGCTTCTAGGGTTCGTAAACAAAGTGCTTAAAATATTTGAAGGATTTATTTCATGTTTATCTGCGCTTTGAAAGAAATCGTATTACGACAGATTTTTGTAAGGATTTGAAGCTATTTCTTTTCATGATTTTTTTAACAAAAATTATGCTATTTTTATAAGCTTTTATTTAACCCATTAACCGCCAAACTATAAAGTAGGAAGTTTCAAATTTCTTGTTCAAAGCCGCTTGTCACCCCAATTTATCACCAGTAATTTTCGCTTTATTAAAATATCAAAATTTCTGCCAATAAATAAGGCAATTTCTTAAATTCTAAAATAGTGGTGACAAAGTAATTAATTTAAGCATGAGCAATTATTTTGACCGTTGCGTGAACGCAACACCAGCGTGTAATGTAATAATTTGAAACGATCGTATGTATGTCTTTCCAGTTCAAAATTTGTACTCAAAATTCAACTCACTTTTAAATATCTGACCGAGGTTAAATTTTACATATTGACGCAAATCTGATGACAATGTAATATTATGATTTTCAGTGCTTACCATTTGTACTTATTTTACAGGGTAACACAAAAAATTTCGGATAGATTACTGCCAACAAGTTTACGAAAAAGTTTTAGATGAAATAACACAAGACTGCGATGGTTGTGTGTTTTATGTATTTTTTACCACTGAATCCGAAAATTATCCTCATTTTTAACCATCATGTCAGGATTTTTCACAAATAGTAAATTTCAAAATTGGAAAAATAGCTGATACTATAAAATAGAATCGATGGTTGTATTTTTTAACTTTTACGATTGATTTGTATGTGCTTTTTAGATAAGCACATACTACTTGTGAAGGTAATTTTCACAGGTAGAATGTGAAAATTACCTTTATATTTAACCACCATTTTAGACATTTTTGCAAATAGTAAATTTCAAAGTTAAAAAATAGCGAAAATATGATACTATAAAATAGATGTAAAACTTCTGTTATTCAATTTAATTTTATTTAATTCAACAATTTATTCAATTTTTGACTTATACTTAGAGTTGCAAAGCGTGAAAAAAACTTGGTTTATTCCCGGGAATAAAACGGGTTTTTTGGGAAGGAAATTTTAAAAAAATTTCCGGGAGTTTTCAGAAAATTAAGCATGAAAATTCTTTTATTTATCATTTTCAATTATTTTTAATGATTTCAATTTTTGTCAATATAAACAAAACTAATAACATAAAAAAATAGCACGCTTTACATGAAAACTAACGAAATACAAGCTTAAGCTGCAGAAATATTAAGTAAGAGAAATTAAAAAATTTGGTATTTTAATCGTCGATAAGTAAAAAGTGAAAGAGGCAGATGAGAGATTCATCTTCCTTCCCTGGCATGAATATAAACTTCAACTCTCTTCTTTGAATCAACGAATGTAAACAAAAAAGAAAATGAACAAAATTAAAAGAAATCAATGTAAAAATACAAAGCAACTCGTTAGAAAATTAATATAAAATATGCCTGAAAACGAGGTGTGCGAGCCAACAGAACTGAAAAAAAAAAAAAAAAAAAAAAATTAAAGAAACATTCATATCCTCACCTATTTACAGCCGCCATTGTTATAAAGTTAATTAATTATAAAGTCTTAGACTCTAAAATCATAAGTTTTGTGAATTCATAAAGTGAAATCTATCTTTTTGGAACATTTTTCACTGAAATTTCTTTTAAATAAAAATTTCAAGCTGGAAAATACTGGTTTTGTTTATCTTCAAAACTCCTTCAAAATTTCCAATATTCCCCAAAATTCCGGGTTTATTTCCCAAAATTCCTGGGTTCATTCCAGCCCCTCAAAAACTGCGGGTTTTTTGCAACTCTACTTATACTGGGATTCTTACATACAAACAGCTCGGGGATCCGATGATGTGGGAGGGGAAGAGGTTCAATTAAAATTTTGAACTTTTAAACTTTGAAATTTACAATTTTCGAAAAATCCTGACGTGATGGTTAAAAATGAAGGTCATTTTCGGATTCAATAGTAAAAAATACATAAAAATCAATTATCGAAAGGTAAAGAAATAATAATCACATCTATTTTATGCTATTAGATTTTCGTTAATTTTTCACTTTTAGCTTTCAAATTCACGATTTGCAAAAAATCTGTACTTAGTGATAAAAAATGAAGGCCATTTTTGGATTCAGTGCTACAAAATACATAAGAACTAATTATCAAAAGCTAAAACACATGACACAACACAAATTTGCATCCTAGTGTAATCTAATAACATTTCAAAATATGTGTCATTTTGTAAAGAATCGAGGCTGTTGCTTTTCAACATTTTATTTAACAAAAATTCTATTTTTTTTCCTGTTATATGTTTAGTACAAGCTGTATATTTTGCATTAATATTTCAGAATGATTATAGATTTCAAATTAATAATGCAATGTTAATTTTTATCAACTATTTTTTTTTATATATCTGACGATTATTTATATTTCTAGTAAATTTGTAAATGACACCTATTTCGCAGCAAAAAAATATACTCCAACTTTAAACAGCCATTACTCCAGTCAGTTTTAATTGTAGAATAATAGGACTTTTTTTTTGTCTTACTTGTAAGTCTAATCAATGCAAAAACCCTTGACAGGTTAAAAGTTTCTGACGCAGCACTTTATCTTATGCTCTAAGAATTTGAAATATGGAACTTAAAAATACTGGTATCAAATTTTGAGTGACGTTATGCTATTTCTTAAAAAATATATTTGTATATATTTCACCATTTTATTTTTGTTTTATTTATAATCGCATGTGCAAAAGTTATGTTCAACATGAAAAGCTGCATAAAATTTTATTCGCTGTTGCTTTATCATTTACATCTCTCATAAATTCAAAATATGTGTTTTAAAAGATATGATATAAAATTTAAGTGACGCCTTGATGTGACTTTAAAAGGTTTGTTTTTTAAAATTCAATTTAAATTATTTTTGACTTGGTTAAAATATTTTTTTTACATCTACACAATACTTTTAATTTTCCAATTCACTGTTAAATATATCACTTTCATTGAATTTATACTATGCATTGAAATGTATTTATTTCAATAAATTGATTTATCTTTTGTGTCATGCTATTCAAAATTATGAGTAAGATTTATGTAAATGGTTTATTTGCGTCAAACTATCCTTTTTCATACATTTCATGTAGTTTGGACACAATGACGCAAAGAAACCATTTACATAAATTTACTCACAATTTTGAATAGCGTGACACAAAAGATAAATCAATTTATCGAAATAAATACATTTCAATGCATAGTATAGATAGAGACAAGAGCTGGAAACAAGTAAATTGTTATTTGGTTCATCTGAAACATATTTATTTGATTTTTAAAAAATCGCCCATGTCATTTTCGAGAGAAAAAAAAAATCGAATTATTTAACGAATGAGAGTTTTCCCAGAAAAAAGAAAAGTGTTATTCACCTCACCTTAATCACATTTATATTATGTATCAATTTAAAAATAATCGTTAGAACCGTTTTCGAGATTTTCAAATTAGGAACTTCCTCGATATTATACCAACGTTTTCACTTTAAAAATGGCTATTTAGATCTCAAAATATACTGCACGTAGAAATGCAAAAATTTCAGTATACGATTAGACTGCAGATATAAGACTGTTCTACAAAATTCAGAACAATAAGACATATATCTGCTGAGTTATTAAAAGGCGGCTTTTCGCGTTTTCTTTGATGTCGAGTTAGCTGTATATATGAGTTCCGCCATCTACGAATTCTATGATACGATACGATTTTAACGATACGATACGATACGATTTTAGGCTTAAGGCTGCGTCACTCGAAATACTACCGTCTTCCATGATAGGTAAATTTTACTAAATATAACTTGAAGGATCGGGGGACCGTATAAAAAATTAAATTTCGTAATTTTTCAAGAAATGATTTTATTGACCCAAATCACTTTTAAAATACATCTTTACCCCATTCAAAACATTTTTGTAATTGGAACTATATGGCTATGATTAACGGGTTTAAGAATTAGCCATTGGACATCGTTGAGGGCGGACATCCTGTTATACAAAATTTTATTATTGTTCTGATATTTGTCACCAGGGTCTACGAATTTTTAGTCTCATAGAGTCCTCTTCAAAATCTACCTCTAGGTAATCTTGATTTCATTTTTCCTTCTGAATCTCATTTTTCATTTGGATGGCCCTACTGGTTAGGATATGTAACTTGTTAAAGTAGATTGCATTTTTGTCCGTTTTGTTCCAGTGTCCATAGTTTCAATAACTTTATTCCATTTATCGTCTTTCTCCTCAGTCTCCTAACTTTACGCTTTTACTCAGAGAGGATATTTCGTATAATTCATCAACATTATTATCACTGCCTTCATGATCTGGTTCAGAAGTGGAACACCCTATTCTAAAGCAATCATCTTGTAGTGCAATTCAGTGTTATATATCAATTTTAATGCATTTGAAATAGGTTAATGTCATTAAAATACACAATAATGGCAAACGATTTTTTCCCGTTGACCATAATGTTACGGAATACTTTTGAGTGCCCTTGTAAATGAACTATTAATGCTACACTCTTCATATTTAATACCAAACATCCCACGGTAAACATCATTAACATATATCAATTGCGTGGGAATCCAAGTATATTTACGGGAGTGAGGCATATCGCACACTGAAGAAAGAGCGACATGAAGCGTAACACGAAGGGCAAAAACCAGTCGAAACAAAGAACGAAGTTGTTTCAAACTTGTTTTAAACCAGTTTTTCTAGCGAATTCAAGCGACATGTCTTTTATGTGTCGCCTTAGTGTGTGACTTGCCTTAGAGCGTGAACAGACGGACTGTCGGACAGACGAACCACATTCATAAACACTAACTTTGTTGGAAGTGTTAAAAAGTAAAGCACGTTTTTGCACACTGACTTTTCTGAGTGACTGATGTATGTCTTGTCTTATACCTTAATATTGCTATTTGTGAACTGCTGTTAACTACACAGAATTCCAATAAACTTACAACTCTTTTTGAATCTTCAATTTCACGAATACCTACACACAGAAAAAACTGTTTTGTTGGAACAACAAAAATAAAGTTGTGCCAACTAAATTTTTTAGTTGGTATAGCTCCAACCAAAGTTTGGGTTGGACTGACCAAATCATTTTGTTGGCTTAATGTAGTTGTTCCAACCAAACAAATTTGGTACCTGTAACCAAATTTATTTGGTTGTTATAACAAAATGGAAATCCATCTGGTAGTTCTAACCAAATAGATTTGGTTACAACAACTAAATCTATTTAGTTGTTAAAACCAACTTGAAATCTCTTTGGTAGTGGTAACCAAATGGATTTGATTACAACAAACATATCCATTTGGTTGTTATAACCAAATAAATATCAATTTAGTTATAATAACCAAATAGATTTGGTTACAGGTACCAAATTTGTTTGGTTGGAACAACTACATTAAGCCAACAAAATGATTTGGTCAGTCCAACCCAAACTTTGATTGGAGCTATACCAACTAAAAAATTTAGTTGCCACAACTTTTTTTAAATTTAGTTATCACAACTTGTTTTAAATATTTGTTTCAAATACTTTTTTATGCTAATTTTTCAGAAGAGCATGGTTTCCAAATTACTACATAAGAAATCTTCACTTTAAGATTTCAGATATTTTTACTCGCATGCAGACTATGCAGGAATCTGAAGAAGAACATAAATAGGCCATGACTCTCAATTGAGTTGTCGTTGGTTATCCCTGACTTTATACCAAGTCAGTTCACAAGAAACCCTGGACCAAATCTCTGATTACTGCTTCTAGTCATTTTTGTTGAGCCGCTGCACACTGCAAGAGACTAACTGCTCTGCATGAAGAATTGATGCTTACTTCATGACTACTCTAACTCATAATGATACTAATGCTACTATGAATGCATACTCCTACTACTTGAAATGCTAATGAGACTGATACTTCATTTCTCATATATATAAAACTTATTCTTTCTTAGAATGAGGGGAAGGCAGGGTCCTGAATAAACTTAAACAACCCCCAATAATGCCAGACAATCTTCAGCTCGGCCCTTCACTTAGAGCCCTGGCACAACCTGTCTAAGCTATTGTACTCATCCAAACTTCTAGACGCCCTCATAAATTCTCAATTTCAGTGGAACCAATTTAATTCCATCATAAGACAACTTTGTCCGTCATCTAAAAACTTAGGAAAAATAGAGCTACACTTTTGTATATACATATTAAGCTTTCAAAAACAGTAATTAAATACATAAAATAAATTAGTAAAAATAATATTAATACAATAAATATTTTACAAAATTCATTTCGAAGTGTTGAGGAAAGATCTCCACAATGGGTACAAAACTTTTTTTCGTCCGCCTTTTTGTATCTATTTATATAAAATCCAAATTTCTGGGTGTCCCTCACAATTCCGGTAGGACCACCTCATTGTAATGAGCAATTGTTGAAAATTACTAATGCAGAGTTACCACCGTAGCACCAAATTTTGACTAAGTTGGCGAAATATCGACAAATTTGATGAAATATCACCAAATTTGGCGACAAAAATAAGTTGTCATATATGAAGCCAACTTGACAATAGCTAGCTAATTTGTCGAAATTACCATTTAAAACCACTGATATTTTATTATCGAGCTCACCACAATTTAATTTAAAAATCACGCTTTTAAGGGATTTTTTTGTCAATCTATAGGTGAGAATTTAAAGTGTAATATACGAAAATGTACGTCTTTACATTTTCATCCTGATTCTACTAACAACATAACAGCCAACAGACGGTGCTGTACTGTCTGAGCTCCTACCTGCCCAATTTTAATGTGCTTTATGTACTTTTCCAATATAGGGGCATTGGCGAGACAGAGAAAACGAAATTTTGCAAGATATTTTCTAGCAAATTATTCACTGTTTCATATACACAAGTAATTTTCCTATATTTATACAAAGAAGCCATTTAACTACTTTTGTATACAAACTTAAGTAAATTGTATATAAAAGAAACAACAATAATATAGATATAAATAAAATATTTATAGATTATATAAATAAGTTCATTAAATTTGTTTTCATAGCTGTTGTAATCATTTGGCAAAATATCTCACTTCTGAAGCCCAAATTATGACAAACTTTCAAAAAATACGCCAAGGCCATATTGGAAAAGTGCCTCGCTTTATATGGTCGGATACAAAACTTAAATTCTCGGTACTTTTCCATTTCAGGGACCTTGGCTAAGAAGGAAAATTAGCAACATATTTTCTGGCAACCTATTCGCTGTTTCATTTCATATACACACACATTTGTTTTTCAATACTTATACAATTTATTTAGCATAAAGAAGCCATATACTTAATTTTATAATACAGACATGACCTGTAATCTGCAAAAAGCCTCATATCTGCACAACACTTGGAAACAAGCTGTGCGGATTAGTGGTCTTCTAATGTTTTACAGTTTTTCAACAATGAATTTCGTTGTTGAAAAACTGTTATGAACTGTTGTTTTCATCTATCACTGCGGAAAAAGGGAGAAAAACTCATATTCTTGCATATGTGTAGAATGTATCTTTGTATTTTATTTTCTGTCATTTTTGACGAGCTATCTTTCTAGTTTAAAATATTTATTAGCCATTATTTAAGTAAAATGGCCAACCAACTCTGTTGAGATCTTGATAAGTCCTGCATACATGTTATATCCAAATCTGTTCACAAATTTGAATGCTATCAACATTTGAACTGAAGGTGGTATTGGTGTATTAGGGTCATGATCATGAAAATATGGCAACTTTTCTGAAATTGCTTCCCTTGAAACAAGCTGCCACACGTAGCTCCTAATTGAAGCCAACGAAAAATTTAAAACACATCTTCAAGTTTCAAAATGATAGTTTGTTTGCATTAGTTTTGCACTGTAAGGTTACAAGGACTTCATTCTACAAGCAAACCCCACCCCACCCCTCGGAAAAAATTATTTACATAAAAAATGACAGGGTGTTTATTTCACAGATATAAATGAATGATACTGCATTACCATGCTTCAGCTTCTTCCTCTTCCATTGAATTAAGCCTTTCCCCTCTAAACGTTGCATCCATTATATTAGCTAAAAAATGCTCAGGTCCAATAACCTGTTTGTAGCCTGTAGCGTTTCAGTATAACTTCTTTGTGTCCCTGCTATGCGGTGCTGTAGGCAGCAGGGACCCAATTCGAGGTTTATTCGCTTTGAGACCTCATATTATTAGAGGTCCCAATAAAAGAAGGGGCATGAGGGGGGGCGAAACCAACTAATTTAATTATTATAGTTACTACAAAATTAAAATTAATTATTCATCATGACAACTAAAATGTATTTAAAAGTGATAAGATAAGAACTCACTTTTATCACTTGATAGTAACTGTGTTTACTTGTGTAATAGTCACACTTTTTTGCCAATTTTTCATTGTGAAAGCCTAAAGGGGAGTATTCTGTGTGGAAATCTACTATACGATATTGTACACTCTAATGCTAAAACATCGCTGGTATAAAAAAAACACATTATAATAAAATTAGTAACTTACCAAATGTTTCTAGATTATGTGTTGTTTATTAAATATAATTTTTCTGTTTATGGTAATATTTTTATAGACATAAAATTTACAAATAACCTTTGTGAAAATTTTGACAAAAAATTCTCATAATAAATCACTTTCACTGGATGTATCAGTATCACGATTGTAATGTGAATCGGTGCCTGAAAAATCTCTGCCATTCCATAAAATGTCATATTCGCTTCCAAGATAACCATCTTCAAACTTTTTGAAATTATATCGCTTGTCATTACAGTCAAGCTTTGAAATATCAAACAACACATTAGTTCCAGGGATGGACCCCTTACTTTTCCACTGGGAGTTTTTCTTTGTTCCCATTGACATCCAATCACCACATACTGTCTTTAAACGTTTTGTTAACCGATACGACCAACGGGTGCAGAATTGATGTAAGTCCTTCAGAAATTATCAGAAGATCTGTTTTGCCTTCTGAAAGTTCCTTCTTTACATCATCAAAAAGCTATCCTCGGAAGCTATCGAGTACCAGCAAGGCTGGTTTTATTTAACAATGATCCACACTTTTTCTTCCAAACATTGCAAATCTAATTTTCATCATTTTTTCATCCATCCAATTTATGCAAAAAAAAATATTTTGACGATTTTTTTCTGCTTCAAATCGGGGGTGCAACTATTACTCGAGTAAACATGATATTCAGTTAATTATAATAGTAATAATAATTAATAATAGTAAATAATAATTAATATTAATAGTATTAATATTATTTTATAATATCAGTTAATAAATTTATCCTAAATAAATTAATATTAGAATAGAAAAAATTTATTAACTGATATTATAAATAATAATAAATAGATCAAATGTAAAAAAAAATACAACTTAATAAATGTATTTTTAATGAGTACGCACATATATTATATAAATATACAGAAAAATAACTAAAACTCACAAAACCCCCATAAAAACCCGAGTTTTTGCCAACCCTGCTATATTTAAAACCAGAATTTACTAAAAACGTACTAATGATACAAAATAGTTATTTTCAAATAAATTCAACAATTAGGATATCAATAATTAACCCTCCGTCTACCAGACGGGTCCATTGGACCCGACAGGTACATACAAAATATTCATTCAAACCAGAAATTTCTTTAAAATAAACTAAGTATATAAACCAGACAAAAATAAGGTAAATAAATAAGTTAAATAGTTTTAAATAAAAATTCTGGTGTAGAACGTTTTATTAAAACTTGAATAAAATTCCCGGTAGATCTAGGGTTAATAAAATATTTTTCAAAATTAGTCACAGTTTAAATTATATCCCCTATATATCTTTCTACATAAAATAATAGTTGACGACTACCTGAAGTATAACAATTTGGAAATTATAATACACAAATGCAGAAAAAAGATGCCGTCATTAAAGAAACTCGACCAGAAAAAAAATATACATAAAGAATAATGTAAAAATTAATTTATTATTTAATGTTAGTTGTTAGCATTTTAAAATATTTGTTAATTATGTTAGTATTTACAATATATTAAATCGCACAAAATCAACCTTCATACAAAAGAACATTTTGAATCCTACTCGATTTAATGTAAGACATGGATTTTAGAATGTCAGTATATAGTTAAAGTTTTTCAGCTTCTGTCATGTCAGATACATGCTCTTCAAAAGATGAAAAAAAAAAAAAGAAACATTTTTGTTCTTCTACTCTCGTTTTTTTTTAATTCCTCCAAATAGGCAGATCTTCACTATCTAGATTTTCTCCAATGGTTGCACTGATATCACCATCAGCTACATCATCATTTGGTTGATCACCAAAATTGCATAAGTCCTGTATGCTGAGACTCTAGCAGAAATCAGGAACACATCCTTACATACGTGCAGTATGAAGAGAGTCTAGAAGGAAGAAAGGAAAAAATAAATTGAAACGGAACATATTTAAAAGAGAAAATAGTTAAATTAAACATATCGAAAAGTGGGAAGGGTTGGGCTTAGGGCCCTGAAGCTATTGAATGACCTTTGTGGCTTTGTGCTTAACGTTTGTCTCAGCGACAAGAGGGACGGCCACAGCAGAATTCACGGAGCATGGCGTTCTGGGTACCTATTCAATGTCTCTATGTACATCCATATTTTGGTAATGTGTCAGAAGGAAAACAGGGCTTGAAATTCAATTTTTTCTTGGAAGGGAGTCTCCCTCCCAACATTTATAAATGGAAGGGAATTGGGCTGTTTGTGGAGGAAGAAAAGAAATCTGTAAGACACACTATTATTTTACATGCTATTTTGAGAATTCCATCAATACAGACATGATAATTTAAGCAGTTTAAATCAGTGACTCAGAATAATAATGAATTTATTTGTGAATTTCCTCAATTGGTCGAGGGAAGAATATTGTGAAATTCGTCTATCAGTCTCAGAAAAAAAAAACCCCATTAATTCCGTCAATTGGTCGCAAAATAAAGTCAATAATTTTATCAGTCAGTCGCAAGAAACCACGAAATTTGCCAATTAGTCACGGTAAGAAAAAAAAAATTGTAATGTGTTGGAAAAAAACCCCCCTGCAAAATTTGTCGGTTTGTTGCTGAAAAATATTGTGAATTTTGTTGATCTGTCGAGGGAAAAAAGTTGTAAAATTCCCCAATCGGTCCCTGTAAAATATGACGAAATTCATTTTCAGTTGTGTGGAGGGAAAAAGCAGTGAATTTTTTCAATCTGACAATAAAAGAAACTTTGAAATTCGCCAATCAGTTAATGAAAATAATAGGGATTGACCGAAGCAGCAATTTTACTGACTACTGAAGCTTCGGTCAAAGAGCATACCGAAATTTTAATATACATTTTTCCATATATTAGCTTTTTAAATAAACTTTAATTAAAAGTAAATTCTTAATAATTTAATTCAGTTATGCTTTTATCCTTAAATCTTATTACACAAAATAATTTAATGAATTATTTCCAATTTCCACTCACAAATTCATTAACCTATCACTTATTTTTTATTATTTTATCACTACTCAATACCCAAAATAACCTCTGCAGGGTATTATTAAAGATAAGTAGTGTCAGAAAAACAAAAGTTTATTCAAATAAAAGGAAACTGTTGCAATTAAGCTGATTTACAGATTGTCTAAGTCTAAAAATAAACATTGTATTGGAGTGTTCTCAAATACAAAAGGTATCATAACAATTTGTACATTTAACTATTTTCAGTCAAATTATTGATGCATATTTATATGAATTTTTTAACATTATGGTGATGATAATAAATTTGAGCAATTTTAATTTAATGGTTAAAAAAGGCTATAGAATAGGCATAGGGTTATACTTATTTGATGTGTGCCTTTTCTTTAATATATACCTTAGATAAACAGAGATGAACTCTGATATACTTTATACTTATTTCAATTGTATATTAAAGAAAATACACATTAAATAAATTTAAATTAAGAAAACTAAGGTAGAAATAATTAAAATTATATGATAATGGAAAGATGCCCATCTTCCTTACTTTTTTTCTCTCTATCGTAGACAGTTGTTTTGATTTCATCCCTATGTAGACTATTTTAGGAAGGAAAAATTTTTTTGTAGTGCAGCAGAACTCATGCACATAATATTGAAACTCTTTGTTTAACCTATTCTACTTCTAAGTAAAAGAGAATTCTTCTATTTCTAAGAAAATACTTATCTACAATTATTCGGCCGAATACTTCGGTTTACATGCCGAATCACCGAATACTAAATAGTTGATTCAGTATTCGGTCAAACTCTAGAAAATAACGTAAAACTTGTCAATGGATTGCTGGAAAATGATTACAAACTTGATTGATCGGTTACAGGAAAAATCGGGAATTTCAACGATCTTAAAAACAGCAAAATGCATAGAGTGGTCGTGTGAAAATATCATGGCAGTTGCGGGATTAAATTCAGGGATTGACCGAATACTGAATAGTCGAATGTAAACCAAATATTCGGCTTTGGCCGAATACTTTTAAGTATTCGGCCGAATAATTTCAGATAAGTATTTTCTTAGAAGTAGAAGAATTCTCTTTTACTTAGAAGTAGAATAGACTAAACGATGAGTTTCAATATTGTGCATGAGTTCAGCTGCACTCAAAAAACAAGTCAAAGGTTTTTTTTAATTTTAAAAAACTTTTCCTTCCTAAAATAGTCTACATAGGGGTGAAATCAAAACAACTGTCTACGATAGAGAAAAGAAAATTAAGGTAGATGGGCATATTTCCCTTATCATTTAATTTTAATTATTTCTACTTTAGTTTTCTTAATTTAAATTTACTTAATATGTATTTTCTTTAATATACAACTCAAATAAGTATGTCAGAGTTCATCTCTGTATATCTAAGGTTTATATTAAACAAAATACACAAATAAAACAAGTATACTTCTATGCCTATCCTATAGCTTTTATAACCATTAAATTAAAATCGCTCAAATTTGTTATCTTCATCAACACAATGTTAATATTAATCAAAATATAAATATGCATCAATAATGTGACAGAAAATACTTAAACGTACAAATTGATATATGATATACCTTTTATATTCCTATTCAATATGTTTATAATTAGACTTAGACAATCAGTAAATCAGCTTAATGACAACATTGTTTCTTTTTATTTGAAAGAACTTTTATTTTTCTGACAATCCTTATCCTTATTAATAGCCTGTACAGTTTAATACTTTCATAGGTTAATTTGGGTATTGACTAGTGATAAAACAATAAAAAAAATAAGTGATGGGTTAATGAATTTGTGAGTGGAAAGAAGTCATTAATTTTTTTTTTTTGTGGAATTACATTTAAGAATACAAATGTAACTGAATCAAATTATTAAGAATTTACTTTTAATTAATGTTTATTAAAAAAGCTATTACAGTAGAAAGCCTCTAATCCGCAAAGCTTTGTTCCAAGGGTTGTGCGGATGAGAGACTTTTTGCGGATTACAGGTCATGTCTATTTAACCTTTGTTTACATTTTTTTAAATTCATCTTTTGAACAAATTTAGATTGTTAATTCTTTAAAATAAATAAATTACACATTTTAAGGTATAAATACAGTAAAAACTGTTTAATAATAATAATTCATTATTTTTTAAACATGGCATCAATAATTGTTTGTTTTAAGATATTTTATTTATATTGTTGAATTTTATCTGGAAGTTTATATATAGTAATAAATTCTTGTTGAGTAACAAAGTTGCTTTTTAAAAATCAAATAATTCTGGTCTGATGAAATGAGCAATTACTTTCATAGGATTTTTTTTTTTTAATTCAATTTTCTTTCTAAAATAATATAACTATTGCAGTGTATTATTTTGTTATAATAAATGAATAATTTTAAATAATCTATTTATGAATAATACTTGAAAAGATAATAAATACAATACCAAAAAAATTTTATTGTCAATTCTGTCTACAAGACAATTCGTGTAGCAGATGTCTGGTGTCGCCATCTATTATTACCAAAGAGTACTAAATGTTTTAATTTTGGTATTTCCTAAAAAAATAATCCTAATAATATTAGCTTTCAAATTTCTATTCATAATTTTGTAGGGTTGAAGGATAGGAATTTAAATCCTTAGTAAATTTAAGATTAAAGAATCTGGTAACTTTTGTTAACAAGATAATTGAGATTTTTTTAAAATAAAGTCTAAAAAGCAATCAGAAATAAGCAAAATAAAAATCAGTAATCATAATAATGTCACGGAGATAGTAAAAAAAAAAAAAAATCTTGATTTTATAATTTTAGTTACCATTTAAATACTACTTTCATAATTACTTTGCTCGAAAAAGATCGATATTATAGCATTATTATTATTTAATACATATCTGGTTGCGCCATCTATTGGAGAAAATCAGTAATAGATGTTTAGGATTTTTTACATTGTAATACATCATTAATAAGAGTTCAAATGTAAGAAATGTATTATTTTTTATGTGTTTTCCTATCTTATAATTACGATTTAATGAAAAAAATAAATAAATTATGAAATACATTGTCTAAGAAAGCATTTTCTATCATTAAAAGTAAATACTTTTCCATAAGAGTTCAAATTGTATTTTTCAAGTATTGCATGAATAAATATAAATAAATAAAATATAATAATTAAATGTACTATTAATTTAATCTTTCAAGAAGAATGTTACATAGTATATAATATTAAATACAGAGGCAAGGAAAATGCGAAATTTGGTGTAAAAAAATTTTCAAATTTGAAAATTTTGTCACTACTGAAACACTTTACAAGAATTCAATTTCTTTGTTTACATTCATAAATTGCTCGCGGATTACAGGCCTTCGCGGACTACAGGTTCGCGGATTAGCGGCGCTCTACTGTATATGCAAAAATATGTATTAAAAAATTTTAAGTATTCGGTATACACTTCGACCGAAGTTTCGGTATTCGGCAAAATTGTTACTTCGGTCAATCTCTAATTAAATTATCATTTGAAAAAGAAAAAAATTTTCCAGAAAATGATGGAAACTTTTGGAGCATCTCCTGTCCATGACAGTAGACTTCCTCAAACCCGCAGAGTTTGGGACCAGAGGTTGTGCAGATTTTAGAATTTTGCAGATTTCTGGTCATTGCTTTGTTTACATTTTTTAAACAGTAATTTGAATGTAGTAATACAATAGAGAGTTTATGAATGCTTACAACTATGTGATATTAAATTGGTTGCAAGAAAATATCATAATGTAAAATGTTAAAATAAATAAGTAATAAAGTAAAATAATAAAAATTAGACAATTTTAAAAATGATTAAAATATTAAAAGTAAAGGTCAAATAAATAATAATGTATAATTAAATATGCATAATAAAGATGAGTTAATTTTTTCTTGAATTATTGAATAAAACTTGCCTCATAAAGGTATACTACTAATTCACATCAAAATCCTAAAATAAGGAAGTTTTATTTCAGGTTTAGCCAGACTTAATAATCAAAAAGCTTGATTAATACATAAATATACAGTAGAGCGCCGATTATCGGAACTCTAATTAACCGAACAGCCTATTTATCTCAAAAAAATTTTTTTAACCGAAATTCCATTTGTCCGAACAGCCCATTTCTCTCAAAAATATTTTGTAATGATAATGAGATTTAAGCTGAAAAAGAAATTGAAGAGGAATGCTGTGAAAAGGACCCAGGTCCATCCCATAACGAAGCCTTTGAATGTTTGGAAACAGCTATGAAATGGCTCGAACAACAGAAGAATTCTGATCCTAATGAACTAACGTATTTAAGAAGAATTCGAGATAGGGCAGCATCATTGGAAAGAACGTCTTCTTTGAAGCAAGCAACAATCGAAAGCTTTTTCACTTAAATTATAATCTCTGGAGTTCAGAAAATGATAAAAAGAAAATTTTAAATGATAAAAAAGTAAACAAAAAAAAAAACGAGTTTTTAAACATGCTAGTACTAACTGGAACTGCCAGTCCTAAGCCTGGATAAAGTGTGAAGGCTTTAGTATAGTCAGGAACATCCCTTAAATTGTCTGTCCGTTTATCCGAACTAGGGTCGGTCCCGACTTGTTCAGATAATCGGTGCTCTACTGTATTTGGTAAAAAGATTGCAATCACCAGTGATATCAGCAATATCTTGATTTTTTTTAAATCAATTTATACTTCCTTCGTGATAAAACATGACTTCAGTCATATTATTGACATATTATGACATATATTGACATATATGTACATATTAAAATATGTACAGAATGATGTAAAAATGAAAAACTCTGTAATTTTGTCCCTACATCTGAACTGAAAGTTTCATTGTTTACATCTGCGATGATGTGCAGATTTTAGACGCTTGTGGAGTTTAGGGTTGTGGATTTGGGGGAATCTTTTGAGTGGAATTTCAAAATTTTGGGTGCAAATCCCACCATGAAGTTCAAGCTCTGGAAATTCATTAATCAGTCCTAGAAAGAAATTCATAAAATTCACCACTCAATCGCAGGGGGGGAAAAGTGTATTCTTCAGTTTTGTTTACAGAAAAACATTGTGTCATTTGCCAGTCTATCGGACAGAAATTTGCAATATTAAATTGGTTGCAAGAAAATATCATAAAATTGTACTGATAAAAGGGAACTCTAAACAAACCAGTTAAAAATGTTTGGATCAGCTGAAGTATCTTTCTGGAGTCCACCGTGTTTGATTCTTTTCATTGCCGTGAAAAAAACTCCTGTTCCCACCAGGTAGCGATTTATGCTCATGTTAGGGTTAACAAGAAAAAGAAAAATGTAAATTTTTAAGAAAACCTAGATTTAAGAATAAGAATTAACACTAAACAGGGTTGGACGGTATTTACTGTCTGATGGTTTTAACCGGTATTTACCATGGTTTTTACCATCTTTGGAAAAACATGTTTTTACCACCTATGAAAAAACTTATTAGTTTGATGTTTTGGTCACTTAAATTTTAAAATTTATTTACCAATTTTTGATTTACCCAAGGTTTAAAGTTTTCCCGACATGTTTAATTCGAAAACAATTCAAGATACAAAGATACGGTTTGCACCAAACGGATAGAAAAGAAGCCGGGTTTTGTGTGGCAACGAAAAAAATACTTCTGTTGGTGACCAACAGATGGCGCTATAGTGTTTTATTGCACCAAAAGATGATTTACAAATGAAAAAAGGTTGACAACTTACAAGTCAGCTTAGTTACAGTTAATTAGTACTACAGTAAATGTTCAATGTGCTGGCCATCATTCAGAAGTACAGCTGTGAGTCAAGGCACCACACCGTTCACAGCATTTGGTAGCATTTCTTGCGTTATGGCAGACACATTTTGGCGGATGACATCTTTCAGTGCTGCTAGTGATGCCGGTTGGTCGCGGTACACTTTTGACTTCAAGAATCCCCACAGCCAAAAGTCACAGGGTGTCAGATCGAGAGATCTTGGAGGCCATGCATGATTAAAGTAGAAACTGATAATGCGATCCTCCCCAAATGTTGAGCGTAGCAGGCGTTGCACAGGCAGAGCAATATGAGGTTTTGCTCTATCTTGCATAAAGGTGACTGTTTTGAGTGCCTGTCAAGTTTGCAGTTCAGGAATAATGTTGTTCTGTAACAGTGCTACATATCGCTGACCAGTGACAGAAACTGTTTTGAAACCCGTCTGTGTGACTTCCTCGAAAAAAATGGACCAATTATGCAATCAGCAGTAAAGCTACACCAGACTGTCACTTTAGGCTGTTGCAAAGGTACCTCAACAAATGCATGTGGATTTTCAGTGATTTAGACTCGACAATTGTGGGTGTTCCGTTAGCAGTGCCAGAGAGTGTGAAATGCGCTTCATCTGCCCAAAGCACAGTATGAAGCCAGCCGTGCTGCTCTCCTATCTTATTGAATACCAAATTCACAAAATCTCAGCGAGAGTCGAAGTCAGGAGGTTTCAGTTCTTGGTTATGTTGCAACTTATAAGGATACCGTTGTAAAGTTATTTGCAGTGCTCTCCAAACATTTCCGTATGACGCTCTTATCTACCTCGAAAATTCTCGAGTACTGCACTCTCCATGTGCAGCAACCGCCGACATGGATTGCACCGTCTGCTCCACTGTTGTGGCAACAGCAACGGCTGTTGAGGGACACCCACTTCTTTCATGTGACGCCAAAGAACCTGTAGCTTCAAATTTCTTCATCATTTTGTTCAATGCAGAAGACGTTATTGGTCCTTTCCTATCTCGCATATCCTTCATGTAGCGATATGATCGCAATGCCGCAATGGCACTTTCCGAATTCTTATAATACAGTTTAACTAAGAGGGCTTTCTCAACTAATGGACAGCATTTTGATGCATACAAGCTTCGACTATCCTTACCTGCTGCAGTTGCTCCTTTTTATATCGTCTGTTGCTTTGCATAATCCTACATCAGAAATCCGACATCGCCATTTGTTGGTCGCGAGCAGAACTATTTTTTTTTCATTGCCACACAAAACCCGGTTTCTTTTCCATGTGTTTGGTGCAAACCATATCTTTGTATCTTGATTCGTTTTCGAATTATTAAGTTCGTCCTGACTTTTGGATCACCCGGTATATGAATTTGGGATTTATTTCGGTAATTTTCAGTTAGCCGGGCGCCAGTGTTATATATACATATATATGTATATATAAATGTATGTATATATACATATATATTTACATATATATATGTGTGTATATATACAATATGTGTATATCTATATATATGTATATTTACATATATGTATGTATATAAATATGTAATATATAACACTGATACCCGGCTAACCGAAAAGTACCTTTATTTCTTTGTTATTTAATGCTTTCCACCAAATTTTGGCTTAAGCATCTTTTGTTTTAAAGAAACTCCTTGAAATGCTAAGAGTACAAGTGGGATGAAAACCTGCTTTGTGAAAAAGCTAGTAAACATCTGTTTTCCTATTTATAGATGAGGAATAGAAAATATAGTAAAATCGCTATGATTAAAGTGCTGTATCAGCAGTTTTGGAGAACTAATTCTTTACTTCCCATCTCTTTACATATATATAATACATAAACACATCAATTACATGAAAATAGTTTTATCAATAGTATTAAAATAAAATTTAATAACTAGTAGAGTTTATTGTATCTTTAGGTTTTTACTGGTAAAAACCTAGTTTTTACCATGTCCTGGTAAAAACCAGTTTTTACCGGTAAAAAGCCAACCCTAACACTAAATCAATCAAAATTAATAATTTGAAAACAGAAATATGCATAGCAAACATTAAAACAGAGGAAGGGGGGAAAGAGGAGACCACAACGAAAATACATTATTATTATTTTTTTTAATACTAAGCTTAAAGATTTAAAATGAAATTAAAGTTTTTTCTTAGAAAACAGAGTTTTAAGATTAAAAATTAAAGAAAATCAACCAAAACAACAAAAGTAGGCATAGCAAATGTTATTGGGGAGAAAAAAGGGAGGGAAGAGGATGCAACAAAAATGTAGTAAATAAAAATTATTTATGAAGAATACTAAGATTAAACATATATATCAGTGGCGTGGCGTCCGGTCATCGCTGGATGCGGCGATGACCAAGCAATATTTTAAAACTCTTAATAAGCTTTTAAAACTCTACGATCCAGTTTTAGCAGAACATTTGGAGTTCATGTATAAGTGAAGGTAAGATTTAAAGTTTCTTTTTTGAACATTCAACCATTGAATTTTAGAGTTAATAATTTTTCACCACAAACTTAAATAATTGCGATGACCACCGAAAATTTTCACGCCACGCCACTGATATATATATATATACAGCAGACTAGAGGTCTGCACGGGCCGACATTTCCAGACCCGGGCCCGGCCAGACTCATAGAGAAAAAAAATCGGCCCGGCCCGTAGAAAAAATAATATTGGCCCGGCCCGATAAAAAAATTAAAAGTTCGGCCCAATCCCAGCCCGAGTGAACTTCTACAAAACATTGATTTTTACGTCGAATTGGTCAAAAATTTGTCTCGTACGAGGAGTTCTGACCAAAAATATTTATCTTAACCTTTTTTTCATGTTTATAATCTTTATTTTTATCGAAGTGCAGCAGGCTGCGATATTTATTTTTTTAATGAATCTCTATTTCTTGTATGTATTTGTTTCAGTTATCATTAATATTGTTAATCCATATTCCATGTATAGAAGTGTTAAAAATCGGAAAAATGCTATACAGTAAAATCTTCTAAGTTTGAATTGCATAGAAAAGAAGAAAAAAAATGCGTTATAGACAAGTTCCCTTCTTAGCAAGTGTAAATGTATTATATATTCTTTGCTTACTTATTAGTACCGTATTTTATGGAAGAAACGCCGCACTCCTCAAACTGGTCTCAATAAGCTTAAAAATATCATAATCGCTGTACCCGTTGTAAACGCCGCATCTGTCGGAACGCTAATTTTGTCGACAGCGTCACATTGACCTAACTTTAAACAAAGTTTTCTGAGCAGTGTAGGATGCCTCATTTTTAATATCTTAAGATGTCTGAAGTTTTATTTAAAATATTTAAATCCGATTTTAAATATTTTTATGAATTTTTAAATTAAGGAAACTCAGTTGGTATTAAAAAAAATCGTAAACGCCGCACTTGGAAAAAAATTAACTTTTAAACCCGTAAAAGCCGCGGCGTTTCTTCCATAAAATACAGTATATTAATTTTGCATGGATCAACACGTTTTTCAGTTTAAAACAGGGTTCCGTCATAGGCAGGTTCCTTTTCACACATTTTACTGTATTTTAGTTTAGTTATATTTTAATATGCATAGAAATCTACTATTCTTTAAAAATAATAAATTTTACTGTTTAAGAGTAGAATAATGGCGATTCAAAAATGTATGCATTTTTTGCAAAAACTTTTGTGTCAGGCTTAATTTAACTGACCTTTAAATGGACCAGGCCACGCTGAGACAATGATTTTCACACGGGCTGGCTCAAATCTAGGACTGAAAATTTTGGGCCGTGAAGACTAGGAATGAAACCAGGCCCGGCTCTGTACAGAAAAATTAAGTTAGGCCCGGCCCGGCCTGAGCCTTCAGAAAAAAGTATGGCCCGGGCCCGGCCCGAGTGCCATGAATGAAAATCAGCCCGAGCCCGGCCCGCGCAGATCTCTACAGTAGACTCCCTCAAATCCACAAATGCCTAAAATCCACACATTTTTACAGATGTAAACAATGAAACTTTCATTTCAGATGTACAGGCAAAATTACAGAATTTTTTAGTTTTATTTCATCCTGTATGTATTATAATATGTAGGGTCACCCGGGGTAATTCCTGGTCAGCAAGTTTCTGGGGTAATTCCTGGTCACAGTCTTTTTTGTTTTAAAAACACTTTATCAAAATGAAAAAAATCATAGAGGTACTCTGAACTATCTTCATTGGAATTTATTACTTAATTATGAGTTTATTATTTATTTATTTTGAAAAAAAAAATCTTTTTGAAATGGCTTGTTAATTTTTTGTAAAATAACATTGGCCTTACTTATGATACATTTTTACAAAGATGTTTGTCACAACTCAAATTTTAAATATTTTTCTTTTCTTTCTTTTCGCTTCAATTACCAACTACTTTAGCTATTAAAAAACAGTTTTGAAAATTTTTATACTATTTTAAATAATTTACCAGAAGTTGATTAAATATTGCTCCATGCATCCAGGGTAAATCTTGGTCACTGGGGTAATTCCTGGTCAATGTTTTTATCATTATTTAATTCCCTTTTATTGTCATATTTAGTAATTTTAATTTTTGCAAAATCTTTGAGAATTAACTGCAACCACACTGTTCACCACATTTTAGTTAATTGTAGTTCTGAATATAGTAGAGTCACCCATGGTAATTCCTGGTCACTGAGTTTCTGAGATAATTCTTGATCATTTTCGCTTTTGTTATAAAAATAACAATTTATAAAACTGTAAAAAATTTCAAATATACTTTGAATCCTTTGCCTTGAAATATATGCCTTAATTATTCATTTAGTTGAAATTAAATATTTAAAAAAAATTAAATTCAAAACTGCTACTCAAATTTCTGCAAAACATCGATCTTGATTTTTACACATTTCACAACAGATCAGTCATTTTTGAGGTTTTAATTATTGTATTTCAACTAATGACATATTACAGTCTTTAAAAAAGATTATAAAATTTTCCTCTACTATATTAAAGACTTTTAAAAGAAGAAAACAGTAAGTGCTCAGAGAATAAGACCCACTCTATGACTGAACAATTTAAGTAGAAATACTATCTCATTGCAAAATGCCAAACTGGTGCATAAAAATATACTTAATGCAATAGAGGAACCTAATTATTATGCTGTGTATTATATTAAAGGTCTGTATCGAAAATGTCTTGAAAAGGTAACCGAAAACTTCAGTTGGCCTAAGCAAAATAAAATTGGTAACAAACATTGTTATATTTTTTATGGACCAATAAATTGCAATTTATTAATAAATCCATTCACAGTAGATAATAATGAAGTAATAAATACTGCTTATAAATGTTGTAAAAATGCATAAAAATTCTTTGGCTAATTAATGATTTGTAAAATGTACAAGAGTCTTATGCACGTCAAATAACTTTGTATTTATGCCCAAAACAAAGTCTATGCTTTATTATTCCACAATTATGAGATGAACAAAACTTTTAGAAGATTGATTCTACCTATTTTATTACTCAGTCATAAAAAAATTAACTGTACTACTTTATTTACATGAAAAAGGATGCTGACCAAGAATTACCCCAGAAGTGACCAAGAATTACCCCATTTCTGGGGTAATTCTTGGTCATTTAAGAATTATAATTATTTTAATTGCATACATATTTAGGTAAGCATTTTATAATATAGCCATCAGAGGGGGCTTATTCCACAAAAATATTGGGAACAATACCTTTAATAGTTTTTATAATAATTACAGTACAGAACCATTTATCCAGAATGCTTGGGGTCAGATGTATTCCGGATAACTGGTTTTTCCGGTTAACTGGTTGTGCATTAAAGCAGTATCCTTTTGATAAATTTTATGGAATATGCGTGGTTGTGGCATTATTTCTCATTTTAAATTGTTAAATTAGTTGGATTAAAAATCAATGCAAGAAAGATAAAAAAATTAGCCAGAGATTAAAAGAAGGCAATTTATGGGAATCCCTTAGGAACAAAAATTCTTCTCTTTCCTCTGCATAAAAATTAAAACATCTAAAATACAACTAAATGTGATGACGAAAAATACTAGATGTTGTCATCAAATTATACAATTGTTTCAAGCAAAACCTATGTCAAACTGGCAATGTATGACACCTTCTTCTGGAAAGATTCTGAAATCAGTCTATCAGAAATATCATTCCGGATAACTGGTTTTCCGGTTAACTGGTTTCCGGATAAATGGTTCCATACTGTAGATGTTGATGCTTTTTGACCAGGAATTACCCCGGGTGATCCTAGTTCTTAATAATATGACTGAACTCGTGTTTTTCCATGAAAGGAGAATTTTTTTTTTTTAAATCAAGACATTGCTGATCATTGGTAATCACAATCTTTTTACTAAATATATTTATGTATTAATAAAGTTTTTTTGGTTATTATTATTATAATTTTGATGTGAATTAATAGAGAGTACTTTTCATAAGGAAAGTTTCACTGAACAATTCAGGAAAATGTACCTGATCTTTTTTATGCATATTCAAATATATACTATATACATAATTATTTACTTAACCTTTACTTTGAATATTTTATTCAGTCTTTATATTATCTTACTTTTTATCCTTTTAGTTTATTACTTTACTTATTTCAATATTTTACTATATTACAATCATCCATTATAATTTTTATTGCATTCAAATGACTGTTTAAAAAATTTAAATAAAGCAATGACCAGAAATCCACAAAATTCTAAAATCAACCCAACCTTTGCGGATTTGAGGGAGTCTACTGTATATATAATGCAATATATCAGCAAAAAATACACAAAGATAACACTGTTTAAGGAATAAACAGAAAAGTAATTAGCAAACTATTAACAGTGTTGAATGTGGGCTACTTTTTTTTTTTTTTTTAATTCGGACTTCTTGATTGGCACCACTTTTTTGAAATGGTAAAATTAGCTTTATTTAAAAACATATTAAGGCGGAAAGAAGAAGAATTTTATCACTTAAAAAAAGTGGTGGCAAAAAAAAAAAAAAAGTCTGCATTAATAAAAAGTAGTAAAAATTCACAAAATACACAATTGCAAAAAATGAAACACAAATAAAAAACGGTTGAAGTATAAGCAAGCTTGGTATCAAATTTTATTTCAAATGCAACACTACCCTAGCACACGCTGCATACATTCCATTTTTACTTATTTTGTAAATAAGATAATTTAGTTTTCTAGTGAAAGATATTCTTTTATGTTTTCAAGTTTTATCTAATTTTTATGTTCATTTTTGGTTATAGCTGCTGTTTATCAGTGTCATAAAATGTAAATGCTATATCAAGTTATGTTACAAATATATTATTGACTAAAAATCATGAATATGTAACGAATGTTATATTACATTTATGTATTTTTAGCAGTGACCCGGAGGCTTTTTGAAGAAGGCTCACGTTTTGAGCACTTTATCGCCAAAGTAACGGTTGGTGCGGGGATGAATTCAATGCTACGCATTCTTTCTTGTTCCTGACGCCTTACGCGTAGCGAACAGCAACCCCATTCCTTTTTCTGAGAGCTTTTTGCTTTTGAAACAAAGAGCTTTTTCGCATTAAAGTGCTTTTAATTGCACAATATATATAATTCAAACATAAGTTATGTTTTTGAGTTCAATAATATTCATTTATTTCATTAATTCGCAAAAACAGACGTAAAGATTTTTTTTGTAATAAATATAATTCTATTGATCATGTTTTTATAACACAATTGAACTTAGTTTTATTAGCATTATAGTCAGGAGAGGTAATTATGACCACTTTTTACATTTTCAATATTGTTATTATTATTATTATTATTATTTTTAATTTATTTATTTATTTATTTATTTTTTTTGCTTATTTCTATTTGGAAAAGTGGTGTTTTCAGTACATAGGAAGTAACTTTGATTCTTTAAGAACACCTTTTAAAAGTTTTAATTCTCATAGCTGTTTTTTTTTTTAAGTTAAAAGTATGGTTATAATTACCCCACCAAAAACTCACAATCACATAAGTTTGGTGTAATTAAGACCACTAGTGGGGAAATTATGACCACTATATCTTCTCTTTATACTTGCTAATACACATTTGTTTGGGGTAATTGTGACCACTTTGAACTCCAAAGTGACAAATGCGTTTATCAAAAATTTTATAGACTTAGATTCAAATTGCTATTCGGATCTCTAAAAAGGCTTCAGACTAGTAATAAAGAATATCTAAGATGAAATATACATTATGAGGTTAATATCTAAGCTTGAAATAAAATTTTACCATACACATTTTTCTCCAATATGACGGCGGTCATAATTACCTCACATGACCCTACTACTGAATTAATTGAATTTTTTTTTTTAAATTAAGCGGCATAATTGTGTGACGTGTTGATTGCATTAATAAAACATATTTTCACTGAAATAATTTATTAAAAATTAATTGTTCTTAATTTAATTGCGATTAGACATTAATAGGAAGTTGAAACTAAAATCAATTCGATTATAATTAGATTGAACAATAAATCATAAATTATTTAGCTGTATCCTGCAATTAAATCAATTAGTTAAAATAATTGCAAGTTGATGTATGCTTTATTTTTCTATTTGTTAATTGATAAATTTAACTATTTAAATCTACAGCCCCTCACTATCATACATAGTTAAAAAATTTCTCTACTGATTTTATTTGTTACTTTGAAGTAACAAAAGATAGTCATTCAATATTCCTTCTCCCCCACCTCCCCTTAAGAATTTCATCTCACATTAAAAAGGCAATTTCTAAACATCCTAGTTGGGAATGAGATAGGTTTTTTTTTTTTTTTTTTTTTTCTTTTTCCTGGTTTAGCCTGTTTTCACTCGACTTTGGGTACTGTTTCTGCGGAATGATTTGGTATTAAATTAATTATATAAGTTCATCGCAGAAAATATAGTAATTTTCTGCCACACGTATGTTTTAAATCTGTGTTTATATACATCAAAATGCACTGAAACTGCATTAATTCATCATCCCCATAAATCCATCTTTATATGTAATCAAATATCTAGATTTATGAAGGTAATGAGTTTTTGTTTAACAGGTATGGAATTAATAATACTCAATTGAATGAAAATGTAGATTTTTGAGGGGATCAAATAATCAAAATTTTAGTCTATATCATCAAAAGTAATAAAGGCTTTTGATAAAACAGAGTATAAGAGTTCGTAATACAATTTCTTTCGAAGAAGATTTCTTTTCATCTAGAACACATAATTGAAAGTATTTCTTTAATTTAGGTAGGACTGTTATTCTAAAATATCTTAGTTCGTCTTCCGCCATTTCGGCTCAAAGCAAAACACAAGACGACGATTGGCGTTAGAGCTGGATGAACGTTCTCGCTTTCGCCAACTCGCCAAGGCTGGTGCTGAAAACGTGAGCCTTCCTGAAAAAGCGACCCGGAGCCGAACAATTTTTTATGCTCCAGCTCCGCTCCCAGATAAAATACAATGGCTCAAACTCGGCTCCGACTTCGCGCTTTTGAGTTGCAGACTTTAATTTACACATTTAATTTTTTGCTCACAAATTCTTTCTTCCTTTATCTTCATTAAAGATCTGACAAAATGCACTTTTTGTCTCATCAAGCTTGAAATGCTTGTTCAGAAAATATGACATCTTTTAGCTTTTGCTTTTAAAATAGAAAGTTTGGTGGGATTTTAAACACAAAAATCTTAAATTTCTTCTACACTTTTCAGACAACCAAAATTGTACAACTACGCATGTAAACAACAGGCGGCCATATTTGTTTTCAAATAGTGTTGTCACTTAGCTCAAGTAGAAAGTAGGAGTAAAGTAGTATTACCATGTTTTGAGAAGTTTTCCACGTCTAATAGTAATATAAAAAAAAACCCCTAAAAATGATATAATTAAAATACTGAATAATGATGTAATTAAAATATTTTAAGCCTGGAAATTTAAAAGACTGAAAAAAAAAATGATTTCAAAGAATATTAAAAACTAAAGGAGCTCTGGAGCTGGAGAATATTTAGAGCTCCAGCTCCAGGGAAAACACAGCTCCGGAGCGCTCCAACTCTCTAATTTTTAGTGAGTTTTTTACAGAAAGTGGTCAACGGGAAAATAGATAATAACCATGACATTTAAATCCAACGATAACTTATCAAATAGACTATCTTTCAAAAAAAAAAATTTAGTTTTCTTTAACAGAAAGAAGATGCACTTACCTAATTTCTTCTGCTGAATTTGGCTGCGTTAATTGTGTCAGTAAGTAACTAGCATGAATAACTATTGTCTCCTAATAAGTCTATCTTTGGAAGAATGGCTCCTAAGTTTTCACAACCAGTGTGCTATCATGGTAGCACTTGGCATCTATTCCTCCTGGAGACACGATCTCTACATATAAACAGCGCTTTATTATATCAGGAAATTTAGCTAGGCAATAAAAATCTTCACTGACCTGAAATAAGGTAGATTAAAATTTAGAGTACAATCACACAATTCATGTTACAATTATATTTTTCCATAAAACTTTTAAATGCTAAAATTAAAAATAGTGCTAAATTCACTTATTTAGTAATTAAAATTTATAGAAAAAGTACAAATAAATTTACCTGTACTGTTTATATGTGCGCACAACATAATATAAACATTTAAAATGTATTAAAAAGTCCTTTAACACAAAAACATTTTCAACTGAACTATCTCGGCAATCCTCAGTGGACAATTAAAAGTTGTTGTGTCTGCCTGCGTCTTCTAGTGCAGTTGAAACAATTTTGGTTTTGAAGGCCTTTTTAATGTATTATACTATGTTGTATGCAGACACACCTATAAGCAGTAATGGCGCACTTATTTGTATTTTCTTTTATATAAATTTTAACTGTATTTTTCATGACTTGGTCTGTTTTCAAGAATGCATAAAGGATAAATTTAATAGATTTGGATATCAATTAATTCCGAATAGTATAGGGGTCAATGCAGTTTTTTATTCTAGGGGCTCATTTTGTGAAAAGTAAAAGTTATTTTTGTGAATTTTACTATATTTTTGTGAAAAATAACAACATTTTGTAACGAAAGTTGAAATACAGTTACTCAAAATCGAACCAAGCATTCATTAACAAAAACTTCTTCAAATCCTCTTGCTAAATATTTTGTTTTTGGTGAACTGGTTTTATTTACAAAGTTACACATTTTAAAACAGTTTTTATGAAAAGTAATTTTATGCAGGAGCCTGTTTTATTTAAAGGAATTTTGTGAAAGGGCCCATTTTATTAAATTCATTTTTGTGAAGGGGCCCATTTCATTAAATTTATTTTTGTGAAGGGGCCTTAAACAGACCCCAAATTTTGTCTGGATCAACCCCTGTAGTAGTAATATGTATTAAGTCAAACATACATCAGGAGACTACCCCGGCAAAATTTATATTTGATTTAATAAAAGGAACTCCTTCATAAATTTCTGTTTAATAAAAACAAGAACAAAAAATCATGCGACCAGCATAAATTCTGAAATACTTTCCATTTCCAACACAATCAGAATACAATAACAAAACTTCACAGTGAACCCTGATATCTTATCTATGGTTTTAAATGTATTCTACATAGTATATTAAAAGTTAGTTCAGTTAAACGCAGAACACAGTTTAAAATTTCTAATCAACAATTTGCGTTAATGAACAGAACTATACTTGAAAACTTTTGTGCAACCATGTATATGATTTATAAAATTTATACATATCAAGTAATATTTAAAAAATAGTTAAGTTTAATAATGCATACACAACTGAAAACACACTTTCTGAACTTCAATAGTTTAATTGATATTAACTTTCTTGCAATTTTAGCCAAATTTTTTCGTGTCTCTGTAAATAAACGATAAATTCTATGCATATGAGAAATTAACACATATGCTGCCATGAATGAGAATCTAATCAAAATCTTGTCAATAATAACTTCCAAAAGAATTACATGGGCTAATTTTAACACAAATTCCAATACTTACGTATTACCCATGTCACCAACAATGCACCAACAATGATGCCAAAAATATTAAGAGTGACTTGCATGTTAAAAGAAGTGGCAGAAGTATTTATACACAGGGCTGTGGAGTCGGAGTCAGGCCCATTTTTGAGCGAAAGAGTCAGAGTCGGATCTGTTAAAATTCCCGGAGTCCGTGTCATCCATTTTTCGCACCGACTGTTTATATGTATATAACTATACAATTAATATGATGTAACATAGGTATAGAATATAATATTCATTGATAAAGTATAGGAGAGACTGCGGTACAGTGGACCATTTTTAAGTTTAAATTTTTTTCTCTTTAATGGAAAGTCTAATCCATTTGAAAATATTCTTGAACATTCCTTAAACATTTTTACATGCCTCTAATTTTTTTAGAACATAGTTTCAAATACATTTAAGAAAAAATATATATATATTTGTATACGTTCATAACTGGACCAGAGTGCCCAAGAAGGGGGTACACTGATACACCCACTGGGGCACAGTGGTCAACTATCAAGTATTATTTGAAATACAATATAAATTTATTTTTTATTAATTTAATTCCTCTTTATTTCCCCTTTACTTTCAAAATAACATAATGCAAATTTGCAAGTAAAATTTTCAAACAAAACAGAAAAATTGTAAAAAAATATATAAATTAGATGTGCCAATAATGGACACCCCTTGATGTTTTTGGTTCATAAAAAAATAACTAATAAATATTTAGCTTTAATTATTTTTTTTATAATCCCCCCTTGCATGTTTTATAAAACTAGGTTATTGTTGACACTGTTAATCAAACCGATCAGGAAGCAGAAAATAATGATTCAAAGTTTCGCTGTTTTTCTGAGAAAATCTTAATGAAGAGGCTAGGAGCTGGCTTCATTTGATTAATTTATATATTATTTATTTTCTTGCAAAATTTGAATGTTTTTGTTTGAGTAGCAATAGAAAACTTATAATTTTATATACTGACGTCCATTTACAAAATTTCATTTATTTTTAAGGTTTTTGCTAAAAATGCAATTTCAGTAATGTTTTTATAGTGCATAAAATATTTTGACTTAACTGCAAACCTAAATAATCAAATTTAATTTTTAAATTATACTTACAGAAATGAAATAACACCATAACTTTTATAAATAGCTGCTTTTAAGTTATGTGATTAATAAAATTTCAATATTTTATTCTTTTTTTTTATGTATACGTACCTAGCATATTTTATAATCTGGTAATCAAACCAGCCAGGAAGCAGAAAATATTGTTTAAGAGCACAGTCAAAGAGGGGCTCATAGGGCTTAATCCCTTTCCGTTTAAATAAAAACTTTAAGTTACAGAAGCTATATTAAAAATCTATTTTCTGTCTTAAATGTTTCCTTATTCACCACTGACAAAAATGTAATATTCATGAAAGTTATAAGTAATATTCATGAAACTAGTAAATCTACAGATCAGTGGCCTTGAACATCAGTTCTATAATTTTATTTTGAAATTATTTTATTTAGTATTTAAAATTTTTAACTCCCAATATCATTTCTTTCATAATTTGCAATATTAATTATTATAAATGATATATCAAGTAGTCTCTGGAAGATCAAATGTTAAAAATAGTAAGACAAAACTACACACTAATATTTCAAAACTTTTTTTTTTTAATTAGTTTTTAAATCCCCACTGTTTCAATAATTTGATAGCTGTAATTGAATTTAGTATGATGATATTTAGTATATTAAACTATCCATCTAAAATAATTAAAACACCTATCTTCTGATAATTACAATAACTGATACAAACTGTAAATGATTATCACAAATATTTTATTAATTACTGGTATCCTTATTGTTAAATTTATTTGAAAATAACTATTTTGTTTCATTAGTAATTCATTAAATTCTGGTTCTAAATACAGTCATAAAAACAGTTATATTTATTACTTTTTATGGGGTGTCCATTAATGGGACAGAGGATGCCCATTACTGGGCTTTTGATCTATTTCTGTTATTTAAAATTAAATTTTGATTCATATTAGTAAATGAAACTATAAGAATGGTTAAATATTGTTGATAGGTTAATATAATATTGAAAAAACTGGAATATAATAATTATAACTATTAATAAAAAAATAATTTTAAAAGAAATTACATTACAACGGAAATTACAATGGAAATAAAAGAAATTATTTCCATTACTGGCACATCTACCCTATTACCTATATTTTTTAAATAATAACAGATTAATATACAGGATTGCTAATAAAATAAGTTATTAAACACATAAAGTCATCATCATTAAAATTTGCAAATGAAACTCCAAAATACTTATGAGCCTGAAATTTTCCTGAAATATTTTTGGATCTGGGGGCGATTTTACGATAACACTGATATAAACAACAGATTAATAACCATAAAATTTTGATTCCAAATTTAGTTTTATGTTACATTGATATATTAAATCAGACTGACAGTGATATATTAAATGAAATAGTCAGTGTTAATAATGATTTCAATGACTAGCACACTGCACAAACACAAAATGCAAACAGAACAAAAATATGGATAAAAAAGAACAAATAACGTACCTTATTCTAAAGTTACCGCCATGCGCCATGTTTATAAACCGGTCACACGGGAAGCTTCGTCTTCGTTCGTAGCTTCGCTGCGTTCCCGAGAGGAATGAATACGCATGCGCAGTCGAATAACCTCTGATGTTCTGTCAAAGCTGACTTTGTAACGTCGGCTATGTGTTCTGTAGAGATTGGGCGGCGTACAGGCCGATTTTCATCCACGCACTCGGGCCGGGCCTGGTCTCCGCTATTAATCCGTCTCCGGGCCTAACTTATTTTTTCTGCGCAGAGCGGGAACTGGATTCATTCCTAGTCTTCACGGCCCAAAATTTTCTGTCCTAGTTTTGACCCAGCCCGTATGAAAATCATTGTCTCAGCATGGCCTGATCTATTCAAAGGTCAGTAAAATTTGGCCTGTGCCAAAAAATTTTGAAAAAAATGCATACATTTTTAAATCGCCATTATTCTACACTTAAACATTAAAGTTTATTATTTTTAAAGAATAGTAGATTTCTACGCTTATTGAAATATAGTAAAACGTGTGAAAAAGAACCTGCCTATGACGGAACTCTGTTTTAAACTGAAAAACGTGTTGATCCATTTAAAATTAATGTACTAATACGTAAGAAAATAATATATAATGCGTTTAGAACTTGCTAAGAAGGGAACTTGTCTACAATGCATTTTCTTACTTTTCTATGTAATTCCGTGTTAGAAGATTTTGCTGTATAGCATTTTCAGATTTTTAACACTTCAATACATGGAATATGGATTAACAATATTAATGATAACTGAAGCATTTACATACAAGAAATAGAGATTGATTAAAAAAATAAACATCGCAGACTGCGTCACTTCTACAAAGATAACATAAAAAAAAAAAAAGTTAAGATAAATATTTTTGGTCAGAATTAACTCCTCGTACGAGACAAATTTTTAACCAAATCGACGTAAAAATCAATGTTTTGTATAAATTCACTCGGGCCGAGATTTTAACTTTTTTTCCGGGCCGGGCCGAAATTTCAAGCTTTTTACCGAACCGGGCCGGGCCAATATTTTTTTTTTGTACCGGCCGAGACGAACTTTTAAGATTTTTACCGGGCCGGGCCGATCTTTTAATTTTTGTATCGGGCCGGACTGGGGCAAATTTTTATCTCTGAGTCGGGCCGGCCCCGGGCATGGAAATTCCGCCCCGAGCAGACCTCTAGGGTAACCTAACTTTAGTTTCGATTTATTCTTGCATTTCGGCAGGTTGAGTTAACGATGAATTGGATTTGAAGTGTAACCGAGAGTTAAACACTTAACTCGCGGTTCAGGTTGACGGAGAATTAACGGGTTAGTGGAAAAGCGCTCTCTAATAATTCTTGCATCTATCTTGCTCTGGTCGTCTTACTGTAGTAATTGCGCGTGCAGGAAAGCATTTGGCGCATTCAACTAAATAAACTAATTACAGTAGAGGATCTTTATAACGCAATTCTATATAACGCAATTCTCTATATAACGCACAACTTCTCAGATGTAAACAATGATTTTTGCAGTTAAAAAGCACCTGCACTTTCACATTGTAAAATATTGCTACTCTCTAGAGGACTAAATTTGATACATTAGTTCAACTTTATCTTCTAATTTAAGACCTTTTTACTGAAAAAATGCTATTTACAATAAACATTTTTGAAAATGTCTAATATAAGGGGATGTTTGTGTCAGTTATATTTGGATCATGTTTATAAAGTAAATTTAACAATGTCTGACCTATATTATGCAAAAATCTATAATTTGGATAACTCTTGGTAACAAGGAATGCAGTATAAAGATATTCTAATGTATTTTGATGTGTTTCAGACATATTTGGTCATGTTTACAAGGTGAATTTAATGATATGATCCATATAACGCAAAATTCTATATAACGCACAACCTTGCGTTTTTAGGTTTGCGTTATAAAGATCTTCTACTGTATATTATTTGGATCAATCAAACTAACAGTTGTACTTGACACAAAAAAATATTAGTCCAGACAACTACTGGAATTAACTAGACGGTGCAACCAAATAAATTTGGCTATCACAACCAAACAGTTTTTTCCGTGCAGGGGTTTCTCTAATTTCACACTCTCATCCGCCGTCACCCTCTCTCCACTTATATACTGCGTTCCAAAAGTATATGGACATGCAATTTTTTGAAATAATAGTTCAAAAAATGAAGCCATAATCACAAAAAAATAATAAGCATATGCAATCATAATACAAGTTTGTGACAACAAAGAAATACAGTATAGGTTTTACAGAATTTTTGTAAAAAAATAAAAATCAAAATAGGCTGTCCCAAAAATATATGGACTTTTCGAGAATTTTGCATTTAAATTCAAATTTTCGATCCGTTCCTTTGAATTATCATGAAAACCTTATCAAGTATGGTCCAAAATAATGTTTGGAGAATGTGTGGCTGTAAAGAGACCCAATTCTGTTGCTTTAATCGCCCAATCTTGTTGCTTTAATTCCTGAATAGTAGAAAACTGACGACCATGAGCATACCAATCTCGTGCAAGTACTCCCCAAAGGTTTTCATATGGATTTAGTTCTGGGCTGTTGGCTGGCCAGTCTATAAAAGAGCTTTATTATTACATTTTAATAAATGTTTACTTTTATTATTAAAAAACAAAAGATTAAATGAATTTTTTAATTTAATTATTGAAATTTATTTTTAAGAGAATCTAATTGATAATAAAAGAATTTCAAAGGTACTGATAATAAAGACCGACTGACTTTTATTAACTGACTTAATAAAGATCAAAAGAAAACTCTAAAAAAAGTGGTCGTACGAGCTCGGAGAATCCCTATGGAGAAGTAGTTTATTTCGTCAATATATAGTGTTCATAAAAATCTTCGAACATTTGTGTCTATGTTTTGTGAACATTATTAATAATATATTAAATTAAAAAAATCAAAAAACCAGACTGCGTAAAAGTGAATTAATTAATTATTTCTCATCAATATTTTTTATCAACTATTTTTTATATTACTTACCTTTTTATTATTTACTTGTATTGATGACTTTTAAGTTGTGTTTATTTATTAGTTTCTATCTACAAACACTCTTTTGATGAGGCCTATAGCTGTCTATTATGAAGGTTAGAGTTACAGTAAAGGTAGAGATCCAAAGTACACAACTTCCAGGTTGTGTAATATTTAAACGGAGCTTCTGTATACAAAATGGTCAATGAAACATCATCTTCATTTTGAAAGACCTATCCAATGATATGCAACTGAACAGGGTGCGTAAATTGTTTTCATCTCTGCCGCCATTTTGAATTTATAAAAAAACCCCTATCCTATAACCATCGGAAGATTAAGACGAATCGATAGAGACCTCATTCATAAAAATCCATCCAGCCGTTGGGATGTTTCGAGGGTATAAAGAAATCCACATACACAGATACGCGTGAAACACACAACCCTTCTTTTCAGCCGGGTAAAAAGGAATTAAGTGTTGTTGATATCGGCCTTGAATACGATGAAAAGGGGTTTTATTGCTTGATTATAATTAGTATTTGTTCTGATATATTATTTAAATATGGAATCTATTTTAAAGGGAAAAAAAATATTGAAATCCAACGTAACTAAGGCTACAAATTAACTTCGAATAAAAGTGGTTTCGATAAAATTGAGTTGAAAGTTTACGAGAAAAAATTGTCTGCGTTCGAAAAAGAATCTGCAGAGATATTTAGGAAAAATTTTCAACTTTGTGACGATAAAGATGATAAGTATATATCTGAACAACAATCTATTCAAGAGAATATAGATAAAATATATTAAATTGTAAAAAGAAAATTATGCGAGTTAGCTCCAGTATTAACGAAACGCGAAGGAAGTGTTAGCGAAACAATCCGCTTGCCTAAATTAAATCTTCCAACATTTAGTGGGAAATTACATGAGTGGTTATCATTTAGAGACATTTTTATTTCTACACTGTAAAAAAAAATCTGTAAAGTTACTAAAGTTTTTCTAGAAACTGGGATTCCTAGAACTTTTTTTGTAACGGCAACAACAAATATTCATGTAACAGACACACTTTTGCGCCGAAAATCAAAAAATCTGTAAGGTTACTAAGAATTTTTTAGGAAACTCGGATGCCTAGAACTTTTCATGTAACTACAGCCAGGTTTACAGATAAAATTTTGGTAAGATTACTGAAATTTTAATACATTCATTTGTAAAGTTACAGATTTCTGTAGCTTTACAAAAACTAGTTTTGTAGATTTGCAGCTTTTTTTGTACAGTTACAGATGACAGTTTAGTAAGCATGTAATTTTACATCTGTAGAGCTACAGAATTTTTTTTACAGTGTAGTATTCATAATAATTCAGCTTTATCAGCTTCGCAAAAACTTTCTTATTTGAAATTATCACTGCATGCTGATACTTTAAGGATCATTCAGTCGATACTAATTACTGATGCTAATCATGCGATAGCATGGAATCTTTTAGAAGATAGATTTTCAAATAAACGAGATCAAGTATTTGCACATTTGAAGCATTTTATGTCTTTTCCCTCCATTCATATTGACAATCCGTCTTCTATTTTAAAATTAGTGGACAATGTAACTGAATGCAATTAAATCATTAGAAGTTCTCGAGCAAAAAATAGAGGGATTTTCAGGCACCATATTTGCATACGTGTTAATTCAGAAATTAGATTCTTCTTGTAAGCTTTGGTTGGAACGAGAATTCAAAAAGGATGAATTGCCAAAAATCTCAGAGTTGATTTCCTTTCTAAAATATCATGCTAGAACTTTAGAAGCTTCTAAAACAAACATTAATACCGTCAGTCAAAAAAAAAAAGCAACCAAAAGAAAAGGCGGCATCGTTTTACACTAGTACGAAGAATTCTAAGTGCATTTGCAGCAAAAATGATTCACATTCATTATTTAGATGCAATGTATTTCAGAAGATGTCTGTTAATGACCACATTGAATTCGTTAACAAAATATGTTTCAACTGTTTATCAAATTCAAACTATTCTGCGAGAAACTGTACATCTAATTATTCGTGCACGTATTGCTCTAAACGTCATTCATCTTTCCTTCACATATCAAAAGAAAAAAAAATAATTCTCCACCAGCGGAGTTCAGTCAGCAGTCAGGAGAGTCAGATATGATTGCGAATTCATCTGCTCCCACCCAAGATGAAAAATACAACTTAATCCCGAAGCTAAGTGTTTTGAAAATAGAAACAGTGATTTCGTAGGCACTTCTGTAAATAATTTGTGTCAAATGATAAATACCACTATTTTATCTACTGCTTTAATTAATATTGTGAATGTGTCTGGTGAATTTATAATTGCGCGTGCATTAATAGATAGAGGCTCAAATTACTCATATATTTCTGATAACTTTGCAAAATTATTAGGAATTAGATTAGAAGGGAAAAATTTAATGTTTCTGTTTCATGTTTGAATGATTCTCAAATAAGTGTCAAATGGAAAGTTAGGGCCACTGTTTCGAATAAAACTGATTATAAGAGAACAATAGATTTTTTTATTGTTCCAAAAATAACAAACTTTATACCAGGGCATTATTTTAGATTTCCATTTTCCGAGCTGCCTAAAGAGGTGGAGATTGCGAGATCCAAAATTAAATGAACCTAATAAAATAGACGTTTTGATAGGGACTGCGTGTTTCTACGAATTTTTGCGAACTGGTCAAATTCGCTTAAGAAGTTCTAATGTCATTTTGCAGAATACCGTATTTCGGTAATTAAAATAATAATAATAATAATAATAATTATGGGAATGGTTCGATAATTCGTTGGATGTGCGTTTATAGTGGTCATCGTGAGCTTTGTTGACCTTGACACTGTATTGTGATATTTATATTATATTGATATGGAAATAAGTTACTTTTAGAGATTTACTTCAGGATAAATTTATTATGGTGTTCGTTATTATAGTTTGTTAATTGTAATTAACAGTATGATGGAATGTTGTAATATGTTTTTACATACCCCCCCCCCCCCCTATTTTGTAATGCACATTTGGAATTTAAAACATTAAATTTAGTATGTGCATAATAAACATACTATTTTATAATATTGTGGCTTGACTGATATTAATCTTAATTTACTTACTATTTAATATTTAATAAATAATTAAAAATAATTATCAACAATCTAATTGATGGTAAGTGATTATTATCGATATTTAAATATGATTTATTAATTTGTTCTTTTTGCGTTTTAAGATTAGACGGAATAGTTATACCTTTACATTAGGAATTACATTATCACAATAGATGGCAGCACTATAAAAAATAATTTTCTTCAATATGCTGTGTTCTTTAAATAGTTACGCCAGATGGCAGCACTAAATAATCATTTATATAGGTTTAAATAAGTTTGTTGCCATTTCATTTATTATATTATAATATTTCTCTATGTAATTATACGCTTAAATTTAAATAATTTTATTCTATATATTTTTAATAAAAATTTATTATAGAATATTTTTATGCATCTAATAATTTTTATTTAATTATGACGATATGTCAATTTATTTTTCTTAGTCGTGGTGTATTTTTTCGGAACACTATGTAGTTTCGCAACAGTTAGAATTTGTTTTTAACTGTCAAAATAAATCGGCGGGACATTTGCTGAGATTAACTTGCTACATGTTCATGGTTTAAAGTGGTCTTTGAAATTCTATATCTTGGTATGTCTTCGCATTTAATTATTTCTTTAAATTAAAATTATTTAAAATTTTTTTATATAATTAAATTTACATGTCATGGGATTTTAAGCCTTTTTTATGGTGTGTGGTCGATAGGGTGCATCAGGAATCTATTTTTAGCTTATGCTGGACTCTTGTACAGAAATCGACTATGCTTTTTGCTTATATCGGCGTTTCATGTACCCCTGATGAAGTGAAATGCTATATAAGCTTCCGGCTCCATCCTTCATTCCACTTGATCTTTTCTCTGTTTACAATATGTCTTTTAAGAGTTCAACATTTTTTAGCTGGTTTCTTGTTTCATAAGTCTTTAATTTTTTTTTTTCAAAACATTTTTTTGGTGGTTTTTCATATGTAAATATGGATTAATCGTATGCAATGTGCTGGCTAATTGGTGGATTTTGCTTAATTAATAATACATGTATAAGGTTCCATCTGTATTTTGTATAATGTTAGTTATTATTTGCTGCTAAAATTTTTTTTAATTAATTATTGTAATAGGAATTGATGATGATTTGTAATTATATTATGGCTATATTTTGTCATTCAAATTTCTATGCTGCCTATGCGCAAGTTATTATGAATGATCACTATTTTTTATTCCATTTTCATTTAGAATCGCAAGAATTCTTTCTGAAACGCAATTTCTTTATAACTAGAAAGATAGCCCGTCAAAAATGACTGAAAATGTAATATATAGATCTGTTACATACAACACATCTGCAAGAATATGAGTTTTTCTCGCATGTTCCGCAGTGATAGATGAAAATAACACATTTTAAAAAAGAAACTCATTTATGAAAAACTATGTATAATGAATACATAAAAATACAATTTAAGTGTAAATTACCATCTGGTCAGAAAACTTCAGAATATACGACGTTTTTTGTAAAAACTTTTTTATTATTTAATCGGACCTTGCTTTTCAGTATCTTCGACATATATTTTTAAATGTCCTTCCTCTTTACATCTTGAAATAATTACATATAGTTGTCCATGAGAAAAAAACAGTTCTTTTAAATACAGTCCGACTGTAGAAATTGTTTATCCTTCCAACTTATTTATCGTATTTGTAAATGACAGTATAAATGAAAATTTTATTCATATCAATTCATTTCATTCATTACTCATTCATTTAAAATGAAAAATACTATAAATTATTGAAAAAAGGTATTTATTTGTTAAAAAATATATTCTATATTACATCTCTACTTCATTATTATTTTTCCAATCAAAGAACAGAACAAACCAAAAAAAAACCGTTGCTGCTTTGAGTTTCCATTATGGTCTGCATGAGAAAAAAAAATAAACACTATAAAAACCTTAGAGGCAATTCAGTGTTGGATGAATGCCAACATCGGTTCCCTTTTCTCATGTAGACTTTTTCATGGTGCAGCGACTGGCGGTGACGTCATTAACATTGTATTAAAAGAGAGGCGAAATAGTAACTCAATGAGCGAAATTTTTTATGTGAACGATTCTAAAATGTGAATAACTCACCATAACAGCTCTGTGCTTGTTTACATTAGGAAAATTAAACACGGTTTCTGAAATGGTTTAACGATAGCGGAACACATTACACTTTTCTAATAGAAAAATATGCTGAATATATGCTGTTTTTAAAGAAAAATGTGCTGAACAGACGTGATTCAAGATAGAGCAAATAAATGTAAAAAAAAAAAAAAATTGAAAGACATACTTTCATTAATATTCACAAAAATATATTATTTTAATGCTCTAAAAAGTGGGAAATTTTTGGGATTGAAATGAAATTGTTTTATTTTCTCATGTCCAAGAAAAAAAAATGAAAAATTGGGCGCCAATTCAATTTAACTTTTGCTTAAGTTTTTTTATGATATTATATTATGTACGCTACCCATTTATTTATTTATGTATATATATGTATATAAAGTTGGCGCCCACGCTTTCATTTTTTTCCCTTGGGCATGGGAAAATGAAACAATTTCTTTTCAAGCCCAAATGTTATTTGCTACTTTTTTGTGTATTTAATATATATATATATATATTATACATTTTTGGGAATTTCAATGAAAGCATGTCTTTCAAAAAATAAATAAATAAGTAAATAAATAAAAATTTAGAAAAATACATATATTTTGTTTTTAATTTTTTAGTCAAACAACTCTTTTTTTAGTCTTTTTTTACATTTATTTTAGGCACAGATGTCATATACGCCCCATATTGGCGCGATTTTTTCCGACGCCAGTTTGGCGAAAGCCTCGTTACTATAGCATCTATATCCGGGTAACAATATCAAGCAAAATAACGACACTTTGGCACCAGTTAAGTACCCGGTGCGTATATGACATTGGCGGCAGAAGAAAATCGCGCCAATATGTATATGACGTCTGTGCCTTATTTTATTCTTAATTTTTTTTACAAACTATAGCACAGATAGTTCAAAATAATAGACATTTTGGTACTTTTCCACTATAGGGGTCTTAATGTTTTTTTAAAAAGCTTCAGAAGCATCAGAAAGTGAGATTTGTGATCAAATCATATAAACAGCTATGAAAATCAAATAAACAAACTTTTAAGTTTATTTATATAATCTATAAATATTTTACTTATCTCTATATTATTATTGTTTTTTTATATACAATTTAGGGTACTTCTTAGTTATCCCGTCGACCAATTTCGCCAAATTATGTAAATCGCCAAACCACTCGCCAAATTATACACATTGACATAATTTTTATTTTAAATAACGAAAGAACAAATAAATTAGTAAAACATTAATAAAAATACAAATAAAACGTCGAATTAATGGTTTTATTGGCCATCATTGGCATTTGATCTTACAATTAATTAATTAATGGCAACCATTATTGGCATCTATAAACTTACAATTTGGCGACAGTAATTTGGTCGACGGGATAACTAAGAAGTACCCAATTTACTTCTGTTTGTATACAAAAATAGTTAATATAGTTGCTTCTGTATATTAAATAAATTGTGTAAATGTTGAAAAATTACTTGTGTAGTATATGAAACAGTGAATAATTTGCTAGAAAATATGTTGATAATTTCATTTTCTGGTACTTTTCCGTTATACGGACACAATTGCCGCCAAGCGTAATAGTTGGCGCAAAATGGAAATCATGTGAATTGAAGCATTTGAAAAATAAAAGAAAAAACATGAAGATAAAGTGAGCATTTAAAAAATATAACATTTGAAAATTACAGACTTTTACGAACTATTTTATTAAATCACAAATATATACTTAAAATAAGTGAACAAATAACTGTTATACAATAGAGTAATAAATTAAAACTCATACTAAACCGAACAGATGTCATATATTCCCGCGGCCGCCATCTTGGATTTTTTCTTGGCGTGAAAACCCCTTTTCCGCGAAGTAGTAAATGTCGCCACGCAGCGATTTATGCGTTTGTTAGGATTACCGAAAATAAAATGTGGAACATCGCCAAAAAATCTCAAAATATCGAAGATAGCGGTCGTGGGAATATAGACCCCTTGCATTGACGTCACGTTGCTATTAGCAACGACTGATACTATAGCTTCTGGAGCACACACGTGGAGCACAGAACTCCCCGTTTGCCGTTAAAAGCACGTGTTATCTTTCTCTTTAATTTAGAGCTTCCTTATTTTAATTATTATAGTGCAAATAAGTCTAAAAAATCAAATGGAGAGCACCAAATTCGCCTTATATTTGGGCGCCATAAGAAGCAATTTCAGACATGTGACGTCATGTGCAACCCGTCTATACAGCATCTGGCACAGATGTCATATCATATTGGCGCGATTTTTTTTTTTCTGATGCCAATGTCATATACGCACCGGGTACTTAACTTGCGCCAAGGTGTCGTTATTTTGCTTGATATGGTAACCCGGATATAGATGATATGGTAAAGAGGTTTTCGCCAAAATGGCGTAGGTAAAAAGTCGCGCCAATTAGGGGCATATATGACATCTGTGCCCAACATCTAAGCCTTGTTTTCTATTGCCGCCATTAAAGTTTCAGCTGTACGATCGGGAATAGGAGTAAGAAAACATCCCCGTGTTTTACGACATAAACCACCTAACACCCACTGAGGAGGAAGAAAACGTCCTACGTTGCTTTTGTTTCTGGTAAAAAGACTTTCATCTACTTCTATGATTTTATTAGGTCGACCGATTTTTCTGTTTGGTCGTGAATATAAAGCATTTGCACAAACTTCCCTCAAATAGCTATTCCAGTCAACTGTTGTGTTGTGGTTCATATCAAATTGCAGCCCACAAAACTCAATCGATGTCAACTCTGGGCACCATAAATATACAAATCTTAAAGCATTAAGAAAAGACAGCTGCGATCCTTGAAACCGTGTTTTCTGTCGTATTCCTATGCTTTCTCGGCATGATCGTAAGCTACATCTCCATTTCGGATTTCCAGAACTCATCCATAATTTCATTTCATGGTTTTTTGAACACAATATTTTATTATGCAGAATTCCAAATTCCTGAAACAGTTTTATCGCAATTTTCTCATCATCTGGTAATTGCCAAATGGTAAAATCCTTCTCAGCGTCAGCAGTAAAAGTAAATTATAACTTCATAAAAAAAAAAAAAATTTTTTAATTTGAATAGCAAATTAAATAGCTTTTAAGGTTAAATAATAACAATTCACGCGATTCACGTTTCATAAATAGCATATTGAATAGAATTTGTTCAGCATGGTTTACAATAAAAATCCTTTTCACGATCAGGGTTGAAATAACTGGCGCATTAGCATACATTTTGGCATAGTGTCCGTATAACGGAAAAGTACTCATTTTCTCTAACTCGCCAAATCCTATGCTGGAAAAGTACCTAAAGCACATTAAAATCGGGCAGTTATGAGCTCGGACAGTACAGCGCCGTCTATTGGCGGTTATGTTATTAGTAGCATCGGGATGAAGTTGTAAAGACGTACATTTTCGTATATTACACTTTTAAATTCTCATCCATAGATTCTGGAAAAAAAAAACCCTTTTAAAGTACGGAGTTTAAATCATATTGCGGTGATTTCGATTATGAAAGATTAATGGTTTTAAATGGAATTTCGCCAAAATAGCCAGCTATCGCCAAGTTGGCTTCATATATGACAACTTATATTTGTCGCCATTTTGTAAATTTTGGCAATATTTCGCCAAGTTTGTCAACCTTTGGCGCTACTGTGGTAACCCTGCATTAGTATTTTTCAACAATTACTCATTTCAATGAGGCGGTCCTACCGGAATTGTGAGGGACACACAGAGACTTGGATTTTATATAAATAGATGGTATCTTTTATATATTTTATAAATATATAATTTCTATTAGCTAAATGTTTTGCGACGTTAGCAAACTATTTTTTAAATAATTTTTTATGCGCTGGGTTTATTGATGCATTTGCGCAAAAACATAGTGCGTTATCATAAGATTTCTACAATTGTAGTTTCTTGATACCTAATTCTAAGAATTTCCATTTTATACTACATGTTTGTCATCTTTCTAAATATTTATTTAATATCATTTTAACAAAATCATCTCACTGCTGTTAATACGTTATCAATTAATTAGTATCAAAAAATATTATTTTAATAATAATTGTCTCACCATTTTAAGGTATTGTTATAATTTATAATAATATACTAATGCATGTAGATGTGGTATACAATGTATTTCTCTTTAGGATACATTATAGGTATGTAATTTGGTTATTATTTGGTTCGATTAACATTTTGTGTATTTACATTTTGTTATGCATTTCTGAGGTAAATATTATGTTCTGCTATGATACAAGTTTGCTGATTATTATGGGAATGTCTTTGCAAGGTATTGGTGTTATTATTATTATATTGGTGGATTATGCTATTCGTTTGTTTTATTTATCTTATTGTACATAATGTAGTTATTTCTATTTATAATCAAGAATATCATTTTTAATCTAGTTTTATATTACATAGCTTCCTTAATCATACTTTCTTTTATTATTTTTATTTTATTTTATGTCTCTTAAAACAAATACAATGGCGGTTCTTAGTAAATTTTTCGTTACTGGTAAAATACACTTTGCGTCTTCGCAGTGTAGTGCCCGGTACATTAATATTAATAGGGATTTAACTGGACCGACATCCAGTCACCTATTTTATGCGCCTCTACCACCACTATTTTTTAGAAAATGTATGGATAAGAGATGCAAGACATGTCCCAATGCTTTACAATCACAAATTGTTTCGGATCCATGTTTATCTTCATTTTGCAAGGCATTTAATGTGATATATAGTATAAAGTGTAAAATATGTAATATGCAGTATATTGGTCAAACATCTGGTCCACTTCATAAACGTATTAACCAACATCTCCCAGATTCGATTAAAAATAAATCTAAGAATAAACAATCTACTACAGAAATTCACCATTTCCACAAACATAATTTTAAAAATACAACAACATCAATATTAAAAATTCAAAAAAACATATCAGAACGTTTATTTCTGGAGTCTTCATTCATGCAATTTTATAATACAGTTTATCCATATGGGCTCAATACTGAAGTATTCTATAGGAATATTAAAGTTTTTTCTTCTAATAATATAGCTGATTATAATCCAATTTATCCTACACTGAATCATAATTTAAATCGCAGAACAACACGTAACAAACGTGGTGGATGTTCTTCATCAATTAATATTTCAAAAAATGATATTATTAAACAGTTAAATAAACTTCACAATAAATATTTAATTGATTACAAATGGATTTTAGTTCGTAAATATATCTTTGCAATAAAAAAGAAAAAGCTTGCACAATATTTAAATATATTTCTCAGTAAAACTTTCTCAATTCATTTCTCAGATATATTTTTTGATCTTATTATGACTCGAATCAATCAATTTAACATTAATTTACAAAAAAAACCCTAAACTTAAAAATACAAATACACAAATGCTAATTACTTATACAAATCAAATATACAATAAAATTAATATTAATTCTATTACAAATAACAAACACTGTAAATTTCCTATTAAAAATATTCAAATATCTAGAACATTTAAATATCCAATTCCTTTAGGAAGAAAGATTTTAAATTATAACTCTTTTTCAAAAAATACATCTGCTACTAGTACTTTCCCTTGTAAATGTCACGACCCCTCACTTAAGCAATACATTAATATAGATCATGGTCATATTATTACGGGTAATCTTAATATTGTAAAAGATTTTACATTAAGAAAATTAATGGGATATGGTACTAAATATCGACTTCCATCTAAACTTAATTTAACATCTAAACTTAATTTAAATTCAATTCTAAAGCAATTTACATATGATATTGATTTATTTTTATATAAAATTTCTGTTTATTACAATAAACCTTTTGCTTATTTTAATCAGTGGAAAATACTGGTTGTTGAAAAGTTAACTTGATGCTCTTAAGACAAATGCACCAAATCTTGTTAAAGTCAATACCAAACGCATTTTCCAACAGATTAAATATATTCAAAAAGATTTTGTAATCACATATATTGATAAATTCCCTAATAATTATGCAATTATATGCAAATCATATTATCACCATCTTCTTACATCTTGTATTTCATCAAATAAGTCTTTCCAAAAAACTAATGATGATATTATTGTTAACAATCATAAGATTAGTGCTTTTTATAAACTACTAAATTTTACTCCTAATAACTTTAACTATCCATATTTAGTACTCATTCCTAAATTTCACAAAACACCACTTAAATTCAGAACAGTTACAATTGGATGTAATACATATAATAATTATGCAAACAATATATTATTAAAAATTCTCAGTCAAATTTATAATCTAACAACAGAAATTGATAATAAACATTGTATAAAAATAGTTATCAATTAGTAAATGTACTTAATGACATTAAATATGTTAAAAATATTCATACATATGATTTCAAAGATCTTTTTAATAATATAAATCTTAAAGACTTGCATAATATAATTAATACACTATTTAAAACATATAAAAATAAATTAACTCTTCCTTCATATATGGATTTAAAATATTTTCGTACTCTTACTAATTTTATAATTTATAATAACAATACATTACAAGATAATATTATTTATCTACAAGTAGAAGGAATACCACAAGGTGGATCAACATCCAGTTTAATGTCTGATTTATATTTATATCAATATGAACGTAATTTCAGTGATGATAATGTACTACTATATCGATATATTGATGACATAATTTTGATTGGCACTAAACAATTAAATATTACTCAATTTCCAGTTGATTATCCAACGAATTTAGAATTGACAGAAAACCTATTAACAAATAATACCATTAACTTTTTAGATCTAAAAATAATAATCGCACAAAACAAAACTATTACTGATCTTTATGACAAACGTAAAGACTCTTAATTCAAAGTTAACACATTTATTCATTTTAAATCCTGTCTACATATTTCAGTTTACCGTAATATTTTAATAAATCATTTATATAGAATCAAAAGTTTATGTTCATCACATCTGATAAATAAAAACATTAAACAATTAATTTATGATGCATTAAATCATGGTTTTCCTAAGAAATTCATATATTCATTAATCTACAATTAATTAATGATCTATACAATATTTAGTGGGGCGGTTTCTTGTATGTTAATATTAACATTATGCGTATCAAAAAATATTTATAAAAAAATCTATAAAAAATAAAAATAAACAGAAAAAAAATTAAAAATACAAAATATATAAAAATTTTTTAATAGGATGGCTGGGTGGGTAGATGTTAGACTATGGAGGAGGGAGGTGTTGTCTGGATAATTTATACCCAAATGCTGATTTAATTTATATATTATATTAAAAAAATAAATGAAAAAATTAAAAATTATGGGAATGGTTCGATAATTCGTTGGTTTGTTTGTTTATGGTGGTCATCGTGAGCTTTGTTGACCTTGACACTGTATTGTGATATTTATATTATATTGATATGGAAATAAGTTACTTTTAGAGATTTACTTCAGGATAAATTTATTATGGTGTTCGTTATTATAGTTTGTTAATTGTAATTAACAGTATGATGGAATGTTGTAATATGTTTTTACATACCCCCCCCCCCTATTTTGTAATGCACATTTGGAATTTAAAACATTAAATTTAGTATGTGCATAATAAACATACTATTTTATAATATTGTGGCTTGACTGACATTAATCTTAATTTACTTACTATTTAATATTTAATAAATAATTAAAAATAATTATCAACAATCTAATTGATGATAAGTGATTATTATCGATATTTAAATATGATTTATTAATTTGTTCTTTTTGCGTTTTAAGATTAGACGGAATAGTTATACTGTTACATTAGGAATTACATTATCACAATAGATGGCATCACTATAAAAATTTTTTCTTCAATATGCTGTGTTCTTTAAATAGTTACGCCAGATGGCAGCACTAAATAATCATTTATATAGGTTTAAATAAGTTTGTTGCCATTTCATTTATTATATTATAATATTTCTCTATGTAATTATACGCTTAAATTTAAATAATTTTATTCTATATATTTTTAATAAAAATTTATTATAGAATATTTTTATGCATCTAATAATTTTTATTTAATTATGACGATATGTCAATTTATTTTTCTTAGTCGTGGTGTATTTTTTCGGAACACTATGTAGTTTCGCAACAGTTAGAATTTGTTTTTAACTGTCAAAATAAATCGGTGGGACATTTGCTGAGATTAACTTGCTACGTGTTCATGGTTTAAAGTGGTCTTTGAAATTCTATATCTTGGTATGTCTTCGCATTTAATTGTTTCTTTAAATTAAAATTGTTTTAAAATTTTTATATTATTAAAGTTACATGTCATGGGATTTTTAAGTCTTTTTTATGGTGGATTCTTGTACAGAAATCGACTATGCTTTTTGCTTATATCGGCGTTTCATGTACCCCTGATGAAGTGAAATGCTATATAAGCTTCCGGCTCCATCCTTATTCCACTTGATCTATTCTCTGTTTACAATATGTCTTTTAAGAGTTCAACATTTTTTAGCTGGTTTTTTGTTTCATAAGTCTTTAATATTTTTTTTTTTCAAAACATTTTTTGGTGGTTTTTCATATGTAAATATGGATTAATCGTATGCAATGTGCTGGCTAATTGGTGGATTTTGCTTAATTAATATTACATGTATAGGGTTCCATCTGTATGTTGTATAATGTTACAGTTATTATTTGCTGCTAAAATTTTTTTTTAAATTAATTATTGTAATAGGAATTGATGATGATTTGTAATTATATGATAGCTATATATATATATATATATATAATGATAATTATTGTGGATTAATTTGCAATGTAGAAGAAGAATTAAGCAAATTTTTCGATTTAGAATCGATTGGAATTAGGGATGACCCTTACTGTAATGATGAAGATAAGGCACTGGAAATTTTTACAGAAACAGTTTCCTGTAAAGATAATCGTTACGAAGTAGTCCTTCCGTGGAAAAAGGATTGGATAAATTTGAACAACTATGAAGTCTCTGAGAAACGATTTAAATATTTAATTGATAAAATGCGAAACGATGATAATTTGTTTTCTCAGTATAGAGATTTTGAAAGAATATCTTGATTGTGATATTATTGAAAAAGTGTTAGATTCAACTAGACCAGACGGACCCATATTCTATTTGCCACATCGAGCAGTTTTTAGAAAAGATAGTGTCATCACGAAAACACGCATTGTGTTCGATGCTAGTTCTCACGATGTTGGTCAACTTTTTTTAAACGATTGTCTGTGGCCTGGTATCAATTTAAATCCTAGTATTTTTCAGTTACTCGTTAATTTTAGATTGAATAAGATAGGAATTTTAGCGGATGTGGAGAAAGTATTTCTTCAAATTTCATTATCAGAAAAAGACAGAGATGCTGTCAGATTTCTCTTTGTGGAAGTTACCGAAGATCTGTCAAATAAAGTGTCTGATAATTTGAAAATTCGAGTGTATCGTTTTAAACGTTTACTTTTTGGATTAAATGCTAGCCCATTTCTCCTAGCTGCCACAATAAAAGAGCATATACGAAAATTTAAGGATCAATATCCAGAAAATTTTGAAGTCCTCAATACTTGTCTTTATGTCGATGACTTGTGAGTGGTACCGATAATATTGAAAAAGCTTTGAAAATTTCATATGAAGCTAAGATAATCATGAATAAAGCTAGATTCAATTTGAGAAAATGGTTAACAAATAACAAATGGTTACTAGAACGGTGGAAGAAAGAAGGGTTCGAGATTTATCCATTTGATCGAAATCATAGAATTATGAATTCATTGAAAGTATTAGGAATGTCGTGGAATGTTGAACAAGATTCTATTTGCATAGACATTTCAAGTTTAATAGAATTTTTGAAGAATAAGAAAAACACTAAGCGGTTTGTTTTACAGACTTCTGGAAGAATGTATGACCCTACTGGTATTCTACCTCCATTTACTATAAGACTTATATGTATTTTCCAAGATTTATGGATCCACAAGCTGTCTTGGGATACTGAGCTCCCCATTGACATCATCGAAAAATGGATACAATGGTGTTCAGAACTCTCTAAATTAAATCAAATTAAAATCCCTAGATTTGTTTTCTTGTCATCTGATGCAAACAATGTTGAAATTCACTGCTTTTCTGACGCAAGTCAAAAGGCTTATGTTGCTGTTGTTTATTTCTGAGTAAGATTACGATCGAGTTTCTGTTAGTTTCATAGCATCTAAAACCAGAGTAGCCTCAGTAAAGAGAATAACTTTGCCACGCTTAGAGTTGATTGGTGCTTTACTCTCAGCTCGCTTAGGATCAGAAATTAAAAAGGTAATTGATCGTAAAAATACTTCTAAAATCTATCATTGGGTAGATTCAAAAACAGCTTTATTCTGGATTAAGGGATCGAGCAGAAAATGGAAGTCCTTCGTTGCCAATCATGTGGACAGGGCCGCAGCAAGGTCTTCAGAGGCCCTCCCAAACATATTTTTCGGGGGGGGGGGGGGCCCTCTAAGATTTTAGAGAAATATCTATATTTAATTTTCCACGCGAGTTCCATTTTATAATAACACGAGCGGAGTTTCGCTGGTCGGATTTTCTAAAATGAACTTTAAATTGAACGAATTTGTAGTTGGGCTGCACTGCTTTCGGCAACGTACACCCATAGGGGCTATGTCCGCTCCGATCTCGAATCATACGAACTTTGAATTATTGTATTTTTTTTTTATTTCGATCCAGATTGAATTCAAATTTTCAACATTTCGTTCACGTTGCTACAGGAACAGATTTGATATTCTTACAACGTGAATTTAATCAAAGGACTTGCAAAATTTAACTGAGAATTCTTCCATTTAGGGAAAAAAAATATGAAAAAAATCGCCGAAGAACGCAAAAGAACGACAAAAATTGCATTAAAAAATTCGAAGTTCATAGAGATCAGACTTTACTTATATTGGGCTAAAAGATTGAAACCGGGTTTATTTTTTTTTACGAATATTAAAAAAACTACCAGAAAAGTGAAAGAAAGCTAAAAATCATATAAAAATTCTCGAAAATTTTAAAAACAGCAGAGGACAAAATTTGGCAAAAAAGTTTGAAAGTGAATTCCTTTTACAAATGTTATAAACCGCTCATAAACAAAATAAATAAATAAAATATATGGAAGTCGTTTTCGTATTTTTAATTTTCTTTTAAGTTTGACAATGCCATCCGCGTGGCCCAGACAGATTTTCTTTAAGCAGAAAATATTCACTTATAACAATTTTTTTCTTGCTCGTATTGGTGCCTTTTATTAAATACATATATATGTAGAGATTTACTAATTTTAAAAAAATTACTTTTGGGATGTCGTTTTCATACATTCCGGTTTTCTTCAGTTTAAAATTGTCACCCAAGTTGAAATTTAAGAAGAAAAAAAATACCTTTGGATAGAAGGTACCTTTCTGTGGGCAAAGAAGATGGGTTTCCTAGTAGATAAAAATAAAGACAGATGTTTGTCTGTTCAGAGTTTTTTTTTTGTCTGAAAAGATGTTTTTCTGTTCGGGACAAAATTTGACAGGAAGGTTACTTATATGCCTGAAGTTATGTACCTCGAAACAGGTTTTTAAATTTTTTGATTCGAATTTTTTTCATTTAATTTTTTACGCTATTTTTTGTATTTTTTCGAGTTTCGTGCTTTTTCCCCCACATTCATAAAAGGAATCTATTTTCAATTCATCTGTGCATTTTAGCCGAATATAGTAAAGTAGTCTTCTTCGATTTTTAAATATTTCGCGAATTTTTTATGTGATTTTTAACTTTTTTTTTCGCGTTCTGACATGATTTTATGACATTAGTAAAAGGAATCAGGTTTCAGTCTTTTAGCCCGATGTATTAAATTTCGTCCTTTGCGATTTTTGAATTTTTCAAGAACCTTTTTTTTTCATTTTTTAAGACCCCTGTGATTAGAAGAGATTTTATCGCACATTTGAAGAAATTTTCGTCTTTAGAAAGGAAAATATCTAGAAATTTCGATCTTTGATTCGCGACTTCTTCGTGTTATGACGGAAAAAAGTCATGCGTAAAAATTCAGTTTCTAATAGGGAAAAGTACAATGCAGCATAGTTGGCAGAACACTCCTGTGATTTGATTTCACAAAAATGCATCTTTGATGCATTATTTCAGGTAAGTAGTAAAGGTGTAAGGATATTAGTAAGGATGTTTGGTAATTTGTACGTTAGATTGGTGAGTTTTCTATATTTTCGCGGAAAATGAGCAAATAAAATCAAAGCTTTTCTTTTTGTGTGTGTTTGAACGAAAGAAAAAGTTACGGAAAAAATCCTTCAATTCAATGATTTTTTTTTCTTGAGAGAGAGAGTGTAAAAGGAACCCAGTTTCAATCTTTTATCCCAATATAGTAAAAATTTTGCCGTCTGCGGCACAGATTTTTGACATCCCTAAAAGGGATGAGGTTTCAGTCTTTTAGCTCAATATAGAAAATATATCCATAGAAATTTCGGATTTTTTTACGAACATTTTATGTGATTTTTAGCGTATTTTTGTCGTTCGCGACGATTTTTTAACATTCTAGTTTCTATCTTTTGGCTCGATATAATCAATTTTCTCTCAGCGATTTTTGAATTTTTGCCCAATTTTTTATAAGATTTTTACACATTTTTTTTAGCGTTTTGTGGAGTTTTTTTGACATTTTTTTTTCTGAAACCGAAGAATTATCCAGTAGATTTTGCTGTTGTCATAATAAGGCTGAAGTGGAAAATAACAAATTTGTTCCGGTAGCAATATGAGCTACGATGCAGGAAAATTTCACTTTTACCTGGACACTATCACTTTTATCGAAAAAAAAATATATAATAATTCAATGATTGTTTGATTCAAGATCGGAGCGGGAATATCCGGAACAGGTTTACGCTGCGGAAGGCAGTGAAGGCCCCCAATGGAGAAATCCAAAAAATAGGTTCTTTTTTAAAAAAGCAATCAGCGAAGCGGGCGAAGCTCTGCCAGTAGATTAAATAAATACACAATATAATTTATGTATAGTAATTTATCGAGACAAGAGAAATGAAATGTTAAAAACGAAACAGGTCGAACATAAGGGGATAGGCGGCATATGCTATGCAGATTAGGGTGGGCCGAAAAAAACTTTTTTTGATTTTCGTTGATGGGTAGTGCGGAAAAGTGGCCACTAGTGGCACCAAGTTCACACAAAAAATTTGAGATTTTTAGGACAATTCCTGTATTTGCCGCTTTTGGCTTGAAGTTTTGCTAAAAGGCTGATTTTTGAACTTTATTAGCAAAAATTTTAAAAATGTTAAATTAAACTTATTTTAATCGTATTTACTTGAAAAGGCATTTTTTATGTTCCAAATGTATAAATAAGCTCTGATAATGTATTATTTAATTGCTATGTGTATTTTAAATTACACGATTTTTATAGCCTTTTTGCGTTTAAGTGAGCAAAAGTTGCATGTATTCTTTGAATCTTTCAACGGTTTCTCTCTTTTGTCTTGTTTATGTCTCTTGGTCTTTCTTATTTTTTTCGATGCTTTAAGGGTCATATATTTGGGTGACGGACAGCAGAATCCCTCAGAAACAGATCTGTAAGGAGAGAAGGGGGTGAGGCGAGAACTTAAGCGAACGCTGTGACTTATCGCAATGTTGGAGGAGTGAAGGAGGAAATACAAGAGAGGAGAAAGTGCGATAAGGTATGCTTATTATTTTCAGTGCTCCGTTTCCCTGAGACATGGCGGACGCTGTTTGAGACAGGAATATGCGTTTAGGAGTGTTTGGGCTTTGAAGGGCCTTGTTCAAATTCAGATTCAGTCGAACTGCTTGCTTGAAAGCTCCCACTACTTGAATCTTCCAACAATATAACTGTCTTCCATCTGGATCTAACTCCACTCGTTGAAGGCTTTGTCGCAGAACCGCTATTAATCGTTGAAATTGTATTCCTCTTCATTTTCCGCGATATTTTCTTTGCAAGAGTTTTGCTTGTTTTTAAATCAATATTTCCGATAAACATTTTTCGAACAGTTCTTTGATCCTTCAAGAAGTTCACCTCCCGATGTGGAACTTTACGTCTGATGTCGCAGCTACAATTGTTCAAGCCTCTACACTTACAAGCTGCAATGTCAAAGAGAGAGGTTTCTGCATTTCGTACGAAATCTTCGCAGATCGCCTTGCCTTTAACGCCGGTATGGTTACAAGATTTCTCCAATGATCTACGTTCATTGTAATAGTTTTTAATCTTTCTGTTAATTGTTCGTTGGGAAACCACTGGTATGGAAGATTTTATCCAGATTTCGGAAACTTTTTCACCTACCATTTTAATAATATCATCCACTGGTTGAAGATAAATATCTCGATTTTCTTCTATATCGTATCGCAACCAATTGTAGTGGCGCATGATGTCAGCAATAGTTGGCAATTGCAAGTCTTTCAATTTGCACGGTGCCCCAAAATGGCTACTTTTCACGCTATCACATGTCTTTCCATGATCACGAACTTTCGCACTAGCCATTTCTAAACTCGTCGTAATAAAACGCACAAAACACAGTAAAGGCACGTTAAACGATCCAAAAAGCAATGTATTGCACGAGAAAAAGGTTTTACTTTTACACTGAACAAATGTCACAGGGAACCCGAGCACTGAAAAATAATAAGCATCCCTTATCGCACTTTCTCCCCTCTTGTATTTCCTCCTTCACTCCCCCAACATCGCGATGAGTTAATGCGTTCACTTAAGTTCTCGCCTCACCCCCTTCTCTCCTTCCAGATCTGTTTCTGAGGGATTCTGCTGTCCGTCACCCAAATATATGACCCTTAAAGCATAGAAAAAATAAAGAAGACCAAGGGACATAAACAAGACAAAGGAGAGAAACTGTTGAAAGATTCAAACAATACATGCAACTTTTGCTCACTTAAACACGAAAAGGCTATAAAAATCGTCTAATTTAAAATATACATAGCAATTAAATAATACATTATCAGAGCATATTTATACATTTGGAACATTAAATATGCCTTTTCAAGTAAATACGATTAAAATAAGTTTAATTTAACATTTTAAAAATTTTTGCTAAAAAAGTTCAAAAATCAGCATTTTAGCAAAACTTCAAGCCAAAAGCGGCAAATATAGGAATTGTCCTAAAAATCTCAAATTTTTTGTGTGAACTTGGTGCCACTAATGGCCACTTTTCCGCACTACCCATCATCGAAAATCAAAAAAAAGTTTTTTTCGGCCCACCCTAATGCAGATAGATGCCCGCTTATTGTGGTCCCCAACGAGATTAAGAAGCATATATTTTTTGAACATTTAAAAAAAAATGAGGCTTAAAAGTTCTGAATCTTGAGTTCCGAATTTTGCTCCTTTTCAAGAGCGGCCCCAAAAAATAAAATTTATAAAGTATTTGGAGCCTGCAAAATTTCTTTCATCTGGGCACCTTTAAAAAGAATGGTAGCTATAGGAAAAAAGGGCATGTCTATTTTGGTTAAAAGAAGTAATTGTATTAAGAAAGTTTTTAACCTTATTGGGGCCCCCAACGAGATTAAAAAGCATATTTTTAAAACATTTGAATAATAAAAATTGGGACTAAAAGTTTTGAATCTTGAGTTCCAACTTTTCCTCATTTTTATAGGGGGTCCAAAAAAAGTCAATTAAAAAAAGTATTTAGAGTCTGCAAATTTTCTTTCATCTGGGCACCTTTAAAAAGAACCGTGATTGTAGAAAGAAAGCACATTTAGTTGAAGGAAGTAATAGTATTAAGGAAGTTTTGAAACTTATTGGGGCCCCCAACAAGATTAAAAAGCATATTTTTAAAACATTTGAATAATAAAAATGGGGCCTAAAAGTTTTGAATCTTGAGTTCCAACTTTTCCTCACTTTTATAGGGGGTCCAAAAAAAGTCAATTAAAAAAAGTATTTAGAGCCTGCAAATTTTCTTTCCTCTGGGAACCTTTAAAAAGAAGCGTGATTGTAGAAAGAAAGCACATTTGGTTGAAGGAAGTAATAGTATTAAGGAAGTTTTGAAACTTATTGGGGCCCCCAACAAAATTAAAAAGCATATTTTTAAAATATTTGAATAATAAAATGGGGACTAAAAGTTTTGAATCTTGGGCTCCAACTTTTCCTCACGTTTATAGGGGGCCTTAAAAAAGACAATTCAAAAAGAATTTAGAGCCTGCAAAATTTCTTTCATCTGGGAACCTTTAAAAAGAAGCGTGATTGTAGAAAGAAAGCACATTTGGTTGAAGGAAGTAATAGTATTAAGGAAGTTTTGAAACTTATTGGGGCCCCCAACAAAATTAAAAAGCATATTTTTAAAATATTTGAATAATAAAAATGGGGACTAAAAGTTTTGAATCTTGGGCTCCAACTTTTCCTCATGTTTATAGGGGGCCTTAAAAAAGACAATTCAAAAAGAATTTAGAGCCTGCAAAATTTCTTTCATCTGGGAACCTTTAAAAAGAAGCGTGATTGTAGAAAGAAAGCACATTTGGTTGAAGGAAGTAATAGTATTAAGGAAGTTTTGAAACTTATTGGGGCCCCCAACAAAATTAAAAAGCATATTTTTAAAATATTTGAATAATAAAAATGGGGACTAAAAGTTTTGAATCTTGGGCTCCAACTTTTCCTCATGTTTATAGGGGGCCTTAAAAAAGACAATTCAAAAAGAATTTAGAGCCTGCAAAATTTCTTTCATCTGGGAACCTTTAAAGAGAATGCTGGCTATAGAAAGAAAGTGCATATTTGTTTTGGTCAAAAGAAGTAATAGTATTAAGAAAGCTTTGAACCTTATTGGAGCCCTCAACGAGATTAAAAAGCATATTTTAGAAACATTTGAATAAAAAAATGAGGCCTAAGTTTTGAATCTTGGGCTCCAACTTTTTCTCACGTTTATAGGGGGGCGGCCTAAAAAAAGACAATTCAAAAGAATTTAGAGCCTGTAAAATTTCTTTCATCTGGGAACCTTTAAAGAGAATGCTGGCTATAGAAATAAAGCACATTTGTTTGAAGGAACTAATACTATTAAAGAAATTTTGAAACTTATTGGGGCTAACAAGTTTAAAAAGCTTGTTTTTTAAAGATTTGAATAAAAAAATGAGACTTAAATTTTTTAATCTTGGGCTTCAACTTTTCCTCCCGTTTATAGGGGGCCATAAAAAGACAATTCAAAAAGAATTTAGCGCCTGCAAAATTTCTTTCATCTAGGAACCTTTAAAGAGAATACTGGCTATAGAAAAAAGCACATATCTGTTTTGGTCAAAATACGTAATAGTATTAAGAAAGCTTTGAACCTTGTTGGGGCCCCCAAAAAGATTAAAAAGCATATTTTTAAAACATTTGAATAATAAAAATGGGGCCTAAAAGTTTTGAATCTTGAGTTCCAACTTTTCCTCACTTTTATAGGGGGTCCAAAAAAAGTCAATTAAAAAAAGTATTTAGAGTCTGCAAATTTTCTTTCATCTGGGCACCTTTAAAAAGAAGCGTGATTGTAGAAAGAAAGCACATTTGGTTGAAGGAAGTAATAGTATTAAGGAAGTTGTGAAACTTATTGGGGCCCCCAACAAAATTAAAAAGCATATTTTTAAAATATTTGAATAATAAAAATGGGGACTAAAAGTTTTGAATCTTGGGCTCCAACTTTTCCTCACGTTTATAGGGGGCCTTAAAAAAGTCAATTAAAAAGTATTTAGAGTCTGCAAATTTTCTTTCCTCTGGGCACCTTTAAAAAGAACCGTGATTGTAGAAAGAAAGCACATTTAGTTGAAGGAAGTAATAGTATTAAGGAAGTTTTGAAACTTATTGGGGCCCCCAACAAGATTAAAAAGCATATTTTTAAAACATTTGAATAATAAAAATGGGGCCTAAAAGTTTTGAATCTTGAGTTCCAACTTTTCCTCACTTTTATAGGGGGTCCAAAAAATGTCAATTAAAAAAAGTATTTAGAGTCTGCAAATTTTCTTTCATCTGGGCATCTTTAAAAAGAAGCGTGATTGTAGAAAGAAAGCACATTTGGTTGAAGGAAGTAATAGTATTAAGGAAGTTTTGAAACTTATTGGGGCCCCCAACAAAATTAAAAAGCATATTTTTAAAATATTTGAATAATAAAAGTGGGGACTAAAAGTTTTGAATCTTGGGCTCCAACTTTTCCTCACGTTTATAGGGGGCCTTAAAAAAGACAATTCAAAAAGAATTTAGAGCCTGCAAAATTTCTTTCATCTGGGAACCTTTAAAAAGAAGCGTGATTGTAGAAAGAAAGCACATTTGGTTGAAGGAAGTAATAGTATTAAGGAAGTTTTGAAACTTATTGGGGCCCCCAACAAAATTAAAAAGCATATTTTTAAAATATTTGAATAATAAAAATGGGGACTAAAAGTTTTGAATCTTGGGCTCCAACTTTTCCTCATGTTTATAGGGGGCCTTAAAAAAGACAATTCAAAAAGAATTTAGAGCCTGCAAAATTTCTTTCATCTGGGAACCTTTAAAGAGAATGCTGGCTATAGAAAGAAAGTGCATATTTGTTTTGGTCAAAAGAAGTAATAGCATTAAGAAAGCTTTGAACCTTATTGGGGCCCTCAACGAGATTAAAAAGCATATTTTAGAAACATTTGAATAAAAAAATGAGGCCTAAGTTTTGAATCTTGGGCTCCAACTTTTCCTCCCGTTTATATGGGCCCATAAAAAAGACAGTTCAAAAAGAATTTAGAGCCTTCAAAATTTCTTTCATCTGGGCATCTTTAAAGAGAATGCTGGCTATAGAAAGAAAGTGCATATTTGTTTTGGTCAAAATAAGTAATAGTATTAAGGAAGCTTTGAACCTTATTGTGGCCCCCAACGAGATTAAAAAGCATATTTTAAAAACATTTGAATAAAAAGATGGGGCCTAAAATTTTGAATCTTAGGCTCCAACTTTTTCTCACGTTTATAGGGGGGGGGGGGGCTAAAAAAAGACAATTCAAAAGAATTTAGAGCCTGTAAAATTTCTTTCATCTGGGAACCTTTAAAGAGAATGCTGGCTATAGAAATAAAGCACATTTGTTTGAAGGAACTAATACTATTAAAGAAATTTTGAAACTTATTCGGGCTAACAAGTTTAAAAAGCTTGTTTTTTAAAGATTTGAATAAAAAAATGAGACTTAAAAGTTTTTAATCTTGGGCTTCAACTTTTCCTCCCGTTTATAGGGGGCCATAAAAAGACAATCCAAAAAGAATTTAGCGCCTGCAAAATTTCTTTCATCTAGGAACCTTTAAAGAGAATACTGGCTATAGAAAGAAAGCACATATCTGTTTTGGTCAAAATAAGTAATAGTATTAAGAAAGCTTTGAACCTTGTTGGGGCCCCCAAAAAGATTAAAAAGCATATTTTTAAAACATTTGAATAATAAAAATGGGGCCTAAAAGTTTTGAATCTTGAATTGCAACTTTTCCTCACTTTTATTGGGGGCCCCAAAAAAGACAATTTAAAAAGTATTAAGAGCGTGCAAAATTTCTTTCATCTGGGCACCTTTAAAAAGAATAATGACTATAGAAATGAAGCACAAAATGCTGTCAAATTTCTGTCGAAAGTTTTTCCGTATGTGAGCATAACATTCAGTTCCAAACACTCGCAAATGATGCACTTTAGATGTTGGTTGACCAGTCCAAAGCTCATGAGAACTCTTGTTTTCTCCTGGTGATACCCCAAAACGGTTTAGTAGATAGACTGCTGTTTTACAGGCATTGGCCCACAGTGATCGAGGTAATCTACATGTAGAGAGCATAGAGCGAGCGAGTTCGACAAGTGTCCTGTTTTCGCATTCTGCTGCTCCATTTTGTTCAGGCGTGTATGGTAATCCTAGATTCAAAGCTGTACCTCTTTCAGAAAGGATTTTTTGAACATCGCCACAGTCGAATTCACCTCCTCAATCACAACGCAATTCTTTCACAGCATGGCCATGATTGGTAACTTCATTGAGAAACATACACAAGCAGGAACTCACTTCACTTTTGTTTTTCACAAAAAAAATTCCACGATATTTATTATAGTCATCCTTGAAAGACACAAAATAGCGTGCACCACTAAAAGATCTCACAGACATGGGTCCATTTACATCAGCATTAACGATTTCATGAACTAACGTGGCTCTGTAGGGTCGTGATTTGAAAGGTTTTCTATGTGCTTTCTATGTGCTATGTGCCCAAGAGCACACCCATCGCAGAACTCATTTGTTACTGCATGACTCACACGAATATACATGTCATTTAACAATTTTCGAACATGTCGTTTATTCTGATGATCGAGGCGCTCATGCCACAACTGCAAAGTTTCAGATTCTGTAGCAATGCTTATTTCAGCTGGACATACTGGAATAACGACTCTCATGGAATTAACGTATGTACCATCTGTCCATGATCCAACAGCAACAAGTTCATTACTCAGGTAAAAAGAAACACATCTATTAGTCATTTTAACCTCCGCACCATGCTTGGCAGCCTGTTGGACAAAAAAGCGGTGCCTTTGCACATCCGGAACATACCACACGTCTTCCATGGGTGCATCATACCACTTGCCATGGATAAATACTTCAATGTTTATTTTACCAGTTCCATACGCATAGATCTTATTTTTGTCAGCAAGTGACATTTCAATGGGCACAGGGAAATGTTTATATGTTGCAAAATACTGCTTATTTGCAGTCATGTGGTGAGAAGTACCTGAGTCACAAATTCAAATATCCGGTTGAGTAAAACTTTCAATAGCACTAAATGCACCTTTGTCATTTTTTAATGGTTGACATTTATCATTGAATTTTTTCTTTGGATGGTCTTTACATAAATGTGCACTAGATCCACATATAAAGCAATGCTTTTGCTTACTAAGTCTAATTACCTCCAGGAACAGTTTCAGAAATATTTTCAATATTCCTCATAGCTTTTTGTCTCGAAAAAGGAGCACAGGGTTGTAGTTGTAAAACAGCAGAGAGTATACGCTGTAGGCAGAGGGTATACACTAGAGTCACGAGCGTCCATGGCTAGGATATACGCTATAGCTTTTCTTGTGAAACAGAGAGTATACGGAGTTTCCTAAAAAAATCCAAAAGGTATACGGCTTGTACCTCCGTATACCTTCCACTACATCCCTCAAGGAGCATGAGCTGCAAATGCACCAAGTCCACGACAGCAATAAATTTGATGCGCTGCTCAATTGTGCACAGTTTTTCAACTAAATTTTTTGTTGTACGTTTTTCTGAGTCTAATGACTCCCAAACATTGTTGAATTTTTGATACTCTGAACCCACTGTCAGAAGAGTTTTTCCATGTAACAATTCTGGTGGAATGGAACTTTAGCCAATACACGTAAATTCATTGTTCATTTCTGTGTAGATTCGTTCAACTTTGGCTGCATGTGTTGCAACTTTGTCATTTGGATCTTTACAAAATTGGAAAAATTGGGTCATAAGTAAATTAAGTCTTTGGATACTGCTTTGATCAAAAACACTTATTAATTTGTCCCAAATGTCTTTTGCATTGGTGTAAGTCATTACTAAGTCAGAAACAGATGGACTTAACGTACTAGCAATGAGTGCAGATGCTTTAGCGTTATCACGTCGCCGCGATACTCCAAAGTGTATACACTTTCAGCAATCTCGTCGCCAAGTGGAAAAGCTCGGCAAATGAGAAATATCGTCAATGGCAAACTGCGCATGTTACACTGAATATTACAACCATAGAAGCTCCTGAAGTGATTTGAACGTGATCGCAAAACGAGTCGTTCTCGTGTATTTATTTTGAAACATATTTCTATGAAGAGAAAGGTTAGTAGATTTGCAATATATGTCTCGTAATTTTGTTGAAATATTATTTGTAAAATAAATTCAAAGATGTAGAATTTTTATGCTGTTTTTCAGGAATGATGAGGTAATGTTGATTATACCAACATTTATGAAACGATATCGATCTTTATATTTTCTGGACCCCATAGTTTTATTAATTTCACAGATCTGTTACGATAAATAGTGGTGTATTGTGTACGCAGTCAATAGAATATATTTTGTAGAATTTATTAAAACAAAATAGATTATTCTTATAAAGTAAAACATGTTTGTTTGGCCTCAACTGGATGATACTGGTTTAATTACATGCAAAATTTTTTATAACCTAATAATTTTATAAACGTGGTAACTTATCATTTAATATTATTATTTTAAATTAGAAGTTTTTATGAAATCCATAAAAAAAGAATACCCCCCCCCCCCCCCAAATACTAAAGTAATGTATTTTTTTTTTCAGTTATTTCATTTTTTAAATATTCTAATGTAACACATAAAATTTGTTAGTGATTAATGATGCAGTATTCAATTTTTTTAAATGTATTTCACCTAATCTAATCTCTTAAATATATACTTCAACCTACTTATGAAAAGCAAAACATTTTTAAATTGTTACTTAACTTCAAACAAATATACATATCGCTCACCTGCAAAAAAAGTGACACATCTCAACAAAGTAAATTTCACGGGAAAGGCAGAAGAAAATTTGCATGACTTTACTGTAACATGAAATTATAGCCCTTACCTCTGCATGCAGGAGTAAAAATGTGTATAAAAGCATAAAACCCTTAAGAACGAAGACGTATGATGAGGTTTGGAGGGTTGGATAATTTTACCTCCCTACACAATCCACCCTTCGTCTGTGGTCACTAATGTACATACAGCGTAATAAAGTGATTTTCCGTATAACTACACTGATAAATACTGTTTGTCTAGCAAGATGCACCTATGACAGACTTATTAGTGGAATAAAATGCAAAATGAATTTTTGCAGCATGTGCCACTTTTCTTGCGGGTGAACGATATTATAGAACAAAATATTTTCCTTTATTCCATGATTTTTAAAATCTCAGTATGGAAATCTTTGCAGAAAGAAACAACCATTTTTATTGCACAGAATTCAGATATAAAAAATGTTATAATGTGTTTAAGAAGCCATTTAAAATGTTTACTCCTTACTAGGTGCAAGTCTGATCACACAAAATGGTTATAGGGATGTTGGGAATAAATTTTTTGTTCGCACTTAGTTTGTAACAGATAAACAGTGTTGTAATAGTGAAAAAATAAAAAGTGAGAGTATAAGCTATAGCTTTGTTAGAGAAACAGAAGGTATACTACAAAGCTTGTTAATAAAATCAAAAAGATAATGGTATATAACTCTGTATTGCCTCTACCACACCTCTGGAGATAAACTTTTTTTTAACTTAAAAGAAAAAAAAGCTGAATTGGTTGCATTAAAGAATATATTTAAATGATTCAAGTGGTAAGAAATAGAATATTTTTTCACTTAAGCCTAACTGCTCAGTTCTTATATCTTATTTTGTCTTGTTTTTCAAAAAAAGTATATAAATTTTGCATTATTTTGAAGAAAAATGTAGAACATTTATTAAAAATAAATATTGTATGCAATATGAAGAACTAAAGCTCACCTTCATTATTATGATTATCCAAAGTTTTTCTTACTAATCATAGCCAAACTTTATCAACAAGAAAATTCAAAATGGCTACTAAGCATAACAGTACAGCAGTAAATATTTTACTCTTATACTAACTTCTAAAAGTAAATAAAATTACCATTTGTATTAATTCATTTTTTCAGTTATTCAACCTAATGTAAACCAAATATAAATTAATAACTAAATTCCTCTTTCTTGTGTATGAGTATAGCTTGCTTTTATAGTTAATGGTTAAAGCACATTTATCAAATTTTCATCAATTATCCCATTATTTTACTCTGTCTGAGTTTAATGGTCTTTAGAATATTAAATGTAGATCTTGTGCATTATTATTATTTTCTTTTAGTGTCTGCAGTAAGTAGTTAGGCATATTTTGATTGAAGAAGATAATTACTCTTTCATGGTATGAATTTTAAATATTCAACATCAACTTAATCTGTATAGCTTTTCTCCACTTATGTAAATCAAAATTAATATATTTAGTGGCGTGAACCTCCTAATATGAAAAAAAAAAATCCACTATAATTCATCTATTTTTAGTGATAATTAAACATAGTTTTAGTAATAGATAAAAAAACAATTTTATATATTACTCGTTAGTATTTAAAAAAAAAAAAATGATCTGAGTAATTTTGAAATAAATATACAAGCATACAATATTTTGTACAAAATTTTAATTTAACGATTAATATTTTAGAGATATCCTAAAATTATCTGTTTCGTATGTACATATATATTGTGTATTGTTATTATTAAACTGAAAATTTTATTAAATATTTATGTTTTAAACTTTAATTTTCTTTTTCTTTTTTTAGATCAAATTTTGCTGTTGATTTATGGCCTCTGGAGGACTGTCGACATCAGACCAGCTCCTGAAGGCATTGGTTTCACCCAAATGTACAGCTTTAATTTTACCAAGGCAGAAGTCGGACGTAGCTTGACACTTGTTTTTCATCCATTGACCTCCAAGTGAGAGTACTCTCTGCACCACCGAATTTGCTTCTATTTCATTGCCAGGAGCCATTGGCTAAAGAGTTGATCACAGCTTGTGCTGCTTAACTGCAATATTCTAAAGGGAACTTCTGCTGTGTATTCATTTTGGTACGGTTGAATAAATATTGCCTGCTGTATATTGGTCCATTTGAATCGTATACGGAAGCAATATTTTTCCGACTAATGAGGAAACATACACTACTGCGCTGTGTTTAGCAACCTATCTAGAAGGGATTTGCCAAAAGTATGTGTTTATTATTATTATTTGATTCTATCATTTTTATTACTATAAGATTTTTGATACTTAATAAAATGTTACATTAAAAATTATAGCATAACAATATATTTAAACTATAACGCATTAGGACAAACCAGGGCCAAAACTAAGGGGGAGGGGGGGGGCAGACGGAGCGTGTCAGAACAAAGGGGTGCCAAATGAAAATTTTGTTTGTCGATTTTTCTCACATCTATGTTTAGCACAGTATTATTAAAATCGTCTTGCCTCGGGTATGGCAGGACATAATATGCCTGCATGGTATGCCAAAGCATAGAAAAATGTAAGGATGATATGGCATAAAGATCCTGTATAAAGAGGATTCTTTCTCGATTCTGCTTTCAAGATTTTAATAAATCAATATTTGACAAAGATTATGTAATTCAGTGTTACATATTTTTAATTTTAAAATAAGTTGGCTATTAGAAAATTAATAAAATTCACTTTGTAAATATTCTTTGTGAGAGAAGGGGGCCAAAATCATGTTTGCTCCGGCTTCAAAAAAGGCTAGTTTCGGCCCTGGGACAAACTGGAATAGTGATGTGCGATTTCGATTTTTTTAATCAATGCTATGGCGAACTCTATTTAATCGATTCTATAAATTTTTTAATCGATGCCTCTAAATGTAATGTCATTTTCATTTTCCTTAAAAAGTTGAAGGTAAAGCACTTGAATGTGCCAATACCAAAACTTTCTTCTATCTCAAACATGTTCAAACTCCAAAATTCGCTATCACAGTGTCAAATTTAAATGATAACCTGTGGTCATCATGAGGATTAAAAAAGTATAGGTTTGTTGAAATATGTGCATTTAAAAAGAATGCATTTTTCAAATAAATAATTGAATTTTGGCCCACACCCTCTTAGATGTCTGCAACAGAAATTCCCTTCCCAATTCGAAGAGCATAAAAGCGAAACCTGTTGGGCAGTATACATCCAAGCCTAATAAGGATCTATTTATGTGATAGTGTAACAGTATATGAAGTTTGAATTAATTCCATGCATTAGTTTTTAGATATAGCTATCACGAATATCGTGTGAAATGCAGTATATCAGCGCAGCCTGTTATATGATTTACACGAAAACCTAATCAGGAACAACATATGACAATGTCTAACGGAATATTAAATTTGATGAAATTTCATTCATTAATTCTAGAGATATGATCACTAAAATCGTGTAATTCCTGAAAAACGTGTTAAATTCAGGGGTTTCCCAGGGGGGTGGGGGGTTCCCCGAACATTGAAATGTCCCCCCAAAAGGTTTGAGATTTTATGCTTAATGTACAAAAGTCCAACCCCCCCCCTCACCTCCTCTGAAGTCTAGAATGCCCCTCGCTGGAGCTGCAGAAATCCCTCCCAGAGAAAAATGCTGAATTCAATTCAGCATAACAACGCCCCCTATTGGGTGATTTACACCGAAACCTAATAAGCAACAACTTATGCCAAGGTCTAACTGAGTTTGATGAAAATCCGTGCATTAGTTCTTGAGATAGAGCTGTTGCGAAAATCGGGGAAAATGCAACATAGCAGCACCACCTACCAGCAAATTTACATCAAAATCTAATCATCAACAACTTGCGTCAACGTCTAACCGAATCTGAAGTTCAGTAAAAATTCGTGCATTAGTTTTTGAGATAGCGATCATGCAGAAATCATAAAAAATGCAACATAGCAGCGCCACCTGCTGGGCGATTTTCACCAAAAAGTAATCAGCTCCAATTTATATAAAGGTCTAACTAAATCTAAAGTTTCAACAGATTCCATGCATTAGTTCTTTCAATAGACCACCCACAATTTTTTTGTCAGAGACAAACAAATAGACAGGCTAACAGACAGACAATTTATAAAAATAGTCAAATCGTATTCCAGACAAGACCTTCTAAAACTATAAATTCTTCAAAAACTGGTAGTCAAAATTTTTCACGAATCCAATACTTTTCTTTTTCTAAATACAAAAGAAAGCATGAAAAAATGAACAAATTTATTCCACCCGTAACGTAGGATCAGAAATAGCAAATCGATTCAGTACACAGATTCGATGTCGATCTTTACATGCAGGTTGAATCGTTTTCAAGACGATTCTTTAGATGCGGGCAGAATCGTTATCCTTTAATTTACTTCAAATCGAATCGCTGTCGATCCAAGAGTCGGGATCGGGTTGAATCATTATATTTATTCTTCCAGTTTTACTGTTTTAGTGGCAGAATTCAGGGGCGCGCCAGAAGTATCCGGCGCCTGTGTGCAGAACTTCACTTAGTGCCCCATATACCCAAACCCCTCCTCCCTACACCCCCCCCCCCAAAAAAAAATCAATAACTATAAATACATACCTGCCAAGCCAACCTTCCGGGGTTTTCTCCAGGTCAAATAAACAAATTTTGAACCTGAAATTTTGTTTAATGAAATGTGCCTTGTTTCTATGGGGTTCTTTTTTATTTTATTTAATAAATTAAATTTCTTGTTCAAAATATTTTTGTTTGACTTTAAAAATAAGGAATGTTGACAGCTATGTAAATAACGGACATCCGTAAAAAATTTGTGCTTCAGCTGCTTGCTACCTCCCACCACAATGGCATACCTCCTAAGAAATTAGCTTTTACCATCTCTCCCCAAATTTTTAAGCGTTAGTCTTTATTTATATTTGTACTTAAGGGTGTATTCCGATCCAAACTGCTTATTTTCTGATTCATTTTAAAATTCATTTTTGCTCTCAAACGCATCAAACTGGGAAATTCTCTTATTTAGAAACTATATAATGTGCCGTGCTTCTTAATTTTTTGATAAATGCAGAAAATACTGTAAGAAACGCTGTCAAAGTTGGCGTTTTGAACCGAATTTTCCGAAGCGGGCGATCTGGGAATGAAAAAAATGGTCATACTGAGAAAATAATTGTTTAAAAATCAAATTCTAATTAATTGAGCTGAAAATGAAATCACACGGCATGTTAAACATGTCTTCAGAAATCACCCCAGCAAGTTTCATGTTTTTACTTTTAAAAATGAGTCTGAAAATGTATCAGAAAATTTCGAGCTCTTGAGGGTGGAAAAGTATTTTTTCCAATACACCCTTAAAGCAGTTCAAACAAACTTTAATTAAGAAATATAAATGTGTTCAAATAATTAATGGTAGCACCATGACACAAGGAAAGGGGTGCTCGTAATACGGTAAATATACATAAAGGTAGAAAAATATTTTCTCTAATTACGGAGCGAATTATAATTTTTTTATTGTAAGATGCGATTTAAACAATTACCACACGTAAATCATAATTAGGGGTGCATTTTTAAATGTTTCCCCCGTCCTAGAACGATTGGTTTTATATTAGCAAATATAGAACCGCTATGCTGCTTATATAATAATTGTCAAAACGTATCTTTATCTTGTCACATGCTTAACCCTTCCTTCTTTTTCGGATTTTTTTATCTTTTTGATTTCAATTTTTTTTTTTTTTTTTTTTTTTTTTTTTGCTGAAAATTAATACAGTGAAACTTCTTTTAAACGCCACCCCTATTCAAAGGCCACCTCTATTAAGGGCCAATATTTTTAGGAACGAAAATTTTTCCCATAGACATAATGCTAAATTTACTTCTATTAAGGGCCGCACCTACCCCTCATAAAGGCCATTTTTTTCACATGTGCCTTAAATCTTAAACAGGTGTATTGAATTTCTGAACCAAAAAGTAAGAGTTCAGCAGACAACTGCACTTGCAACAAAGAAGGCAGGGGGACATGGGGAGGATTTAGAAACACAATGAAGGACGACAAACATGTGTTCCTCACACTTTGTTAGACCTTTCAACCTGTAGGGGTTGGGTTAGAGGGAAAACTTGACCCTTTGTTGTGGGCCCACAAAGGATAACAGGTTATCTAGAAAAACTGATTCCACATTTACTAAAACTGTGAATGCATATTGAAGCACAATTTTTGCACTTGTGTGTAAAAACGCTAGCATAAATAAATGAACTAATATCTCATTCTAAGGCATTAATAAATTATGCAAATTTAAGTAATTTGTTCCATAAAGTAAAAAAATCATGAGAAACCAAAATTGTCTGTGAAAAAATTATGAAAAGTAAACAAAATTCAATAGAAAATGTTTTCAATCATATATATAGAGTTTGAAAATGTTAATAAACAGTTTTTTCACCTACATAGGTTGTGATTTCCTTATTTTAGTTGTTGTTTTGTCACCCCTATTCAAGGGCCACACCTCATAAGGGCCAATTTTCGATGGAACGGTATGTAGCCCTTACAGAGATGTTTCACTGTATTATGTTCTATCCCGAATACGCAAACGCAAAATAATTTTGTCATTAAGCAAGTAAGCAGCATTATCCTAGGTCAGGATCGGCGAACCTTTTTACGTGCGCGTGCCAAAAATTCACCAACAATATCTATCAATGGTGTAACGTGCCACATTTTGACATAAAATAATTTTGCAAAGTACGATGTTTATACAAAACGCTAGTTAAAAAATCAGATGCTATTTCTCTGCATATTTGAATAAACCATTAAATCAAAATTTTAATTCGTAAATATGATTCATTTATGTAATAATTTTCACTATGATAAGGAAATAAAAATACGAAATTTTATTTTAGAAATTTTCGACCTTATTATTTATGCATCTAGTTATGATTATCCAAGTTGCATTAAGCATTGTATCAATAAATTATTGATGAGATTTTTACTGTTGTATGTTCGATGGAGAATGCTTTATACCTGATTCATATTTTGATAGTTTTATAAATTGGATCCATTTGTCATCTTACTGAAGGGACTGTCTAAAAAAATTAATTTGAAAAGTACAGCATTATAAAAATCATACAGAAGGGCAAAATACATGTCGCAAATGCTGCATAACATCGCAAGAAAAGAAAATTCTTTTCATGCAAAAATAATTGCCTTATTTGTGATAGTCTGTCCGTATGAAACAAAATTTTATTCATTATAATAGAAATTAAATTTCATCTGTGTAATAATTATAAAATTTATTTTTTCGCGTGCCAGAGAAATTGTCTTACGTGCCAACTCTAGCACGCGTGCCATAGGTTCGCCAACCCTGTCCTAGGTCATATAGTTTTTCAGAACTATATGGCCTATATATATGAACTATATGAACTATATACTTTTCCGTTATACATAAACTTTACTTTGCGTGCGCTCAGTGAGGAAATTAGGGGGAGTTCGAGGTACTCATCGTCACGAAATCATCCAAGGATTGCTGATAATAATTTTCAAAAAGGATATTGGATAATTAGCAGATATTCATTAATAACCTTTCTAGATAAAGGCATCACAGATCAAGGCGGCGATGCAACTTTGCAACATCCTTTCAAGGCGCATTTGTCACAATGTCAACTTTAAACTTTGCACAAGGTCTTTGTTTTAGGTAAGGCGAATCATAACGATAAATAGTCACCCTTTTTCATTCCAATTGAATTCAATTATTGATAAATATTTAATAGAACAATGGCAAGTTTTTTACAAAGTCAACGCTTAAATTTATTATACGGAACTTTTTGTACGCGAGTGAAACTCGCACTTGACCGATTATTCTTTGTTCAAAGCAAATCTAATAATTACAATTGAAATTTCCATGAAACGTAATTCAGTTTGAAGTTGTTCTAAAAAATATTTTTACCTCCTGAACAACATGAAACTTTCTTACATATTCATGGGCTCGTTTCTATGCGTAAAAGCATAAAATGATAGGCGTGACTATTAAATTGGTTTGGAATCGAATGGCGCTTCTAATTTTTTTTTAAGCATTGCATTTTAAATTATATACTGTTTTACTTATTTATTGTTTCAGTTATATGTAGCCGATTAATTTGTGCTTTTTCGGTAATTTACATGGGAACCGTGCATAACCTGGGGCTTATGTTGCTTTATCATTGTGCAATACAATTACATTCAAAATTGCATTTATTCATGTATAGGGGGGAAAAAAAACCTTTCCTCCTTCAAAATTACGTGTTATATTCTATTTCAAATCATTTTAATGCTATTTTGATCAAAATGAAGGGAAAACAGAAATCATGTTTTCCTATTTCAAATTAATTACATTCATATTTATGTCGGCGACGTGTTGATACGGCGCCACTCAAGAGACTGAACGATGAATTTGCTTTCAGTTCGATTTCTTTTGTGACAGTAGGGTAATTTTTTATTGGCTTTTTTTTTCTAATATTTAGATATCATATCTAACCTGAAAAGAATATTTTCTGTTTTTAGCCAACGAGCATCAGTTTGAGGTTTTTTGTCTTCTATTGCGTACGAGTATAAAAGACACGTTAGTGGTTTTTCTATTTATTTTGTATCATGAACATTGCCCATGCTAAGGTTCTGCTCTGCAGATTTACGAAGTCAATTTCATTTGTAAGTAGATATAATTGCCATGTATAGTTATTCTGATAGAAAGCAATCAAGCAGTGTTTCCCCTTTTTTGTATAAAAGCACCGAATCTTTCCGATAACTGTGTCAAATTTTTAATCTAATCTGATTTTCAGGGACTCACCACAAAAGATTACTACTGCTAATCAGAAGGAATCGATTATAGTTTAAGATATGCACCTTTTATGGGAAATTGAAAAACATTAGTCCATTTTTCAGCAAATAAATATTAATTTCGGTAAATTTCATTTTATTTTTTTTCTTAAAAATGCGTATCTGCAAACTATCCTTTTTTGTGTTAACACTATTTCCGAATCATAATCCTTACCATATTTAATTGAAGAATTCTGCAATTAATTAACATTAAAATTAGGCAAAGATTACTATTTAAATGGAGTGATAACTAGAAAGTGGAATAGTTGACAGCTAAGTATATGCTGATAGATATTATTTAATTTTTACTTTCTTCTATCTTTACAAGAGGAAAGTATTGGATTCATGAAAATTTTCGAATTCCGGTTTTCGACGGATTTACACGTTTCAGGGGTCAGAGAACCCGAAAAACATGTTTTTACAAAATGTCTGTCTGTGAGTCTGTCTGTGTGTGGCGCTGTGGGCGCTCTAGCTCAAGAACTAAAGCACGGAATTTAATAAAAATTTATATTCAGGTAGTCCCTGATCAGAGTTGGGCAAAATACATCGAAAATTCATTTTCGATACAAAATACAAAATACATTAGTTTTAGAACCTAAAATACAAAATACAAAATACTTTTCGAATTTTAAAATATCCAAATACAAAATACATGTATTTTCAAAATACATTGAAAATACAAAATACATTTAAAATTTTAAAAGTTTGGGCATAAGGTTACAGGTCTGCACCGGCCGTGCCTGGCAGGCCAATTTTCATTCAGAACACTCTGATCTAGCCGGACCTGGATTTCACTCTTTCCGGGTCAGGCACGGGTTTTATGTTTTTCTGAAGGCTTGTGCCGGTCAGGACCTCGACATCATTCTTTCCGGTTCGGGCCTGACTTCTTTTTTTACGGGCTGAATCGAGGCTTAGTCCCTTGGGGATGAGCATCTTATACAGAATTTTTAATCTTTTATCATCGGTTTTTCATAACAGAAAATTTGGCCTAATTGGATCAAGAAAACGTCCTGATAAAATATGGCAAAATTTACAATAAAAAAGAACTGGTGGGGATAATCAAGATTCTGAACTTCATTCTTCATAGAGGTCTGCACTGCCCAAAATTTTCAAGCTCGGTCCCGACCCAACACGTATGAAAATGTTTGGCCCGTCCCTGCCCGGTCTGGCCTATGCAAAAATCAGTAAAATCTGGCACGGCCCAACAGTTTTTGCACAAAATGTATATTTTAAAAAATCGCCATTATTCTACAATTAAATTGCTAAATTTATTATTTTTAAAGAATAGTACATATAGTATCTCTAGGCAATGAAGTTAAAGCACAGAAAAAGAAACTGTGAAAAAGAACCTGCCTAAGACGAATCATGTGTAAAACTGAAAAATGTGTTGATCCATGCAAAATGAATATAATAACACGCGCGAAAAGAATACATTTACAACAAACTATGTACCTGCTAAGAACGAAACCTGTCTATAACGGATATTCTCCTTTCCTGTCGATTTCGTCTTGGAAGATTTTATGCTATAGCATTTTTCATATATTTAAGTCTCCACACCATGGAATGTGGATTAGATTTTAAATGATAACTAAGATTTTTCCATACACATACAGATACATTTAAAAGATAAATATCGCAGTCCAGCATGTTTTCTTAAAAATGAAAAGTATAAACATGAAAAAAAGCTAAAATAAGTATTTTTTGTCAGAATTCCCCATACGAGACGATTTTTAACCATATTGGCGTAAAAATCAATATTTTGTTGAAATTCAGTTGGACCAGGTTAATCAAGGTTTTGTACGAGCTGGGATCGGGCCGAACTTTTAGCTTTTATACCTGGCTGTGCCAATATTTATTTATTTATTTTTTTTGTACAGGACGGGACAGGCTAAAAAGATTTTTCTACGGGTTGGGCTCGGGCCGAGACCTGTTATTTAGGGCCGTGTATGTTTGCGTAGTAACAGTTAGACAAAATAATAGTTTTTTTCATTTTAAACAATATAGTGAAGTTTATTTTTAAAATAGGTTAACAAACCAGCGATGTAGTGGAGGATATACGGAGATATACGCCGTATACCACCTGGATTATTTTTAAGAAGCTCTGTACACTCTCTGTTTAATCAATAAAGTTACAGCGCCTACCTCTGTTTTCACAGACTAAGAGAGACTGCTCAGATGAGGATATTAAGAACATAGATCCCCCCCTCCCGACAACTCTTATTAAGGATTTTAAAAGTGCAATTTTTTCAGCTGGAACTGAATCCGCAGGAAACCGTGAGTTTTTTCTTACGATTTCAGCACTGTTTCAAACCCATCCCGCAAGTGTCAACTAGAACAGACCAGAACTCGAATTAGGGTCAAACCAACTCGAACCCGACCCACATGAAAGAATGAGCTTCCACCTGACCCAAACGACATCTCTGGTTGATGTGCGTTCGGGTAAAATCTGGTTACTTACTCGGTGCAGAACAGTAATTCACGTTCATTTTACTTAATTCCCTTAGCTATTTAATATCGCTCATTTTGACGTGCAGTACACGATGGATGATATATTAAAATTTCGTGATGATAGCTTCATTTTTACGAAAGTTAACGCTTATAAAACCAAAAAAAAGGTTTATAGTATTGTCCTGTTGAAATCGAAACGTTGTCACCTTCAAACTAAACCCTTTCTTAAAAAAAAAAAAAAAAAAGTAGAAGAAGAGTGAGCGAGATTGAAAATCGTAGCATTAGTTCAAGAGTTATGCATGGATATACATGAATTGCATAACCCCCTTTGTTGGAAGTCTGTATATATATATATATATAGATAGATAGATAGATAGAAAATTCATTAATGCCTCGATCACTGCAACTCAAATATGAGTGCTTCACATGAATAAAAAATAAGAAATAATTTAAAGAGAAATATAAAATAAACAACATGCTAAATGTTTTTGTTTAAGACCTAGGAATATCATAATATGCGGAAATGACACCAAATAATGTTTTTTCTTATTTTTTTCTTTTAGTAGTGAGCTTTAGTAATGATCTTTTAGAGTTTAATAAATTACAAGTGCCTGTAATCAATGCATCGCTCTTCGTCGTGGTCTGTCTTAAAGTTTCATCAATCTTGAATAAGTGATTTTATTAAAATGACTTTAAATTTTCATAACGTATTGAATATCTCATTCATTTATATTGTAAAACTGTATTTAAACACATACATACTGTATTTGTAATAATAAATATATCAATAAATAGAACTATATTTATGTAATAAAATTCATTCTCCATTTAATAAATATCACGAGTGGGGTAAATTACACCTGAACATTAATACAATGAATACAAAGGAGCTATAAAAAAAAATGTTTCAATCAATGCATAACCGTTATAAAACCAAAAATCTTACCTTTAAATGAGTTTTAAAGTTAGTTGTGGCTTGAAAAGTTCCACTTATAAAAGTAGACCTTGTTTTACACATGCATAATGCGTTAACTTTTTAACAATATTATCAATAGAAATTATTTTTTTTAAAAATTCCAGCCTAATACAGCGCAACTGTATTATCCCAAATAATTAATTCACTTGATACATTACCAGCGGGGGCTGAGACATTCTTTCATGAGTCTCCTAAATAACTAACTGCAGTATATTTCTATGGTATTTAAAAAATAGAATACACAGCAATACTCTAAATGATTCTTCCTGTTTATCCCACAGTAGTTTTTCATTCTCATAGCAACGTTAGAACTATAAAAACTAGAACGTTTTGTAATCATTCAGCAAAAATACTTCAGCAGAGCAGATGCATTCATTATAATACTAAGACGAAACAAAACAGTCAGGCACGTATTTTGCTTTTGTGAATCTTAGATTTTGCGGTTTTAAAAAAGCAGCTTGAAATCGACAGAAATGTATTTTGAGTATTTTTAAAATACAAAATACTTGGAAAAATCATTTCAAAATGCATTACCAAAATACTTTCCTTTAGTCCGTTTAAAATACAAAATACAAATGTATTTTGAAAATGTATTTCAAATACATGTATTTTCGATACTTCCCAACTCTGTCCCTGATGAAAATTGGTGCTGATTAGTTTTTGGTGTAAATCGCTCAACAGGTGGCGCTGCTATGCTGCATTTTTCCCGATTTCCGCAATAGCTGTATCTCAAGAACTAATGCACGGATTTTCATAAAACTTCAGGTTCCGTTAGTCCTTGACATAAATGGATGCTGTTTACGTTTTGGTGTAAATCGCCCAACAGGTGGCGCTGCTAGGCTGCATTTTGCAGGATTTACACGATTTCTGCAATAGCTCTATCCTCGGCTCTATCTCAAGAACGAATGGACACATTTTCATCAAACTTCAGATTCAGTTACTCTTTGATATGAAATGATGCTGACTACGTGTTGGTGTAAATCGCCCAATAGGTGGCGCTGCTGTGCTGCATTTTGCACTATTTCTTCAATAGCTCTATCTCAAGAACTAATGAACGAATTTTCATCAAACGTCAGATTTAAGTATAACTTGATTAATATTGCTGCTGATTATGTGTTGGTGTAAATCGCTCAACAGGTGGCGCTGCTATGCTGCATTTTTCATGATTTGCGCAATAGCCCTATCTTAAGAACTAATGCACGAATTTTCCTCAAACTTCATATTCAGTTAGACGTTGACATAAGTTGATGATAATTAGGTTCGGGTGTAAATAACCCAATAGGTGGTGCTGCATTGCTGCATTTTGCTGGATTTACACGATTTCAGCGACACCTCGAGAACTAATGCACGGAATTTCATCTTTTTAGAATTCTCATGATGAGCACAGATTGCCATTTAATTTGGCACTGTGATAGCGAATTTTGAAGCATTGACATGTATGAGATAGAAGAAAGTTTTGTGATGGCCACAACATACTAGTTTTATTTTGCTAAATAAAAAAAAATGCTTTAAATTTTGCAAATAATGTACGATATATAAATAGCAGATTGGAGTGACAGGGGGGGGGGGGGACGGTACGGTTGTTAGTAGCGGTACCGCAAAATACTAGGGCTCCGATACTTTTTTGTTAGAAATTAAGCCCTGATCGTCAGTATGTCTATCGCTACCAATACTACAATAAGATACAAGTGTTACATATTTTCAGTCATTTGAATAATGGAGTCCATCCATATTTGCCACCAGCTGCAATGCGCATCCTGTTTTCGGAAAGGTTGGAAAAGCCTGATCTAGAGCAGGGATGCCAAACACGGCATTCGCGGTTTCCTTTCCGAATTTGTAAAGTTTCTAGCTTCTTTTTTTTTTATGTATTTCAGTCGCTTAAAGGCGCCGTTAAAACTTATGTGGCGCCCTTCGGCCGTTAACATTCAACTGATCTTTTGACACCTTGGCGCCTTTCGTCTTGAGACTCCCCCCCCCCATCCCTCCTAAAGCTACGCCGCTGAAAAACATCTGCAAATTTTATATATTTTTAAAATAAAAATAAATTCATAAATGTATCAGAAATAAACCACTTTCGAGTTTAATAAATTTAAATTAAATAAAAAAATTTCAAATATTTCAGCTTCGCCTAAAATATTTGGCGCCTTTAGTATTCTGGCGCCTGTGTGCGGTGCACACTTTGCACACTGGGTCGGCGCGCCCCTGGCAGAATTGATGTAAAATTTCATATAAGGACGGATTTTTTTTTTTCTTTCTTGGTCACATCAGTGTTGGATGCAGGTAATTTTCTACAATAGGGATTTCTGCGACTCCAAGGGAGAGCGTATTTTAGAGATCCATAAGGGGAGGGGGGAATTGCACACTTGCAATTAAAAAGCATAAAATCTTAAAACTTCAGGGGGGGGGATGTTCAATGTTCCAGGGGGAATGTCCCCACCGGACTATCCCCTGAATTCAACACTAGGTTAAATCATTAAACTTTTGTTTAGAAGCCTAGTTATTCGAGTTACTAGTTTATTATGTTGTATTTTTCAAGTTCGCCCCTTGTAATCCGTCTCCCCCCCCCCTTCCTCGCCAATCTTAATTTACAGGGCCGTTCAAAATATGCATGCAATTTTTAAAATGCCAAATTCTCGTTCTATTTTATCATAAATCCACATTTTGACCAAAGATATATTTGAGGTCGCCCCTCCGACCGTTTAGGACTTACCTGCCACCCCAGGGGGCATACTTACTGTTTCTTCCAAATCATATCGTATAACATATCGTTGGAAAGCTTTCAATGTCCTCTTTTATTTTCTGTCCCCCCCCCCCCTAGTTACATGCTCTTGGCATTTTTTAGCTCACAGGCTATCAAAGCCTGAGAGCTAATGTGCCCGCCGGTTCTGTATGTATGCATGCATGTACGTAATGCGATAACTCTTGACAAAAATATCTGATTTAATTCAAATTTTTTTCTCTAGGTTCATTCTGATAAGGTGCTTCCCTGATTAGTTTTGGCGGCTCATTGGTTAAGTATAAAGGGGGAGGGGGCTAACCCCCCCCCCTTTAACTTAGATAAATGGGTTTTTCATGCAGAATTATCAAATTTTGGTATACCAGTTCATTTTGATAACGAGCTTCTCTGATTAGATTTGAAGGTTCATTGTTATAGTCTAAAGGGGGGACCGGGGGCTAATACCCTCTAATTTAGAGAGATGGGTTTTCTATCCGATTTGCTTCAAATTTGGTATACCGGTTTATTCTGATAAGGTGCTTCCCTTATTAGGTTTGGAATGTCATTGGTTAAATATAAAGAGGGGGGGGGCGGGGCTAATAATACCCCTCTTAAATTTAGATAAATGAGTTTTTCTATCCAATTTGCTTCAAATTTGATATACTGGTTTATTTCGATAAGGTGCTTCCCTGATGACAATTGGAGGGTCATTGTTTAAGTATAAAGAACGGAAACGGGGGGGGGGGGGGCAATTTCCCCCTTAATTTATTTTTTGAGGAGCATTATTAGGAAAGAAGAGTATAATATACAGTTAGTGTGAATAGCCTGCGAGTTCAATGCCATCAGTTTAATTGGGCACTTTTCTTTTTAGCTCACAGGCTATGAAAGCCTGAGAGCTAATGTGCATGTTCTATATGTACGTAACACGATAACTCTTGATAGAAACATCCGATTTGCTACAATTTTTTTTCTCCTAGGTTCACTCTGATAAGGCGCTTCCCTGATTAGTTTTGGGAATTCATTGGTTAAGAATAAAGGGGGGCTAGTCCTCCCCTTAATTAAGACCAATGTCAGACGGGCGTCTTTTTTGTTTAGGTATTATCCATTCACAATGCTATAGCATTGTGAATGGATTATAACTAAGCAAAAAAGACGCCCATCTGACATTGGGCTTAGATAAATGGGCTTTTTATGCAGAATTATTCGATTTGCTCCAAATTTGGTATACCAGTTTATTATGTTAAAGAACTGTCTTGATTAGATTTGGAAGTTCCTTAGTTAAGTATAAAGGGGGCTAGACTCCCACTCTTAATTTAGATAAATGGGTTTTTCATGCAGAGTTATCCGATTTGCTCAAATTTGGTATACTGGTTTATTATGTTAAGAAGCTGCCCTGATTAGATTTGGAGGTTTATTGGTTAAGTGCAAAGGGGGGGACGGGGGCTAGTTTCCCCCCTTTTTAGATAAATGGGTTTTTCATGCAGAATTATTCGATTTGCTTCAAATTTGATTTACTGGTTTCTTCCGATATGGTGCTTCCTTCATTAGTTAAGTGTAAAGGGTGGAAAGTCCCCTCCCCTTAATTTAGATAAATGGGTTTTCATGCAGAATTATCCAATTTACTTTTTTTTTTAGGTTTATTCTGATAAGAAGCTTTTCTGATTAGATTTGAAGGTTCGTTCGTTAGGCATAAAGGGGGAAATGGGGGAGCTAATACCCCCTTAATTTAGCGAAATGTTTTTTTCATGCTGAATTACCTGGTTTGCTTCAACGTTGGTATACCAGTTTATTATGTTAAGGAGCTTCCCTGATTAAATTTGGAGTTTCATTAGTTAAAAATAAAGGGAGGAAAGGGGGCGCTAACCCCCCCCCCTTAATTTAGACAAATGTGTTTTTATGCAGAATTATTCGATTTACTCCAAATTTGGTATATTGGTTTATTATGTTAAGGAGGTGCCTTGATTAGATTTGGAGGTTCAGTATAAAGGGAGGAAAGGGGGCTAGAACCCCGCCTTAATTTAGATAAATAGGTTTTTCATGCAGAGTTATTCAATTTGCTCCAAATTTGGTATACCGGTTTATTATGTTAAGGAGGTGCCTTGATTAAATTTGGAGGTTTATTGGTTAAATGTAAAGGGGGGCGGAGGCTATTCCCCCACCCTTAATTTAGATAAATGGGTTTTTCATGCAGAATTATTCGATTTGCTTCAAATTTGATATACCGTTTTATTTCGATATGGCACTTCCTTCATTAGGTTTGGAGGTTCATTGGTTATTAAAGGGGGAAAGGGAGGGAAAGACCCCTCCCCTTAATTTAGATAAATGGATCTTCATGCAGAATTATCAAATTTACTTTAATTTACACCACCTTGCATGGTCAATAAAATGTGTTTCTCGCAGGAAGCGATTGTAGAACTAGCCTTTTGCTCTGTACTAAAGATCTTACCTTCTGACCATGGGTTCTCTCGTTCGATCCTTGCTGCCATTCATTACCTGCATTAGTGACCTTAGACAAATGAACATATGCTTCACCATCTCTACTCAAGAACAACAGATAGCAACACTGAAAAAACACCCAACATGCTAAGCCTGTTAAGCACACATAGCATGCAAAAGCAATTATAGAACTGGTTCCAAACAGTTTTTAAAAAATGAGCGTTTAAATTTAAAAAAAAAAAAAAAAAAAAAAATTATGTAACCAAACCCGAAAAAGTACAACATTAGATATCAACCTCAGGTATCCCATGAAAAAAAAATTATTTTAAGTACTAATAACCGTGAGATATTTGTCAATAATGCTACCATAGGTTCAATATTAGCTTGTGAATGTCTTCGCGTGACTAATGTAGTCTCTTAATATTGTAATACAGTAGACTCCCTCAAATCTGCACAGTTTAGGACCAGAGGTTGTGCGGATTTCTGGTCATTGATTTGTTTACATTTTTGAAACATTAATTTGATTAGTAGTTAAGCAAGGGAAATTATAATGAATGCTTACAATAAAGTGAAACATTAAAATAAGTAAAATATTAAAATAATTATGTAAAATAAAAATTTAGAAAAATATTAAATTATTACCGGCAAAATCGATTTCAAAAGTCCTATGCTGCCATCTATTGGTAAAGTGATCGTAAGATCGAAACGTCATCAGATAGATATGCTAATTTATATCAAATCAAAAGTAATGTAAATTTATTTAGTAATAAATCAGCTGTAATAACCAAAAGAGAATGATAAACAAAAAATTTAGTAAAAAACACATTGCAGTAGTCGCTGATTTTGACGCCATCTTGAATTTTGTTCCTGCAACTTAACTGTAAATTTCATTGTTTACATCTGAAAAAAGACGCGGATTTAAGGGAGTCTACTGTATTGAAACTAAACTAAAATCTGTAAAAATAAAATCAGTCTATAACAGAATTCTGCCTTAAATGAAAAAATTTTCAACAAAAAGAATATCAACAATTATGTCTGCTAAGATGGAAACCTGTATAAAGTGAAATATTTTTCGGTTCCATTTGATTACGTTTTCAGATTTTAACAAATCAATATTTGACAAAGCTGATTATGTAGTTCAGTATTACGCATGTTATGATTACATATTTTAGATTTTAAAATAAATCAGCTATTAGTAACTTAATAAAATTCCCTTTGTAAAGAAAGGGGAAGGGCCAAAATCCTTGTTTGCCCCAGGCACAATAAAGGCTAGTTTTGGCCCTGATAGAATTAGCTGGCAGGAAACTTTCCTCAAGAGCAGCTTTTATTTTTTGTGTACATAAATTATAAATAAGACTTGTGTAGAAATAAAATGAATGAAAAGTTTATCTAGATTGTAATATGAATTTTGCTGATGGAAAATGGTATTCAGCCATTTATAATTTGTACTTTGCTAACATAAAAATACATAGGTTTCTTATAAAAAGTTAGGTAGCATTCAAAATACCTATATTTTAAAATAAATTAATAGAATTTAGTTTATTATATATCTAAATAGAAGTATTTATTAGTCATTTTCAAATAAGCAGCCACTTTGAAATTATTAATATCACAGAAAAATTTGTTTGAATGCAAAATAGTTATTTCATATAGATTAACACTTGGAAAGAAAGTGATCATTTATGAGTTTTTAAATGTTTCAGGTACAAAATAAAGTTTAATAACTGACAATTTTGATTGACGTTCCTTTTAAAAACTAATATTATTAAATTTAATACTACATTGTATTTTTTCAAAAGAATTTGGATTTAAAAAAAAAGTCAGGCCTAGTGATACTTGGGGAAAAAAAAAAAAAAAAAAAAAAAAAAAAAACACTTAATTTTCAAATAAAAAAGTTATAATTTAATAAATAAGTAACCAAATATATAGTTAACATTGATGAAAGATTATTAAAAATACTTAGCATTTTTCTGTGGACTCAATAATTAAAAAATAAAGTATATAATAGTTTTGTTTACATTAATAATACTACCACTTTCTTACTAACACTTCAAAAATTGTGATGCTTTGTTTACACTAAATAGGAAAAAATAATGCATCATTTAGCTTTATTATCAACTACAGATACCAAAACTTTTATAGTGTTTATAATAACTCACACGAGATGCATAAAACACAGACATTAAAATTCAACTGTTTTATAAATATAATGATAGAAGAAATACTTGTATTCTCATATATTATACTGTATTGTCATAATATCCTACATTACAAAATCTAGTCTAGGTAAAAAGCTTTGGGAAGAACTTATTCAAATCAGATATTTTTATTTTAAATTTCTGTAATTTAAAATAACCTAACACTTAAATATACATAAACACCTTAAATACATTTCATTATAGTACTGATGTTGATGCATATGTTACATATCAATAAGATTTTTTTTGAACATTGAATATGTGTTCGAAGTTTAAAACATTAAATAGATATTGATCAATTTGAAAATCGTTCATTAATAATACAGATTTAAATTACTTTTATTCTTTCGATGGATGCTAGCATTTAAATTTTAAATACATAAATCACTGTTTATTGTTATTAAATATGCACATACACAAAAGGAAATAATACACAGGTGCTTAGAATTGTTCAAGAAAAATAAACATAAATTGACAGAAAAAGCTATGCTTACCAAACTTGAAATTGCTTTCTTTTCATCGTGGATCCATTTAATGAATTTTTACAGCGGGTTCTTCAGTGTTTGGCTAGCAAGTGCACACTTTCAAAGCAGAAGAAATTATTTCACTTACTGCTTCAAAGGTGACACCAGCTGGCCAATTAATTCATAAATTAAAATAAAATGTCCGTATTTTCTTTTATATAGAATAAGTCTTACATAAACAATCGACCTGTTTCGCGAAGCACATGGCAGCTACATAAATTAAAATTACAAAACTAAAAATATCTGCCAACTAAATTATGACATCTTTTGTTCAATGCATAATAGAAAAAAAAATATTTCACTTAATACAAGTAAATCATTCAAAAAATTAATATAAACGTATTTTTAAAATATCTATACTGTGTATCAAAAAGCATCTCGCGGTCGCGCTGAAAAGCAGTACGTTTTGTAGCATCGCTAACGCTAGGGAGAAATACGCCAAATCCTTTGGCGAAATATTTTTCGCCAAGGACTTGCTGAAAGTGCATACACTTTGGAGTATCGCAGCGCTGCTACGCCTTTCATCAATTGTATTTCTTGATAATAATAACTTGATGAGTATGCTATCTGCAAAGAAAAAAAAAGCGTTTTTATTTCTTATACTTAGCATAAAATCAATTGTTATAGAGTTAAGGGTTCTCAAGACTCTTAAAGTTTTAAAATTTTCGAGATTTTAAATTTTTAGGTGCTAAACTCCTATATTTTCTGAACATTTTGATATAAATGTTTCTTTGAAATTCCCATTAGAACAGAAGTTATGGCTTTTAGAATTATACCCGCTCAATAGCTGAAGCGATGTTTCAGAAACTTCGAAGACATTTTTCTCCAAAGGACGTTTTTGGGCATAACGCGCACGATATCTCAAAAACTTCCGAATAGTTTTTCACGAAATTTTCAAAACATATGTTTCATGTTAGTCTGTATACACTGAACTAAAAATTTCCTTTTTATAGTTAAAAAAAATATTTTTTAGGTGATTATACTGTTGAAATTTTCTAAATTCTGTATTAGCTAATAGTCCAAGCAATAGGGAATTGTACCTAGCAAAATTAATGGTAGTACTGGAAATCGGCTTTTTTTGGGTCGCTGAATCCGAATTTGTAACTTCCCACCAGAATGTCACCCGGCAACCCCCCCAAAAATTGATTTTTTGAAAAAATTTGGTTTTTGAGAAAAGCTCGCATGGAATGTTCCGAGGTAGCCCCCTCTCTCCCCGTTTATCCTACGTCATAATGTCATATATCCTATTTGTTGCAAATTTTGTCTAGTTTCTGAATTTTGTAATGCTTTTCCCCTAAAACAATAAGAAATGTAAGTTAAAAACAACTATTTGTGGGGGTTTTCGGGGGGGGGGGGAATTTGGGGGTAAGTTAAAAATTCGGATTCAGCGACACAAAAAACTTAAAGTAAACCTTATAGAGAAAGTTCGGAGGGAAGATGGGAGGGCTAATGTAAACGTGTGAGTGGTTAAGAGGAATTGTGCAACTTAGTCCACGCAGCACTGGGGCGCATGTTCCGAGGCAGATCCCCCCCTCCCCCTTCATCCTAAGTCATAATGTCATATATCTAATTTGTTGCAAATTTTGTCTACTTTCTGAATTTCTAGCTACTTTTCCCCTAAAACAATAAATTTTTGTTTTAATAAAAACCTTTTTGGGGGGCTTTTTACCAAAATTTGGGGGGTTGCCGGGGAAAATTTTGGTGGGAAGTTACAAATTCGGATTCAGCGACCCAAAAAACATCTAGAAAGCCGATTTCCAGTACTACCATTAATTTTGCTAGGTAGTGTCCCTATACGGTCTCTATTGCCTGGACTATAAATACAACTTTGTATTAAAAATATAAAAAATGCTCTAAATACAAATTTATTTAGGTTCAGGATAATTATTACAATCTGAAGTACAAAAATTTTCATTCTAGTTGCAAAATTTATTTTGTAATCCTGCGCGAAATCTGTTATACCGATTTTCTGCTCGCCAAATGCCTGACAGTTTGGAGCCCCCTGTAAATGCTAATTCTTCATCTTGCAATTTTTTAAATACAGGAAATGAAAGAACATACTTATATCTTAAATCAAATGCATTTTAAGATATTAAATGTTGAAAATGGTCTTTTCTTTTTAATTTTTCCAATTTTAAGAGTCTTCAGACCCCTTAACAACAATATATAATTAATTATTAAATTTGCTTTAATTTTCTAGTCAAAAAGTTATCAGCAACTAAAAAACAATATTGACTTAGTTAAATTTTAAGAAAATAATGATATTGCCATGATTGCATATAACTTTTTTATTGTTCGCTCAGATGTGTGCAATCAATATTAAAGTTTTAACAGCGTAATTAAAAATAAGTTATTGAAGTTTTAATTTGAAAATAATTTTCTATGTCACTTTAAGATATACTATTATTGCATTAAAGTATATACATTTCTTAATTATATAACATTAGCTAACACAAGTGGTAATATGTAAAGTAAAATTTCAATAACAAAATTGGATTTTGAATAAAAATTATAAAGCGACTGATAATAAATCAATAAATAAAGATAAAAAAAGAAATCTCCATAATAATATTAATCACTATTTTATATATGTATATTGCAATTAATATCATATTATTTTTCATTGTTCATGTTTGTATGATGTATATTATACTTTTATTACAACATATATATGTATACAGGGTGATTCATAAATATCGAAACAATAGGCTATCTCCTTAAATATTGCCCCTAGGCACATACTTCCAATTGCAAAGTTTCATTAAAAAAGATGCCAAATTTAATGACATAAGTTGTAATTCCATAGGGGGTCTATTTGAGAAAATACAAAAACTAATTTTTTATATGGGCCCCATAGGATAAAATTTCCAATTAGGAAATTTTCTCTTATCCCTTCCCGAATTAAACAAAAAAAAAATTCATCTTGGTATCTGTAAAATTCGCACAGTTATTAAAATTCAAAATTCGTGACTTACACCATTTTCCTATGCCTCTGAGAGACGGGTTATTGACTCATTTTGAACGCCAGATAGGGATCATCCACAAATTGTACGTTATTAAAACTCGATTTAAGACAGTGCCTCTCCTTTGGACATAAAGCAGCAGCGTATAGATTTTAAGTTAAACCTTCTTTCAAATTATGCTGGAGGCCTTTATTAGAGGTCTGCATGGGTCGAAATGTCCAGACCCGGTCTGGAGACGACCCATAGAAAAAAAAGTTCGTTCCGGCCGGGAAAAATGTTTAAATCTTAGCCCGAGTCAGGTCCGACCTGGTTGAATTTCTAGGAAACATAGTTGTTTACGTCGATATGGTTAAAAATTGTTTCGTATGAAAGAGTTCTGGCCAAAAATAACTTTATAGCTTTATAATAGCTTATAGATTTTCGTTTCATATGTTTATAATCTTCATTTTTAAATAAGCGTCAAAGGCTGTGATATTTATTTTTCTTAATGAATCTCTATTTGAATGCAAATGTTTCACTTACCATTTAATATCGTTAATCCATAATCCATGCATTGACGAATTTCAAAATTGATATACAGTAAAATCTTCTAAGGTGGAATCACATAGACAAGAAAAGAATGCCTTATAGACAATTCCCCATCTTAGGAGGTGCAAATGTATTCTATTCTTTTCTCAAGTATTATTATATTAATTTTGCATGGATCAAAAAAAATTCCGTTTTAGACAGGATTCCGTAATAGGCAGGTTCTTTTTCACTTGTTTTACTGTAATTTTTTTTCTTTTGCGTTTAAATCTACTATCCTTTAAAAACGATTTTTAAAGTTTAATTGTAAATGGCAATATGTTTTAATTGTAATGGCGATTTAAAAATACAGGGTGATTCAGCTCGTCGGTGACAAACTTTAAGGATCGATAGAGCACACCTAGACGAACATTTTTGAATAGGGAATGTAGGGTCCCTGACGCGATGGTAAGGCGCTAGGCGCTTTCGAAAATTTGGGTGCCGAAATTCGAAACGTCATAAAAACTAGGGAAATGGTTAGATTTTCTTGCTTGTTGCGTCGAAATGATTCTGTTTGTTTAGACTTTCTTCAGTACCAATTTGATAAGCGTATCTCTTAAAACATGGATAGGGGGCGCTGCAGACTTTGGAGAGCTAGACAACAACTTTAAGCCCGTTATTTTGATAATTTAACACATGCTCGCCAAAGTTTATACTCTAACTTAAAGTTTGAACCCAAAAGTAGAGCCCTGCAAAAAGCGTAAGAGCCGGAATAAAATGTCAAAGTACAGGGTGGTCGAAACTCGAAGGCTCCTAGGAGATAAACAAACAGATTTCTTGACTTATGGCATGCATTTTCATGATTCTGTTTGCTGGGGCTCTCTGAAACTCAGTTGAACGGTACAAAAAGAAACATCGATAGGGGGCGCTTTGGGCAAAAAACATAATTCGTTGACATTTCGGACGCTAACTGGAAACGGGGCGCTACGATCAGTTAGTAATAATGAAAACACATTTTCTACCTCTGCTCAACACTTCTGAATAAATTTAGACCAAAAACATCAATGATACTGGAAATTTATTTACAAAAAATAACACTACAGAAGATGCTCGAAATTTCGACCTTGGGCCATGATGCAGGCTTCGCACCTCCGTCGCATTGAGGAGTGTGTGTTTCCAACAATGCCAGGAGTATCTCTGATCTGCCCTGCAGCTGCCACAATGCGCGCCACAAGTTCTTCAGCACTGCTGACAGGTGTATGGTATACCTCGGCCTTCAGGTAACCCCAAAGGAAGAAATCCAAGCAGGTGAGGTCTAGTGATCGGGCAGGCCAGTGAACTGGACCCCCACGCCCGATCCACCGCTGGCCATACCTTGCGTTTAGATGGAGACGCACGTCGTTCGTGTAATGGGCCGGAGCTCCATCGTGCTGGAACCACATCTGGCGACGCGAACCTTCGGGTACGTGCGCCTCATCCAGAAGCTGCGGCAGCACTTGATCCAGGAAAATCAGGTAATTTCCACCTGTCAGCCGTTCAGGTAACAAATAAGGGCCAATGAGGCAAACCCCCAGAATGCCGGCCCACACATTTACTGAGAAACGCTCCTGGGCTGCTCGGCTTCTGGTTTCATGTGGATTTTCATCACACCACACATGACTGTTGTGGGCGTTCCACATTCCCTCCCGGCTGAAGGTGGACTCGTCCGTAAACAAAATGCTGTTTACAAAACGGGGATCCCTGGATCTCATCGCCAAGTACCATCTTGAGAATTCCACTCGAGGGCCAAAATCCTGCTCTCTGAGCAACTGCACCCGCTGGATGTGGTAGGGGTGCAGATTCCGGGAACGTAAGATGCGCCACGCAGTTGCTTGCGAAATGCCAACATGTCTGGCGATATCTCTCGTGCTAAGACCTGGGTTGTCCTCAACCAGGTTAAGCACAGCCTCTTCGTTGTCGGGGGTGCTCACTGATCGCTCCCGTTCAGGCCTGCCTCCGTCGAAAGATCCCGTTGTGGACAACCTCTGGTGTACTCGAGCGAAGAAGGCATGGCAGGGGATTTGCCTGTTGGGGTAACGCTCGGCGTACAACCGCTGAGCGGCTCGTCCATTACAACCAGCAGCGCCATACGCCAAATGCATGTCAGCCAATTCAGAGTTTGTGTACCGTTCCATCCTACTACCGATCTGCAGACAAGTAACCCGAAGCTTAAGTAGGTACCGCACGTTCAAAAGACGTGTCTGCGCATACAACTACGTCATCTCGCGTTGTCGTCTACGCATTACGTATCTTTTGCATATGGATATGGTACGATATCTTTTGCATAAATCAGCAAAAAGCACCTTATGTAAATTTTATTGCGCGCATTGTGCATGATTGAAACCAGCTATGTTTGTTAAAAAAAACAAACAAACTGCAGTTTTAATAGCTTCTTATGATAAGTAAATTACTCTCTTGTTTTGTTTCTAACTGATCGTAGCGCCCCGTTTCCAGTTAGCGTCCGAAATGTCAACGAATTATGTTTTTTGCCCAAAGCGCCCCCTATCGATGTTTCTTTTTGTACCGTTCAACTGAGTTTCAGAGAGCCCCAGCAAACAGAATCATGAAAATGCATGCCATAAGTCAAGAAATCTGTTTGTTTATCTCCTAGGAGCCTTCGAGCTTCGACCACCCTGTACTTTGACATTTTATTCCGGCTCTTACGCTTTTTGCAGGGCTCTACTTTTGGGTTCAAACTTTAAGTTAGAGTATAAACTTTGGCGAGCATGTGTTAAATTATCAAAATAACGGGCTTAAAGTTGTTGTCTAGCTCTCCAAAGTCTGCAGCGCCCCCTATCCATGTTTTAAGAGATACGCTTATCAAATTGGTACTGAAGAAAGTCTAAACAAACAGAATCATTTCGACGCAACAAGCAAGAAAATCTAACCATTTCCCTAGTTTTTATGACGTTTCGAATTTCGGCACCCAAATTTTCGAAAGCGCCTAGCGCCTTACCATCGCGTCAGGGACCCTACATTCCCTATTCAAAAATGTTCGTCTAGGTGTGCTCTATCGATCCTTAAAGTTTGTCACCGACGAGCTGAATCACCCTGTATATGCATTTTTTGTAAATTTTTTGGGTTGAGCCAAACTTTACTGATTTTTGCACGGATTAAGTGAGTCAGATAGAATGATTTTAATACGGGTTGAGTCGAGACTGTGACTGAAAATTTCGCCCCATGCAGACCTAGGAAGAAAGGAAGCCAGTCCCCATTCGGTATGAAAAATATATTAGGCCCGGTCGAGACTGGTTCGGCCTCAGAATGCAGACATTTTTTAACCGCTCACTGGGACGATATAAAACCTGAAGCTGTGAGGGTTAAAATTATGGAAACACTCTTAATCGGTATGTTAGAAAAAAACCTTGTTTTAAATAGTACAGACAAAAGGTGGAAAGGCCAAAAGTTAAACTGAGTCGGAAGTATAAGCTACAGGAAAGAGTTGCATACTCACCTGCAATTTTTAAAAAAACATTTATACATTTTGTAGGAGCCAATCTTTGTTTAAAATCTTAAATGCATTTTAAATTATTAATGTAAATTGTTAAAAATAATTAATTTAAATTTATTAATTTAAATGCGTAATTAAAATAAAAAAAATAAATTTAAATTATTAATTTACATTTTTAAGTCAAGAATTGTTTAAAAAAAAAAAAAAAAAGGTGTAAAGTCGGAACATGACCTTTTTGATTATTTTACATTAATTTTGTTTCGAGAAACTTGAAAATATATTTATTTTTGAAAATAAGTTACAACATTTTTTTTGAAATTTTTGTTTTTAATATTTTTAATATTAATATTTTAAAAATTCTTGAAACAAAATTTAAATTATATTTTCCTCTTTAATTAAATGAAAAAAAGTTTGAAATTCGACGATAATATTTCGAGTTATAACGATTTTAAATTACCCCAATTAAAAAAATAATAATAATAATTAAAAAAATTTTAAACTTTCTCAGAAATTTTAGGATGTGATTTTATTTGCAAATTATATGGTTAATCATCACAAAAAAACAGAAAAATCTAATTCTAACTCAATAAATATATTTTTTACATTTATCCTGGAACTTTTAAATTAACATTGTTTCTTGAATAACACGCATTTCAATTTTTGTCTAATCCCTTAAAACCTGACGAATTATTTAAACAGGCATAACTTTATGAGTTTTGCAGATATGAAGATGGAACTTTTTGTGTTTAATTCAGGAATGGATAAGGAAAAAATTCCTAAATGGAAATTTTACGCTACGAGGGCCGTATAAAAATTTAATTTTCGTATTTTCTCAAATAGACCTCCCACGGAGTTGTAACTTACCTCATCCAATTTTCCATCTTTTTTTTTATGAAACTTTGCAATTGGAAGTATGTGCCTAGGGACATTAATTAAGGAAATAGCCTATTGTTTCGATATTTATAAATCACCCTGTATAATAAAACTTTTTGCAAAATAAAAAATCTTATTACATCACAGATATACATTTGTTTTTGTTGAATTTTCACCATACATTGAATTAAGGGTTAAATTACGATTGCAATATATATTATTTATGTAATTTATATATAAAGGGTAATAATTAATTTTTAAAGATGAATATTTTAATAAATTAATTCTGCTAATTACTATTTATATGTTGCTAAATTTCTAACGTAAAAAGACTTTTCATGAAATTTTAGCAGTTATTACAATTAAATTTTAATAAATATTCATTTTAAACATTTAAAAAATAAACTCATAAGTGATAAGAAATTTAAATTATTATTTCATCAATAGTATTGAATTTACAATAAAAAATTATAAAGCAGCTGATAAATTAATAAATATTTTTATATATGAAAGATAATACTTAAGGCTGTTCTCAATTGCTCTCTTCAGCAAGTGCAAAACTTTATGACACATTTATAAGTTCATTTTTAACGGAAAGATATAAAATTGGAAGACATGACTATGGAAGCGATTTGGAATCGAACTGTGTTTTCTATTTTTTGATCAATAAATTATATATTGAGTTATAAGCGATTTTGATCACAGGACAAAGACGTGTTTCTCCCTTTTCTGACTGGTTTTTCAACTTTCGCCCGGAAATTCAGTTCAAAACGCCCACTTTGACACTATTTTCTGAAAGCTCTATTGTGTTTAAAAAAAACGGAAAAAACAGTTCGATTACATAGTTCCTGAACAACAACACCTGCTCGTTTCATGCATTTCCGAACAAAAATAAATTAAAACTTATGTAATAAAGTTTCCCTTTTGGATTTGAGAACAGCCTTAATTTTAAAAGATGAACACTTTAATAAGTTACTTCTGCTAACTATATATATATATATATGTGTGACTAAAGTTCCAATAAAAATATTTTTAATGCAAGTTAATTTTGTTAACTATATATATGTTTGTGTGTGTGTGTGTATGTGACTAAAGTCCCAATAAAAATATTTTTAATGCAAGTTAAGAAGATATTATTGTTACATTTTAATTATTAAAAGAAATTTACTTATTAAGAAAACCCTAATAAGTCCTGTGAATTAAAAATAATAATAACTTACTTAACAGTACTGTATTTACAATAAAAAACAATATAAAGGAGCTGATAAATTAATAAATATTTTTATACATGAAAGATAATTCTTAATTTTAAAGATGAACACTTTAATAAATTACTTCTGCTAACTATATATATACTCGTATATGTGTATGTGACTAAAGTTCAATAATTTTTTTTTTTAATGCAAGTTAATTCTTCTGCTAACTATATATATATATATATATGTGTGTGTGTGTGTGACCAAAGTTCCAATACAAATATTTTTAATGCAAACTAAGAAGATATTATTGTTACATTTTAATTATTAAAGAAATTTACTTATTAAAAAATATCTTATAAGCCATGTGAATTAAAAAAAATAATAATTTAATTAACAGTACTGTATTTACAATAAAAAATTAAAAAGCAACCTATAATAAATTTATTATCGGTTATTATTAAATTTATTAAATAAGATTTTTATGTATAAAGGATAATTTTAAAAGATAAAAAATTTAATAAATTTATTCTGCCATTTTTATATTCATCTGTTACTAAAGTTCCAACAAAAAGAATGTTTTTAATGTACGCTAAGAAAGTATTATTATTAAATTTTAATTATTAAAGAAATTTATTTATTAAGAAAGTACCTTATAAGTCATGTGAATTTTTAAATTTAATGTAATTAACTGTATTATGTTTAAAATAAAATATTTACAAAGTAACATATTTTAAATTAATAAAGATTTTTATGTATCAGGGATAATTTTAAAATTAAAAACAAAACTTTAATACTACATTAATTCTGATAATTTTATATTTATTCGTTATTAAAGTTCAAACATGAAAATACTTTTAATGCAATATTATGAGCTTTATTATTACATTTTAATAAGTATTTACTTTTATTATCAAAAAATAGATTAAATGAATTTTTTAATTTAATTATTGAAATTTATTTTTAAGAAAATCTAATTGACAATAAAAGAATTTCAAAGGTACTGATAATAAAGATCGACTGACCTTTATTAACTGACTTAATAAAGATCAAAACAAAACTCTAAAAAAGGTGAAAAACTTCAGCGAGGACAGAACACGCAAATTTAGGATTACGAAAGCAGAACCTTAAGCAGACCTATTCTTAACTACTGGGATAGATCATCCATACGCGGTTTTCTCAAAAATACCATGTGCCAGTTTTACACAATAATTTACTCTTCGATTTTCTCCTTTAAGGGAAAGAAGTTCGGTTCCCCGACAGCGCGATAGCCAATGAAATTGCAGGATTTTTCACTAATGCTAAAAGTCTTATGGAAAGTCAAACTTCGCCCTCTGACACACTTCTCCGGCCTAATTTTCTCCTTAAAAATCAAATTTTTGTCGGTTGCCCGAGCACAATGTCTTCGTTTGGATTTTTTCAGCTCTTCATGACAAATGTCTCCAATACTTCAGTATGTTTTAAAATATTAATATAGTTCTAATCAGATTTGTTTCCATAACTATTGTAGGAAAATCTCGTGAAGTATAAGCTTTTAATTTTACATATTAATATGCTTAAATGACTGTGTTTAAGACCCAATTTCTATGCTTTACACTCACCTTTTGAAGAAGTCATTGTAACTGATACACCCGCCCACTTTCTGCACCTATTAAAAAAAATCTTAGCTGTATGCTTAAATTGAACTCTTTCATTATCATTGTTGCTTAATATATCATTACTTTACAAAAATGAAAACATTCAGTGCATATAGCAAAATTGCAATAATTAGTTTAATCTCAAACAGATTTTTATATTTTTTTCATATCTCTGTGCCTTTTTTAAAATTCATACTTTTCTCGGAGATTTAGCAGAGGGTTTGCAGATTCCCCCAGTATGCTTCTACACAATACACCCATGCTTCTAAAATCTAATAATCATAAATCTGAATTCTCATAAATATTCAGTGGGATATGCAGGATTTTGTTCAAAGAAGGGGGAAGAGCTGAGCTGGGAAATGGACTAAATTGAGCCCAACATTAGGTAAAAAAACACAGGTTTTAGGGAGGAAGTGTACTGTAACTATAGCCTCTCAACAACACCCCCCCCCCCCACTTCTTCCTCTGATTATGTGACTGATAAATGCTATAATGCATAGGTGTAAATTGCCCAGCAGGTGGAGCTGCTATGCTGCATTTTTCACTGTCTCCTCAATAGCTGTATTTCAAAAACTAATATATGACTTTTCATCAAACTTAAGATTCAATTAGTCCCTGATGTAAGTTGCTCCTTGTTAGGTTTTGGTGAAAATCGCCCAAAAGGTGGCAATGCTATGCAGAATTTTTTACGATTTCCGCAATAGCTCTATCTCAAAAACTAATGCACGGAATTTTATCAAACGTCAGATTCAGTTAGAAGTTGGTACAAGTTGTTGTTGATTAGATTTTAGTGTAAATTACCTAACCGGTGGCGCTGCTATGCTGCATTTTGTTAAAGTTACCAAAAAAGTAATTCAAATCAAAGGGCTGCAAGCAGTGTTAGCTTTAATCACGTTTTCAACCGCAAGCTACATCTAATGACAACAACTGTGAACATAGGTAGGACTGAGTTGTTGCTTGTTTGGTATACAGGGTTAAGTTGTAACTCACCACAACATTCCTCCACAAGCTATAACTTACATATCATTAATTTAATTATTAAATAAATTAAATTGAACTAGTCCTAACAAAATACAAAGTTCTTTGAACCTGACACAGCTCAGAGGTTTTCTCATGATGTCAGCTAGCTGCATCTTTCCGGGAACATGTTTGATATGCAGTTCACCTTCAATGAATATTTCCCGTACAAAACGGTACCGCACATCAACATGTTTAGACCTTTTATGGAACTCTGGATTCCTTGCGAGCTTCACAGCACCGGCATTGTCCACTAACAGCGAAGGAGTTCCTAGAGTTGTTATGTCACTTAACAAGCATTTCAGTCATATTAGTTCTTTTGAGCTCTCACTTGCAGCAACATACTCTGCCTCTGTTGTAGATAACACGACACTTCTCTGTTTCTGGCTCATTCATGAAATGGCAGCCTCTGAAAATTTAGAAATCATAACAGCCCTTGAGCATCTCATTTTCGTATCCCCTGCATAATCAGCAGTGCTATATACTTCAAGATCGTTGGCATTATGCCCCACCAGTGGCCGAGAGATTCTTCTCTCGAAGCTGGTAGACGGGAGGTGCTGTATTCGAACCCAATTGCGCCCCTCGGCCTAATCGTTCGGAGATTTCGATGGTTTTCTTCGAACCTTGGATTTCCTTGCGTAAACACGGGTTAGGTTCCTTTGGAAAGATTCTCCCTTTGGGTCTATATCCCTCGTGTTGATAATTGGCCGCCATAAACAACCAACCATTGTCATTACACTTTATACAGCAAACCAAAATAGACAGTTCCTTTCAGATATTTGGAAAATCGCTTTACGGCACACCAATCCGATGACTTAGGGTTTTCAAGATTTTCAGAGGCAGCACTAATAGCATATGATAAATCAGGCCTTGTTGCAATAGCAAGGTACATGAGACTACCAATTAGAGCTGGGTGATACATCGATAAAACCGATATAAATTGTAAATCGCGAAGACGATATCAAAAATCCTATAGAACGGTACATCACGATTCTCGTAATCATGATGTAAACCGCGATTATCGTAATCGTGATGTAAACCACGATTATCATAATCGTGGTGTAAACCGCGATTATTATAATTGTGATGCAAACCGCGATTATCATAATCGTGATGCAAACCACGATTATCATACTTTTTCATTAAACTGCAATCGGCGCTTTTTCAACTTCGAGTACTCAAAATTCTACCATTCTAAACCGCAGGTTATTACGATGACCATGATACTAATGGAGTATTTTATCCCTGCCTAAACCATGATGATTCCTGCCTAAACCATGATGACATTAAATACCGAATAATCGGTTTCGATCATCATGATACGTCTCACCCTAAACCATGATCACTCCTCAAGATTCTCCCAGCTTCAACCGTGATATTAACCGAACCCTCAGTTTTCGATAAGCATGATACTATCATGGTATTATCATGGTATTACCATGGTATTATGCTGTGATTTCTCTCAGCATAAACGGTTTTCAAAAAGGGGAAAAAGTGATAGTTTCGGTGTTCAGGTTCAGATGACGGGCGATAAATATGATACAGCTGGTTTTTCTCATGTAGTTGCCGACAGCAAATGATATTGTTTGTTTTGTTTTATCTTCAATCTGGTTCAGCGGTTTTGAATGAATATTTGTTCGTTGTTAATGAACAATATGTGAATCAGGGAGATAAATAAATGAAATATTACATTTTATTTGCAACAGAGGATTTAATTGGACAAATGAAATAATACTTCCATAGCAATATATATTAATGTTTATTCCAGGTTCTTTTTTTATTCAGATATTTTTACTTCTCTGAAGCTCGTTTTTTTTTCTCCTGGTAGTTTCTTTTAAAAATTAACATATCGTCGCTACCATGTCAAACTATCCAATGTGAAAAAATGCATTTTTCAAATTTTGTGCCATTTTATTGTACTGTGCGTGATACGTACTAAGCAAAATCGGCACGTCTCTAGCTTGCTTAGAAACTTAGATAATGACTGTTTCAAAGTATCCAATATGCACTTTTTTCTAAAATTTACAATGTCAAACTGTCCAATATGGCATATTCGATCCTTTGCCGCAAATGTTTGAATATTTTTCTTTTTCTAAGCACCCGTACCATGTCAAACTATCCAATATGAAAATAGTTTCTTTATCAGGAAGACAAAAACTGTTTTATTTATGTATTGAAATTTCACACAATTGACATATGTTTTTGATGTTTACTATAGCATATGTTTTCTATTGTTAATGGAATGTGAGAATTTTTAGTTCATTTATAGGGTCACTCAAAAGAATACATTACACTCAATAGGGAAAAAGAGCGATGTCTTTTAGTGTTACGATATTTAAAACATAATGAAATTAATATGGATTTATCAAGTGTATTAAAACATGTTTAAGCAGAATATGGTGTGTAAGTCATTTATTATTATTTACAGGTTCATACGAAAGAATTTTGTTATATAATGGTTTATAGTTTAAAAAAATGTTTGAAGCATATGTTAGTAATGTTAAAATATCCCAAACCAAGTGAAATTGACATCCGTAATTGATTTACATTACAAGTTGCTTACTGTAGAATATGACATGTGCGATAGTTATCGTTAATTTACAGGGACAAACAACATTTCTGCTACACTGCTGTCTATTAGCGATAGTTGTTTGAAGTGCGTTTTCAATTACAGTATAAGTTTTTAACTATTTGAATATTACGTGGTGTGTATAAATTGCATAGGTCAAATACAGAGCTATACAAAATAATTTGTAAGGCCTTTGTATGGGCGTGAATTTCTTAAAGGAGATTTTTAATTGAGTTGTGCATTTTTAGTCTTTTATTTCTTTTTACTATACTAAAATATGTTAGAAGAATTTCCTTATATGCAGGGCTACGCAAAGAACTGAAAACATTGCCGGCTATGACTGGCAATTTCTGGAAGTGTGTTTATAACAATTTTTTGCCTGAATTAAATTTTACCATATTACGTAACATGTATAAAAATCTGTAGATAATATACAGGGTCATACAAGAAGGTCGGGTATATTTCCGTTTATTGGCGGAAATTTCTAAAGGTGGAAAGTGTAAATTGCGTTACGCGTTTCCTAATTAAACTAAATTGTCGCATACTATCTAGATTATATAAAAATCTATAGATCATTTTCAGGGCTTTACAAACTGATTCGAGTACTTTTTCTGTCTAATGACGGTAATTGTTTTTTAGTGAATTCTTTTGTGTAGCCCTGTATACGAGATATAGAATTTTTATACAACATGCAAAAAAATAGTTATATTTAAAAGCGCATACCAAAATTCAAAAACGCACTTCCAGCAATTATTGCTAAAAGACAGTATTTTAACCCATTTCTTTTGTGTGTCCCAGTAAATGAACGACAAATGCTACGAATGCATGCCCTATTCTGTCGTAATCTTCTTGTAATGAAATTCAGTGATATAGCGTAATGTCATTAAAATACTCCCCAAATTATTTTCCCCCAATATACCATAATGTAATGGAAATCTTTTGGGTGCCCCTGTAAATGAACTATTAATGTTACACATTTCATATGCAATACTGATCATGCCATTGTAAGCAACATTAACATTTTTTAATTGCATGAAAATCTGAGCATATTTACGTGAGTCAGAGCGTGGGCAGACAAACCGAATTAATAAAAACTTTTCAACCTTGTTGGAATGTGTTAAAAAATATAATAGGTTGAAAACTCACATTTAGTAATTTCTACCAATAGACGAGCATAACTGAATTGCTTTGTACAACCCTGTATATTACCAACAGATTGTTATGCATGCCGCATAATAAGCTAAAAATTTAATGCGAGCTAAAAGACGCTTAAAACCACTAAAATAATACTTCCAGAAATTATCATCCATAATTGTCCATATTTCTAGTTTTTTGATCCTGTATATGATTTTGACCTTATATATGATTTAACTTATGTTCCACAAACGTCTCATATACTAATAATAGTTTAGTTTTGAAATGCATAACACAATTAAAAACTACGTTTAAGCAGTTCAGAATCATACTAATTAATGCTAACTAATTAATTTAGGTAGTCCTGTATACAATCTACAGAATTTATACATACCACGTAGTATGCACATTGTTTTAAAACGCATACCATAATGTAAAACGCATTTCCAGCAATTATCGCTAATAGATTGTACTTTAACCGAAATCTTTTGTGTGTCGCTGTAAATGAACGATAACTGTTGTACACCTCATATTCTAACATAGGTATGTTGCTGTGCACCTCAGTAATGTATATGAATTTAATTATGTTTGAAATAGTGTAACATAATTAAACTAAACCACAAACCGGAAAGGGTTAATGGGAGATTAAATAAATCAAAGATTTCTATTCCAAAATAGTGGTAGAAAGGGGCCCATGGGTTTCTTAGACTTAATAGCGCAAATATTACTATTCATAATTACGGGTGTGAAGTGCCTGTTGTTGCCCACCATATTATTTGAGAGATTTTTGTTATATTATGTTTATAAAATTAACAGAATGTTTAAAAATCAGCTTTTATCTTTATTAATTTACTGTATCTTCTTTATTAAAATTATTAAAGAAAAATCTTAAGAGAATGAATCTTAAGAATATTGAATATGTAAATGACAAAATTTTTACAAATTAAACTATTGAATACGACACATTTGCTACTATGAAACTACAAATCTGGGAAAAGTACAAAATTTTTACAAGTCAAACTATCCAATATGGCATATTCGCTACTATGGAATGGCGAACCTGGGAAAAGCACAAAATTTTTACAAGTCAAACTATCCAATGTGGCATATTGGACAGTCTGAAGCTGAAAAAGTTCAACGAAGCTGAAAAAGTACAAATAATCATACCATATCAAACTATCCAATGTGATATTTTGGCGAGTAAAATTATTCAAATGATTTATCTCAATAGCATGCTTAAATAGGATATAAAACAACACCCGAAAATTATAATAATTGTTTACTGCTGCTTGGCGCTGATTTTGAATCCACAATTAAAACAGTTTTTTCGCCCTCCTGAAAAGTGGCTATTTTCACATTGGATAGTTTGACATGGTACCGATGATATGTGAGTATTTGGTATTTACTGCCTCTGTCATTGTTTGTTTGTGGGGAGTGGGGGAGAATATTTAGATGTCAATATTTATTTAATGTCACTAGAATTCAAAATAACAAACAGGGCAGAAAAATTAAGCAGTTAAAGTTTGTGTACTGACAATCAAAAGAAGAAAGACGTAAATTGTTCGGTGTGTGTGTGTGTGTGTGTGGGGGGGGGGGGGGGTTAGTTTTTTTTCTTCATTTAGCGGACATTGGTCGAAACGCAGGAGATATCCTCATCCAAGTTACCCGATAGAACAAGCATAAGAGATAGTCTTAAAGTTTAAGAAAAAAAAATTCAGAATTTTTAAGTTTGAACTCTTAGGGCTGTTCTAAAAAAATATTATAAAAATATTATTTCACGCAAAAATTCCTAGCACATTCACGGATTTTTTAAATGTAATAGCAAGAAATTAGTTGAAAGTGACAGTAACTCATTAAAATCCTTATCCGCTATTGCATAAAGTTATTTAACCCTTTGCACTCCGTTGTCAGCGCTATGGCGACACCATCTTTCCTTTCAAAATTTGTTTTTGGCACCTGTAATAAATATTAAGTAATTAAGTAAATTAAGTAAGGATAATAAAATTTCCTTACTTAATCTTAGCATTTTTGAAATTGTGTACTTGAAGGAAACTTCTTTTATAAAAGTGGTGCCGACCGAATAAAATTTGTGTAAGAGACGCCGGAGTCGAAAAAGTTAATTATTGCGGTTCATGTACACAGCATACATGGACGATGGAAAAACGAAATTAAGGGGAAGGTAAATTTTGAAACACATTTGATTATGATTCGCAGATCCCGCAGAGTTTTTATTTTCTTTAAAAAAAATGGAGAATATAAAAATGGAATAAAATAAACTAAGAGCTTTTGTCGGGGACGCCGACGCATAGTAAGACAATTTTAAGCATAACAGCACAACAGCAATATAAATATTATTTAACAATTATAAAATATAAACAATTCAAAAATTGACTTTAACCAAACTATTATTTTTCTCTCTCTGTTAACGATTTTTTTTTTTTTTTTTTTTTAGTTCTTTTACTTTCTACTATCTTTACAAGAAGAAAGTATTGGATTCATGAAAATTTTGTCATCCGGGTTTCGACCGATTTATATGTTTAGAAAGTCTTGAACACGATTTGACTATTTTTAAAAAGCTTTGTCTGTCTCTTTGTAACACATATTTTGTAGGCGCTCTATCTCAAGAACTAATGCACGGAATTTAACAAAATTTTAGATTCTTTTATATCTCGTTATAAATTAGTGTAAATTACTTGACAGGTAGGTGCATTTTTTACAATATCTGCAATAACTTTATCTCAAAAACTAATGCACGGATTTTTGTCAGATTTCAAATTCAGCTATACCTTGTAAATTGGTGCTGATTAGTTCTTGGTGTAAATGGCCCAACAAGCGGAGCTACTATGCTGAGTTTTCACGATTTTCGCAATAGCTCTGATGTCTGAAGAACTAATGCGCTGATATTTATCAAATTTCAGATTCAGTTAGACTTAGACGTAGACATAAATTTTACTGATTAGTGTTTGGTGTTTATAGCCCATAAGTGGCGCTGTTAGGCTGTAATTTTCAAAATTTCCGCTATAGCATTTTCTCAAGAATTATCGCACGTATTTTCATAACATTTCAAATTCAGACAGACGTTGACATAACTTGTTGCTGATTAAGTGTTAGTGTTAATCGTCCAATAGGTGGCGCTGCTATGCTGCATTTTCCACAATTTTAGCGATATCTGTATCTCAAAAACTAATGCACGAATTTTAATCAAACACCTTATTCTGTTACGATTTCACATAAGTAGATCCTTCTTAGGCTTGGGTGTATACTGTCCAACAGGTATTGCTTTTATGATTTTTAGATTAGGAATTTTGGATACAGACATCTAATAAGGTTGGTGCTGAAATTCAATGATTTGTTTGAAAGATGCGATGCTTATATTTCCTTTTAACTGCATACAATTTAGTGCACCTATATCTTTAGAATATTCATGATGGGCATAGATTGTTATTTAATTTTGCCTCTGTGATGGAGAATTTTGAAGTAATAACACCTAGAAATAGAAGAAATTTTTGCCAATAACACATCCTACTAGTTTCTTTTAGCATTTATTTATTTAGATTTGCTTATTTATACATAGTTTTTGATTAATCTATTTGAGAATGATATATATATATATATATATATATTTTTTTTAATTTTAATCCTTAATAAAATATATAATGTATATTGAAGTTATACATATATTATAAATGTACATATATTTTTTGTTCATATGTCGCAATATCGATATATCGGAATATCGTGATATAAAGCTGCCGATTTATCACGATATTTCATTTTAGACATCGCTCAGCCCTACTACCAACAGCCTGACTGTAAGGAATTTCTTTTCCTATCAGTTTATTTTCTTCGTCATCAAGAACACAGCTTCTGTCACTTGGAGTTGATATTGGATTAGCACAGTCCATATTGAACCTTGCGAGTACTTTCTGTGCATAAGCATATTGGTTCACAAAAATTGACCCATCATCAAATTTCGTTATATTTATGCCCAGAAATTGGTTCAGAGAACCCATTGGGATCTTAAAGATTTGAGAAAGTTGACTAATAAATTTTCTCTACTTCAACCTTGTCAGAACCAACAACGAGGCCATCATCAACATAAATAACAACAAAAAGTTTATTTTTATCTCTACGTCTGATAAAAAAAACAAGGATCAGCAGTACTAACTTCCAATTCATGTTCTTTCATGGAGTTTACAACCCAGCAAAGAAAGAAACAGTAGGCCATCAGCTGGAAAAAAGATGGCAGCCAGCAGTGCCATCAGCGGAAAAGTGCAAAAGTGTGTTGAAATAAAGAATTTATTTATTTATTCATTTACTTATTTATTTTGTTTGTGGCAGTGGGGCTATATTTTTTACAGTTTATAAAAAAATTAGCTTCACATCTTAAATTGTGTTAAGATATTCATTTCAGATTTGTGTTCAAATACTCAATGCCTTCGATATTCGCAGCGACACCTAGCGTAAGGGTTCCCAGCAGTAATACTGCAAAAGTTCGTGCACTTCCATGTAGTTTTGGACCAGCGCATGAGATAAAATGGATGCCCACCAGATTTTTATCTGATGATTTCCAACAGCAAAGTTGACTGAAGCTGTCCAGCAGTGGTTATGCAGTGGTAGACCATCAGCCAGCACTTCTCCATCATTGCCAGCACCTATCTTGCTGCTGGCCAGCAATTTCCTCTTTGCTGTGAAAGCCCTGATTCCAACAACGAGGGGCTTGTTTGAGTCCATTTAAACTTTTGTGTAGTAGACAGACTCTACCACTATTACCCTTAAAGCCTTCTGGCTGTGTCATGAACACTTCCTCCTGAAGTATTACATATAAAAATGCAGTCTTAACATCAAACTGTTTTAACCCCTTAACCTACGATTAACTTCTCAACAGCCACGGTTTGGCAAATCCATAGCTACCACTAAAATTTAATAGAGATTTTCGCCTTGTTTAATCATGGTTGGTTGGTTGGTTGTATTTATGTCGGCCAATTATCTGCACTTGGGATATAGGCCCTAAGGGGGGAGTACCTTCCGTGGAGGTCTTTCAAAGGGAACCTAACCCGTATTAACGCTTGGAGAACCAAGGTTCGAAGAAAACCACGAAAACTCCGAACGATTAGGCCGACGGGCGCGATTGGGATCGAACCCAGCACCTCCCGTCTACCAGCTTCGAGAGCAGAACCTCTCGGCTACTGGTGGGGCTGTTTAATCATGGAATTTCGACGATTAAATTAAACTATATTTACTGTGAAATTTTAGTGGTAAGAAGAATTTACATTTGGCTCGATCATCGTACGCGGGCTATGCCCGTCATTGTAGGTTAAGGGGTTAAGGCTGTTTTCAACTGCTTTCTTCAGCAAGCGCAAAACGTTTCGACACATTTACAAATTCATTTTTTAACTGAAAGATATACAATTGGAAGGCTTGACTAGGGAAGCGATTTGGAATCGAACTTATTTTCCATTTTTGGATCAATCAATTACCTATTGAGTTATAAGCGATTTTGATCATGTAACAAAGATGTGTTTGTCCCTTTTCTGATTGGTTTTTCAACTTTCGCACAGAAATTCGGTTCAAACTGCCCAATTTGGCACTATTTTCTGAAAGATCTCTTGCGTTTTTTTTAAAAGAAAAAACAGTTCGATTACATCCCAGAAAAGAAGAAATTGCTGGCCAGCAGCAAGATAGGTGTCTACCACTGCACGACCACTGCTGTACAGCTTCAGTCAACTTTGCTGTTGGAAATTATCAGATAAAATTCTGGTGGGCTTCCGTTTTATCTCATGCGCTAGCCCACCACTACATGGAAGTGCACGAACTTTTGCAGTATTATTGCTGGGAGCCCTTAAGCTAGGTGGCGTTGCGAATATCGAAGACATTCAGTATTGGAACACAAATCTGAAATGAATATCTTAACACAATTTAAGCTGTGGAGCTAATTTTTTTTTTTGAAACTGTAACTAATATGGCACCACTGCCACCAACAAAATAAATATGTAAATGAATAAATAAATAATATCTTTATTTCAACGCACTTTTTTCTCTTCTTAAATCTGGTTTTACTAAGTTGCAAATGATTTCGGTTTTCATAATTTACACAGTTGAGAATCAATAATTAAAAAAAAAAAGCGTATAAAATATAAAGGATTTCTATACAATACAGTAATTTCTATACAAGTTTAATGATTGGAAACGTAAATCACAAAAGAAACAAACTTGAAATAGTGTAATGAGAGCTTGAAATCAACGAGACGCGTAGAATGCGCTGAAAGTACTTGATCACGTCTGATCACGAAAACCAAACAGCAACGAGCGCGGTTAGTACTTGGGAGGGTGACCACATGGAAACCGCTACAAGTTAAAATATTTCTATAGACATTTCTATTATAGACACTTCTACAGATATTTGTATAACTCTTGGTGAAACTAGCTTATAGAAAAAAGGACCATAATACTTCTTTTTTATAGAATTCTATAAGAAATTTTTGTAAGGGAAAGTGCTGGGCCAGCAAAGGAATAGCAGTAGGATAGGTGCTAGCACTGCAGGAAAAGTTCCGGATTGAAGTAATGTGATGGCATACCAATACTGGCCTGCTGTTGGCCATCACTGATGGGCCAGCTGCATTTCGCACGGACACTTTTGTACTGGTTTAAGTAATGGCACCCTGGTACTTTACCGCTGATGGCAGTGCTGGCTGTCATCTTTTTTCCAGCTGATGGCTCACTGTTTCTTTCTTTTCTGGGATAGTTTCTGAACAACAACACCTGCTAGTTTCATGCATTTCCCAACAAAAATAAATTAAAACTTATATCATAAAGTTGCACTTTTTGGATTTGAGAACAGCCTTAAGTGCAATTCTTCTTTTGCAGTAACTGCCAAAATTGATCTTACAGTGTCGTATCTTGCGACAGGACTAAACGTCTCATCAAAGTCAATACCAGCTTTTTGGGTATACCCCTTTGCTAGAGGGTGCTCGATATCGCTCCACAGTGCCATCCGGATTAAATTTCTTCTTCAGCACCTGTCGACAGTTGATGACTTTGGAACCTTTAGGTTTTTCAACCAATTTCCATGTTTTGTTTTCATGCAGGGCAGACATTTCTTCTTTTATGGCATTAAGCCACAAGTCACTTTCACTTGAGGGAAGAGCTTCAGTATATGTAGAAGGATTTTCAGATTCTTCGACAGCAGATAAATTTACAAGAAGAAATTCTCCAGACTTCATCCATGTAGGCGTGCTCCGTTGTCTGCCAGATTGTAGAGGATTTTCTTCTGATTACTTGGTGTCTTAGTTCTGAATTTCTTCACACTTCTCAGAAGAATCTTCCTCTTGAATTTCTTCACACTTCTCAGAAGAGTCTTCCTCTTGAATTTCATCACACTTCTCAGAAGAGTCTTCCTCCACCTTTACCTCAACAGGATTTGTACAGTGGCGTTCAGGTTTAAAATACACATCACAAGATTTTACGATTTTATTTTGAGAAGGCAAATAGATTTTATTGCCATCTCTTTTGTTGACGTACCCCACAAGATGACCAAGAATACTGTTGTTGTCAAACTTCTGTCGAAAGTTTTTCGGTATGTGAGCATAACATTCAGTTCCGAACACTCGCAAATGATGCAATTTAGATGTTGGTTCACCAGTCCAAAGCTCATGAGAACTTTTGTTTTCTTCTGGTGATACCCCGGAATGGTTTAGTAGATAGACTGCTATTTCATAGACATTGGCCCACAGTGATCGAGGTAATCCACATGTAGAGAGCATAGAGCGAGCAAGTTCGACAAGTGTCCTGTTTTCGCGTTCTGCTGCTCCATTTAGTTCAGGAGTGTATGGTACTCCTAGATTCAAAGCTGTACTTCTTTCAGCAAGGATTTTTCGAACTTCGCCGCAGTCCTCCATCACAACGGAATTCTTTCACAGCATGACCATAATTGGTAGCTTCCTTGAGAAACATATGCAAGCAAGAACTCACTTAACTTTTGCTTTTCACAAAGAAAATTCTATGATATTTATAATTGTCATCCTTGAAAGACACAAAATAGCGTGCACCGCTAAAGGATCTCACAGACATGGGTCCATTTACATCAGCATTAATGATTTCACCAACTGACGTGGTTTAAGGTTTTCTATGTGCTTTGCCTAGAGCACATACATCGCAGAACTCATTTGTTACTGCATGACTCATACGAATATTAATGTCATTTAACAATTTTCGAACATGTCGTTTATTCTGATGACCGAGGCGCTCATACCACAACTGCAAAGTTTCAGATTCTGTAGCAGTGCTTATTTCAGATGGACATACTGGAATAACGACTCTAATGGACATAACGTATATATGATCTGCCCATGATCCAATAGCAACAAGTTCATTACTGCGGCAAAAAGAAACATACCTATCAGTAATTTTAACCTCCACACCATGCTTGGCAGCCTGTTGGACAGAAAAGAGGTGCCTTCGCACATCTGGAACGTACCACACATCTTCCATGTGTGCATCACAACACTTGCCATGGATAAATACTTCAATGTTTATTTTACCAGATCCATGCGTATAGATCTTATTTTTGTCAGCAAGTGAAATTTCAATGGGCACAGAAAAATGTTTATATGTTGCAAAATACTGCTTATTTTCAGTCATGTGGTGAGAAGTACTTGAGTCAGAAATCCAAATATCCGGTTGAGTAAAGCTTTCAATAGCACTAAATGCACCTTTGTTATTTTTTGATGGCTGATAGTTATCATTTAATTTTTTCTTTGGATAGTCTTTACATAGCACTAGATCCACATTTAAAGCAATGCTTTTGCTTACTAGGTCTAATTACCTCCAGGAGCAGCTTCAGAAATATTTTCAATATTCCTCATAGCTTTTTGTCTCGAAGAAGGAGCACAGGGTTGTAGTTGTAAAAAAGCAGAGAGTATGGGTATACGCTAGAGTCATGAGCGTCCATGGCTAGGGTATACGCTATAGATTTACTTGTGAAACAGAGTGTTCGGACCTTGTGCGCATGCCGAACGAGCTCCGTAGCTTTGCGGTCATGTGACCCAGTATATAGTTGTTGCTTAGCTGCCATTGCGGCACGTTGTGTATTCGAGCGGGTCTTATCCCCAAGTATATAGTTGTTCTTTAGCTGCCATTTCGGCACATTGTGTATTCGAGCGGGTGTTATCCCCAAGTATAGTATGTTGTTCTTGAGCTGCCATTGTGGCACATTATGCTATAGCGGGTCTTATCCCCAATTATTCTGTTGCTTATAGCGGGAGTATTCCCCAAAAGATGTTTTATGAACGTCACTTGTTCTAACAGCGGGTTATTACCCCAAAGTCACCTCATCATTCTACATGTTTTTCAGTGTTTGTGATTGTTTGTAACATTTGTGTGCTGTGTGATAAAAATGTGAAAAAGAAAACTATTTGTCTTCAATCTTAAAGTTACACACAGTATTCACATACATTGTTGTGGTCCGTCGATTTCGCAGCGAAATAGCTGCTATGGAAAAATTAAATAGAACAAAAGGTGCTCTAAAAGGTGCTATAACGAAATTAGAAAATTTCGTAAAAGATAATACAGACGAAATTAATTACTCGAGTACCGAGCTCGAAATAAAGATTCGAAAATTACCCGAGCTTCAAGCAAAGGTATCGGAAATACGGGATAAATATTATGATATCCCTGAGATTAAGGACTTACCAGAAATCGAAAACGAGTTAGATGAACTCGAAGATCGTCTCGAGAAACTTGAGGTAAGTCTCAACATATTTCTTAAAAATCTTAAAGTTTCTGAAATAAATGTGCATGCTGATAGTATTGAATCTATAAAAGTTAAGTTACCTGAAATCCCACTACCAACATTCAATGGTAAATATGAAGAGTGGTCAATCTTTAAAGTACAATTTACAAATTTAATTATCAATAATGCTCAGTTAAATGACGCTCAGAAGCTGTTTTATTTGCGAGCATCGCTAAAAAATGAAGCAAAACAACTAGAGAGTCCAGACGATTCCTTTGAATCATTGTTTACAGCACTTACTGAAAGATTCGAAAATCAACGTTTGCTCATTGACACTCATTTATCAGCTATAATTAATTATGAAAAAATACATTACGAGTCTTCTAAAGAATTGAGATCCTTTATTGATTGTGTAAATAAAAATTTGAGGGCCTTAAAAGTATTACAATATGAACAAAACAATCTGTCTGATGCTATCCTTATCAATATTATATTGCAAAAGGTAGATAAGGAATCTCGAAAATTATTTGAATATTCGATTAAAAAATCAGAATACCCGCAATTTAATGAATTAATGTCATTTTTGGAAAACCGCAGTTCTACGTTAGAAAGCGTAAATAGATACTCTGCTTCAAAACCCTTAAACAAAAACATTCCTCTTTCGAACAAACAAAAAAATTTCATGCTAAATTCGAATGATAAATCGAATGGAAAAACTTGTATTCTGTGTAAATTGGCTTTTCATAATTTGAACAAATGTTCTCAGTTTCTAAAAATGAATGTTTCTGAACGATACGATTTTGTGAAGAAAAATAAACTGTGTATTAATTGTTTGAATAATTCTCATTTCATAAATTCTTGCATTTCAAAATATAATTGTAATACCTGTGGATTGCGACACAGCTCATCGCTTCATCGAGAAAAAGAAAATAAATCCAAAAATGAATTGGCTTCCCCCCAAATTTCCTCCCCTCTTGCAGGTGCGGTAAATAGAGAAACGAGAAACATTTCGGTAAATAACGAATCATTAAAGACCTTGAATAATATAAGTAAAGAAAGAAAATCAATTTTATTGAGTACATGCTTTGTTTTTATAGAAGATAATTTCGGAAATAAACGAAGGTTTAGAGTCATTTTGGATAATGCTAGCAATGTCAATATTTTAACTAAGGATTGCGCTGACATGCTGAAATTTAAAAAAAGGATAATTAATGTACCCGTTACAGGATTAAACGGTTATACTTATAATGTAAAAAATAAAATTTCGAGTGTAATTACAAACGAAGATGGCTCTTTCAGGGAGAATATAGATTTCTTAATTGTTCCCAAAATCACGGATGTAATTCCATCAAAGCAATTAAATGTATCGGACATTAATTTACCGAATATTGTGGAATTGGCAGACCCCACATTTTTCAAACCGGGAAAAGTTCACGCATTGGTTGGCGCTGAATTATTTTATAGAATTTTAAAGCATAATTCAGTTAAGATAAATGATAAACTTTTTCTGCAAGACACTGTTTTTGGATGGATCCCAACTGGGGCGCTAGAGGAGAACACGCAAACAAACAATATTACTATGTGCAATTTCGTTAGAGATTTCGATGAAATAAATGATAATTTAAAACAATTTTGGGAGCTTGAGTCTATAGGCATTAAACATGGAGATCCGAAAATATCGGAAACTGATCAAGCACAACAAATATTCGATAAAACTGTCAAATTTGTAGGCGATCGTTATGAAGTTCAGTTACCCTGGAAGAGAGACTGGAAGGATTTAAATGATAATTTTAATGTTGCGAAACAGCGTTTGGAAGGTCTAAAAAGAAAATTTTATCGAAACCCAGAGCTTTTTCGACAATATTCTGAAATAATCACGGAATATTTAAAGCAAGGAATTATAGAGCAGGTACAAGAAAATGAACCTGTTTTAGACAGGGCAGTTTATTATTTGCCCCATCATGCGGTCTGTAAAGAAGATAAACTTACTACAAGGGTCCGAATCGTCTTCGATGCCAGCTCTCATGATAACAATGATTTGTCCCTTAATGATTGTTTATGGCCCGGCACCAACTTAAATCCACTTCTATTTGATATTTTAATCCACTTCAGATTATACGAAATTGCCTTTTCTTCTGATATCGAGAAGGCGTTCCTTCAAATCTCACTAGCTGAAAAAGATCGGGATTCTGTCCGTTTTCTGTGGTATGATGATGGTTTAAAATCTTTCAAGGTCTTCAGATTCAAACGTGTTATTTTTGGAGTCAATGCTTCTCCATTCCTCCTATCTGCTACCATAAAGGAGCACATCAAGCGGTTTACGAACCTACACCCAAGAACTGTTCACCTACTCAATAAATATATTTATGTGGACGATTTTATATCTGGCGAAGATACGCTGCAAGAAGCTCTTGATGTTTCCCTGAATGCTAACAAAATAATGTCTGAAGCAGGAATGATTCTTCGAAAATGGATAACCAATGATGAAGCGTTACTGCAGTGCTGGCAAAAGGAAGGTTTAAATATTCAAGCAGAACATGCTGCAATAAGCCTAGGAAGCAATCTAAGCAAGGTATTAGGAATGTCCTGGAAAACAGAAGAAGATTGTCTGACATTCGAAGTCAAAAGTTTAATAGAATTCTTGTCATCGCAAAAAAGCTCAAAACGTCTACTATTGCAAGCAGTTGGTAAAATCTTCGATCCGTTAGGCATGCTGACGCCATTCACCATTAGAATAAAATGCCTGTTCCAAGAACTATGGCTAAAGAAGACAGCATGGGATGAACAGTTACCAACTAATGTGCACGAAAAATGGTTAAAGTGGCTCGAAGAACTTCCAAATTTAGCAGAATTAAAAATTCCGAGGAAAATTCTTGGTTGCTTGAATCAAGTAATAGCTGTAGAAATACACGCCTTTTCTGATGCTAGTAAAATAGCGTATGGATCTGCAATTTATCTGAGAATAAAAAGAGAGAGTGGTGTGGAAGTCAATCTCGTGACTTCAAAGAGTCGTGTTGCACCGATAAAGGAGATAACTCTGCCTCGGCTAGAACTTCTCGGAGCCTTACTAAGTGCAAGACTGACCAATAAAGTAAAACCCATCCTAGATCAAAAAATCACATCGAAGGTGTACTATTGGACAGATTCCAAAATAACCTTATTCTGGATCAAAGGATCATCAAAGCGATGGAAGCAGTTTGTGGCAAACCGTGTCATAGAGATTAATGCACTTTCAGATTCGAACTCTTGGTATCACTGCTCTAGCAAGGACAATCCTGCCGATCTCTTGACCAGAGGTGCGAGTGTTAATTCTCTTGTAGAGAATCCAATGTGGTTTAGGGGACCAAAATTCCTAGCAGCTGATGACTTAGTGACTGAGCAAGAAACTATTTCTGTGCCAGAAACAGATTACATTCCAGAGACTAAATCAAAATATAAAAATAACTGTAATGATTTCAATTCTAATATTTCTCTTTCTCTTTTCAGGAATCCTGAAGAAGTATATTTTTTTCTCAACATAAGTGGTAAATACTATAGTATTCTTCGCATACTGGCATATGTTTATAGGTTTTTTCACAATTGCAAATGCAAGTTAGCAGACCGGCGCAGAGGCAGCCTCACAACCCCAGAAATAAAAAATTCAGAAGTTTCTCTAATTAGATTAGTACAAAATTCAGAATTTCAGGAAGAGATTAAGGGTTTAAAACGGGAATCAAGGGTTCCCCCTTCCAGTAAAATTAAATGTTTATCCCCCTTTTTGGATCAAGATAATATCTTAAGAGTTGGCGGTAGGTTGGAAAATTCAGATTTAAACTTTGATAAGAAGCATCAAATCATTTTGCCGAAAGGCCATAAGCTCACAAAACTCATATTTGAGCATTTTCACAGGAAGTATTTTCATATTGGTCCCCAAACTTTAATCCATTACGTACGTATGCGGTTTTGGCCCGTAAGTGGAAAAAATTTAGCGCGAAAAGTAGTGCATGATTGCATTGTCTGTTTTAGGAACAACCCAGTTACTGCTAAACAAATCATGGGTGACCTCCCATCGGAAAGAGTAACTCCAAATTTTACGTTTAACCATACAGGAGCCGATTTTTGCGGCCCTTTTGAGATTAAATATAAAAATCAAAGAAAAGGGATTTTTCATAAGGTTTATGTCGCGATTTTCGTTTGCTTAGTAACAAAGGCTATTCATTTAGAAATAGTAACGGATCTAACTTCTGATGCGTTTATCGCCGCACTTAAACGCTTTGTTTCAAGGCGAGGAAAATGCGCTTCTATTATGACAGACAATGCTACGAATTTTAGGGGTGCTAAATCAGAATTGCACAAACTTCATGAGTTAGTCCGTAGACCGGATGAAAAATTAGGTAATTACCTTACTTCAGAAGCTATTGAATGGAAGTTCATTCCTCCTAGATCGCCCAACTTTGGTGGTTTATGGGAGGCTGGTGTAAAATCTTTCAAGTATTATCTTAAACGAACATTAAAAGGTGCTAGATTGACTATGGAAGAATTCCAAACAGTCACCACCCAAATCGAAGGGGTACTAAATTCGCGTCCCTTAACTCCGTTATCGACCGATATAAATGATTTTAATGCATTGACACCAGGCCATTTCCTAATTGGTCGGCCTATCGATGCCATTCCAGAACCTCAGTTGATTGATATCACAGAATCGAGATTATCTAGGTGGCAGAGAACCACTAAATTCGTCCAATTAATTTGGAGAAATTGGCAATTAAATTACTTGAGTCATCTCCAAAATCGTTCAAAATGGCAGGTAAAAGGGGAAAACATCAAACCAGGGGCGATGGTAGTCATAAAGGAGGACAATTTACCTCCCTGTAAGTGGATGCTAGGACGAATCTTAGAGGTTATACCAGGAAAGGATGGTAATGTTAGGGTTGCAAAGGTTAAAACAGCCTCAAATATCTTTCTTAGATCCATATCTAGATTGTGTGTCTTGCCCATTAATGAAACCTAATGTACATATCTTTTCTCATTGTCTACTTATTTTAAAGTGCACCTAAGATTTACATGTTATTTTACATTCAACTTTTCTTAAGAATACATCGAACTATTTTTAGAAAAGAGCTTAAATTTTGTAACAAAGAATTTAATTTTATTGTATTGTATAGTCCTTATTGTTGCTACTTATTATTATTGTACTTGTATTGTAATATTATTATGTGGTGTTGGTATTTTATTTAGTTCTTGTATTTATAGTGTATTTTTAATATTTTGAATGTGCTACGCACATTGCAACGCGGGGCGGCATGTTCGGACCTTGTGCGCATGCCGAACGAGCTCCGTAGCTTTGCGGTCATGTGACCCAGTATATAGTTGTTGCTTAGCTGCCATTGCGGCACGTTGTGTATTCGAGCGGGTCTTATCCCCAAGTATATAGTTGTTCTTTAGCTGCCATTTCGGCACATTGTGTATTCGAGCGGGTGTTATCCCCAAGTATAGTATGTTGTTCTTGAGCTGCCATTGTGGCACATTATGCTATAGCGGGTCTTATCCCCAATTATTCTGTTGCTTATAGCGGGAGTATTCCCCAAAAGATGTTTTATGAACGTCACTTGTTCTAACAGCGGGTTATTACCCCAAAGTCACCTCATCATTCTACATGTTTTTCAGTGTTTGTGATTGTTTGTAACATTTGTGTGCTGTGTGATAAAAATGTGAAAAAGAAAACTATTTGTCTTCAATCTTAAAGTTACACACAGTATTCACATACACAGAGAGTATACGGATCTTCCTAAAAAATCCAGAAGGTATACGGCGTGTACCTCCGTATACCTTCCACTACATCCCTGAAGGAGCATGAGCTGCAAATGCACCATAGTCCACGACAGCAGTAGATTTGACACGCTGCTCAATCGTGCATAGTTTTTCAACTAAATTTTTTGTCGTACGTTTTTATGAGTCTAATGACTCCCAAACATTGTTGAACTCTTGCTACTCTGAACCCACTGTCAGAAGAGTTTTTCCATGTAATAGTTCTGGTGGAATGGAACTTGAGCCAATACACATAAATTCATTGTTCATTTCTGTATAGATTCATTCAACTTTGGCTGCATGTGATGCAACTTTGTCATTTTGATCTTTACAAAATTAGAAAAATTGAGTCATAAGTTAACTAAGTCTTTGAATACTGCTTAGTTCAAAAACACTTATTAATTTGTCCCAAATGTCTTTTGCATTGGTGTAAGTCATTACTAAATCAGCAACAGGTGGACTTAACGTACTAGCAATGAGTGCAGCTGCTTTAGCGTTATCACGTCGCCATTCAGTTACCTTTTTATTCTCATCGGCATCGTCAGTTGCAGCGACCGGACAAGCACGTGATCCTTCAATAATCGAAGTCAGATCATATTGTTCAAAATGCATTTTCATTTGTCACTTCCTCTTGATCCAATTTTCAGCTTATCAATTTGCATCTTTAGTTCAGCCATGCTAGTCAGGCTAGTTCGTCATGCGGTTAGTCCTAAGTTACTAAAGTTCGTTAGCTTTTCAAAATGCAGACTTTCTTCACGCAATTTTAAAACATGCTAAGCCCATAACTTGTTAAAGTTACCAACAGATTCTCTCATTGGGCTGAAACAAAAAGCTACATGCAAAGTAATTCAAATCAAAGGGTTGCAAGCAGTGTTAACTTTAATCACATTTTTAACCGCAAGCACATCTAATGACAACAACTGTGAACATAGGTTGAGCTGAGTTGTTGCTTGTTTGGTATAAGGGGTTGAGTTGTAACTCACCACAACACATTTTTCAGGAAGTTTTAACATAAATCAGATAGAAGAACGTTTCGCGATTGCCACATGTGACTAGTGTTTAACTTAAAATTGAAGGAAACTTTTTAAAAACGAATTATGTCAGCATAGGACGTCTACTTTCAGAGGTGAGATAATTCCGTTAAGTATAATGATTAATCTCCTAAGCAATTTCCTTTGGATTAATAGGTAGTGTGTCAGGTCCAGCGCCACAAAAAGCAATAAAGGGAGACGAAAGAAGCGGGACATAAAATTACAGTAAACCCTATGACAACAGAACCTGTCTATAACGGAATCCTAATATAAATGTAAAAGTTACATTCTCCCTACGGTAGGAATGCCATATAATTATACGTGCTAAGATGAAAGCCCGTTTAAAAAGAAATTTTTTTCCATGTCCTTTGCAATTTCGACTTAGAATGTTTTATTATACTAAGTAGATCCAGAAATCTTATACAGTAACACCTGTGAAAGCGGAATCGATCGGGACTGAAACAAAATTAATTTTAACAGGTATAATAGAGACAACGAAGTCTTTTGCTTTTAAAACATAATTTCATTATAAAAAGTTTCCATTTACACAGGGTTTAAAGGGACAAGGGACCTTCAAACACTTTATTTTATTACTTTTTTCTTAATTTTACTTTAAATACCATACAAGGGCCTATTATATGCATTATAGCCTACATTTAGCACACAAGAAATATAAAATCCCTGCCGGCCCGGCCTACAGGCAGAGGTAGATTTGGAAGTTAAGTATACTAATTTCACCAACAAAATCTAAATCATTATTAGATATAAATCCACTTTAACAGTTTTATCTGTCTGCTTTTGACGAGATTTTATTTCCTTTTTATAAAATAGCTGGTTTTATCAGAATCATGTTAAGGCGATATTAAAAAAAATATTTTCCATACTCAACAACTCGAAATATTCTGGCACATTTTCAGATTCTTTTTTAATTTAAAAAAAAAATATGAAACATGCTGACGTGATTTTTGAAAAGATTTAAAAGCGACCTGTGTTTTTATTTTTCTTTCAATTAATTAAAATATGATTAATAAACAATTATTTTCTCAGTAGGGCAATATTTTTCGTTTCTAACACAATCGCTTCGGGAAATTCTGTTCAAAATGCCCACTTTGACATCATTTTTTGAAATATATTTTGCCTCTATCAAAAAATCGATCATTACTGTACATTATATAGTTTTTGAATAAGAGAATCTAGCAATTGGGTGCGTTTGAGTGCAGAAATGAATTTAAAAATGAGTAAGAAAATAGACAGTTTGGATTTGAATGCACCCTTAATAAGATGATTTTTTTCTTCAACCGCTATGTATTTTTAATTTGTTTTTGCTGTAAGAATTGGCCCTATCAAAAACTTGTCTATATAAATGTTGAAGACAATATTAAGAAGATATATGATAAATTCATGGAGATTTTATATCTTGTGAATTGACGGGGTTATGAAATTTTTTCTTCTTCAAACCCCTTTTTTTGTTTTCGTTTTCATTTTTTTTTGCGGTACGAATTGGTCTTATCAAAAACTTGTGACTATAAAAGTTGTAGATAATATTAATGAGATGTATAATAAAATTATTGGATTTGATATGTTTAGAATTGACGAAGTAAGGAATTTTTTCTCCCAAAAACCCTATTTTTTGCGCCTCTTGAGCCTATTTTAAATTTTATCAAAAATCTGTGATGCATGAATTTTTGGCGCTATTTTTAGAAGTAATAAAAACTTTAAACTGATTTGATATGTACAAAAATTAAGAAGTTATGTGGTATTTTCGGTTTTCACAAAAATCCCTCCCTATTTCCAGCCCCTTTGTCCGCTTTTGCCCATTAACGAACTTGACGGAGATTTTATGTCCCTTGATTTTATGTATCAGTTTGGAAGAGATTTGTGCAGAATTGCGGAAGTTATCGTGTCCAAAAGAAAGTGATAACACAATTGCTTCGGGAAATTCCGTTCAAAATGCCCACTTTGACATAATGTTTTGAAATATATTCTGCCTCTATCAAAAAATCGATCATTGCGGTACATTATATAGTTTCTGAATAAGCGAATCTACCAACTAAATGCGTTTGAGAGCAAAAATTAATTTACAAATGAGCCAGAAAATAAGCAGTTTGGATTTGAGTGCATCCTTAATGCAATGATTTTTCCAACACAAACCGCTTCGGGAAATTCGGTTCAAAATGCCCACTTTAACAGCATTTTTTAAAAAAATATATTCTGCCTCTACCAAAAACTCGACCATTACGGTACATTATATAGTTTCTCAGTAAGAAAACGTACCAATTGGAAGCTTTTGAGAGCAAAAATGAATTGTAAAATGAGACAAAAAATACGCAGTTTGGATTTGAATACACCCTTATTTAGATGATTTTTTTCTTCAACCGCTATGCATTTTTAATTTGTTTTTGCTGTAAGAATTGGTCCCATCTAAAACTTGTCTATATAGATGTTGTAGACAATATTAAGAAGATATATGATAAATTCATGGGGATTTTATATCTTTTGAATTGACGGAGTTATGGATTTTTTACTTCTTCAAACCCCCTTTTTGTTTTCGTTTTTAATTTATTTTTGCGGTACGAATTGGTCCTATCAAAAACTTGTGAATATAAAAGTTGTAGATAATATTAAGGAGATTTATAATAAAATTAATTGGAATTGATATTTTGAGAATTGACGAAGTTATGAATTTTTTTCTCCCCAAAACCCTATTGTTTGCGCCCCTTGAGCCCATTTTTAACTTTATCAAAAATCTGTGATACATAAAAATTTGGCCCTATTTTTAGAAGTAATAAAAACTTTAAACTGATTTGATATGTACAAAAATTAAGAAGTTATGGGGGGTTTTCGGTTTTCACAAAACCCCTCCCTATTTCAATCCCCTTGGCCCGATTTTGCCCATTAATGAACTTGACCGAGATTTTATGCCTTTTGATTTTATGTATCCGTTTGGAAGAGATTAGTGCAGAATTACGAAAGTTATCGTGTCCAGAAGAAAGTGATATAGATAGATAGATAAATAGATAGATAGACAGATAGATAGATATATTATAAAGTTTTTTACTGAGGGTGGTTTTGGGTTCTAGGGGTCATGATCGGTGTAGATCTGCAAAAAATTTTCAGAAATTCCAACATAGGAAGGATCCCAACAGGTAGTATTTCATACGAAATCTACCTAAAAACAAGTGGGTAAGCGTGATCACAGATCGCACAGAGGGTTTCGTTTAATATTCCTTTCAAAATACTTTATCCTTTTGCAAAATCTGCTAGTTCCACATTTCACAACCAGGGGCGCACTCTATTCTAAATAAACCTCTATCAGAACGGGTTGGGTTGGGTTGGGTTGATTTTTGACGGCCAATTATCTACTCGAGGGATATAGGCCCAGAGGGGGGGGGGAGTACCCTACTTGAGGGTCTTTCTAAGGGAACCTAACCCGTATTTACGCATGGAAATACATGGTTCGAAGAAAACCACGAAAACTCCGAACGATTAGGCCGACGGGCACGATTGGGTTCAAACTCAGCACCTTCCGTCTACCAGCTTCGAGAGCAGAATCTCTCGGCCACTGGTGGGGCCTCTATCCGAACGAAACTCCGTTTTACAAACTATCCGTAGATATATTAGTCGAGGGGATCGGGCCCATAGCATCCGAGACAGGTAGGCGCCCACAGGTGGTAAAAATTGGAACTAAAATATGTACGGCCATGGTGCATAATATGAAAGAGTGGTCAAAGGAGTGTCGGCAAAAGTTAGAAATGTGTACCCCGGGTGAAAAGGGTTGAGGTAAGAAAAATTGCTAAAAATACAGAAATTTGAGCCCGGAGGGGTAAATAATATAAGACTTTTTGAAAAATTTATGATTTTTCGTGTGATCTTAAGTGTTCTGCTATATGTATGCAAAATTTCACATCTCCAACTTAATTAGGGGTTCAGTTAGAAAAAAAAACTTACAATACTCAAGTTAGAGCCCAGAGGGGTAAATATAAAGACTTTTTCAAAATTTTATTATTAGTCATTTGATGAGATGTTCAGCTATGAGAATCCAAAATTTCACGTCTCCAACATATATAGTTTCTGAGAACGGACACTGTGACAGACAGAGGAGTGATGCGAATAGGGTTTCGTCAGAGGAACGAAACCCTAAAAAACATTTTGGAGAAAAATAAGGAATTTACTGTAATATTTTAAGCGTTAGGAAGAATTTTCGAAATGCCCCCGTGCGCATTCCATATCAATTAAAATCCCCAATATTTTTTTTAGCTGTTTGACATTATATACGTCATAAAACTGTGCATCGTTCTATAAAAACTAAATGCTATAATTGGAAAAGTTAAAGGAAGTTGACTGCAGAAATAGAACGCAAACATGCTGAGAATTTCATAAAATTTAGAAAATATTTTTCTTCTTACCTTTATATTCAAATATAATAAAATTCGACGCACAGTTTTATTTTTATATATAAATCAAACTTGTGTAAAAAAAAAATATTGGGGATTTTGATCGATATGGAATGAGTATGGGGCATTTTGAAAAGTTCTTCATAACGCTTAAAATATTCAAGAAAATTCCTTATTTTTCTCCTAATTTATTTTTTTATTTCTTGTGGGATAAATATATGCCATAATTCATATAGTGTGTCCTTGAATAGTATTCAAAGTAGAGATCTGCACGGCCCGAAACCCGAGCACGGCCCGACCCGCGGGACGGGCTCAGGACTACTTTCATTCACGCCACTCGGGCCGGGACGTACTTTTTTCTTGGAGGATTGGGCCTAACTTATTTATTCTATACAGTGCCGGGACTTGTTTCATTCCTAGTCTTCACGGACCAAAATTTTCAGTCCTTGTTTTTACCCAGCCCGTATGAAAATCATTTTCTATGTGTGCCTGGTCCGTTCAAAGAGGTCAGTTAAATTAGGCTTGGCCCAAAAAATTTTACAAAAAATGTATACACTTTTAAATCGCCATTATTCTACAATAAAATATTAAAATTCTTTTTAAAGAATAGTAGACTTCTACGCTTATTAAAATATAGTAAAACGTGTGAAAAAGAACCCGCCTATGACGGAATCCTGTTTTAAACTGAAAAACGTGTTCATCCATGCAAAATTAATATACTAATACGTAAGAAAAGAATGCATCATATAATACATTTACACTTGCTAAGAAGGGAACTTGTGTATAACGCATTTTTTTCCCTTTCTGTGCAATTCCGTCTTGTAAGATTTTCTTGTATAGCATGTTTCAGATTTTTAACCCTTCAGTACATGGAATATGGATTAACAATATTAATGATAACTGAAACATGATACTGAATTAATGACATATTAATGATAACTGAGACATACAAGAAATAGAAATTCATTAAAAAAATAAATATCGCAGCCTGCAACACTCCTATAAAAATGAAGATTATAAACATGAAAAAAGTTAAGATAAATATGTTTGGTTAGAACTCCTCGTACGAGACAAATTTTTAACCAAATCGAGGTAAAAATCAACGATTCGTAGAAATTCACTTGGGCCGAACTTTTAATTTTTCTGTCATCACAGGTTTTACTGCATCAAGTTCTACGAACAGGTGTTGGTGCTATTTATGATGGCCGATTATCTGCACGAGGGGGATTGCCCTCCGTGGGGGTTCTTCTAAGGGAATCTAACCCGTATTTACGCATGGAAATCCAAGGTTCGAAGAAAACCACGGAAAACTCCAAACGATTAGACCGACGGGCGCGATTGGGTTCGAACCCAGCACCTCTTGTCTACCAGCTTCGAGAGCAGAACCTCTCGGCCACTCGTGGGGCCTCTATGAACAGGTACTAAGGCTAATGAATAGATACTAAAAGAAATCTAAAAGAGCTTGTGCACTTTGAAAAAATCGAGAGTTTTGGTGTTCCGCGCAATGGTTACTCGGAATAGGTCTTGGAGTCCCTGAAAATTGGGATATCCCGCGTTAATCGGGACACCTGGAAACACTATTAACACTATACAGGCCGCAAACAATGGTGCCAAATCGGGTGGGTTTTTTATTCAGAAATTTTAAGTTCACACCAGAAAATTTATAATACTATTTTTCTTTTATTTTATTCATGAAATATCTCTCATAGTAATATCCAAAAATAAGTATTCAAATTTTTGGGGAGAATTTAAAATATCTTAACGATAGTACGGCCTGCATAGTGTTCCTGGGGGATTTTGCGATCAGCTAGAGGAATAAAAACCTGTATCTGTGAAATGTCCTCTTAAGGGTACAAGGGCTCCTTTTTCTATATTTTTTAAATTTCACTTTAAATACTATTCAAGGGCACACTATATGTATTATGGCACACATTTATATAACAAGAAATAATTAAAAAAAATGGATAAAAATAAGGAATTTTCCTGCATATTTTAAGCGTTATGAAGAACTTTTCCAAATGACCCATGCGCATTCCATATCCATTAAAATCATTTGTATTTTTACGTTTAGGGTTTTTTTTTTTTGTAAATTGATGTTGAATTAATCTACTTTTGTCATAATAAGATAAAAAAATATATCTGAGAAATGTATCGAGAAATTTTTACAATAAATATATTCAGATATTGTGCAAGCTTTTACTTTTTTATTGCGAAGATATATTTACGAACTAATTTCCAATTGTAATCAATTAAATATTTATTATGTAGGTTATTTAATTGTTTAATTATAGTATTTTTAGAGGTAATTATTGAAGAAGAACATCTCCCACGTTTCTTACGTGTTGTTTGGCGATTTAAATTATGATTTAGTGTAGGATAAATTGGATTATAGTCAGTAATATTGTTAATGGATGAAAAAACTTTAATATTTCTATTTAATACTTCGGTATTAAGTCCATATGGATAAACTGCATTAAAATATTGCATGAATGAAGACTCCAGAAATAAACGTTCTGATATGTTTTTTTGAATTTGTAAGATTAATGTTGTAGTATTTTTAAATTTATGCTTGTGGAAATGTTGAATTTAAGCAGTGGATTGTTTATTCTTAGCCTTATTTTTAATCGAATCTGAGCAATGTTGGTTAATACGCTTGTGTAGTGGATCAGATGTCTGTCCTATATACTGCATATTACAAATATTACATTTTATACTATATACTACATTAAGTGCTTTACAAAATGAAGATAAACCAGGATCCGAAACAATTTGTGATTGTGAAGCAAAGGGACATGTTTTGTATCTAATATCCATACATTTTCTAAATAATAGAGGTGGTGGAGGCAAATAAAATAGGTGACTGGATGTCGTTCTAGGAACAACCCTATTAATGTTCCTGTACCGGGCACTACACTGCGAAGATGCTAAATGTCTTTTGCCAGGCACTAAAATCTTACTAAGAACAGCCATTGTATTTATTTTATAAGACATATAATAATATAAAATAACAGAAAATTATAGTAGAATAATTAAGTATGCTATGTAATAACAACTTGATTGAAAATGATAATAAAAACTAGATTAAAAATGATATTTCTTGATTATCAATAGATATATATACAAAATTTAAAATAAGATAAATAAAACAATTGGATAGCTTAATCTAGCAATAAAATAATATCATCACCAAAAACTACAAAGCAGAAACACCAATAATTACCATACAAAGACATTCCCTCAATAATCAACGTACTTGTTTCAGATCATAACATAATATTCACTCCATAATGCCAATTAAAATGTAAATGTACAGTCGTGGAAAAAAAAAAGTTAACACCCCCTACTAACTCCTCAACAAATCATCGTAGACGAAAGTTACTGGTACCGAACGATTGGAAATAAAGTCTACTTTTAAATGTTGCATATAAAATTTTCTTAGGGGTTTATCTACATATTAAAACGAATCCAAACTTCATTTTTTTTCAATGGCAATACCCAATTTTAATGAAATATTTCAAATCTTCGGTTCAAACTATGCCCAGACACCAAATTTCAAGTCATTTGAATGATAAGTTTTTGAATTATAAACATTCAAAATTTAGTGCTTGTAATGTTAAATTACATTTTCATATTTTTATTTATATCTCCTGAAATTATGAACCTAATGTGCTATTTTTTTTTTTGTAGCAATAATACTAAAATACACAAACATAAATACGCTGAATTTGCCATTTTTATAATTTTATGATATGAATTATGAAATTAATATTCGAAAAAATTATGAATTGCAACCTATAATTTTTTTTGATGGATTTAGATTTATTAAGTCCTGCTTTATGGAAAACCAAAATTTCACATTTTTCGTCCAAGTAGTTTTCAAATTATGCTTTAAAAACGGCAAAATAATGGTTTAAGGGGCCGTCTATGATGGAAGTGGGTAGACATTTTGAAATTTATTCTGCTGTACTGTAATCTAACAAGCTTCATTGACTCCTTGAGTGGCGCTTAAGGTGCCTTGATCAAGAAAGGGGCTCTCTCGGTTAACAATCGAGTACGGAACTTCAATTTGGATACAGCCCTTAAATTATGCTCGTTTTAAAATAATTAATTTCTCGGAAACTTATGGTACGAATTGCATAAAAATTCGTTTTTAGGCCAATTGAAGGGTGTAGAGTTCATTTATGCTGTCAGAATTGTGTACTGCTATTGAAAAAAAAAAAAACCAAAGTTATGGTTCGTTTTAATATGTAGATGCCCCCCTAAGCAAATTTTATATACACCATTTAAAAGTAAACTTTATTTCCAATCGTTCGGTACCAGTAACTTTCTTCTACGATAATTTGTTGAAGAGTTAGTAGGGGGTGTTTACTTTTTTTTCAACGACTGTACAATACATTATACTATCCGAATAATATTCATTTTACATTCATAACAACTTGCATATTAAAGAGGGATACTAATAATGTAAAAGCTATAATGCTAAAGTATATTATTGTATTTTATAATACATACCTATTATAAGACAAATATTATTATAAAATTATTAATGAAAATTATTAATTAAAAGTAATTGATAACCAACGTACAACAGTGAATATGAAATGAAGTTTTATATATGCCATGAAAGATGACAAAAATGCAACATAAAATGGAATTTCTTAAAGACAGGTATCAAATAACTACAATAGTAGAAATTATAAGATAATACACATAGTTTGTGCGCAATTGCAGCAATAAACCAAGCGTATAAAAATTTTTTAATATTGTTTGCTAATGTTTCAAAAACATTTATCTAACAGAAATTATATATTTATATAATATATAAAAGATACCTCAATAAAGAAAATGCGTTTCAAAAATAATTTTATAATTCTAAATGAAAATAAAATAACAAATAGTGATCATTCATAATAACATGCGCATTAGCAGCATAGAAATTTGAATGATAATATATAACCATTATGTATAACAAATCGTCATCGATTTCCAATCATTGAAATTAAATTTATAAATTAGCTAATATTCATAACACAAATATTATACAGAATAAAGATGGGTTGGGTTGGGTTGATTTTTGACGGCCAATTATCTACACGAGGGATATAGGCCCGGGGGGAGTGCCCTCCGTGGGGGTCTTTCTAAGGGAACCTAATCCGTATTAACGCATGGAAGATCCACGGCTCGAAGAAAACTCCGAACGATTAGGCCGACGGGCGCGATTTGGATCGAACCCAGCACTTCCCGTCTACCAGCTTCGAGAGCAGAACCTCTCGGCCACTGGTGGGGCAGAATAAAGATGGAACATGTATCTAGTAATACAGAATCTTACAAAATTCCACTCATTCACTAGCATATTGCTGGCGATAAATCTATATAAAACATGAAAAAAAAACACCAAATTTTGATAATGTCCTATTAAAGACAAAAGATAATAAATCCAGCTAAATAATGTTGAACCACAAAAAGCCGTATCATAAACATACAAAAGATCAAATGGATGAATGATGCCGGAAGCTTATAAAGTATTTCACTTGTTCACGGGTACATAAAATACATTTATAAGCAAAAAACATAGTAGATTTCTGTAACGGAGTTCAGCAATAAGCAAAAATTGAATTCCGTTATGTACCCAATCGACTAATCACCAGAAATTATTAAACAACCATGTAAAATATTTAACCATGTGATATCCGCAACAATGAAAAACTTCAAAATATGAAACAAATTAAATCATAGACAAACCCAGCTAGAGAACAGCCAAGACATATTAACATTGACACAAACAGGTAACGGAATTTGGCATAAAATCCCGCTTAAATATCCTACTCAGTTAAAAGCTTATGCCACGGTTGCCGCAAAAGATAGTCCATATAATAATTATTATTACATACTATAATAATGATCCTGTAGTAAATTACAAGAAGTTGTTTAAAATTAAACAATTTATAATTAAGAGATAATAACTAATATAAGTGTAATTTAAGAGTCCAAGGCAACCTTATAATATTAGAACAAAATAAATAATTATTTAATGCTGCCGTCTTGCGGAAAATATAAGAAATTATATTTAAGATAGACAATATATGATTAAGCACAGGACTAAAATAGTGGTTAGTGCTGCCATCTAGTACAGAAAACCGAATATAACAGTAGAAAAAATGTATTTTTAACCTAATATGTCATTAAGACTGCACATAAATATCATTCTAAAACATGCATCATAATACTGATAATTATCAATTAACATTTTAATATAATGTGCTAAAAATGGTTATAATTAAATTTATTTTTTAATATTTACATTTAATTTTAAGTAAACTAATAATTTTGAATAAGTAACTTTATTAGTATTATAAAAATTTGTTTATATTAATCATTTAATAAAATTAATGTATCATTAATAATATGGGAGGGGGGGGGGAATATACCAACAAAATACAACATCGCTACAAACTACAAATACATGTATCATAAACTGTGTAAGCGTATTATTATTACAAGGCAAAATAAAAATGAAATAAATAAAAATAGTAAATTAAAATGATGGAAATTAATTTAATTCATAGATTGTTATACAGTAGTTTAAATATATATATATATATATATTTGGCTATTAATTCGAAAATACATATTTGCTATTAAAAAGAAACAGATTGCACAGCATTTAAATGTATTTCTAAGTAAATCTTACTCTAAACATTTCTCTGATATTTATTTTGATCTCATTATGACTAGAGTTAATCTTTTAAATATAAAATTACAAAAAAAAAAAAAAAAAAAAAAAAAAAAAAAACATAAAATTCAAAACACGAATACTCAAATGATAATAACTTTTTCAAATCAAATATTTAATAAAATTAATATCAATTCGATAATTAATGATAAAACAGTTATTTTCCTATTAATAATCTTCATATATCAAAAAACTTTAAATATCCGACAACAATTGGTAGAAATATTTTTAACTACAATACATTTTCAAAAAATACATCTGCTGCAAGTAATTTTCCGTGTAAATGCAATGACCCCAATCTGAAAAATATATATAAACAATGATCATGGACATATAATCACTGGAAATCTTAATATTGTTAATGATTTTAAATTGAAAAAACTAATGGGTTATGGTACTAAATTTAGACTTCCATCTAAATTTACTGTTAAATCTATTATCAAACTGTTTACATATGATTTAGATGTTTTTATATATAAAATTTCAATCTCTTATAATAAACGTATTGAATATTTTAATCAATGGAAATTATTAGTAATTGAAAGATTAACTATGGCTTTAAAATACAATATTTCTGATTTAGTTACTATTAACACAAAGCATTTTCTCCAACAAATTAACCCCTTGGGGAAGAGCGGCACGTATACGTGCCGCAAGAAGCTCTCCGAATCCTTGTTTTTCCTCACCAGTAAAATTTTACTGTAAAATTTGACTTATTTAATCAGCGAATTTTGTCGATTCAAGAAGACACAAATTTCTGTTTTTTAAAAATGGTGACAAAAGATTAAAAATTACGCTAAAGGCTCCCATCCCGAAGGGGTTAATAAATTACAAAAATACTATGTTATTACATATGTAGACAAATCTCCTAATAATTATGCAATCATATTTAAATCTTATTATCATCAACTTCTTACTAACTCTATTTCTTCTAATAAATCTTTTCAAAAAACTAATGAAAATGTAATTGTAAATAATCGTAAAATTCAAAGTTATTATAAACTATTAAATATTGTCTCTCCTAACTTTAATTATCCTTATTTAGCGCTTATTCCCAAATTTCATAAGACTCCTATTAAATTTAGGACTGTAACTATTATGAAAAATCTTACTTGTGTACTTAATATAACGACATATGACTTCAAAGATCTTTTTAATAATATAGATTTATTAGATTTAAATAATATTATAAATGCATTATTTAAACAGTATCATCAAAAACTGGATTTACCATCTAATATAGATATAGCTTATTTTAAATCTTTAACTAACTTCATTATCTATAATAATTATATCTTGCAAGATAACACATTATATTTACAAAACATCGGTATACCACAAGGTGGCTGTACATCCAGTTTATTATCAGACTTATATTTATATCATTATGAACGTACTTTTACTAATAATAATCTACATTTATATCGTTATATTGATGACATAATTTTAATTGCCACTGATCAAACTAAAATTTCTTAATTTCCAGTAGATTATCCCACTAATTTGGAATTAACGGAAAACCTCTTATCTAATAATACAATCAACTTCTTAGATCTTAAAATTACAATAAAAGACAACAAAACAATAACAGATCTGTATGATAAACGTAAAGAATTTAAATTCAAACTATTATTGATTAATACTTTTACAAATTTTAAATCTTGTCTTCATAATTCTTTATATCGAAATATAATACTTAACCATTTATATAGAATAAAATGTTTATGTTCTTCTTATCTTATTAATAATAATATTAAAACACTAATTTATGATGCATTAAATCAAGGTTTTCCAAAAAAATTCATACATTCTTTAATATACAATTAGTACTTACATGATCTTTTAAAAAAACAAATTAACACATGCATAAACAAAATTACAAAAAAACTTATAAAATAAGGAAATATTTATAAAAAAAAATGAAAAATTGTAAAATAATAAAAAATTATTATAGGACGGTTGGTTGGGTAGATGTTAGAGTACGGAGGAGGGTGGTATTGTCTGGATAATACGCAATGGTTAATTTATTTTTTAAAAAATTGATGGGGCATTTGAATTATAACTACATTGCTAATACACTTTTTATATGGAGGTTGATTCGATATTTTATGTATATATGGTGACGTTAAATTTTTATTTCCATTCATATTTAATTTATTTAGCTTAATTAATATTTAATCAAGTTACAATTAACTTGTTTTTAATTTTTAGTCTTCTCGGGACAATTTCATATTAATTTCTAATAGTATACAATCTTTATGGAAAATAATATGCATAATAAGTTTATTTGATATAACTAATGTTATTACAGTTTATATTAAAATTGGGTTATTAGTTTTTTATTATTCCTCTATACTTTTTAATATTGTTTATTTTTGAACTTAGTATTAAATAATGAATTATCGGTTTTATATGAATGTTAATCCCAAATTCATATTCTTTAGTTTTTATGGTTAATATGAAAATAAACCACACAATTTATTTGTTATCATTAGGCAATTGGGAAATGTAGATTCTGACATAATATGGTCACCCTTGCGGTAATAAAAAATATGACCTTATAAGCGGGGTGACCTTATATGCGGTGTAAACACGAATTTTTCTTTAGAGAATAAAATATTATTAATAAGTTAGTTATATTAGTAAAATAATGTACAAAAAATCTATGAATATATAATTTATTAAAAAAAGGTATAAAAAATTGGTTTACACTTAAAATTTCGGATATATGCGTATACTCGTAGTAGTTGTTTGAGTCCACACATCACCAGAATGACCAACCTTAAAAGATAACTTTATTTAAAAACATGCCACAACTACACCACACTATCACAAGACATGACCAGGGATGTAGTGGAGGGTATACGGGGTATACGCCGTATACCCTCTGGATTTTTTAAGAAACACCGTATACCCTCTGTTTCTCAAGAAACCTATAGAATATATACCCTAGGGTATACCCTCTGCCTTGAGCGTATACCCTCTGCTTAGAACGTATACCCTCTGTTTTTTTACGACTACACCACTGGACATGACTAGCTGCATCTGGACATCACTCATGTTTACATCTCATCATCCACTGTTGCCACTCACAGTATAACTAAAATATACAGTTAAACACACAGTTACCTAACAACTTCTCTTTTTTTATACACATACATATATTTCACATATTAAAGTTCCAGCACCAACAGTTCTTATAATAAAAATCGCTGTGGAGTTTTTACAATTCTCCCTGATCTGGTCATTCGAGGACCAGTCACAGGCAATTCACTCTTTTGCAATATAGCCCTAGATCCGGAACTGTCATTGTAGTCACTCTGTTTAGGATTCATCTCAACCTTCTCCACCTCCTTATCCTCAACAGCCTCATCCATTCCATCTTCCCGTCTCTCACTCTGTCATTGCATGCTGTGGCCGCTTCTCTCAACCAACTCCTATTTCTTCTTACAATTCCTCCCTCAATATTAACATTGTAAGATCTTCAGTTATGAATGTCAATGACGGAGCCTCTTTTCCACTTATCAGTTTCCTTTGACAATGTAGGTGGTTTTCGTATATATACCTCCTGACCAATTTCAAGTGGGGGCAACTGTTCAACTTTTCTATCATAATAGCTTTTAGCTTCCCTTCTTTTTAATGATATCTTATCTGGAATCAAATCCTGAATTTCTGGCTTTAACAATTTCTGAGATATAGGCAAATTAGATCTTGTTCTTTGAGACATCAATCTTTGAACTGGACTTGAATTCATATTAACTGTTGGAGTATTTCTCCAATTTAAAATATTCAACCATACATCTTCCTTATTTTTAATAGATTTCTTCATAATATTTTTTACAATCTTAACTGCTTATTCTGCCTTTCCATTACCCTGACTATGATAGGGTGTTGATGTAGATTGTTCAAAACTCCACCTCTGTGCAAACTCTGAACTTCTGAATGCTTTTCCATTATCAGTGATCAAAACTTTTGGAATACCATGCCTACTAAAATGTTGTTTGCATCTATTTATCACACTTTCAGATGTGATATTTGGTAACCTATCAACTTCAAAATAATCAGAGTAATGATTCACCAAAATTAAATAATAAGTACCATTTATTTCAAAAATATCAGATGATACTCTCTCCCATGGCAATTCTGGTATTCTGTGTGTCTGCATGGGTTCTTTTTGCAAATAACTTTGGTTCAAGGTACAAATTTCACAACTTTGAATAACATTTTTTATCTCACTTGACATTCTTGGCCAAAACAATGTGTCTTTTGCTATTCTAATAGATGCATTTATTCCTAGATGACCTCGATGAACCCTTGAAATCATATCTCGTCTCAAAGACCTTGGAATAACAATTCGATCATTTTTAAAACAATTCCATCCTGTATTGTTAGATCTTCTCTAAAAGTCCAATATTCTGTGATTAAGGGCGATATCTCCTCCTTTTCCAATGGCCATCCATCCAGCACCACCTTTTTCAATTCCGGAAGTACTGGATCTTTATTAGTTTGTACTTTTAAATTTTCATATGTCATATCCGATACATTTAAAATTTCTTGTATTTTAATCTCTGAGAGCTCTTTATAAATATTATCTACTTGAAAAATATCTTGCTTCACCTCATCATGTGAAGTTTCTGACAATGCAGCCCTAGAGAGTATATCGGCAATTTGCATCTTTTCACCTTTCCTAAATAACACATTCAAATTATATTTTTGTAAACGAAGAAGCATTCTCTGCAGTCGTCTTGGAGCTTTCAGTAGTTCTTTTTTAAAAATAGCCTCCAATGGTTTATGATCCGTTTCCACATTTATTTCACTTCTTCCACTTACAAACTGATGAAATCTTTCACAAGAAAACACAATAGCCAAACACTCTTTTTCTATCTGAGCATATTGCTGTTCAGTTTTATTTAAACTCCTTGAAACGTATGTAATTGGCTGTCCTTCCTGCATTAATGTTGCACCCAATCCAGCTTTGCTTGCATCACATTGAATAGTTATTTCTTTATTTGAGTCATAATAACCAAGAACAGGAGCTCTAATTACTAGATTTTTTATAGCTTCAAATGCATTTTCTTGCTCTTTTGTCCATTCCCATACTTCATTCTTTTTAATCAATTTTCGTAATGGTTCACTAATCGATGACAATTTTGGTAAAAATTTACTCAAATATGTTGTAAAGCCTAAAAAACTCTTAATTTCATGTACATATTTTGGTCTTGGCATATTAGTAATGGCCTTTACTTTTTCAGGATCTGGCCTTATACCCTGAGGGGTAAAAATATGTGCCAAGTACTTAATTTCTTTTTTTCTAAGTTTTATTTTATTTTTATTGAATTTAATATTAGACTCTCTAAATTGTGATCATGATCTTTCCTAGCTTCCTCCTCAGTAGCACCACATCCCACAATAAGTATATCATCAGCTATGATGATAATACCATTCAATCCTTCAAATATTTCATGCAGTCTTCTCTGATATTCCTCTGATGCTGTGCATAATCCAAATGGAAGACGCAAAAATTTATACCTTCCAAAGGGTGTCCAAAATGAGGTTAAATCTGTGCAGTCTGAACTTAATTTAACATTCCAAAACCCATCCTTAGTGTCTACCACTGAAAATATTTTAGCATTAGTTAACAAGGGCATAATCTCTTCAATTGTTGGAATAGGATACTCTGATCTCTTTAATGCCTGATTCAAATTCTGTGGATCCAAGCATATTCTCAATTTATTTGTAGTCTTTACCAAAACTAAATTGCTAATCCAATCAGTTGGATGAGTGACTTTACAAATAATTTTATTTCTTTCCATATCATCTAATTTCAATTTTAACTCTTGTCTTAGTGGAATAGGAATTCTACGAGGAGACTGCTTCACCGGAAGCATGCCTGGTTTAGTCTGTAAATGATATTCACCTTCCAAACAACCCAATCCTTCAAAAATTTCTTTATATTTAGTAAGCAATGGTTCATGACTGAATGACACACTCGAAGAAATTTTATTTATCTCAGCCTTAATCTCTAATAAATTTAACATTTGGCAATCCTCTGCACTTAATAGTGGATTTTCCCTATATTTAACAATTTGAAAATCCAAAGGAAACATCCTTGAATTCCTCCAATATATAACAGTAACCTGTCCAATCGGTTTTAAAATCTTCCCTCCAAAACATCTTAATTTTGTTTTACTTTTTCTAAGACTTGGGTTTGAATCTTCACATAAATTACAAAGGTCATTATAACTCATTACATTAACTGTTGCACCAGTATCCATCTGACACTTAATTTTCTTTTTTACCCTGTCCACTTCCAATGTTAAATATGTCATCAACTTCTTAGAATCATTAACCTTAAAAATCATTTCCATTTGACTACACAACTCATCCTGTAATTCATTAGAATCCTGTTCATGAAATTCTTTTACACTCTTATTTTTGCAAGCTTTAGCAAAATGATTTTTCTTTCCACAGTTTTTACAAGTTTTATTAAATGCTGGGCATTTATCCTTTCCAAATTCATGCTTTTCTGCCCAATATTTTCACCTAGCCTCATATCTAAAATAACTGTCATTCTTATAATATCCTGTTCTATCATTTTTTAATTTATTTTTAACTCTATTAACATCTTCAAAATCCTCAGTTTTATTAGTCAAACTATCCACATGTATGTTTGCACTTTCATTACTTTTACAAATATCTATTGCTTTTTGTAAAGTTAATTTATGGTCACTTATTAGTTGTTTTTTTGTATTTCTATCACGAATACCCAAAACAAGTCTATCTCTAATCAATTCCTCCAACATATTTTGAAAATTACATGTCGATGCTAATTTTCTCAATCTACACACATATTGTTCAATTGATTCATGTTGCTCCTGAACTGCTTCATTAAATACAGATCTTTCATAAATTTCATTTATATATGGCTGAAAATGTTCTGATAATGCTTTAATAATTGAATCTGACTTTTTTTTATTTTCCTCAGGTATAGCTAAATGCTGATATATAAGAAATACTTCTTTCCCAATAACTGAAAGCAAAGTAGCAACTTTTATTGCTTCATCTTTTTCATTTAATCCAGTAGCAATAGAATAATTTGTTCAACTTGCTTTAAAGAAATTCCAATTTTCTAACACATTTCCACTCATATCAACAGGCTGTGGTGGTGGAATTAGATTAGCCATCTTCAAATCAGATTCAGACATGTTAGGCTTAAGTTCAAGAGAGGTTAGGCCTAGCAATTCTTCAAAGTTCAACTAAGTCCAAAATACAATTTATTCAGCAAAAATAAATCCTTTATCCCACTTCCGACACCATGTTTGAGTCCACACATCACCAGAATGACCAACATTAAAAGATAACTTTATTTAAAAACATGCCACAACTACACCACACTATCACAAGACATGACTAGCTGCATCTGGACATCACTCATGTTTACATCTCATCATCCACTGTTGCCACTCGCAGTATAACTAAAATATACAGTTAAACACACAGTTACCTGACAGTAGTAAAAATAATCTTTTATGCAGGTTTGTTTGTTTTTTATCGTAGTTGTTAAAATTACTTTTTTAACCGACTTCAAAAAGAAGGAGGTTATCAAATCGACCTGTATGTATGTTTTGGCCATGTCCACGCATAACTTTCTTAAATATGAACCGATTTTGATAATTTTTTTTTGTTTGAAAGTGTAAGTCACCCATTTGGTCCCTTTCCAATTTCATCAAAATCTGATGATTAGAACATTTTTTTAAAAATAAAAACTTTAAAATTCAAATGCTTTTTGAAGCAATCGCCCTTTTATAAGCACTCATCTTTCATACTGTCACTCTTACAGAGATACGAGATCTTTCAAAGTGCAAAAACTTAGCTGGACAAGGGCCGAGATCCAGATAGATTTTTCACTGGTAGTGAAACGAGATTGACCAATCAGAAGACTGCAGTTTTGCGAATTTTACGCTGTTTGCAAAAATGCAGCCTTCTGATTGGTCGATCTCGTTTCGCTAAGCGCGAAAAATCTATCAGGATCCCGGCCAGTGTGTCATCCATAAAACCGGATGGCCCACAAAGACACAAACCGATATCGGAAGTCGGTGTTGAAAAGTTGAAAATCAACCTTTAACCCTCTAAGTGTTTGGAGCGTATTATTCCGTTCACTAAGCTCCAGGTTTCACAGCAATACAAGCAATATTTAAGATAACATAATTCTATAGATTTATGGAATTTTAAATACATTGAAGAATTATTAATACTCTTAAGGATTACATTCATATTTTTAATTGTGTTTTTTTTATAATGTTGAAAGAATCATATTTTATTAGCATTTAAAACAAAATGCAAAGAAAACAACATCACAATTTTACCCTTTTGCAAGACGCTCGGAGGGTTAAAGTTTCTCATGTGTCAGAGCACAAGTACAACGCCTAGAATAAATAGTGTGGAAATCTGCTGTCCAAACAGCACTAAACAAATGTATCCCTTAAATGTGCAATGATGCTGTAATTCAATGAGCCGATCGCAGCGATATCTGCGTTATATTTTCAAATTTCAGTGTAAACATTGTATTATAACAGCATCTAGACCAAGGCCCAGATCCAGATAGATTTTTCGCTATTAGCGAGACGAGATTGACCAATCAGAAGCCAGCCTTTTTGCGAGCTTTTCGCTGCTAAAGGTAAACAAATTTTGACAGGTGTCAAGGCGGGGCTTATTTCTCTAACTGCGAAAGTTGCGCAAAAATGCTGTCCAGTTTCAGAAATAAGCTCCACCTTTCGCAATAAGCTAAAATATACACCTGGAGTGTGCGTCAACCTGCCGTTTTCAGTTTTACTGATTCAATTTTCAAATAATATTTGATTTTTAATAATTTATTTTAATTATTAAGGGTAGATAAGTGCGCTGACAACTTTTTCACATTGAAGTAGTTTCTATTATTGGATTAAAAATTGAAATATGCAGTTTAATGCGTAAAGTTTTCATTTTTTTTTGTATTCGTTAATCATGTTTTCTGTATAAATTTACGATCTTTTTACAAATCCATAATAGTTTTTTCAGAAGCAGACTAGTAAGAAGTATATAAAATAAACTGAAAATAGCAATATTCAATGTCGAAAACTGATAATTCACCCATTTCATAGTAGAAATATTTCCCTGTGGTATCATGCCATCAACCAAAGCAACTGAAAATCTATCATCTCACCCGGTCGTAATTGAGCTCCGCAATTTTCTGCTCATGTGACAGTTGAAGGCGGGGTTTAAAGTTAATTTACGCAATTAACTTTTCTCGATCAGTAAAACAGAGAAAACTTCGCAGCTAGTTTTTAGCTATTTCGCAAGAAAATCTGCGGATACTCAGAGATGCCGCAAGCAGCGAAAGCGTAAATTTCGCAGTGGCATTTTCGCAGTCTCGCTTGAAACTCTGGAAGAGATCAATGGGTGTTGCATTTGTAAATGTTCATTGTAAGAAAAATCGCAGAATTTTTTGTTATTCAACGGTTGCAAAGACATAAAAAAAACTCATCTGTGGCGTTTAAGAGATAGAAGAAACTAGGGATGCACCGAATATTCGGTATCTATTCGATATTCGACCATACTACAAAATATTCGGTTAGGCGAAATATCAAACTATTCGGTAGGCCGAATATTCGGCTTGGCCGAATATCAAACTATTTGGTATGCCGAATATTGAAGTATTCGGTCACCGAATATTTAAAAAAGCTTTTTTTAATTTTATCAATTAAAGAAGCTTTAAAACTATCCTTTTCTTAAATAACAATTCAAAGCATAGATATTTTTAGTGCAAAATTTACCTATAAAGAGATATTTTTTATCAATATAGGTTAAACATTATGTAAAATTGATTTAAAATGTATCTTTTTAATACTTTCAAACTCTGAAACTTAAAAGTATTTGGCAAGCCGAATATTTGGTATTTAATCGAATAGTCACTATTCGGCTGGCCAAATATTCGGTATTCGGCTTGATAGTCCCTATTCGGCTAGCCGAATATTCGGTTTACCGTTTGCTGAATATTCGGTATTTGGCCAAAATCTCTATTCGGTGCATCCCTAGAAGAAACTCATTTAATTTTAATGAAACAGGTTTCAAATGTCGTTTCAGATTATCAAAAAGAGGACACTCGATTGTTATGCGAAAAATTAAAGCCTCTAATGAATGTATACCATACAGGATATTCGGTTGAAATGCAGGTAAAAAATTTCTAAATAAGACAGAACAGATAAGATACATGTGTTAATAAAGATAGATGTGCTCATGTGTAACATTATTGTAATGGGTGAGCATTCGTAACCAGAAATTTTGGGCGGAGGGGCACAAATGCTTATTAAATTTAACGCGTACATATATATACAGTGTGTCCGAAAAATCTGGAAACGCTCGAATAACTCAAGAATACACGTTGGATTGAAAAACAGAACAATATGTGTTACATATATTTAAAAAAAAAGCTAATCAGTGAGACCAACGTTGACACCCCCAACTCCAATCCCCCAGGGGTTAGAGAAAGGGTCCAACTTTAAAATCTTGAACGAGAACCACCATTTCTTTTTTGCAGATTCGGATTCTACGGGAACATCCCGACGGTACTTTCCGACCCCTATGAAAATCGTTCCCCCGGCCTGGCTCGCAGGACCGAAACAAAGGGGGGGGGCAGAGGGGGTATATGCTCCCGGCGCCAGGATGAAAATTTTGCTTGTCGATTTTTCTCACATACATGTTTAGCACTGTATTGTTAAAATCAACCTGTCTGGGTTATGCAAAAGCATAGAAGAATCTAAAGATGATATGGCATAAGGATTCTGTGTAAAGCGGAACTTTCTTCGATTCTTTTCTATTCCGTTTTGAGGAATTTTTAAACGAATGAATATTTGACAAAGCTTATTACGTAGTTCAGTGTTGCATATTTTTTGATTACATATTTCAAATTTGAAAATAATTCGGGTATTAGAAAATTAATAACATTTTCTTTGTAAATATACTTTGGAGAGGAGGAGGAGGGGAGATCGCCAAAAACCATGCTTGCCCCGGGTGAAAAAAAGGCTAGTTTCAGCCCTGGTGCAAAAAAACAGTATAATGAGGCTCGACACTAGGAAAACTCCGTAAAATGAGGTCCGGCCCAAGAACTCTTTTCAAAAAATGAAGATATTTTTAAATCGTAATAAAAATTAAAGCTCATTAAAACCTGTCCCTGATATCTTGTCTTATAAGGAAAAACGTGTTCATCCGTACAGAAGGAATAAAAAATTTGTGCGAAAAGAATATAATACATTTAAAACATACAATGTACCTCCTAAGAAGGGAACCTGTCTATAACGGATTTTTCTTCGTTCCTATGAAATTCCGTCTTAGACAATTTTACTATATAGCGTTTTTCAGATTTTTACGTTTACAAGCAATGGAATATGGATTAACGATAACTTATACATTTATGCATAAATAGCGATTCATTGAAAAAATCAATATAGTTTACACGAGTTCAAGAGAGAGAAATGTAAAGAGGGGGAGTAGCTTGAAACGGATGTATCTGCACGTAGCAACACAGAATGCTTTTTTAACACTTTCCGACATAGTTGAAAAGTGTTTATGATTTCGGTTTGTCTGCCCGTGAACTAACTCACATAAATATACAGTAAACATCCTCTAATCCGACACGTTCGGGATTTGAAGCATTCCGGATTACGAAATTTTCCGGGTTACAGGATGAATGTCTGTTAAAACGTGTAGAAGTTAGAATTAAACAAAAAATGACAGTAAAACATGTTTTCTATTATTTAAACAGCTTGAATAGAATAAAAAATACTCAATAATGAAAAATAAAATATGAACATATGTACATATCTATAAAATGAAAACGTGCACTATAGTTCTACACAGTAGACTTACATATAGAAGCCATTTTAAACAAATCTCGAATATCAGGTTGTTTTGTAGTAGTCTTCTCTTATTTTAGGGAGTAATTCCGTATGATGTGGAGTTACAGGGTGGTGACCCTACACACGTGCTGATATATTATGCCCAGCACGATGTCTATCAATCGCGCATTCGGATGATTTGTTCGATATAAATTTGTATGTACTCTAAAAGTTCATCAAAATTATTTTGTTTATCTTTCGCAGATTTTTTTTTTTTTTTTTTTTTTTTTAATCTCATGATACACATTCATTATTTGATGATGAAATCAATTTCCGTTTCAAGTTCAGCAATCTTTTTCTGAAATGGAAAAAGTATTTAATTCTAGTGATATTTTTTCCCCTTTCAACAGTTCCGCAAATTATCCACAGAAATGTTTTTTGTCAACCCCGTTCTACCAGATTATTATAAACACCAGGTGGGATTAAACAAGAAATACTATTTTTTTCTTTAAAATCGTGCCGGATTAGAGGATGATTACCGTACTCCGATTGCCATGAAATTGATATATGTTATTGGGGTTTACTATGGCATGTTTGGTATTGAAAATGAAGCGTATAGCACTTATGGTTCTTTTACAGAGACGCTCAAAAGGATTTCGTTACATACGGCCTATGGAAAAAAATCGTTTGCGACGTATTTTAATGATGTTACACTCTTTTAAACATTTCAAATTGATACATATCACTGAGGTGCACTATAAAGTGCTTACTCTAGAATATGGTGTACACAGAATGTATCTTTCATTGTTCATTTATAGGGACACTCAAAAGAATTTCGTTACATGACGCGTTATGGGGAAATATCATTCACAGCGTAATTTAATATATTCAAATTGATCCATGTCACCGAGGTGCGCTACAGGAAATTACTGTAGAGTGTAGGATTTTTAGTATGCATATAATGTACCGTTCATTTACAGGTACACTCAAAAGAATTTGGCCACAGTACTGTCTACGAACAATAATTGCCGGTAGCTCGTTTTTGTTGTGTTACGCATTTTTAAATGTAACTAATTATCTGCATAGTAATTGGTGTATTTAAACTCTATAGATCATATACAGGACTATTCAAAAGATCCCACGTACACGTCCGTTTATTGAAAGAAATAGCTGAAGAGGGATTTTCAATTGTGCTATGTATTTCCTGACTGAAGTAAATTTTAGCACATAGAGTATATATACATAGTAGTATACAGTAACATACTACAGTATGTACACATACAAATCTATAGATCATATACAGGGCTACACAAAAGAATTCGGATATTTTGTTTGACTATTGATTGTAATTGCTGAATTTGAGTTTTCAAATGTATTATGCTTTTTCTAAATTGTTTACTTAGTAAACAATAAAGTTTTGTTGCAGCATTCTGAATATGTTGGAAAGTGTTTCATAATCTATGTTTGACGCACAAATTTTCATTCTTGCTAACACTTTCCAAGGGAGTTGAAAAGCGTTTGTGAATTCGGTTTGTGTATCTGTCTGCAGTTTGTTCATGCTCTAACTCGCGTAAATATATTCGGATTGCCATGTAATTGAGGCTTGCCATTGAAAATATTTTATATTTATAGGGGACTTAAAAGTATTACGTTACATTTTAGTATATGAGAAAAAATAATTTGCAGTGTATTTTTCACACTTTTCAAAACATAATGAAATATATGAGACATTGAGCTGCATTACAAAAACCTTTTTTAAAAATGTTATTTATACCACTTATAGTTCATTTACAGGGGCACACAAAATTATTCCGTAATGTTATGGTCTATGAGGTAAAACGGTTTGCACTGTTACTAACATAACGAAATTTATATGCGTTTCCGAGTTGCACTAAAATTCGCTTTCTGTAGAATACCCCAGGTAGCACAGCAATATCGGGAACAGCGATTTCGCAATAACGGCCAATATCGGTGAATGCCGGACCGGCCGATATTGCATGGCTAACCTTTTTACTTTCTTCTATCTTTACATGAAGAAAGTATTGGATTCGTAAAAATTTTCGACTTCCGGTTTTCGACGGATTTACACGTTTTAGAGGTCAGAGATTCCGAAAAACATGTTTTTACAAAATGTCTGTCTGTCTGTATGAGACTAAAATTTTGTGGGCGCTCTATCTCAAGAACTAATGCACGGAATTTACCAAAAATTTATATTCAAGTAGTCCCTAATATAAATTGGTGCTGATTAGTTTTTGGGGTAAATCGCCCAACAGGTAGCGCTCTTATGCTGCATTATTCGCGATTTCTGCAATAGCTCTATCTCAAGAACTAATGCACGGATTTTCCTCAAACTTCAGATTCAATTATTCCTTGATATGAATTGCTGCTGGTAACGTTTTGGTGTAAATCGCTCAACAGATGGCGCTGCTATGCTGCATTTTGCAACATTTACACGATTTTCGTAATAGCTCTAATCTCAAGAAATAATGCACGGATTTTCATCAAACTTCAGATTCAGGTATACATGGATATGAATTAGTGTTGTTTATGTTTTGGTATAAATCACTCAACAGGTGGCGCTCTTATGCAGCATTTTTCACGATTTCCACAATGAGAATGCACACTCCAGAACTAATGCACGGATTTTCATCAAACTTCAGATTCAGTTAGTCCTTGACATGAATTGACTTTTTATACATTTTGGTGTAAATCGCTCCACAGATGGTGCTGCTATGCTGCATTTTTGTGATTTCCGCAATAGCTCTATCTCCAGAACTAATGCACGAATTTTCAACAAACTTCAGATTCCAGTATTCCTTAATATGAATTAGTGCTGTTTATGTTTTGGAGCAAATCGCTCAACAGGTGGCACTGCTATGCTGCATTTTTCAGAATTTTCCCTATAGCTCTATCTCAATATCTAATGCACGAATTTTCATCAAACTTCAAATTCAGATATACTTTGATATAAATTGGTGCTAAATTGATGTAATTTCTTGTACTATTTAAATGATTTAATTGATGTGATTTATATAAAAGAAAGTTTTGTGATGGCCACAACATAATACTTTCCAATATCGGGGAAAGCCGGACAGGCCGATATTGGTCAAAACTGGATTCGGCATTATAAAATGGCAAAGCTTTTTACTTTCTTCTATCTTTACAAGAAGAAAGTATTGATTCGTGAAAATTTTCGACTTTCGGTTTTCGACGGATTTACATGTTTTATTAGGGGTCAGAGATTCCGAAAAACATGTTTTTAGAAATTGTCTGTCTGTATGTATGTGACACAAATTTTGTGGGCGCTCTATCTCAACAACTAAAGCACGGAATTTAACAAAAATTTATATTTAATAAAAATTTATATTCCCTGATATAAATTGGTGCTAAATAGTTTATGGTGTAAATCGCTCAACAGGTGGCGCTGCCATGCAGCATTTTTCCCGATAGCTCAATCTCCAGAACTAATGCACGGATTTTCATCAAACTTCAGATTCTGTTAGTACTTGACATGAATTGACGTTTTATAATTTTGGTGCAAATTGCTCAACAGGTGGCGCTGCTATGCTGCATTTTTTGCGATTTCCGCTGTAGCTTTATCTCAAGAACTAATTCTTGATTTTAAACAAACTTCAGATTCAGATACACATGGATATGAATTAGTGCTGTTTATGTTTTGGTGTAAATCGCTCAACAGGTGACGCTGCTATGCAGCATTTTTCCCGATAGCTCAATCTCCAGAACTAATGCACGGATTTTCATCAAACTTCAGATTCAGTTAGTCCTTGGCATAAATTGACGTTTTACACATTATGGTGTAAATCGCTCAACAGGTGGCGCTTTAGGCTGCATTTTTTGCAATTTCCGCAATACCTCTATCTCAAGAACTAATGCTTGGATTTTCAACAAATTTCAGATTCAGATATACCTTGATATGAATTAATGCTGTTTATGTTTTGTTGCAAATCGCTCAACAGGTGGCGCTGATATGCTACATTTTTCAGAATTTCTGCTATAGCTCTATCTCAAGAACTAATGCACGAACTTTCACTAAACTTCAAATTCAGATATACTTTGATATGAATTGAAGCTAAATTGATGTAATTTCTTGTACTATTTGAATGATTTAATTGATGAGATTTACATAGAAGAAAGTTTTGTAATGGCCACAACATACTAGTTTTTTTTCCAACATAGGAAGATATTGATTATCTGTCTTGGCATAGTATTGTTAATCAATATCTCTTTATATTAGGGGAAAAAGTGTTAGCCATTCTATATTAATGAATTCAGGTTTGAATATACATGTATATAAAATGTTTTTAAATTATTTAAAATAAAATTTTTATTTGTTTGATATAGAAATATATATATATATATTTCGATGATATAGAAAATTAAAGTTTTAAGTTCACTTTCATAATAATGCAGAAAATATCTAAAGGACGAATTTTATGATGTATCTGGAGTGACAATTTGACAAACGATTAGTGATGGAAATGGTCTGAAATAACCTAGAAATTTTTTTGGGGAAAAAACTTTTCTTTTTTCGAAGGTATTTATTTTTTTTTAGTAAAATTGGGATACTATTAATAAAATAATTTATTCAAAATTTTATAATAGGTACATTCGGGTGTTTTTTAACTTTTTCTTTTCATGTTCAATGTTCTACTTGAAAACATTAACTTGTAAAATTGATAATTAAATGCTACTTTTCATAATTAAAAAAAAAAAAAAGAGTGATATGCAAAATTATACAAATTATGGCATTTTGTGGAAATGGTAAGGTTGAAAGTGTAATATAGTATTACTTGTATAAAATTATTTTTATTACCAATTTTTCATTTTTTTCCCCATAATCAATAGAAATATTCAACAATTATTAAAAATAATATGTAGCTGAAAGAATTTATTCTTTTCTGCCCTTAACATAAATCTTCTTATTGTTTAATTGAATTTATATATAAACTTTGTCCCCCCCCCCCCTTTTATTAAAAATCTTTTGCCACAATTTAGTTGAAAACATTTTGTGGTAACTCATTAAAGCCGGTTGGCAAGAAAGCTTGCCGTGTAAGGCGAACAAAACTTTTAAATTTGAATACCAGTATTTTAATTTGGAAATTTTCACATTATCTATTCTCAAATTTTGGGCGATTAAATAATTAAAATTACAATGAGGAAAAACTGGTGTCAAAGAATTAAAAGAAATGTAAAAGAGGTTCGTCATCAATGGGTTAAGGGGGCTAGTCACTCAGCTTCGGAATTCTCCTCCGTAATGTTAAATCTATGGACTTTTGATGCATTTGTATATTTAAAATATCTCCTCTCATATTTATAACATCTTTTTTCTGTGTACGCTTCTTAAAGTATGTCTCTTTTTTTCTTAGTTTACAAAATATTTCTAAATTCTATGCTGAATTTAATATTTTATGTGTTAAAAGCAGGCGAACTGTGAGTAAGCTTTTAACATTTCCTATAAAATTAAGGTAATACTTTAGAAATATTTTGAGAACTAAGAAAAAAAGAGACATCTTTTAGGAAGTATACACAAAAAATAGAAGTTAAAAATATTAATTTCCCAAGGAAATATTTCAAATATATGAATGCATCAAATACCCATAGACTATACTTTAGTAAGAGGAAATCAGAAGCTGATTGACCAGCCCCCTTAAGTTACATTTTCAAAAATCGGGATGTTTTGTTTCTTGAGACAAATTATTCCAATATTAAAAAAAATATCAAAGCATTAATAAAATTTGATAGTTTCCAATTTCTAAAAACATTCAATTAACGGAGAACAAAATTTATATTTTATTCTTATGGCAATATTCATCCTGAACTTGCCGACTCTACGATGCTGGGGGATGAATACTCTCTTGGAATACAATGTTTATTTTCACTCTACAATCTGATCTTTTTAATGTTCAATATTCTACATAAAAACATTAACTTGTAAAACTAATAATTAAATGCTACTTTTCTCATTTAAACAAAAGTCATATCCAAAATTATATCATAAACTGATTTGAGGAAATGGTAAGGCTGAAATATGTATTATTTGAAAAAATAATTTTTATTATACGAACAGATTTTCATATAATTTTTTCACATAATAAATACTTAACCATAGTTTAAAAAAATAACATGTAGCTAATATAGTTTATTCTTTTCATTTTTACTATAAATATCATTCTTTAGACTTATTTATTGCTTTTAATTATATATAAAAATTGCAAAAGAAAAGAAAAAGCAAATTTCTGTTAAATTTATTTAAAAACAATAAATCCACCTGTTGTTGTGTTTTCAAACCCAACTTTTTTTTTTTTTAATTATTCCTAAATTAAAAAAATCTATATTATTAGTTTCAAATTTTTAAAGTAATTAAGTTAGAACAAAATTTATATTTTATCGTTATGACTGCCTTCATTCTAAATCAGAGTCTGAACTACTTTATGGGGAGGGGGGGGGGGGAGGATAAACGATCTGTTCAAATCCCATTTTTTCATTACATAAACACAAATTGCAGCAAATTTTGTTTCATTTAAAAATCAGTTTTAATGACAATTTAAAATAGAAAGTGCAACCAAAATGGCCGTCACAAACAGTTAAATAATACATTATAAACCATGCTGTTAAATTCAGCATGAAAAGGTATTCTGGAACTAAAATTTTTATTTCCATTTATAATATATTCATATGAAGTAAAAATAAAATCTTTTTATTTTTAGAGTTACATAAATTCAAAAAATGTTTAACATTTTTTATGAAAAGCTCTTATTTGTAAAAAAAATCCATTTTTTCCTCTTAAATAGAAAAATGCTTTTTTCCATCACTTCAAAACTTCCAGAAATTGTACACCTACACAAAAAATAGACTAATATATAACAGTAAAGCTATCTTAATTCCAATTCAGAATTTCTAATGCCTACTTAGTTGATGAAATCAGTAAGACATGGGGGCTGATAGAAAGTAAAAATTACTTGAACACAACAAATTTCTGTGTAACAAACAGTTAAATTAAAAAATAATATAAAAAGTCTTAAGTGATAAAAAGAAAGAAGATAATTAAAACATGGTAATTTTCATTATATCCATATATATATATTATGGAGCTTCCTTACTGCCTAGGTGAAACTATATAATACTTTTTTAGAAATACAAATTGATAAATCTCTAAACTGCATATCAGGCATTTGAAATAAATAGAAATTAAAACAGTTTAGCTTTTCAATATCATCATAATTTATAAATGTTTCATTTAAATTAAAATTTTAGCTAGATTTTATAATTCAATTTTTATCAATTGTTTCTCATTTTTTTGGTCACGATTAGCAACTTTTAAGTTTAATTTACAATAATTTTAAAAGTTTATAAATATTTTATTGAAATATCTCAAACATGGAAGTGCTAATACATAAAAACTTATAAGTAAATTCTTAGAAATGTAAATAAAACTTACTATGTAGAACAAATAAAATTTATTAATCACAAAAATGAATTAAATGTTTTTTATTTACAAACTATTATTATTCATAACTATACTATTAGATTAAAAAAAAAACCTGCAAGTCATCTATTTCTTGTTTATCTGTTCATTCTTTTCCTTTGAAAATAATTTCCATCTCAATCAGCAGATCTTGCAATGCAGGACCTTTCCAATGCAGTTAGAGATAGCGTGCCTTCTTCAAACTTCATTTCCATACTCACTAGAAAGATACAATGAGTCAAAATCAAAATCTGACGAAGTAAATACTAGCTATAATAATTAATAATTTGCTATAGTTTATTTATTCTGTTTATTAAATTTTACAAACTATGTAAAATTTGAGAAATAATATTAAGTATGTAAATGTGAGATATGAATTTATTCGCCAAAAGTTCTAGCTTGAAAATTAAATATTTTTACAACATTGAGAATTTTAAAGAACTAATAGTATTTTTTATGTAATTGCCAACCAACTACTTTATGCAGTGATCAATGACATTGTGTAGCAATAGTCATTAATGACACTCTGTTATAACAATCAAACATAATTAAAAAAACACAAATTCAAATTAAAGTTAATGTTTAAAATACAGTAAAACCTCCCTAAAGCGACCACGTTCCGTTCCAATAAAAATTGGTCGCTCCGAGAGGTGATCTCTTTAATGGAGGTCATGTTTAAATCAAGATTTTAATTGTTGAAAAAAGGTAACAATTAATGCTACTAAACTTTATTTTCCACATTAGGAAAAAATATGAAAATTTAAGTATCAAAACAAAAGTTAATTACTATAGAGTTAAAAAAATTAATACATTGACGTTTGCTTTGATTTTACGGTTTTATCTTTCATAACTTTTATTTCCAATTCCTTTCGAAGTTCCGGTAAATAAATACATTTTTTTTTTTTTTTTTTGTGGACGGGAATAAATAATGACGATTTCATTAATTTATCTATTTTTTTTTAGAAGTTTTTGACAGAATAGGGCAGTGGAGTTTATTGACCGTCATTCTTACTTTGTCATCAGAGTTAAATTAATTGCCTAAAAAGGCACAAAGGGGTTTAAACACTTAAAATTACCCAGTATAAAAAATAATTATAAACTTAGTTTAGAAGTTTGATGAATAATGCGCTCTCCGGAATTATTTTTCTAACAAAACCTTCTTCAAGCGACCAGGAAAAAACGGAATTTGTTTCATTTTCTTCAAAGAAATGGGTCGCTCATGGAGGGAGTTCAACTGGGATGGTCTCTGAATGGAGGTAAAATTCGTATTGAGCCTATGGGAATAAATTTCGTTTCATAAAAAATGGTCGTTCAGGGAGGTGATCGCACAGGGAGGTTTCACTGTATGCTCAATTTAACCTGTTGATAGCTAAAATTCTTTTTGAAAATCAAAATAAAAAACATTTTAAAAACATACAGTTTTATAAGAATTCAATGTTTAACTTAAAAGTCACACATACACTTTGTTTCACCTTAATTTGGCAGTGCTGATTACTCTAGATTAACTGAATTGTTGCCGTAGAAACTGGGGATCGCTCGAACAGCAGAGGATTACTAATAAACAAGGAAAAAGTTTCTATGAAATTAATTTTATTATATAATCATTTATTAAAATAACGAATGAAGTTATTATTATTATTATTTTCTTATTTTTATCACTTTTTAAATTGATTTCAACACTATTTTATATTATATTAGCTGACACGCCCGACATACAAAATGCAAAAAATATCTAAATGTCGCTGCAAAAATTCCGGAAAAACTTTACTGAAAAGATGGCAAAATTTACTGTATTAAGTTTGAAATCGAATTCCATGCACAGATGACAAAAAATCACATTGGAATGCAAAAAATTGCATCAAAAATTCTCTATTTAAAATCGCAGAAGGAAAAATTTCTTATTAATATTTAAGCTGCAAGTTTGAAACTGAATACCTTTTACAAATGTCAAAAAATCACTGCAAAAAGCAAAAAATTAGAGCAAAATTTAAAAATTGCTGTACGAATTCCAAATACATGTTACTGAAAACAGGAAAGCGTTATCTATATTGGGTTAAACGATTAAAACAGAATTATCTGAAAATCTATTTAAAACAGAAAAACTGCTATTTATACCAAGTCACTGGCAGAAATTTGGAAAAGATTAGGTCTCACGACCTCAGACTGAGCCTGTCTCATCTTTAATCTACAGTCGTGAAAAAAAAAAGTAAACACCCCCTACTAACTCCTCAAGAAATTATCGTAGACGAAAGTTACTGGTACCGAACGATTGGAAATAAAGTCTATTTTTAAATGATGTATATAAAATTTGCTTAGGGGGCCATCTGCTTATTAAAACGAATCCAAACTTCATTTTTTTCAAAGGCAATACCCAATTTTAACCAGATATTTCAAATCTACGGTTAAAACTATGCCTAGACACCAAATTTCAAGTCATTTGAATGATAAGTTTTTGAATTATAAACAATTAAAATTGAGTACTTCTAATGTTAAATTACATTTTCATATTTTTATTTATATCTCCTTAAATTATGCTCCTAATGTGCTAATTTTCTGTGTAGCAATAATACTAATATACCCCAACATAAATACGTTGAATTTGCAATTTTTATAATTTTATGATATGAATTATGAATTATGAAATTAATATTCGAAAAAATTATGAATTGTAACCTACAGTTTTTTTTTTATGGATTTAGTTTTATTAAGTTCTGCTTTATGGAAATCCAAAATTTCACAATTTTCTTCCAAGTAATTTTCAAATTATGCTTAAAAAACGGCAAAAGGATGTTTTAAGGGGCCGTCTGTGATAGAAGTGACTAGATACTTTGAAATTTCTTCTGCTGTCGTATAATCTAGCAGGCTTCATTGACTGCTTGAGTGGTGCTTAAGGTGTCTTGATCAAGAAAGGGGCTTTCTCGGTTAACGATCGAGTCAGGCCCGTAGATAGGTGGGGGCCAGGTCGGGCTTTGCCCGACCTGGAAAAGTTTTTGTCCGACCTAGCGCGAGACTGTGCATTCCAATCACAACAACATTAATTTTTTTTTCTTTTTAACCCTCCTATTTTTATGCAACTTAGCATAAAACTTGACATTCCGACCACTTTATCACCCACTATTTCACTTTAAACAACTTTTATGTAATACAACATTAAATTTCCATTTTTTACCTCTTTCATGCCAGCCCTAACCAAAAAGAACCCCTCCACTTAACCCACTACCCCTCAATTTCGTATTTAGACTGGGAACAAAAATTTCATCTTTAAAACTTTTCTTTCTCTCTTTGACAGACCGGTCGGAGATTACGACATTGGGCATTCCTCGCTTTTTTCCTTTGTAGAAACTATTCCATACAGTTGTATTTAGCTTATATCCGTAAAGTTTGCATTCTTTGTACAATTGTCACTATACAAAATTTATCGCAAGAATTCGGTATTGAAACGAAAGGCTTCTGAAATTAAAAGTGAGACAGCCTACAATAATGTTTCCTTAATTTGAATTTGCTGTACATGAGTTAGCTGCTTGTGTCATGGAAACTTTGTCTGATTCTATGAAACAACAACTATCAAGCGTTGCGATTTTTTTCTTTCTCTTTTGTAATTTTTACTTGTTCCATTCCTCTGAAAGTTATAAAAGTTGGCGCTAGAGATCTGCACGGGCCGGGCCTATTTTCATTCACGGCACTCGAGCCGGGCCATACTTTTTTCTGAAAATTCGGGCCGGGATAGTGACTACACTTTATGGGCCGGGCCGGGCTCGGGCCTTACTTTTTTCTTAGAAAATCATTGTCTTGGCGTGGCCTGTCCGTTCAAAGGTCAGTAAAATTAAGTCTGGCCTAAAGATTTTTGCAAAAAATGCATACATTTTTAAACCGCAATTATGCTGCAATTAAACATTAACATTTATTCTTTTTGAAGAATAGTAAATTTCTACGCTTATTAAAATGTAGTAAAACGTGTGAAAATAACCTGCCTATGACGGAATCTGTTTTAAACTGAAAACGCGTTGATCCATGTAAAATTAATATACTAATACGTAAGAAAAGAATATATTATACATATTACACTTGCTAAGAAGGGAACTTGTCTAAACGCATTTTTTTCTTTTCAATGTAATCCAGCCTTAGAAGATTTTGCTGTATAGTATTTTTCAGATTTTTAACACTTCAATACATGGAATATGGATTAATGATATTAATGATAACTGAAACATTTACATACAAGAAATAAAAATTCATTAAAAAAAAATAAAAATCGCAGCCCGCGACACTTCTATAAAAATGAAGATTATAAACATAAAAGAAAAGTTTAGATAAATATTTTTGTTCAGAACTCCTCGTACGAAACAAATGTTTTAACCAAATGGACGTAAACATTAATGTTTTGGAGAAATTCACTCGGGCCGAGAGTTTAACTTTTTTCCGGGCCTAGCCGAGCTCGGGCCGAACTTTTAACATTTTCACTGGGCCGGGCCGAATTTTTTTCTATGAGTCGAGACGGTCCCGGGACTGGAAATGTCGGCTCGTGACTCTAGTTGGCGCTTCTAAAATAAGCCAATCATTATTTCAAATTTAAATAATGTAATATTTCTGGTAGGATTTTACAAATCCAAATTGGTTATTTACTTGCACATTCATAAAGTCATTTTTATTTTTAAATTAAAAAATTCTATAGGTACTCTTAATTTGAAACAAAGAAATTAAACCTTTTCTCGTAAAAGCAAATAAGTTTTCCGAAAATGTCGTCATAGTTGCCATTATAAGTCAATTTTCTGGTAAAAGCCATCGAGATAAAAATCGATTACAACTCTAAGTATAATGCATTTATCGAAAAGTGAAAAATGATACTCAGTTCGAAATCACTTCAGTAGTAATGCATGTAAAATATATTTTTTGTGTATAAATATGATAGTGAGAATTTGTAAAAAATTTCATATTGCTGAGTCTGAAAAATATTTGGTAGATATAGCCGTGTATACATTTATTCCGTGCTATAATTTAAAACGAATAAACACTATTTATACAGCTTGTTTAGTACCGAAAAGTATGTGCAAATATAATTTTTTTAAATATATATACACGTACAAAATCCCCCCCCCCCAAAGTGTATGCCCCCACCATACAAGAATTTCCAAACTCCTCACTGATATTCTAAACAATTCAATAGCCTTTTCATTATCTTCCGTGATGACTTCTTGAGCGACGTCGACTTCTCCCTGATGACTAAACTACATTCTCACCTACACAATTGTGTAGGTCAGGTCCTAAAGAGCTAATAGAGATGCTTATAGAAGAGAGCTTTATTGAAGAACCCTTTATTACTTAAGGCTGTTTAGTGACTTTCTTTTATATCAGTGGACCACCTGTGGCGTTATCCTTCGTTTGAAATATTCTTTAAACTGCTTAAAGGATTATTATTTTTTAAATAAAGAGGTAGTGTGAAATGTTTTCTAAAAGTTAGTTTTTGACAATTTTACAATAGGACGATATAGATGCAATTTGTCATTTCTGTGATTGTGGGGACTGTGGGCCTGTGTTTGTGCAGGGCAGCCCTAGAGGCTTTTGTGTCCCTGCCAGAGATTTCGATGAATAGCTTTAGAGACTCTTGAAAACCCACTTCTGAAAATATTGCACTTATGCGTTACAGTTTTAACTCAACCACTGTAGATTTTAGTTGCTAATCAGTCTTTGGTGTGTGTGAAAGAAAGGGTTTTCCTTTTAAAGCTTAGTGCAATCCTCATTACTTCTTCTGTTCATTTTTTTTAACATCTCGTTATTGTATGATGTATACATAATGAATCATTATTTACGAAATTATACTTGAATGTATCGATAACAATAAGTAAAAAACTTCGTGTGCGAGTATTTCGACAGTGTTCTGAAGAGACCGCTGGACACACAGCTACGGAATTTGGTAAGAAGATACCTGTATGTGTGAAGTTTGGCATCTCGAAGCACAATTTTAGATTTTGTGATGAGATTTCTTTCTTTATTTTTAACGCTATTTTTAGCGCCTTTTCGTGTTTTGAGGAGATTTTTCTACATTATTAAGAGAAATATAGCTTCATTTTTTTAAAACCCAATATCGTAATTTTTGTCCTTTTTTTAATAAAGTTTATTCGGAATTCGTACAGCAATTTTTGAAATTTTCGCGAATTTTTTTATTCGATTTTTAATGATTTTTCAATTTGCGAAGAAAATGTAATATTTTTACAATGAAAAAGCCCAAAACTGAATAGATTTTGACCCTGAGTGAGGATAGCCAGAAAATCACACAAAACAGTATTCTGTTTCAGAAATTCGAAAAATCTAATAATATCCACCAGTAACATTTTATTTTATCAAAAATTAATTTTTATACGAACAAATAAATGAATTCTTCGGGTTTCGGCATTTGTAAAAGGAATTCCATTTAAAATTTTAACAATATTAATTTGGTTTCAAACTTTTAGACTACCTTAGTCAATTCCTCTTCCGTGATTTTTAATGCGGTTTTCAAAGCAATTTTTATAAAAGAAATATCATTTTAGACTTTTAACCTAATACATTAAATTTTCTCCTGTGCGATTTTTGATTTTTTAGATAATTCTATCATGATTTTTAGCGTCTTTTAACGTTTCCGGGCAATTTTTTGACACTCATTCCGAACTTTCATCCTAATATGAATTCTGTCCTTCGTCATTTTTGAAGTTTTTTCCGATTTTTACGTTTCTTTGCGATCTATGGTGATTTTTAGGCCTAATGTATTAAAATTCTGTTCTCTTTTCAACAATTTTTTCCTGATTTCATATAGCAATTTTCGATTTTTTCCTAAATTTGTTTTATTATTATTATTATTTTTTTTTTTTTGCTTTCCACAGATATTTTTAGAATTTCGTAGAAGAAATCCTGTCTTTAAGCCCAAAATAGTAATTTTTAACCTCTGCGATTTTATTTTACTGATTTTTCACGATTATCTGCGATTTTTCCATATGTGAATGTGGTTTCAATATTCTAGCTTAATAGTTTCTCTATTTAATTAAGTTTATTCGGAATTCGTGCAGCTATTTTTAAATTTTGCGCGATTTTTTAGATTTTTGGAGTTTTTTCGTGCCATTTTTTGACGGGCAGCACCGGGCGTGTCAGCTAGTTACCCGAATATCATAAGCGAAGCCGTTGTCAGCATAACCGAACATAAAACATGCATATTTAAATTATTTAATTAAAAGAAAAACAACTTTCTTACGTTATGTCAAATATTTCATTTATCTTTGCTATATTTTTATTGTGTCTTGGAAGGAACTTTAAAAATTTTATCCTGGATTTTGAAAGATCTTATGTTATAAAGGAAAAAAATTATACCCTACAATTGCAATACATATTTTTGAAGAACTACGGATAAGAGACTGGAGGAAAAAAAGAAATAATCTGCCCCTCCTAGAAAAACTTTTGCCCTACCTGGAAGTATGGTCTAGCTACGGGCCTGGATCGAGTACGAAACTTCAATTTGGATACAGCCCTTAAATTATGCTCGTTTTAAAATAATTAATTTCTCGGAAACTTATGGTACGAATTGCCTAAAAATTCGTTTTTAGGCCAATTGAATGGTGTAGAGTTCATTTATTCTGTCAGAATTGTGTACTGCTATTGAAAAAAAACAAAGTTATGGTTCGTTTTAATAAGTAGATGGCCCCCTAAGCAAATTTTATATATATCATTTAAAAGTAGACATTCTTTCCAATCGTTCGATACCAGTAACTTTCTTCTGCGATAATTTCTTGAAGAGTTAGTAGGGGGTGTTTACTTTTTTTTTCCACAACTGTACATATAATCTTTGTTATTAGGATATAAAAAAGACATGATTTTTATAAATTTAAATAAAATTTTTATGATTACCCCCTCTCCCTCTGCTTTAAAATACATGACAGCTACCAAGATGTTTATATTCCCAAACAATTACATCTCTAATTGCTAGTATAATCAATGTTTTATGTTTTAAATAAAATTATAATTATTAGTTACAAATTACAAAAATTACATAAACTACAGAATAAGTAATTTCATTAGTATATAATAACTGAGGATAGACTGAAACAGTTTTTTAAGGCCGAAACCGAATTTCGGTGATCTACCTATTTTCAACCGAAAACGAAAACGTCCAAAAATTTGTTTAAAGTAATTAAATTGTATACATTTAAGTAAATAATACATACATAAATATACATAATTATTAATTAATTATACGTATTTATTATATATGCATAATTATTAATTAATTATGCATATTTATTAAATATATATAATTATTAATTAATTGCATATGTGGCCCAAATTGACTCTCTGTGCCTTCGACCCAAAACTTTTTATTTTCATATAAAATAAAACATAATTCATCCATGATACTCAAAGAGTATTCAAAACACTTCTGTGGTTTCAAACGGAAAATTTTCTATTACTGTTATGTCTGCAGCTTTTAATGAGTACTTGAAAAAGTTTAGTTACACAGTAGCCTCCCTCTTAACCGGCCTAAACGGGACTGAAGGCTAGCCAGTTAAGCGAAAAAACGGTTAAAGCGGAGTGTTGGGTGGTTTTCTCTTCTTCTAATTACACTCCACTTTTAATTTACTCAATTAACTGTCACTAATGATATTAGCCTGACCTTAAATTTTTAAACAAGGTGTGAACAGTTTACCAACACCTGGATGTTGTTACAAAAAGAGGAAAAATAAAAATAAGCAATATGCTTAGAAAGATACTAATTTGATTTTAAAAAAACTCTTAGAATAATTACCAATAGATAAAAAACAAAACAAAGAGGAAATGCATAAACTAACTTAAAGTAAATCAAAAAATTACTATTAGAAATGTGAAATTAAACCTTAATTATTTAACAGTAACAACATCCTCAACCATTCACAACTTATGAAGAGAAAACTACCAACACTTCTGAATTTGAGAATACAATGCATTCACAATAAAATAAGAAAAGCTAAATTGATTACCACAGAACTTCACAACCGAAAGGCAAACTCTTGAGTCCGCATTATATCAAATAATATGTTTTGATAATTTAAAAGGATTTAATATCAAGATTGTGACTGCACTTATACTCTCAAATCCAGGGGCCACATAATCGTATAGTAGATCATTAGCATTGAAAATCATTAAATCTAACTGATGTTTTACACTGCAAACAAAATTACTTCTTGAATTCTTTTCCTTTTTTTTTTTTATATTTTAGGAGTTGCCCTGAACATTCTAGCAATTATATCAATTTCAGTTTTTTTTTTTTTTAAATTTAATGAACAATACATACTCTTTTCAGAAGTTAATTACTTATATATAATACTTTATTTATTTATTTATTTTTTTTTTTTACTGAGGGAACATATGTGCGACTGAATTTCCGTCTAAAATGGATCTTGTTACCATATTACCTAACTCCTTAATTTAAAGACTTAAGAACCAGCATAAGTATAACCAGAAAAGTAAGTTAATAAGAGGGGTAACACACATTAAAATTAATCCACATAACACTCATAAAATGAAAGGGAAATGCATAGTAAGTATAAAAGCCATTAATCAAAAAAAAAAAAGGTAACAAAACCCTCAATTCATTTCGCATAGTATTCCTCCTTTAATACTTAATCTTACTACTGATACAGAGTTAAAAGATCTTAAGATTCTTTGGTATTTATTTCATTTACTAATGAGATTAAAACCTTTGCTTTTTTTTATTTTAGAGATTAATTTAGTTGAGAGAGAAGTGAGCAAAGCAGAGCAATACATTTGACATCATTTTATTAAACTTCAGATCTTATTCAGAATTTAATATTATTTTTGCCAATATTTTGCAGTGAAATTTCAGTATAAAAAAATCAATTAGATACATGACAGGGTTTAACTCAAAATAGTTTTTAATTTAAAAGACTCGTTTAACTATTATCATATTGCAGAAAATTTTCAATACAACAAAAACGCAATTAAATATTTAGCAAAGAATATCTCAAAATAGTTTTCACTTTAAAATAGCCATTTTAACACAACAAATTGCGAGGGTATTTCGATTCCTTCTAATACTTTTGACATAAATAAATATGTAAGAGATAATCAAAACAGCACAGAAAATTCTACTTACATTAAAGGCAATTCAAGAGAAGGTGTAGGCTATAACATCATTTTACTCTTCTTTATTTTTTTTTAATCTATTTGGCAGTCCTTCTAATAGGGTGGAGATAAGGTCGATCGGTGTATACTTTTCTTTAGACGAATGGATGTTGGTGTTCTCCCATTGAAGCTATTTTTGTCCATATTAACTCTTTCTTTAAACCCAGGGTAACCACGGATATCACAGACAGTTCATAAAAGAAAAAAAACGTTCAAGGGATCACCTATCAACTTTCAGTGAAGATGCACTAAATCATCATTTCCTCGACGATTTCATTACACACACAAATCCAATTTCTATGCTGCGAATCTCTTCAGACGTACCTGAATTCTGAAATCAAGGCGATGATAAGCACATGCTGATTGTGTTTCGTTAATTTCGGAGAATGCCCATAGGTTTTTTTTTCTCTTAGTTTCTTAAGACAACATGAGCTTCTAAATCTTCAATGTTAAAGAATCTTGTTCCAACGGTGTGAGTGGGATCAATCATGGTTGCTGCTGTACCCACGCTTGGTAAAAAAAAAAATTTTTAAAGATAGCAGGACCATCTGACACGTCCGTTTTCTTGAGAGACTATCTTCTTCTCTCCTAGTTTTAACAAAATCGAAAACATAGTCTGACCACTGGTCAGGGGGAGGGCTAAACGAAAGCCTCCTTTCCCCCTACCCCCACTCACTAAGAGAAAAATATCACATCCTTTTTGTCCGAAAACTCCTGCCTTAACTAACTTTTTCCCGTATCGTGTAATAAAATTTCACACGTGCACTCTTACTTGCTGACGTCAGACGCTCCTATTCGCTAACCTGGTAGGGTTCAACCACTTATGTAAAAGGGGGTGTAATCCACTTTCCACCCTACACATTTTTCTAATGGGCCACCCATCTTTAAATGCCAAGCAAACTATCTATTTCCCACGGCACTTTCCCATAAAATCTCCCAAATTGTCTGTTTGACAATAACTTTTAAAAGGAGGGTTATAAAATTGCACCAAGCATTTTACTTAAAAGGCTCATAAAATTTTATATATATGGTTGGCCACCCAAGCAGGCTTTTAGGCTGTGATAACGAACGTAGTAAAAGAAGTGTATGAAATTCACATGGAAAACACGTTTTTACTGCATCCTATGTGACATTACAAAGGCAGACTGAGGGGGTTTTGATTTTACGAGCTGGCGTTGCTATGGTAACACCGCTCTATAGTGGGGGAAATACTTGACCGTTTCCAACAGCTGCCCAAATCCAAGGTTAAGCGAGGAGTTTCGCATTTTTCTTGGAAAAAAAAGGGAAGGGACATCTTGCTTGTGTTTACGTTCTCAGATAAAAGAATACACGTACCCTAGTATTTGTTTCCACTGAAATAATACGTGTTTTTCTAGATCTGAAACTGAGAAAAAGGAATTCTCTGGCATTAAGTAATATTCTTAAACTATGAAAATTTTGTCTGACATTTTTCTTTGAAAAAGGGGGATATAATTGAAGAAAATTAATAATTTTAAGATGAAAGCATACAATGTTATATATATATATATATAAAGAGGGGGGATTTTAATAACACCAGAATTTGTCAAAATAAGGATATTGTTAAATATTCTACAACAGGAGAAGTAAAAAAAATCAAATAAGTAACTGCATATTTAATTAATAAAATGCGTAGGATACATTTAGTTTTTTTTTAATTTGTGTAAGTTTTAAAAAAGTACATATTTTCTATATTTTGTGAAATGCATACTAGTCATAATACACCCTTTCCGGTGCGGAGTAAGTCTGTTTCTAAAATGATGAAATAATGGACTGACACCAGGATTTACAAACGAATTTATTAGAAAATAAAAACTTTCTTATCTTCCAGTACTTATAAAAGGAAACATATATAAAACATATAAAAGGAAAATTTTAATTAAATATTCTTGGTGCCGTTTGTCAGCTTTGGAATTAAAATCAGGTGTCCTTCTTGTGGACACTGCCCGCTAAAGGGTTCACTGAATTGAAATAAAAATTATCACTAATAACAAATAATGAATGATATTTAATACAAATTAAATTGTTGAAAATCTTGTCACGTACCTTTATAAGAAGTTGAAATTATTCTATATTATGTAAATTTGAGTTAATTAACCATAAAAAGAAACGAAAATTTCCTTTCTGAATTTTGCCTAATGTTGAGGAAAAAAATCGTCCAGTTAAAAGCGGAGTTCCGGTTAAGAGGAGGTCAGTTAAGAGGAAGGCTACTGTATATGCATTGCTTGCTTTATTATTTGCAGTCACGTCTTGAATCAGTCATGACTGATAATTATAAACATCGAAGTTCGTAGCAATAAATAGTCTCATTTGAGTCGATAAAGTTCAAATCGATGAGCAATGTTGAAAATTTCCGAAGGAAGAAACCAGATTTTTGAAATACTGATATTTTCGGTCTGGCCAAATTTTCAGCCGCATTTTCGATGAAATTCAGATTTTGGCCAGAAAATGAGTTTTTGGTCGATCTCTAATAATAACGTAATGCACATAAAAATTATAATAATTGTGGAAAACTATATTTAAAACTACAGATATTTACATTTTATTAAAATGATTAAAAACTGCATTCAACATTAAATTGTTAACACTACTTAAAATTAAGGGGCTACTTTACCCCCGCAAAAACGCCTGCTTACTAATGTTAATCCTATAAAAGAAATTAAAAAAATATATATCTCATTTGCATTTCAGTATTTTTAATTTTTTTTTTTTTCATTCAATAGCTGAGGGCAATCTCCACAAAGAATCTTTTTTACTTTTTTGATTTTGTTTGCAGGTTTTTTTAAGGGGGAAGGGGGGGGGGTTGATTTTCAGAACCAGTTTTGAAAGTGAAATTGTCCCAGTAAGTAAAGGCCTCTAAAAAAATCGAAAAGGTAAAAAAAGGTCTTTGTGGTGATCAATCTCAGTTATAAAATGCAGGGGGGAAAAAAATTAAAATATTGAAGAGATTTTTTAAAAATTTCTTCAATAGGATTAAGATTAACGAGTGAGTGTTTTCATGAAGGAAATAGCATCTTAATAATTATTAAACAATTGACTCTCTAATTAGAAACATAATATACAGTTTTATGCTTCAATTAGTAAAATGATAATAATTTAGTATTCATTACTGAAAGAAATTTATTTAATATAAGAAAGCTGTCTATTTTGAATACAAGTAAATTGTACAAGTAAATTGTATATAGAAAACAACTTATAATACATATATATATAAATCAAATTTAACCAACTCCAACATATAAATTCAGAACAGATGTATGTGTTTGTGGCCCTCTAAATGAACTTCATGACTTTTTCCGAAAATGCCATTTTTGAAAATGATCACTAATCTGAAACTCTGAAGTTGCAATATAACAGTTATTTTCAAAACTAAAACTATTTTAATGGCACTTTAATAAAGTTAATGCTTTAAAGTGATTGGCACATTTCAAAACAAAATATCTTCAGAGTTTCATAAGTGCAATCAACTTCAACAATGAAATTTTCTTATAGTTTTATAATTGCAATCATTCTCAATAATGAAATTTTCAGCCCATTAACATACTACAAAAACAATCGAAAATAAAAGAAATATTAAAACTTTCAAAAGTAAGCTTTGATTTTTAATAAATTTAGCATCTGAATATAAAACAGTGTTTCTCAACCTTTTTCACGTCACAGCGCACTTAAATCTTGAATTAAATGTGTGCAGCACACTAAAATTATGATGACTTAAGGGAAGGATTATCTATCATTACAGAATAAATGACTTTATATAATTTTTTATTTATTTACTATCACAAACAAAATGGGACATCCGAGCTGAATAAAGGAAAAGAAAATTATTTTAAATAAAATTCTTATAACCTTTCTTATATACTCCTCTTTAATTCGGATCAATATTTATAAGCAGAAGAAACACCATTTTAAGCAACTTTTTAACACTAGTTTCGCTATCATTCAGCATACCATCATCAGTGCAAAGCATAATGGAATTTTACCATATATATGGACAAGCGGATTCAAGGTATAGGTTTATTGATCAATAGAAGTGCAGGAAATTACAGGTAACAGCCTATAGGAAATTGTATAAGGAAAGGAACTGCTAATGTTAAAAAATATCTCTTAATCTGACAGTAATTTGCCACATTAGCTTAGCATTTAAAGAGATATCCGAGTTTTTGATAAGATCTGAGTTTTCTGACTTTTTTAAAATGAGAAGACTTTCTGTGTAAGATAAAATCTTCAGATAGGCATACTCTTAATTCATTTTTAACGATATTTTCTACTGCATTTTAATTGTTTGTAAATTGTTATTTTGCTTCAGGAGACATGGGTTTTTTTTCTGAAAGAATTTAATTCAACAGAAGAAAAATCTCCCAAATACAAATAAAGCAAATTTATGACACTAAATTTTATTTCAAAGTAAATCATATAATATGAAATGCCTGACATTATATATTCAAATTTTTAAAATTTTGACACAGCTTGCTTAAAAGTTTTGCGACACACCTGAGATCGCTTTGTGGTGCACTACTGTGCCACGGCACACAGGTTGAGAACCACTGATATAGAAGATCAGATCATAAAATTCAGTTAAACAGAAATAATACAAAAATATTACTTAAATTACGCAGAATTTTTTAAAAAGTTAGTTATAAGTAGGGAAGATTTAAAAAAAAAAAAAAAAAAAAAAACAGAATAATTCTGATTTTAAAGAAACAAATGTAAAAATATCTACAGTGGCGGTCAAAAGTTTCCGGCCTGCATAAAATGTTTGGTTAATTTGTAAGTATACCCACATGAAGAGGAATCTCAAAGTTATACTTATACATTTTATTGACATAATAGTTAAGAATTTATTTATGGAATAAAAAATAAATATTAATAAATTTAATTGATAATATTAATTGAAAAAGAAATCACATGTTCTCAAAAATTTCCGGCCACCTTGGCAAGTTTGGAAAAAAATGGTGTTATAATAGAAAATAACAGTGATCAACAACGTTTACAGTTAGTATTTTGTATTCATACATTTAGTAATAACTACTGCGGCGCAGCAACGTGGCAGCGATTCAATGAACGGTTGTAGATCGTCAAAGTTAAGTTTTTTCCACGGTCCTTGCAATTATTGTGAAAATGCTACTGAATTGGAATAGTTATAATTCCACACACATTTTCAAATTAGTTTGAAAGATTTTCTGTTGGATTCAGATCGGGTGATTGGGCTGTCCATTTCAAAAGTGGAATTTTTTTGTACGAAAGCTACTGCTTGGCGAACTTACATGTATGCGTTTGGTCGTTACCATGAAGAAACAAATAGTTACGACCACAATTTTTCCTCCAATAAGGCAGCAAATAACCTTGCAAGATAGACTTATGCACTATACTATTCATCTTGCCGTGGATTTCAAATAATGTACAGGCACATTTTCCTCCAGAAAAGGCTTCCCACAGCATAACGTGTCCTCCGCCATGCTTCATTGTAGGAATAACATATCTCGAATCCTATCTTTTGCTTTTAGGTCGTCGGTTGTAGTGTCTGTTGTCACTCCCAAAAAGAATGAACGTCGATTCATCGGAAAATAGTACTTTTTTCCAGTTTTCACTTGACCAGTTTTTGTGTTCCTTGGAAAACGCTAGTCGGGCCATCTGATTTTTTTTTACTTATGAAAGTTTTTTTAACACCGACTATTTCATAAAGTCCTACGTCACATAAGAGTCTTGACACGGTAGACTGACTTATTTCAGCAATATTTTAACACCGTAAATCGCGTGGAATAACAGCGGCATTTTTATGCGGTTCATCAACTGCTTTTCTCCTGATAATTCTGTCCACAAGAATAGTCGTTTTCCGGAGTCCCCCGAACCGTGGCAAGGTCCGAAGGCCATGACCATCTTTATATTTTTTAAAAATATCGTTCACAGCAAATTTTCCGATCGACAATTTTGCCGCAAACCCACGAGAGGATTGTCCCTTTAGCGACAAACAAATCACTCGTTTAGGAACATTAAATTGTTCAAACTTTCACTTTTGATTTTTAAAAACGTTATTCACGTGGATTAATTAACAAACACGGCCAAAAAAAAAACACTTTACCGATAGCAAAAACTAATGGATGACAAATGGCCGGAATCTTTTGCACACGCGAATTTCGAATTCCTCCTCTTTGCATCAAGTATCTTCAGTATCCAATCAAAATGATCACGTGGTCAGAGGTAATTTGCATATCCCTAACTTTTGGCGCAATTGCACTTCAAATTTGCTGAAACGTTCTGTCAAACAAATCAAAGAAACTAACTGGCCGGAAACTTTTGACCGCCACTGTACATACAAAATGTAAAAGAAAAACGAGATCGTAAAAATTTATTACCACCTCCTGAAACAATACAGCTAGCTGTGGTTGCCATAAATCTGGTTTGCAACAAAGAACAGTTCATAACCAAAATTTTGTCTTTTTCCCACAGGCAGGGTTCTCGTTGGCTTTTGACCAACATAGCGATTTGGCGAAGAAATAAAATATAAGTTAGCAAAATAAATTTGGCATAAAACATTGAAAAATTTATAGCTAAACCCTTATTGTATCCTTTTTTTCCCATACATTCTAAAATAACCCAATTTTTTGTAACTGTTTATAAAATAGAAATTTGAATATCCAATACAGAAACTATTAAAAATAAGTACATTCTACATGTCTCCTAAATGTGTAAATGTTTTAGACATTCTTTTAGCAGTCTAAATAAAAATTCAAAACAGCTATCGTTGATTTACCATTGTGAAAATGTACACTAAAAATTGCTATGAGATTTCAACTCTAACCGATAGAAAAAATTGACCGGTAAATGATACTTTGCATACAATTAATAGATAGTATGGTAAACGGTTAATTTCAACGCCTTATTCCAGCAAAACTTTTACTCTATTTGGCTTTTGATGCGAGTAATTTTGCTCGTGTTTTTACTGGAGTGATTCCGGCACATAGATAACGATTAACTGACAATAGAGAAGTACCTATCACATAATCATTTCTGTATCTTTGATTATTACTAAACTGAATAGATGTTGAGTCTGTACCTCTATAAATAAAGTAATGTAAATGGCATGGTATGACTGAGCTTGAAAAGCAATATCAATCGTTCAGTAACACAGATAAGATCTCATATTGGCACACACACACACACACAAAAAAAAGAACAGAAATTGAGCACTCGCAATTTGGCGAGCCTGATTCTTCGTTTACTCGCCGTCGCAATGGCGAGAACCCTGCCCACAGGTTAATTTTAACTACTTTTCTGTAGACCACAAACACATCTGTTCCATGAATTCTTATAAACCAAGCCTAAATGTTCATAAGTTTTGTTTTCACTGCTGTTTATATCATTTGGCTACAACTCTCACTTTTTGAAGCACAAATTGCAGCAAGCTTAAAAAGAAAACGCCCGGGCTCCTATACTGAAAAGTACTAAATAAATAATTTTAAAAATACTGCATTTTATTTTACAGTTTAAAGATTTATGAAGTGGATTAAAACTTGCTGTTATAACGGTAAATTTTACTTAAAGAATATATTAATTTAAACGGTCTCTAGATACTTCATAACATTATTTTAATCTGGTGTCGCCTTGGATAATACTAGCAAATACAAAAAGCACAACACCTCTTATGAGAAGTTCATAAATTATTAATTACTAACTTAATAAATCCACTATGGAGAAAGTCTTCTCCCCATTTCACAGAAAAAATATACAAATATAACTCACCAACAACTGCAGTAAATTCAAATTATTAGATTTTTCCAGCCTGACTCGCAACAACAGCAGCAACGTAAGCAAATGAACCTGGAACAAATATAAATGTTTAGGCCATATTTAATAACAAAATGCAAATTAAAGATAAACAAGTTAAGCAGTTTTAAAGATTTTTAAATGTAGGGGAAGAGTGGGGAGGAATGGCGCACTTTTTACACAAATAAGAAAATGAACTTTGTTTGACACAAAAACATAAGACACAAATAGTCTAGTGCTGGCTACATATACAGTCTAACAAAATTGCAGGTTAGTAAATGGTAATGTCTGCGCAAATTCGATCAAATTCCAGTATTTTCATCACTAGGAGGAAAATTCAAGACTGTCAGTCAGAGATGACTTTAAAAAATCACCAGTTCAATTTATTTACATTTTGAAGTAAATGAATATATTTTCAATGTTATAATTAATAGATTACCCTCTAAAAATATTTGCATATTAGCAATTTACATTCATCTTATTAAAAAGAAGGAATTAGACTTTCCCATTCCTCCCTATGCTGGCATGTCCCATTCCTCCCTATACCTTTTTTTTTTACGTTAAACTTCTTTTATAAACGAAAATGCTACTTTTAGGCATAGTTTAAATTCAGTATAGTGTTCCATAAATAAGGAAACTATTACATATATGCGTAACAAGTCATTAAGGCTCAAGTCGCAAGTCAACTGCTCTGCTCAACAAGTGCAAAACATTTCGACACATTTACAAATTCATTTTTTAACGGAAAGATATGAAATTGGAAAGACAGCCCATGGAAGGAATTTGGAATCGAACTGTGTTTTCCATTTTTTAATCAATCAATTACCTATTGAGTTATAAGCGATTTTAGTCATGTGATAAACATGTTTTTCATCCTTTCTCGAGTGGTTTTTCTGCTTTCGCGTGGAAATTCGGTTCAAAACGCCCACTTTGACACTATTTTCTGAAAGAAGTATTGTGTTTGCAAAAAAACAGCTTGATTACATAGATTCTGAACAACAATACCCACTAGTTTCATGCATTTCCGAACAAAAATAAAATTGAAACATGTCATAAAGTTGCCCTTTTGGATTTGAGAACAGCCTTAATATACACAAAGCATAAAATGTATATGAAGCAAATTTACTTTTGATTCCTTAAGTAAGCTTTTTCTTTATACAATTGCAAGCTTATGCCGGTAGCAACTTTTTTCAACTGAAGATTGTGGTACTATTGTTCCATCTAAATGTGTAATTGATGCAATGTTTAGAACGATACATACAAAGAAAAACCTACTGTCCCATTCCACCCCACTTTCCCCTATTGTTAAAGGGGGGGGGGGAAGGATTGGCAAGTTTTTGACAGTGTGACGGTTTTAACTGTCATGTCAAAAAACCCTTTTTGACATAGTTTTTGACAACGACTGTCAAAAACCTACAATTGAGTCCAAAAACTCTTTAAAATTATTTTTACTACAACATTAAATTTACAATCTTTCATAGTTTTTAGTTTTAGATATTTGAGTAACTTTTTGGCAGATTTAGACATTAAAAACCACATATCCTGTATAAAACTCAAAACATGATATTGGTTCAACAAGTTGCTTAGAAAGCAGGAAAAAGTTGTAAGCTATAAATATAGAATAAAAAATAATTGAAAGGTTTCATTACATTAAAAATATATACTACTAACAAACTATGAAACACTTTAATTTTTAAAAATGAAAGTACATACATGATGAAAATACTTGTATAATTTAATGTATAAAATTACATATAAATAATATATGCACAGTGCCATCGCTAAGAATTTTTATTGGTGGGGGAGAGAACCTTAAATTGCGAAGTCAAATTTCAGTATTTGCCAACTCGTTTTATAATTTTGCCAACGTACCACAGTTAGAAAATGTAATATAGTTCTTATTTGTTAAAAGTTTAATAATATTCCCAATTAGTTTTGTAATTTTTGCCAAGTCTATCAGAAATAGAAAATATATTATAGATTTTTATTAAAATTTGAAACTAAGTTTGTAAATTTGCCAAGTGTAATAACATTCGCAAATGTTTGGGGGGGGGAGACTCTCCCCCCCCCCTTAGCGAAGCCCTTGTATATACATATTTTTATTTTTATATTGTTTTAATGTTAGTCCCATTCTAAGTCTTTTCCACAAAAAATGATTAAGGATTAAGGCTAGACTTACAGCTAAAAACTTGAAATAATATGCTCAAATAAGAAATAAAAATATTATAAAATGCATAAAAATAAAATTTAACATAAACAAATTGTTCTAAATAATTAAACTGAATCTAACATAATAAAATGAAGATATATTATATAGGTGTTAATATTGAAATTAACAAACCATTTTCTTTTAAGGGTACTACTTAGTTATTCCGTCGACCAAAAATCTATCACCAAACTATAAGATTAAACACCACTAATGGTTGATCGTAAATGTCACATTCATTTAAGCAAGTCACTTTAAGCAAGTTAGTACATGTGTTTACACCATCAAATGATTTTTATTTCAATGTTTTATTTGTATTTTTATTAATGTTACATAATTTATTTGTTCTTTCATAATTAAAAATAAAAATTATGTCAATTTGCATAATTTGGCGAATAGGCCTGGGCCTTAAATCGATTTAACTCTTAAATCGATTTAAAGCTTACATCGGAAAATCCGATTTAACCATTGGTCTTAAATCGATTTAAGCTAAAATCGGAAATCGCGATTTAGCTAATGTCAAATCGCGATTTATCCAATGTCTTAAATCGCGATTTAGCCATTATCTTAAATCGCGATTTAGCCATTATCTTAAACCGCGATTTAGCCATTGGCTTTAAATCGATTTAAAACAAAACACTGATTCAGAGCTAACATCGGAAAACCGATTTATCTACTTTGATGTATCTACCACTTACATGGCAAGCTGGTGTTAAATCGATTTAGGAGGATCCGATTTCCACACTATATATTCTAGACGCTGTAACCGAATCGTCTGGGAATTAAAAAAAATATCCTGCAGATGTCGCTGCGATTAACTTATTGGATTTCAGCATCGTTTAAAAGATCATTGTAAGTGAGACGATCTCCTTCTCTAATGACATCTACCAAGAACATATTCGCCGGGTTCCACAGTTAGCTAACGGTCGCCAGGTCTGAGGCCCATTCCTCCAGCTTTTTGCACTTTGTTTTATATTTTTGTCTTGTATATGACTTGTTTTTATGTTAATAAAAACTTATATGGTTGTTTTCGAACGACCACAGACAAGGTGCTTCGCACCAAAAGTTTCCACATGGACACACATTTTTAATGTATAACAACTTCAATTTTAACGTTTATAACCAGTCTCTGTAAGCATTGTGCCGTAGGGATTTAAGGGATCCAATATTTTAGCACTTTTTAAAGTATTACTGGGATAGCCGATTTCCACACAATATATTCTAGACGCTGTAGTTATGTAATAGAAAATGCCTAGGTTTGCTATAGTTTGGACATAAGTTTCTCTTAAAGCACTTTGCCGCGCACTGATGTGTAAACTTTATTGATGGATTTTCAGCTTTTCCACAACCAATGGAGGATATTCCATCTCCGTTTTGATCACGTGGTCAAGGTAAAAACTTCTAACGTAAAGAAGGGAAGGCTACGTAGACGTGTAATGTAAATCTCCGCTAGCCAATGAAACAGGTCAAGAGGCAAGCAGCAGTATCTTCCCTTCTTATCAGTTAGAAGTTCCTTGGGTAAATTACCGGTATCACATGACTTTTTTCAGCCTGGAACCCATATTTGGAATATCCTCCATTTCAATGTCCTTAGGTATCGATGTAGACCTTATAGTATATTGGATGCGGTATCTTTCCGAAGTGCGAGATCTTGTTTGGAAAAGATGCCGCATTCAGAAAAACCCAAATGTCTAAAACGATGCTAACCGACATCGGAAGTGGGTATCAAAAATCTTACAATTCAATAGCAAAGTGGCCTTATACATCAGAGTTCAGCAAAGTGTCTCCATTTGTTGGTGCACTGCAAAGTGCATCCATATACAGTACACATACAAGTGCTTTCTTATGTGTAGCAGCACTGTCTTTGGTTATCAGATTCAGACTAAACACCTAATCATTGACGCAAATTTCTGATGTCTTTACTGCCTAAGAATCGGGAGTATTGGTATGAGAATGGTGACATAAGGAAAAAAATGATTGATTGATAGATTCTGGACAAAAGCTATCACCATGAATATTGAAGAGCTTGCCATTATTGCTAAACTAATGCTTGTTAAATTGTCCGCCACTCGTTTAATCAAACTTGTCCAAGCGAGTATCGCCAAGTTCTGGAATAGAAAGTGTCTAGTTTTGCTGTAGTCTGTAGTGTAGGCAAACACGTATGTATAAACAGAGTCTGAGCATTGTATGTCACCACTCTCAAATAGAGGCACGTTACATGAGGAAACAATTGATGGAGATTATCGGAAAAGAATAATGTAGAATTATGGACCACATGATTGGTTTATTAAATACATATATCTGACCTGTGTGCTTGGCGTCAAGCGCCCGCTTATAAGTCATCGTCAATATACAGAAACGAGATAGCACAAGGAAATTTACAGCACCACAGAATTACATCCGGGAGTCCCACAAAGAGTGTGCAACGGAGCTAGCGAGATTCGAACCCGCAGCCCCCTACGCGCTCAAGCGATTAGCGGCGTGATGCCTTGACCACTCAGCCACGGTGGGCCCTGGACCACATTTTCAAACCTGACAAGTCTACAGCTTTTTGGATTCCAGAAAATTTTGTTTTATTTGATAGAAGAATTTTTGAAATTTAAAAGGACACACTCTATAAAAATTACAAGTTCGCAAAAAGGCAGGCTTCTGATTGGTCAATCTCATTTCGCTAACAGCGAAATATATATCTGGGTCCTGGTCAATATACTTGAAGAGTCAATACAAATATTGCTACATAGTCTGCATTTTGCTTCTTGACAACGGAGTCCTACAAAATATAATTGATGAATGTAGACCGTGGCACCACACCACTAATCGCTTGAGAGCGTAATTGGGCTGCGGGTTTAACTTCCGCTAGCTCCGTTGCACACTCTTTGTGGAGCTCCCAGATGTAATTCTCTGGTGTTCTAAATTTCCCTATGCTATCTAGAACCCCCCCTCCCCCTTCAAAGCTGAAAGTCCTTGTGTTATTTCGTCCTTGTATATTAACGATGACTTATAAGCGGGCCCCTTATGTCAAGCACACAAGTCAGGTGTATGTGATCAATAAATAAATGAATGTAGACTGTTGTGAATACAATGTACTTGTTTAAAAATATATCATAAGTATTAAATGCTAATAAAATCAATACTTCTAATGAAATTATAAAGAATTTATTAAAAACTATTTGTTTAATAAATAATTTTTGTAAATTATAATTTATTTGACAAATAGTTTACTTATTCAGCAGATGTTGAAATCCGGATAATTATGTGTTACGGTATGAATAACTAAAAAGTAGGAAATAAAATAATCTTTTCAAAAAAAAATATTAACCGACTTCAAAAAAAGCACAAAAAAGAATTAAATAATTCTTTAAACTTCTCTAATGACGAAACGTTATCCATTAACTGCTCATCGGACATTATGTATCGGCATAAAAATGTTAAATTTAATATATAGAATTTAATATCTACCAAACATGGATTTTGTAGAGAATATTTTTTACAAAAGATTAATTTACATATTTATGATTTAATTTACGAATATATACATATAAAAAGTAATCAATTACTTTTTGAAGTTGGTGCCAAACATTCACAATCGATAATGATTAAACAAATAATTTGCTGAAGAAATAGAGCATTTTTAAAATTCTGTATCATATTTTCCATCATCACTTTATTCATGGTAATAGCTACAATATATTCACAATTTTACTATACTTAAAATAGGTTGGCACCAACTTTAAAAAGTAATTGATTAATTTTTATATGTATATATTCGTAAATTAAATCATAAATATGTAAATTAATCTTTTGTAAAAAATATTCTCTAGAAAATCCATGTTTGGTAGATATTAAATTCTATATATTAAATTTAACGTTTTTATGCCGATACATGATGTCCGATGAGCAGTTATTGGATAACGTTTCGTCATTAGAGAAGTTTAAAGAATTATTTAATTCTTTTTTGTGCTTATTTTGAAGTCGGTTAATATTTTTTTTTTTGAAAAGATTATTTTATCTTATTCACGAACAGCTTTAAAATGTTACTCTTTGCCTGTGGGATTAATAAAAAAATATCTGCGGATGTTTAGTGCTTTGAGAGCTTCTGCTCACCTTGTCGGTTCAGCTTCGCTCTCACTGTCATTATCATCGTTTCCATCAGTGTTTATATTTAAAACTTCCGAAACGATTTCCAGCATAAAAGCTTCACCACAGACGTTACTCATGTCACGTGAGCTGCGGATATCTAGAAGAAATATACCAATAGGCGTGAAGAACATTTTAACACTGCTTCCCCATTCGTCCAATAAGCAGTCTTTTTTAGCGAGTACATACCCGCTAATGGGTAATTGTTACCACTCGTGGGTAAAGTCCATTAGAAGTGATATGATTGTCAACAACTGCATATGTCAATTCGTCTTGTATTGTGCAAACGGCATTCCGTAGTTTTTGTGCGACTTCAAATAGGGGCACAACATAATCATCATCATCATTGCCATCGTCATTGAACGATAATTCTTCACATTCTGGAAGCTAAGGATTTCTAAAACAATTTTCGATGGTCTTCTTTGATGCCCTATTCCAACTGTTGTCTACGTAAACCATGACATCTAACAAAGTCACGAAAAACTAATTTCTTTTTATCAATGGCAGCAGTGAAGTCCTTCAGAACCAGCTTTTGATAATTTATCTTAAAAATTTGAATAATCCCTTGATCTAAGGGTTGTGCCATACTAGTTCAGTTTGGAGGCAAGAAACCTAGTTCAGTCGAGTTTAAATTCCGAATCACGCAATGAACAGCACAGTTGTATGGGATTATGGCCACTTTCCTTTTTTTGTCTGTCCAAATTCTGTTGAAATGCCGAATTTCTTTTTTCGAAATGCTCGTTGTCATCCAGGCCTCTCTGTTCGCATCGTAAGATACAGGCAAATATTTGCAGATTTTCAAACAAAGAGGCTTGAGAATTTTACCAATAACTAATGGAGTCAATTTATCTGAGCCATCTATATTTGCTGCTAATAAAACGGTCTCTCTTACCACTCTTTGCTTACCTTCTCATCACTTCCTTTTCGTTCTTAAAAGTAACAGTTTTATCTGGCAGAACATGAAAAATTAGCCCAAACTTATCAAAGTTAAAAGCATCACAAGGTTTGTACCTACTGAGAATGTCAGTTCACAAGTCAACACCCATTCTTTTTCTTGTATACTATCACAAACACCAGCAGCTTCACCATACATCGGTAAAAACTAAGATTGTGCTGTAAGTTAAACCTTCATAACCACACTTTGCAGGAGTAAAATACGGTTTTCTTAGTTCATCAGCAATTTTCAAAGACTTTTTACGATAATCCATGATATTGGAACATTCTTCGATCTAGCATATTTTATCCATGTGAAAAGATCTTTCTCAACATTCTCAAATGTTGAAGCATGTTGTCGCTTTCATATTTGATTGATCACTTCTTCTGCTTAAAAAGATTTGAACCCTAAGACATTATTCAGTATCAATCTCGCTATTCCATGAGCCTTCGCGAAAGCTGCTTTCGATGCATTCGCATAGCTGCCAACTTGTACGGATTTTTCATACCACTAAAATTAAATAGTAAATTTCAGCTAATTGAAACACTGAAATTCAAGAAAATTTAACGCTTAAATAAGTTAAAAATTTCTATTAAATTTTAGTGGTAAGAAAAATCCGTATAAGCTGGCAGCTATGCATTCGATTTTCTAAAATTTTCTATCAATTTCTTTTTTTCCTCAATTTTCAAATGTTTCGTTTTGCTGACAAGTTGTACTCACAAAATACATTTAAAAAATGAACGAGTACTTTACAGGCAGCAATACGTAATGAAAAATACAAAACAATAAAAAGACGTGATGTAACTTTTCTCTACACTGAGATCAATTCTCATTCGGTCGCAAGGGGATATAGCATTACTACAAGGAATCGGTATCTAATGCGATAGTTGAGGGAGAAATCTCCAGAGCTTCAGAAACTCTCACAGACAGGGAAGAGTTTCTCTTATCGGCTGCAGCCGGCAAGAGGAGACCCCTACCTCCTCCGAGTATCGGTACGCATCTAGTCACGTGGTAAATGTCAACTAGTCCTTCTTTACCATATGGAAGTTCGTACTTACGGTTTTTAACAAAAGCACGGAAGACTCAACGATGGAAGAAAAGAAGAATGACTACAATGAAAGATGTTCCTCCTTCAGGATGTCCATTCACTTCTTTCTAAAGCTATTAAAATTGAAAAGCATCGCGTTATCAATACAAAGAGGTCGACAGTTGAATATAGTTAAATGATACGTCTATTTGGCTCTTTACACCCTAAAAAGGGGAAGGAAAAAGAATAAAATTAAGATATTTTGCAAACAAAGGAGACAAAAGGTGACCATATATCCGATAGTAGTCATTAGAAACTGACCACATAGGCGGTGTATTTTAACACATAATACCTATTCACTCAGTCCGGACTTATGAAAAGTGACCTTATAAGCAGGGTGACCTTATAAGCGGGTGACCATATATCCGGTACTGACTGTATATCAACATCCATTTTTTTCCTTCCTGTTCATTTTATTAGTTAATTATTTTTTATATTTAAAAGTATTTCTTATAATTTTTTTTATTATAGATAATTTATTATATATAATTTATTTAGTGTTATAGCATATTGCTATATTATATTATTATTGTTTTAAAATTATTTAAATTTTACATATAGATTAATTGGGTATGGTAGTAGAATATATTGTAATCATTCTATTAACATTTGTATTTATTTAATATTTATTTAAATAATGAAATATAATATGGTATTTTTATATTAGGATTTGTTGGGATATAGCAGTTGGTATATTATGATAGTATTAGCTTATAATAGCTTAATCTTATGACATTTTGTTCATAATAGTTTCAAGTTAATATCATAGATGGCAGCACCAAAATTTAAATTGGATTTTGTCTGATGCTTCGTTTAGCATAATAATATCAATTTTTAACACATGGTGAAGCTTAATGCTAGCTATTTGCGACATTGTTAACTAATAGTTTTGGTATTTTTTATTTTAGTTAAGAAATATAAAAAAATTAAAAGTGTTAAGAGGTATTTTACTTATTATGTAATTATTTTCTATTTATATTTCTATTATTTTAATTGCATTTATCACGGTATTTCAAAATAGATTAACTGTATTCATGAGGTTTTAAAATCTGTGTTAACTTAACTGTAAAAATAACCTTAAACTTATCGAGCTTTTGGATAACATGTGCTGATGTGTATTTGGATAAAATAATTGGGATTTTATTAGGTATTTTGTATTATATTACTATTTTTCCTTGCTATAAATTAAATATTTAAAAGGTTGTATTGCTATTTCCATTTCATAACATTTAATATTATTCTGCTTTCATTTGAAACTATTCTTTTGGTTATATTGGTCGTAGAGTACAGGAGAAAATTTTTGTTCAGCTGTTACTTTTTTCTCACAGAAAACGACTAATTTTGCTTATATAATTGAATTCTGTACTCTTGATAACGTAATTCAATATATAAGCTTTTCAATTATTTTTATCGAAATCCATATACTTCTTTTTTTCTTCCTTATTAATTCTTGTTATATAGTACAAGGGACTTTATTTTATACATAGCAGCTTGTATATTGTGTTTTTGGTATCCATTCAGTGTGTATGGGGACACTGTATTTTTGTAAATTTATACATACTATCACAATTTTTGTTGGTGGTCAGTAATGTTTAATTAATGGTTATATATATATATACATACATACATATACAGTAGACTCCCTGAAATCCGCAAACGCCTAAAATCCGCGCATCATCGCAGGTGTAAACAATGAAACTTTCTGCTCCGATGTAAGGACAAAAATCACAGAATTTTTTTGCTTTTCTGTATGTATTGTAATACGTAATTCTCATTAATATGACAAACTCATGGTTTTTCACGAAGGAAATAAAAATTTATTTCCAAAAAAAAATATATATATATATATAAAAAAAAATAAATAAAAAAATAAATAATAAATAAAAAAATACGATATTGCTGATATCACTGGTAATCACAATCTTTTTACCAAATATATTTATGTATTAATCAAGCTTTTTTGGTTATTAAGACTGCCTAAAGCTAAAATAAAACTTCTTTACTTTATGATTTTGATGTGGATTAATAGGGTACCTTTAACAGGAAAGTTTCGTTGAATAATTCAAGAAAAATGTAGCACATCTTTATTATGCATATTTAATTATACATTATTAATTATTTACTTGACTTTTGCTTTTAATAATGTAATCATTTACAAAATCATCTTACTTTTTATTATTTTACTTTATTTAATTATTTTGATATTTTACTATATTGCAAGCATTCATTATAATCTTGATTGCATTATTACATTCAAATTACTATTTAAAAAAATGTAAACAAAGCTATGACCAGATATCCGCAAAATTCTAAAGTCCGCACGATCTCTGGTCCCAAGCTGTGCGGATTTAAGGGAGTCTACTGTATCTTTATCTACATATGTATTTATATGTTCATATATGTATGATAATACTTCCAAAAAGATTTATTTTTCTTGACAGTATAGTATCGAAACGAATACCCAGCCGTTCAGCTCTCTTTTGCTTGATGGGGCCCTGTATATGGGCATTCTCACAATCTTTTGACTTTTGGAAAAAAAAATCTGGCGAAATTAAACTTGCTAAAATAACATTTTAATCTGATAGACGAATGCCTTAATGATTCAAAATAAAGAAAAAAATGGTCAGCAGCGAAATTTTTTTTATTTAACTGAGGTTTATGTTAAACTTGCGAGTTTAATTTTCCTTACCATTTTACCACTAAATCTTTTTATTTTCTTCGAAATTTTTACTTATAATGAATTTGCATAGTACCCACAGGACATTCAAATAAGAAATAATAACAATGTAGTATTTTTAGTACAAAATTTTGGTAAAACATTGTCTTAAAGGGGTATTAAAGAAGGGACGGTAAGGTAAAAAAAGGGACAGTATAGGAAAAAAGGGACGGTAAGGATGGAATGGTAAGGAAAATTACCACCTATTTTAGGCAAATCATGTTAAGACTAAGTGATAGCCGCAATGTTCATTGATTTTTAGAAACAGTTGTTAACATTGGATTATTATTTTTTTTTTAATTTACCTCGAAAAGTGCAGGAATAAACCTTGGGGGCGGTAAGACTACCCATAAAGCCACGATCTTGGAATTGATATTTAAATGCTGATTTAAATTCTGCAGTAAATTTCCTGTCAAAGAATTTTAGACATTCTTTCTCTAGCGTACTTCTGCATGAGAAAAAACTTGAAAAAAATTCTGTGGCTGCATCTGAAGTGATTTTCTGTATAAGTTTAGTAAGAGGGACGGTAAGGATGAAAAACCCAGGGACAGAGTTAAAAACATTGTCCCAGTTTCGGAAAAAAATTACATCGAATTACTTTTATTGAAACAATTTTATACAGACAGCTCCAAACTTAAAAATCAGGATCAGGGACACGGGACTGTATAGGAGTTTTCCTGGTATTTGGATCCCCAACATCGTCCAAAACTTATTTATCTCGTTAATATTGTTATGCAATCATGCAATGGGATGTTCCCCAGTATATGAAAAAAAAAAAAAAAACACAAAAGAATGTATTAAAATAAAAATTATTATTCAGGGACATGAAAGTCAAAAGATTGTGAGAATGCCCCATATACAATTGAAATTTACTATAGGGAATTTTTTTTAAATAGAAAGATGATTTTTTTTTTGTACTCATTGTCATTTACAGGGATATAGAAAAGAAATCCCTTACATTAGTGTCTATGGCAGTGGTATTCACTATTGTTTACAAAAAGTATACTCGCACCACTTTTTGCAAAATGAATATTTGACTGATTGAATGGCAAATTCTGCGACTAAATAAGATGATAATTTCTATTTTTTTTTAAGTGGTCTATTGGAAAGCATAAACGGGGAAATATTGTTTGCAGTATATTTGAATAGCGTTACACTACTTCAAATAAAATGAGACTGATATGCTTTAGTGAGGTGCACTACAACATGCTTTCTAATGAAGATGAAGTACGTAGCATTTACAATTCTTTTACAGGGCCATACAAAAGAATGCGGTTAGAGTACTCTGCCTATGAGCGATAATTGGGGAAGCGTACACTGTAAAAGAATAATGCCAGTTTACCGGTAGGAATAGGGAAAATAGTTGCCCTTATCGTACCGGAATAATTTCCAACCCAGCTCGGAATAAAATCCGTAAAATACCGTTTTACTGACTATTTCCTTATTTTTACGGATTTTATTCCGATTTTACGGATTTTATTCCGAGCTGGGTTGAAAATTATTCCGGTACGACAAGGGCAACTATTTTTCCGATTCCTACCGGAAGACTGGCAGTATTTTTTTTTACAGTGTATTTTATTCATGGTATGCAATTTGAAGCTGAACTAAAGTTTAGAATATTACTTGGTATGCATAAATTTGATAGATTATGCATAGGACTGCACGAAAATAAGACGTAAGCATTACCGTCTATGTGCATGATTCACTGTAAAAAAAATACGACCAGTTTTCCTATAGGAATCGGAAAAATAGTTGCCCTTATCGTACCGGAAAAATTTCCGACCCAGCTCGGAATAAAATCCGTAAAATACCGCTTTATTCACTATTTCCTTTTTTTTTACGGATTTTATTCCGAGCTGGGTCAGAAAAATTTCCGGTACGATGACGGCAACTATTTTTCCGATTCCTACAGGAAAACTGGTCGGGTTTTTTTTACAGTGTTCTTTAAAGTATATTTTTAACTGTGCTATGCATTTACCAGTTTATAATATTTTAGGGTCTAACTAGAGAACATCTCTGTCAGTTCTGGATTTTGATGAGAGAGGTGTCGTTCGAAAGCTCTTGTCACGAGAATCAAGAAATGTACAGGAACTATACTCCCGAATCCAATAATTCACGAATTCACCGCGGTGGAAAATTGCAAAAAGAAATAGACCGGGAGCCGGTAACACAGACAATCACCTCATCAAGTTCAGGGATGAAATTCTAGGATTAGTTAAATCTTGATTCGCATATTAAAAAGCAATCGATCTGCCAAGTCATATCTTGGGGGAAAACACCTGAAAACCCGATTTTAGCGGCTGACTCGTAGGTTTACTATCGTGTTTTCCTGCTTCCAGACCTCCATGTTTTCATACCTTTGGGTGCAGGAAAACGCAAAGGTAAACCTACGAGTCAGCCGCTCAAATCGGGTTTGGAGGTGTTTTCCACCAAGATAGGACTTGGCAGACCGATTGCTTTTAATACGCGAATCAAGATTTAACTAATCCTAGAATTTCATCCGTGAACTCGATGAGGTGGTTGTCTGTGCTGCCGGCTCCCTGTCTAAAATGGAAAATAAGAAAAAATTTGAAAACTGTTTTACAAATGAGTGGGTAATAAATGAGAATTGCAAGTACAGCATCATTAGAAACAGGAACTATCTCCTCGCTTGATCCTGTGGAATGAAAAAAGAGCATAGGCAGGGCCTAGTTAGGAAATTCCAGGAGTGGATCAAAACAGCGGTTTTACTGTTAAGCAATAATGCCTTTTGTCGTTTGTGCCTGTGTTGGAGACGTATTTTCACCATTTTCACGAAGAAAAACAGTTATTATAATACGAAATTCCTGCCTTTGATAGCTTTTGAAGGAATCTTATGCTGTTTTACGAGGGCTGTTTTTTTTTTCAACCTCCGATGGGTCCTAAAATAAAAACTAGTGTGGATAATAAAACTCTTTTATAACCTGGAGTCAAGTATACAACCAAAACTACTTTTCGACATATAGTCCAGGCAATAGGTGAATTTACCTGGCAAAATTAATGGTAGTTCTGGAAATCGGCTTACTATATGTTTTTTGGGTCGCTGAATCCGAATTTGTAGCTTCCCACCAAAATTTCCTCCGGTAACCCCCCGAATTTTGGTAAAATTTCCCCCAAAAATTCAGAAAGTAGACAAAATTTGAAACAAATAGGATACGTGACATTATCACATAGGATAAACGGGGAGAGGGGTGCTGCCTCATAAGATTTCCCTCGCGTTGTTATCAAAAACCAAATCTTTTCAAAAAATCAATTTTTTGGGGCAGTTGCTGGGTGAAATTTTGGTGGGAAGTTACAAATTTGGATTCAGCGACCCATAAAGGGAGTCGAAATCCAGAACTAGAATTAATTTTGCCAGGTAAAATCCCCTATTTCCTGGACTTGCATAACTTAGTGCACGTAGCACCGCAGTGCATGTTCAGAGGCAGCCTTCCTCCTCCCCGTTCATCCAACGTCATAATGTCATATATCCTATTTGTTGCTAATTTTATCTACTTTCTCAATTTCTACATACTTTCCCCCTAAAACAATAAAATATTTATTTTAAAACAACTATTTTGGGGCAGCTGCGGGGGGTGGATTTTGGGGGGAAGTTAAAAATTCGGATTCAGCAACCCAAAAAATTTAAAGTAAACCTTATAGGGAAAGTTCAGAGGCGAGACAGAAGGGCGAATGTAAACGATGCGAGTGGTTAAGTGGAATTGCGCAACTTGGTCCACGCAGCACCGAGGCGCATGTTCCGAGGCAGATCCCCCCTCCCCATTCATCCTACGTCATAATGTCATACATCTTTTATGTTGAAATTTTGTCTACTTTCTGAATTTATAGATACTTTTCCCCTAAAACAATAAAAAATTTGATTTTTTTAATAAAAAACTTTTTTGGGGGCATTTTACCATAATTTGTTTTTTGGGGGGAGGGGTGCAGCAGGAAATTTTGGTGGGAAGTTAAAAATTCGGATTCAGCGACCCCAAAAAAATATAGTAATCCTTTTTCCAGAACTACCATGAATTTTGCTAGGTAGAGCCCCTATACGGTCTCTATTGCCTGGACTAATAGTCGCAATGAAGATTGATTCATTTGCCATACTGGTGGGAGAGGAGGGAGATACACTCTTCACAGACTGTTGCCGCTAACGTACTGAGGTAGGTCTCCACAGCGTCTTGAAGATTTTTGTTGGAATGGAAGTGGAATAGAGTGCTGTCATCCCAGACCTGTCTTCAGATCTCGAAAAAGGTGACAATCACTCGGTGCCAGCCTAACTCATGGCCCAACAGCTTCTTTCACAAATCGAACACATCCCATCGAATTTGTGGGTGAAGCTGTGGGGCTATCAGTTCGGCTGGCACCGAGTAATTGTCACCTTTTTCGAGATCTGAAGACAGGTCTGGGACGACAGCACTCCATTCCACTTCCATTCCAACAAAAATCTTCAATACGCCTTGGAGACCAATACGTTGGCGGTAACAGTCTGTGAAGAGTGTATCCCCCTCCTCGCTCACCAGTATGACAAATGAATCAATCTTCATTGCGACTATGTCGAAAAGTAGCTTTGATTGTACTTGACTCAAGATTATAAAAGAAATTTATTATTCCCACTAGTCTTTATTTTACGGCCCATCGGAAGTTGAAAAGATAACGGCCCTCGTACCTTCGTTATTTCACTTCTTCTGAAAGAGAAAATGGTCCATATATCGTGAACTATTGGATTCAGAAGTATAGTTCCTGTACATTTCTTGATCCTTGTGGCAACAGCTTTCGAACGATACCATACTCGTCAAAATCTAGACTTGACGGTTGGGGATGTTCTCTAGTAAGAAATATTTGTAGAATATTAATAAATTGAGGACTTAAAATGGAAAAGTTGAAAGTACCAAAAAATCGAAAATCTTTTTTTTTTTTTACGAAAAATGTCTTTAATGTTAAGCTTAACAAATAGGAGAACCCTTGAAGTGCCAACTCTAGTAGAAATAGTTCAAAAAAGAGTAGAAAAGTGTCGCTGGTTGAATGTGCCGCACAAAGTGAAGTGGAGAACGCTGAATGTTCCACAGGAAGTGAAGTGCAGAACGCTGAATGTTTCATAGGAAGTGAAGTGCAGAACGCTGAAAGTGCCAGTGATAAAATGCGCGGCGACTAGCGGCCATGACACAACTTGATCATGTTGTTATAGTTTACATCAATGGGATATTTTTAAGCAAGGTAAAAAATATTAAATAAATAAATAAAAGTAATGTTTACAAATGATAATATTAAGTATTTAAACACTAAACGAAAGGAAGATAAGTACCTACATTTCAAAGCGTTGAACTCAGAGCCCAAAAGGAGTCGTGGAAAGCGTTGTAAGTACCAGAAGTAGGAGTTTTTCTTTTTTTCGCTCTCTTGAAAAATTTCCTCTTTTGGACTTTCAGAGTTTTTCATTTTTAGTCCTCAATTCATATACAAGGATGCACAAAATAAATTGGATATATTATCGTCTATCAATGATAAGTGCTGGAATTGCGTTTTTCATTCTGTTGTGCATTTTCTAGTTGAAGTAATGTTTAGCATATACTATGTAGAGTTTACACAAATCTGTAGATCATCTACACGACTCTACAAAAAATTCGAATACATTGCCAAGTATCGACGGTAATTGCTAAAATAGAGTATTCCAATATGTTATCTGTTTTCTAAATTGATTATTTAGATATCTTCTTTGCCATATCAAAAGATGAAATTTTGTAAAATTTTTAGGGATTGTTGGGAAATGTTCCTATTCGCTGTGCGACGAATGATTTTTCTTTCGTGCTTGAAATTTCGCGCAAGGTGTTTCTTGAAGTATACTGTTAAAAATTTTCAACAAACAGTTCAGACATTCGATCACTTTTATAGATAATGGTTACTTAACAGTAATTTTAATCTATCCTGACCATAATATAGCCAATACTTTCATAATATTGTCAAGTAAACATTATTTACATAAACAGTCAAATGACTGAATAGTTTCCAGCCAATTTTTACAGTGTCAGGGTGGCGAGTGGTCAGAGAAAAACACAGTCAAGAAAGGTGTTAAATACCAGTATTTTATTAAAGAGAAATTCGCGTTCTTTAATCTCTTTATATTATTTGAAATATTTTTTATAAGAAAATACTGGTAGTTTTCTCTTTTTTTGACTGCGTTTTTCCCTGACCAGTCACCACCCTGAGTGTACTTAACGTTTTTGAGTGATATTCTCAAAGACTATACACTGTTAAAAATTTACAACAAATTGTCCAGTCATTCGCCCGTTTGTACAGAAAACGGTTATGTAACCATAATTTAACTATATTCTGAGCACATTATTGACTGTATTATGGCCAAAATAGAGTTACATTACGGTTATATCATCATTACAAATTTTTAGCACTGTGGATTATATCTATTTTAAAAATCTGAATTTTGCTAAAATACGAAGCCTGTCTGATAACTAACCGACTTTGATTTTTACCGGGCGCAGTAGTGATTCTAAGGCGGCGCCACTGTAGATTGGTAGGAGACAGCTTAATGCACATACTGGAATTTTTTCTCTGAATTACAGTGAGCCAGTCGTTGCCTGCTGGCCGCTGAGTGAGGTGCCATCATACGTGTTCGTAGGATTTTGATGACTGAATGAGTTTGGCAAAGATACTGCATCAAATTTTGCCAAAGCTTGGTGATTCTCAAAGAGAAACAATTCGTAAGATTCATTAGATGTCGTAAAATTCATCAATGCTGCAGCTCATTAACCGCAACTGATTCAGACATTCCATTTGAAACATGGCATTCTAGTTGTTCGCCAACCTCCCTATACTCCAGCCATGGCTCCTTTGGACTGCTGGTTGTTTCCGAAATTGGAGGGGCCATTGAAAGCATCCCGTTTTGAGAGTAGAGATGATATATACAGAACGCGACGGTGGAGTTGAGCACCATTCCAAAAGAAGCCCTCCAGAAGTGTTTTCCGAAGTAGAAGGAACAGTGGGCTAACTGTGTGGAGGCGCAAGTTGCCTACATTGAAGGGGATTAGGGTCCTATTCCCGTCAGGTAACTTATATAGGGTAAAGTGCCCATATTTCTTCCCTTTTCCTAATTTTGTTCCTCCTTAACTTCTCCGCTTCTGCGAAAGTGGTGCAACTTATGATGCAATGCTCAGGAGATGGAAGGTAAAAGGGATCAGTATTGAAAGTTTCATTCGCCAAGACGCACACATAAATTAAAGACGACGGATTTCCTACTTTTAGAATACCTGAGTTCTTATTACGTCATTTGTAGAACGTTATTTGCTTTGCTGTAAGTATTTATTTCTTATTCATTGCATGTATTTTACGTAGGTAAGATGCTGAAAGTAGAATACAGTGAATTTTAGGACGCTCAGTTCATCTTACGGGAACTGAAGCTCCGCCATATTGGGAAGTAGTATGCTCCCAATTTCGTCTCCCTTGCAGTCCTTATTTTCGTCCCAGGGACGAAATTAGGAATGCTTTTTACCCAACTGCCAAGAAGGGTTATGTGTTTCACGCGTATCTGGGTATATGGATTTCTTTATACCCTCGAAACATCCCAACGGATGGATGGATTTTAATGAATGAGGTTTCTATCGTTTTGTCTTAACCGTCCGATGGTTATATAGGCTAGGTTTTGATTTTATAAATTCAAATTGGCGGTAGTCACGAAAAAAAAAAAAACGCAACATATTGAGTGGGATATCATTGGTTAGGTCTTTCAAAATGAAGACTGTTTCATTGACTATTTTACAGTCAGAAGCTCCGTTTAAATATTACACAACCTGGAGGTTGTGTAGGTAGGATTAGTGATGGGCGATTCTCGAGAATTCGACAATCGAGAAAAATCGTCATCGTAAAAAATCACAATCGATACAGCCATCGATTAATTCATAGAATCTACAATCGAGATGTTTTACAATCGATTATAACGAGAAAAGCTAAAAACAGTTATTGGAAAACTTAGCTATTATTCTGGCCGACAATTTCATAGTAGTGATAGGGCTTAGTGATGGGCGATTCTCGAAAATTTACCAATCGAAAAAAATCGTTATCGTAAAATACACAATCGATACAGTCATCGATTACTTTCGAGAATCTACAAAGGAGATGTTCTAGAATCGATTATTGAAATCATTGTTTTTACATATATATAAGGCAGATTTTATTAAATATAGGGTAACTGAAAACAGATGGAATAAAAAATAAAAAAAACCAAAGGGAAACTATAAAGGAGCCATAAGACTGGAAAAGTCTTGTAAGGGTGCCCCTGGTTGAAAAAAGCTGAAAAAACGCGAGTAGCTATGAAGCGGTAAGGGGAGTTTAAGTATCAAAAATAAGAATTTTTCGGCAATTAGCACCAAAATGGCCAAAGAAATAAGAATCAAAAGCACCCCCTAGTGGCAGAAATATGAACTAAAGGATGATAAAAGGGATCAAAATTTTTTATTGATTTTTCTACGTCATTTGAGATTGGATCTTTAATTTCCCCCATTTTTATAAAGTCTTCGACTGGAATACATTAAACGAACTCCCGCGGGGAGCAAAGTAGGAGGGAGGGGCAAGGAAAGTGCATAATATGAATAAGTGGTCACAGGACATTCCAACGATATGGCACATGAGGGGTGTCGGCTAAATTTAGTAAAGTGCCCCCGCTCGGGGGCAAAGTAAGGGGAGGGGCGCGGGCGATATATAAAATAAAATAGTAGTCACAGAGCTTTCCAATGATATATCACATGAGGGGTGTCAGCAAAAGATAGAAAAGAGTCCCAACTCCCAGGTTTCCAATTATCGTGCCGCCCCCCCGCCCCCGAAATATACCCTTCCCATCCTTCTCTTTGAAATTTTCATATATTAAAAATTATTTATCGGAGTGCTCCGTAAAAAAAATCCGATCTAAAATGTTTAAAAACGCTACGATTTCAAAAAAGTTCGAAAAGTGCCTCTCTCGGGGCGCCAAACTAAGGAAGGAAGAAGAAAGGTTCATAATATGAAAGAGTAACTTTGCGATGATAACCGAAAACTTTCCGATGATAGATCAAATGACTGGTCCAAAAAAAGTTTGAAATCTACCCCTCCCACGTGGGTCCCACGTCTTTTATCCTAGAATATAACCGGAAATCACGCAGCCCTACTTTTAAAATTTTATATTTAATAAATAATATTTATCAGAGAGCTCCATTAAAAAACCTCATTTAATGATATTTATTGTAGAAATCTCTACAATTAAAAAAAAAAGTCACCCCCGCACCGCTCCCCCCCCCTCCCCGGACCCCTTCCGGAATTCAACTCTGGGAGGAGAAAGGTTCATAATATGAAAGAGTGGTGAAAGGACTTTCCGATGATATGTCAAGGAGAGGTTTGGTAAAAGTTTGAAAATTACCCGCCCCCCCCCCTCCCTTTGTGCACTCTCGCGCACCCCAGAATTCACTCCCCTTCCTCTTTGAACTTTTTATATTTAATAAATAGTATTTATCTGAGTCTCCAGGTATGGGGCAGCTTGGCAGAGATAAAATAAGAGAAACATTGAAAATTCGGGGCAAAATGACACAAAATTTAACAGTAAAGTTTGAAACTAGGACTATACAGAACTGAATACATAAACCACTATGCTTCATAACCCACATCGGTTAATAGCAATAAAATGATAAGTGCCAGTTAAACTGTTGGCATTGAGCTCACAGGTTATTAACACTAACTGTATATTATACTCTTATTTCAAAGAATAATGTCCCTCAAAAAATAAATGAAGCTAAATATTCCTCGTTTGCCCCTTTTATACTTAACCAATGAACCTCCAAATCTAATCAGGGAAACTCCTTAACTATAATAAATCAGTATATCAAATTTGAAGCAAATCAGATAATTCTGCATGAAAAAAAGAAACATATCGCTAAATTAAGGGTGGTCTAACCCCTTTAACCCTTTTATACTTAACTAATGAACCTTCAAATCTAATCAGGAAAGTTCCTTATCAGAATAAACATAGAAAAAAAAAATTAAAGTAAATTGAATAATTCTCCATGAAAATCCATTTATCTAAATTAAGGGGAGGGGACTTGCCCCCTTTTCGCCCTTGTATACTTAACCAATGAACCTCCAAATCTAATGAAAGAAGCGCCATATCGGAATAAATCGGTATATTAAATTTGAAGCAAATCCAATAATTCTGCATGAAAAACCCTTTTATCTAAATTAAGGGGAGACTAGCCCCTCCCCTTTATACTTAACTCATAAACCTCCAAATCTAATCAAGGCAGCTTCTTAACATAGTAAACCGGTATCCCAAATTTGGAGCAAATCGAATAATTCTGCATGAAAAACCCATTAATCTAAATTAAGGAGGGGGTCTACCCCCCTTTCCCCCCTTTATACTTAACTAATGAACCTCCAAGTTTAATCAGGGAAGCTCCTTCACATAATAAGCCGGTATACCAAATTTGGAACAAATCGAGTAATTCTGCATGAAAAACCCATTTATCTAAATTAAGTTGGGGACCAGCCCCCCTTCTCCCCCTTTATCCTTAACCAATGAACTTCCAAGTTTAATCAGGGAAGCTCCTTAACATAATAAACCGGTATACCAAATTTGGAGCAAATCAAATAATTCTGCATGAAAAACCCATTTATCTAAATTAAGGGGGGGGGGGTCTAGCCCCCTTCTCCCCCTTTATACTTAACCCGTAAACCTCTAAATCTAATCAAGGCAACTTCTTAACGTAATAAACCGGTATACCAAATTTGGAACAAATCGAATAATTCTGCATGAAAAACCCATTTATCTAAATTAAGGGGGGGCGGACCAGCCCCACCTTCTCCCCCTTTATCCTTAACCAATGAATTTCCAAGTTTAATCAGGGAAGCTCCTTAACATAATAAACCGGTATACCAAATTATGAGCAAATCAAATAATTCTGCATGAAAAGCCCATTTATCTAAATTAAGGGGTGGGGGTCTAGCCCCCTTCTCCCCCTTTATACTTAACCCGTAAACCTCCAAAACTAATCAAGGCAACTTCTTAACATAATGAACCGGTATACCAAATTTGGAGCAAATCGAATAATTCTGCATGAAAAACCCATTTATCTAAATTAAGGAGGGGGTCTACGACCCTTTCCCCCCTTCATACTTAACTAATGAACCTACAAGTTTAATCAGGGAAGCTCCTTAACATAATAAACCGGTATACGAAATTTGGAGCAAATCGAAGAATTCTGCATGAAAAACCTATTTATCTAAATTAAGGAGGGGGGGACCAGCCCCCCTTCTCTCCCTTTATCCTTAACCAATGAACCGTCAAAACTAAACAGCGGAACGCCTTATCAGAATGAACATAAAAAAAATTGAAGCAAATCGTACATTTTAATCAAGAGTTATCGCGTTACGTACATACATACGTACGTACAGTACATGCATACACACAGAACCGACGGGTACATTAGCTCTCAGGCTTAGATAGCCTGTGAGCTAAAAAGAGATTGGATAAGCAGATGGACTCCTTTGAGAATTTATGACTTAAACCAGAAATGCGGTAAGTTTGACTATGAAAGCTTCATTTCCATCTCGCATTTCGGCAAACCTCATCTCGATGATTTTTCCAGCATTTCGACGCTTCCAGGTGGGAATCTGCTCGATGGTTGGTTCTCTCGCGGTTTTAAACCTTTCGGGATGGGAAGTCTCTCGAGAGTTTCCTCTCGCCCTTTTCAACCTTTCCCGATGGGAAGCCTCTCGCTTGTTACTCTCGTCCTTTTCGAAATCTCTCAATGAAAAGCCTTTCGAGGATTTCTCTCGCGCTTTTCAACATTTCGCTATGAGAAGCTTTTCGAGGATTTCTCTCGTCCTCGGCAGAGAAGAAAAGTAAGAAAATTTATGGAGAGTACCAAGGGACGAGATGGAGAAAAAGGGATGACTATGAGCTGTGAAATGAAGCCCTAATTTTCAAAGTTTCTCTTATTTTAGCCCTACCAAGATGTCACATACCTGGAACCCTCCGATAAAAATTATTTATTAAATATAAAATTTTCAAAGAGGAAGGTGGGTCGGGTGATTTCGAGGTAGGAGGACGTGAGAGTGGACTCATGGGGTGCAATTTTAAAAATTTTACCGAACCCTTCCTGTGGCATATAATCGAAAAGCCCTTTGACCACTCTTTCATGCTATGAACCTTTCTTCGCCCAAAGGGGGGTGGGAAGGGGCGAACAAATTTTTAAAACCGTAGCCGATTTCTATAATAAATTTAAATATCACTTTAAATATGGGTTTTTTATGCAGTCTTCCGGTAAATATTATTTATTGAACATAAAAATTTTAAAGTGGCGGCTGTGTGAATTCCGGGGTGAAAGAGTGGGCCCACGGGGGGAGAGAGGGGGAGCAATTTTCAAACTTTTTTTGGACCAGTCATGTGATATGCCATCGGTAAGCTCTCGGATGACTCTTTCATATTATGAGACTTTCTTCCTCCCCTCCCCAATTTGGCCCCCACTGCGAGGGTAGTTTTTTCCGCTTTTATCATTTTAGATCGGATTTTTTTATGGAGCCCTCCGCTAAATATTATTTATAATATATGAAATTTCAGGACACTTTTCCAAATTTAGCCAAGACCCCTCATGTGACATATCGTTAGAAAGCTTTGTGACTACTTATTAGTGCTATGCACTTCCGGTGCCCCCCCCCCCCGGAGGACACTTTTCCAAATTTAGTCAGTACCCCTCTTATGAGATATCGTTGAAAAGGTCTGTGACTACTTATTGATGTTATGCACTTCCGGTGACAGTCCCCCCCACTTTGCCCCCCCCCGGAGGACACTTTTTCAAATTTAGTCAAGACCCCTCGTGTGAGATATCGTTGGAAAGGTCTGTGACTACTTATTGATGTTATGTACCTACGGTGTCCCCACCACCACTTCCCCCCCCCGGGGGGCACTTTTCCAAATTTAGCCAAGACCCCTCATGTGAGATATCGTTGGAAAGGTCTGTGACTATTTATTGATGTTATGCACCTCCGGTGACAGTCTCCCCCAATTTGCCCCTCCCAGGGGACACTTTTTCAAATTTAGCCAAGACCCCTCATGTGAGATATAGTTGGAAAGGTCTGTGACTACTTATTGATGTAATGCACCTCCGGTGACCCCCCCCCCCCACTTTTCCCCCACAGGGGTGTTTTTCTAAATTTAGCCGAGACCCCTCATGTGACATATTGTTGGAAAGGCTTATGACCACTTACTCATGTTATCCACCTCCCGCACCCCTCCCCCCCTTTCCCCCCACGGGGAGGGCATTTTTATAAATTCAGATCCAGACATCTCATGTGACATATGGTTGGAAAGGCCTAAAGACCTGTGACGACTTAATCATATTATGCAGCTGCTGTGCTCCTCCGCTCGCTTTGACCCCTCCCCCAAGAGATCTGGTCCGACGTTCATTCGTTTCGATATTATATTTTTTACAAGATTTTGTAGTGCGTGCACACCACACCCGCCTTCTATCATATATCAGTGCTGTATATAGCGGGTAACCTGTTTGTGATTTCATATTACAAGATTACGTATAAATTAGGGGCCCCAATTAAAGGAGGGGCCCGCTAGCTGTCGAAGTCACCTAGTCTTTATTAACATCGACTCATTCCAGTTCACCCGCAGGCTATTCTTGATAAATGTATGACGTATATAATACATAATATATGATTTATAAAAGAAATTTGCAAACTGTAGTCATCGAGAAAAAATTTATACAATCGAAAAATATCGAGATGTCCATACAATCGAGAAAATCGAGAAAAACATCTCGTTATCGCCCATCACTAGGTAGGATCTCTAGCTTTACTGTAACTCTAACCATCAGAGACATCTATAGGCCTCATCAAAACAGTGTTTATAGATAGGAACTAACAATTAAACACAACTTAAAAGTCATCAATACAAGTAAATAAAAAAAAATAGGTAAGTAATATAAAGAATAGTTTAACATTGATGAAAAATAATTAATTAGTTTGCTTTTTACACAGTCAGGATTTTTGATTTTTTTAATTTAATTTTTACTTTTTCATGACAATTTTTTCCTCATGTTTGGATGGCTAATGTTTCGTTATGTAATTCTTCCACTGATAATTAGTACATTTCTTTGTGCCTTTCTTTAATGTAAATTAAATTACTTACTCATTTAGAAATAAATTTTGATTTAGTTATAAGTTAAGCCTCTGCATATTGGATTTTTTGGGAGGACGAAATTGGGACCATTTTTTTCCTTTTGCATTTTTTAGATACTTTTGAAAAAAAACAATTCTTCGCATTGTTAAAATTTTTTTGTACGATATTTGCCTATGTTTCTATGTGCGTGGGTAATTACTGTATGTGAAATCAAAAATTTGGTAGGTTTTCACTGAAAATTACAACATTTAGGGTCTAAAAGGGACTGGGGGGACGAAATATGGGCACTTTACCTAATTTTTTTCGGCCCAAGGTCAGGTACTTTTTCAGACAGGCCCCTTATATGCAAATGTTTGTTGATAAAGACCTGTTATATTAAGATGTTTTGAATAATCCTGCACACATACTTTCATACACTATTAAAAATGTGCAGCAAACTGTCCAGTAATTCCACTGTTTTTAAAGATAACTGTTACTTGGCCATATTATTAAGGCTGTTCTTAACTGCTGTGCTCAACAAGCGCAAAACGTTTTGACACATTTACAAATTCATTTTTTAATGGAAAGGTATTAAATTGGAAAGCCTGGCAATGGAAGCGATTTGGAATTGAACTGTTTTTACCATTTTTTGATCCATCCATTACCTATTGAGTTAGAAGTGACTTTCATCACGTGACAAACATGTTTTTCACCCGCTCTTGAGTGCTTTTTCTTTCTTCGTGTGGAAATTCAGTTCAAAACGCCCACTTTGACACTATTTTCTGAAAGATCTATTGCGTTTACAAAAAAAAAGGAAAAAACAGCTCAATGACATAGTTTCTGAAAAACAACACCAGCTAGTTTCATGCATTTTTGAACAAAAATAAATTAAAATTTGTCAATATTTGCCCTTTTGGATTTGAGAACACCCTTAAGCATATCTGACTATATTATTGATCATATTATGGTCAGAAAAAGTCAAATTACGGCTATGTAACCGTTTTTATAAAAACGGTCGAATGACTTAACAATTGTGTTGCAAATTTTTAACAGTACCATTTATCTGAACAAAAGTTATTAATATTTTTGACATTTTATAGTCTAAACCAGGCATGTCAAACACATGGCCCGAGGGCCACAACTGGCCTGCCGACAAAATTTATCTGTGGCCCGCCAAATCGTTGACATTTTACCTATGTTTAGTTCAATTGCTCGAGCGCGCATGCTGAAAATAAACTTTGCACCGAAATCGTACTCTAAAGAGCCCGCAAACATCAGAAAGACATGTATATCAGTGCTGCTAGTTCGAATACTACCACTATTTTTTAATAGTAATATTTGTCTTATTTATTCAAGCATAAACTAAGAGGAATATTTCTCTTCATTATCTGGTAGAATTCTGAATAAAAAAATTCCCGTACACCTGACAACAGTTATGCATATTGGCATATCTGTCAATAACTCAATTTTATATTGAGTTTTTTTATCTCTAAGAAATTGCAAATACAAAGATAACCAGTCAGAATGTAAAAAAGTGCGGATCTTGAGTATTAAAATCTAAAGATCCATAAAAATCTTACAGTATTTCATGCAGTCTTCCATAGGATTAACATTAGCGAGTGGTTCTTTTTCGAGTGAATGAAGTAGCCCCTTAATTCTTCATGTACTGAATTATAAATTCATGAAAATCTTATCTTCTAAAGCAGTTTTCGGGAATTGTTTCAACTACATTAGAATATTTACATAATCGTTTAATAAATTTGAGAAGGATATTAGAAGGATTGAGAAGGATTCACTAAATTTGAATTTTTGGGATTTTGTGCAATACTTATAGCCCCACTCAAATCTTTTATTTAAAATATTTTTCTTAGTATTTTGTAGAATTAGGAAATGTACAAATAGAATGTTCTTACAATAGAAATATTTCCGAATTGATGAATCCCCCCCCCCCCCTCCAACGCCAAGAAAGTTGAAAAGATGCAAAGACAATACATAATAAATCATCCTTTTAAAAATATTTTGTTTTGTGTAACCTATCCTGGAATCAGAATTTTTTATTTTAATTCTTTTTTGGTCAAATAGGATCCTATTGAACAAAGCTAAAAATGCTATAAAAGTGATATAATACCTTTATTTAGATTAACGCTCGTTTCATCACACAAATAGCAACATTTTCAAAATCATTAATGATAGAAATATTTTTGCAAACAAATTTTAAAAACAATAACTTGATAAATAATGTCACGCGACTTCATGCATAAGGAAAATCTGTGCAAACATAAAATAAAATGAAAATGGATATTTGTAAACGTTGATAAATTTTTACTATTGTTACTAAAACAGCAAAGCAACTCTTTCCAAATTTTAGGTAATTCAAGGGACACTGAATCATTGCAAATATTATCGTTGTGTAAATATATCTCTATTGATTCATGGATAGATAAAATCTTGACGGATAAACTATTCTGCTACTTTTAAAATCGATTTGTAAACATTCTTTGATGAACAATCTGGCCAAAACTGCGGTTCTCCTGGTGTAGCTGATGCTTGCTATATGTTCTATGATTCTAGTTTTAAGTTTTCTACTTGTCATACCTGTATAAAACTGCTTCGCTTCATCTTCTTTGGTGAAAGGTATTTCATATACTCCTGATAAATGGTTTGATTCAATTGGATCTATTTTCTTCATAGTATATATTTTTTAATTTCATGGAAGGTTTTGCAACAAGGGAGATATTAAATTTGTGCGATGAAACGAGCATTAATCTAAATAAAGGTATTATATCATTTTTACAGCATTTTTAGCTTTGTTTAATTATAAGTGATTAACATACATATTTTTATAGGATCCTATTAATTAGGGTTAACCACCAAGACTTTTAATTTCTACCAAAACTTACCAGGTCTTAAAGGGTTAAAGTGAAAAAAAAATGAGTACTAACTTATCAATTTTTTTCAGTGTAACCTAATGAATTGGTCAGGAGTTATTTGCTTATGATCAAAAACACAATATGCTGTGAAAGAAAATTTGATGATTTAGGAATAAGAGTGCACATTTTTATTTTATTACTAAATGCTAAAACACAAGAGATGTGATAATAGTAAATGAAATGATATATACAGGGTTTAGGCTCAATTTTGGAAATACAAATATATATTTTCAGGAAATGTCTACTTGGTATTGAGACAAATATGTTTTTAGATAGCAGTTATCAGAAAATCTTTTGGAACATATTTTACAAAGATAAGGTTTTCCTTTCTCAAAAATGAGTTTACGATGGGTTCTTAGATGACCATTCTGAGAAAATCCTTTGGAACATATTTCACTTATAAAGGCTTTTTTATTTGAGTATGTGTCAAGAGATGGCTTCTTAGATGAGTATTCCGAGAAAATCCTTTGGAACATATTTCACATATAAAGGGTTTTTCCCCTGTATGAGTCAACAGATGTTTCCTTAGAGCATCAGCCCGAGAAAATCCTTTGGGACATATTTCACAAATAAAGGGTTTTTCACCTGTATGTGTCAAGAGATGGCTTCTTAGATTACTATTCTGAGAAAATCCTTTGGAACATATTTCACAAATAAAGGGTTTTTCACCTGTATGTGTCAAGAGATGGCTTCTTAGATCAGTATTCCGAGAAAATCCTTTGGAACATATTTCACATATAAAGGGTTTTTCCCCTGTATGAGTCAACAGATGTTTCCTTAGAGCATCAGCCCGAGAAAATCCTTTGGGACATATTTCACAAATAAAGGGTTTTTCACCTGTATGTGTCAAGAGATGGCTTCTTAGGTCACAATTGTGAGAAAATCCTTTGGAACATATTTCACATATAAAGGGTTTTTCAACTGTATGTGTCAAGAGATGGCTTCTTAGATTACTATTCTGAGAAAATCCTTTGGAACATATTTCACAAATAAAGGGTTTTTCACCTGTATGTGTCAAGAGATGGCTTCTTAGATGAGTATCCTGAGAAAATCCTTTAGAACATATTTCACAAATAAAGGGTTTTTCGCCTGTATGTGTCAAGAGATGGCTTCTTAGATTACTATTCTGAGAAAATCCTTTGGAACATATTTCACAAATAAAGGGTTTTTCACCTGTATGTGTCAAGCGATGGCTTCTTAGAGTACAATTATGAGAAAATCCTTTGGAACATATTTCACAAATAAAGGGTTTTTCACCTGTATGTGTCAAGAGATGGCTTCTTAGATTACTATTCTGAGAAAATCCTTTGGAACATAGTTCACAAACAAAGGGTTTTTCCCCTGTATGAGTCAACAGATGTTTCCTTAGAGCACCAGCCCGAGAAAATCCTTTGGGACATATTTCACAAATAAACGGTTTTTCACCTGTATGTGTCAAGCGATGGCTTCTTAGAGTACAATTATGAGAAAATCCTTTGGAACATATTTCACAAATAAAGGGTTTTTCACCTGTATGTGTCAAGAGATGACTTCTTAGAGCATCAGCTCGAGAAAATCCTTTGGGACATATTTCACAAATAAACGGTTTTTCACCTGTATGTGTCAAGAGATGACTTCTTAGATTACTATTCTGAGGAAATCCTTTGGAACATACTTCACAAATAAAAACTTTTTCTTTTGTATCTACGGAGGAATGTTTACTAGAAGATTTTCCTTCTGTAATCGATGACATTTTCTTAAGCAAAAATGTTTTGTCCCAGATGATAACAGAAATTCCTTCAAAATATCAGTGTAAAGAGAAGTTGTATTGTTGCAAACTTTGAATCTAAAAACAGAATAAAAAATAATAAACAAGACATTTTTTAATAAACTGCACTAAATTTTAATTGCCAATTAAGTAGCCGATTAGACAATTTTCATTTCCTTAAACAGTACAAAATTCATGCATTAAATTATCACATTATAGTTTCTTAGGTATAACTTAACTCCAATATAGATACCGATACATATGGTGTATATAATATGGATATATATAAATAGAAATATTGATTCTGTTCTAGCAACATTTTTTTCTGAAGTTTATGAGATAGAGACTGTTCATCTACTTATAATAAAGTCTGGGTTTAGAAAAGTGTAGGTAACTATTCCGGTGCAAACCACTCTGGTCTGCGAATCGACTGTAGCTAAACGCCATGTTAGTTAGGTCTAATGAAAAACATATGACAGCTAAATGATAATTTCTTCCACTTGAAATCATGTCTGTTCAGCATATTTTCACATAAAACATGCATATCATATCCATTTATAATGTATTAAGTTCTAAATTAAAGTTAAGCTATTATAAACATAGAAACCAGATCTAAACAAACGACACCATTGTCAATCAGACACAAATTCCAGCAAATCTACAAACAAACGAATGACTCTTTGAACACCACCATTAAAAAAGTACAGGTTAACATCTATGCTGCTCTTAAAATATTTGTAACAGTATATTAAAACCTTTAAATATTTTAACTTTGTTTAAAACCTTCAAAAACTATCCAATTAAGTTCTAAATTGAAGATAACTATATGTTACTGAAGTGATCATGTGATTCATCTGCTACATGAGGCCAAGCCACTGTTATGAAGTTACATTAAAAAATCAAAAAATAAATATTTTTTTCTTAAGTTTTCATCCCTTGATTTGGATACATTGATATAAGAGGTATTATTTGCATAAATGTAATTAAGTTATTTGTAACTCAAATTTATGTTTTTTAGTTTTAAAATTTAGAAATGCCAGTGTTCATACAAACAATCCTAGCAATTTAAGTCTACGCGTGGTGCCACCTATTATCAGTAAAGGTTATCTGTTTATCCTATTTTTACAGATTATAAGTATTTATTAATACATATTTATGCAAAATAACTTTAAAATATCTTATTTACCTATATATTTTTTACTCAATATTTATGGTTTTCAATCGTTTAAATTTCTTTTATAGAACAGAAAAAAATTGATATTTTAATAATCTGATCAAAAAATACAATTTATTTACCTTCCTTAATGACGGATTTCTTTTTATTTAGTAATAACCTTAGAAACTAAAAAGTGTTAATGTTATGTATTTTTTTTTTATACACATCTACAAATATGGCAGCCAGATTTGAAATATGAAAATGTTAAAATTCAGAGATTTTTCTATATATTTTTTAATGTTGTTTGCTTCTAAATTTTCCTTTGATGAATGTTATTTGGGATAAATTAATTAGCTATTTTTTTATTTAAAAATTAAGTCATTAGTAATTTTTTTTAATGTTATAATAGTTTGAAAGGGGGTGGGGATAAAGTATTTATGATGTTATAAAATGTGAAATTAAAAAAAAATATTTTAGTAGTTTATAATAACAGACTTTAACACGTTAAGTTCCACGTCAGCCACCGGTGACTGACACTGAACTTTTCTTTCAGAGTGTGTCGTTCACCGATGACTGACTGTGTAAAATATCATATAAAACTAAATATATGTGAGGACCCCAGAAGCCAAGGGGTATAAGTAACAGAATTGAAAAAATTGAACTAAATGCTCAGACGGTCAGACGACCTGGAAATATGCTTTTATCTTTTCAGGTAAAGAAATATAAGAGATTTTCTAATTATGTGTTGCGTTTTAGAGATCAACCACTTTTGTCGAATGATTAATATTGATTAATTATAAATTTAAAGAAAATTGCAAGCTACTTTTTTCACATTTATTGAAATAAGAGTTCAAAGACCACTGTGAAACAAGCAGCAGTTTTCTATTTCAATTCAGTCAATTATTACTGATGTTCTATTTTAACGTCAATTATCTTTGAACTCAATTTACTCCAAATCGAAATTTTGTCACTTGTACCCCTTGGCTTCTGATGTCCTCATATATATATATTTAAGCAATTACTGAAAATTTATTTAAAATTTACTTACCTTTTATTTATTGCAGGATTATACTTTCTTAAAAATTACTTAAAACATTGTAAATTTTTCAGCTTCAGTGTCAGCCATCGTGGCACTCAGCATGTTATTTTTTTTATTCAAAATTTCTTAACATAATGGTAGTTTAGTATTGCCATAACATTTAATTTAAAAACGTCAGAAAAAAACTAATTTATTTAATAAAAATATCCATGAAATTTTTTTTCTATAAGTAAACATGATTTTATTTTAGCCTGTTAAATTAAGCTTTTGTTTAAAAAAAATGATTTTGCTTATAATTTTTTTTTAAATAAATGTTTTGGATAAATTAATTAGCCCTTTTTCACGTTTTTTAATTAAAGATCATAACATACTATTAACAATTTTCTATCTTACTCTCTTTCTCTTTATATATAGTTAACACTATTTAGTTTTCTGAGTTTGTTATTAAACAACAAACTTTGCAAAATACACATGGTAAATAAATTGTATTTAATGATCAGATTAATAAAAATATGTATTAATTTTTTACTACTCTTTGAAAATTTTTAAATGATTGAAAATCATACATATTTAGTAAAATATATTCAAATAAATAAGTTTTTTTTTTATAAATAATATCACATAAGTACAGTCCATAATGATGACCTTTACTGATCATAGATGGGCCATTCCTTATCTTAAATGGCTATGATCTTGGATCAATACATTAGTGTTTTAATATTTTAAAACTAAAATACACAAATCTGAGCTAAAAATACCTTAATCACACTTATGCAATATGAATATGTAAAATATTTTATAAAAAGTTTTATAGAATTTAGCGTAATTTTTCCTAAAATTTATACTTTTTTTATATTTATATATATATATGTTACCGGCCAAACCTGATTTTAGGCCAAACTAGTTTATCCTAATGCGTTCAGGATAAAGTAGTTTTTCCTAGGCCAAACTAATTTATCCTAACACCCATAGGATAAACTAGTTTTTCCTAGGCCAAACTAGTTTGGCCTAATTCTCATAGGATAAACTAGTTTAGCCTGCTATTCATTTGTCCGAACTAGTTTATCCTAGACCAATTCAATTTGGCGTGATTTTATTGATCCCAAAGACAACCCTGGCGCCAATCTTCAAGTTTATCCTAGGCCAATCAAGTTTATCCTTGGTCAATGCAATTTGACTTGCTTTTATTGATTCCAACTACCGCTCCGGCGCCAACCTTGTGCAAAGTAGTATTGCTATCACCCCTGTATAATATATTTTATTCGATGGAGAGTAGAATACTGTGCCCTATCTTCCCCATTTCACCACAGCTGATAGTTACAAAATATGTTCCATATGACAAATTGTGTGCTGAAGGACCAAAGAATGGGATGAAAGGTTATCATAAAATTTAGGAGAGGAAGAATTTAGAGATATTTTTATTTCCTCACATAAATATTACTTGGCTTTGAATTATTTATGAATAAATGCACCATTAAGAATATCAGAAGTACATTTGATATTCTTTCAAAAATCTCGAATTTTCGAAAATCCGGCGAAGTCCTGGTCCCAGTTTGGCCTAAAATACATATATTTTTAAGCGACCATTATTCCATAATTAAAATTCTCTTTAAAGAGTAGTACATATACACTTATACGGATACAGTACGGTAAAACCTATTAGAAAAATCTGTGTATAGCAAAATCCTGTTTTAACGGATTTTTTTTTTTAATCGGTGCAAATTGGATATAATAATCCATTTGAAAAAAACATAATACATTTTCTAGCGATGACGGACCTGCTAAAAAAGGATGTTAAATGTAACGAAGTTTTTTCTTTCCTACGTGTTTCCGTCTTAGAAGATTTTCTATATAAAATTTTTAAGATTTTCAAGTCTCCAAGCAATGTAAAAAAATTAGTGCTATTAGTAATTATTCAAATATTTACATACAAATAGAGATTCATTAAAAAACCAATATAGTTTACAATAGAATCATTAAAATCGTTAATCCACATTATATGGCTTGGATATTAAAATTTTTTTTAATTCTATACAATAGACTCTTCTAAGACGGAATTGCATAGGAAAGAAGAAAAAACCGTTATAGGCAGGTTCCCGTAATTGAAGGTTCATTGTCTGTTGTAAATGCATTATTTTCTTTTTACAAGTAGGGGAGGTTGGCCTAAAATGATCCTAGCGGGCAAAACAATCCACATAGGTTTTCTTCCAAACAGGTCGTGCTATCTACAGGGTAACACCTAAACTAGGTGTGTCAAGTGAAGAAGAAGCAATGGCGGTATTCAAGCGATCGCAGTATTATGCGTCTGAAAAGAATTCTTTGAAAAAGTGGTTTTTATAACATCTGTTATAAGATAAGCACTAAGTTTCATATTTATTTAGATACAAGGTCTTTCATATACAGAAATATAACTTGGTTTACTTAATAGAGTATGTTTTTAGATGTGAATTACACTTGTTAAGTTTGGTATGTTTCTTACCGTCATCCTATTATATGACCTAAAATAGACGGCCATGTTGTCGGGTAAAATGATCCATTATGTGGATCATTTTACTGCCACTTCATTGGCTGCAGAAAATCCGGTACCGTGTCCTAGCCATCATGGGAGCCAAATGTGTGACTGCCCAAACCTTTCTCTGAGTCCATGTGTTATCCTACGATCATAATTTTCAAATATTTCATTTATTGTTTTTTCAAAATTATTTGTGACACTTTTTTATTTTAAAATTTACATAAAATAAATTTTGTATGCTATTTGATTGCAAAACTTATTTTATTTCATTATGTTTTGTCATAATTACTTTTATATCCTTTATTTTGCCGATAAAAAACAATTTACAAATATTTTTAAATGAAGGATCATTTTGCCCTTGGGTGAGGGTAAAATGATCCTTTGGACACTTTTTCAAAAATCTATTTTTTTCATTACTCAATCTGGGTTTAAAATATTATTAAGATATGTTTATAATGCAGAATATAGTGTAAAACATTAGCGTAGGGCTTAAGTTTCATTTAAGCAGTTATGTTATTTTACACAAGTTTTCCCCTTAAGGGGATCATTTTAGGCCAACTTCCCCTACTAATATCCTCATTTTACATTGATCAACATATTTTTTGTTGTTGCTGTTAAACACGGGATTCCATCATAGGTAGGTTATTTTTCTCAGGTTTTACCAAACTTTAATTTTATTACCTAAAAATGCATCTACTCATCTTAAAACTAGTCTGATGTACCAATCTAAAAACTTTCTTCTATCTCAAACATGTTACTACTTTAAAATTCGCTATCACAGTGAAAAATTAAATGGCAATCTATGCTCATCATGAGGATTCTAAAGATATGAAACACTGTGCATTAGTTCTTGAAATATAACTAAACCGAGAAAACTGCAGCATAGCAGCACTGTCTGTTGAGTAATTTGCACCAAAACCTAAGCAGAAACAACTTATGTCAACGTCTTATTGAATCAGAAGTTTGGTGAAAATCCGTGCATCAGTTTTTGAAATACAGCTACTGCGAAAATCGTGAAAAATCCAGCGTATCAGCGTCACCTCTTGAGCGATTTATACCAAAACGTTATCAGCAGCAATATTAATCAAAGTATACTTGAATCTGAAGATTTATGAAAATTCGTGCATTAGCTCTTGAGCTAGAGCTATTGAGGAAATCATGAAAAATGCCACATAGCAGCACCACCTATTAGATTATTTACACCAACACCTAATCAGCATCAATTCATATCAAGGACGAACTGAATCTGAAGTTTGTTAAAAAACTGTGCATTAGTTCTTGAGATATAGTGCCCACAAAATTTGTGTAACATACAGACAGACATTTTGTAAAAACATGTTTTTCGAGATCTCTGACCCCTAAAATGTGGAAATCCGGAAGTCGAAAATTTTCATGAATCCAATACTTTTTCTTGAAAAGATGGAATAAAGTAAAAAATAATAAATATATAAATTTTAATTGTGGAATACTAGTGATTTAAAAATACGTGCATTAAAAGACTAGTATGTTTTGGCCATCACAAAACTTTCCTCTATATAAATCACGTCAATTAAATCATTTAAATAGTACAAGGAATTACATCAATTTAGCACCAATTCATATCAAAGTATATCTGAATTTGAAGTTTGATGAAAATTCGTGAATTAGTTCTTGAGATAGAGCTATAGCGAAAATTCTGAAAATTGCAGCATAGCAGCGCCACCTGTAGAGCGGTTTGCACGAAAACATAAAGAGCACTAATTCATACCAAGGTATACATGAATCTGAAATTTGTTGAAAATCCAAGCATTAGTTCTTGCGACAGAGCTATTGTGAAATCTCAAAAATGCAGCATAGCAGTGCCACCTGTTGAAAGATTTACGCCAAAATGTATAAAACGTCAATCCATGTCCAGGACAAACTGAATCTGAAGTTTGGTGAAAATCCGTGCATTAGTTCTGGAGATTGAGCTATTGTGAAAATCGTGAAAAATTCTGCATAGCAGCGCCACCAGTTGTGTGATTTACACCAAAAACTAATCAGCACCCATTTATATCAGGGACTAACTGAATAGAAATTTTTATTAAATTCCGTACATTAGTTTTTGAGATAGTGCGCCCAGAAAATTTGTGTCACATACATACAGACAGACAGACAGAGTCACAGACAGACATTTTGTAAAAACATGTTTTTACGAATCTCTGACCACTAAAAAGTAAATCCGTCGAAAACCGAAAGTCGAAAATTTTCACGAATCCAATACTTTCTTCCTGTAAAGATAGAAGAAAGTAAAAAGGTGGACCGGGCCAAATGTTGCTCACATTTTTAATGAACAGACCAGAGATCCTGCCGGTCCAAATGATTTTTATATAAGCTTGGCTGGAAATTGGACTGAAATTTCTGCCTGTGCAGACTTCAAGAAGAATGTAATCCAGTCCTGACTTAAGCCGGAAAAAAATTGAGTCCCGGTCCATCTCGGTCCGCATCTCTCGAAAAATGTAATCCCCAAACCAAGCCCGAATCGAGTGCGGGAAGCCAAATTGGGCGGGCCAGTAAAGACTCTTACATTGAATAACCAAAAGACTAGCTCACAAAATTTTGTAAATTTGGATGCTAAACTTCTATTATATTTAAAAAATAAAAAATAACAAACAAGCTTTTAGTGAACTTCGCTCTCTTCCATAGATGTGTTTGAGTTGGGCGGATTCGTTTGAAGATTTTTGAATTTCACCTTGAACTCATTTTTGAGAAATTAAATTTGAGTTAACTTTTTTTGAGCATTTTTTGAGCACTGGTTGGCATCAATTAAAGCCCATAAAATTGAATTGGCTTAGGATAAACTAGAAAGTTGGTGATGAAGTGGTCTTTGGATCAATAAAAGTATGCCAAATTGAATTGCCCTGGAACAAACTAGATCGGCCAAGGATAAACTAGTTCACACCAATTAATAGCAGGCTAAACCAGTTTATCCTATGAGCGTTAGGCGAAACTTGTTTGGCCTAGGAAAAACTAGTTTATCCTATGGGCATTAGGATAAACTAGTTTGGCCTAGGAAAAACTAGTTTATCCTATGCGTGTTAGGCCTAGGCCAATCTAGTTTGGCCTAAAATCGGGTTTGGCCGGTAACATATATAATATACATATGTTACAAATGCAATTGAAATAATTTGATCTTTTCGTGTTCCATGCTGAAATATTTAAAATATGATTTTAAACTGTAGTTTACATAATATCTTGGTTCTAATCACCAAAATTCAAAGAATAATACTTATTGATTAACAAAATGCATGAGGCTTTACTTTTCTTTTTTTTTTTTTTTTTGTCAGAAAAATATTTTTTTAAATATTGTTTTGGAGATTTATCATGCACATTCTGTCATTTTTTATGAGGGTTATATACTAGTATGTAATATTATCCCTTTAGGGGGGAGGGGTCTGGAACTCTCTATAGTAAGATATCCCTAGGGGGAGGGCAAAGAGGATTTTTCTTTTGATATCATTATCATTTTTGATCCAACCAAAACTTTTTTTTTTTTTTTACATCAGTAGGGGAGATTAGGAAGGGATATCCGCAATAATGCTTAGAATAAGCTTTATCTTTAATTTAGGACACTTCCACCAGATGCAGTAATCATTGCATCCTATTTGTTGCTATAAATCTTTTTAGTTGCAAGCAGCTATGAGTTTATGAATTTATTAAAAAGGACAATATCGAAATCAGGAATTTCGTCAAAAGATCAAAGAAAAACACGAATTTTGTCAAAAGATCATAGAAAAAACACAAATTTTGTCAAAAGATCACAGGAAAAACATGAATTTTGTCAAATAAATGCAGAAAATAGTGAATTTCGACTAAAGACCGCTAAAAAAAAATGTGAATTTCGTGAAAGGGCCTCTGAAAAAACACTAATCGTCAAACGGCTGCAAAAAAAGAGCCAATTTTGTCAAAGATTCGCAAAAAAAAAAAAAAAAGACAACTCACAAATTTTGTCAAAGGAACATGGAAAAAAATGCGAATTTCGTCAAAGAATCAAAGAGATTGTCAGGGCTTCTCAGCATATCAACTTTATGAGAGTACAATGCTGTCGAGATGTGTTTCATTTGTCGCATTTTTTCCGTTGCCAGAAAAAAAAGGCAAAGTCTTGGGTTTTTTTTTTTTTTTTTTTACAGATAAAAATCGAAAATTTTCTCAAAACTTTACATAAAGTCGGAAGAATCTCATCCCAGCAAAAGTAAGTAACTAAACAGATTTCAAATGTAAATTTTCAGTTTCATTCGTTGTCGCTAATATTTTAATATTTTGTACACTCAACAATATATATTTTATTGAATAATTAGCCTAAAAGCCACATGCTGGTTGCAAGAACCTTTTTTTTTTAATGCTGCTCTAAGGGAGGGATGGGACAGGTCCCATCTCCCAAAGGATATCCCCATCCAAATAATTATGTTTAATTACATACAATTTTTGTGTATTTTATAAGATATCTTGTTTGGGAGTGTAATAGTTTAAGAAATAAAACTTGCAAGTTAAATTTGAATTTTAACTACTTTCATGATTTATTTATACAAATATTCATTGAAAAATTAAAGAAGTGGAAATTTTTTTTTCTTACTCATGCATTATTTACCGATGTCAACCATTAATATTAAATATTTATTTCTATAATATGAATTTCCATAGTTTTTTTCAAATAAAGTACTACTGTTGTTATGTATTGAACTGTTATTTTCCTATACTCCATGTTTCCTTTACTCCATGTATTTATTTATTGTAACTGGCAGTAGCACCAAACAACTAAACTTGTGATGTGTTCAGAATGTTTATATTATCAGCTGTTCCAGTGGAGCGCACGCCAGTCTTTGAAAGTTATATAATTGTCAGGTTGTATTACTTTAACCTAGTTTTTAGCTTTGTATTTTAAATGGTTTTACAATTAAATATGTTTTATTCAATATCAGCCATCCGTTATTTACCCACGATGTCAATACATTTTAATGGCGATGAGCGGGAAGCTAGTTAGGCTTAATTTTGACGGCGCAGTGCGATGTTTTGATGCATTGTTAAAAAACTTTTCGTGCCAGTATACGAAGTATTTACGTAACCCAGCAAGTTTATTCCAGTATTTAAGAAGAATTTAGTAGTTTTTTTGCTGGACACTCCGGAAATATGGCTAAATTTGGCCAGATAGAAAATTACGTTATCGGTACTTCGTGGAAGTTGTATAAGCAGAAGTTAGATTTTTATTTCAAGGCTAATGATATTGTGGAGGCTCGTAAGAAGTATATATTTTTGACAGTGTGTGGCGACACTACTTTTTCCATTGCGGATTCCCTGGTTAAACCAGATACATTAGAAGCTGCTGCATATAACGATATAATTGCAAAATTGGATGAGCATTTTTCTCCTGTGCCGAATCCGATTGTGGAGCGATACCAGTTTAATAAGCAAGACCAGCGTCCGAATGAATCAATGGCTGATTATATTGTGGAATTATGACGACTGAGTGACACCTGTAAATTTTCGGATTTGGAAGATAGGCTCCATGACCGGATTGTGTGTGGCGTGCATGACCAGGGTTTACAACATCGTCTTTTCGAGGAAGGGCCGATGTTAACTTTTAAGAAAGCAGTGGATATGGCTCTCGCTAGTGAAGTGGCACAGCGAAGTGTAACGGAGATCCGAAATACATCGAGTAATGCACAGGCTTTGTACAGCGATGCAAAAAAGAACATGGCTGGTTTTCAGCATAAGAATACGCCTGATTTAAAAGGGAAGTTCAAAAAGGTACAATGCTATCGATGTTCAGGCGTGCACACAGCAGATGTTTGTAAGTTTAAAAATGCTAAATGCAATTTTTGTTCCAAATTAGGACATCTTGAGAGAGCCTGTATAACCAAAACATATAGAAAAAAACCGGGAACGCAGCAGGGAAATAAACAAAAGCATAAGAACCAGAATTTGTTAATCAACCAGTCGGTGCCACAGTTGGATGAAGATTTATTTTATTCTTTTCCTGCGAATCGGGTGTACAGTTTGGTGGTCACTGTTGAGGGTCAAGAATTGGAGATGCAAATTGATACAGGGACAGGTCATTCAATATTGGTGAAGATACTTATCAAAATTTTTTTTCAAATAAATGCCAGTTGTCAAATGAAGATTTAGTTTTGAGAACATGGTCAAGGCAACCACTGGTGGTATTGGGAACTTTTTCGACCCAGGTGGAGCATGGTAATCGAAAAGTGGTTTTACCTGTATTGGTAATTAAAGGAAATGGCCCAAGTTTGATGGGAAGGAACTGGTTCGAGGCCCTGGGTATCGAGTTACACAATCATGTGGGGTCTGAAGATATCTTTTCCCAGTTTCCAGGACTTTTTGATGAAGGAATTTGGGTCTACAATGGTCCACCAGTGAATATTCCCATACTTCCAGATGCAGCTCCAATTTTTTTAAAGGCCAGGTCAGTTCCATTCTCTTTACGGGAAAATGTGGAGAAGGAATTGCATCGTCAAGAGGCTTCTGGTATCATCGAGAGGGTTCAGTTTTCAAGTTGGGCAACTCCCATTGTTCCAGTTTTGAAGAGAAATGGCCAGATGAGATTATGTGGGTATTATTCGGCCACAATTAACAAAGTTTTACAAAAACTGTCTTACCCACTGCCAACGACCTATGAGGTTTTCAGTAAACTTTCGGGTTGTACTATTTTTTCTAAATTAGACTTGTCTTACGCCTATTTGCAACTCAGGGTGGATGAACAGTCAGCTGATCTTTTGACTTTGAACACGCCTAAAGGGTTGTATAGAGTCAGAAGATTTCCTTTTGGTATAGCGGCAGCTCCGGCTATTTTTCAACGCACGATGGATGTTGTGCTGGCTGACATTCCTGGGGTTGCAACTTTGCTCGATGATGTCATTGTTGGGGGATCGAGTTCCACTGAACACTCTAAATGTTTGTGTCAGGTGCTTGAGCATCTTCAGAAAGCTGGATTAAAGTTGAATCGGACCAAGTGTCACATCGGAGCAAAGTCAGTTAAATTCTTGGAATTTCAAGTTGACAGATCTGGTATCCATCCAACAGATGATAAAATTTTGGCGATCAAAAATGCACCTGCTCCCCAAAATAAGAAAGAGCTACAGTCATTTTTAGGGTTATATAATTTTTATGAGAGGTTTTTGCCACAGAAGTCGACGATTTTGGAACCTTTGCACAGACTTTTGGACCAGGGCAGTGCATGGAAGTGGTGTGGACCACAGGAAAAGGCATTCCAGAAGGTGAAAGATTTGCTGAGGTCCGATGCAGTTTTGGTACACTATGACCCTGAGAAGCCTTTGGTTTTGGTCTGCGATGCTTCACCTTATGGAGTAGGAGCTGTTTTATCACACGTTATGGAGGACGGTGTGGAATTGCCGGTTGCCTACGGATCCAGAACCTTGCGAATGCCTGAGAGGAACTATGCCCAGATTGATCGAGAAGCTTTGGCAATTATATTTGGAGTGCAGAAGTTTCATCAGTTTTTGGCAGGGCGATCTTTCACTATCTTGACTGACCATAAACCGCTCTTGGGACTTTTTAAACCAAATTCGGTCATGCCTGTGATGATTTCTCCAAGAACGTTACGGTGGAAACTTATGCTGCAGGGTTACAACTATGAGTTGCGACATCGTTCAGACAATAAAATGGGTAACACTGATGCACTGAGCCGCTTGCCAGTTGACGCTTCTGAGTCAGGTTTCCCAGACCCAGCTGATGTTCTGATGTTTGAAGTGCCTGAAAGGGAGAGTCTTCTGACGGCCAAGGATATTGCACGTGCAACCCAGAATGATCCAGAGTTGTCGCGGGTCAAATTTTGGATACTATAGTAAAAGCTCAACTAACCGGCATGCTTGGGAAATGCCGATTGCCGGATACTTGAGCGCTACAAAATCTGTCATGAAAGAAGGGGGGAGGAGCATCGACGTACATATTAAACAGGAAAATGGTTTTTAGGCTATTTTCCTGCCATTAGGAAGTTGATCAAATAACTCTTATTATTATTATTAAATTTGCATTTGATAAAGTTATTCTTTCCAAATAAAAAATAAAAGTAAACAAATTTCTATATTTATTTATTAATCTTTTATAAAGTTGTATTATTTATAATTTGACATCTCCCCTTTCCGGAAAAAGCACATGGAAGCTTGGAAAATTAACTTTGGTATGATTCACTTGTGTTACCTCAACTAACCTCACAGTAATAATGAATCTTTTCTGTATAGCTAAAAACGTTATCAGATGTAAACTGATAACGCCCGACTTCTCCGATCACGATAAAAACAAACTACACTCATTAGCTTTTTTTATTTTTCCTCTTGGAGTGGCTCAGATAGTGGAGTCTTTTTTTTTGGGGGGGGGGGGGGGTGGGGATTTCTAAATTTCTGAAAACTCATTGTATGTTAATAAAAATTAGGTAAATGGCCTAATTTATTATTATTTGAATTCGGGGAAAATTTGAGCACTTTGGATAAAGAAACTGAAAATACAATAAATGTAATAAAAAATTAATTAAATCTATTGTATTTCAAATTATGGTGCTAAAACACCAAACGTTCTACATTATCAGTAGACAGGGCATTTCTTTTACTACTATAAATTTGGCCTGCCTCTGAAAATATACGTTCAGAATAAACAGTGGTTGAAGGTACACATAAGAATTTTTTTGCATGATTGCACATAACCGGAAAAGTCCCCCGCCTCCCATGCAATTGGAGTGTCAGTTTTACATAAGTCTTCTGTTAAGAAAGCCTGTATCTCTTTTTGTACCTCTCTTTTTATTTTTAATCAAAAGAAAATAAGGTACAGTTACAAAATAAATATGAAATGTTTTGCACTATTCAATGACTTGTTACAGTAACCAATAAACATTTTTATTTTTGATAGACAGATTTCAGGTATCGGAATAAATTGGAGGTTTGAAGAATGTTTTAATTTTATATTGGTTAATAATTGTACTTGTTATGTGTCAATTCTCCTTTTTTTGCTACTGTTTTGAATTGTCAAAAATTGTCTTTAAAAGGTGCTCAAATAAATTTCAAATTTAATTAGTTAACTTATATATACTATATATGTATATTATATATATGTACACACAGGTATATATATATGTACACCTAAGCTCACATTATATGCACATCAGTGTTTTTTTTTTCTTATTACATAACTTCTCGGTATTCGGCCGAGTAGTCAGTGGCCGAGTACTCGGTACTCAGCCAAAGTACTACTCGGTATACCACTAGTGGTGAGTAAAATGATGTATTTCCCCAACTTTGGGTATGTACACTTTTAACAGCAGGTTCTATCCATTTTGTCCAATCAGAATGTATGATCAGAATATAGTGTTATGTATCTTAAAAGATATTGTCGAGCTTAAATAGAAATATTCACCGTCGTAGAGGTGTGCAGATTACTATGTAATATGAGATAATACAGTTTAGAACATCACACATTCTATTCTACAACAACTAAAGTTTCAGATAACATTGGCTCTACAGGTAATAAATATCAAGAGGTGTGAATAACGTGGATGATGCCACAAAATTCTTTATAGCATCAGTCACAGTTAAATACCAGTAGTGGATGCAATTGTTTTTTTCCTTGTTGCCCATTTTGTGAAATTTATAATAATTTTTGTGAAAAATATCATTTTGTAATGAGTGATGAAATCCAGTTACTCATATTCGAACCAATCACTTATTAAATAACTATTGAAGTCCTTCTGCTGAAGTTTTCCTTTTCAGTTAACTTGTTTTGTTTGTTAATTACACATTTTAAAATTTAACAAAATTAAAAATAATTTATAAAAAGTATGTTTTTACGAAATTGAATTTTGTGAAGGGGCCTGTTTTATTAAATGGCCCTAAATAGGTCCCAAAATTTGCTGGATCGACCGCTGAATAGATTGCTATGACATATTTTAATACAAATAATAAATATTCAATAAATTAAGCTAACAAAGATGAGTAAACAGACTGAATCATCTAATCATTCAGTACAAAGTTTGGGTGTAAAGCTGGAATTTAAAATTTCAGAGTTACAAGGAAGAATTTAAAGACAAAATTATTTCTAAGACATGTAGTGTTGTACTATATGGTATACTGTTTACAGTACTTATAAAGAGCAAAATCTGATTTTCTGGTACTGCAATTTTAAATGTGTAGTTTTATAACAAGTAATTTTTTCCAAATTTTTTCAAGGAAGTTTAAAATTTTTGTAATTTTTTCTCAGAATTTTCCTCAGGAATTGTACATTTCCCTGACTTTTTCAGTCTGTATAAATTTCCCTGGCTTTTCTAGGTGACTAGAGGCCGTGTTTCAACAGCAGTTTATTCATTTTACTGAACCACGTAAACTGGAAACTAAAAAAAAACAAAAAAAAAACTAGAAAATGTCAGCCGATAAACATTGATGTTTGTTCCATCACCTTTCCCGCCCTCCCACACTTTAAATGGCACATCTCTAATTCAAGACAGATGTTTTCCTTTCACACACTTTCATTAAACTTAACTTAGTTCATTTCATGTAAAGATGGGATCCTCACTCAATTCCACATGTGCTACAGTTGTGATAACCATAAAATATTTTTATGTTTTCAGAAATTCATTTCTAATTTATAGATTCATTTTGGTATTTTATAGCACAGGGGCCTTGACGTGATAAAGAGAATGGCTAAAATTCCATACTCGGGTGCATTCGGCAATTTTTTTTTTATTGCCAAATTTAACATTTTGGCTAAAATTATTTTTTCAAAACATAAAGTACATTTAACGTTAACTTTTACATTTTCCAGCAAAGAATCCACAACATGACACATTATCTTTTAACCGAACAAAATATCAGAAACAAAGAACATTCAACAAAAATAAAAAACTTTTACTGATTCATCAAAAGCAACTCACAATGTGCTTGAGCAACTTCAGCTATGGAGTAAGTACCCAAGACATCAACATGTTCAAAATAACCTTAAAAAAACAAAACACTAAAAACCAATGATAAAAACCTTTAATTTCATCTTTGCTCCTTTACTTTAAAAAAAAAAAAAATATTCAAAACAAAATCTCATTACTTTTACTTAGGATTACGTCAAAACAAAGCTCCTGATACGAAAACCTTACATTACCATAATGAAATAAAAATTGCCTACCCTTGGTGACAAAAAAAAAAAAAAAAAAAAAAAAAAAAAAATGTATATCACCGAATGTACCCAAATATGGAAGTTTTCCCGAGCCTTAGTGAGAAAAGAAATTTTGCAACATCACTTGCAGAAGAATGATTTTCTTGCAATCTATTCACTGCTTTCTATGCACTCGCAATTAAAAAAAAAATATTTAAATAAATTATAATAAATAAGGACTTTACATTATATACTCAAATATGAAAACAAAAACAATAAGTTGCTATGCAACATACACTTTATTTCAAGATTTTAAACAAAGATATTAAATTTAAAATTACAAGAAAAAAAAAATATATACTTGAATTTTCGATTTCACTTTAAAACCATCGTCAGGAGTTAATTTTCTAAAATGCAAATCACAAAAAATTATTTACATGTTACATAATCGAAGACATATCGATATCAAACTGAAAGCAGTAACAGAAATTTTATAAAAATATTTAAAATAACCTCAGTGCACCATCTGTTATCCGAAAGTGAATTAAAACAAAATTACTGGAAATATTATGCAAAAACTAAAGTTCTTTCAAAATACTGACCCAAACTTCTGGAACAGTGAATGAAAGAGTGTCGTTACATATTCCTTGACTTCTTAAAACAAATCTGTAAAGGTGATCGGAAAACTGTATTAAATGGATGGTCTTGTTTTTAAAGAATCCTGGTATTGTAGAAGTCAATAAATGAAATACTTCCTTTAAAGAAATTTCTTGATGATGCAATTGAAAGTTTATTGTATTCTAAATTATTTTTATGACCGTTTAAAGAAACGATGCTTTGTTTACCCAGTATATGAAGAATCTGTAACATCAGTAATTTTAAAGGGCATTTCATAAATTCCAGAGAAAAATGTAGGTGGAACAGGATAAATTTTTCTACTCATATTATTAACAAAATTCTTGCAAATATGCATAGTATTTCGAGTAATTTTGTTCTAATTCATTTTCGAATAAGAGAGGTTATTTAAAATGTTTTTTATGAAATTTCTGTTACTTCTTTCACAGTTTGAATTATGCCTTCCATTACGTAACATCAAGTAATGTTTTGCCGATTTGTATTTTAGAAAATTAACTCCTGATGATGGTTTTTAAAAATAACTGAAACATTGAGTATATATATATATATATTTTTTTTTGTGATTTTAACTTTTGCATCAAAGCACATGTTTACAATAATTGTTTTTGCTTTCACATTATATAATTTATTTATTATAAAGAAGCCATTTATCTATTTTTTCATATAAACAGAAGCAATTAGAGCAGTAGACTTCCTAAAATCCACTGTAATCTGTCAATACTTAAAATCTGCACATTTTTTCACAAGTAAACTGTGAAACAGATTTAAGATTTTGGTGAAAAATTTAAGATTTTTTAAATTTTTATTTCATTGTGTACACATTTTAATATGCAATTATGGTTAATTATGATTTAACTTGTGATATCTCCTGTGATATCTGTCCCTATTTCCTGAACGAAGCATGAATTTATTTCTGAAAAAATTCAAATAGAAGAGGTGATTTCAGTGACAATCACAATCTCTTTAACAAATACATTTATGTATTAATCTTTTAATAGCTTTTTTGATTATTAAATGTGGCTGAACATGCAATAAAATTTTGTTACACATTTTAAGATTTTCATGTAAATTATTAGTGTACCTTTATGATAAAGTGAAAAAAATTCATGATTTTTTTTAAATAAAAAAAAATCAATTTTTTAAAATTTAAATCAGATTTTTTTTTAAATTTAAATCAGATTTTTATAATTGTTTTTTTCGAAGCGTTCAAATACTGAATAGTCATCAAGAGCTTTAGTTTTCCAAAAAAATTAAACCTCTAATTGTTAACATAATCTATGTTTTTACACTTTAATTAATTAAATTATAATTATTAGTAATTACATAAATTATAAAAACTGCAAATTAATAATTTCATTAGTTAGTATCACACAACTTTATATATGAAAGGATAAAAAGCCTTAAAATTCCAAATTTAAATTAAAATCCTAAGTTTCTTTCTCCTAACTTTAAATCTATATCTAAAACCAGTTTTACCCCTTGTAACTTTGTTTCCCAGCAATACATCTTATTACTTTCAGATATCATAATCATTTTTGTGTAGACAGTTTTTATTTTACTGAGAACGTTTTCAAGTATTTCTTTTTATAAATAGAATTTTCTGCAAATGCTTATTCATTTATATATTTTTGTGTATAGCTGAATGTCATATTTTATATTATGTTATATTTTAATATTTGAGTTTTGAATTTTTAGTATTTTTATCCAATATATATATTTTTTTTAATAATAAATCCCATTACATATTAAAGCGCCCAAGTGAGTTGGCAGCCCCAACCACCTTTAAGAGACAAAATGGAAGGTCCCATCCTTACTATTTCATAAATACACAATATGAGCAGGTATTTAACCCCTGTCACTTTTGGAAAACAGGTGAAGGACCCGCCCCCACCATATTCAAAATATTTCCCATAATTCAATCATTGGTTTAGACATGACCTTGGTAACCCCACTTTAACCGTGGTAAATCCAATAGTGCCCAAATCCACACATACAATTGTTAAAGATGACCATGGTTTCACCCCATTAAGTCTTTAAGAAATATTTTTATTTTAAGTAACTTCCACCGAAAACAACCCTCCACAGACAAAAGGGATTCAGTGGCCTGTGCAATCTGAGTAAATCTGGCAACTGTTGATAAAATAAATGTCCGGACAATAAAAGCTAGCTAACAAAAATTTGTCAACGGGTTGCCATGCACTTAGAAATCTGTGTCATAATCCTATTTGTTTGAACCAGGGTCTATTATTTTATTAAATTTTTTTTTGTTTGTTTTATTTAGTTTTTTTTCTGTTTTATTTATTTATTTATTTTTTTCCTTAGCCAGTAGTAAAACACTTAAAAATTAAAAGATTTTTACTATTTGCGTAAATACTAGCAAGGAAAACTCAGAACGTTCTGGCCTTCATCTTGAGGAAAAATGTTCTTTGATTTTATTTTACTTGCATAAAATAGGAAATTTTTATGAGCTAACAGTGAGATGTAGATGTAGTTTATTAAATTGTGACTTGGATTTATTAATGCCACTGAGAGAAATAAATACCTCAGTCTGCAAAATAGTAAATACCTTTGGTTACCAGTGAATTGCATCTCCATCTTCACTCAAAAAAAAAATAACTTCATGCTCATTTTTCTTTTTTTTAATTTTTGCTAAAACCTTCAATAGTTTAGGATTTGCTAAAACCTTCAACGGTTTAGGATAAATACTACTTACCTTGCAAGTAGTCTCCCATGTAAATAGACTTTAATGTAGTATTTTTCTTTATTTTCATACTTATTTCAATATTTTTATTTCAACATATTTTTAATATTTTCACATTTTGAAATAAAAAGTGAAGAAATGTTCAACTTTTTCATAGGTTCACATTTGTAAGTATTTCTCTGAGTTGAAGATGTTTATATTTTGCTGTACATTATTTTTCTTTTGAATACTATTTACATATTTTGAAAATAGGTGTGGAAATATTTTCAAATTTTTCATGTTTTCAAATATTTTTATTATATTGTGTGTTCTTTATAATTATGTAAAAAAAAAAAAAAAATTAAATTACTTTTGAGTTTTCATATAATTATGCGTAGTTTCCAATATTATTATATTTCTGCATAAAAGATGTTTTTAAAGATTTTAATTTTATATAAAAATGGGAAAATTTGTGCTCAAAGACTTTAAATAAAAAAGCACAAACTTACTGACCAGAGGACTTCCACGCAAGAAAATTATGGTCACTACATTAAAATTTATTATTTTATTATTGTATTTTCCCATATAGTATATCAAGTATTATTATTGTTGTTTATTTTTTTTCTCAGCTTTTCTTTATATTTTATGGTATTCTTATATTTTATGTCATTAAATCTTTCAAGTATTATGTAAAGTTTGGTCAGGTTGTCCCAAGAGCCAAATCCTAGACTTAAGATATTTTTACGTAAAAATTTAAAATCTTAATTTTTTCCTTAAAGTTTACAGTTCAAATTTTAAATTTTAAATATATTTTCCAGCAGCAAAATTCAGTCCTCATATCTTAGCAAACTTAACTTTAACGATACATTTAATTTAAATTTACCTTTAGATTTAACTTTAACATTATATTTACTTTAAATTTTACTTTAGATTTAACTTTAAGTCTGTAAACCTTAGTCTGTAGCGTTGCCCAATTAAATTCTTTCTTATCTAATTTTATATTCACCATTTTCTGGGGTGAGTCCCCCCAGATTTGCAGGCGAATCTGGTGGACCTCTTCTGGGAGGGGGGAGGGGGATATGAAAGGATAAAAATCCTTAAAATTCCAAATTTAAATTAAAATCCGAAGTTTCTTTCTCCTAACTTTAAATCTATATCTAAAACCAGTTTTACCCCTTGTAACTTTGTTTCCCAGCAATACATCTTATTACTTTCAGATATAACTTTCGGACGATCTTTAAGAGTAAAAATGCTGACGTACGGAATAGTCTCATTCAGTTGTGCTTAGCCGATTCCCGGGTCGGCCAAGCCCAGGTCTTGCATCCGAGCCTGGACAATCAATCAAAAGCTAATCAGCCAATTAAAGAAATGTTCCTCCCAAATTTACAACTATGCCATCTGCTGGAAAATATGATAAACAATAAGATATTAGCTAAAACCCGCGCCAAAAACGAGAGATCTTGCCTTTTTGAGATGCCGGCAAAACTCATGTCAATATAGCTCCTAAAGTCAGCGACATAAGTGGCTCGAGGGACCCCCGGCCGAACTCGTGAATTAGACTGTAAGATGAGTGGCTAAATAAATGAGTTCAGTCCATCAAGCGGTTCCCGAGTCCCAGTTATTTATTCCACTAGTTCTGCCAACTCCTAGATGTCCTTACATATTAAATACGGCTGTACGGACACCATGCTGGAGAGTGAACGGCCCACGACTCCCTCTATAGGTTCTGGAGCGCTCCCAAAATCGTTACATATATACTAATTATATTTTGTAATAATTATGTAAAACTATATTAAATGCTAGTGATATTTAATATTTATTAAAATTATTAGTATTGCATTTAATATTAAATTTTGAACACTGCTTAAAATTATTAAACAATTAACTCTCTAATTAGGAACACACTATACATTTTTATGTTTTACTTACTAAAGTGATAATAATGTAGTATTCATTTTAGAAAAAAAAAGGGACAGGATGCCAGTTCCAAAAAAGGGCACCATTTCATGAGGAAATATATTAGTAATATGTTTAGTAATGATATAAGAAAAAAAAAGTACATATTTTTTTAGTATGATAAATAAAAAGTCATTAATTTCAATAATTTTATAAATTACAAATTAAAAAATACAATTAACAACATGTTTTAATAATATATTTTTTTTCAAAAGAAATAAAGTTCTATTATTTTTGCAAGGTCTTGGGCACATAGATTTAGAAATACTGCAGAATGAGGAAGTTTTTACAAGAAATATCTGGCTACAAATACAGGTAAATTTCACTATTGTTTTAAAAGGTAGAGTGCATTTTGACAATTTCAAAAGGATCAGAGTGATAAGAAAACTAACAAATATTTTTTGGAGCTTGTTTAGCATTCGTACTTAGAAAAACTACTGTTAATCACCTAAAAATTTTCAATGGTTCAATTTTTCTTTCCTTTTTGAAAAGAAAAAAGTTTTGTTGCCTCTTCAATCAGGGTCGAAACTAGCCTTTTTTGCGCCCGGGGCAAACATGAATTTTGGTGCGCCCCCCCCCCCCCGTTTCTTCCTCAAAGTATATTTACAAAAAGAAGTTTACTAATTTTCTAATGGCCGACTTATTTTTAAATTTAAAATATGTAATTATAAAATATATAATACTGAACTAAGTAAATTGAATGTGACGTTTGTTGCAATTATAGTTTGTTCACATAAAAGAATTTGCATGTATTACCGGCTATTTACAGTGTTTGCTTATACAGTAGAGTTCCGATTATCCGAGTTTCCGCTTTAACCGAGTTATTTTCTTCTGATGGACTGATGGATTTCATTCTTATGAAACAGCCATTATAAATGAAGTGTTAGGTGAAAATGAAAGAGCAGTTGCAAAAAGTTTGAACTCTGATTTTCTAATCAGAATGGGAGAAAAAAAAAATTATGGCCATTTTTTTTTTCCATTCTGACCAGAAAATCAGAGTTCAAACTTTTTGCGACTGTTCTTTCATCTTCACCTAACACTTCATTTATAATGGCTGTTTCATAAAAATGAAATCCATCAGTCCATCAGAAGAAAATGATCGATTCCAAAGGTACAATCTTTCACTTGGTGCCCCTTGGCTCTGGCGCCCGGGGCACATGCCCCCTCTGCCCCTCCTCAGTTTTGGCCCTGTCTTCAATCCTTAATTTATATATATATATATATATATATATATATATATGAGTTACAAAGTAAAAAAAAAAAAAATGCATTGGCTGAATCCCAAAACAGCCGAGACACTTGGCATCGTTCAATTTGGCGAGGCGATAAATGAATTTTTGTGGATACCAGTTCGTTTCGTAAATTCTTTCCATGCCTACATCGGCTTAATGGGATTGGTTGATTTGTTGTGTATTGGAACCTAAAATGCCTACTTAAAAACTTTTATCGACAATTAACTCAGCGGTGTTTTGACAACTCAACTCCGCATGTGTTGAACGTTTGGGAAGACCAACGCATGTTTGGGAAGACATTTTGTAATTGTAAACTTTAAATGACGGCAATGCAAAAGTTTGCTATTGTTAATATTTGTAAATTTTATTTTTTTGCTGTTTTTAGTTGTAAAATTTGAAAAATAAAGTACCTATGTAATTTAGTTTGAAATTGCGAGTATTAGTACATTTTTTTTTTTTTTTTGCTGGAAAGTTAAACGAAGTTTACCGGACGGCTGGAAATTTACAAATTATGGCAATTCAACATTTTTTAGAGTTGGGTTTCAAGAAAGGAGATGTGTGTTAAGGTATGTTAATAATTTTATGGATTTTTTGTTATTGTTCTTTATATTAGCCGTTTATTGTATATTTCTCATGTATGCTGGCCTTACGAGTTTTGTATATTTCGATATTGCTACACAACGAGAACTGCTCAATTTTGAGATTGCTATACAGCGAGAACTGCTCAATTTTGAGATTGCTATACAGCGAGAACTGCTGAATTTTGAGATTGCTATACAGCGAGAACTGCTGAATTTTGAGATTGCTATACAGCGAGAACAGCTGAATTTTGAGATTGCTATACAGCGAGAACTGCTGAATTTTGAGATTGCTATACAGCGAGAACTGCTGAATTTTGAGATTGCTATACAGCGAGAACTGCTGAATTTTGAGATTGCTATACAGCGAGAACTGCTGAATTTTGAGATTGCTATACAGCGAGAACTGCTGAATTTTGAGATTGCTATACAGCGAGAACTGCTGAATTTTGAGATTGCTATACAGCGAGAACTGCTGAATTTTGAGATTGCTATACAGCGAAAACTGCTGAATTTTGAGATTGCTATACAGCGAAAACTGCTGAATTTTGAGATTGCTACACAGGGAGAACTGCTGAATGCAGTGATTTTTTTTTCGGTTAATGAACGTGTAGTGTTCATGCAATATTCACTGATTGCTGCTTTAACGAGCTTCCTGCATTTTTCAGATTGCTGTAGAACTAGGTTGCTGTATTCAGTGACATATATATATATATATTATGAACACGAAGCGTTCATACTTTTGTAAATAAGAAATGAATTGTTCAATGTTTACTCTGATATAGGCACGTACTTTAAAATATTAAATAACACCATGATTTTTTGTGAAAGTTGTTGAGAAATGAAAATTTTAATCATTAAATCGTTACTCTGATTTGGAAAGGTACTTCAAAAATTTCACATTTTTCAATAAATTTATGTTGAAATCGTTTGTTTTATTTTGAATCTCATAAAAATATGCTTTCATGTGTTTTCTAAAGCATCGTTATTTATAAATGTTGTATTTCCCATGATTCCAGGATGATAACATAGTAAAAAACAGTCTGGAAGCATCCAGAAAAGTGGACCAATCACGTTAGTTTTCAGGTTGCCACATTTTAGGTTGGCGTATGTGGGGTGTTTGGCGCTTGGCAAAAAAGTCGCCAAATGGGGTGTCTCGCCTGTTTTGGGATTCTGCCAATACATTTATTGAACCTATACCAAAGTAGCTCTTGCTTTGCCATTTTTATACCAATCAGTTCTTCTTCTCTTATACATTCTTTTACAATAACTGTTGAGCAGATGTCATTCTTTCATTCTTCTTTAGCTCCAATATTTACAATAAATTCATTATTGTAAAAGTAGAATGAGAAAATAAGATTCTGGCATTTTTATTCTTTTACTTGTACTAATTTATTATACTTGCTATGCTTATTTTATATAAAAGAATGAATAATTTGATTCCTTAAAGGAAATCCTGGCATTGCAAATTATAATAGTTGAAATATTATTTTCAAATGAATTTGTTTTTATGTCAGATAAAAACTATAGGTTTCTTACAAACTTACTGTACTTAATTTTTTACAATTATCAAGGATTAAGCTTTGAAACAATTATTTAAAGTTCTTTTTTTTTTTGTTTGTTTATTCATAAGTCAATATACCAGTAGAAACCTTCTAAATTATGTTCATCTTCGATTTTAATATTTTTGAATATCATTTTAAACATTTAGAAAATTTCTGATTTTAACCAATGATTTTTTTTTTAAATCAGTTGATTAAAATCATTGACACCCAACTTCATGAGCCAAGTTTCATTGAATAATTCAAGAAAAATTGATCTCATCATTATTATGCATTATTAATCATTTACTTGACATTTATTTTTAATATTAAAAAAAAATAACGTTCATTAGTTTATAAAAATTTATGCACCTTTTTAGTAAACAGATTTTTTATTTTTAGTTATTTTAATGCAAGGTGAATGTGTCATTCCAATCTGAACTCATTTTGACTTTTATGTTTTTCAATTTTATTAGTTTAGTTTATTGCTTTATAATTTTACTTAATTATTTTACTTTATTGTAAGCATTCATTATAATATCAAAGTGCATTATTATATTCAAATTACTGTTTAAAAAATGGGTATTTCTTGATTATCCATTGACCAATTTCACCAAAATATACAAATAGCCAAGAAATCTCAAAACATCAAAGATAGCGGCCATCTGGGAATATAAGGCATCTAAGCCAATAAAAGTACAAACAAAAAGTCGAATAAAATTCACTTCATGACATAACAAACTAATATCAAGTGAATGTGACATTTATGAACATCCATTATTGGCATTTAAACTTATTGTTCAGCAATAGTTTTTTGGTTGACCGGATAATCAAGTAGTACCAAAAAAGGTAAACAAAATAGAGACCAGAAATCCACAAAATTCTAAAATGTGCACAACCTCTGGCCATAAAACTATGTGGATTTAACAGAATCTACTGTATATAAAAAACAAAATATATATATAAATAAGACATTTATACATAAATGCATATATAAACAAGCAAAGTTTATTAAGTGTGTTTACCTGGCTCTTTATACCATTTGGCCACAAATTCTTAGTTTCTGAAACTGAATTAAGAGCTTACTTCACTCAATTGGAAAACCGAAATCCCATTTTACAGTTTAAACGTTGCCACATGGGAGGCGTATCCCAATCATAAAGATTGGCACCTTAAAAGACCAATGATATTTTCTAAGCATGTAATTGACAAACAAAATGGTCACCCCACAGCATAAAAATAGGCTCTCTTTGCCTCCAGGCAAACTGGGGGGTATTTTAGACAACCTGGCCGGGAAAAAGTGATTAGCAGACACGAATGAAGACAGTCTTCCAATTACACCTTCTGAGAAAGCAGATCTCGACGCAGGTTTTTATTATTGAGACCCATTTTGTGGAAAGTAAAAGTTACTTTTGGGAATTTTACTATATTTTTGTGAAAAATAACATTTTGTAATGAAAGTTAAATCCAGTTACTCAAATTTGTACCAAAAACTTCTTTAAATCCTCTTTCTAAAGTTTTTGTTTTTCGCGATCTAGTTTCATTTACAAATTACACATTTTAAAACACTTTTTATGAAAAAGAATTTTACAAAGGGGTCTATTTTATTAAAAGGAATTTTATGCAGGGGCACGTTTTATTAAGTTCATTTTTGTGAAGGGTCCCATTTTATTAAATTTATTCTTGTGAGGAGGCCAGTTTTATTAAATTCATGTTTGTGAAGGGTCCCATTTTATTAAATTTATTTTTGTGAGGAGGCCAGTTTTATTAAATTTATTTTTGTGAAGGGGACTATTTTATTATAGGTCAAAATTGGGAAATTTCATCAGCAGCCACTGGCCGGTAGGACTAATTTTTTAAGTGGCCACTTTCTTTAAACTAGCGGCCACTTTTTTTTATTTCAAAATGCTAAACAGTAAAATTTCTATAAGTATTAACCTAAAACTGAGTAGCCCAAATAAATATGTTAATATAAATATATTGGAAACAAAAAAAAAGTAGAATCCTTGATGAAATGCAAGAAAATTTTATTATTTCCTGGTAAAAAAGTGGCTGCTGATAGACAATTTTTCACTAGCCACTGTTTTTCATTTACTGGCCCTGTGGCCGGTGGCTAGTGCTAATTTTGACCTTTATATTTTATTGAATAGATTTTTGTGAAAGGGCCTTGAATAGGCCCCATTTTCTATCTGGATGGACCCCTGGAAAGTTGTTCTGAAGTCTAAATAGGTTATTCACCAACACATTTTCAAAATCATATGCATATTTTTAAGTGCACGAAATTTACCGATATTCTTATTCAGATATTAAAAAATCAAATACTTTTTCTCTTTTTCTCATGGAGGCAAAAGACTTCTGAAAACAATGTCAAAGTTGGTATTTTGAGTTGGTTTTAAACACAGAAATCAGGAAACGTTTATCATTGGGAAGCAATTCTATTATAATTCCAAATATATTTAATATATATATATAAAACGATATTCGAGTGAACATTAAATGTCAGCAAACTTAAAGTTTTTATGTTAGAATGTATCGGAGAGATTCACGTTGTTGAGGCTCTATTATTTATTTTTTACGTAATTTTTTAACAGCTTTAAAAAATTTAATGAAACAATAAATTTAGAAATTTCCTTTTTCATTGAGGGTGTTATTGACATTTAGTGATAATCTCTATTGAAATTAAAACGTTTGAAATTTGAAACATTACGGTCAATGAGAAAGAATCAAGTACATTTTAATAATGTTGCACCATTTCAAACATAAGAAAATTGATACGTATTTATGAGGTGCAAAGCATTTATTACTCATTTACAGCACCTCACAAACGAATTCCATTACATAATACATAGTCTACTTAGAAAAACTGTTTACAAAATATTTTAATGAAGTTACACTCCTTCAAGTATAATGAAAATGATACACATTACTGTGGTTTCACGCCATAACCATATACCTACTGTAGAATGTGATGTGTGTATCATTTATCGCTCATTTACAGGAACACACAAAATTTATCGGATACAACACAGAAGTACTGTCTATTAGCTGGAAAGTACGGTTTTCGTTATGATACACATTAAGTTACAAAGTTTTATACACTATTGGGTAAGTGTGAAAGCGGAAAGTGGGGGGATACGGTGTGTCATATACAGGGCTGTACAAATGAAATAAAAAATTTTTAGCCTATTGATGAAAATTAATCCAGCCGAAATTTGCCAAAAACGAATTTTCGGCAAAACTCAGATTTTGGGCCGAAAAAGTAAAAAACGGCCTTTGTGCAGATCGATCTCACCTATCCAATGCAAAAAAAAAAAAAAAAAAAATAATAATAATAATAATAATAAAATAAAAAAAAATAAAATAAAATAAAAATATTGAAATGCAAACGAGATATCTTTATAAATTTCTTCTATAGGATTAGCATTAGTGAACGGATATTTTCGCTTGACTAAAGTAGCCTCTTCTCGGTTGCATTTCAATATTTTTAAATGATTTTTTTTTTTCATTGGATAGCTGAGATCAATCTGTACAAAGGCCTTTTTATCTTTTTCGATTTTGTTCAGAAACGTTTTTAATGAGGACACTTTCAATTTCGGAACCATTTTCGAAAGTGAGAACATCCCCACAAAAATTTTGGCAGTCAAAGTGGGAAAAGTAAAAAGCGGCCTTTGTGCAGATTAATCTCAGCTATCCAATGAAAAAAAAAGAATTTAAAAATATTGAAATGCTACCGAGATATCTTTACAAATTTCTTCCTTAGAATTAGCATTAGCAAACGGGTCTTTTCGCTTGACTAAAGTAGCCTCTTCTCGGTTGCATTTCAATATTTTTAAATGATTTTTTTGAATTGGATACCCGAGATCAATCTGTACCAAGGCCGTTTTTTGCTTTTTCGATTTTGTTTACAGATATTTTTATTATTATTTTAATTTATTATTAATTTATAGTAAGGAATAATTTAATTATTATTTTAATTAATTTATTAATAATTAATAATAAGGAATTATTTTATTAATTGAATTCCTGGTTATTCCAGTCAATCTTTCTAAAAAATGAAGATATATTGGTGCTTACCCACATCAAATATGCTGCTCTGTTGTACAAAAATATTTATAACTATCATAATTATAGTAATATCCCTGTTAGCTTGGGCTACAGGCACAGGTAGATTTCAAAGTTAATTCACCAACAATTTTACGGATTAAGGGAGATGTGATTTTTTTCTTATACACACACACATACATTTTTTTTCTTTTTGCCGTAATAGTTGATCTTATCAAAAACTTGTCAATATAAAAGTTTTAGATAATACTAAGAAGATGTATAATAAATTCAAACAGATTTGATATCTTGTGAATTGACGAAGTTATGAATTTTTTTCTTCTTCAACCACTCTTTTTTTTGTAATAGTTGGTCTTATCAAAAACATAACCAAATTTTATGTTTGTCTTCATTATAATGATGAAAATTATGTCGAGTTAATCAATTAATTCTATTTATATCTATAAATTGATTTTTTTTTTTTTTTACTTTAGTCCTTTCTTTCTCTAATTAATAATTTTACATTTTTATAATTTCATGGCTTCATTAAGGAACGTTGTATGGTAGATATTCTTTAGACTATATTGTGTTTTCGTTCGTACGAAACAAAAATTAAGATTCGGTAAAATTTTGAACATTTCTTAAACTTCTGCACTATCAGAACATTAAAAAGTGACGTGGGCTAATTAACCCCGTAATCGGGGCAGGTAGGCCCAGGTGACTTGGTTTCAGTTTGAGCTTCTAAATTAATATTTATAATTAATATTTTCAAGTTATACCATTGTGACTTCTTCCTGAAAATACACTGATAGTGGTAACATAAAAAGAAATTTAAAATGTTGAATTTTATTTAAAAAAAAAAAAAGAAGAAAAAGCGGACCAAGAAAGAAGACTGGCAGAGCATTAACAACTATTTATTTTACATTTTTTTTAACTTATTAAAAACATTAATTTTCTGTCTCGTATGTGATTTTAACATACTCTTATAAATGAGGCGATACATCTTTACTTTTTTGCCAAAAGCTGATTTGTTGTGTCTTTCCAACTTACCTGAATATTTAACAAAAGTGTTACAGAGTCGGCATTCTTATCTTCGTAAAATGCTTCTAAAGACTACTCTTACATTTAGCATTAAGATGCATAAAATTGACACATTTTATAATTCTTAGTAACTTATTAAAAGTGCGTCAAATTTTTCAACTAAAATATCTCGGTTGCATTTCAATATTTTAAAATTGTTATTATTATTATTACTATTATTATTTTGCATTAGATAGCTGTGATAGATCTGCACAAAGGTCGTTTTTTACTTTTTCGACTTTGTTTATTGGAGATATTTTTAGTGAGGACACTTTTATTTTCGAAACCGGTTTCGAAAGTGGATGCATCCCGAAAAAAATAATCTGCAGTCAAAATCGAAAAAGTAAAAAACGGCCTTTGTACAGATCGACCTCAGGTATCCAATGCAAAATAAACTTACAAAAAATATTGAAATGCAACCGAAATATCCTTATAAATTTCTTCCATAGGATTAGCATTCGCGAACGGATGTTTTCGCTCTGAAGTAGCCATATCTCTGTTGCATTTCAAAATTTTTAAATGATTTTTTTTTTTTTTTTTTTTTTTTTTTTTTGCATTGGATAGCTGAAATCGATTTGTACAAAGGCCGTGTTTTGTTTTCGATTTTGTTTACAGATATTTTTAGTGGGGACACTTTCATTTTCGGAACAAGTTTCGAAAGTGAAAACACCACCATAAAAAAATCTGCATTCAAGATCGAAAATGTAAAAAACGGTATTTATGCAGGTCGATCTCAACTATCCAATGCAAAAAAAAAATAATTTAAAAATATTGAAATGCAACCGAGATATCTTTATAAATTTCATCTATAGGATTAGTATTAGCGAACGGTTCTTTTTGCTTGACTAAAGTGGCCTCCCCATAAAAAATTATGCAATCAAGATCGAAAATGTAAAAAACAGCCTTTGTACAGATCGATATCAGCTATCGAATGTAAAAAAATAAATAAATAAATAATAAAAAAAAATAAAACTATAGAAATGCAACCGAGATATTTTTTATAAATTTCTTCGATAGAATAAACATTAGCGAACGGGTTTTTTCGCTTAACTGAAGTACCTCCCTATAAAAAATTTTGCAATTAAGATCAAAAATGTAAAAACGGTCTTTGTACAGATTCCTCTCAGCTATCCAATGCAAAAAAAAATCATTTAAAAATATTGAAATGCAACCGAGATATCTTTATAAGTTTATTCTATAGGATTAGCATTAGCGAACGGGTCATTTCGCTTGTCTAAAGTAGCCTTCCCATGAAAAATTCTGCAATCAAGATCGAAAATGTAAAAAACGGCCTTTGTACAGATCGATCTCAGCTATCCAATGTAAAAAAAAATCATTTAACAATATTGAAATGCATTAGATATATCTTTATAAATTTCTTCTACAGGATTAGCATTAGCAAACGGTCTTTTCGGTAGACTAAAATAGCCTCTGCTCTGTTGCATTTCAATATTTTTAAATGATTTTTTTGCATTGGATAGCTGAGATCGATCTGTACAAAGGCCGTTTTTTTGTTTTTTCGATTTTGTTTACAGATATTTTTAATGAGGACACTTTCATTTTCGGAACAGGTGCGAAAGTGAAAACACCCCCATAAAAAATTCTGCACTCAAAAGGGCCTTTCTACGGATAGATCTCAGCTATTCAATGCAAAAAATAATAATTTAAAAATATTGAAATGCAACCGAGATATCTTTATAAATTTCTTCCATAGGATTAGCATATGCGAACGGGTTTTTTCCCTTGACTAAAGTAGCCTCCCCACACAAAATTCTGCAATCAAGATCGAAAATGTAAAAAACGGTATTTGTACAGATTGATTTCAGCTATCCAATGCAAAAAAAAAAAAAAAGAAAGAAAGAAAGAAAAGAAAATTAAATATATAGAAACGCTACCGAGATACTTTTTATAAATTTCTTCTATAGAATAAACATTAGCGAATGGGTCTTTTCGCTTGATTAAAGTAGCTTCCCTATAAAAAATTCTGCAATTAAGAGCAAAAATGTAAAAAACGGTCTTATTACAGATTCATCTCAGCTATCCAATACAAAAAAAATCATTTAAAAATATTGAAATGCAACCGAGATATCTTTATAAATTCCATCTACAGGATTAGTATTAGCGAACGGTTTTTTTCTCTTGACTAATGTAGCCTCCCCATAAAAAATACAGCAATCAGGATAGAAAATGTAAAAAAACGGCCTTTGTACAGATTGATCTCAGCTATCCAATGCAATAAAAATCATTTTAAAATATTGAAATGCAACCGAGATATCTTTATAAGTTTCTTCTATAGGATTAGTATTAGCGAACGGGTCTTTTCGCTTGACTAAAGTAGCCTCCCCATAAAAAATTCTGCAATCGAGATTGAAAACGTAAAAAACGGTCTTTGTACAGATCAATCTCAGCTGTTCAAATAAAAATCACCTAAAAATATTGAAATGCAACCCAGATATCTTTATAAATTTCCTCCATGGAATTAGCTTTAGCGAGCGGGTCTATTCTTATGACTGAAGTAGCCCCTTAGCACTGCTGATTTGAATTGCAACAAAATATGCTTATTATTTAATCAAAATGATTATAATAAATTTAAAAATTATTAGATTGCCTTTCAAAAGGGAAAAAATAAAATAAATGCAAAACAACATATACAGTAAGCAGAAATATATCCTCTGTGTATGCTGATTTCACAGCAACAGAAGGTTGGGTTGGGCTGATTTTTGACGGCTGATTATCTACTTGAGAGATATGGACCCGAAGGGGAAGTGCCCTTCGTGGGGGTATTTCTAAGGGAACCCAACCCGTATTAAAGCATATAAATCCAAGGTTTGAAGAAAATTACGAAAACTCCGAATGATTAGACCGACGGGTGCGATTGGGGTCGAAACCAGCACCTCCCGTTTACCAGCTTCGACAGCACAACCTCTCGGCCAGTGGTGGGGCCCGAAATTTTCGGTATAACACTCAAAGAAATCTTTCTTTCAGACACACTCCTGAGTTTTAAAGTAGTGTAATTTAATAATGAAACTGTACTGTAGTTATCTTTTAGTTTACTATATAAAACACATGTTTAATATTTGTGAAAGAAACAAAATCTGCAAGAATTACCTTATCAATTATAAAAAAATATATAGAAAATTTAAATACAAATATATTTTTTCGCCGCATATATGTATTCATTTTTAATGACACTAGTCAATTATTATTTTTTCTCTTCCCCCCACCCCCCACCCCTGTCGAGTGCGAATGACATATTTCTATTGAATGAGAGACTTTTGCCTTTTGACGTTTATGGAATAAAAAAAAAATCTATCCGGCATTATACTTCAGAAGTGAGAAAGAAAAAAAAAAGATTATATATCTGTTTTAATTCCTAATCAATAATATTTTTAAAATTTATTTTTGGAACAGGTTTCAAAATGAAAACACCCTATAAAATATTCTGCAGTCAGGATCGAAAAAGTAAAAAGCGGCGTTTGTACAAATTGATCTCAGCTATCCAATGCAAAAAAAAAAAAAAAAAATCATTTGAAAATTTTGAAATGCAACCGATATATCTATATTATAAAGGACAAACATATCTGTGTGTAACGCATACATCATTCTGCGAATGGCAACACTTTGAAATTTGAAATAAAAATTCGGTTTTGCAATTTTCGCTACTGCAAAATTTTAAACTTCTAAACATACCACATTTTAAATGTTTACACCGTCGTATGCAGAAAAAAATGCACTTTTAAATGCAATTTGTTTGAAAGCTGTACCTCAATTTATTTTGATATTAATTTTTTTATAGTTTTTAATACCAATTTTCTAATCGTGGCAACAGAAGTACTTCATTTCTATTAAAAGTGGTTTAGTTATCTTTATTCATTATATTCTTACTGATGCCATTTTCTCATTACAATTAAAAATATATTTTTTAAAAATTTGAACAGAAAATGACGTTACGCTTTAAAAAAGACACAATTTCCCTGATGATGCTGTTATATTTCACTATTTTTCATTTCGCTGACTTTGAGTTTGGGACAATAGGCAAAATATTTCAGCGACTGAAAATGACGTCATATTTAAAAGAAACCGATAATTTTATTTGATAAAACGAGATATTTCCCCATGAATACGTCTAAAAGTTATAAATCTCTGGAATTTTTACGCGCAGGTACAGAGATTGCTATAAGACCTCAAATCACGAGTGGGAATTTTAACATGGCAAGTTATAATAGTTGACAAACGTGACTTAAAGCTTGAAAATATATTTATCAATAACCTATTGCGCCTTAAAATGTTTTTAAATGGTTAATATTGATGTGAAATGTTGAAAATGACTTGATTTGTTTAGATTTAAAGGGGGGGGGGGGAATTCTATGATTATGTCAAGGTGAAATCCTTTTTGCTGATTTTCTCATTCCGTAATACCAAGCATCAATTGATAACTTAATCAAAATTACTTACCTTGATTATATGTTACTGATTACGTATATGAATAAAATTTAATTTTCCAATAATTTAAACAGTTGAAGTTCATGAAAAAAGTATTTTGTTAATCTTAGATTAAAAATATGCCTTTGGAGAGTTAAATTAACAAGTGTAAGATGGATTTTTTATTGTAATTATTGTTGTCGATGTATTATAAATTTGATGCAACAGTTCCTTAGTAAACATTTTCTTTCGTCGAAATTCGACGGGTTCCACCTCGTTCCTAAATTTCTTCTAAAGGATTAGCATTAGCGAACAGTTCTTTTTTTTAGACTAAAGTAGCCTCTTCTCTATCGCATTTCAATATTTTTAAATGATTTTTTTTTTGCTTTGGATAGCTGAGATTGATCTGTACAAAGGCCTTTACTTGCTTTTTCGACTTTGTTTACAGATATTTTTAGTGAGGACACTTTAATTTTCAGAACCAGTTTCGAAAGTAAAAGTATCCCCATAATACACTCTACAATCAAGATCGAAAAAGTAAAAAATGACCTTTGTACAGATTGATCTCAGCTATCCAATTAAAAAAAAAATATTTAAAAATATAGAATTCAACCAGGGGCGGATCCAGAGAATCGTTTTTTTTTGGGGGGGGGGGGGGCGGTCCCGAGTGACATATAATCAACGTAGTCATAATTTCTGTTGCTCAGATCATTCCTTGCAGTTAATTTTTAAATGAATATGAAATAATTAATGCAATTTGAAAATTTTACAGACTTTCGATTATCCGACGTCCGATTAACCGAAACACTCGGTTATCCAACACTCTTATTATATAATACCGCCCTCTCAAAATATGGTTTATTGTTACTTATTAGGTCGTAAAATTAAAAACGTTATAACAGAATTTATTTATTAAATGCCTTATTTTCTTCTTTTTCTTTTTACTCTTGTATTATGGTAATTATTTATCTTATTTTTTGTTCTTTTAGTTATAGTGAACAACATTAATAACACAAGCCTGCGATGATTGTGTTTTTTAACTTTTGGTAATTGATTTTGATGTATTTTTTAGCACTGGATACGAAAATTACCTTCATTTTTAACCATCACGTCACGATTTTCGCAAATCGTAAATTTCAAAGTTAAAAAGTAAAACTAGAAAACAGGAATTCTGCTTTTCAGAATTTAGTGTCGCCCCCGATGACAAAAAAATATATGTATATAAATATAGATACAGTAGAGTCCCGATTATCCGAGTTAATCGAACTTATACCTTTGGAATGGATCATTTTCTTCTGATGGACTGATGGCTTCCATTATTATGAAACAGTCGTTATAAATGAAGTGTTATGTGAAGATGAAAGAGCAGTCGTAAAAAGTTAGAACTCTGATTTTCTGGTCAGAATGGGCGGGAAAATGGCTATAATTTTTTTTGGAAAAAAAAATGGAAGCCATCAGTCCATCAGAAGAAAATAACTCTGTGAAAGCGAAAACTCCGATAATCGGGGCTCTACTGTAGTTCAGTTTTAAGACTTATAACATGCGATTTTATTTTACATAAAGTGACGCCATCCACATCCGCTGAAGAATTCATCATTTGCGATCCAGTGTTAAACAACATCTACAGTAAAGTACGCTTAAGACGACACACACACACACACAAAAAAAAAGAGATTTCGTCATTCAAAAAACTCGACAAAAAATCGGCCATCTAAAGATTCACAAGCCTTCATTTGTTTGTATTATCATTATAGATATTTAAAATGAAATTTAGTTTCTAAAAGCTCCCTGTTTTATCAGAAATCTTTCATTTATATTTTTTGAAAATAGCACGTATTTTAACTTTTTTTTTCAGTATTTATGGGAAAATGACAACAAAAAGATATAATTGCTATTTTTCTTTCACTTTCTACAGAAATGGAGTTCTTCCGTTGCCAATATTAAGCAAATGGCTCTAAAAACTACAAAAAGAAATTAATATTTCAAAAATAAATGGAGATGCAGTTTTCAAACAAATTGCATTATAAAGTATTTTTTTTCGAATATGAGGGTATAAACATTGAAAATGTGCGATCCTTAGAAGTTTAAAAAATTGCTATAGAGTATTTAATCGTACTGCTTTGTTTCACGGCTGGCTTCTGTAAGGTAACGTTATTTTTTGGAGATGTCACAAAATAAGCTCGGAGAAAGAAATAGCATACCGTACCGGGGGCTAAAAATAGCGAAAATCTCTCAAAGCAATTTGTAAGTACAGCAACAAAAGAAGGTAAATATTTTAAATACATCTGCCACAAATTTCCCAGCTTTATCAACCGCCAAAATAAAAGAGGATACCGAGATGAACCCCATAGAGAAGATTAAAAGAAAAGTGCGAAGCAGAGCATGAGCGGTTCAAAGAAACTTCCACGCATGGAATAAAATTATAAGGATTTTAAATACACAATATTTTACATGTTTAACTGTAAAAACCCATGGTATAAGCAAAAAAATGAATAAGTTATTATGAAAAAAAGTTACGTCTATTTTACAGCAGCAGATTTTCGCAATATTTCGACTATTTAAAAATTTGCGATTTGTGAAAAATCCTGACGTGATCGTATGGTAAAAAATGAAGGTCATTTTTGGATTCAGCACTAAAAAATACATATAAGAACCAATTACCGTAGCTGAAAAACATAACAATCAATGGTCGATCGGAGAGGTCGCCCCCTCATGATATAAATCCAAGGCTTTTAACGGCAGTTTTCGCGGAACACACAGACAAGCAAACGAAAACCAAACACTTTTCGCGTATCAATGGTAAACCTCTCTGACGTTTCGGCAATTAGTGAACAAAATAGGATTATGTCCAGTCAAAAGGCATATGGCGACATAATTTTTGACACTATGGGTTGAGGTGGGGGACGATGCCACTTCGTGTACCTTTTGTTGAATCTCTACAACATAAATTGACAATGTTATGCGGATCCCTTTAAAGTGTTGAAACTTTTTCGTTCATTCAAAGAAGCTACAATTCTAATTTCTGTATAACAATATTTTTGAGGAGTGTTTTATTGTTTGAGAAAAGAATGGGATTCATACAATTTCCAAAGAAAGAAAAACACAAGAAAAACAAAGGTCCTTTGAAAAATTCAAGCATCTTAATGTTTTCTGAAGAAAGCCACTAATGTGTAAAAAATGTACTGTTATTGCCACCCACATTGGTAAATTTTAAGGGTATTTGATGAATGAACAAAAGAGGATTATATCCTAATCCCAGTCAGTTAAAAAGATTATGGTGTGTTGATTTTTTATAAACCAACTTGGTAAATTTGTTCTTATCTTCTTTGCCCCGACCGAACACCCCCCCCCCCCCTTCGTAGATGCGCACCTACTCTTCCCTGTGCTAATTGTGCGTTTTTTCAGCGGCCCTTTGACGAAATTTGTGTGTTTTCAGCGATTCTTTGGCGAAATTTGCGTATTTTTTTCGCAATTCTTAGAAGAAATTAGCCTTTTTTCAGAGATCTGTTGATGAAATTAGCGTTTTTTGCACGATTCTTTCGCGAAATTAGCGTTTTTCTGCAATTCTTTGTCGAAATTGGCGTTTTTTTCTGTAATCCTTTGACGAAATTTGCGTTTTTTTCTGCGATCTTTTGACGAAATGCGCGTTTTTTTCGTGGTCCTTTCATGAAATGCGCGATTTTTTGACGAAAATCGCATTTTTTCCGCGCTTTTTTGACAAAATTCGTGTTTTTTCGCGATCTTTTGACGAAATTTGCGTTTTTTCTCGATCATTTTACGAAATTACCGTTTTTCGTGCGATTTTTTGACGAAATTCGCATTTTTTGCGACCCTTTCACCTGCGATTTCACCAACAATTCATGAAATTGTTTTTTTTTCGGAGACCATTTGTCGAAATTCGCGATAATCGTTGGATTTGGGGGGGGGGGGGCATCGCCCCCCCCCCCCCGTGGATCCGCGCCTGAATTCAACCGAGATAATTTTTATAAATTTCTTCTATAGAATAAACATTAACGAATGGGACTTTTCGCTTGACTAAAGTAGTCTCCCTATAAAAAATTCTGCAATTAAGAGCAAAAATGTAAAAAACGGTATTTGTACAGATTCATCTCAGCTATCCAATACAAAAAAAAAAAAAATCATTTAAAAATATTGAAATGCAACCGAGATATCTTTATAAGTTTCTTCTATAGGATTAGCATAAGCGAATGGTTTTTCGCTTGACTAAAGTAGCCTCTCCATAAAAAGTTCAGCAATCAAGATCGATAATGTAAAAAACGGCTTTTGTACAGATCGATCTCAGATATCCAATGGAAAGAATCATTTAAAAATATTAAAATGCAACCGAGATATCTTTATAAATTTCTTCCATGAGACTAGCTTTAGGGAGCGGGTCTTTTCGCGTGACTGACGTAGCCTGTTCCTGGTTGCATTTCAATATTTTTAAATGATATATATAGATATTTTTTTTGCTTTGGATAGCTGAGATTGATGTGTACAAAAGCCTTTTCTTGCTTTTTCGACTTTGTTTACAGATATTTTTAGTGAGGACACTTTAATTTTCGAAACCGGTTTCGAAAGTAAAAGCATCCCCATAATAAATTCTGCAATCAAGATCGAAAAAGTAAAAAATGACCCTTGCACAGATTGATCTCAACTATCCAATGCAAAAAAAAAAAAAAAAAAAAAAAAAAAAAAAATTAAAAATATAGAAATGCAACCGAGATAATTTTTATAATTTTCTTCTATAGAATAAACATTAGCGAATGGGTCTTTTCGCTTGACTAAAGTAGCCTCCCTATAAAAAATTCTGCAATTAAGAGCAAAAATGTAAAAAACGGTCTTTGTACAGATTCATCTCAGCTATCCAATGCAGAAAAAATCATTTAAAAATATTGAAATGCAACCGAGATATCTTTATGTTTCTTCTATATGATTAGCATTAGCGAACGGGTCATTTCGCTCGACTAAAGTAGACTCCCCATGAAAAATTCTGTAATCAAGATCGAAAATGTAAAAAACGGCCTTTGTACAGATTGATCTCAGCTATCCAATGCAATAAAAATCATTTTAAAATATTGAAATGCAACCGAGATATCTTTATAAATTTCATCTATAGGATTAGTATTAGCGAACGGTTCTTTTCGCTTGACTAATGTAGCCTCCCCATAAAAAATACAGAATCAAGATATAAAATGTAAAAAACAGCCTTTGTACAGATTGATCTCAGCTATCCAATGCAATAAAAATCATTTAAAAATATTGAAATGCAACCGAGATATCTTTATAAGTTTCTTCTATAGGATTAGTATTAGCGAACGGGTCTTTTCGCTTGACTAAAGTAGCCTCCCCATAAAAAATTCTGCAATCAAGATCGAAAACGTAAAAAACGGTCTTTGTACAGATCAATCTCAGCGGTTCAAATAATAAAAAAAAACATTTAAAAATATTGAAATGCAACCCAAATATCTTTATAAATTTCCTCCATGTTATTAGCTTTAGCGAGCGGGTCTATTCTTATGACTGAAGTAGCCCCTTAGCACTGCTGATTTGAATTGCTACAAAATATGCTTATTATTTAATCAAAATGTTTATAATAAATTTAAAAATTATTAGATTGCCTTTCAGAAGGGAAAAAATAAAATAAATGCAAAACAACATATTCAGTAAGCAGAAATATATCATTTGTGTCAGGGTTGTTATGATTTTGTCCGACCCAAAAAACCCGGGTGGGTTTTTTCTGAAAAAAAACCACTTGAAAAAACCCAGAAAAAAACCCAAGCGGGTTTTTTCAAAATTTCAACTTTAAATTGCATATAATATATTTATATTACATATATATTGTAATATATTTCTTAATATCAGTACACCACTCAAAGTTTATCACCATCACCCCCATACCACAAGGAAAATAATGTCCCAATTATACCCATGACAATTTTTAAAAGAAATAATTGTTACTTAATTTTAAGTATGTGTCGTGACTATCACAAACATAAACAAAGTTTTTTAGATTAAAGAAATACTTTGATATATAATCCATTTTATGTTATACAATGGAAACTCATAACAAAATACCATATATGCTGAGAATCCTAATTATGTAGACATGTAGAATTACTTGGTTTATTGTATTAATTAGTAATAATAAAAAATACTTACCGTAATTTCCGACCTATAATCCGCAGATTATCTGTTAAAAAACCTCAAAATTTTTAAGTGCGGATTATCTACCGGTGCGGATTATCTGTTGAAATTTTTTTAAGCAGAAGTTCACGTCAGACATCCAGATTCTACCGCACATCCTGTCTGCTATCGACCGTTCGCGGAGTTGCTGACGACTGGTTCACATATGATGTGCCATACTAGTGGGAGTGGCTTCCGATTTTTATGTTATTATTTTAGTCTTTTGGCAAAATGTTTCGGTGGTGAACAAAGCGTTTCTCATCTCTTTCAAAAATTTCAATCTCAATCATTTATGAAATAGTGTACTGTTATGACGTTGAAAGTTATAATAATGTCTAAGAGAAAACGTGTTATTTAACACTACAGAATTTAAACTGAACGTTATTTAAAAAGCGGAAGGTGATTTCGATATAGGTATCGATTATTAGCATAAATCTATAGCCAAATCGATATAGGTATCAGAATTAGGATAAACATAGGACCAAATCGATATAGGTATCGCAATTAGCATAAATCTATAGTTAAATCGAAATAGGTACCGATTATTAGTTTAAATATATAGCCAAATCGATATAGGTATCAAAATTAGCATAAATCTATTGTCAAATATGAAAGAGCTTTTTAAACTAACGCGCTGAGTGTTACGATATACAATCGCAGTAAAAAACAAGCGTTATTATTTTTAAAATCAGTTCTTTTTTGTTTGCTTCAATGGGTCAATTTTTTTTTAAATACTTTACAAAATAACTTGTTAACATTGTGTTAATAATCTTTTAGATTGCATATTCAATAAGAATTTAATCCGACACAATATATGTAATAACATAAAAGCATTAATTTAGATACTAACGTGCTATTGGGGATTAAAAAATATAAAATTAAAAATAGTATAATATACCACGTCAATCATATCCGACGAAAACAACTAACATTCGATGATTCGATTACAAATATCCATTGAAGCTCGATTATTCTGAAATGATTTAGATTTTATCTGAGTCAATATAGACATATATTCCCTCGTGTATTCCTATTACAAGAGTCATTGTTTGGAAAGATAAGAAGATTTAGTCATTGGTTTCAGCTGTTTTGAACCACACCATAAAATTACAAAATAATCAAGCATAAATCTATAGTCAAATCGATATAGATGTCGATTATTATCATAAATCGATCACAAGACATTCTACGTTTTAGATATAAGATTCAATGGGGGGAAAAAATTGTATTTTTTTCACTTGTAATTATTTTATTGTTACTTTTTTCAATTATTTTAATACAATTATCATTTAAATACAGCAACTAAATAAATAGGGAGGTGGTTTATTAGTGGTACTTTGGAATGTTGAAAAAAAGTGAGTAATCCCCATATATTCCGGCGTATAATCCGCGGATTATACGCCGATGTGGATTATCTGCTGAAATTTTTTTATAAGGGCTAAAAATTGCGACTGCGGATTATACGCCGGTGCGGATTATAGGCCGAAAATTACGGTACTTTACAAAAAATATTTTTTCTCAGTACAATGAATTTTGTTATATCCAGTTTCAATTATATAAAACTTTGCTTAGCTTAATTAAATATAAACTACCACAGCAACTTAATTTAATAACAACACAAACTGATCAAATAATCATTAATTTATTCACATTCATTCAATAAAAAACAATTTCATTATCTCAATCACCATTCTGTCTCAACACCTTTTGACTTTAAATATTTATACACTTTTACTAATTTTTTTGCTTTTTTGCAACCAAGTTTATTTCTGAGTTTGGACCACACCAGACCAAAAGTAGAAAAAATTCTTTCGATTGATGCTGATGTAGATGTAGTAGTGTGGAGGTCTTCTAAAAATTTGCAAAAATCTGTATTTAGAAGCTTATTTTTTTCAGATTTACAACCCATCAATTTCCACCACTTTTAGGCTTCAATGGATTCAATGACACTTTGAGAAAACATAGATTCTGGATTCAGCACTAGTTTTAGTACAGTACTTTAATGATAGTTTTATTGTTAAAATTATTACTAATAATCAATTTATCTAAAAGCAAAGCATAATTTCGATTATTGCCATTAATTATATATATTTGTAATCAATTAGCTACTATAAATTTAGTAGTAAGTATTTTTTTTTCAAACATTCTGAACCACCTCCTATAACACCAAAAAACCTGAACCCCCCCCCCCCCCAAAAAAAAAAAACCCTGAAAAATTCAGTGGGTTGGTTTTTTTCTGAAAAAACCCGGGCTTTTAACAACCCTGATTTGTGTATGCTGATTTCACCGCAACAGAATTTGCTAAAGTATTTGTAAATTAGCCGAAATTTTCGGGTTGTGTTGGGTTCATTTTTGACGGCCGATTATCTACTCGAGGGATATGGACCCGAAGGGGGAGTGCCCTTCGTGGGGGTCTTTTTAAGCGAACCCAATCCATATTAAAGCATGGAAATCCAAGGTTCGAAGGAAACCACGAAAACTCCCAACGATTAGGCCGACGGGTGCGATTGGGGTCGAACCCAGCACCTCCCGTCTACCAGCTTCTACAGCAAAATCTCTCGGCCAAAAACACTCAAAGAAATATTTCTTAAAAGTTTCAGAAACACATTTCTCAATTTTAAACTAGCGTAATTTAATAATGAAACTATACTGTAGTTATCTTTTAGTTTACTATATAAAACAAATGTTTAATATTTGTGAAAGAAACAAAATCCACAAGAATTACCTTATCAATTATAAAAAAATATATAGAAAATTTAAATACAAATATATTTTTTCGCCGCATATATGTATTCATTTTTAATGACACTAGCCAATTATTATTTTTTCTCTCCCCCCCCCCCCCCCTCCCTCCCTGTCGAGTGCGAATGACATATTTCTATTGAATGAGAGACTTTTGCCTTTTGACGTTTACAGAATAAAAAAAATCTATCCAGCATTATACTTCAGAAGTGAGAAAGAAAAAAGAAGATTATAAATATGTTTTAATTCCTAATCAATAATAATTTTATAATTTATTTTTGGAACAGGTTTCGAAATGAAAACACCCCATAAAATAATATTCTGCTGTCAGGATCGAAAAAGGAAAAAGCGGCGTTTGTACAAATTGATCTCAGCTATCCGATGCAAAAGAAATCATTTGAAAATATTGAAATCCAACCGATATATCTTTATAAATTTCTTCTAAAGGATTAGCATTAGCGAACGGGTCTTTTTGGTAGACTAAAGTAGCCTCTTCTCTATCGCATTTCAATATTTTTAAATGATTTTTTTTTTTTTTTTTTTTTTTTGCATTGGATAGCTGAGATCGATCTGTACAAAGGCCGTTTTTTGTTTTTTCGATTTTGTTTACAGATATTTTTAGTGAGGACATTTTCATTTTCGGAACAGATGTGAGAGTGAAAACACCTCCATAAAAAATTCCGCAATCAGGATCAAAAAAGTAAAAAAAACGGCCTTTGTACAGATTGATCTCAGCTATCCACTGGGAAAAAAATCATTTAAAAATATTAAAATGCAACCGAGATATCTTTATAAATTTCTTCCATGGGACTAGCTTTAGCGAGCGGGTCTTTTCGCGTGACTGACGTAGCCTGTTCCCGATTGCATTTCAATATTTTTAAATGATTTTTTTTTTTTTTTTGCTCTGGATAGCCGAGATTGATATGTACAAAGGCCGTTTTTTGTTTTTTCGATTTTGTTTACAGATATTTTTAGTGAGGACACTTTCATTTTCGGAACAAGTTTCGAAAGTAAAAACACCCCCATAAAAACATCTGCATTCAAGATCGAAAACGTAAAAAACGGCATTTGTACAGATCGATCTCCACTATCCAATGCAAAAAAAATCATTTAAAAATATTGAAATGCAACCGAGATACCTTTATAAGTTTCTTCTAGGATTAGCATTAGCGAACGGGTCTTTTCGCTTGACTAAAGTAGCGTCCCCTTAAAAAATTCTGCAATCGAGATCGAAAATGTAAAAAACGGACTTAGCACAGATCGATCTCAGCTATCCAATGCAATAAAAATCATTTTAAAATATTGAAATGCAACCGAGATATCTCTATAAATTTCCTATACAGGATTAGCGTTAGCGAACGTCTTTTCGCTTGACTAAAGTAGCCACCCCATAAAAAATTCCGCAATCAAGATTAAAAATGTAAAAAACGTCCTTTCTACAGATCGATCTCAGCTATCCAATGCAATAAAAATCATTTAAAAATATTGAAATGGAACCGAGATATCGTTATAAATTTCTTCCATAGGATTAGCATCAGCGAGCGGGTGTGTTCGCACGACTGAAGTAGCCTCTTAGCATTACTCACTGCTGATTAGAATTGCAACAAAATATGCTTATTATTTTATCAAAATGTTTAGAATAACCTTAAAAATTATTAGATTGCTTTTCAGAAGAGTGAAAAGAAAAGAAAAACAACATATACACTAAGTAGAAATATATCATTTGTGTATGAGGATTTCGCCGCAATGGAATGTATTTGCTAAACGATTGAAAATTAGCCAAAAATTTCATTAAAACAGTGAAAAGAAATCTTTCTTTAAAATTTGAGAAACATATTTCTAAGTTTTAAATTAGTGTAATCCAATTTAATAATGAATTGTACAATAGTTATCTTTTAGTTTGCTGTATAGCACAAATGTTTAATTTTTATGAAAGAAACATTTAAACTAATTCAGTAAGAATTACCTAATAAATGATAGAAAAAAAGGTATTATAGACAATTTAAATACAAATGTATTTATTCGCCACATATATCTATTAATTTTTAATGACACTAGTAACTATTGTTATTTTCTTTCGTTCTCTCTCTCTCTCTCTCTCACCTCCCCCCCCCCCCCCTGTTGAGTGCAGATGACAAAAAGATATTTTTAGTATCTTTTGAGAATAAGCAACTTCTTTTTTTTTGAGGTTGTATGCCGAACAAACCGAAAAACAAACCGTCTGAAATCAACATCTATTTAGAACATTTCAGGAGCGCATTTTTAATAAAACTTCGTTCTTTGCGCACGAAAAGAAAATTGTTTTTATCAGATACCTAAAGTTGCTTCCAGTGCAGAAAATAGCCACAGGCAATATTTCACACTATAGGAAGACTTTCCCGTTTAGAGATTCCCCGCTGATTAAACAGGTGTCGTCTGAAACCCCCCCCTGTATTAAGGCGTTAACCTTGTAGAGGCGGATCTTGGAACACTTTCGTCTGTTTAAAATGAAAGTGTTTCAACTTTTTATAAATGTAGCACAGATTTAAATTTTTTTTAAATCAAAATAAAAAGCATTTTCGGAAAGCTTAATTATTAAACTATGCATGCCACTTTACCAAATCTTAAAATGTCCAACAGATTTTTCGCGATAAAGTACTAAAGGCGAATCTTTATCAACCAAAAATAAAACATCTAGAACGCCTTAAAATTAAAAAAAATAATAATAAAATTTTAAAGTGGCCTGCACAGTTTAAGAGTACAGCTTTTGAAAGCTACTAAAAATATCAAATTCGAGCAAAATGCAAAAAAATAGTAGTTAAATTTCTCCCATTGAAATAACATTATCCGCTCTATCTCGGAGCGTTACTGAAGTAGGGCCTTAAGCCAACCTCTTTAAAAAATCACCAAGGGCCCTATAGTGAAAAAGTACCATATACTTATTAAATTAATCAATAAAAATTCAACTATAAAAAAAGTGATGGCATATCGATAAACAATGTATGTCATAAAACCGAATGCATAAACTCTACAGCTGAACACACATTATTCTAAAAAACATCAACATTGGGGCCATTCAAGTATTACGTAAGCATATTTTTAGTCATTTTGTGCCCCTCCCTCCCCCTTGTAAGGTAAAATAAGCAAATACTACACCCCCCCCCCTTTGCTTATGTAAGATTTTATGACATTCTAACATCAACACTATTTGCCATAAAAAATTACAGTTAGCTATAAATTGCATTATTAATCCAGCAAATTTACATAAACAGACACATAGGGGTTGAAGTATGGAAGGGAAAAAAAATTGGTTTAATATATTGTTACTAATGGCATTAAACAATTCATAGAATACAAAATAGTTTATATATATTATTATTAATCGCATTGAACAACAACAAAAAAAAAATTTAAGAAATACAACCGGCCCTAACTTATTTAGGCACATAACTAAAACTTTTAACAAGAATCATAGGAATATTATGTGTTTGGCATTCACATTTCTAGTCTGGTGTCCAAGATCTTTGAATCCATGTTTCTGCATTGTCTATTATTAAGTTTTCAATGTAGTGGTGGTCTGGAATCTGGAATGATCCTTGTTTCCTCCATATATTTTTTCTCAAGTCGTTCAACATCTGCAGAACGCTCATCTAAATCATGCTCTTTTGCTTTTTGTTGTTAAACTTTATTGCTTCGTTGTCTAATGCTTACGTAAGTATTTTTGTGACCCCCCCCTTCCCCCACTTATTGCTTACGTAATACTTGAACGACCCCATTAGGAAAATAACTGCTGACTAACTGCCTTGTGAAAAAACTTTGCAGTTTGTTTGCTTTGATTCAGGAAGCATTAGGCTCGTTTAGAGAATATTTTATAATAAATTTTTAGATTTAGATGAGAACAATTCACTCGGTTATTTGGTGATAAATTTTAAATATATTTACTCTTGATGTTATTTTATGTCAATGTGATATATCTGAAATAAAAAGGGTTTGTTCCTTAAATTTGAAGAATTTATTTCGAATGTTTGTATGATTTAGTTGCAAAGTTACCCCAAAATTTTAGGCTTAATTCAGTTGTCACATATAGACATGGATTGCATCATCAAACACTCGATGCAAGTCAGGTTTCTCTTAACCCAGGGTTGCTCGCTTTTAACAAAGCAAAAAAAAAATGCCAGCTTTACTTGAAAAACGCCAGTTTTTATTTTTTTTTTAAAGTTGGCTTACAGCCAGGGTTGCAAAAAAGCCGGCTAAAATTAAAAAAAGCCACGCCGCTGGCTTTTATTGGTTTTAACCGGCTTTTTTTGGCCAAAATTGGCTTTTATACAGTAAAGCATTTTAATTATATATTACAACTTTTTATGTGTTTTTTAATTAGTTTTAAAGATATTTAATTGAGGTGGAAATCAATATAACCCAATTTTTCAATAATGCAGACATTAATATTGAAATAAAAGGCCATACCAATTGCTTTCTCTGGTTATACACTGACCTTAACACCCTTTTTTTTCATTTTTACTGCTTTATATAATTAAAAAGGACTACCTTATATAATTAAAGAAAATAAAAACATCATTTCTCTCTATTAAAACAGTATTATGAATAACATTGCATTTATTTATGCATGAATATATGCACTATTTTAAATAGCAACTAGCTTTTCAAAATTTTAATACAACAAGTTTCATTTGGAGAATTTTTTTTTAATTGTTCTCTTTATTTTATGCAGTTACATGTACTAAAAATTCCCTCAAATGTTATATCCTTCCTAATTTCTCTTTCAACATTGTTCATTCTATGATTTTAATCTGTCCATATGGACATATTTGGAATAAGTTACATAACAGCTTAGTAGTAGAAAAACTTTTTACATATATCACTTTTATAAGTTAGAATATCAATTGCTTATTACTGGGTGTTTGTTCTCAAGTATTATATAAGATAATTTCAGTTATTAAATACTATCTATGTTATACTGATGCAACGAATAATGGTTTGGCCGAATACCAATTATTCGGCCTAGATATGGCCGAATATTCGGCTTATTCGGCCGCCGAATAATGAACTCATTTTTGTCTAGAATCAAAATATATTATGCATTATATGCACAATTCTTGTATATTTCACAATTAAAATAGGTTATTTTCTTTTTAAAAACTTATTTATACACAAATTTAATTTTTAAAGCATTATTTTATTCTGAAAATATATTTGGCTATGTTCGGTCTAAAAATTGTCTCAATAATATAATACCCCCCCCCCCCCCCCCTAAAAAAAATCTTAGCAAAAATTCCTCATCAGTTACTGTCTAGTTACATTTTAGTAGATATTATGTATGTTATTGTTATATTTTAAAATTACAAAATTTTAAAAGTATTACAAAACATAAATTTCAACTTTCAGATGAAAGAAAATAAACATAAGAAATTTTAATATCTTAAGAAAAATCACTGACAGAAAAGTATGTCCTCTAAAATTGTGGAAAGAAATTAGTGTAGACTTTATAAAGCTCACAATTATTACTAAGAAGTGTATAGTGAATGATTTCAGATTTAAAGGAAGGAAATATCTGTAAGGAAAATAAATTTTAAAATATTGACTATTGTAGTTAGTGTATTGTTACAATTTAATAGATATTAGGTACATTGTTGCTGTTACATTTTAAAATAATCACAAACTTTTAAAAGTACTAGACAACAAAAATTTAAGTTTTAGGTAATAGAAAATCAAAATTAAATAGTGATTGAAAAACATACATATATACTTGATTAAAAGAATTTAGTACTTACATTTCTTTCATTATTCAATAAGAAATTGTAACACACTTAATAAAATTACTTAAATTACATTTAAATTTAAGAGCATTTTATTAAAAAAAAACTCAGAAAAAAAACAACAACTTAAGTATTGAAGCATATACAACTTACATATTTATGTTATACATAATAACATCTATACTTAATCTACCATAATATTTATGTTCTTAGAATTTCCTTGTATTGCTCTATTAGGAAAATTTCGAATAGATTAATTTTAAATTGAATAGATTATGTTAGCTTATTACAGACTTTTTGTATTTATTGATACAGCATAAAAATTTTAACATGAGTCCTAAATTACTCTGTTATATAAAAATGGGTAGATAAAACCCATTCAGGGTATGAAAGTTAAGGGGAAAAAAGTGTTAGTTAATTTCAAATAAAATTTTCATTATACATGATGAAAATAAATTGCCAAATTAAAAAGTTTTAGTGTGTAAATAAAAAAAAAAGTTTTTACAGTATTATTCGGCCAAGGCTGAATAATGGACTTGATATTCGTCCGAAGCCGAATATTCGGTGGATAGGCCGAATGGGCCGATTATTCGGCTTCGGTCGAATAATCGTTGCATCTCTAATATGTTATTTAGTTGTAATCAATTTTAAAAGTAAATATCAGTCTGTAAGAATGTTTCTATTTTGATGTGTGACATTTTCTTATTCTTTCATATAATATTTAAAATGTGCGGTGTGTGTAGAGCTATAATAAAGAATTCCAAACCAATACTTTAGAGTCTAATTTAATGTATTCTTCTGAATATTTATAATTTTTTTTATGATATAATGCCTTCACAGTTACATTCTAACAGTTATAAGGACTTATTTATTTGACAAAATTTAATAGAAGTTTATTTTTTTTAGTAGAAAATATTTATAAGTGTATTAAAAATAAATTAATCCAAATTTTATATGAATTATCTATAAACCACCTTTTTGAAAAATAAAAGCCAGCTTTTTTCAATTAAAGCCGGCTTTTTTTAAGTGGTTAAAACCAAAAAAAGCCGTCCAGCTGTTTTTGGCCTGGCTAAAAGCCGGCAACCCTGCTTACAGCTAATTTATATTAAATTAGGATTAATTTGTTTTTAATACACTTATAAATATTTTCTACTGACAAAATTATAAATTTGTATTAAATTTTAAGTCTTTATAACCACTAGAAGACAAATGTGAAGGCATTATGGAGGAGGAAAAAAATTATAAATATTGAAAAGAAAATAAATTAGTCTCCAAAGTGGTGTTTTGAAACTCTATTATTACATAGCTACACATATGACACATTTTAAAGAATATTATATATTTTAAAGATTATATTGAACAATGGCAAAATATAATACATCAAAATGAAAACATTCTTACATATGGAGAGATTAAGTCACAGAATGAACAATGTTGACACAGAGAAATTGGGAAGGATATAATATTTGAGGAGAGTTTAGTACATAAGTGTATAAAATAAAGAGAGCAGATATAATATTTGAGAAGAATTTAGTACATAAGTGTATAAAATAAAGAGAGCAGATATAATATTTGAGAAGAATTTAGTACATAAGTGTATAAAATAAAGAGAACAATTAAACAAAAATAAAATGTTCTCCAAATAAAATTTGTTGAATTAAAATTTTGAAAAGCTCGTTGCTATTTAAATGAGCATATTCATGCATATGCTATTCATAATACATGACGTTACGCATAATTTTAAATGTTTGAGAAATAAAATAAGGCTTGTTGTATATTAACACGTTAAGTGCCACATCAGCCACCAGTGACTGACACTCAACTTTCCATTTAGAATGCATCATTCACCAATGACTGACGTTCTAAAATATGATATAAAACTAAATATATATATTGTTTTAAGTAATTACTGAAAATTTATTTAAAATTTACTTAACTTTTATTTATTACAGGATTATACTTTCTTAACCCTAGATCTACCGGGAATTTTATTCAAGTTTTAATAAAACGTTCTACACCAGAATTTTTATTTAAAACTATTTAACTTATTTATTTACCTTATTTTTGTCTGGTTTATATACTTAGTTTATTTTAAAGAAATTTCTGGTTTGAATGAATATTTTGTATGTACCTGTCGGGTCCAATGGACCCGTCTGGTAGACGGAGGGTTAAAAGTTACTTAAAACATTGTAAATTTTTCAGCTTCTGTGTCAGTCACCTTGGCACTCAACATGTTAAAGTTATTAAAATTAGTTAAGTAATAAAACATGTAAGTAAGCAACTATTGTCTTCTTTAATTTTATACAACAGTTAAAAAAAAAAGGTGGGGGGAAGGATTGAAGGTCAGTGTAAACCAGATAAAACAACTGGTATGGTCTTTTTAAAATTTAGCTGATCTATTTGCAATTCTGGCTACAAATCACTAGCAGCTCCATCTATGTGTTATTCTAGTATTAACGTCTTCATTATTGAGAAATTGCATTATTCATCAAATTCTAAGTTAATTAAATGTCATTAAAACTAATTAAAAAACACAAAAATGTGCACTTTATAATTAAAATGCTTCAGTATATAAAATCAATTATGGCCAAAAAAAGCCAGTTAAAACCAATAAAAACCATGGGAGTAGCTATTTTAAATTAGCCAACTTTCATGCAACCCTGTTCTGATTTAACCTCATTTTAAAAAAGGAATATTTGCAGTTTAAAACAAAAGTAATATCTGAATATAAATGATTGTAGAATATGTCCTTAATGACAAGCATAAAACTTAGCTATTACAGATTATCACAATATTACTATTTTTTTTTTTTTTTTTTTAAGGCAAACTTCCTACGCTAATAGGCACAGAAATAGGTAATCATTCAAACTAATTGTGAAGTATTAATGTAAAATAAGTATTTTAATTATTTTTCATACAAGATTTAGATTGAAAAATGTAATTTCAATAATCAAACTATGATATAATGGAGGGTTGAGGAACGCTCTGCTCACCTGCTATAGTAAGTAATTTTAGTAGTTGCGCATTTATCCGGGTAGATAGATCGCCAAAAATGATTGTTTATTGTCAATATTGTTGTCCATTGCCAATCGTGTTCCAAATGATAATTTAATATATACCTTTAACCCTTAAATGCACGATTTTTTATTTTGTTTCGAAAAAATTATATATGATTCCCTGAACAGTTTGTTACACAGGAAGAATAATGAAAAAAATCAGAGGTACATTTTTCATATAATACGTCAACCTTTTATTCTGTTGCACATCTGCAATATAAGTAAAAACTACTGTCGTGTGGCAGTTTTACGCAAAAATATTGCAAATTAGTAAATATTTTAATAAGTATGTCTCCAAATACCTTATTTTACATTATATTTTAGGCCAACAATTTAATTTTAGGGCCACTTACTTTCACATGCTTGAAAACAGAACTAGATGTTCTCCGTAAACTTTAACTTAATCCTTTATATAACTCATGGAACTCATACCTATATCTATTGTATAACATTATACTTTAACTAGAATAATCATTTCGATTATAAGGGGAAACAAGAAAAAAACGTATTTTCAAAAGAACAAGAACGACGAAACTACCGCCAGCTCGGATCCTGATACGTCGATCGAGGCGTCCATGCGCAAGGAAATTATACATATGGAGGCATCCAGAGAATGAAAATAGGGTATTTTGACAACTAGCGTCTCGGTGTAGCTCCGCTCCCTATGGTGATTTTTCTCCTACCTCTTGGCTGAGGAATTGGCGCTAGTTATTTTTGAGGTTGCTGTATTTCAGGCGAAGCACAAGCGCTCGCTCGCGCTGTCGTTGGAAAGTTTTTTTTTTTTTTTTTTTTTTTTGAGCGAAGATGGCGGATAATCCAGCGATAATTTCATGCTCACAAATTTTCACTCAATTGGTTCTACTACAATTCTACTCTCATTATTTATTTATCAATCAGTTGATTGTGTTAAAAATAATTAAAATGTTATAATTTAATCTTCCGTAATTGGGTAATCTTTTTAAAACAGGGCAAATTAGCATGTTTTTAGATAAACAGCAAAAGCAATTGTATGTGGCATGATATTTGTAGGTTGGAAGATAGGATTTTAATTTCTTGTGCATTATTAAACACTAGAAAAATTCCTTCCTAAAATTTTCTCAAAATATTATGTGAACCGTGGTACCTACAAATAAAAATTCAATAAAATCGCAGATTTCTTCTATTAGGGCACAGTAAACACTTCTCAAAAATGATACCATTTTCAGGCATGAAAGTGTTCCTCCTAAAGGTGGAATTCCACCTTTTCAAAAATAATTTTGGCCATTTTATGGATTGATGCAAAAATGCAAAGAAAATATTGGAAGCATATAAGGTGGGGGAGGGGGGCGGAATCTGGAAAATTTAATAATCAGGCATTTTGTCTAACTAAAATCCTTGGAATTTTTTTTTTTTTTTCTGAATTGCTGTGCAAAAGATCTATCAAATCAAAGGGAAGCTTATGAAAGATTTTGGACTTTAAAAGAAAAAGGAAGTTTCATAATGTTCTTTTTGGCATAGAATATTTTCTTCTATTTATGCAACACTTTTGATTTAAAAGTTTAAATTTGTTTTTAATGCTTTTCTAAGCTATGAAAAGAAAATAACAATCATACGTACAATTATATTTCATTTTATCCCATAAATAACTGTTAAAATGTGTCTAAATTTTAAAAGTTTGGCGCTATCATATTGACCGAAAAGATTTCCCACTTTCATGCCTGCATTTTAAGCTCTTGGATATCAACCCCCCCCCCTCCTCCCTCTCAAAAATGCAATTTTATTCTTTAGAGTGACATTGATACCTGAATTTTTGCAGGCAGGTACATTTTGAATAGTAATCCTGTTTAAGTGTTACTTTATTGAAAACTTTAATTTGAGAAGATAATCTAAAGACCCCCCCCCCCCTCCCCTCCTTGATTAAAAAAAAAAAAAAAACTTTTTGGTGATGTGATTTCGAATAGTCAAAGGTATTTTAAATTTTCTATGCAGGTAAATCCTTAATAGTATACATGCTAAGAAAATTTGATGGATCATAAATAAAAGTGTTACTTTTTTGTCAGGGGAGGGGAGGGGGGAAAACATTCTTTGGACCCCACTCATTAAAATTGCGAATGGAGTATTTGAGCATCACTATTAATGTTATATGTTCATTCAAAATTTCTAGTGTCTATGACTGTTTTAATTCTGAAACAAAGGTATACATATTTTTTTTAGAATTTTTCAAATTTAAATATGATTCTATTCAGAATGTGCCTGCCTACAAAATGTAAGTATTTATGACAATTAGAAGACAAGACACATTATCAAAAAAGGTATTTTTCCGTGGGGGGAGGGAGGCGAAATCTTTGGAATCCACAAGTTGAAATTTCTGAAATCGGAATATATAATAAGCATCATCACTATTCAGGTTCTATCTGTGTTCAAAATTTCTAGTAAATTGTTTTCGATACAACATTTATGCTTCGCGAAACTAGCAACACTTCGCCAAACTAGCAATTCTTCGCCAAATCTAGCTTCGATTGGACTTAGTTGAATCCAGTCACTACGATCTCCATAGGGAGCGGAGCTACACCGAGACGCTAGTATTTTGACATACGGCAACGAGTCACGTGATGTTCACCTTTTTCTATCTTTTTGACGTCATCACCGCTAATGGAGAGGGAGATATGGTATTTTTCTTGGCGATTTTCTGGCAACCTCGTACTACGGCAGTTTATAAACAAAAAAATTAATAATTATAATAAATACTATATAATTTAATATAATGAAGAATATTAATAAAATCAGAATTACAGATTATCGCCGAAATGTTTATAAAATATATGGTGGATGAAAAAGGTTTAATTAGGACGCATTCGTAAAGTCGGAACTCGTTCAACTCGTGCATGTAGTTTTCACACTAGCCGTTCGTAAACTCTCTCCGTGCACTCAGTGCATTTCGAAACTGCATTCGTAAACGAAATCCAGTGCGTTTAGTTTTTCAACTGAATGCACTGAAGGAAAAGTCGGTGTGGTTCGTGCAGTAGCGATGGCGGATTTACTGCGCAAGCGCGTGCTCAGATTTACGAATGTAAACAAAAATTGCAAATAACAAATGTTTTATTTGGAAAATAATCAAAGGTTTTAACTATTTTTCGGCACTTTGTCTTAAATAATGCCTTACAAATCACTGTTTATCCAAGCTATGCTCCATAACAAATCAACCATTAACTATTATTATTATACTTTTTAATAGTTTCAAATAATAAAGTAACTCTTTTAATAATAACGATCATGTATCTAAAGTTTTAGAAGTTATTCAGAATTCAATGAAAGCTCATTTCATCTGACAGTAGTTTTTTTAACATATAGCTACTATCTAATGTTATTTTCTACTTTTAACTTAAAATTAAAAGTATAAATATACTTATATTTTTTTTTTTATCTTTATTCCAGTGCTGTGCTCATTTTGTTTTTTGCCTGCGCTGTATGGAATTTTTTGTAAATTAAAATTTAAATTGCTCTTAAATTGTATACTCCTATCCTAAGATATTTTAATAATTATTTGCAATGGCCTTTGCAGTATCACTTAAAATTATTTTGCAGTAATGAATTTAGTGTGTTTTAACAGGAGCCAGTTTCCTAATTTTTTTTTGGTAAATGTGCTATTCTGAATATTTTTTTAAGTGAGAGGTGGGGGGGGGGGGGGGGGGCAATGCAGTTATACTCTTGAAATAAACAAAAACACTAACTTAACTATGATTTATTTAAAAACATAGTAATTTGTCATTTCTAGGATAAAGAGATGAATGGAATACTTTGCCCAGGATTGTCACTGTACATATTAGGCTGCTCAAAGGTAGCAGAATTCTAATTAGACATGTGCCTGTTGATTTCCACATAGCTTTAAGTTGTACATTATGTCATTACACAAGTTATCAAATATATAGTGCCTACCCTGGGTACATATTTAATTTTATAACTAACTAGCACTATAAATATAATCAGTCTTTATGATGACTGGAAGCAATTTAAAACCAAATAACCTAAGAGGCAAACAATTTGATTGGTACCTAGACTAGACACACTGAGAACTTGTCTTACCATATCATATCTACAATGTAGTAATATAATTGGGGTTATATCTACTTTTTACCAGCAGTAAAATATAAAATAAGTGTACTTAATATTGTACATTTTAATTTACGATCTCACATCAGGGGTCGATATGGTTTTATTTTCCTTGAATGCCTTTTTTTAAAATAAAGTTTTCAAAAAAATAAAATTTTATAACGAAAAATAAAATCCAGTTACTTAATCCTGCCTTTTCTTATGTCCAATTGCTAAAGTTTATCTTTCTTGTGAGCTTGTTTTGTTTTCAAATAAAACATTTTAAACCCGAACGAATTGTTTAAAAATGTGAAGAATTCGCTTTTATTGAGAAAAATTTCATAGAATTCCAGTTTTGAATAAATTTCTGATTTTGTCAGTACACCAATAAAAAAAAAGGAATGTTTAAGTTAGTTTTGGCATAAATATTTATTTCTCAAAATTTGTATCTTTTATAATTAGAATACTATGCATATAAATAATACCATTATTCATTTATAATAAAAAAAAACGAACAAAGAAAATCCATATTAATACTTGGAAATTTTTCCAGAGAGAAACATTCGCCTTGCATACAATATTTCAAATAAATGGCTTAAAAGGTGCAAAGGCCAACATAGTGAAAAATATTTCATGCCGGGATTTGAACCCGGGCCATCAGTAGCACACAGTCATATAGCACACTGACATTCTACCGACTAAACCACATGGAACGATACCCAGCCTGGAAAGTTTAGTCGGTAGAATGTCAGTATGCTATACTGATGGCCCGGCATGGAATCTTTTTCACTATGTTGGCCTTTTTGCCTTTTAAGCAAATTATTTGAAATATTGTATGGAAGGCGAATGTTTCTCTCTGGAAAAATTTCCAAATATTAATATAGTTTCAATCGATGCTGGATTTAATTAAGTTTCGTGTTTTTTCCATGTCGGTGACTCACGATAAATATTCCATCTTGTGCTGCGTCTGTAGCCTTGCCAACATGTAATAGTGAGAATTTTCCAGGCTGGGTATCGTACCATGTGGTTTAGTCGGTTGAATGTCAGTGCGCTATACTGATGACCCGGGTTCGAATCCCGGCATGGAATCTTTTTCACTATGTTGGCCTTTGCGCCTTTTAAGCAAACTATTAGAAATTTGATTTTCATTTAAAATAAAGAAAATCTTTTTGTTAAATAATGTGACATGCAAATATAACGTTCATAAGCAGGGCTTCCTGTTTAAAAGACAAAAACTATCTGTCCACAATGTGTTAAATGAAATGAGCAAATGCATGCATTTTAAATGTATGTAATACATGTATTTTACATGAAAATATGTATTTAAAGAAAATGAAAGAAAGGTTTATATTACTCAATATTTCTCCATCCACATTATGTAAATATAACATCTGGTAACACCTAAAACACTACATAAAAATTAAAATATATGAAAAGTGAAAGAATTGTTAAGTAAGTGTAAAAGTAAAAATAGTTTTTAAAAAACACTCTTTTATAAGCATTCAATGTTTATCATAAAAACAACAATTTCAGAACTGCAATTCATATCGTTCCTAAAAATTTCTGTTACAGTACATTAATTTGATGTGTCTTCCATTATGAAAAATTATGTCTTAAAAGCCCAAATAATGTTATTTCCAAACACTTTTCCATTGCAAAATATATTTACACATGGATATTAAAAAAGTAAGAAAATGTTAAAACAAATTATTATGTGCAAAAAGCATTCAATGGAGGAAAATTAGAGGCTACTTCAGTCAACTGAAATAAACCGCTCACTAAAGCTAATACTATGGAAGAAATTTTAAAACAATTTTTGTTTTGCATTGGCTAGCTGAGATTGATCTGTACAAAGGGCGTTTTTTATTTTTTTGATTTTGTTTACAGATATTTTTAGTTAGGACACTTTCATTTTCCAAACCAGTTTTGAACGTGAAAGCATCCTCTCGAAAAAAATCTGCAAACAAAATGGAAAAAGTAAAAAAGGGCAGATGTAAAGATCAATCTCAGCTATTAACTGAAAAAAAAAAAATCATTTAAAAATATTAAAATGCAAACGAGATATCTTTAAAAATTTCTTCCATAGGATTAGCATTAGCAATCGAGTCTTTCCAGGTGACTGAAGTCATATTTAAACAAATCTTTAAAATGTCATATTTAAAACTACTTTTTTGTTGCATCTAACAGAAAAGGAACTCTTTTATACACAATGCAATTTCTTACCTCTTTCTATAGGTTTCTGCTCTTTTGTACCTCTTTTTTTCACAATGCAAAAAAAATCATTTAAAACTATTAAAATGCAAACAAGATATCTTTAAAAATTTCTTCCATAGGATTAGCATTAGCGAGCGAGTCTTTCCACGTGACTGAAGTAGCCCCTTATGTCATATTTAAACAAATCTTTAAAATGTCATAATTAAAACTACTTTTTTGTAGCATCTAACAGAAAACTTCATTATAAAAGGCCAGGAGGCAGTGACATTTGTTATTTAGATATTTTACACAAGTTGATTTACAAGGATGACCACCCTGAAAACCCAGCTTTCGCTTTAGAGTATAAGTGCAATCCCGGGGGGAAGAAGTTGATTTAAAAATATATGTAAGATTTAATTAATCACAAAAACAGCTGTCAACTGTCGCAACAACAGCGAATGTGATATTGGAAACCTAAAAATCCCCCAGTCAAATGAAAATGAATAGTAAGTATATTACAGAAGAGTGATACTAATCATAATAATATTATTCAATCTTTCATAATTGTATAATTTCTATAAAACAGATCAATTAGCATTTCAAACTTACTTCGCACATAGTTATATGTGGATGTGCATATGGAAGAACAATAGGAATGCCGAACGTTGGGGTATTCCATATTTAGGAATGAAAGGATTTTATTATTTAATAGCTTTAATAACAACTTTGTATTTTCATAAAAATAGATAAAAGACTAAAAAAAAGATAAGACTCTTTATGTAGAAAAAAATAGAAAATTTTGATATAAAAAATTATAACGATATCAAAAGATGGACTCCCTCTCCTCATAGAGATATCTTACAATATCAAGTGCTGCCCTCCTCCCCCCTAAAGTGATAACACACAGCCCTTTATTGATCTAGCCTTCTATTTTTTGCATGGAAAAATATAATGATTACAAGGAGAGATATTTTTTTTATGTTACCCCTTCATTTTTTGTACAGGTAATTATTTAGAGAGAGATTTTTGTTAAAGCCCTCAAAATTTAATGTAATTACAATTTAAGGAATTACTCATAAACAACTTTACCTTGTGCTCTAATTAATGCTACCCACCCAAATTTTATATGAGCACACATAATCATTGTAAGAGGGAACTTTATCAGTTTTTTACCCAAATTTTATAATAAAATAAAACATTCAAACTACATGTAAATTGGGATCTTAATTATTGTAGCTTTGACATTATTTTTTCGTGTAAGAAAAATTGTAGATCTAATCAAATGCAACCCGCCCAACAAACGCTTTTAAAAGGAAGTTTTGTAAACCCAATCTCCACAAAATTTTTTAAAACTGTAATTACTATATAAGGACTCAATGCATTAATACGGCTATAACTTAGTCTCTAACTGATGCTAAAAAGTACGTATAACTTGCTGTTAAAATGGCTATTGAGTTCTAATTACTTAAACCTGTTTAAATTTGTTACGAATATATATAATCATTGATGAAACAGCACCGAAAAACTAGCGATAACTCACAATTAAATATAAAACAAAAGCATGCACAGAACAAGGTCACAAATGAATATTTAAAAATCAAGGTAACAAAGTTCATTTGTGACTTTGTCTCATTAGAGATACATGTTTACATTCACTGATGGTGGGCTGTTTAAATTTCCAGCCCGAAACACATCCTGTGTGTGCTTTTGTTTTACGGTGATTAATACAAAGTTTTATTATTTAATATATAATCATTATAAGAAAGAACTTTGTTAATTATGGAAGATTCCTAACTTTTAGTATAAAATTAATATAAGACCTGTCAAGTTAAAAATACTTATATTCATAAACGAAATTCAGGATTGAAAGTTTCTAATATTAAACAAAATATGTTCTTAAAAAAATTCGACTTGAAGAGCTGATATTGAAGCCTCTGATCTGCAGATTTCCATATTAGAAATTTAATCAATATTCATACTGTACATTTTTTTTCTTTTAACGTATGAATTATCACATTGAAGACAGAAAATAATAGTTTTTGGAAAAGCTGATGAGACTTTAAAAAGTTATTTTACTTTTTCATGAGGAAGGCATGAGCCTTTCATGCCCACCTAAATAAAAGTTGTTGAAGTTAGAATGTAGATAACTAAATAATAGGGATGCACCGAATAGTGATTTTGGCCGAATACCGAATATTCGGCCTACAGACGAACCAAATACCGAATAGTAACTGCTAGGCCGAATACCGAATATTCGGCCTGCCGAATAGTACCTATTCGGCTTATCGAATACTTTTATATTTCAAATTTTAAAGGCATTAAAATATTAAATTTTAAACAATTTTACATACTAATACAGAAACTTACATTTTAATAAACAAGAGCTTTTTACAAGTAAATTTTATACTGAAAAAATCAACTTTGAGTTATTTAAGAAGAGGATAGTTATAAAACTTTTTAAATTAATAGATTTTAAACTTCATGGCTTCTTCAGAGAATTAAAACAGATGAATAAAATTTTCTTAACTTCTAAAAGAAAGATTTTAAAATCAAAGAGAAATGGTGAAAAAATTGGAAGAAAAATTGCACAGGATCATGTTTTTGTTTGTCAGGAAAAGGTAAAAGTAAATAAATAGTACAATCTATTCAAATTTTATGTGGTGGCAACTTAGCAAGAATAACTGTTCTACTCCCTTTGATTAATCCCTTGAGGGGCAAGCAATTACGTTTGTGAAATGCTGAATTCCCACCTGAATCTTTGAAAAATTCTATTTCAAAATAAGTAAAAGCAAATTTACGTCTTTTTTCCACCAAACTTAGAAAAGTAAAATTTAATAAAATTTTTCTGGTGTAAAACTTCATTAATCGTAGGTGGTATATAATATATACCGGTGCCCCTCAAGGGGTTAAGCAAGGAAGTTTTTAAATGCATCCTAGATCAGTGTCTGGAGTGGGCAATCATTTTCAGAGAATGTAAATGTTGTTCTTAAAATCTTAGGAAGAAACAGATTATTTACTTGACAATGTTCAGGAACTTGCATTTGTACATAATTAATTCCTATGAAAATCCTCGTGATTGGTTAATTTTCTTAAATAATACTTAACAAACAGCAAATAAATAATGTAAAAACATTCTCTTTTATTTACATATGATTCTGTTCCTAATTATTCTGAATATCTTGATAAGTTGACCGTTAAACGTAGAAGTTTTATAAGGTTTTTAAAAATGTTTAAAAAGTTTTTTTAGTATTCGGTTCGGCCGAATATTTCGGTATTCGGCGAAGTTTGTTACTCGACCATGCCGAATATTCGGCATACCGAATAGTTTGATATTCGGTCAAACTGAATATTCGGTAACATGGCCGAATACCGAATAGATACCAAATATTCGGTGCATCCCTACAAATAATAAACAATGTTAACACCTAAGTTTTTTTTCTTTAAAGTATATTGAGGGGTAATTGCCTCCCTCCCTTGTGGATACTTATGACCTATCTACCTAGATAATAAATAAAAGTACTGCCAATAGTTTCAAGAGATGTTAACAGCTCCCTTCATCAGATGCAGCAAAAAGTTCTTATTCCAGCAAAGATATGCAAGTAGCTATGTCAACACCACAGCAACTTTTCATGATATGTGGTGCGAAAAGTTTTATTAACCCTTTCAGGGGCAAGGTACTTCTATTCGTAAAATGCAGAAATGAGTGAATGACACCAGAATTTCCCCCAAGAAAATTTTTGAAAATAAGCAAAAACACTTGTTCACGTACTTAACAAAAGGAAAATTTCCATTCCAATATTCTGGTGCCAATGTGGTATTTAGGAATAAAATTTAAGTGGTCCAAAAATGAACCACCGCCCTTGAAGGTGTTAAGCTTTTACTGATCACTATGCACAATTTTCTGTGTCAATTTACAGCAAACAAAAATTTATTGGCGACCCTAACATTGCCAGATGAATCCAACTATCATAGTAAATAATAGTAATTTATAAGATTAAGAAATTTGGTTCTATTGCATTATCCATGCTAGGTAGATGATCGCCGAAAATGGTTGCCAATTGCCAACTTTATTGATCATTACAAAGTGCCAGTTGTGTTCAAAACAGTAATGTATACTTAATAAACACATAACAACATTGAAAATTACATATAAAAGAAAACTAAAAATAATAGAAATCAATAATTTAGTGTACATTTATCAAATACATAAGATTAATAGATGGCTTTTCACAATAATTGACGTAACAGTGGTAGTTTTATTTCCAGAGGTTTGTTACGCTGACCAGAATAAATAAAATATACTAAATATTATGTAACATAAATTTACTGTATCAAATAATATGAGTATATTATATCTATATCAATGCCACATCATATTATATTATATAAATACTTCTGCCACTACCTTTAATATGGCAACTATATAATATTAACCATGTAATTAAAATGAAGAAAGCAAAAAATAAAATAAAGGTTATTATAATTAAATTAGTATCATTGATCAAAATTTTACCATGACTTAATATTGAAGTAGAATGCCGATTTCATTATCTTCCATTCTTCCCTATTCTGAGCTTTGCTGAAAATTCCACTTTTTTTTGTGTGTGTGTGTGTTTCATAGCCAACACCTAGTATACAGAATTAGGTGTAATTGAGAAAGTATTGTCAATGGTATGATGTGAATTAACAAACCATACAGCAGAGACAATACACATTCAATCTATACGCTGGGAGTTGTTGGTGATAGTGGTTAGCAGGAAATGTCACTGAAAAAAAGAAAAAAAATCCACATTTTACAAGTTTGAAAGAACACAGAAAAAGATTTCATAAAATGTACAGTTTAGGTATCAAAAATATAGTCTATATTTATTGTAAAAATGACGTTGAAATATCATAAAATTAATTAAGCATTTTTTTTTCTTTTAAATCGTGTAAATAAATTACTTTAAAGTCTACATTTACACAGTGTACTACAAAATCACAGTAGTATGATAAATTTTTTTATGGAAGAAAAACCAGCCTTTAAACCTTTTAAAGACACATGAATTTATAGAGACAAAACTTTATTATATATTTTTAAAATCGGGAATCTTGGAACTAAATACAAAAAAGAAATATTAGTCTTTCGTTGAACGTTTAGACACTATAAACAATCGTCATTAGCTATTTATTTGGAACTACTTGCGGATACGCCCGGAGTCCGCCATCTTGTTTTTATTTTGACGTGAAAAACCCGTTTTCGCGCCAATCAATTTTCGCCAAAGAGCAATTTATAGCGACTTTAGGCTTAAAAAACTTTTAAAAATTCAGAGATTAAACACTTAAAGAAAAGAAAAAAAAAAAAAAAGAAAGAAATTTATAACAGAAAGCAGTAATTTTCATAATTTTTTTTCTCTTGCTTTTCTTTAAGTGTTTAATGTCTGAATTTTCAGGTTTTCAAGCCTAAAATCGCTATAAATTACCCTTTTAAAGCAGTAGATTAAACCAAATATTCAATTTTAAATAAAAAACAATGCAAATTTAACAGAAAACAGCACTTGATTCGTTATTTCTAATAAAAATAGGGGACCATTTCCGGGCGATTAATCAAAATTTATAATACACAAAATAATAATTTTTTCTTGATTAAAAAAACATGGGACAAAATGATATTCAAATGTAAAATATTCTTGATTAAATATACGAAAACATGAGATTATAAATTTCTTGATTAAAAAATATGGGACAAAATGATATGCAAATGTAAATTTATCTTGATTAAATAAACGAAAAAATGAGATTAAAAATTTCTAGATTAAATAAAAAGCACAATAAACAGGGTGTCTACAGATATTCTAAAGAAAAGTTCCCTGATTTCCCTGACTATTTTTATCAGATTTCCCTGATTTCCATTATTAACAATACACATACGGTATTTTTTCATGTGTGCTGATTCCTCGTATACATAGGCGTAGCGTCGGGGGGGGGCACGTGCCCCCCCAACCTTCTGTACCCCGGGCGCCAGAACAGAAAGCTTAGGGGGCGCCAAATGAAGATTTTTTTTGTCTTTACATACAAAAATGTATAATGTATATGTATATATATCGAATTCGCATAAAAATGTCTCACAGCCTGAAAATCCAAAAAGAAAACTGAACCAAATGTATTAAAATTTACAAATATATAAAAAGATTCATCTATAACAATACTGCAAATGAATTAGAAAAAAGAGCTGTTCTACAATTCCAAATGTACCATGTTTACGCCTTCTATCATTTAAATCCCTTCCTGTGTCAGGAGAATCAATAACATTTTCCAAGGTCAGTCTCCACCCCTATATCTTCTGTGTGAAACTGACCCTCGATAATTGCCAAACGCCAACCGATTTCCCTGGGAGGGGGAGTGCAGAGGGGCCATATGCCCCGGACGCCAGAACGAAAGGGGCGCCAAATGAAGACTTTGTTTGACTCTGACTTTTCTGATAAACAGATTCCAAGAAGGTAGTTCTATTTTTTTTTAAATCTCTCTCCCTGAGCAGCATTGAACTTTCTTTTTTCCCCCGCCTTGCTATGGGCGAGGTCGAGCGACTGTCCGGGACAATAAAAACAAACAAGAGAAGGAGTCAGGGCCGAAACTAAGGGGGGAGAGGGGGCATGTGCCCTGGGCGCCACGTGAAGGGGGCGCCAGATGAAAATTTGGTTTGCCGTTTTATGCAATATATATATATGTGCGTGTGAAATTTGTGTAAAAAATATTTTCTAGCCGAAAAATCAAAAAGAAAAGCTGAGTAATCTGCATTAAAATTGTCAAATAGATTCGCCTGCAATATACAAGACAGCAAATGAATAATCCCATTCTTTTTTTAATATATAATTACTTTTTTACAGGCATATCACCATATCTGAACTTAGAGATGGTGAGATCAGGTGACTGGCTGGGACAATAAAAACTAAGCGGTCGAAAATTCACAAAGTAAAAACTTAATAATTTTGTTGTTGTTGTTTTGAGTCACACAAAGAAATTAGCATTAGGTTCAGAAAAGTATCTAGACATATCAATCTATAAATAAGATGAGTGGTATAAGTGATAATTACACAAAACTGGTGTAGATAGTACAGGGAAATATTTTACAATACTGGAATTCATTTTTATGCCTATAGTAAATCGTGGTTTTTTAGTTCCTAAAACGATGTGACTCATATCACTATGACATTAAAGTGCCTCAATTGTAATAATTTGTAATGCTACAACAACATGTAAAATCAGGAAAAATAAAATGTGTATACAATGGAATCTTGTCTTAAATGAAAAAACTACATGGTTCCCAACAGAAAAAAATACCAGCAGTTATGCCTGCTAAGACGGAAACCTGTATAAAGCGTAATTATTTCCGATTCCTTTCGATTTTTTCCCAGGTTTTAGTGAATAAATATTTGATAAAGCTGGTTATATATTTCAATATTACGTATTTTACTGTTACGCATTTAAAATTTAAAAATAAGTCCGCTAATTGAAACTTTCGCAAATTTCTCTTTGTAAATTTACTTTGCGGAGGAAGAGGGGGGCGCCAAAAACCATGTTTGCCTCGAGTGAAAAGATAGCTAGTTTCGGCCCTGGAAGGAGTGCAAAAAGTTTAATCCTTTAGTAAAACCACTTAAAAGAAAAAAAAGAGTATAGCATTTGCAGTGGTACAGTAAAAAATCTCGCACAGGACGCCATGGCTAATAAAGTCGTCCCTGCCTTTATCCCTCAAAATGATTTTTTCTCTTCTTTTTGTCATTTCTAGGCGTTTTGCCACCCTAGGCGGAAATTGAAAAATACCGCTCTGTCCCTTTTGGTGCAATTATTTTTTACATTACTTTTGGTGCATTATTTTTTGCATTACTTTTGGGGCAATGTTTTTTGCTACCAACTAGATCCAGTCTTAGAGAGACGAGGCCAGCTTGGGTGACTGCCCGTGATAAACAAAAAAGTGCGCCATGGCGCCCTTTTTTTTTTTGGCACCCAGGGCGCCATGAATAGTAAAGCCGCAGCCGCTCCTGCTTTTACCTTACCAAATTACATTTCTCGTCCTTTTGAAACTTCTAGGTAGGTGACAACTGAAAAATGTCGCCCATGCCTTTTACTAAAATTACTTTTTTTACATCCAGATCCGGCCTCAAAGGGCGCGAGGTCGGGCAACTGTCAACGGCTAAAGACTAAGGGTTGAAATATATGCAAGATAGAATAGTAACTCCCTTTTTTAATGTTTTTTTAAGACTATTATAGCCCGGGCCGAAACTAGGGCGGGGTGCAGAAAGAGTATGTGCCCCAGGTGCCAGAACAAAGGCGAAGGGGCGCCAAATGAAGATTTTGGTTGTCGTTTCATACAAAAATGTATAAATATATATGAAATACAAGGAAACTCGCAAGCTAATGTTAAACCTATGGGAGTGTTCTTTTCAAATTTCTCGCTTGCATTTTAATATTTTAAGAGTTTTTTGTTTTTGTTTTTTTCTTAGGATAGTTTAGATTGATCTTTAGCATTGCTATACTTTTAGGTTTCGAAACCGGTACTGAAAGTGAAAGTAACTTTATAAAAATAATTTGCGACCAAAATCGAAAAAGTAAACACTAACCTGGTTAGAATTCAACCTCAGCTTTTCTAAGGGAAAAAAATTAAAACTATTAATATGCAAGCGGGACAATTTAAAAAGAACGCCCCCATACGTTTAGCATTAGTGATCCAGTTTCTTCGCGTAACTAGTTTAGGCTCTTAACGCTCAGGCTAATGTTAATCCTATGGGAGTACTTATTGTGCAAATTATTAAAAACATTCATTAATCACTGTTTCAAAAGAATATGCGATAGTGTATTATACATGGGATTTTCAGATAAATTAATGTGAAATTTATATTCACATATTTTACGATTGTGACTTATTGAGACTTTTACAAAAACGATAAATGGCAGTGATTTTCAATTTTTAATTTTTTTAAAGATGCAATTAAATTTAAACCTCTTTAGTGTGTAGCACTTCACCCACTCTCTCTTCCACAAAAAACGAAAACGCTTTAGTTCTCAACCATCAATACGGTGCTAGCCAATCATTGATATTTGGTCAGTAGTTGTAAGTTGATCGGTAGAAGGAAATTTTTTCCTGCAAAGCTATATACTATTTTTTATAGTGTCCAGTCACCCACATAGTTTAATTGCAGTGAGTAACATGGTCACGCAAAGAACTTCTTTGACCTCTGAACTCGTGTTTCCCTCTTGTGCAAAGTGAGATAGTAGGAGCTTTACCTACCCCACCTCCCCCACACACACTCATACACACACTTGGTTTGGTCTAATCTGGTCATTTGTGTGGGAATGTGCTTGTAGTTAAATGTTTTTATTTTTTAAACTGGTCAGGAATGAATGACCCACGCAAAAACAAGCGCGATAAAAAAGTAGGAATTTTTTTTATAGAAAACTCAATAAAAATAGATGTCACGGAGTACAACATGCTGGTTTTAAATTCATACAAGTCTGGCTTCAGAAGGACGAAAATGGAACAGAAGGTAAGAATATACAGAATTGTTTGTTTTAGTAAATTAATACGCTTTCAGAAAAAACAAAAATCCCCATTCAAAAATGTGATTATTTTTGGCACATCATAAACTCATTTCTATTCCTATTTTCCTGAAAATTACAGATGTTTAAGTGACAGGTGCTTAAGAATCGAGTAGCGTCCTTTCTTTTCCTAACATTTTTCCTAATTCGAAGCAGCTTGATTTAAAGCGGATTACTAAATGCATCCGTCTTGTAATTGTCAGTCTTCGAATTCGGAAATGAAAAGTCCAACTTTGATGTTATTTTATAAAAAAATCGGAGTTTTTTAGAAAAAAAAACTTTATTCTATTTCATAAAAGCATCTCAATTGCAGGGCTGCCACTGCCTAATGACACTGAAAATAGTAGATTTAGTAGCCGCCAACGAAAAAAATAGTAGCCAAAATAGTCCTATACCCATCACTTTAAAAAAAAGGAAGAAAAAATGTATCTATAACAACTGAAGGGACTTTATGAATGTTCAGATCTTATTTCACAGTTTATCAATCAATCACTGAATAAAGAATAGAGTGATTTCTTCAAATGAGAAAGCAAGTTATCCAGAAAATAAGGCCCTAATGTTTCAGTTATGAAATAAGTAAGCTTGGTTCTTCAACAATAAAAATTATGTACAGCACCAGGAAACATAGTAGTAAAAACTTCTTGCAGATTACCCCCGATACTATTTTCCATTAGGCCTTTCAAATTTAAGAGTTTCTTGAACAGAAGGAAGAAAAGTTTTATATGAGGGGCAGGGTTAGAAATAACGTGTGAGATATCGTAAATCCCATGGAAAAATGGAAAATCCCGCATAATAAGAAAATTCGTTTGGATGGAATCTTTAAATTTACATCTTTCACAGGCATATGATTGGTAAGCGATTTTTTTCTTTTTTTCGTGAAAGCCACGATTGTTTTTCTTCGGGAATTCCGCAAAATCAATTCTCAAACAGCCGCGAATTTTGCCAATCGGTAACGAAAAACATCGCAGATATCAACAATTGGTCGTAGAAAAAAAAGTTTTCCATCGGTCGCAAAAAAAATTTGTAAATTTCGCCTAAGGATTATGGGAAAAAATCGAAAATTTTGTCAAACTGTCATGGACAGGAAAAAAAATACCCGCGAATTTAATCAAAAATTGAGTGAAAAATCAAGAACTTCCTCAGTCGATCGACAAAAGAAAAGACAAATTGCGAAATCTCCTTCAACGATCGTTGAAAAAGATGGCGAAAAGAAATAACTATTTTTGCCAATTGCGAGCACAGAAAGAATTGCAAATCTCCTCAAACAGTAAAAAATATCTTTAAATTTAACAAAGGTCGCGGAAACAAATGGCGATTATCGTCAGTCGGTCGCGGAAATATTATTGCAAATTTCGTCAAAAAATGGACAAAAAGTTGCGAATTTCGTCTAACGATCACAAGAAAAAAAATCGCAAATTTTGTCAAATGGTCGCAGACAAAAAAACGCAAATTTGGTTCTTAAAAGAAATTGAGAATTTAACCAAATGATCGCGCAAAAAATCACGAATTTCGTAAGTCGGTCGTGAAAAGAAATCATGAATTATGACAAACAATCTGGAAAAGAATCGGTAATTTCGTCGAAATATCTCTGAAACAAATAGTAACTACCATCAATCGGTCGCGGAAAATATGTATCGCAAATTTGGACAAGTGGTAGCGAAAAAGAAATAAATTTCGTCAATCTGTCGTAGAAAAATTTGGCAAAGAATCGCGGAAAAAATCGCAAAATCTCCTTCAACAATAGTATAAAAAGATCTCAGAAAGAAAGAGGTATTTTCGTCAATCGATTATGGGGAAAATCGCGAATTTTGGAATTCGTCGCGGAAAAGATCGCGAATCTCCTCAAACAACCGTTGAAAAAGTGAGTTTGGGAAGATGACTTTACAAGCGCTTTGAAGAAAAAGATCGAATATATTCAGTAAAAATAGTCGCTTAAATCCGAAAAAAGTCACCTGTTTTCTTGAAATGGTCACTTTTTGGCCTAAAATAGTCGGCATAGCCGCCGGATGCTTAAAATAGTCGATTTCAGTAGCATTTTAGTAGCAAGTGCAGCCCTGCAGTTGTATGTTAAGAAAAATTGGAATTTTATGAGAAATTGAGTCGGGCCGGACCGGGCCTGATTTAATTGATTTTTCCACGGGCCGTGCATGTTTTTACTGATTTTTGTACGAGCCGGGCTTGGCCATAAACTGTGAAAATATAAACGGGCCAGGCTCGGGTGGAAGTTTTAATTTTTACGCCGAGCTGGGTCCAAGCCTTGAAATTGCGGTCCGTGCAGACCTCTAGTGTGCCTCCCCAGGGCCTTGGAAAGAGGTTGTTAAAGGAGAGGTCGGTCGCCCCGGGCGCAAAATTTATGCTGCGAACCACGGTTTTATTCATTTTTTGGCCGCCGATCATTTTCCGGGGAATTTCTTTTTCTCTCTTGATCATTTTTTTTCCTGTCGCAAAATATCATGAACTCTCTAAGAAATGAGTGCAATTTTCCCTTATGTTATTTAGTTGTTCTAAATTTTTAAATTAAAATTAAACCTCTTAAAGTTCCAAAATAAACGCGAAATATTTATTCAATAGAATTTATTTATGTTTCTGCACTTTATATCAATTTTATAACACCCATCACAAAGAAAAAGTTTGTTTTTTTTTGGGGGGGGGGGGGGGGGCGCAAAGTTGAAAATTCGCTAGGGGCGCAGTTTCACGGCCTTGTTGCCCCCCCAAAATTTCTGGTCATGCTACGCCTATGCTCGTATAACATACTTATCCAGCTTGCTAATATCTCATTTGGGAGAAAAAACAAGAGAAAAACATTAAAATTGCCTAATATTCATTAAGTATTGGTTGACAGTTTTATAAATCCGAACACAACGAACTTCATAGCGTCCAACATCATATAGAAGCCAATGGATATAAGGTGACCAGACAGTTTCCTCATTTTCTGAAAAATATTCAATTCTAAGACTTATCTAAATCTGATGGCATAACTAATTGGATTAAGCTGGGCACCTGGTCAGGTTATGTTAATGTATCATTTAAAATTTTTAAAAATGTGTAAATTGCCTTCAATATAAGTGCTATGTACAGAAAATCAGGACATGTGATCACCTTAATTTACATTAAATATCAAAAACTCATACCATGCGCATCTTTTAAAAAATATTGGGAAAGATTAATCAGCATATGAAAAAATATGGTACATGAAATAAACGAATCAGTCTCATTGGCAAGGTGAAAATGCAAATATTTTCACAATATAGGCAAATTTCCCTGATTTTCCAGTATTTTTACAAAGTTCCCTGACATTTCCCTGATTTTTCCAGAGTGATAAACCTCCCTGATTTTTCCACGATTCCCTGATTTCCAGATTCTGTAGACACCCTGATAAACCACACAATATTTAAAGATTATACACAAAATAAACTCAATTTTATCTTTACACAACACAATCGAGAGCACAAAACAATCATCGCTTTTTTCTATATTACAATCCTCCCACTTTATTTCCCTTATAATTTCCACAAATTTATTGAAAACATGGATTTTTTTATCATAACACGCTCTATCAAAAAGAAACAATAATCAAAGCAGAAAAACAAAATGGAAAAATACAACCTGACCACGTGTAGCAAAAGATAGCAAACGCACGTCCACACTGTCCAGCTTCCAAAATCAAAGTGGCGCGACCAGAATGTTCGCGGGAGTGACGTAGAAAATCTAGGGTTGCCAGAAACTGAAAACGGCGGAAGTCCAACGGGAGAAAATCATCGCCAGTAAAAAATCGCCAAAAAAGCGCCAAATTTTCCGGGCGTATCCGCAAGTAGTCCCTAAGACAAATTATATTCTACTATCATAAATAATAAAAGTTTTAAAACTTACTTTAATCAAAATACTACATTCATCTTCATCGCCAAGATGGGCGGAATCGCAAACAAACTGTTCATGTTCAGTGCGACACTAAACGCACTCGATCGCGTTCGTAAACTCATAGAAAACTGGTTACACCGAACCACAACTAACCACACTGATTTCAGTTTTTGCACGAAAACCAGTGCGTTTAGTGTGGAGTTTACGAATACGCCCTATGAGAGTTGATTCTCTGAATAGATCTCCATACTCCGTGGTCCCCTCCATATGTATAATCTCCTTGCGGATGGGTGCCTCGATTGACGTATCGGGAACAATCTCAGAATTACAGACACAGGCGTTGGCGGTAATTTGAATTTAGTTCTTGGATCCTGATAGTTAGATCTGTGTTAGTTTAGTTCCCATATTTATAGTTTTCGAAACTAGAGAAAGTGAGTTGATTTTACTAATTTTGTGTATCTATATAGCTTAGTATGTTTATGTATGTCATGCATTTGAACTCTTTATATTAAATTTAAGAATTTACGTCAACTTTTAGAAAATTGTACCTTTACTTTCAGAATATAAAACAAAATTTGAAGTTGTTTATTAAAGTTAAAGTATGACTATTAATTTTCTTTCTTTCTTTTAAGTTTAACAATTAAATAGGCCTATTTTTACTTGTATTGTAATTGAAATTTTTTCGATTTCTGGTTTTCCACAGGTTTATACGTTCTAGGGGTCAGAGATCCCAAAACATGTTTATACAAAATGTCTGTCTGTCCGTTTGTCGCCATCGTACCATCTAAAAGTATATGAAGTTATGCATAGAATTGATTTTGGCTATGTCCAGCAGGTTCCCCTTTAAATTGAAAATATTCTGCCAGAGGGGGGCATTGTAATAGCGATTTTTCTGCCACTTTCATTCTTGTACCATCAAAAAGTGTATGAAGTAGGGTTTGTGATTTTTTTTAAAAAAATCGGATTTATTTGATTTAAATCAGATTTTTTTGATTTAAATCGGATTTTTTTTAAAAATTCAAAATATAATTTTAAAGCTACACATTTTAAAGTAAATTACCCTTCACAAAATCACTAAAATTAATAATAATAATTAAAAAAAAAACTTTATTTGTAAAAAAAACATTCCCTTGGTTAATTTGAAACAAAAACACTTGTGTTTTATCAGCACTTACACTAACTGTAATTTAAAAAATATTCTACATTATATAAAATATATTTTATATTACCTTAACTTACCCATTTAATAAAACAAAAAATCACATATGTATACTTCATTACTAAAAGCTAGAACTTTTTTTTTTTTTTAAATCAAATTTCTTTATTAAAATCTGGAAATATAAAAGATAATTTAAGCATGCTATTCAGAAGAAAAAATATGAATTTTGAAACATTTGATTGTCTAACTAGAGATACTTATTTGTATACATTCTTTTAAACAAAATATTTATTCTGGATTACATATAATACTCTGGAATGTATAAAAAACATATTTAATGAATTTGCAGAATATACTCAACACATAAAATCATCAGGCTTATGTTATAAATTTCAATAAGTTTGAAAAAACTATTGTTTGTCATTAAACTGTTTGAACAGGAACACCAATTTTCCTGCTTTATCAGTTCCTAAACGATTACAGAGTTTAGAGTGAACTAAATTAAAAGTTGAGAAGATTCTCTCAACAGATGCTGAAGAAGCTTGTGCAGTAAATAACTGCAAAATCATTCCTATAACATTTTTTCCAGAACCATCATTCTCAGTAATTTGTGACTTCCACCAATCTATAGGATTTACTTTATTTACAATATCAGAATCAAAAAGAAATTGATGAAAAGGTTCTGATTTTGCTTGAAATTTCATTAAAGTAGGCACTACTGATTGAGAATATTTTTCTTTTGCAAAAATTAAACATTCTGATTTTTCAGCAGCACTCAATTTAATTCCTGCATAGTGTGGATCTAACAGATATGCTAGAAAATGTGATGGTCCTAGTGCTTGATTGTAACGGGTTGAAAAATTCTTCAAGCATGTTTTATCAAGATTTACTTCTGTAAGTTCTTGCAAGTTTTTCCAGATATCAACAGCTGTTGATATAGTGCAATCCTTCTGTTGCATTTTATTAAGAGCTATAGAAATTGGTTTTAAACGGTTTAGAAGGTCCTCAGCATTCAGTTTAATTCCAAAATTTGTTACCTTTGTTATAAACAATGCTATCAATATTACAGCGATTTTCTTAGCAAACTGAAACAAGAATTGGCCAGTTTTTTAAATATGCAGATACACAGTCAGCCATAGTATTCCAACGGACTTCTTGGGGTATTATTAATTTGGATCCACCAGCTTCTCTATATTTTGCATTTGCAAAATTATTGTTTCTGAAAAACTTAACAATATGTAATATTTGTTCCTTAATATTTAAATCTTCTGCAAGCAAATTTAACAAATATGCAGAACATCCATATGTGATCAAATCAAAATCTGGGTTACTTTGAATTTCAGTGCGCATACCCTTTACATTGTTAGCATCGTCTGTTACAACACTTCGCACAATGCATTTAAATTCATTTTCACATTTTATCATACAATTTTTTACAACTTCTATAAGGTATTCGATTGTATGTGGGCAGCCAGATGTATCAATAGTTTCTAATAAATAATTTTCACCTTTCTTATTGGTTACAACAGCACATAATATTGGTTCATTATGAACGTTTGACAATCCATCTATACTTAAGTTTACTATTTGTCCACTTAAATACTCAGAACATTTTTCTTTCTCTTGACTATAGATATTGTCAAGTAATGATCCACCTATTTCAACTTCATTTGGAGCTGTATATCCTGGTCTTAAAGCTGAAATCATCTTTTTAAATTGAGGGTGTTGTACATGATGAAAAGCAGAATTGGTTGCATAAATATACCTAGCAACTTCTTCATCTAACATCTGTTTTTGAGTTTTAGAAGTCTTTATCACATAAGAATTCATATTCTTCTTAGAATCATTTTCTATTTCAAACATCTTCCTCTTTGTGGGTTTTCTTCCAATGTCTAACACTTCAGTTTTCACATTAGTTGATGTTGATGCACCAGTTTCACTTGTGATGATTTTTTCATATAATTGATTGTCATCATCCTTTTTATCATAGGATAAACATTGTTCCACATGCTTTTTTAATCTTGCCACTATTCCCATTATAACTTTTCCACAATTCTTGCATTTTGCCTTAACACCTTTTCCTGAAAATGTAGGCTCTTCATTAAAATATATCCAAATGTCATCCTTTTTTCTACCTGCCATTTTCTAGCTAACTTGTGCCAAGTAACTAACCCAACTACTAAACACTTAGAGTTGGGTAACTCATACAAGAGGCACCTCATTTGTCCCATGCATCGTGACAATTTGTCCCACTACCTCAAATTTCAGACTGGAGGTACCTCAAAAATTTTGTCATGTTTGCTCAGTTTCAGGCGGTGAGAGCCGTTTCAGAATGAATGAAGTGTCATGATTGTGTGGAGTTCTTGGAATCGGAGTGAGTTGCGGTCTACGCTTGAAGAAGATTAAGCTAAGAGGAGGGGGACCTTAGAAGTCTATGGGATAGACTGAAAGGGAAGATTGAGGGGTTAGTGAAATAATGTGACATTTTCTGTAAAGAAGTGTGGTGATCGTTGAGGAAAAAGCTGTTTTTTTCTATTGCTTTTAATAAATATTGATTTAGTACTTGTCAATCTGTCGTTGAGGGCTGACATTAAGTCAGTGAATGAGTGAGTGTGATGTGTCAGAACATTTGTCAGAACACACAATGTCAGAACATTTCAGGTGTTAAGTAAAAATACAAATTCAGATTGTAATGTAATTTTAAAATTGAAAGTTATTCTACATTTTTTTAGCTCTCATAAATATCTTTAAAGTGAATTTATTTAACATTCTGCATGCAAAATTTTCTTTTTATGCATTTTTTCGCGGACATATAATTTTTATCATGTTATTTAATAAGTTTTATAATATTAAGTTGTATTTTATGTGCAACATAAAAGCATTAATTTCGTTTTTCATAAGTAATTACAGAACAGCACATATATATATATTTTATTCATTCATGAAAAGTAATTTATAATTATATACATAACATCTATTTTATATTACAGAAATTTTAAGACTGCTTTAAAATCTAAACTACAACTTTTTAATACATGTTTGAATTTGTTTTGTTTGCAAATGCATTTAAATTTTGAAGCTCTTTTATGCAGAAACTGTATAATCGGACATTATGTTCCATTTTTTGATAAAGGCAGAAGGGATTTTAGCGAATATTGCGAAAGTTAGCATTTTCAACTGCATTTCCGGACGTGATAGCGAAGGAAAGTAAAAATCTGCCGCCTTGAGACAGCAGTCGATAGTTATAGTATTTGTGATGTTTTTGCTATGGCCGATTATCTACACAAGGGATACAGACAAACGAATACCCTCCATGTATTTGGGGGAGGGGCAAGATATATTAACCCATATTTACGCTAGCTAAGTTAGATTCGAGAAAAACTCTGAATGACTATGCCGATGGGCACGACATGGGTTTGGAGTCATGTCATATATTAAGGGGGGGGGGGGGTCTCAAAGCTAAAAGAATAAAAATAATAATATTTATTCATAATGAAGATAAGGATTTTTTTAAAACAGGATAAATAATATTCATGGCTGTAATAGCACAATTGAAGTGCGCAACTGTGCTACTTCAGTCATGAATATAATATTTATTCATGATTATGTGTGGAATTTTATAAATCGATAAATTTAAGCATGAGTTCGAGACAGGTCACACAGCTTAAGTTTAGAGGTGTAATGCTGGAATTGAAATCAAATATCATATTTTTTCAAAATTTTGAATGCAAAAAGATTTTATTGGAATATAAACATTATTACATTTTAGTTCTCAAAAGAGTATTTTCCCCCTCCCCCATCTCAACAACGTGAAACTTTCCGTTGCATTTTGAAACTTAAAGCATGGTACTTGCAAGCATGATTATTAAAGTGATTTGAAATGAAACAGTTTTTTATTTTTTGATAAATGAATTAGATCTTGCGTTTAAGCGATTGTTGTCTCAAGATGGCACTTTTATCCCTTTCCTCTGCCCACATCTGAAAAATATGTAAGAGAAAATGTGTAAAGTATTAGGGGATTTTGTTACGGCTGATTACCTGCACGTAGAAATACCACTAACATGCTTTACATAAGTTAAATTACTCTACCCCCTCCCCCCCCCTGGTACAGCTTTAAAATTTTCAAAAAATTCTCAGGAATTTCTTAAGTGTTCTCAAATCCAAAAGGACAACTTTCTGACATAAGTTTTAATTTATTTTTGTTCAAAAATGCATAAAACTAGCTGGTGTTGTTGTTCAGAAACTATGTCATTGAGCTGTTTTTCCATTTTTTTGCAAATGCGATGGATCTTTCAGAAAATAGTGTCAAAGTGGGGGTTTTGAACCAAATTTCCGCGCAAAGGAAGAAAGAGCACTCAAGAGCGGACGAAAAACGTGTTTGTCACGTGATCAAATTCGCTTATAACTCAATATGTAATTGATGGATCAAAATATGGAAAAATCAGTTCAAGTCCAAATCGCTTCCATGGCCAGGCTTTCCAATTTTATACCTTTCCGTTAAAAAAATGAATTTGTAAATGTGTCAAACCGTTTTTGCGCTTGTTGAGCAGAGCAGTTAAGAACAGCCTTAATTTGCAGTAAAAATGAATAACTAAAGATTTCTGCATACACTCTGCGTCACAGTAGGCAGCTAATTTTTAAAATGCTTCTATATTTTAAAATTATTCTGCCTTTTTTATTTTTTTACTTATTTTTGTTTAAAATGTCCTGTTTATTACTTTGTTGAGAAATAAATAAATAAGCTGATCATAGCGTCATGTGAAAGCATGGGGGTCGGTTGAGGGGGGGAGGTGAAAATAATGAAAATTTTCTTTTTTGATAGACAAAATTTTTTATCAGATATAACAGTACTAAGTATTTTGTGAAAATAATTTTTTAGAGGAATCATATCAACCAAAAATATGTTTTATAATTTGTAGTAAGTAATTTTGTGAAAAATTGCTAAAATTCCTCCCTAAGAATTTCCTATTTCTTCCTCTATATATACAGAACTTTAATTCGAGATTGGCATTCAGTTTTACATTTTTTCCAATCTAATTATATTTTCAAAAGTCAATTTTATTCCTCAGAAGTGCAATAGTTTATTTCTGTACATTACTATTTCTGTAAAAGAACATCAAATAATCACATAAACAGTGTTCCGCTGCATCCATTCCCCATCACTTTTCAGTAATTCCCTTTCTCTCTTCCAAGAACTATTTTTTGTCAATTTACCTTTCTGACAATAATTAAAGTTCTACACCCCTAACCTCAGATTGTCGGATACAGCCATACACCGAGGAGGAGGGAGGAATTACATCCATCCTAACTCAGTTGTAGTTTTCGCGTATAAACACCTGCCACCTCACTCCTTTGGAAGCATGACATTGTCATGACAAAAGTTTTTTGGAAGTACCTCATACAAACATCCAAAGATTTCGTTGTCCTACCCAACACTATAAACACTAAATCTTTCACAAACTAAAAACTTCCTTATCTGTGGAATCTTTTCTCGGACTATGAAATCATGCCTTTTGACCAACAATACAGTGCAGTCCAGGTATTCATTCCAGGATTATAAGAAACCTGTTTGACATGTTATCACAATAGCAATGGTATGCTATTTTCCCTTTTCTGTTACTTATTCATTATTGTAAATTTACTTTGACTAAACCAGGCATTTAGAAATCTTAAAGTATGTGAACAAAAACAGGGGGAAAAAGGTGTAGAAAGAATTAGGCCAGTTAAAACACTATAAGAAAAAGCACTCTGAAATAACATATGCATGCAGTTTTTTCTCTACTAGGATAATGTCTTTGATTACTACAAAAATTTTAAGATTAAAAGTGTATTGTAATTTTAAATATTTTATTTTAAAGCATCATTTGTGATTTACTTTTCAGTTAAAAAAAATAAAATAAAAATAAGTTTGAAATACAATAAATTTTACATTAATTTATATTTAAATTATTTTTTAAACAAATTTTTTGTTTTTAAAAATTTTAGTTATTTTAAATTTATAAATAATTAAAATTGAAATTATATTAAATATATATGTATAAACATTCAGACTATTTCTACCATGAAATCATTTTTATTTTTGAAATATTTCCATAAATAAATTACATTGAAAATTGAACAATTTGTTATTTACATATGCTTGAGGACATAATGAGATACCTATATAAATATCAGTAAAAGTAATTTTGAATGACCTATATTGAATCTGAAGTTTTCATATCCTCAAACTACAGTCACCTTAAATACAGAAAGTCTTTCTGTATTAAAGAAAAAAAATAAGATTTACTTTCTAATAGGTGAATATATGACTAATCTTTTAACATTTTTCAGGTAATATTCTCTACTTTTAATTTAAGATTTTTGATTTAAAATTTAAAGTGTAATATTTAATTCAAATAAATTAAAAAAGCATACATTTTGAGTTCTTAATCATTTCTTAAATTTACAATGTATTTTTGATTAAACAAATGTTTTACAAACATCTTGACCTACATTTGAAGTATTTTTTAAAAAGTTGATTTAAATCAATGATTTTTTTTAAAAAATCAGTTGATTTAAATCATGATTAAAATCAAGCTGATTTAAATCAACGAACCCTGATTGAAGTTATGCATAGAATTGAAAGAATTTTTGGGAGTATGTTTTTGGCCATGGCCAGCAAGTCCACCTTTAATTTGAAAATATTCCGCTGGAAGGGGGCACTGTAATAGTGATTTTTTGGTTATTTTCATTATTTTACCATCAAAAAGTGTATGAAGCTAAGCATAGAATTGAACCAATTTTTTGGCTATGGCCAGCAGTTTTTCCTTGAATTTAGAAATATTCTGCCAGAAGGTGGCACTGTAACAATGATTTTTGCAAAATTTTCTTGATTTTTGCGCAGTTTTTTTTTTTTTACTGTATATTGGCGGCTTGTGAAGCGACACGTACTTTGCATCCTGCTAAGCTGGCTATTATCAAACAACTGATGTACAACAGAATAACGAAAAAAATATTGATTTTAATAAATATTATGATCGAGATTAGCTTATTCTGATTAATTGACTGGAGCAGAAATTTTATATCTAAATCAAAGTTGGTATAATATTGAAGTATGAATGTACTTTAATATTATTAACTAATAATATTGAAGTATTTAAAACTACTTTTTGAAATATTAAGATGTATGAGATAGTAGAAAGTTTTGAGATTTGCACATCCAACTAGTTATTTTTGTAATTTCATTATAAATATTTAAAATTATAAGTAATTTTCTTTTTACTTATAAATATCAAAGTAATTTAACTTAAAATAAAACTAAATGTGACTTGCAGAAAAACAGTATTAAATAATTAAAACAGAAAAAAGTCCTTCCGGCCAGTGCCGGGAGGAAGAGGTAGCTTTCATATTCCTTATTTTTAAAAAGCAAGCTTATATTATTCAAACACACAAAGCTCAATTTAGTGGAAACCGATTATAGGAGATTCAATCCTAATCTTTATCAATATTAAATCATTATGAATGAAGAATTTCACGAAATTAGTCAGCTTTATCCAAGCTGCTTTTATTTAAAGTAACTTATATTTGGTTGCCAAATTCGGCGATATCTTGAAGTTCCTGCCATTTTAAGACAACATGGTGGATGAGGCTAACGAATGAACTTGGTCGAGACCTTAGTAATTCCTGTGCACATGCTCACTCACATCGGAATCGGTTGATATATACAAGTTCTGTCGCAGGCAAAAAATCAGATTTTTCAAAATGTCACCCACATTAGAATTCAAACTGCTATATCTGAGCCATTTTCTAAGATAAAGACAAAACAAAAAATGCTCCGGAATCCTTATATCATGGTCAAATACTTAAGAAAGAATCCTTTTTCAATTTCTAATTCTTTTGCACCTTACTTTAAATATAATTTTTTATTTAATTTAATGGCTTCTATTTTGAAACAAGATGGCTGATGAAGCTGGCCAGTGAACTTGGTCGAGACATTACGATATACTATCCACATGCCTTCTTACATCGAAATAGGTTAATGAATACGCGTGTTATCACGTGACAAATATCAGATCGTTTCAAAATGTCAACCATGCTAGAAATTCAAAGTGCTATAATTCAACCATTTTTTAAGATATATACGAAACGAAAACTGCTCCGGAATCTTTGTATCAAGGTCAAACACATAAAAAAAATCTTTTTCATTTTTCAATTTTTTGATAACTCATTTTAAATTTAAAATTTAATTTTTTTTTTTTAAATGGCAGCTCTTTTGAAACAAGATGGCGAATGAACTCGGTCGAGACATTGGTATGTACTATGTACACACCAAGTTACATCCAAATCGGTTCATAAATACGCCTGTTATCGCGTGACAAAAATCAAGTTGTTTCAAAATGTCAGCCACAATAGAAATTCAAAATGCTATAACTCAGCCATTTTTTAGATATAGAAGAAACAAAAACCGTTCCGGAATCTTTGTATTAAGGTCAAACACATACAAAAAAAATCTTTTTCGTTTTCCAATTTTTTTGGTACCTCATTTTAAATTAAAAAAAAAAATTTAAATGGCCGCTATTTTGAAACAAGATGGCGGATGAAGCTGGCCAACGAACTCGGTCGAGAAATTGGTACGTATTATGTATACACCAAGGTACATCCAAATCGGTTCATAAATACGCCTGTTATCGCGTGACAAAAATCAGGTCGTTTCAAAATGTCAGCCCCGCTAGAAATTCAAAGTGCTATAAATCAGCCATTTTTTAAGATATAGACGAAACAAAAACTGCTCCAGAATCTTTGTATCAACGTTAAACACATATAAAAAAAATATTTTTCAATTTTTTGGTACCACATTTCAAATTTAAAATTAAAAAAAAAAAAATTAAATGGCCGCCATTTTGAAACAAGATGGCGGATGTAGCTGGACAACGAACTCGGTCGAGACATTGGTACGTATTATGTATACACCAATGTACATCCAAATCGATTCATAAATACCCCTGTTATCGTGTGACAAAAATCAGGTCGTTTCAAGATATCAGTCTAGCTGGAAATTCAAAGTGCTATAACTCAGCCATTTTTTAAGATATAGACAAAACAAAAAATGCTCCGAAATATTTGTATCAAGGTCAAACACATAAGAAAATAATATTTTTCAATTTTAAATTTTTTGGTACCACATTTTAAATTTTTTTAAATGGCCGCCATTTTTAAACAAGATGGCGGATGAAGCTGGCCAACGAACTCGGTCGAGATATTTGTATGTACTATGTAGACACCGAGTTTCATCCAAATCTGTTCATAAATACGAGAGTTACAGTGTGACAAAGATCAGATATATATATATGGATATAATATATATATATATATATATATATCAACTTTTGAATGGAGGGTGATTTCGGGGTCTGGGGGTCATGATCGATGAAAATATACCAAAATTTTTTGAAATTGCTTTCCTCCGAACGGCTGCAATAGGTAGCTTTTTGTAATGAAAGCTACCTAAAATGCATCAACTAAACCTATGTTAGGAGAAAATAACTCTTTAATCATGGGTATGTTAGCAAATATTTTATGTAAAAAAAAAAAAAAAAAAAAAAGTATATTTCTTTGAAAATACTCTACAATTATAGGCATATTAATTGGTTAAAACTTGTACAAATTAATTAGCAATTATCAAGACAGACAATCCAAAATCCAATAGCAATTATCACTACAGTAGAAGATCTTTATAACGCAAGGTTGTGCGTTATATAGAATTTTGCGTTATATGAATCACATCATTAAATTCACCTTGTAAACATGGCCAAATATGTCTGAAACACATCAAAATACATTAGAATATCTTTATACTGCATTCCTTGTTACCAAGAGTTATCCAAATCATAAATTTTTGCATAATATAGGTCAGACATTGTTAAATTTACTTTATAAACATGATCCAAATATAACTGACACAACCATCCCTTGTATTAGACATTTTCAAAAATGTTTATATTGTAATAATAGCATTTTTTCAGTAAAAAGGTCTTAAATTAGAAGATAAAGTTGAACTAATGTATCAAATTTAGTCCTCTAGAGAGTAGCAATATTTTACAATGTGAAAGTGCAGGTGCTTTTTAACTGCAAAAATCATTGTTTACATCTGAGAAGTTGTGCGTTATATGGAGAATTGCGTTATATAGAATTGTATTATAAAGATCTTCTACTGTATTTCATTGTACAAATAAACAGAACATTTTAATGTTTAAATTACATTTTTTATACAACATTATTAATATACATTACAGAGCTTGAATGGTAGATACAGGGCTTGAATTTTGAGACGGGATAGCAGGATTCGTGCCTTAAAGAATATTTTTGGGGGCTCCTGTTTCCAAAAAATCATTTTCTGAAAATGTTTCTTTGTAAAATGACGATCAAGTCTTGGGACCGACTGACAAATTTTGTGATATTTTTTGTTATTGATCAGCAGATTTCACAGTTTCTTCTTACGACATATTGACAAAATTCATGATTGTCTTTCTGTGTCTGAATGAAAAATTTTGCGATTTTTCTTTATAACCGACAGACGAATTTCACTATTTTTTCTGGAGACCGATCAGTGAATTTCATAAATTTTTTTCTTGCAATCAATTGACAAATTTAGAAATTTTATTCTGTGACTGATTGGCAAATTTCCCTGTTTGTTCTTGTGGCATACTGATGAAAGTAACGACTGTTTTTCTGCTTCCGTTTGAAAATTTTTGTGTTTTTTCTCTGCAACCGGCTGAGGAATTTCACGATATTTGCTCATGATTGACTGGCAAATTTCACGATATTTTTTCGTGATAGATTGATGAATTTCATGATATTTTGCCCCGCTGCTGATTTCTCATGAACTTCAGTTTTTTTTTTTCTCACAACCGGTCGACAATTTTATTTAATTTTGCTGTGATTGACGAAATCTGCAATATTTTTTTCTGCAACCGATTTACATATTTTGCGATGTTTTCTCCCTTCTGCCCAAAATAGGAAATAACTAAAAGGGCAGTAACAGCCTCCGGAGACTGAGCCCTACCAAATTGGCCAATAGTCGGCACTAAATAAAATGAGATTTCACTAGTGGTGCACATGAAGAAAAAAAAATTGGTGAACTTAAAAAAATACATATTTAACATATTTAGAAACAACAAACTAGTTCATTCTTGCAATTCACAGAAATTAGGTCATAGCTTTTTTAAATCAACCTTTTCTTGTGTAATAGAAGAAACCAATTGACTATTTTTATCATTTTGTTTGCTTTGTTTTTATATTTTTTAAACAGTAATTTGTTTGTAATAATGCAATTTAAATTATAATGAATGCTTGCAATATAGTAAAACATTAAAATAATAAACTAAAATGATAAAAAGTTAGGTACTTTAAAAAATGATTAAATAATTAAAAGTAAAAGTCAAGTGGATAATTTATAATGTACAATTAAATATGCATAATAAAGAAAAGATACATTTTCCTTGACTTATTCAATGAAATTTTTCTCATAAAGGTACCCTATTAATTCACATCAAAATAATAAAGTAAGGAAGTATTCTTTCAGGTTTAACCAGTCTTAATAACCGAAAAAGCTTGATTAATACATAAATATATTTTGTAAAAATAGTATTGTGATTAGCAGTCAGAGACTGCACTAAGAAATTAAGACTAATAGCCAACACATTAGCCAAATTTGAAAATCATTAGCCAAAAGTATATATGCATATATTATATATACATATATATGTGATATAGATATACAGTAGAAGATCCTTATAACGCAATTCTATATAACGCAATTCTCCATATAACGCACAACTTCTCTGATGTAAACAATGATTTTTGTAGTTAAAAAGCACCTTCACTTTCACATTGTAAAATATTGCTACTCTCTAGAGGACTAAATTTGATACATTAGTTCAACTTTATCTTCTAATTTAAGACCTTTTTACTGAAAAAATGCTATTATTACAATAAACATTTTTGAAAATGTCTAATATAAGGAATGGTTGTATCAGTTATATTTGGATCATGTTTATAAAGTAAATTTAACAATGTCTGACCTATATTATGCAAAAATTTATAATTTGGATAACTCTTGGTAACAAGGAAAGATATTCTAATGTATTTTGATGTGTTTCAGACATATTTGGCCATGTTTACAAGGTGAATTTAATGATGTGATCCATATAACGCAAAATTCTATATAACGCACAACCTTGCGTTTTTAGGTTTGCGTTATAAAGATCTTCTACTGTATATCATATAAATATCATATATATATATATATAATATTATTATCATTATAATCCTTTCAGCCCTAGCATTTGGGTAAAAAAGCATTTTCTCACCATATTACAGCTTCTGTGTGTTCAAACATTATTTAGATTTTAAACTATCCATCTAAAATAATTAAAACATCGATCTTCTGATAATTATAATAATGGATGTAAACAGTAAATGATTAATCACAAATATTTTATTAATTACTGGTATCCTAATTGTTAAATTTATTTGAAAGTAACTAATTTGCTTCATTAGTATGTATTCATTAAATTCTGGTTCTAAATACAGTCATAAAAACAATTATAGGGTCAGGTGGGGGAAAGTGGTGGGATGGGGAAAATTGGTGGTAATCTAAAAAAATGCACTTTTTTCACAATAAATGTACATATTTTTACTTTTTTTTCAATTAATACATAATTGGAGTTTGTGACAAATATTTCTATTAAGATTTGTAAATCTGGCAACAAGTTTACTGTTGTTTATTTTCTTGTTTACATATATGTGCAGTTTCTTCTTAACACATGGCATTGATAAACTTTGTTCTTGATCCTTTCTCACTTGAAAAAATTTGTATATTTTGATACATTTCAGTAGAAGAACTTCTTAAAAACAGATTCATGCATCAAGGTAAGAATTATTTTATTATTTCAATTTTTTATGATTTTTTTTCTGAGGTGGGGGAAAGTGGTGGTATAGTTAGGTTTAGCTCAATGTTGTATGATGATTCAATTTTAGACTGTAGATGTGATTAATTTTTAAAAATGGGCTGTAATAAAAGTGTTAATCTAAAAAAATAGGCTTTATTTATAAATTTTAATCTTAATATGATAATACAATTAAATTAAAAGTTATTTTTTACATAGGGTCAGGTGGGGGAAAAGTGGGCCCATGGGGTAAAGTGGGGGGTATATTGAAAAAAACCTATTTTCTCTTTTAAGTTAAGATATTTTGTTAATTCTTTTTTAGAGACATATATTGAGATTATGGCAACTATTCTTATTTTAGTTTTAGAAACTGGAAACAAATTTAATGTTTACAAACTATCTTGTTTATGCTCATTGCATACCGTCAAAAAGTCGATCAGCTAAAATAATCGCCCAAGTGATAAAAATTAATACATTATATCACATAAAGCATTTGAATAAGTCACCATTGGGGAACTATTTGACTTTTCTTGCTATTTGGTGGTGAAGATTATATAGAGTTCAGCAATATATGTTACATACAAAGTGAACCTAATTTTGATAACCATGGACATTATTTCTTTAATTAAATAATATCTGAAAAAATATTTTTTTTGTGCATTTGTACCTTTAAAAATAATTAAGATACATTTATTTCAGTGTATTTTTATTTAAAAAACAATATTTACACATTTTTATTTAAATATACAATAATTTTGGAACTACTCCCACTTTCCCCCACCATGGGGTAAAGTGGTGGTATCAAAACATGCTCTTTTAAATGTATCACTGTCAGAAAACAATCGAATAAAATTGAGTGGTTATGCTTCATGTTTAATCTATATGAATCCAATGTATAGAAAATGCATCAAAAGTTTCATTAAAATAAATTTAATAGTTTGATTTTAGGGCCTTTTCTAAAGCTTGATTTTACCACCACTTTCTCCCACCTGACCCTATTTATTACTTTTTTGGGGGGTGTCCATTACTGGGCCAGAGGGTGTCCATTACTGGGCTTTTGGGTGTTTTGACATATTTTTATTTAAAATTAAATTTCGATTCATATTGGAAAATGAGACAATAAGAATGGTTAAATATTGTTGATAGGTTAATATAACATTGAAAAAACTGGAATATAATAACTATAAATAAAAAAATAATTTTAAAAGAAATTCCTTATGAGTGTCAATTATTGGCACATCTACCCTATAACTAATAAAGTTACTTACTTTAAAAAGTTTTGGACCGCTCAAACACAAATATGGAATAAATTTTTAACACAAACCATAAAGGAACTGCAAACTTGATGAGGCGGTAATCTAACCATAGAATTTGAAAATTCCTTATTAAGCAGTGTTGAATTCATTTTTCTCCAGGGGGATTTCTGTGGCTCTGGAAAGGGGCAGGGAATTGCACTGTTAGACCATTGAAAACACAAATTCTCAAATCTTCTGGAGGGGGGTGACTCCCAGGGCCACCCTCTGAATTCAACACTGCTTCTAAGCTATGACAAGAAATATTTACAGTGATTAAATTATTTCATTAAATGTACAAAACAAAGAAGAAAATGCATACAGTTAAAGGAAAACTTTTTAAAAAGATTACCTTAAGTTTACTTTTTAATAAACTTATAATAATTATTTTTAAAAAGAGTTTTCTAAAACATTTAATTATCTAATTATTCTTTTAAAAAATTCTCCTAATTATAGTTCATATTATATTAAGAATAATAAAAAATTTTATTCATATTTTTATTCCTCATACATTTCTCTCTGATCTTATTGTACACATCACAGGCTATTCTGAGTAGAAAAATAAATTCTGAAAGGTTACAGCAGAGAAGGGGGGGGGGACATCCTCCGGCACTAACTATGCATTTTTTCAGCAACCGTTTGGCAAAATTCACGTTTTTCTGCAATCTTTTAACGAAATGTGTTTTTTCGTGATATTTTGATGAAATTTTCATTTTCTTCGTGATCTTTAGACAAAACTTGTGGGTTTTTTAGCGACCTTTTGAAGAAATTTGCGCTTTTTCGTCATCTTTTGATGAAATATGTGGGCTTTCTGCAACCTTTGACAAAATTTGTGTTTTTCCACGATCTTTTGACGAAATTTGTGTTTTTTTAGTGATCCTTGGATGAAATTCATGTTTTTCCGTGTGTATGAAGCTTGGATTCATTGACGAAGAGACTTCTTGAGATGAAACATTGTTTATTAATAACATGAGTTTAAATTTAGTAGCATATTATCTGGACTAATATCACGGCATGCATCGTGATTACAAGAGAGAAGTGAGCGTACTGACAGCTCCAAGCACATAGCATCATAATAATACATTCGTGTTGCCATTCAGCTATATAAAATATAGTGTTGCCATTACATACCAAAAACTAATATTTAATGGGTGTTGCCACAAGTATACATATATCACACCCTTCCTTTTAATTTTAATGAGACATGGATTATACAATACATTATAATTATAAATAACTTAATACAATCATTACACTACACAAATACAATTATTACAATATACAAATACAATTATTACTATATACAAATACAATTATTACTGCAGATACTTAATAGCAAACATAATCATTTAAATGTTTCGGACGTTTTATCTCGCGACCACATGAAGTTATAAATGGAGCATTATTTGCAATACTTTGTGGTGGAATGTAATGCGATGGGGCTGAATTTGAAACATTCATTTGTTCAGTCTTGACATCTGGTAAAGTGTCAAGCATATCATCACTATAGCCAGAATGTGATGTTTTGGATGTTCTTAGGAATTTTCTATTCCTTATAAATATTCTGCCACTTGCAGTTCTAATTTTATATGATCTTGAATTTCTAGTTTTAGAAATAACCGTTGCTGGCTCCCACACTTTAGTTTTAAAATTTTGAACAGAGATTTTGTCACCTGGCCCTAACTCATTTAACATTTTTGATGACCTATCATAATAGTGCTTTTGAATTTGTTGACGTCTTAACAACTTAGTGTTTACATTGTCAAACATCTCTGGATTAAGCATTTTATTGCTTATAGGTAATTTAGTTCGTAGTCGTCTACCGAACATCATTTGGGCTGGAGATAAACCTAAGCCCGCAATAGGAGTGTTCCTATATTCAAGTAACCCTATTGCAGGTCTTCGGTTGTCCTCAAAGGCTTTTTTGAAAATGGCTTTAGTAATGCCAACTGCCTTTTCTACCATCATGAATAAGAAATAAGAAATAACATGTCCTGCCTGAGTGCATTTGGGACCACAATTTTATCTTCTAAAAATACTAGTCCATCAGCAACATATATACTGTTTTTAACTTTATAATAGCAAAGAAGATTTTTAGGAATTAATTCTTTACTTTTAGGCCAACCCTCCTTAAAAAATTTGGAAATTAATTTAAGTTCCTCATCTTCAGCAGTTAACTTTTGGAACTGTTTGAATTTGTTTTCACTCATCGGCAAGAGTTTTGCAACAGAGTGTACCACATTTAGCATTTCGGGGTCTTCTTCACCCACATCTTTTAAACTTGCTCTTGACAAAGTGTCAGCAAGGTACATTTTACTACCTGGGACATATTTTATAGTAAAATCATACTTAAGCAATTTAAGCAACATACGTTGCAAGCGAGTGGTAATTTTGCCAATGGGCTTGTGCACAATTGATGTTAGAGGTTTATGATCACTTTCAACTAATACTTTGTGGCCATACAAAAAATTATGATATTTTCCGAATGCAAATACAATTGCGAGCAATTCCTTCTCAATTTGAGCATAATTTGTTTCACACTCGCTCAAACTTCTAGAAATAACATGTCCTGCCTGAGTGCATTTGGGACCACAATTTTATCTTCTAAAAATACTAGTCCATCAGCAACATATATACTGTTTTTAACTTTATAATAGCAAAGAAGATTTTTAGGAATTAATTCTTTACTTTTAGGCCAACCCTCCTTAAAAAATTTGGAAATTAATTTAAGTTCCTCATCTTCAGCAGTTAACTTTTGGAACTGTTTGAATTTGTTTTCACTCATCGGCAAGAGTTTTGCAACAGAGTGTACCACATTTAGCATTTCGGGGTCTTCTTCACCCACATCTTTTAAACTTGCTCTTGACAAAGTGTCAGCAAGGTACATTTTACTACCTGGGACATATTTTATAGTAAAATCATACTTAAGCAATTTAAGCAACATACGTTGCAAGCGAGTGGTAATTTTGCCAATGGGCTTGTGCACAATTGATGTTAGAGGTTTATGATCACTTTCAACTAATACTTTGTGGCCATACAAAAAATTATGATATTTTCCGAATGCAAATACAATTGCGAGCAATTCCTTCTCAATTTGAGCATAATTTGTTTCACACTCGCTCAAACTTCTAGATGCAAATGATACTGGGTGTCCCTCTTGTAAGAGACAGGCACCTAGCCCACCTTGTGAACTGTCACACTGAACAGTTATAGGTAATGAGGGATTAAAGACTTTTAAAACAGGAGCTGAACTTATTAGTTTTTTATTTTCAAAACTAGTCTCTTGTTCATGGTTCCACTGGAACTCTACATTATTTTTTAACAATTCTCTCATTGGGGCGGTTACAGCTGATACATTGGGTAAAAATTTACTCAAGAAATTAACCATGCCCAATAGCCTTTTGATATCACGTTTACACGATGGCTTCTCAAGCTCATTAATTGCCTTAACATGGCTAGGATCAGCTTTAATCCCATCCTTAGAAATAATTAAGCCCATATATTTAACTTCATTTACTCTGAACTGAAATTTGTCAGGATTAAACTTTATGTTATTTGATTGTGCTCTCTCTAAAACTTTCAAAAGAATTTGGTCATGTTCCTCTCTAGTTCTACCTCCTATAATTAAATCATCGAAATATATTTCAACACCCTGTATATCACCAAACAATTTAAAATTAGTTTTTTGGAACACCTCTGGTGCAGAGCAGATTCCGAAAGGTAATCTATGAAAGTGGTAACGCCCAAAAGGAGAATTAAAAGTACACAATTTTGAGCTAGCTTCATCTAACACAATTTGCCAGAATCCCTCCTTTAAGTCGAGCACTGAAAAATACTGTTTTCCTTCAAGTTTACTAATGATTTCATCAGCAGAAGGAATAACATAGTGCTCCCTTTTAATGGCTTTATTTAAGTTTCTAGGGTCAAGACAAATTCTCAACTTGCCGTTTGGCTTTTCAACCACTACCAGGCTACTGACCCAATCTGTTGGTTCATTTACAGGGGATATAATGCCTAACTTTGTCAATTCATCAAGAGTTTTGCGTAGCTCTTTATGAAGGGACTGAGGTACCCTTCGCGGTGGATTTATAATGGGTTTCACATCATTTTTCACTTCAATGTGATGTGGCTTGCCAGGAAATTTATCTAAACCCTCAAAGACATTTTGATACTTACTAATTACATTTAATTTAGAATCTAAATTAATTTCATCTATCAATTGTATCAGCTGTAACTCTTGGCATGCCTGTAAACCCAATAAAGGCTTAGCCTTAACATCCACAACAACAAAATTTAACTTTACATTAGAACACTTATCAGTATTACATGTTAGCATAATGCACCCTTCAGGTTTCAGCTTATGATTACCATATGATAATAAAACAATATCAGTAGGGATCAAATTATTTTTAAACTTTAAATCAAAAGATTGAAAAACTGACACAGGAAGAATATTAACTTGAGCACCTGTGTCTAGTTTAAAATTTACTTGCTGATCTCCAACTGTTACTGTTTTATGCCATTCTTTCTCAGTTGAATTTACAGTATCAACATCAATTAAAACATTATCAATATACAAACAATTAATATCAGAGCTATTTACCTCATTAACTTTTTGAAAATTATTTCTATGGTGGCTTACCTTACTTGAATTCTTGCAAACAGCTGCAAAATGATGCTTTTTCTTACAAAGATTACACAGTTTGTTGTATGCTGGACATTGTCCTTTCACATGTTTTCTTCCACACGATTTACAGTCAATAAAGTTTTTAAAGTTCATGGCTTTTTTCTTTTGATTAACTACGTTAATTTCACTGCATTTAGGGTCATTAATGGTCTTCATCTGTTCGCTACTAACTTCACAGGCTCGAATGCTGTCCACAGCTTTCTTCAGCGTCAGATCCGATTCCCGAAGTAGTCTTTCCTGTAAGTTCTTGTCCCGGATTCCAAGTACGATTCGATCTCGCAGAAGACTCGATTCTTGTTCGCCAAACCCACATGATGAGGCTAATGCCTTTAATTCCGTCAGATATACATCTACGGCTTGTCCGTCTTTCTGAGAGCAGGAAAAGAATTTGAAGCGTTCAGATACCTCGTTACTTTGCGGCAGGCAGTGGTTTTCAAATTTCTTAATGACGTCGTCAAATTTTTCTTTGCTTTCTCCACCTTCAAAGCGAAAAGTGTTGAACACGCTGACTCCTTCATCACCAATAACGTTCAGTAGAATGGCTATTTTGATTTTATCATCTTTTCCATTCTTTTCAGAGGCCAACATGAAGTTGTCAAACTTTTGTTTCCACTTCAACCAGTTGTCGGACAAATTTGGCGCACTGAACGTCAGTTCACCAGGGGGCTTGAAACTATCCATAATTATTTAGAACACGAGAGTTCACTGTTATTTACAACGTGATTATAGAACACAAAAGTTCCATTTAAAGCAGTTTCAACCTCCTTCGCACAACAGCATGATCGCTCAACGTCTTAGAAATCTGTTTCCATCCAAGTCAAAAACGAACTGACACCATGTATGAAGCTTGGATTCATTGACGAAGAGACTTCTTGAGATGAAACATTGTTTATTAATAACATGAGTTTAAATTTAGTAGCATATTATCTGGACTAATATCACGGCATGCATTGTGATTACAAGAGAGAAGTGAGCGTACTGACAGCTCCAAGCACATAGCATCATAATAATACATTCGTGTTGCCATTCAGCTATATAAAATATAGTGTTGCCATTACATACCAAAAACTAATATTTAATGGGTGTTGCCACAAGTATACATATATCACACCGTGTTCTTTTGGCTAAATTTGTGTTTGTTTTTGCGATTCCTTGATGAAATTGTATCTCTTTTCTGCGAAAATTTTCCGTGATATCTTTGTATCTGAATTTTCGGGCTGGATGACCAATTTTTTTTTTAAATTTTCGGGACTGAAAATATGGCCGTATGTGAACCGGACTCGCACTAAAAACTTAAATTCATTTACGTTCCAAAACATGATTACAACAACAAAAAAATCTTTTGCCATGATAATTTTTTTCTGGCCAATTTCATGATGTATTCGCATTTGGCAAGTAGGCGAATGGTTAGCGTGGCCCCTGTCAGTGATATCAATATATCTTGAATTCTTTTCTGAATTAAATTTATACTTCCTTTATAAAAAACCATGAGTTCAGTCATATTATCGAGAATTACATATTAAAATACATACAGAATGATGTAAAACTAAAAAAAATCTTTATTTTGGATTCGATATCTGAACTTAAAGTTTGATTGTTTATATCTGCGATGATGTGCGTATTTTAGGTGTTTGTGGATTTTAGGGTTGTGGATTTGAGGGAGTCTACTGTATTGGCATATTTTTCTGTACATATGTGTTAATGCCAATTAATGTATTAAGATTACTGATCCAGAAACATTATCCAGTTATCTTTTCTGCAATTTAAATTATTAACAGCACAAATTGGAAAATAATATTGTATCAGTAATTGACCACTTCTTTTTCAGTGTAAAAATTTAAAATATAAATGTCCATATTAAAAACTACAGCTAAAAGACTTCTATACTGGGTAAAATAAAAGCCTGATAATATTTTTAAAGTCAATAATTGGTGTCTCAATAATATGTGATCTCCCTAAATTAATATTTTCTGTATCTATTTTTTATATTTATGGTTGAAATTTTAATAAATCTTTGAAGCAAGTGCCACAAGCTTTGTTTTCATGAAATGAATTGGTATAAATTTCTTGCAAAGTGCTTCAAAAAGCATTCCTTTTTGGTATTACAAACTTTTTTTTAATCTCTGTGAAATCTGAGGTGTAATCTGCAAATGTCTATTATCCACACTACCCAGCGCTGTAGTTAGAAATATTTGGTTTGTTAGTACTGATCAGGAAGAAAATTAGAAGACAAGACAGCTTGTCTTAAATCAGAGAGTGCAGAAAACACCTCTCATTGTTCTTTTGGAAACGTCAAGGATAGATGTGGCAATAAGTTATATATTGATTTATTTCTGTTATTTCAATTTATTTTGATTCATAATGGAAAATGTTACTATGAGATTGATCAAATATAGCTTTTAGATGGATGCTATACAAATACAATACTATAAAAACTAGAACATAATAATTATAACTGCTAATTTAAAAAAGTCGGCATTTAGCTAAATGCTTTAAATTGGATTTTGGGTTAGCCAAAAGACCAGTAGCATCAACATCTACTGAATGAAAAAGTGCATCCCACAAAATTTTCTTTTAACTACAGCACTGGGCATGTACCTATAATTTCTTTGAAATTGACCCATAGAAAACAATGAGCTTGCTTGAAAATCAACCTGTGGATTTTGCTCCTTTTTTCAACATTAATGTATTGGGGGGGAAATAATATTTAATTTTTTTACATTAAATGGGTTCATTGTCCTTAAAAACGACTTTCTTTCAAATTAACTTTTTGATACTCGATTGATCGGTTTTAACGCTATATGTTGCACCGCATGTTGAAAAACATAGTTGTGAGAAAAACGCGTGAAGAAAAACAAATTACCTGCTTTTCCTTATACGCAGCGCTCCATTCGAAGGTCATTTCGCAAACAATCTTAATAATCCCAAAATAATTTGAGGCACATATTCTATGTACTTCAGTGATGCAAAAATTGGCATGGTGGACAAAATTTTTGGAGTCCCAATGAAGTGGAATCTTCTCTTAATCACTTGCATAATTTTCTTCAAAGTTATTATGATAGTTAATGTTCTATTAAGGGGTGTCATACCTTTTAAAATCTCCATTGCCAATGCAAAAGTAATGTAATTTCAAGTTCTCATAACTTTTTAAATGCTTATTGAAATCGAATAAATCTCTGTAATATATTTAAGCCATATTTAAGGCTTTATAAAATGTAAAAATAAACACTTATAATGTAATAATAAAAAAAAACAGTTAATATTGCAAAATTTTTTCACATGGTATATCATAATTCGTATGATAAGTTAACCTGGAATAAATATATCAACATAAAAGTTACGTTAAAATGAACTAGAAATTATAATTTATAGAATGAATTAATATTATTGAGATAAGTAAATATTTTGTTTACTTTTTTAATCGTTAATTAATTTTTTCCCCATTTTTCAAATTCAATTGAATTTTTAAAAGTTTCTGTCAAAAAATTTATATATCTTTAATTCATTCTATAAAGTACAGTTTAAAGTTCATTTTAACATAAGTTTTATATTGATATATATCTATTCTAAATCGTGTGGAATATTAATTGAACTGTATTTTTTATTATATTATATTATAATTGTTTATATTTTATAAAGTCTTGGATATGGCTTAAATATTTTACAAAGTTTTATGTCATTTCAATAAGTATTTAAATAGTTATGAGAAATCGAAACCACGTCACTTTTGCACTGGCGACGGAGATTTTAAAAAGTATGAGACCCCTTAAACATTGCATAAAATCATTGGTTGAAAGTAATTGTTTAAAATTAATTTTCTTTCCGTCCTCATTCTCATGTGCGACGACATTACTTGGAATTTGTTCATTTGATAGAGCTACTAATATCACACCATCCAACACTGTAAGTTTCGTAATCTCTTCATCTATCTATTTTATTATGCTTTTTTACAACACTCAGCCTGATTTATGTACGTAAAGGTGGAATTTTATAATCTATTATTAAGGCTAATGGGTCATTCCACATGAAATCAACCAATTTAAAGAAAAAGTGTTGCACCATAGTCACAGATTTTTTTAAAATTTTTATCATAGACAGATACAGTAATGAAACCCTCAAACCTGAAATTTAAAAATAATTTTCACAATATTGGCTGAGATATAGCCATTTGAAAATTGGTCATTTTTTCCAAATGGCGGCCATCTTGGATGCTATCCCTATGTCTATAAATGTCCATAACTTGACAACTAATGACTCAAATTTTATATTTCTGGTACCAATTTAAAGCTATTTGTATAAAGAATGCATATATGATATTAAAACAATAGTAATTTTTTTATTTTAATACTGTTTATTACATTCAAACTGAAAATATCACCCTCAAAAAATGACTTACTGTAATGGGCCATAAAAAAAATGACCCATCATAATTTTTTTTCGAACTTGCTAAAAACATTGCTCCATATGTGTACTTTAAATAGAAAAAAAATTGGAGAGGTAAAATTTCTCGTTTAAAAAAAATAGCTTTTTACACATAGGATGTCACTTAGCAGTGACTATCTTAAAACATGTAAATATCCCTGATTTAAGAAATAATGGCCAAAACTAAATATTTTTTAATCCCTGAATTAATGTAAAACTATAATGAAATATAATCTCATAAGTTTTTTGTAGGACCACCCTCCAATTGCTCCCCTACCTCCCCCCCCCCCCCCCAAAAAAAAAAAAGAAGTCATTGCTAAAAATGTATAATTGAAAAAGTTAAACACTGAAGAAAATAAGAAAATAAATAAAGAATATAATGTATAATTGTGAAAAACCTTTAAATGCAATATATATAAATGAGATTTTACTGCATGTGTATATGTGGAATCTATTCAAAACGTTTTCCATGCAAGAAAATCAATTTTTATACCTAAATTTCTATTTCTTACTTTAAAAATTGCTCACTGATTATGCCTGTTGATGAATTTGTTGATGATTTAATTACAAAACTCCTTGCTTTATGTTCACACCACTTTTTTGAAAAATCACAAAGTTTATATTTCAAGAAAACAAAGGATGAATTGAATACAGAAACTGCTATTATTTCAGCTGATTTTTCTGAAAACTGTACTTGCATTGTGCAAGATGCTATTCAAAATATCCATTGGCAAAAAGAACAGGTTACAGTTCACCCCTTTCTTGCTTTTATAAGGGACAGTATCACTGATACTGTGAAATCTATTCCTATGTGTGCAATAAGCGAGCATTTAGTTCATGACACTACTACATTTTGGGCTTTTCAAAAAGTAACTGTCAATTATTTAATTTCACAAATTCCACAGATTAAATACATAAAATATTTTAGTGATGGATCATCAGCCCAGTACAAAAATTATAAAAATTTTATTAATCTCTGCCATCATGAAGAAGACCATGGTGTGAAAGCTGAATGGCATTTTTTTGCCTCTTGCCACGGAAAAGGAGCTTGTGATGGAATAGGTGGCAACCATAAAACGCATGGCCACCAAAGCAAGTCTTCAGCGTCCATTCAAAGATGGTATCTTAAATGCATTTGATCGGTATACATTTGCAAAAGAATATGTTAAAGGAATTGAAAGTTTTTTTTATAACAAAATCTGAAATTGAAATTGCCAATAATCAGTTAGTAGATAGGTATGCAAAGGCAGATACAATGGTAGGAACAAGGGTTAATCACAGCTTTGTGCCAATAAATAAAAGCCAAATACTGGTTTCCAGGGTATCAGGCTCCTCAACAAATTTTATTGCTACTGTGAGATTTAGTGAAACCGACAAACTACAAACATTTAAACATGAACAATATGTTGCATGTGTATATGGTGTTAATTGGTGGATTGGTAAGATTTTAGATTACTGCGAGGAATTCAATGACTATAAAATTATGTTCATGCATCCTCATGGTCCTAGTTCATCATATTCATGGCCAAAATCTTCAGATGTTTGTTGGATTCCATATGAGCATATAATGAAAGTAGTGTCTACCCCAATGACTGCTACAGGAAGAACATATACTGTTGCTCCAGAGGAGCATACAGCAATTCAACTCTTATTCTTAAACTTCAAGACAGATTAAATCCTTGGTAATTTTCAACAACATATTATCAAGTTCCTTTCAACAATATATTATAAAGTTATATCTATGTAAGTATCCTGTTCTTATTTTATGTAAATAATGTTTTATATAAGTTTTATCTAAGTCTTACTTTTATACATATTTGATGTTTTTGTTCTACATTTGTATCACACAAGATTTGTGTACTCATTTTGTCAAGATTTGTTCATTTAAATTGAAATTGGCAGTGAACTGAATAACTAATGTCAACTCATTAATATTAATTTTTAATCTTTTATTTGATTTCAACTGATTTACAGCTAGTATTTCTGCCATATTTCAAAAAAATATGTTTTATGGCTCTTTTTCCTTCTAAATATTTTCCATTATGTATATTTTTTTGAGAATTATACATATTATCATTTTATATGAAATAAAAAGTATTGAAATGAAAATTTACTGTTATTTTAATATGTATGTGTTTTTAGTATAATTAACTGCTGATTGGTATTTCTAAATTGAATTATTTATATATTGATGATCATACATTAATTCATATGCCAGAAAAAAATATTTTTAACCATTATTTGTTAAACCAAAGATGCTTACGTGTTTTAAGATGAGTGTTGGGCACGCTCACAAAAAAAAACGAACTAGTTCAAAATCAAACTCAATTTCTCAAAAATGAGTCAAGTTCACGTTCAAATTCAAAATTTTTCAAACGAACTCGTTCAACTCAAACTCATCTATGAAAGTGAGCAAAGTTCACTAAAAACTCGTTTTTTTTTTTTTTTTTTTTTTTGTAATGTACTAGGGGATTCTGCCCCCTCTGAGCTATGCTCGCCAATCCCCGTTCAGACACTGCAGACTAGAGGTCTTCATGGGCCGAAATTTCCAGGCCGGGCCCGGCCCGACTCATCGAAAAAAGTTCGGACCGGCCTGATACAAGAATTGAAGTTCGGCCCGAACCCGGCCCTTAGAAAAAAATTATTGGCTCGGCCCGGTCCGGTCCAATAAAAAACTTAAAAGTTTGACCTCAGCCCGACCCAGCCCGACAAAAAAAGTTAAAATATCGGCCCGAGTGAATGTCTACAAAACATTGATTTTTATGTCTATTTGGTTAAAAATTTATCTCGTACGAGGAGTAGAGGTCTGCACGGGCCCAGGCCTCGACTGAGGCCCGCACCCGGCTCCGCCCGCGAGCCGGGCCGATAAAAAAATGATCAGGCCTTGCGGCCGATATAAAAATGTAGACGAAACTGATAAAATATGAGCTATTTTCAATGAACATGAATTTCGCGAGAATAAGTATAAATGTACATGACGAGCCGATGCTACTTTGACAAAATCAATTCAGAAATGTAACATGTCCAGCGTAGACAACGGCATCGGACTGTTACATGGTGTCTGACTTGGGCTTCATTGTTTTTTTCCGCAGACTCGTGCCGGGCCGAGATCAGGCTTGAATATTTTTAACATTGTAGAGCCAGACCGGAACTGGACTTAATTGCTCTCAGGATGTGTAGGGCAGGCAATATGTTTTATAAAAATATTATTAGCGATAATGAACTTCTGTTAACTTGATCTTTGGAAATATACCTTATGGTGGTTCTCAAATTCACTGCTCAACAACATGAAACTTTTGCACATTTTCTGACTAATTTTTAACTGCAAAGGCATGAAATTGACAAACCTGACCATTGAAGGCATTTGGTATCGAATAGCATTTTCCATTTTTGATAAATAAATTACTTGTCGAGTTATAAGAGTCACGTGGTTGCAGGTTTTTCTCCTTTCCAGTGCTGTCGCTTCCGGAAACTGGATCCAAAACGCTGACTTTGATAGTGTTTTCTCAAAGATATATTACCTTTATAAAAAAATGGATAACGCCATTCGATTAGTACATAGTTTCTGAATAAGAACTCCTGTCAATTTTATGCGTTTCCGAAAAGAAATGAATTCAGAAATGTGTCAGAAAGTAGCTCCTTTGGATTTGAGAAAAGCCTTAATCCTCAATAAATGACTGAGAAATATTTTCACAAATCTACTTTTTATTATACAGCTTCAAAAGTTATGATGTTTTTAACCCTCTTTTTTTTTCTTTTATTCTAAAGTACAGTAATCTTTTAATGAATCCATATTTGAATGTTGAAACGTCTAACAAAACTAAGTAATCATTAAATTTGCTAATGTGTATTTTCTATCTTGCTCAAACACCGTAATTTTAAAATATACTGTAAAATTATCCTATAAATATGTCTGCTGTGTTCTTTAAAGGAATCTTAATTATATGTCGGTCCAGATCGGGCCGGGCCTGTTTTCACTGATTTATGTACGGGCCAGGCCGTGAACAGCGAAAATAAAAACGGGCCGGGCTCGGACCGAACTTTTAAATTTCACACTGGGTCAGGCCCGGGCCTGGAAATTCCGGCCCGTGCAGACCTCTAACGAGGAGTTCTGAACAGAAATATTTATCTGAACTTTTTTTTTTTCATGTTTTTAATCTTCATTTTTATAGAAGTGCCGCAGGCTGCGATATTTATTTTTTTATTAAATCTCCATTTCTTGTACGTAAATTTTTCAGTTATCATTAATATTGTTAATCCATATTCCATGCATGTTAAAAGTCTGCAATAATGCTATAAAGTAAATTTTCTAAGATGGAATTGCATAGAAAAAGAAAAAAAAAATGTGTTAGTCAAGATCCCTTCTTAGCAAGTGTAAATATATTATATATTTTTTTCTTACGTATTAGTATATTATTTTTGTATGGATCAACACGTTTTTCAGGTTAAAACAGAGTCAGCCACAGGCAGGTTTTTTTTCACACGTTTTACGAAATTTTAATTTAACTAAACTTTAATAAGCGTAGAAATATTACTCTTTAAAAAGAATAAATTTTAATGTTTAAGTGTAGAATAATGGCACTTTATAAATGCATGCATTTTTTGCAAACGGCTGGATCCATATCAACTCAGGCAGGGGGGTTACCTTCATAGTCTCAGAAGTTTTTGAATTGAACATATGTTAAAATTTAAGAAAAAGTAAGATACTTGTATATTTTCATTTTGCCCCAAAAAATTCCTGGTCCGAGATACAGGCCGTCAAAGATGACATCCCCGGCATCCTTTCTCATTTGCGATTTTCGATAAAAATTTTTAAGTGCTCTATCTCTAGAATGGTGCAAGATATTTTGTTGCGGTTTATTTTATTTTAAAGATAATATTCTTCTGTTTAAAATGATATACCCAATTTTGAAAAATGTATTCAACTTTTCTTGTGGCAGCCTTTTGAAAAAAAAAATTTTTTTTTTTGGAAATGCCAATCCCAAAAATTTTGATTTTTTTGCTGTTGATCAATACCATTGGGAACTACCTTCACTGTAAAGGAGAACTTCCACTTTTGAGTTTAACAAATTTTAGAAACATTTAAAAAATTCAGAGAAGTTTACAGAAACTGTATATATACAGTTCCAGTAAAAGTCACTGAATTTTTGCTTATTTGTATCATATTTGTAAGGATAAGCCTACTATATATCTTAAACAAGTTAGAAATTGCAATATCAAATGTGGCAAATGAGGTGCGTGCATAGTATTAACTAGTTTTATAAATATTCAGATCTTGGTGCAATAAGTGTTACACTCTTGGGCAAAAAGGGATGAATACAAAATTTGCTATAATACCATATATTAAATTCAGTAATACGGAAGTAATATGAATCCATCTTAAAAGGACTTAATCGCCATGGCAACCTAGAATCATTGCCTATCATGGTATATCATTGAATCAATTATGTATTATAAGATTTTTAAATAGAATGAAGAAAACTTTTATTAATGTCTTTTATGTTTTGCATATAATGCATATCTATGCATTATACCATATATACTACCTATGTCTATTTGTTCAAATGTTTCATTTTATATTGGTAACAATATTCAAGATTTCTTTTTGCAAAATTGGGTTAGCTCTAACTGAACTTGAACTCTCCCCCAGCTCCTCGTACTCTTTATCCAAAGAAAAAACAAACCACTGAATCAAAAGAGAAATGTGAGCAACAGCTTTCCTACTTCTTAGCACCCTCGCCCTAACTCCGTCAGTCGTATCATGCCTAATATTTCAGAAAAGTTGCATCTCCCTTTTTAGACTAAAACAGTGTATGGTAGCAATATATAAATATCAATGGGGAAAAAAACCCTGCTTTCCCAACAGATGCACGTCCCTGCAGTGGCTGAGAGGTTCTACTCTCAAAGCTGGTAGACGGGAGGTGCTGAGTTCCAAACGCCATCACGCCCGTCGGCCTAGCCGTTCGGAGTTTTTCATCGTTTTCTTCGAACCTTAGATTTACTTACGTAAATACTGGTTAGGATCTCTTAGAAAGACCCCCACGGAGGGCATCCCCCCCCCCTTCGGGCCAATATCCCTAGTGTAGATAATCGGACCTCATACACAACACAGCACCCAACAGATGCACATATATACAAATACGAAACACCATTAAACGCAATCGAAAATAGGAAATACAGCTCTTAGGTTGTTTATATAAAGAATAAGGATGCCTTATTTTGATAAACAAATTAGCGTCAACGTGGCACAAGTAACACAATCAACTTTGCCTTTTGTGGATTTGTCAGCAGTTTTATGGTGAGCAACTTATGTTTTTTATTTTCAATTTATGCACTTTAAAAAGTTAACTTGGTGCGATTTAAAAAAATTAACCTGATTAGAGGTCTGCATGGGCCCAACCCATAGAAAAAAAGCCCGGCCCGATATAAAAGTTAAAAGTTCGGCCCGAGCCCGGACCCGCCCATGCAAAAAAATTATTGGCCCGGTTCGGTATAAATGTTATAAGTTCGGCCCTAGACCGGCCTTGCTCGGAAAAAAATAAAATCTCGGTTTTACTGAATTTCTGCAAAACATGAATTTTCACGTCGATATGGTTAAAAATTGACTCGTGTGAGGAGTTCTGACCAACAATATTGTAGCCTTTTTTTTTTTCCGTGTTTATAATCTGCAGTGTCCTAGCCTGCAAATTAGGCGTAAATGTAGAAAGTATTCTTTTCTCAATTATTATTATATTCATTTTGGATCAACTCATTTTTCTATTTAAGACAGGATTTCATCATAAGCAACTTCTTTCTGCATGTCTTACTGTTTTTTTTTTCTCATATTACTGCCTAGAAATCTACTATTCCTTAAAATGAATAAATTTTAAAGTTTAATTGTAGAATAATGGAGATTTAAAAATATATGAATTTTTTGCAAATTTTTTTGGGGCCGGGTCAAATTTTGCAGATTTTTGCACGGATCAGACCTCGCCGAGACAATGATTTTCATACGTGCTGGGTCGAACTGAAAATTTCGCCCCATGCACACTTAGAAAGAATGAAGCCAGTTGCGGCTCCGGAACGGGAAAAAAATGGTTACGCCTGGCCTAACTCGGTCCTTCAGAAAAAAGTAAGGCCCAAGCTCAGACCGGATCGTAAAGAGTAATGACTAGCCCGGCCCATCTCGAGCCTTCAGAGAAAATAAGTTTCGGTTTGTAAAAATTGAAGATCAGGCCTGGCTCTAGTGTCGCAAATGAAAATATGCCCGACCCCGGCAATTGCAGACCTCCAATGCCGGTTACCTCTATAAAGAGTAATTTGTGCAGAAAAAAACAAACAGGGTTGTGACCGGGCCAGAAAATTTTGGTCCGTGCAGACATCTAAAAAGAATAAAGCACAAGCCTAGAAATAACTCTGGTTCGGCCCGGCCTGGGACTCCAGAGGAAGCAAGACCCAGGCACGACCCAGAAAAACTGATGATCAGACTCGACCCGTCCTGAGTCCGTGTCAGCTTCTAAATGGCATTTGAATGGGAAAAACGTGTTGTTAACACGGCTAGATTTTTTTTTTTTTTTAATTATGAAAAAAATTGAGTTTGAGTTGTAAATTTCGTTCAAACTCACTGATTTTTTGAGCTTTCGTTCAGCTCACGTTCGTTTATCAAAAAGTGAGTCAAGTTCAACTCACCGTTCACAGAAATTGAGCTAAGTTCGTGAGTTTTCGCTCAATGAATGCGTTCATACCCAACACTGTTTAAGATAGTCACTGTTAGGTAAATGACATCCTATGTGTAAAAAGCTATTTTTCTTTAATGAAAAATTTTACCTCTCCAATTTTTTTTCTGTTTAAAGTATACATATGGAGCAATGTTTTTAGCAAGTTTGAAAAAAATTTATGATGGGCCATTTTTTGTATGGCCCATTACAGTAAGCCAATTTTTGAGGGTGATATTTTCTGTTTAAATGTAATAAACGGTATTAAAATAAAAATTTACCATTGTTTTAATATCATATATGCATTCTTTATATAAATAGCTTTAAATTGGTACCAGAAATATAAAATTTGAATCATTAGTTGTCAAGTTATGGACATTTATAGACATTGGGATAGCATCCAAGATGGCCGCCATTTGGTAAAAATGACCATTTTTTAAAAGGGTATATCTCAGTGAATATTGCGCAAATTAGTTTTAAATTTCAGATTTGAGGGTTTCACTACTATGTCTGTCTACAAAAAAAATTAAAAAAAAATCTGTGACTATGCTGCAACACCCATTGGTTGAATTCGTGTGGAATGACCCTAATGTCAGACGAACGTCTATTTGCACGCTTTGTCTCAACATATAACAGAAGTGCCTTCGCTAACATGTATTTCTGTTACATGTTGAAACAAGAAGCGTGCAAATAGATGTTCGTCTAACATTAACCTAAATCATTTCCTGATGGAATAGATAAAAAGAAAAGTGCCCAGTTAAACTGGTGGCATTGAGCTCACAGGCTATTCACAGTAATTGTGTGTTATACTCTTATTTCAAAGAATAATGCCCCTCGAAAAATAAATTAAGAGGGGATTAGTCTCCCGTTTTTGCCCTTTATATTTAACCAATGAACCTCCAAATCTAATCAAGGAAGCGTCTTATCATAATAAACCTGTATACCAACTTTGAAGCAAATCGGATAATTCTGTATTAAAAATCCATTTAGCTAAATTAAGGGGGGATTAGCTCCACCAGCCCTCCCCCTTTATACTTAACCAATAAACCTCCAAATCTAATCAGGGAAGAGCCTTATCAGAATAAACCGGTATATCAAATTTGAAACAAGTCGGATAATTCTGCATGAAAAAAATCATTTATAAAAATTAAGAGGGGGTGCCCCCGTTGCTTTTAGATGGATGCTATACAAATACAATACTGTAAAAACTAGAATATAATGATTATAATTGTTAATTGCTTTTAGCTAAATGTTTTAAATTAGATTCTGGCTTAGCAAAAATCCGGTAGCATCAGCATCTACTCTATGAAAAGGTGAGTTCCCACAAATATTTTTTTCCAACTGCAACACTGACACTACACATTGGAATGTTTTTAAATTCTTTTCTGTTAATTCTTAATTGCTTTTCTGTAACTGCTTCTATTTTTATCTGTTCTTAAATGAAGAAAACATTCTTATAACATTAAATTGTTGTTTAATTTTATAAATACTAGAGTATTTGCAAAAATTGAATTTAATCTGAATCAGATTTTAATTTTATAATATAGAAAACAGTGAACATTATGCAAGCCTATATGTTCAAAATAAATGTAATTACAAATGCTGAAGGGTTGTGTGAAAAAGTAAACTACTGGAAAATGTTTTTAAGCAGTAATAACCAAGAAAATTTAGAGAATAATCACACTGTTTAACTATTCGAGAAATCTCTTCTCCCTGACTGAAAATAACCAAATGTATTACAATATAAGTAAGGATGGCTGAATCCTAGAACAAGCGAGATGCTTGGCGACATTGAATTTGGCAACGCGATAAATCGTTTCTTCTGGCAATCTCACTTTTCATATTTTTGGTTATGCCTACTTGAAAATATGGTTTTATTGACGTCGTTGATGATGAAATCAGAAATTTGAGGTTGCAACTCAACTCCACTTTTATACTACAGAAAATTTAGAAGATGGCAGACTTTTTTTTTCAGATATCTGCGATGATAAAAAAATTGTGGATTAGTTTTTATTTTTAATTGTAAAGTTTGAAAGTTAAAGTGACAGTGATGTAGAGTTTAAAATTGTTCGATTTTTGTTTGCTGTTTTTAGTTGTAAAATTTGAAAATAAAAGTACCGGTTAGATAAAGTTAGCATTTGTTGAATTTTTTTTGCTGGAAAGTTAACTTATAGTGTACTGACATCTGGAAAGTTGTGAAATTATGGTGAATAAACATTTCTTAGTGTTGGGTTTCAACAAAGGAGATATCTGTTAAGGTATGTTAAGAATTTTATGTATATTTTATTGTATGTTCTGCGTTTTATATTAGCCTTTTATTGTATATCTGTTTTGCCTACATTTAATGACTTAAAGTAGCGAGTTTTATGCATTTCTGAGATTGCTGTATTCAGTGATGTTTCTTTTGGTTTTTATGAATGTGCAGCCTTCAATACATGCATTATTGATTGCTGCATTAATGAGTTTTGCACATATGTTCTTTTTTTGTTTTCATGAACACGAAACGTTCATATAATGCATTTGGCTCCAGCTTAAAGGAATATCATGCATTTTTGAGATTGCTATATAGAACATTGGCTGAGTCATTATTTAAAAGTTTTTGACAAATTAGAATTTGAATTCTTCAATGTTTACTCTTGGGCACTTTAAAAGATTGAAATGACACAATGATTTTTCTAAAAGTTGCTGAGAAATCAGAATTTCAATCATTAAATGATTATTTTGATTTAAAAAGGTCGTTTAAAGATTCCCCATCTTTCATTAAATTTATGCTGTAAAAATTGATTTTTTGCTTTATTTTGATTAGTCGCATAGCTTTCCTGTGTTTTCTAATATGTCATTTATACCTAGATATTGTATTTCCTAATAACTGGAAGAAACCAACAGAAAACAAAACAGATGCTTAAAATTATATTAACTATATAAAAGAATTCTCAAAGCATAATTAAATCTAAGGCAGATGTCAGACGAACGATTTTGAAAAGCAGCCATATCGACGCTCTCTCTTGAGAGCATACGAATCTTCTGGTCTGTTCAGACGAGCGCCCATAAATCGTTGCGGTAAAAATTCTGAAAAGCTTCACACCGAGGCTTGGCGTTTCCCCCAACTCGCTAGGAGCTGGTGGCGTGCTCAAGTCTTTTGTTTCTTCTGTGTTGTCCAGACGAACCGCAGTTTTGACGCTGGCTTTAATTTTCTTTATCAGTGATTCGTAAGTTGTTGGTTCTGGTTGCGTATCGAATTTTTTCTCTAGAATTTAAAATGGATTTAATACACGTAGATTAACTAATTTTTGAAATACAAAAGTGTCCAATATTGTTGGACACCTCATGCTTACATTATATAAAGATAAAAATTAAAATATAATAACTTGGTTAAAGCAAAGGCATCCTTGATTTAAAAAAAAAAAAAAAAAAAAAAAATCAGAAAAATCTAAAGAAGATTAGGAAGTTATCGATAAATTATATGAATTAATTTTGTTTCATATAAACAAACAAGTTGGAAATTGCTCGTCAAACGTGGCAAATGAGGTGCATTCGTAATATAAATAGTTTTATAAATATTTTTTGCACCAAATTGTACTGATTGTATATTTGAGTAAACTTCATAAGTGCATATAAATTTCATTCTGTTCGAAAGGCTGTAACATAATTAAAATACTCTTGCAGTAATTTTTTTCCCATTGGCCGTGATGCAACGGAAGATTTTGACTGTCTCTGTCATTAATCTATACATCCGATTTACATAAAATTTGAAACGACTCGACAAGATTTTGCAAAAATTATATATTTAAAATTTCAGACCATTCGGAAGGATGTAACATCATTAAAATGCACTTGCAATATTTTTTTCCCATTGGCCGTAATCTAAAGAAAAACTTTTGACTATCCCTGTAATTAAACTATACATCCGATTTTCATAAAATTTGAAATGACTCAACAAACTTTTGCAACAATTATATATTCAAAATTTCAGGCTATTTGGTTGGGTAGTTTTTGCTCTGTTATATGCGGACAGACGGACTGAACGACGACTATAGGTGCTACGTATTTATATAATTACGAACGCACCTAAAAAATCATTTAAAATTATGTTAATGTTGCAAGTTAACGTTTTATAAGAAAAGTATTTAAATAGTAAAGTATTATTATAAGGAAAAATTGAATGTAATCTTTATCAAATACTACTAATAATAATACTATTTTGTCCTAGTATGTACTAAATTAAATTCAGGGGTAATTGCAGGGGTTTTTCTTTGCGGGGTAGAGGTGAAGGAGGCATTTAGCGAAAAGTAAATGCTAAAGTTTTCGTTTCGGGGGAACTTGTTTTCTTTACAAATTACAGATTTTTAAACCTAACAATGCTAAAATAATTAATTAATAGTATGTTTTTATGGAATATAATTTTGTGAAAGGGCCTGTTTTATAATTACGATTTTTGAGAAGAGCCTGTTTTATTAAATGGATTTTTGTGACGGGGCCCTAAATAGACAGCAAATGTTGCATTTCTTAATAATAATGAATTCATAATTCTTTGAAATTAAAATCATTACAAGTTAGATCTGGTTTTGAAAATCCGGTATGGAAAAGGAGACAGCAAAACAGAGCCTCTGTGGTCATATCCGGTACCGGTTCTATTTACTGCGAGCATGTAGTTTTAAAAATACTGTAATTTATTATTTTTTTTTTTAGCTCACAGACTATCAAAGCTTGAGAACTAATGCGCCCGCCGGTTCTGTATGTACGTACATATGTACGTAACGCGATAACTCTTGATGGAAACATCCGATTTGCTTCAAAAATTTTTTTCTAGTTTCATTCTGATAAGGTGCTTCCCTGATTAGTTTTGGGGATTCATTGGTTAAGTATAAAGGGGGACAACGAGGGGCTAATTCCAACTTTAATTTAGATAAATGTTTTTTCATGCAGAATTATCCGATTTGCTTCAAAAAATTTGTCTACGTTCATTCCTATAAAGCTCTCCTCTGATTAGTTTTGGGGGTTCATTGGTTAATTATAAAGTTGGAAAAGAGGGGGGGGGGTCTAGAATACCCTTTAATTTAGATCAATGGGTTTTTCACGCAGAATTATTAGATTTGCTCCAAATTTGGTATACCGGTTTATTATGTTAAAGAGCTTCCCCGATTAGAGTTAGAGGTTCATTAGTTAAGTATAAATCGGGAAAAGAGGGCTAGTCTCCCGCCCCCTTTAAATTAGATAAATATGTTTTTCATGCAGAATTATTCGATTTGCTCCAAATTTGGTACACCGGTTTATTATATGAAGGAACTACCTTGATTAGGTTGGGAGGTTTATTGGTTAAGTATAAAGGGGGGTAACGGGGGATAGTTCCCCTTTAATTTAGATAAATGGGTTTTTCATGCAGAATTATTCGATTTGATTCAAATCTGATATACCGGTTTCTGATATCGGTTCAACTCTGATAAAACTCATTAAAAGGAAAGCTATCTTCTTTGCTATTTTTGAAGCAAATATAGTTAAGTTTGGTAAAGTGTTCCATTTTCTTTCCTTTCTTTTTTTTTTTCTTTTGTAAAATTTTGTGTACAGCAAAGTTTATTTTCTATCGATTACTTAAAATAGGATGAACCTAGTACCGTCTGTGTATATTTCTTTTTTCTAATTTCTTGAATAACTAATATAAAATTACAAAATCATTTATTTCCTGCAGAAGATCCATTTTGCTTATTGAAAACATCGAATGGAAATCATTCTGTTGTGGTGATAAATAATGTCGTCTGCTCTGTGTGGCGGGAACGATTCATAGATCGCTCGTCTGACCGGGATAGCGCAGGTGTTTATTTTTCTTGTTGAAACCACAAGCGTTCAAAAAGTCGTTCGTCTGACATTTGTCTAAAAGGGGAAACCTAATATTAAAAATATTATTTTTGAAACAAAGTTTTTTTTACTAAGAAACTTTAGTATAGCAGGTATTTAGAGGTTATAGTTTTTACAACCTTACAGGTAGGGACAGTGTTGGGTAACTCATGCAGGAGGCACCTCATTTGTCCCATGCATTGTGTCAATTTGTCCCAGTACCTCAAATTTCAGATTGGAGGTACCTTCAAAATTTTGTCATGTTTATTTCAGTTTCAGGCGTTGAGCTGTTTCAGAATGAATGAAATGAAGGAATGCGGGTGATTGTCATGGTTGTGTGGTGTTCTTGGAATCGGAGAGAGTTGCGGTCCATGTTTGAATAAGCTTAAGCTATGAGGAGGGGATAGACTGAAAGGGAAGAATCAGGGATTAAATTTCTCTTTTCTGAGGGGAATAATGAATTAATGTGACATTTTTTAAAAAGAGGTGAGGTGGTCGTAGTGGAAAAAGCTGTTTCTCTCTTTTGATTTTAATAAATATTAATCGCTTGCTTGCCAGTCTCTCGTTGAGGTCAGATATTGAGTTAGTGAATGAGTGAGTGTTGTTGTGATGTCTGTTTTCAAATGTTAAGTAAAATTACAAATTCAGATTGAAATGTAATTTTAAAATTGCAGTTATTCTACTTTTTTTTTTTTTTAGCTCATAAGAGCTTATAATATAGGGCATTTAGCTCATAAGAGCTTAAATACCCTTACTGTGAATTTATACAGCATTCTGCATGAAATTTTCTTTTTCTGCATTTTTTATTCTGGATTCTACGTTTTACTTCACAGACATATAAGTTTTATAATGTTATTTAATAAGTTTTATAATATTAAGTTGTATTTTATATGCAACATAGAAGCATTCATTTCTTTTTTCATAAGTAATTACAGAACAGCATATATATATTTTTTAGCATGGTAAACTTATTTTTCTAGTTTTTGGGGCATCCTTTCTAATTATAATATTTTACCTTTTCCAAAATTAACTGTTAAGTATAAAATTACCATCTTTAAAAATAAGAACAAAAAATCTTGCATCTATAATACAGACGCTGGGCTATACCCAACCAGAACATTCCATTTCAAATCAATCCTCAAACCGACAAAAAAATTTCATCGATCAGCAACGCAAACTGAACCAACAATATAATTTTCGACGACCTGCAAGTTGAAATACTTAAACGTGAAATGAATTGAAATTAAGTCACTGAAATTAATCCAGTCTTGAAAAATAATTTATAATTATATATATAACATCCATTTTACTGTATAAAGAGATTTTAAGACTGTTTTCAAATAGGCAGAAGATGTGTAATCGAACAATTTGTTCCATTTTTCGATAAGGACAAAAGGGTTTTCAGAAAATGCTATGAAAGTTAGCGTTTTCAACTGCATTTCTAGACGTGACAGCGAAGGAAAGTAAAAACTACCATCCTGAGACAACAGTCGCTTATAACTCAAGATGTAACTCATTCATCCAAAAATGAAAAAAAAAAAACTGTTTGCTTTTCGAATCATTTCTGTTAGTATCATGGTTTTATGCTTAAAAAGTGTCAAAAAGTTTCACATTATTGAGTGAGGAAAAATAACTTTTTGAGAACATCCTTCAATGAGAGAAGCCCGGGTTTAGTCTCCCAAATATTTAGAGAGGGGAGTTTCCAAACATTTTTAGTCTCCAAATGTTTAGAGGTATGCAACTGTGCTACTTCAGCCATGAATATAACATTTATTCATTGATTATGTATGGAATTTTATAAATTGATAATTTTAAACTTGAGTGCAAGACTGTTCACACCAGGGTTGCCAGTTTGGCCTCCAATTTTAATTCGGAATTTCAAATTCACACCGGATATTTCGAAAGACTTAATTTCACTTTGTGTGATCGCTAAATGTCTCTCATTAAATAAAGCATAAAATAATATTTTTTATTTCTGGTGTGAACTCGAAATTTCTGACCATGGTTCACACAGCATAAGTATAGAACGTAATGCTGGAATTGAAATCAAATATCTTATTTTTTCAGAATTTTGATTGCAAAAAGATTTTATTGGAACATAAACATTTAAGATGTTCTCAAAAAAAATTTGTTTTTTTTCTTAACTCAACAACACAGAACTTTGTTACATTTTGAAACTTAAAAGCATGATACTTGCAGGCATGATTATTAAAAGTGGGAATCAAACAGTTTTTTATATTTGGATAAATGGATTAAATCTTGAGTTTAAGTGATTGTTGTCTCAAGACGGCAGTTTTATCCCTTTCCTTCACTGTCACATCCAGAAATTATGTAAGAGAAGTTGTTTAAAATATTAGAGGTATTTTTGTTAAGGCTGATTACCTGCATTTAGAAACAACGCTAAAATGCTTTACATAAGCTAAATTACTCTAAAGAACTCCCCCCCCCCCCCTTACTCTCCGCGCAAACACACTTACATATACTGCGCTCATAGCATATAAAGCTTTAAAATTCTTTAACATTTTGAAAAAATTCTCTTGCGTTTCTTAATTTACAGAAAAATGAATAACTAAAGATTTATTTAAACCCTCCACGTCGCAGCAGGCAGCTAATCTTAAAATAAATAAATAAGCTGATCATAACATAATGTAAAAGCAGCAGGAGGGGGGGGGGGGAGTGCGTGAAACTAATAAGATTTCTTTTTTGATTGACAAAACTTTTTGTCAGATATAGGGTCAAGGTGGGGGAAAGTGGTGGTAATCTAAAAAAATGCACTTTTTTCACAATAAATGTACGTATTTTTACTTTTTTTTTCAATTAATACACAATTGGAGTTTGTGACAAATATTTCTGTTAAGAATTGTAAATCTGGCAACAAGTTTACTGTTGTTTATCTTGTTTACATATATGTGCAGTTTCTTCTTAACACATGGCATTGATAAACTTTGTTCTTGATCCTTTCTCACTTGAAAAAATTAGTATATTTTGATACATTTCAGTAGAAGAACTTCTTAAAAACAGATTCATGCATCAAGGTAAGAATTATTTTATTATTTCAATTTTTTATGATTTTTTTTCTGAGGTGGGGGAAAGTGGTGGTATAGTTAGGCTTAGCTCACTCAATGTTGTATGATGATTCAATTTTAGACTGTAGATGTGATTAATGTTTAAAAATGGGCTGTAATAAAAGTGTTAATCTAAAAAAAATCGGCTTTATTTATAAATTTTAATCTTAATATGATAATACAATTAAATTAAAAGTTATTTTTTACATAGGGTCAGGTGGGGGAAAGTGGGGGTATATTGAAAAAACCCTATTTTCTCTTTTAAATTAAGATATTTTGTTAATTCTTTTTTAGATACATATATTGAGATTATGGCAACTATTCTTATTTTAGTTTTAGAAACTGGAAACAAATTTAATGTTTACAAACTATCTTGTTTATGCTCATTGCATACCGTCAAAAAGTCGATCAGCTAAAATAATCGCCCAAGTGATAAAAATTAATACATTATATCACATAAAGCATTTGAATAAGTCACCATTGGGGAACTATTAGACTTTTCTTGCTATTTGGTGGTGAAGATTATATAGAGTTCAGCAATATATGCTACATACTAAGTGAACCTAATTTTGATAGCCATGGACATTATTTCTTTAATTAAATAATATCTGAAAAATATTTTTTTTGTGCATTTGTACCTTTAAAAATAATTAAGATACATTTATTTCAGTGTATTTTTATTTAAAAAACAATATTTACACATTTTTATTTAAATATACACTAATTTTGGAACTACTCCCACTTTCCCCCACCATGGGGTAAAGTGGTGGTATCAAAACATGCTCTTTTAAATGTATCACTGTCAGAAAACAATTGAATAAAATTGAGTGGTTATGCTTCATATTTAATCTATATGAATCCAATGTATAGAAAATGCATCAAAAGTTTCATTAAAATAAATTTAATAGTTTGATTTTAGGGCCTTTTCTAAAAAAAGCTTGATTTTACCACCACTTTCCCCCACCTGACCCTAACAATACTAAGTGTTTTGTGAATATAATTTTTCAGATGGATAATATCAACCAAAAATATGCTTTGTAATTTGTAATAATTATCCCTACAATTTTGTGAAAAATTACTAAAATTCCTCCCTAAGAGTTTCCAAATAATTGTTTCTTTCGCTGTATATACAGATCTTTAATTCAAGATAGGCATTCAGTTTTACAGTTTTTGCAATCTAATTATATTTTCAAAAGTCAATTTTATTCCTTAGAAGTTCAATAGTTTATTTTTACATAGTACTACTACTTTTATAAAAGAACATCTAATAATCACATAAGCAGCGTGCTACTGCATCCATTCACCGTCAATTTTCAGTAATTCCCTTTCTCTCTTCCGAGAACTGTAGCTTCAATTTCCTAATACCTAACCCCAGGTTGTCGGATTAAGTAGCATACAGCCATACACTGAGGAAGAGGGAGGCATTACATTCATCCTAACTCAATTGTAGTTCTTGCATATAAAACCCTCACCCACCTCACTCCTTTGGAGGCATGACATTGTCATGACAAAAGTCTGTTGGAGGTACTTCATACAAACGTCCAAGATTTTCAGTGTCCTACCCAAAACTAGGTAGGGGATACATAGCTGCCAGCTTTTACCCTTTTCTGCTATCACTAAAATTTAATAGATTTTCGCCTTGTTTAATCGTTAGATTTCGGCGATTAAATAAGACAATATTTACTATAAAATTTTAGTGGTAGGAAGAAAGCGTAAAAGTTGGCAGCTATGGGGATACTTTTTCATTGTTAATACCATTTCTGTAAAAATATTACCTACCAGTTCTTTATTTTTCATATAAAAATGCAATATTTTAAAGGCCCTATTGTGCAATACATTAAATAGACAAATTTGTAATTATTTATACTAGCATGCTTATATCAGTGCTGATTTTAAGACTAATGTTCGAAACATTATCCATATCCAAAGATATATTTTAAAGATTGCATCAAGAAGTTACACCCAGTTACCTGATTGAAGGGTGTTTGCAAGTACAGTGACACACCCAATAAACTATACATGTATACAGTATACAGAACCACTTATCCAGAATGGTTGGGTTCATGTGTGTTCCGGATAAATGGTTTTTCTGGATAACTGGTTGGACAATAAAGCAATATCCATTTGATCAGATTGGTAGTATATACATGGCTGTGGCATTGTTTTTGATTTCAAATTGACTATTAGATTATTCAGATTATTAAGATTCAGTCCAAACGAGATCAGAACTTAATTGGAGTTTGAAAGAAGACAATTTATGGAAATACCTTGGAAACAAAATTCTTATTTCCTTAGCATAAAAATCAAAATGTCATATCTAACTAGATATATTTCTATTTCAAATACTAAATGTTAGCATGAAGTTATAATGTGCATATTATATTGTTTCAAATATTGCACATTAGGGTGGATCGAAATGTGGATAATCAAATTGATGTGGGGTTCGAAAGTTGCCTTTTATGTATACTAGTTTACATATTTTTTTTATTAAAATCCATTTATATCTTCTGGTGCCCCAAGTGTCCCAAAAATAGATAAAAATTGAATTTTTTATAAAAAAGTATTTTTTTTGTTTTAAAATTTTTTTTATTGCTTTTGACGCGGGGTGCAAAAGTTGTCTTTTATGTATATTAGTTTACATATTTTTTCTATTGAAATCCATTCATATCTTCCAGTGTCCCAAGCACCCCAAATGTAGTTGAAAATTAAAATTTTTATGAAAAATTATATATTTTTTGTTTTTAAATTTTTTTTAAATTAAATTACTTTTGGTGCAGTGTACGAAAATTGTCTTTCAAGCATACTAGTATACATGCAAAAATTTTTGAATTTGATAAATTTCTTCCGGTGTCTCAAGGCACTTAAGTATTTGCTGAAAGTCAATTTTTATGCAAATTTTGAACAAAACAATGTAAGTAAAAATAAGAGTTTAAGAATCATTTGTATAATGTAAAAAGTGCTCTCTATAAAAGATGAAAAATTGTTTATCGTTTATTATTAAATGAATAAAGCTATTTTTTATACTGTATATAGTAAAGACTATACGAAAGTGCAAGTGATGAAGAAGGGCAGAAGTTTTACACAAAAACCACAAAGGAGGAACATTATACTCTAGTAAAGGAACCTAACTCTCAGTATATTGGACACGTTTCAGTTGCAACAGAAGAAGCTAAAGCCATAAAAAAGGAATATATATATATTTTAAATCAAATAACATACAATTATATATGGGCTTACAGTAGTTGGATGCGGCAGAACAAATGTAAATATTGGGCACAAAGGATGAGTTATTACCCTGATGGATCTGAAATCAATAGACTCTTACAGTAGTCATTTGTTTGCTTTATATAAATGATATAAGTGAGCCTTTACGACATTTACTAAATTCTTTACATGGTGCTACAATTGGTTCTACAGCTTTTTGTGGACCAATTGGTACAGCAATCAAAACCTGCAAGGAGCTAACTGTTTTTTCTTCCTTCAATAAATGTAGAGAATATGCCAGATAACATAGATAGAATGATTCTCAGCAATAGTTTTATTTGCATAGCAATATCACCTGGTGAATGTGGTTCTGACCCGGCATTAAAAAAAAAAAAAACCTGGTCAAGTTGTTCACTCAAAATGGCTGACAACTGGAGGTAGAATTTTAAGGTTGTATGCGGCCACAGAAAATCCATTTAAAAATCTTATTATTCTTACAACATATATTATGGAGGTACATACGCCTGTATGGTTCCATATCAAAACAAAGCCCTTCATAATAAAAGGAGCGTGGCATATTTGGAATCTTGTTCTGTTTTTTAGATATTTTGAACCCAATCCCAATCTAGATATTTTGAACCACCTGTTTTGATGAATGTGCCTTGCGCATCAATTGAGGCCATGGTAAAAGTAGGAAAAACAGAGGAATGGTCAAAATATCCATTCATTACCCACGCTGTTGAAAGATGCATTCACCTAGTGTCTGAGGCATCAGAAAGTGTATCTGGACAAGAAAGGAGATCTGATTCTATATTGAATAGATTAACATCAAGAAATCATATCAAACAATTTAACACCGAAAATTATTACAATCTTCAGAACTATGTAAATCTTCAAAATCGAAGAAGTAAAAAATTTTCTACATAAGTTCAATTTTTATAATTTGTATGACTAATGCTTTTATTTTTAAATCTATACTTCATGTATTATTATAAAATTATTATTATTTATAAGTTTATTCTTTATTAACTAAACACTTTGTCAGATTTGTAAACAATATTCATAAATTAAAAATTTTTAATACATTTTCTTAAAAATTACAATCTTTAACTAGGGACACCAGAAGATATAAATGGATTTAGATAATGAATTATCTAAATTACACAATTATGTAGTACATCCAATACACAACTTTCTCACCTCACCAGGCGCTAAATGTAATTTAAAATAAATAAATAAATAAAATAAAAACAATTATAAGATTTCATAAAATTTTAATTTTTAAACTATTTTGGGAGCGCTTGGGGTACCAGAAGATATGAATGGATTTCAATAAAAAAAATCATGTAAACTAATGTACATAAAAGACAACTTTCGCACCCCACGCCAAAACTAATTAAAAAAATTTAAAATATATATATATATATATATATATAAATTTTCATAAAAATTTCAATTTTTAACTATTTTCGGGTCGTTTCAGGTATATAGAAATGCTTTAAAACTCTCATTCAAGTTCTCTAGTATTTCAAAGAATTTATCCGTGTTTCCCATTTATCCATTCTAAGTTGAAAAATAGATTGCAGCATCCTACTGCTAAAAACTTTTGTTTTGTTATACCATGTCACACTGTAGCAAGGAAAATGAGGATTTTAATACAGTAATTATTATATATTAGTTCCCTTAATAAAATGCATGTAAATTAAAAGCACTGTCTTTTATTTAAATGAGTTTCATTCTACAGTAGAATGATGCTATTTACTACCAGTTAAAGAAGTTTAAATAATAATTAAAAAAATGTTGATTAAATTGAAATGGATAATGTAATTTTGGATAAAATTTCTTTTCTTCAGGTACCCAATGATCGTAAAATTTTAATCATGTATGTGATCTTGGATAAAAAACTGATGTAATTATTAATTTAGCATATATAATTAATTAAAATTTTATGCCTAATTAAATTTATAAGAAAAATATAGGGGAAAGTGGGGTACAGAGGACCTAAGTACACAGTGGACCACCCCTTATATTTTATACATTTTTAAACTTTTAAAGGTTTTCTTTTAGGTTAATTGATTACAGCATTGGATTGATTACTTACAGCCTTCAAAACACATCGTTAGCTCAGAACAAACCATTTTATCCTGACTGGTTGTTTTGAGCTTCTAAATTTTTCATCATCATACTTTTCTTTATTTAGTAATTAAAGGTTATAGATAAATAAGATAAAACAGCATTTTTTGTAAAGGTAAGATACTTGTTTTTATTTAATTTTAAAGTTAATATGCTTAAAAGAAAGCTTTAAATAACATTTTTATGAGAATGTATTGAACTTCAATATGGGACACAGCGGACCACCCAGGCATCCACTGCTAGGGTACAGCGAGCCCCAATTCACTCTGTTACTGTAATGTAAAATATTTAATAATTGCTTATTCTCTACGAAGAGTAATTACAAGTAATTATTTACTTGTAAAATAAACTAAACAAAGAAAAATGTGAATTTATTTAACGTAGTAAGACATATATTTTACTGTTTTTAAAAAATATAAAAGTATCCTATTGCCTGTTATTACTAAAAGAATTTCTGGCAGGTTCTAAAATTTTATTACTCATTTTAGATGTAACATAAAACAAATTTGGAATCAAAACTTTATGATAATTAATCTATTGTTTATATCAGTGTTACCGTAAAATCGCCCTCAGATCCAAAAGTATTTCAGAAAAATTTCAGGCTCATAAGTATTTTGGAGTTTCATTTGCTAATTTTAATGTGAGATGATTTAATTTTATTTAATAATTTCACCTTATTTACAATTGTTCCTGTATCTTAATCTTTTATTTAAAAAATATAATATTTTTTTTTACAATCTTTCTGTTTTCTTTTGTACATGTTTTGTTTGAAAATGTTACTTTAAAATTTCCATTATGTTATTTTGGAGGTGAAGGGGAAATAAAGAAGAATTAAATTAATAAAAAATAAATTTATATTGTATTTCAAATAATATTTAATAGTGGACCACTATGCCCCAGTGGGTGTACCAGTGTACGCCACTTATGGGGCACACTGATCCACTATATGAACGTGTACAGATATATATTTTTTTAATGTATTTGAAACTATGTTCTGAAAAAATTCTGAGGCATGTAAAAATGTTTAAGGCATGTCCAAGAATATTTTCAGGTAGATTGGACTTTCCACTAAAAAGAAAAAAAAAAATGTGAACTGTTAATGTGGTCCATTGTGTCCCAGTCTCCCTTATTTATTGTATCTTACAAAATTGAAACTTATATGGTAAATTCCAAAAGAATAACAGTCTCTTCAAGGGATGCACCGAATATTCAGTATTCGGCTATGTTACCGAATATTCGGCTTGGCCGAATAGCAAACTATTTGGCTTGGCCAAATAGCAAACTATTCGGCATGCCGAATATTTGGTTTGGTCAAATATCAAAATATTTGGCCAAACCGAATACTTAAAAAAACTTTTAAAACATATTTTTAAAAACCTTATACAACTTCTACATTTAATAGTCAACTTATAAAGATATTCAGAATAATTAGAAACAGAATCATATTTAAATAAAAGATAGTGTTTTTACATTATTTATTTGCTGTTAACTGTTATTTAAGAAAATTAACCAATCACAAGGATTTTCATAGGAATTAATTATGTGAAAATGCAAGTTCCTGAACATTGTCCAGTAAATAATCTGAGATTTTAAGAACAACATTTACAACTTCTGAAAATGATTGCCCACTCCAGACACCGATCTAGGATGCATTTAAAAACTTCCTTGCTTAATTAAAGGGAGTAGAACAGTTATTCTTGCTGAGTTGCCATCATATAAAATTTGAATAGATTGTATTATTTATTTATTTTTACTTTAGTCTCTTCCTGACAAACAAGGATAGGATCCTGTAAAATTTTTCTTCCAATTTTTTCACAATTTCTCTTTGATTTTAAAATGTTTCTTTTAGAATTTAAGAAAATTTTATTCATTTGTTTTAATTCTCAGAAGAAGCCATGAAATTTAAAATTTTATTAATTTAAAATTTTTTATAACTATCCTCTTCTTAAATAACTCAAAGCAGATTTTTTTTCAGCATAAAGTTTACCTGAAAAAAGCTCTTGTTTATTAGAATAAAAGTTTGTTTTAAATATTATGTGAAATTGTTTTAAAATTTAACATTTTAATGCCTTTAAACTTTGAAATCTAAAAGTATTCGACAAGCCGAATATTCGGTATTCTTCCGAATAGTTACTATTCGGCGGGCCGAATATTCAGTATTTGGCCTAGCAGTTACTATTCGGCTAGCCGAATATTCAGTATTCGGTTCACCTGTTGGTCGAATATTCGGTATTCGGCCAAAATCACTATTCGGTGCATCCCTAGTCTCTTCCACTTGGAAGAAACCTATTTCTTCTGGATGATTTTTTCCATCCTGGAAGAAACATGCCAACCCTGTGAAAAAGCAAATTTTTTTTGCATTCAATGTTTACTTTGTGAATGAATTTCTCGTTAGAGCTGTCTAAGTAATGAATCACCTGCTTGCATTGAAGAGTCATGTGAGTGGGGAGAATTTCGCTTTTCAGCTTGGCGTGTGTCATAAAAATTGTCAAGTCGGGTGTTTTGCTTGTTCTAGGATTCTACCAAGGATTTTCTTCTTTGATGTGTCCTTCTACCACTTTTTCCTTTTTAGCTGTGTCTGTTGCTGCATACATGCAGGCGCATACTGTATGAATATACTGTAGAGTGTATTACAGTTGTTTGCATGTTTGTTCTTTTATAGATTTAGAAAAGCAATTTGCCATAGATATAAGTAAATTACTTTTAGTTTAATATCATCTAAACATCTATATACCATAATAACATCTGTTTTTTTTTTTTTTTTGAGTCTGGCAAATTTAATTTATAAATTGTCGAGCTGTCCCAATTTTATTTGATGCTTTGCACCTCAGAAGATGAACTTCCTTATTTGTAAATGTGGGTAGTCTACCCGTGCTCTTTTTCTTTCCACACCCTGGTGAATCTTTAAGGTGATTTCGGACGAGTTTTGAATTTCTGTCAATACCTTCAGGCAATATCTGTAGGATTCATATTCATTTGTGTTCTTAAAACATAAACTTTACACCCTTCAATAATCGAAAGTCATGAGCCATATGGCATTAACTATTTTTTTTTAATCTAACGCTTTAAAAAAATTATCTAGTGAATTTTCTATTTAAACTACAAATGAACTTTCGTCACTCACTGGAAAACACCCGCTCACTAATGCTTAACCTATGGTCAAGTTTTCGAATTCCTCGTTTAAATTTGAATATTTTTAAATGATTTTTTTGCATAGGATAGCTGAGCTTGATATCTAATTGGGCTAATTTGTACTTTTTCGATTTTGGTTGCAGATTTTCTAAATAAAGGTGCTTTCACTTTCGAAACCCATTCTGAAAGTGAAAGTATCTTCATTGAAAAAGTAAAAGATAGCCATATTAAAGATCAACCTCAGTTTTCCTATGCAAAAAAAAAAAAATCTTTTAAAAATATTCAAATTTAAACGAGGAATTTGAAGACAACCTGCCCATAGGTTTAGCATTAGCGAGCGAGTGTTTTAAAGTGAGTGAAGATTCCACTTAACAGACTTGTATAAAGCCAAAAACTTTCTGCACAAATAAATATTGAGTCAAAAACTTTCTGAAAATTAATTTAATGTTTAATAAAATGACGTGTTATATTATTTTAACGATATGAATTAAAAACAGTAGTTTTAAAATAATTACCATTTCAATTAAAAAATAATTAATATTAATTAAAGAATAATTATTTTGCTTAAAAAAATATAAAGTTAAAAATCCATGATAAGAAGGGTGGATTCTTATCAATTATTTTGTCAGTGAATTTAGAAACAGCCCAATCCTTAACTCATTCCCTGCCCCCGTTTGGGGGATCACACATATTTGTTATGTTGCCACCTAGAATTTCTAACTTTTTGTTTATTTTTGAAGTTTTGTACTTACATCATAGTCTACTGTTAATGTATATGCTAAAATTTTTAGTATGATTTAAAAGTTATGGATATATATAGCATTTTTTCAAAACAAAATCTCGTAAATCACACTTTTTCACATCTATCTATTTGTTAAGTGAATATCTGATAATTTATATTGAAATAAATTATTTTTTCTTATGAAGATTATTTTTGTGTATGTTCTGAATAACATAATATGAAAAATGAGTAAATTCTTTGCTTCATAGCTTGATAACTTGCAAAGTACTATGATCCCCATTTGGGGCTCACGGTTATTCCTATGTAAAATGATTTGCTATTTACACTAGGAATACAATTGTCATTTTTTTGGGATTTTTACTGTTTACTGGATATCACTTCTTACCTCAAGAGCAAATGTACTGGTCTGAAGAAGACATAAATGTCGGAATTGTGCGAAAATGTATGCCGAAAAATCGTTATATTGAAATAAAGGGAAACCCACATTTTAGTGATAATACAAATATACCAATGATAAATGGAATCAAAGACAGGTTATTCAAAATATGATAAATTTTGGATGAGTTCATTTATGCAATTTGGAGTATTTTATCATAATATATCTATTGATGAACAAATGTTGCATTATTATGGTCATCATATTCTGAAACAATTTATTAGAGGCAAACCCATTTGCTTTGGGTGCAAGCAATGGGCAATGTGTTGTAGTGAGACCGGATATTGCTATGATGCTGAAGTCTATAAAGGCAAGATAAACAGTAGTTCAGAGAAAGATGTGAATGGATTAGGGATGTCTGTAATATTGAAAAAGATAGTCATCATGGACAAACCACAAGACCACAGTTTTTCTTTTCGATATTTTTTTCAGAAGTTTTGATTTGATGAAAAATCTAACAGAGAGAAATATATCTGTGACAGGAACAGTGAGGTATAATAGGATGAATAAAAAACTGATATAGACTGTCCTATAAAAACTGATAAAGAAATTAAGACAGAATTTCGCGGGGCTTTCGATTATAGATATGATGAAATCATTGGAATAATTGGCCTTATTTGGAAAGATAACAACAGCGTTAAGATGTTATCAATTCATTCGGAAATTTTACTTTTGGGACGTGTGCAAAGATGGTTCAGAACTGAGAAAAAATAAGTATTAATTCCACAACCTAATGCCATTTTACATTACAATAAGAACATGGGTGGTGCTGATAAGCTTGATTGGAATATACAAAAGCACAAAATTAAAATTAGAGGCAAGAAATGGTACTTTCCTATCTTCACTAATGCAGTGGATATGGCTCCGGATATTGTATTGATAATGAAAAAATACCACTATTAAATTTCAGAAGGGAAGTTGCAAAGTTTTATCTGAATTTACTCCTTCTTTCTGATCCAACAAATAGTGGAAGACTGTCGTGTTGTGTTGACTCACAGAAACGCATACCAGAAGACGTGAGAAAAAATCCTGAAGGGCTTTATTTAGAGAGAACTTTGAGTGGAAAACTGAGAAAATGTGCTATTTGCAAAAAAACATTAGGAAACAATGTGTAAAGTGTGAGGTTGGTTTACATATAGACTGTGTTATTCCATAGCACTCATAAAATTCTTTTTTTTTACATGCAATGTACCATGATCCCCAAATGGGGATCAATTTTTAAATGCAAAAAATTCATATTTTTATTTTCTGTATTGTAAAATTTAATGTACTACATTTGTTTACATGCAAATTTTAAGAAAAAATGAAAAAAAAATTGGCAGTTAATGGGTTAATATTATGACCTCTTCGCACAAAATCAGGGTTGGCAAGTTTCTTCCACAGTGGAAAAAACTGGCCGGAAGAAATAGATTTTTTCCAAGTGGAAGAAATGGAAGAAACTTATTCTTTAAGAATTTACCATATAACTTTCAACTTTGTATGAAACAATAAATATCTTCTTCCTACAACCTTAAGTAAATTAATTCCATAAGACCTATATAAATTTAATTATTTATATATGCTAAATTAATAATTACATCAGTTTTTTAGCCACGATACCTGTCAGGTCTTCAACCATTGGCTGAAAAAAAGAAATTTTATCCAAAATGCACACAATCAAATGTCATCCATTTCAATTTAACAAGCATATTTTTTAATTAAACTTTTGAAACTAGTAGTAAATAGTATGCAGATCATTCACCAATGGTAGAATGAAACTCATTTAAATAAGACAGTGCTTTTAATTTACATCAATTTTATTAAGGTAAGTAATATTGTACAATAATTACTGTATTTAAAAAAATCATTAAAATCCTCACTTTCCTTACTACAATGCAGCATAGTATAACAAAAAGTCTTTTAGCAGTAGGATGCTGCAATCAGTTTCTCAACTTAGAATGGATGAGTGCAAAAGATGAAATTTTTTTTAAAAAGTCCTACAGAAAACTTCAGGAGAGTTTAAAACCATTTCGGCATACCCATAGATATTTTAAGAACATTAGTCTTTCAAAATCAGCATTGAGATATGCATGCTAGATGCTAGTATAAATAATTACAAATTTGTTTATTTTCTGTATTGTGCAGTTTAATATAATGCATTTTTATAAGAAAATAATGTATTTTTATATGAAAAATAAACATTTTGTAGGTAATTTTTTTTTCTTTTTACATAAATGGCATAATTAATAAAAGAAAAAAAATCTCTCTACCTCTAAAGTTGTAAAATCCATCACCTGTAAATGTTTGCTGATCCTGAAGTATGTTATTAAAAAAATAACTTATTTTTCCAAAAATAATACTTTTAATGTTACTTAAATTTTCCAATTTAGGGTTCATATAATCATACTTTGAGTTTAATTCTTTTACATAGTTAATATACTTTAATTTTGAGCATATATTTTGTTTTCTGTTGGTTTCTTCCAGCTTTTCCATTACTTCCAGTTTCTTCCCACTGTCCTGGAAGAAACCTAACCCTGCACAAAATGTCAGTCACTCTGTTCACAGAAATAATGTGACATGGCTTCTGAAACAAATGAATCACATTTTGTAGGGTGAGGTCCATTCATAGCTATCATCATTAAAGAGACCGAAGAGTTTTTACTGTGGCCCTTTGACGAAATTCACATTTTTTCCACGGCCGTTTTATGATATTCCCATTTTTTTCGCGATCCTCTGACAAAATTCGCATTTTTTCTGCAACCCTTTTGATGAAATCAGTTTTTTCCCGTGATCCTTTGACGAAATTCGCTTTTTCTGCAATCTTTTGACATTTCGTGTTTTTTTGTGATTTTTTGATGAAATTCGCACTTTTTTCAAGATGCTTTGACAAAATTAGTTTTTTTACACAATTCTTTTACAAAATTTGCATTTTTTTTCGCTATCTTTTTACAAAATTCGGGATTTTCCCCGCTATGCTTTTAAGAAATTGCCTTTTTTCCTGCACTCATTTGATGAAATTTGCATTTATTGTGCAATTCTTTGACGGAATTGAGCTTTTTTTTTCATGATCCTTTGACGAAATTCCTGATTTTCTGCAGTCTTTTTATGAAATTCGCGGTTTTGTTTCGTGATCCTTTAACGAAATTTGTGCGTTTTCCACGGTTCTTTGACGAAATTCGTATTTTTTTTGCAATTCTTTTACAAAATTTGCATTTTTTTGAGATCCTTTGATAAAATTCGGGCTTTTTCCACTTTATGGTTACGAAATTCATTTTTTCCTGCACTCCTTTGACTAAATTTGCATTTTTTCTGCGATTCTTCGACGAAATTCTCTTTCTTTTCATGATCCTTTGAAGAAATTCGCTTTTTTTCCGCGATGCTTTGACGAAATTGGTAATTTTTCTGTGAACAATTGACAAAATTGTTTTTTTTTTTTTTCTGCGGCCATTTTTTGAAATTTGCAACATTTTGCAGTGATATTATTTTATGTCTGAATTTTTGGACTGATGGCCGAGTTTTTTTTAATTTTCGGACCCAAATGTGTTAAATTTTCAGAAAATTCAGAACAGATAACCTCTGGCAAACAATAAATAAATCATACATAAAATTGGGGAATATTTTTAATTTTTCGGTATTTAAAAAAAAGAATTTCGAAGATTTTTTCTGCAAAGTTCCGAATTTTACGGAAAATTTTCCTCGCACACTGTGCGTGCATGCGTTTATAATCTTCAACTCTGCCACTTAATTCCTTCACTTCTGAAACTTACATTTTACTAATAAGCTTTCACAGCACATGCCCAAGTTCTTCTAAAGGCACCTGTGAATGTGTGTTCACTTTACATGTTATAATTGAGGAAATAGCACGATTTTTTCCCCGATTATAATATATCAGCTAAAATTGTGAAAGGCTATAATTATTTCATGCACTGTAGTTCAGCATTTGTCTCCAGCTAATTTTAAATAATGAGATTAAAACTTCATCAATAAATAAATGCAATAAAATAAAATAAATCACATTTAACATGTGTGTAACATGTAACAACACAAACAATTTAATTTTTTTGCATACCGAATAGAATATAAAATGTACTTTTAAGTTTTAAATATAATTTGTGTGAAAACTATAAGCAATCAGCAAACTTAAATATAATTTAAAAAATAATTTTCAAGAATGATTTTAAAAAATCTGTCTCTATCATGCACAGCCTGATTATGAAAGATTAATCTGTTTGCACTTAAAACAATATAGGTAGTTCAACATTTGTTTCTGACTAATTTTCTAAAACAAAATTAACTCATCTATAAGTAAATAAATAAATGAATATAATATAAATAAACATAAATTTAACAGTCATGTAATTGAACTACCCGCTTAAATAACTGAAATGATTAGAATAAAATAGGCTTCAGTCTTTGGCAATTTCTTTTTTTTCTGGTATGCGGCTAATTCAAAAGTATTGATTTTAATGAATTTCAAAACTTTATTTGAATACATTATTTATTTTTTTAATATAAAAATGCTTTTTGGTGGTGGTAAGAGCAATCTAAAGAAAATTATATTAAACTAGATAGTGCCTGTCAAGATTTGATTGGTAAATAACTTGAATGTTTCATTAGAAAAAATCTTGAATTTTTAATGAGTTGCGTTTAAATTAATTATTGAATGACGAATTACGTGATGAATTTCTATATTGATAAGTGACTCTTATTTCTTTAAGGTGATAGCTGGTGCTGTCAGTCTAACCTATTCAGTGAAGTGAAAGAATTTTAAGTTTATAATTTACAACCAATTATGCTTGCTTTTTATCAGAAATTTATCTTAAAATACCGGGTAGAGAATTTATTTTTACTTACTATGGCCTCTTTTTCTTAACAATATTTATTTTCATTTATTTATTTATTTATTAAAACTACACGACCATTAAAAGTTGCCATGAATTTTATTTTTATCTGTCTCATTCTCTAAAAACCTAAATCTGAAACTTGATGCAGCTAATGATTTATAATATATATATTTTTTTTACTTGAATTTTATTTTACATTTTTTAAATATTAAACCTGAATATCGAGGTAATTTCTTTTATAGCTCTTATACGAATATTTTTCTTTCTTTCCGTTTTATTTTTTACGCATATAAATGACAAACTTTTATTTCTGACATACACCCATATATATCCTTGATAATGGTCAGAAAATGTAACGAAAATTGTAGATCAGATCAGTTCAGTTTAATTGATAATTACATGCAAAATACTTTAAATATAAAATCATTATTTTTTTTCAAAATATTATTGAGAGTTAAATTTTATTTAATTATAAAGCATTCAAATAATAATAAAATAAAAATCCTATAATTTCTTTTCTTAATAAAATGTCATTATTGAAATGAATTATCGACAAAAATAGTACACATTTTGCCAGGCTTGGATTCGAACCTGAGTCCTCTGAAAAAATTCAGAGCCTTAAACTGCTGCCTTAACCAATTACGCTATCAAGAACTTGTTTTTCTTCCTTCTAAATTGAAGAGGTTCGAAAAACAGTTGACGCATATGCAATTGCCTCGAATTTGAGTTTTGATCTTACAAAAATAGTTTTGCGTTTCAATATTTATGTTACCTTATTTTTTTAAAAGAAGAAACTACAACTTAACATGCTAGTTTCCCAACCTTCTTGTGTAACTATTGGCAATTCACCAGCCATAACTTTTAGTTTCAAATCACTGTGTTTATCTTCGGTGTGTAATATGACCAAAACAATGTGACACCCCTGAAATGAGTCTTATCTAGCTGTTAATATCGACACAATAAATTTTTGATTAGTTAATAATGCTGAAAGAATGAAATATTAACTTTGTGAAAGAAAGAAAAGCTTGTTTGCAGTAAGATCGAATAGCAGACGAACTTAAAACAACTTCTACCTGTGATATGATATTTCAACTGATCGAGAATCTTTGCGCATGTGCAGCGCGTTACTCCAAAGGCAGACTTCTACTTATATAATGCGCAACTGTAGAATTTTAATTTAAAATTATGGCTAATTAATAAAATATTTGAACAAATGAATGTACGATAACAAATCTGTGGCCAAATATCTTTCATTTAAAAAAAGATTGGTGTAATTTGATGCAGTAGTTTCTTTTCACGGACTGTCAAAAGAATGAGCTTAGCGTTTTAAATATATAGATGTAAAAAAAATCTATTTTAATTAGAACAGAAAAGTTTTCATGTATGTTTTGTAACTTGGGAAGCATACTTTGGGTCCCCTAGTGTTAATAGAAGGAAGGTGTTTGTCTGACTGTCTAATGGTGCTGGTTAGGGAAATCCATTGTACATAGAGGTCTGCAAATTTGGATAAGAATAGACAAAGACACTTCCAAATGAACCTGAGACTCAGGTTTTTGCGATAATTAACCGAGATATTAATTTAAAAGTTTAATCAACCACTAATGAAATAAGCTTTAATTTTCTGCATTTCATCAATGTTATAATCGCAGTCACTTATGTCTGGGAGAAATGTAGTTCTTCAAGTAAATGTTCACTATTTTCTGCATTTTAAAATTTCAATTGTCTGTTTTTTTTCCCATTTAAAGAAAAAATATGAATATTTACTATTTTACATTCATTATTAGTTCATTTCCAAATTGCAATCTCCAGTCCTCCAATGGAGTTATAAAAACTCCTAAAATATATGTACTTTTATGTGGTATTTCCTGGTAGGAATGATGTTTTTTAAATTAAAAGTATTATTTACTATAAAAAATGGGTGGTTGATGTTATTTTTGTATCGTCTGCTTTTCTGCAGCTTAAATTTTCCATCCACATTGCCTGGATGGAAATCTGAAAAGAAAATCCCATATATGAAAAATGGTCTTTTCTGCTCTCAGTGATTCCTTTTATTTAAAAAAATGACTACTATTTCAAAGAAAAAAATCTGTGGAGCTTGTTTTCACATTTTCCATTTTCTCCACAGTTTTAAATTGAAATTTCTGTGGGAGGATTGTGTACCCTGGATAGACCTGTGGGCCCATGCACACCAACTGGGTATGCAAAAAAAAAGAAGAAAAGTTTAAATGTATTTTGTTCATATTATAGAAATTGAATAAATATACAAACCAATAATTTTTTTATACTTACATAATTTTAGGGTTATCAATATAATTGATATTTGAGAATATTTTTTGTTATATAATGTAAATCATAAACAAATCCGTGAAATAAAAGGCAAATATCAAGTCAATAAAAACTCATTCTTGAGATATTCTTGTGAATGTAACAAAATATATTAAATTTTCCCTTATATTTATAGGTAAAAATTAAATTCAACTACAGATAAGTTGATAATCTTGATCTTTTTAATTTATACAATTTCATGATCCACACTGTTATCGCATTATATTTTATTTTTAGTTATCTGTGTATTGATCAACAATACAAAAACTGATTTATTATAAAGCAAAGTTAACTCTTTTAACGCTCAAATAATTTTAAAGTTTGAATATAACTAAGATTTAAAAAATATATACAGTATATTCCCTCTAATCTGCACTGGCCGGGACCAAGGGATTTGTGGATTATAGGTCATTTCTTTGTTTACATTCTAATATTTGGAATTTATCATCAAATATAGTATTCACACTGCAAATAAATAACACAGAAATAAAAAAAAATGTTTTTTTTTTTTTTAATAATAATAAAAAAAAAAATCTATATTGAATATTAGAAATACATTTAAATAATATAATACAAAATTAATAAGAAAACATTTCTTATTTTTAAATCTATCAAATATTGCTGTGATAGTGATTTGCTTTATAGTTTTTGCTTTTTGCTCTGTTATTTAATCTGGAAGCCTTTTAAGAGTCAGGATTTCTTGATGAGTAACAAAAGTTTGTTTTTCTAAAAAAACTAAGATATTTATCCCCCAGAGCTAACACCTCTTCAAATGCAATTTTATCTTTTATATAGCTAACAAATGCATTCAAAATATAGCAGTCTAATATAGTTATTTATAAAATCCATAAAATATTTCCATCTAATGAATGCAAGATCCATCAAAAATTTCTTAATAAATTCATCAGATGTTTTTTTTTATGGTTAAATTGTACAATATCTTGCTAAAAGAAAGATTTAAACTGTTTGGTGTTTGCAGATTATAAAGTTGCAGATTAGAGGGAATCGGCTGTATATATATTTAGATCATCGAAGAAATTAAGACTTCTAAAGCTTTATCTAATAATATCAAGGAAAAATGCTTCTCAAATACAGAATATAAAAATTAGCTTATAAAACACTTTTCGAAAGAATGGCTATCTCTTCAAACGTCACAAATGGGTGTTCTATCAGTATGAGAACTAAAAGGAAGTGTTATTTCTGTTCTCACAGTGGTAGTAAGTAAAATACAAGTAGAATGTGAAACAATTGTAGCATTTTGTAGAGAAAAGTAAAGATTTTCTCCAAAAACAGAAAGATATTGCTGTTCATTCTCTAACAGTAGAGAAAAAAAGAAAACTAGGCTATACAGTACCCAGTGATATGATGAAATGAGTAAGAATGCTGAGTACCTGGATGTGCATATAAGAACAAAAATAAGATGCTGTAACAATTTAGAAAACAAAAAATGAAACTATGATATGAAAATTCTATCCCAAAGAACTATAATGTATAAGAGTTTTTTTTTTTTTTTCATTCAGTTATTTGGAGTAAGTTAACTATGCACCCAGTAGCAGAATAAGTGTAGCACGGCAGCGATGCTGGAGATTTTTTTTATACCTTGCAGATTAATCTAGTAGCTTTAAATAAAATTCTGGCCAAAGAAAAATTGCTAAAATTTAATTTTTATTTCTAAATTTGCTGTACTTTCTGCTTATATTTTCTTTATAAATGCAAACTCTGCTTAATATACTCTGCTACTATAATTTCTTATGATGGTAAGCTAGGTTCAGCATTCTTGGGTTGCAGATAAATTTTGCTTTGCTGCAGATTAACACAGAAAATTCTGCTACTGGGTATGCATAAATTCTGATTTCCTCCACCATTATGTTGAATTTAAATACCAAATGACATCGATTTGTATGTTTAATAAATATACAAATACAAATCACAAGTAACTGAAAAAAATTACTTGTGATTGGACTGCTTACACTTATTTGTTGTAGTGGCTCCACAATTATGATTATATGCCAAGTTGCAGTGCATTTCGCCAAACTCATGAAACATTAATGTAGAGAGAAATATAAAAATAAGTACCCTTGCATTAAATATTATAATATTTTATTTTAATAAAAATAAATTACAATGTTTTAAACAAATTCCTTCTAATGTTTCATAAAAATTTCTTCAAATGCTTCACAAGAATATCGATTGTTTCATTTAACACTTCTGTCATGTAACTATTCCAATCAATGGTTGCATTTTCATTCATATAGAGTTTTTTTCACACCATTTTATGGATGTTAATTCCTCTTCCCAACAGTGCATAATAGACCTTAAAGCAGTTACGAACTGTATTCTCGAACCATTAAACCAATTTCCAACATAAGGGCATTTCTTTTCTTTTTTTTTTTTTATCAACTTTTTACTTATGCATCCCATGTAACTTCATCATTACATTAGTAACATTGTTTTACATCATGGCCATCTTTACATACTTGTTTGTATGGTAAAATCCCTCTCTTTTGAAAACAAGTTGGAAATTGTACGTCAGACGTGGCAATTGAGGTGCGTTTGTACTTTAACTAGTTTTATAAATATTCAGATGTTGGTGTGATAGCTGTTGCACTCTTATGCAAAAATGCATGAATACAAAATTTATTACAATTGTATATATTAAATTCAGTATTACGGAAATAATAGGATGCAATCGCCATGGCAACCTAGAATCATTACCTATCATGGGATATCATTGAATTTATTATGTATTATAGGATTTAATATCTTTTTAAGTTTTGATTAGATTTTCATAAAATTTTAAAGGACTCGACAAAATTCTGCAATGATTATATACAGTAGATTTCTGTTACAAAGAATTCCACGGGACTGCTAAAATGTTTCGTTGTAACAGAATTACTCCTATTTATCTAATGAATTACATATATAGGTAAACTAATTATGTAAGATAAATCTGCCTTTCATTATAGAAGATTTTAATGGTAGACTAATTAAAATAATATAGAAAAAGTTAGTAAAATAAAATTCAATATTAAAAATATAGAATTAGGGACAAACCTGTATTTAGTAGTACATTATTGCAGAAAATCTGTGATTTTAGTTTGTACAAAGAATGTGTAGTTGATAACAATTACGTGTGCAACGAATGAATGTGAGAAAATACCTCCTCTGGAACATTCTTTTGATGTGAAACAAAAGCACGCATTTTCTCCAAGCATGAGAGAGCTTCCGAAGCGATAACTTTTGAATCGTCGGTAACATCGTTATCTTCCTAATTGCTTTTGTCATTTTGTTGGTCTAATATAATTTTAATGGACAAAATGATATCTTCATCATACACTTCAGAGCATATTTGAGTGTTGTCATCCACAGATAAAAAATCCTCCAAATCCACCTGATCAGGGACTGTTAATTTTCTGGCAACCTTCCAGATTATGTTTAACTCAGAGGACTCATCCAAATCTAAAATTTCTGATTCATTTTCTTCAGTCTCAATTAACCGGTGATGTTTTGAACAGTTATAAATTGTTTTCTGGCTAATTTCTTGTCACAAACCAGAAATCATTTCAATAGCTTCTTTGAGATTTATTTTTGGCCTTTTGCCATTTTCTAAGCCGTAAAGAATTTTTTTTTAGCAAAAGAGTTCTGCAGCAAGATTTTACAGCACGAATGATGCCTTGGGCTAGAGCAGGGATGGCCAACTGTGGCATGCCGCATACCATTAATTTTTTTTAAAGAAATAGCCGGCTTCTTGAATCGCAGAGATTCAATGATTAGGTAAGGCAATGATTACTATAAAATTTTAGTGTTGTCTACCGTGCCACAGGTGGCGACTTCTGGTCTAGAGGGTGCAGAATAGAAGTGTAATTCGGCAGAAAGTACTCAACTTGGATGCAGTCCTATTTGGGAGGATTATTATAAGGCATGCAATTATCAATCAAGAGAAGAATTTCCGTTTTTCAGCTTTTATTTCTTTGTCAAATTGCACTAGCCAATCATTAAAGATATCTTGTGTCATCCATGCCTTCTTAATGAAGTTATCATCACAAGGCAGTGAATGACAGTTCTAAAAGCAACGGGGCTTGCCAGAGTAACCAACAATTCATATTTTTCTCTTCTCGGCAGGGCTTAAATTGCGCCGGAGCCCGGCTCGGCACTTCTCTGTTTTTAGTAAATACTTAAATATTGGTCGGAATTCACCGGAGCCCATAAATACAGGGCTCCGGAGCCTAGTGCAATAGCGCTTCCGAAAAACCGAAGTGCTCGAACTCAATCTGTCTGTAAATTAAAAATTTTATTTACTCAGGTATAGAAAAAATAACTCTTCCCCCCCTTTTAATGCCATTTTGATCAGAATAGGAGAAACAGAAATTGTGTTTTGTTTATCCTACTGACATTTTCAGATTTATGTCTGGCATTGTTTTCGGCGACATGTATATTGGCGCGATTCAAGAGCACGAGCAATGAATTTGCTTTCTGTTTGATTTTCTTTTCTGACATTAGGATATTTTTTAGTTGGATCATTTTTTTAAAAATTTAGATATCTAACCAGAAAAGAATATTTTCCTTTTTTAGTCAACGAGCATCAGCTTGAGATATTATTTGCTTGAGGTTTTTAGTTTTCCATTGTGTACGAGTATGAAAATAACGTTAGTGATTTTTCTATTTATTTTTCATCACAAATGCGGCTCTGCTCTGCAGATTTACAAAGTTGTAAGTAGTAGTCATTTGTAAGTAGATATAATTGTAATGCATTGTTATTTTTATAGTAAGCAATAGAGCAGCGTTTCCCCTTTTTCTATAAAAGCATTGAGTCTTTCCAATCACGATGTCAGATGTTTAATTTAATCTGATTTTCAGGGACTCATCACGAAAGATTGTTCTACGGAAGGAATCGATTATAGTTTGATATGCTACTTTTATGGGAAATTGAAAAACATTGTTTGATTCTTTAGCATATCAGTATTAATTTCTGTAAATTTCATTCATTTTTCATAAAAATGTATAGCTGCGAACTGTGTCCCTATTTTGTTTTAACACTGTTTTTGAATCAGAATCCTTAATTTATTTACTCGCAGAATCCTGTGATTAATTAACATTAAAATTAGGCAAAGGTTTCTACTTGGAAGGAGTGATAACTAAAAAGTGGAACAATTGACAGCAAAGTATATGCAGAAATTATTGAAAATTTTTATTTTCCTAAAGAAAAAAAAATGCTTTAAATTTTGCAAATAATGTATGAAATATAAATATGCGGATTAGAGTGATGGTGGAGGGGGGTGGACGCTATGGTTATTAGTATTAGGGAAAAATATTAGGGCTCCGGTACTTTTTTTGTTAGAAACTAAGCCCTGCTTCTCGGTTCCAGATTTGTTACAACAAAATAGTGCTGTAATTCGTTGCTTTGAAGATTTTCCTCCAATGCATTTGTTGCCTTTAAATGTTAATGTTTTTCTCGATTAAAGTTGATAAAAAATTTCAGCTTCGTCAGCATTAAAAACATAATCGGAGCTATATGTCTTTATAAGGGCAGCTACTTCTCCATCTCTCCATTCATTTACAGTCTTTGTAGGTACATCACTTGCTTCACCGCAAATTTATTTCATTACAATTCCATAGCGAGTTCAGAGGACCACTTATAGGTACATTGCGTGAACGAACATATTCGAACCGTTTGAACATGGCTTTATCGACATCTTGAAATTGGGATTGTCGCATTCGTTTTCTATAGGAACCCGAGCTTGCATTTTGGAATTGTCTCTCAATCTTTTTTTTTATCTTTTAGTTAATGTAAATAAAGTCGATGATGTTATTACATATTTTTTGGCTAAATCAATTTTCCGCAATTTTTTTTCAACCTCAGAAATTGTGGCTTTCTTTTCTTCCAACGAAAATTGTTTTCGTTTCACACAAGCCATTTTATCAGCGAAAGAAGCAAGAAACTCACTGCAAGAGGTACTTGTGATAGAGATATCTCAGAATGAACACAAACACTCCTTTCACAGTGAAGTCGACCTGCTGTCTGTCATGTGATCATTTTGAAGCATATGGGCTAATGAAAAAAAGGAATTTAGGAAAAAAGGGTAGGCAAAGAATAAATAACAAAGGGGGAGAAAAATCTGATATAGCACCTGTCCTCAAAACAACGTTATATTTTTATCTTCGGCATTCTATTTGAAGTATATTTCATTTCTGTTAAATAATTGAAAAAAAAAAATTAAAGAAAAAGCCCGATGAAGATGTTTCGTTGTATTGTATTGGAATTCCTAAAAAATGCACTTTGTTAAATTGGAATTTTTAATCCATTGGGGTTAATGCAATTTGAAAAGGGGATTTGTCAAATTTCATAGTAATGGGATTCGTTGTAATGGAAATCTACTGTATATTAAATTTGATACCATTAGGTTGGGTAGTTTTTGCACTGGTTATATGCGGACGGACCAGACAACTATAGGTGCTATGTATTTATATAATTACGAATGCATCTAAAAAGATTGCATCCTCCTCAGTACTAGGTAAATCAAATATTGTTTCCATATTTATAAAAATAAATACATGCAATTAAAGTAAACACAGTACATTGTGCAATTTAAAAATAAATAAATAATTAAAATGTTCTAGAACATCAAGGAAAAAGCAATATGAAAATAGCATAAATGTGCTGTTTCTTCAGCACTGTAAACCATTTGACAAGATTTTACAACGTAACTTGGCAATATATCTCTGTCACTTGGAAATTCATCTTTGGGAGCTGTTATAACAACAAAATGAGCTTTTTTTAAACAAATTGTTATGTTTCGTGACTATAGTTATCTTTCAAAATGTATTCCACTTGAAGTAAAATTCTTTTTTTTTTTTCTAGGTTCACGATATAATTCTCCCAAACTTAACAGAGGTAGTGCCGGAATCTAGATGACCTATGAATAATTGCAACTTAAGAAGGGAGCAAACTGATAATTTGAAACACGAACCCTAGCTCTTATACCGCAAATTATGTAAGTAGCTTACTGCATTAATTTAAAGTAGATAGATATTTTAGGAATTTTTAATTTATTAGATAGATATGTCTGGATAGTTGTTAATTTTTTTAAAGTAATATATTAGAACCTTTTACCTTAGCAAAGCCATGGCTGTACTATTTAGATTTTAACATTGTAATGTATCTATTTGAACAAAATAAGGATTTACTCATTCATAACTACAAACCATGTTTATTGTGGACAAACTCATATGCACAAAACATAAAATTACACATTGATATATAAAGACACTTCACAACAATAATTTCACAGATTTAAACACCTAGGACAGGTGTATTACATTTTTATCAGCCGTCGGTGTGACCTTGTTTCACAAAGGCTAAGTACAAACTTTTGCAGAAGGAGGTAAAAAGATTATTCTGCCGAGGTACCAACACTCTTAGCACTCTCTTCAATGCCTTTTAAGTGCCTACCATAATATTGGGGCTATTTGGATGAGCTATCTCATATGTGGTTAATAATCTTTGAGTTAAAATGATGTATGGACCATCTCTGTGTGGCATGAATTTGGCACTGCTTTTGTTTAGACTTGCTAAGTGAGATGTAAGGTCACCCACTTCTGATCTCCATGACTATAATATCCATTATCCCAAGGTGATTCTATTCCAAATTTTCTGAAAAGTTGGACAAAAAAAAGTATTGTGCATTTCGACAAATGGTCATAAAAAAAAATCAATTTTGACAGTCGTTCACAGAAAAAATTGAGTATTTCGTAAAAGGATCGCGAAAAAAATTCAGATTTCATCAAAAGATCATGAGAAAACTCAAATTTTGTGAAAAGATCGCGGAAAAAATCCAAATTTCACCAAGGGATCATGGAAAAAACATGAATTTTGTTAAAAGATTGCAGAAAAATCATGAATTTCGTGGGGGGGTGGAGTGTATATTAAACAGAAAAATTTAAGCTAGATCACATTTTAAAATGAAAATTTTGAAGATCAAGTCACCTTGAGCCATTTATGTTTTTATAAACAATCTTTATAAATCATGATTGTAAAATGTATGAATATGAATTTCATGTTTAGGTTAATTTGAAAATCTGATGCATATTTCTGTTTAAAAGAATGATGGATTTCTTTAAGTAATTTGTACAGTACGAATAGCTGCCAACTTATACAGATTGACCTTGCAAGTGCAATTTTGGTTCTAACTGTATTGGTTGTATGGGTGAGCAACATGATGTTTCAGTTTTGTGCAAAAATTAATAATGAATCATATACTACTAAATCTGCAGATCAAAGGCCTCAGTGTCAGCTACACAAGTTGTATATTTTTTTGTTTTGTTTGCACTTTACATAATATCTGATGTCCTACAATCTACAGTTTAATTATTTTAAGTTTCATATATTTTGAACTATGAAATTTCTGAAAGATTCAGAGAATATAACTTTTAGAAACTGTTTAATTGTTTTAAACATTTTACACTTTTTTTTTTATTATTCTTGAGCCAAATCAATCAGTTTCCACATGAATTTCGGCAAAAGATTGTGAAAAACACGCGATGCTTGTCAAATGATGAAGAAAAAACCCCGTAAATTTTGCCAAAGGATCGCTTCGTCAAAAAACGAACAAAATGCAATCAAAAGATCGTGAATAAAACGCAAATTCCCTCAGAAGATCGCGAAAAAATGCAAATTTTAATCGAAAGATTGCGAAAAACACGCAATTTTTTTTTCAAAAAGTCATGAAAAACGTGCTAATTTTGTCAAAGGATCACGAGAAAAGCGTAAATTTTGTCAAAGGATTGCTAATTTCGTCAGAAAACGAACAAAATGCAGTCAAAAGATCGCGAATAATATGGAAATTCCGTCAGAAGATCGCAAAAACATGCAAATTTTGTCCAAAAATACGCGCATTTTGTCAAAAGATCGCAAAAAACACGCGAATTTCGTCAAAGATTGCTAATTTTGTCAAAAAACGAACAAAATGCAGTCAAAAGATCGCGAATAAAATGCAAATTCCGTCAGAAGATCGCAAAAACATGCAAATTTTGTCGAAAGATCGCAAAAAACACGCAAATTTTGTCGAAAGATCGCAAAAAACACGCAAATTTTGTCGAAAGATCGCAAAAAACACGCAAATTTTGTCAAAAGATCGCGAAAAACATGCGAATTTTGTCAGAAGATCGCGAAAAACTTGAACTTTGTCAGAAGATCACAAAAAACACTCGAACTTTGTCTAAAGATCGCGAAAAACACTCGAATTTAGTCCAAAGATAGTGAAAAACACTCGAATTTCGTCAAAAGATTGCGAAAAACACGCGAATTTTGTCAAAGGATCGCTAGAAAAGGCGTGAATTTTGTCAAAGGATTGCTAATTTCATAAAAAAACAAACGAAAAAAAGGTCAAAAGATCGTGAAAAAATGCTAATTTATTTAAAAGATAGAGAAAAAACCGCAAATTTCATCAAAAGGTCTCAAATTTCGTCAAAAGATCGCAAATAACACCCGAATTTCATCAAAGGATCGCGAAAAAAAAAACGTGAATTTTGTCAGAGTGCTAGCTTCGTCAAAAAGCGAACAAAACATGGTCAAATAATCATGAAAAAACGCGATTTCATTAAAAGATCGCGATTAAAACGCAAATTTCGTCAAACGATCGCAAAAATCACGCGAATTTCGCCTAAGGATCAGGGAAAAAAAACGTGAATTTTGCCAAACAATAGATAACTTCGTCAAAAAACGAACAAAACATGGCCAACAGATCATTAAAAAATGCTAATTTCGTTAAAATATCGCGAAAAAAACACAAATTTCATCAAAAGGTCGCAAAAACACGCAAATTTTGTCAAAAGATCGCGAAAAACATGCAAATTTTGTCAAAGGATCACGAAAAAAAAGTTCATTTTTTCAAAGGATCGCTGATTTCGTCAAAAAAACATACAAAACGGTGTCAAAAGATTGTGAAAAAAAACGCGAATTTCGTTAAAAAATCGTGGGAAAAAACCGCAAATTTTGCCAAAAATCGCAAAAAATTTAAAATTTTGTCAAAAGATTTAAAAAAAAGGGGCGAATTTCGTCAAAAGATCGCGAAAAACACGGAAATTTTGTAAAAGGATCGCGAAAAAAAAAAATGCGAATTTTTTTAGAGGATCGCTGATTTCGTAAAAAAAAGTACAAAACAGTGTCAAAAGATTGTGAAAAAAAACGCGAATTTCGTTAAAAAATCGTGGAAAAAACCGCAAATTTTGTCAAAAGATTTAAAAAAAAAAAAAGCTAATTTCGTCAAAAGATAGCGAAAAACATGCTGATTTCAACAAAGGGTCTGAATAACGCGAAAAATACGCGAATTTTGTCAAAATTGTGAAAAATATGCGAATTTTGTCAAAAGATTGTGAAAAATATGCGAATTTTGTCAAAAGATTGCGAAAAATATGCGAATTTTACTGCCAATGCTCTGCCAACTGAGCTATCCTGAAAGCATAAATTTATTTCCAAAAAAAGTCAAGATAGCACTTATATCAGTATCAATCCTGATCCTTTTATTAAATATGTTTATGTATTAATCAAGCTTTTTGGTTATTAAGTTTGGCTAAACATGAAATAAAACTTATTTTAAAATTTTGATGTAAATTATTAGTGTACCTTTATGAGGTGAGTATCAATGTACGATTCAAGAAAAATCTATTTCACCATTAGTTATTCATTGTTATATTTGAGCTTTTACTTTTAAAAATTCAATATTTTTAAAATTTTATTTGTTACTTTATTATTTTATTTGTTACTTACTTTATTATTTTGCTTTATTGCTTAATCATTTTGTTATTTTACTTTATTGTAAGGTTTTACTATAATTTTGAGTGCATTATATTATTATATACAAATTACTCTTTCAAAAATTTAAACAAAATTATGACCAGAAATCCTCAAAATTCTAAAATCCTCACAACCTCTGATCCCAAGCTATGTGGATTTGAGCGAGTTTACTGTACTTTAAAAGTTCAACTAACAAGGGAACCACTTGGTGTTGCTCGCACCTAGCATCGAGACCTGGTGTGTTTTGTAGCCCTATACATAAAAGTTAGAGAACCAAAAAAATTTCTCTGTTAAAATAATATTTTATATACTTTTTTATACTTTTAATTTTTTATTATTACATATTTATTTGTTTATTTCATGCCAAAAGTGAGTTAAGTCACCAAATATGGCGCTACAATTTTTCCGCCCACTTTATCCAAAGAGAAAATGTGCAGAACATATTTTCAGAATTATATGAGATTTCTTTTTTATAATTGATAGCATAAGAAGCAAATATTAGGTTTTTATTTTTTTTTCTATGCAAACGATAAATAGATAAGTAATAAATATAATTCTATAAAAGCTTCGAAGATCATTGAAAACTATTTTTTAGTGAAATACAAAATAAGCAAACTCTTTTCTTTTGAAATCGAATGAAATAAAGTTTCGAATGTTTAAAATGAAATGTTGCTGTATTAAATGGTCCTTCGATAAAAGTAATCATAAAGTAAATTAATATTTTTACACAATTTAGAAAAATTACTGCGGAGAAATAGGTCAGACATTGCAATTTTTAGCTATTACAAATTCAGCTATGACATTTGGCTAGGGTTGCCGGAAAGCTCTACTTTTGAAAATAAATGCCAACCGTTTCCCTGCCAAAAATATGAATATAAAGTTGCAATTTTTCAAAATCAAATTCGTGGGTTTTTGAAGGAATTTTCAAACTTTTTTCAATGTTTTATACTTATTATTAACTAATTTTTATTTTTAAATGCTTTTCTTTAAAAAAAATTCAAAGTTAATAGTCCGATAAGTAGTCTCGAAAATTGCATTTTCAGAAAGTTATGCTGCTGTATAATCAAGAAATATTATTTTAACAGAAAAATTTTATCGATTCTCAAACTTCATAATATAGGGCTTTAAAATGTACCAGGTCTCAATGCTAGGTGCGAGCAACACCAAAAGTGGTTTCCTTGTAAGTACGATTGTCATTTTATGTTTTTCATCATTTTTGCACATTGATTATTTGAGTAACTTCTTTAATACATAATTTGCAGGAATTTGATGAATTTTAAGTTCAGGCTGTTAGTTTGATTTTACAAAGCTCTCGTTTAAGCTATATACACCGAAGAACCATTACATTATGACCACCTTCCATCTATAACAATGAGCTCGCCCAGAAATAAAATCACAGCATGTGCGCGGTTGATATTGGAGTATATAAAGTGTCTATGCATTGTATTTCAAAACATAGCGTGATTAGCGACTTAACGGGAAAAGCAGCAGATTTATCAGTCTTTGATAAAGGTCAAATCGTTATGGCTCGGCGACTGGAAAATTCGATATCGGAAACAGCACGTTTGGTGGGTTGTACACATGCAGTCATTGTGAGCACATACCGAAAGTGGTGTATGGATGTTGAAACAACAAGACTCCTGCGAGCGGTGTGTCTCCCATGGCATATTGATTCAAGAGGAGAGCGGGTATTGTTACGCATTATTCGTCCTGACCGAAAAGTTGCAACAGCCAAAATCACCAACAGCTACAACAGTGTGACCCAGACAGTGTTTCGCAGTGCAGAGTGCACTATTGCGTATAGGCCTACGCAGCTGGCAACCTATGCACGTTCCTATGCTGACAGCACATCATCGCAGCAGCTTTTGCAACCCACCCATGAACATTGGAATCGGACCATAGAATAATGAAAGAAAGTTGCAGGGTCCGAAGAATCACGTTTTCTGGTTCATTACATCGACGAGCGCGTGCGAATATGCCGATTTCCAATGGTAACCCTGGCTGACGGACGTACAGTTGATCAGAGACAAGCCTGTGGCGGCTATATTATCGTGTGGGTGATGTTTTTATGGGGCACATTAGGACCCATAATCCCCATAGAACAATCCCTGATGTCTGTGCACTACCTGAACATCGTTGCGGACAAGGTGCACCCATTAATGTCGACAATGTTTCCGGTAGGTTATTGCATTTATCAACAGGATAATGCACCATGTCATATGAGTCGAATCATCAGGGAGTAGTTTGAGAAGCATTCTAGTGAGTTTCAAGTCATGTTCTAGCCTCCAAATCCATCTGACATGAATCTAAACGAAAATTTGAGGTTCCACTAGGAAATCCCAATTTGTGCTGCCACGTTACCACTTGCAATATACGAGAATTTCAGGACCAATTGTTGAACGCTTGATACCAGATATCTCAGACTACCTATAAAAACTTTGTCAAGTTGATTTCAGGTCGGGTGTTGGTGGTTTTGAGGACGAAAGTTGGTCCTACGTCGTATTAAACAGGTGGTCATAATATAATGGCTCTTCGGTGTATATATATATATATTATAGAAACATTGCCGTGCTGAAGTGGGCACTGCAGTTTTTTTTAATGCCTTGTGGATTAATCGAACTCCTTTTAAAAGAATAAATAAAATTGCTGTTTTTTCTTTAATGTCAATTTTCTTTGTCTCTAGATTTAACAACTTTGTTTCAACTTCACCATACTTACGCCATTTATATTATAAAGACGCCTTTTCGCTCTCAGTGTCTTGCCAGGACATAAATACTATAACTCGTTCCTGACTCCTAATCCTTAGAACTCTGGTTCTAGTGTCTTTTTGGGGATGAGGAGCAAATTTATGCCAAGGCTTCCTGATCCTGCCTAGCCTCGTGGCAGGTGCAAGGAATGTAGTTGTAAATTTTGGTGGTAAAATCCATGCTGTACATTGGCTTTTTTGTTCTGTCAGAACCATGCATCTGTATGCGTACATACTTCTTCACCTGTGGATAACTGGCTTTAAAAAATTAACCCTGTAGAAAAAACTTTTCCTTCCTCCTGACCAGAGGTATACCTCACATGTACCTCACAGCACCTAGCCGAGGGATTCTACAAGAACCTTCTCTGAGTGGACTTCTCCATTCCTTGCCAAATTTCATATAAACAAAACCTGTATTTCTCTTGAGCTTGGAGGCATGCATCTCTGGAACTATTTTTGGCCCACACATCTCATGTGAAAAGTAGATATGTTACAAAAGAATCTCTTAAATTAAAATTTCCAATATGGTTATCTTTAAAGATTTTATGCACAATGGTTATGCCATAAAAATTGATTGTAGGCCAATTTAAGAGTGCTGTTATTTTCCATTTTCTTTACAGCTTTATTTCTTACATACTTTTATATAGGTTCTGATAATGTTTTAGGCTAGTATTTAGCCAAACACTGTTGGAGTCCCAGATAAATTTTAGCTTTTAATATTCATGCTGCAGATTGGCACTGAAAATTCTATTACTGAACCAGTCTTGTACATTGCTATTTATTTGTCTTAACATAAATTTAGTTATAAATTCAAGATTTTAATGTCTCTAATTGCCTTTTAAAATTTAAAGTATTAGATGAATTCTGGCTTACCACTTGTGTTGCTGCAGTAGTTCCAAAACTTGCTTTAATTTTAATACATGTAATATGTGTCAGTGTAAATGTACTTTATCTCTAACTGAGCATTTGTGTAAGAATTTGCTTTGGTGAAAAAAATTGACAATACCATTTTATAAAATAAAAAATGCAGTTGTGCAACACTATTTCTCCCTAATGTTTTCTCATGATTTTACTGTTTTTAAACCTTTCAGGCATTTCTCCCCTTTCTGAAACTGTTGCATGTAGAAATATGTTCAAAATGAAAATTTTGATAGAATTTCTTGAAAGATCTTGTGTCAATATTAAAAAGGGAAAAATGCTACAGTTAAAATTGATTTTGTTACTGTGTCAGAAAGTAGCAAGTTTGCATTTGACAACAGCAGCCTTAAATATATATGTATATACAGTCAAACCTCATTAACACGAACACAATTAACACGAATTATTTTTATCACGAGCTGTTTCTGATTGATCTGTCCAGTTGTATATAATGTATTTACGTTTGGATAACACGAACAAAAAAAGTTTCCCCTTGAGTGTTCGCGTTAACAAGGTTCGACTGTATATTAAATATTGATGTAAAATATGTATTGTCATAAGGAATGCTGTAATTCTTTTCTACATTTCTGTAAAATGTTGATCGTTCATGTTAAATATTTTTCAGGGATGTAGATCAGGTTCATGACTTAATGGATGAACTACAAGAACACCAAGAAATAGCTAATGAACCCTCTGAAGCAATATCCAATCCAGTAGGATTTGACAAAGAGTTTGATGAGGTATCTTTTAAACATTACTTCTCAAAATCTAAAGAAGTATGTCCTATAAATTAAAAAATGTAAACAATTTTAAAAAATCAGTTTAACTGATAACTTTTAAATGCCACTTTTGCTTGGCAAAAAAGCTGTAATAAAATCTGTATAAATGGAACCAGTCTGAAACGAAAAATTTACCAACAAAAGGAATACCATACGATTATACCTATATAAAATGAAAAAAAAAATTCAGGCCTATGGCAATTGTTTTCAATTGTTTTACTATATTAACTATTCATTAAAATCTTAAATACAATTTTGTAAGGTGTTTCAAATTTTTCTCCAAGAAAAGTTAATATCAACAAACATTTTAAAGGATTCATCAGTTTTAAACCTTAAAATAATAAATTTTTTGACACCTTAAAAAGCGCATACTAGCCACAACAAATGAAATTTGTCATTTGATTAACAAAGTAGTTGGCAGACATTATAGGTAGGATCATTTTATACATATCTGTGCAAAAGAAATTATCTGTTTTGCAAACAATATTTCTTTACAGTGTGTGCAAGTCAGGGTTGCCGGCTTTTAGCCAGGCCAAAAAAAGCCGGCCGGCTTTTTTTGGTTTTAACCACTTAAAAAAAGCCGGCTTTAATTGAAAAAAGCCGGCTTTTCTTTTTCAAAAAGGTGGTTTATAGATAATTCATATAAAATTTGGATTAATTTATTTTTAATACACTTATAAATATTTTCTACTGAAAAAATATAAACTTCTATTAAATTTTGTCAGATAAATAAGTCCTTATAACTGCTAGAATGCAACTGTGAAGGCATTATGTCAGAAAAAACACCATAATTATTCAGAAGAATGCATTAAATTAAACTCTAAAGTATTGGTTTGGAATTCTTTATTATAGCTCTACACATACCACACATTTTAAAGATTATATGAAAGAATAAGAAAATGTTACACACCAAAAAATAGAAACATTCTTGCATACTGATATTTACTTTTAAATTGATTGAAACTAAATAGCGTATATGTATTTAATAACTGAAATTATCTTATATGATACTTGAGAACACCCAGTAATAAGCAATTGATATTCTAACTTATAAAAATGATATATGTAAAAAGTTTTTCCGCTACTAAGCTGTTATGTAACTTATTCCAGATATGTCCATCAGGGTTGCCGGCTTTTAGCCAGGCCAAAAAAAGCCGGCTGACTTTTTTTTGGTTTTAACCACCTAAAAAAAGCCGGTTTTTATTTTTAAAAGTTGTTTTTCATCTAATTCATTTTAAATTTGGATCAATTAATTTTTAATACACTTATAAATATTTTCTACTAAAAGAAGTTATGGATTTCTATTAAATTTTTTCAAATAAATAAGTCTTTATAACTTCTAGAAGGCAACTGTGAAGGCATTATGTCTGAAAAAAAAAAAAAAAAGATAAACATTGAAAAGAATGTAAGTTAGGCTCCAAACTGGTGTTTTGAAATTCTGTATTACATAGCTCCACATATACTATACATTTTAAAGATTATATTTAATTATGACAAAATGAAGCACATAATTAAAAAAAAAAAAAAAAAAAAAAAAAAAAAGGGGAAATATTCTTTGTGTCCATATGGAGAGATTAAGTTATAATATGTTAAAAGAGAAATTTGAAAGGATGTAATATTTGAGGTGAGTGGTACAAGGTACATAAGTGTATAAAAAATAGAGCATTTAAACAAGGAAAAAAAAATCTTTAAATAAAATTTTGAAAAGTTTGTTGCTAAGCATATTTATGCATATGCTATTCATAATGTTTTTAATAGTGAGAAATGGTGTTTTTATTAATGACTGTATATAATTTTAAATGTTTACTAGAAATAAAATAAGACTTGTATATTAATAGGTCTTAAAATTAATTAATAAAACATGTAACTATTGTCCTCTTTAATTTTATAAAGCAATAATAATGAAAAAATTGGCAGTTGGTATGGCCCTTTTTAAATTTAGCTGACATATTTGCAATTCTGGCTACAAATCACTAGCAAAACCATCTAAGTTTTATTCCAGTATTAATGTCCTCATTATTGAGAAATTGGGTTACTTATTAAACTCTAAATCAATTAAATGTCATTAAAACTTATTAAAAACACTTTAAAATGTGTAGTTTATAATTACAATGCTTCATTGTATAAAAGCCAGTTATGGCCAAAAAAGGCCAATTTTGGCCATAAAAAGCCGGTTAAAACCAATAAAAGCCACCGGCCTGGCTTTTTTTAATTTTAGCCAGCTTTTTTGCAACCCTGGTGCAAGTAGCAAAGACCCAGTTTTGAGAAAAGCGCATGCAAAGTTAAAATTAATTTGGAGTCTGTTAAAGAACACATTTTCATTTCCAATCGACTCTGTTCTAATTAAACACTCATTATTTTTCTTTGTTTATGCATCGGAACATTAAATGCATCTCTCACTTATGAGTCGGAGAAATTTCAAGTTTCCGTTAAAATTTCTTCCTATTCTACATGTGTTTTTTAAAAAAAATCTCATCAGCTTGTGAAAAGGAAGTCAATTGTTTCTTTTGTTTTTGTTTTCTGAGCAATAATTGAAAGCTGCATTCCTTGGTCACACCCCCTTCGCGCCTGCTACTTCTAGAAAGAGGAAAAGGGTGAGAGGGGGCCTTTTTTTTTTTTACAGAAATGAAGCAATCAAAATCTGTCTTATTAGCCTGCGCATATTAATTTTTTTTGTTCAAAAAATTCTGTCCTCGCTCGTAATGTTGAAGTGTTTTTTTTTTTCATTATTGAAAATGAGTAAGCGAACAAAATTAGATTTATTTTAAAATGGAGGTTATTAAAATGGCCTGGCCGAAGAGATGCCCCATGTGACGAAAAAAATCTTTAGCAGGACAATTCAAAATTCCTGTTGCAACTTTAAAAGGAATTTTGAAAAAAAAGATGCAATTAAGGATGCCAACAAAGAATTTGGAATTCATTCCAAGAAACGGAATGGAATACAGAGTGGAAAATTTGATCAATTGGAAAAAGCTTTAGTGCAGTATCTTAGAGAAACTCATGCCTCTAATATACCATTCAATTGTCTGTTATTAATGCCTTGAAGGGCAAGCAAAAATGTCTCTAAATATTGAACTCTCACTGGAATAATCGAAAAATTTTATTTTTAAATAAGGAAAAGCAATTTTTCAGTGATTTTCCTCCAAAGTTAAAAATATAAAATTTAGTTAAAATTTTCTGGTGAGAATCTTGTTTAAGTTAGGTGGGATATATTTTATCCCACTGCCCCTCAAGGGATTAAGAGAAAAGGAAATTGAATTTGCACAGTCTTTTGGAATGGAAAATTTCTCTATGTCCCAAGGATAGGTAGAGAAACTTAAAAATAGGCATGGATTAGCTACGCGCATTATAGCTGGTGAAAGTGCAAGCGTTAATGAATATAATGTTGAGCAGTGATTAAGTGATCTGCCAACTTTATTGGAAGAGTAGTATATAACTCCCGTCAAAAATGAAGGAACGTAAAGGATAAATCTTCAGAAAAATATTTAAAAAAATAATTTTCTGACTTAAAGAAGAAAAAATAAAAATACAATGGCTTATCAGCTGATTGCCACTTCCCGATTTTTAATTTAGAATTTAATTGAATAGTTTTTGAAGGCTTTAAGGCTGTTCTCAAATCCAAAAGGGCAACTTTATGACATAAGTTTTAATTTATTTTTGTTCGGAAATGCATGAAACTAGCAGGTGTTGTTGTTCAGAAACTATGTAATAGAACTGTTTTTTGCAAATGTAATAGATCTTTCAGAAAATAGTGTCAAAGTGGGCATTTTGAATCGAATTTTTGGACAAAATGAGAAATACCAGCCAACGAAGGGAGAAAAACCAGTTGTCACGCGACTCAAAAGCACTTATAACTCGATAAATAATTTCTTTATGAAAAAATGGAAAATGCAGTTTGATTCCAAATCGCTTCCATAGTCAGGTCTCCATTCTCTTCCATAGTCAGGCCTTCAAATTTTATATCTTTCCATTAAAAAATGAATTTGTAAATGTATTTTTATTATTTGTAAATGTAATTTTGCGTTTGTTGAGCAGAGCAGCTCAGAACAGCCTTAAACAAAGTTAAAATATTTAAAGGTTTTAATATACAGCTCATATTCAAAATATTAGAATAATAATTTTTTTTTTTTTACAAATTGAAAATATCGTTTGGTAATTTAATGTCTTTTAAAGCAAATATACAAACGGTATTTTTATTAAGAACTTATTGTTGATTAAACTTATTTATTACCTTAAAATTAATATCATTTTTGAAAAGATATATTAGAATATTAGAATATTTATTCAAGTGGTTCAAAATATTAGAATATTTCACATTAATTCTTCTTTAATTATCACCAATCCATAACTGGTGGCATCATTGATTAAATTCAGAGGATTTTATTTAAAATCAGTATTCTTTTTGCAGTTTATTTGCTTTTTCGTCTTAAAATGGGTTGTGTGAGTGATATTTCTGAATCTATTAAACTTCGTATTGTTCATTTGTATCGGCTTGGTAAAAATCAATGTTATATAGCGAATTATTTACATTGTTCATAATCAAGCGTTAGTAAAATACTAACACAATATATTAAAAAAATGGAAAATTTCAAAATAGCCGCCGAAAACCAAAAACATCTGCTAGAGATGACAGAAAACTGAAGCGTATAGTTAAGAAAAACAGTTTTAAAAGTGTGCGATTCTTGCATCAAAAATGAAAAGAAGGAGTTGAAGTTTTTACATTGACAACATTAAGACGTCTCCATAAATTTAAGTTCAAATCTCGTGTACTGAAAACAAAACATCTCATGACTGCAAAACAAAAGCGTATTAGATTGAATTGGTGTAAATCAAGACATTTATGGAGCGAAGAAGATTGGAAAAATATCTTATTTAGTGATGAAAGTATGTTTTGTGTTTCATATGGTAATTAAGGTATTCGAGTTTGGAGAATGAAGCAGGGCGGATGACAAGGATGACCATCCCGGGAACTGGAGAATGAAGCAAGAAGCATTTCATAAAGAATGCCTTAAACATTCCGTAAAATTTGCTGCTAGTGTCATGGTTTGGGGTTGCATGAGTGCAGAAGGACCTGGAAAGTTATGCATCGTCTATGAAAAGGTTAACTCTCAGATATATCAAGAAATTTTGGAATATTACATGATTCCATCATCAGAAGATTTATTTGAAGATTGTTTCATCTTTGAACAAGATTTAGCGTCACTGCATACCTCGGTGTCAACCAAGGTTGCCAAAAAGCTGGCTAAAATTTTTAAAAAAGCTACACCGGTGGCTTTTATTGGTTTTAACCGGCTTTTTTTGGCCAAAATTGGCTTTTATACAGTGAAGGATTGTAATTACAAACTACACATTTTAAAGTGTTTTTAATTAGTTTTAATAACATTTAATTGATCTAGAGTTTAATAAGTAACTCAATTTCTGAATAATGAAGACATTAATACTGGAATAAAACTTAGATGGTTTTGCTAGTGATAGTGATTTGTAGTCAGAATTGCAAATAGGTCAGCTAAATTTTAAAAGGGCCATACTAACTGCTTTATCTGGTTTACGGGTGGATTTTTTATAATGGGCCAAAATGGATATTGACAATTTCAAAAATTAAAATTTAACTTAGAGCATATTCAAAGTTATTTTTAGTATCACCTATGATGAAAAATTGTGTAGTATGAATATTTGAGCTACATTTTCTAAATAAGTTTGTCTATTTAGTGTATGTTGAGAGAAAAAAAGGAGATAATGTCAATTGGATGACTTTTAAAAACCAGTTGTTTATAAAAGTATTAGATGGAGAATGATACATTTTTTTAAATATATAAAATGGGCTGAATAGTTTATTAAGAAATAACTCTTAAAACAATCTACTTAAATATATTTTTTCATAAAAAAGGGGACAAAAAGTTGCAAAAAAGTAATATTTTGTAATTCCACATATAAAAGTTTCAAAAAAAAAAAAAAAACATACTGAAGAGAAAGCTTTAAACATATCCATCTCCTTAAACAGTACATACTGATAAGTTTTTAAGACAAATTAAATATATATATATATTGTTTTAATTTAGAAATTTAGAAATTATTAATGTGTCACCCCATTGACGCGAGTGTCACCCCCAATGACGAAGTGTCATCCTACTGAAGAATTTGCTTTGGGGTGACACTCCAGTATGATAATTCCATACTGGACACACTATTATTATAAATATGAATTTTATGGGTATATAAAGAATATAACACATTGAAATAAAAACAAATACATATACTGCCCCAAAATTTTATATTTTGAAAAAGAGGAAAAACAAAACTTATTTATTGAAGACATAATGGCCTCTTTTGTTGAAAGTGGGCTCGTTTAGAATTTCAAGTATCTGTTTCTGATCAATAAAGTCTGTGTCATCATTCTCTGGGAAAATGTAAAACTCCCCAATCTTTGATTTCTTCAGAAACTTCACCTCGTACATCTCATCAATTTCAGCAGACGTGATTTTACCAATAAACTGATACTTGCTTCTTTTTCCTAAATACTCAACTCTTACCCACGTACCAACATTAGGAATTTTATGAGAGTTGCTTGAAACAGATTGTGGAAGTACTAATTATGAGAGTGAAGGGAAAAAAAGAATGTTTTAGTGGTAATTTTTTAACATTGATAATCAAAAACATAATGCAATTAGAGATAAATAACTTAAAAAAAGGATACATAAAGTTGGTTCTACAGGCACCACATTGAAGTCAAAGGTAGGCTTGTCCGATGGGAAGTGATTACAAATAGAGTCGAGGCAGCAAACAAAACAGCTGAGACTTTGGAGAAAGATTCTTGGCCTTTGCTCTTTTGAATACGTAATTTGAGTTTTCATAATATTTGGGATTGCTGGTAATTTGCTTGGTAAGGATGACCTCATAGCTTCAATTTCTTCTTCTTTAATAAGAACTTCCACCTTACTTTCTTGAAAAACTTTAACAAAATCTTCTGCTGATGATATATCATTGCCATGCATTACAAAAGCATCTGCGCTTCTTTTCAAAAAACCTCCCCCATCCATAAGTCCTTTACCATGTCCGCTTTCAGAATAGTTCCAGGAGAAAAATTTTATGTTTGAAAGAAAGGCGGTATTCTGTGTGATTATGAAAAATATGTTTGACCTATTTCGATATTGTGATGTAGGCCCATCTGAGAAGAAATGAATGGTGTCGATATCTGGAATTTTATTTATAAGCTTCTTTAATATGCGATCTAAATGTGCCCAAACAGCATGAGCACCATGATCTATGTTATTAGATACTGTTGCAAATGGCAAACATGAAACTGAATCTTTTTCTAAATAATAGGCTACACCCGTGTGAATGGATATTTGTCACTTTGATGCACCAAAGTGCATGGATTGAACTTCATCAAAGATTTTAGTAACATAATTTTCTGAAAAATCAATCTGAAGAATAATTTCATTGCATTTAAAATTTTTTTGTTTACTTTGCAAAGTAGTTATTTGATGATATGCTGAAAAAATATGTTTCTTGAAAGATGGAATTTCTCGGTTGACATTTTCAATAATTTCTGATGGTTTTTTATCAAGGGACACTTTTTTTGTAACCTTTATTTTTCTCATAGAACCTTTGATGCTCTTCTCAACAGTCTCTGTCACCCATTTAAAATGACTGATGATGTCTTCATTGTGTTGGTCAGCTTCATAAGCAATAACATTATCTTTACACTCTTTACACTTGCCCAGCATACAATCTGCATTTTCATTATTACATGTCAAGCTGCCCACTAATATTTCAGGATCAGCAAAATTGATTATTCCTACACTGTTCAATTTCTTTGTCAGAAACTTCATATTTTCGTGCTTCACACAAAGGCAGGTGTTTCTATCGGATAGTCTTGGAAGAACAACCCAGAATGGTTTGTATTTCCAAAATGTTGAGTATGAAATGTTTCCGTTTTCCTTAATGAACCTTCTATGCAACCGTTTTATGTTTCCCAACAGTATCCTTTTCTGTTTCCTATTTTTTCCTTGCACAATGAAATCCTTCTTCCCAGGGCACATCCGGGAAACATCATCTCTTTCAAAATAGGATCGAATGGCTTGTACATTAACAGTAACATTGCTTTTTCTTTCATACTGCGCAACATTTAAATTTCGGGCAAACTTCTTATTTTGTTTTGAGGTTAGAATATCTTGTGCAAGGTTTTGCACTTTATATTTTTTTAATGTACTTCCACTAATGCATTTATTAAAAATTTGCCTCACACAAGAACGTGCAGGTAGGGTTTCAGCATTGGATTTTAATTGAGAATGCAAACTTATTCCATATAAAAGTTGTTTGCGAACTGTTTTTGGTACAGTGTACCCCCAAGTCAGAATTTTGACTTTTTTATTAGGTGAAGGTGAAGCTGCTGAATTCTTACTAGATAATTGTTTTCGCTGAAGAGATTTTTGGAGAGTTTTCACCTTGCGTTGCAATATAGCAATTGATCTATTTCTTTTTTGTATCTCCCTTAACATCCGAGCATGGTTTTGTGTTCAAACTTTCTGCCCATGAACTTTGAGAACTGAGAGGCGTATGTGAAAGTGCAACATGTGGTTCTGGTTCAGAATTCATTTGACTTGTCTACATTTTCCAACTGTTTCTTTCTCTTTCTACATTTTTCTGAAGCTTCCCTCCAGTACTTTCTCTTATTTCTTTGCTCTCTGGGTTTTAGATCATTAATTCCTTTAATTAAATTTAAATCCCCCCCCTTTTTTTTTTGTAAGCTTCTCTTTTCTTCCTATTTTTTTCTTCTCTCTGTGCTTCATTTAATTTTGCTAAATATTTCCTATTCCTTACATTTGCCTTCTCCCTGTACTTTTTATACTCAGTTGACTTACTCTTTACTTCAGAAACTCTTTTACGATTTTTTCTTTTTTTTTTGTACTTTAGATGAAGAAAGCACACACGCTATAGAATTGGTTACCTGAATATTTTTTTCTTCTTGGACATCTTCCATTTTAATATTTTTACATCCGGAATAACGATTCTAAGCAACAACAAAAATAAATAACACTAGTATCAACAAACTGCAAGTAAATGCAATGAAGGCGCCAATTTCTATTCTAAAATTCTACAATCAGTTTTGTTTACAGTTAGTACGCAGACGACTGATTAATAACACAAAATCCAGAAAAAGAAAAAAAATGTGTCTACAATTTAAAAAAAAGAAGCAGATAAATAGCGAACGCCAAACTGGATTTTCTGTTAATCGAATGACAAGCAGTCATTCGGGCGACACTGCATCAGCAGACATGACGTCATCCCATTGAGCGTCGTCTGATTGACAAATTGTAAACAAAGAGCCCTTACGTTCCGAGTAGTGCATAGAGGAAGGTTTTAAAATGAAATATTCTAAGAAGTCAGCAGGCTTGAACAACTAAACAATTAAATTACTTACCAAAACAAACCGCATTTATTTAAAGCCATCATCCGATTGACAGCTGTAGGTTGAACTAATCTGATATCACTTACTTTATCTTGCTTTGAAATAAAATAAACAAAACTTTGAAATTAATTTCATATTTACCGGTAAAGAATAATAAAGATTGATGGTAAATTGAATGCGAAAGTGCAGATGGCGCCATATTTTGTTTAATGTAGGAATCCGAAAAGAGTGTCATCCAATTGACTGAAAATTCGGCGACATGTTGAAATCGTGCATTTTAAAAAAAGGAGGGGTTAAACAGTTGTAAAGGACATAAAAGATGGGTTTTAAAGAGTTGATAGAAATAAAATTTTAGTATTTTGAAGATATAAACATTGTGGTAATATTTAATACAGCCCTATAAAAATAATTTTTCCGTACGGCGACACGTCATCCGATTGACTATTTATCACTTCTACATTTAAAAGCTATACTAAAATGATTAGTTTTCAGATTTTTTCTTTAAAAAAATGAAATGCACTGCTAAATTTTATATTTTAGAGACATTTTTAAATCTTTAAAGATACATAAAACACGAAAAATATGCCGACAACGCTAAATCTCCCATTATAAAAAATCGACCCTTACACTGACCTTTAACTCCCCCCCCCCCCAATTTTTTCCTTTTTACTGCTTTATAAAATTGAAGAGGACAATTGATACTTAGTTATATGTTTTATTATTAAATTTTAAGAGCTATTAATATACAAGTCTTATTTTATTTCTAGTAAACATTCAAAATTATGTTAAATTAATAAAATAAGACTAAAATATCAATTTCATATGATTTCTAAACATAATTAAAGGTAATATTTTTCATAATGAAATGATTTGAGCCTCTCTGCAATAAATTACATGTTCTGTCTCCATGCGAAATCTTTTCCTTGCTAAAATTTCAGGTATTTTTTCATGAACTCGCAATTACCCCTTGAATAGCATATGGATGAATATGCTTAGCAACAAAATTTTATTTAGAGAATTTTTTTTTCCCCTGTTTAAATAGCTCTATTTTTTATACACTTACGTACCAAACTCTCCTCAAATATTATATCCTTTCTAATTTCTCTTTTAACATTTATAACTTAATCTCTCCAAATGGACACATAAGAATGTTTCCATTTTGATGTGCTACATTTTGTTATTGTTTAATTAAATATAATCTTTAAAATGTGTAGTATATGTGGAACTATGTAATATAGAATTTCAAAATGCGAGTTTGGAGTCTAACTTATATCCTTTTCAATATTTATAATTTTGTTTTCAGACATAATGCCTTCACAGTGGCCTTCTAGCAGTTATAAAGACTTATTTATTTGACAAAATTTAATAGAAATTTATAATTTTTTAGTAGAGAATATTTATCAGTGTATTAAAAATTAATTGATCTAAATTTAAAACGAATTAGCTGTAAACCAACTTTTAAAAATAAAAAGCGGCTTTTTTCAGTAAAAGCTAGCCTTTTTTTTAAGTGGTTAAAACCAAAAAAAGCTGGCCGGCTTTTTTTGGCCTGGCTAAAAGCCAGCAACCCTGGTGTCAATTAAGAATTGGTTCCACCAACACAACATTAAGGTACTTCCTTGGCCGCTAAACTCACCAGACCTTAATCCAATCGAAAACTTATGGTGTATAATGAAGAAAGACTCCAAGAAAATCCTCCTTCAAGTAAAACTGAGTTAGTGACACGTATAAAGTCTATTTGGGCTAATATTGATAGAAATGTTTAACACCTTGTGTATAGTATGCAAGATCAATTGTACGCTGTTATGAAAGCTAAAGGGGATGCTGCAAACTATTAACTACTATTTACTTCATATTCATAAGGTAATATTTTTGCGTAAAATAAAATATTCTAATATTTTGAACCAATCTAAATTTTATACTAATATTTTGATGTGTTTCAGAAAGCTGTATACCTAATTTATTGTACTGTATTTTATATTTTGTAAATGTTAAAATCTTATCTAAACATTCCAGATTTAATTTATAAGAAATTTAATTGTATTTACTTAGTATCAAAAATAAATAAATGAAAAATATTTTTTTCTTATTTCTTTTTCTCAATTCTAATATTTTGAATACGAGCTGTACTTTTACAAATATTTTAAGAGCAGCATCCATGTTAACCTGTATTTTTTTTTAAAGAATCCTTCAAAGAGTCATTCATTTGTTTGTAGGTTTACTGGAATTTGACTCTGAATGGCAACAGTTTTGTTTGTTTAGATCTCATTTTTATATTTATAATAGCTTAACTTTAATTTAGAACTTGATACATTATAAATGGATATGATATACATGTTTTATGTGAAAATATGCTGAACGGACATGATTTTAAGTAGAAGAAATTATCATTTACCTGTCATATATTAGTACAGTCAATTCTGTCTAAGGCGGACTCTGTGCAAGCCGGAAATCTGTCTACCGCAGAAAATTTTTCAAGTCCCGGCGAACCCATAGAAAATAACATTAATTCTTGTTGCATAAGCTGGAATCTGTCTAACGCGGAAACGGAAATGTTTTTAAGGTCCCACCAAAACCAAAATTTTGCATAAGGCGGACATGAAAAGCATTCTGTTTATGAAACTTTAAAACCGATATACATACGTCATATACTCAATGCAGAGAATTTTAATTAAATTCCGCAATAGTTTTAAAAAATTAATTTAAATAACTAGAAACTGCTTAAATTTTAATGAATTCTTGCATTTAAAAATGAAATAATCATTTTTCCTTTATAAATTTGCATGTAAAAATTATTATTATTAGAAGAATGCGCATTTAGGAAAATAAGTATTTTCTAAGTAAAATATATTATGCTTTAAAGTTGTACTCAAATTCAAAGTGATAGCTTACTGTCTCATTCCTGAAGTTATTTTGTCTCTGTGTGTGCGTTTTAGTGTAAGCTTCAAATTTGCAGATATTACAGCAGTACTAAGAAATTGAATAGCATTTCTCATTTATCTGTAAAGACTTTCAGAATTTCAGTTTTCAACTGATTTTCGAGTCAAGTCAATTAATCAAAGATCGTCATCGTAGATCAGTTTATTACAACTCAAGATCCAACCTTTTTATTGAAAACATAAAACATTATTCGATTGACGCATGCTTCATTCCAATAAATCGTGTGTTCAGAAAACTCGATCATTGCACGGGTTATTTGTTCTTCGTTGCTTTATCTTGTCTAAGGATATTAGTAAGTGCATCATAAAAGTGGCTTCAAAATCTAAACTCAATACTCCATCACTGCAGGATAAAGCCGAAGTTACTAAATTAAAAGAAAAATAATTATTCTGTGGGAGATCTTTGTATTGGGTTTAATTATGGTAAAACTCAACTTTTATGATGCTTAAAAAGAAAGAGTTGAAAACATCCAATAGAAAGAGGAAACGTGCTGTGAAAGATGAAGACATTAATGCATTAACTTTTGAATGTTTTTCGATTGCTAGAGTGAACATTTTGCGGACATCTGGACTACATTGCGAAAAAATAGGTAAAATGGATTTTAAAGCTTCCAATGAATGGTTAATGAGTTTCCATAATCTACACAACATTGCCATGAAGTATGCTTGCTGACACCCGAAAGATGTCCCACAGCATTAAATTCGTTAATGGAAAGGACACTTTCATCTACTGATTGAAAGGTATCAAGAGAAGGACATATATCTTTGCGATGAGACTGTACTATTTTATCGTGTGTGCCAAATAAGTCCCTTGTAAAAAGATGAAGCTAATGCCGCTGAAGTAAAACCTCCAACGAGCGTGTCACTGTTCACTTTTTGCAAATTTGTAGGGCAGTTTATAAAAAAAGTTAGCGATTTGGAAATTGAAAACGACGTTATGTTTCAAGAATGTAAATATTGTTAAACTGCCTGTGACCCGGAGATCTCAGAAAAAATTCTGGTTGTCGATTGTTTTAATGGAGGGGTGGCTGAAGGAGTTCAATAGACGAATGATTGAAGAAACTAAAAAATGAAATTTGTTCCTCGATAAGGCACCTTGACATGCCGACATCAACCTGTTGAATATAAATTTACAGTTTCTTCCGACAGATACTATACTACTGCAGTGACACAACTAATGGATAAATGAATTATTAAAATGCTGAAACCTACTACAAAAGGTATCTGTTGCGGTCAATTATTGCATCTTTTGATGATTGGTCTTCAACCACCGACCTGACCAAAAGAGAGAGGAAAAAAAAAAAAAATCAGTGTTTTCGATGCTGTTAAACAGATTGCCAAACTTTGCTTAGAAATGCCGCCTGAAAAGACTAACCGTTGTCTTAGGAAAGCAAATGAGGATGACCACGTTTATGAAAACGTTGAAGACAGCAGTGCAATTCAAACAGGACGGCTTGAGAAGAATTAGGTATCTCGAAATTATTTTTCTTGTTCAGAGAAATAAAAATAATACCGATAATAACAGACTTACGCGTTAGTGTAGAATGCATGGTAAACCGAAAGAAAAACAAACATCGATAAAGGATTATTATTATTATTTTTTTTTTAACTACCATGCGAAATATAAAGTATGTAATTGTATTAATTAAATGATTTTCATTAAATTTCAGAATTAGAGCAATTTCTTATTGGTAATATTTATTTTTGTGTTCAAATAATGTTTCGAAATTATTAAAAACAATAAATTTAATAATCTAATTTCATTAAAAATTTCGTTTTAAAGAACGTTACTAAAAGTTACGAACGTAAAAAAATATAAGATTTGCGCATTTTTTGGAGGGGGAAGAAGCTCTTTTGCATAAGCCGGAATATTGTCTACCACAGAAAATTTTCTCTGTCCCTACCGATTCCACCTTAGACAGAGTTTACTGTATATGTTTTTCATTAAGCCTAACATAGCGTTTAGCTACGGTCGATTTGCAAGACCAGATTGGTTTGCACTGGCATGGTTACCTACACTTTCCTGCACTCGGATTTTATTATAAGTAGATTATAAGCTTTGTGACATCTTTAATTGCGATGAAACGGGACTCTTTTTTTTTTTTTTTTTTTTTTTAAATGATGCCAATAAAAGTTTATCTTTCAAGAGTGAAGCGTGTCATGGCAGTAAAAAAAGTAAAGAGAGACTCACAATTCTACTTTGCTGTAATGCAGATAGATGGTTCTGAGAAATTATCCTCTTTGGTTATTAGAAAATCGAAAAATCCTCATTGTTTCAAAAGCATAAAAGAATTGCTGTGTGAATAGTAGTAAAGCATAGATGAAAACTAACATATTTTTAAAAGTTCTTCAGCGATTTGATGCAAAGATGGAAAAGAAAACACGAAAAGTTATTCTATTCATTGACCAGTGCCTTGCTCACCCTTTGGACTTCTTAGAGCTGCTAGAGAGTTCTTCCCTTCAAACTGCACAAGTAAACTTTGACCGCTGGATTTGGAATTATTCATTGAATGAAAGTAAATAGCAGAAAATATTTGATTCAAAGAATTCTTGCTTCCCTGCAATTAATCGCTTAACTGTCTGGGATGTATATATACGTCTTTAAAAAATGCATGCATCTATTAAAGGGATGGGACTCCAATTATAGCGAGGCAATTTTCACCACCTGAGCCATTATATATAACAGTATAACATGTGCATTTTCTCACTGTTATTTCAGAAAACTAATATACACCTTCTATAATTTCAGAAACATGTAATTTAAGTAAGGCACTGGATATCGTGCAAGATTTCGTCCGCAGTTAAGGGGTTAAAAGTGTAGTAAAAATTTTTAATAAAGTATCCATACTTCATGCCATAAATATGCTCTGTTCATCATGTGAAAGTGTCAGCGAAACATGAAAACAAATTTTTTTCAGAAAAGCAGGATTTTTTCTGAAAGATGTTGAGAATGATTCATCTTCTTCCAAAGATCAACCACTATTAGATAAAGAATGGAATGCCATGTCTGGGGGAATAATTAATTTTAACAATTTCACAGACATCTATGGTAATGTAGCAATGGCAGAAATGAGAGACATACAAGAAATAGCTGCAGAAATTCAAGACAACGCTAATGCAGATGATTTGGAAAATGTAGAAACATATCCACGACTTTTGCAAAGGCAATAGATGCCCTGGAAACCCTTTGTTACTACATTCAACGAACTGATGCAAGGTTCTTGTTTCAAGGAACTTGAAAAAACTATTTTTAGGGACACATATCAAGCTCATAAACAAATTTCGATTTTAGACTATTTAAAAAAAATAAGCTTTGAAGTTAAAATTGTGAGATGTACATATTTTAGATTTGAATTAGTAAATCAACAATCCAAGTGAATTGTATTTTTAAAATTATTATTCTGCATGTTATTTAACAGGGTTCATACTCATTAGGGGAATATGGGATTCATGTGAGAATCAGGGGATAAATTTTGGGTTGTAAAATTCTGGGGAATCTCAGGGGATAATGCAAAAGATTCCCCAAACCTGTGAAAACCTGGAAAAATGACTGGTTACTCTGGAAATTAAGGGCAGTTGCTGTTGTCACGTGCTTTGATATCACATCTGTCTACATCCATTCATTCACTAGATTCACCTTCTAACATTGTGAGGTTTGATAACAATTCAATAGGAACAAAAAATGCTGTTAATTAATGACATGGAAAATTTGTACCTCCTGAAAAATACATCAGGGGATTCTCAGAGGATTTTTTCTTGGAAAATGAGCATGAACACTGTAAATATATTAGAACCAAAAAAAGTAGAATCCTTGATGAAATGCGAGAAAATTTTATTCTCTCCTTGTAAAAAAGTGGTCAAAAGGTGGCCGCCGATAGACAATTTTGCACTAGCCACTTTTTCTTATTTACTGGCCCTGTGGCCGGTGGCTAGTGGTAATTTTGACCTTAAGCTCATACGATGCTTTTTAACCTTATGCTCATGTTGTCTTGTGTCATGTATGCTCATGTTGCTACATGTAGCTAGAAAAAAAAAAATCCCTTTTCAGCGTTCGAAATCCTTGGTGGTCCGCTGGTCCGAGACCACTAAAAATTCAATCGGACCACTAATTTAAAAAATTTAGTGGTCCACCGGACCAGTAGCTTTTTTCCCTCTCTGACAGGTAAACGTAAATTTTCCCATCCCTGAGAAAACCGCAACCAAACACAAACCACAGAATTTTATTTTATTTAAAAAAATAAATAAAAAATTGCATTAAAACTTAGTCAGTTGAAATAAATAATCGGAAATAAAATACATAATTATAATTAATAATTTTATAGTTTTTGTTCATGTACTGTTTATTTAATTTTTAGCAAATTATAATTTTACATTTTATTATGCTGAAAATTTTGGGTAACTGAAAGGAAGTTTGGTTTATATTCTAATAGGAAGAGGAGAGTGGGAGGTGTCACTTGAAGGGTTAAAGGTACATAATAGAATTTTATGCAGCGGGCCAGTGACGATGTCTGCGGACCAGTAAACTCTGATGTTTACTGGTCCTTTGGACCAGTGACTTTTTTTTATCAATTCTACCGCTGCTTTTGTTTGAAGAAAAAACTAAGAATAATAATTTAAATATGATTAAATGAAATTTCAAGTTTTGTACTCTATCATTATTATGATCACAACTAAAAAGCTCAGACTTTGATATTTTATTGTTACCATAATTTTGCGAGAAGCAGCTAGACATTTTCAACAATCTTCCCCTTTTATCCTATTTGCTCATATTTTGAAGTTCTGTGAGTTTTTCTTTCTCTCATTTTTTTTTTTCTTGTATGTTTTGTTTATGATTGGGACATCCCATGAAAAATGGACAAAATGTCCTGCACATGACACTTACATAAATACCTATATCTATTAACTTATAAATAAGTAGTTAAAATATAAACTATACATTAAAAATAACAAAAACCCTAGATTTTTATATTAGCATAGCTGTTTTAATTTGAGGGTACAATAGCACCGTTAAAACAACAGTAATATATAGAAAAGCTGTCCCATATGTGATGGGGAATGGCCCTTTAATAGGTTTAAAAGTCTCCACATTTTAAACCCTAGACCTAAAAAATCTGCCCATTTTCAGGGCTATTCCATGAAAAGCAGAAAAAATGTATAGAATGCGTTTCACACTTACATACATTCATATAACCAGGATTAGAAATTAGCGGTCGTAGTTATCAAGTACTAGTAGTTATCAAGCTAAATTATTGCATTTCATGACCTGAAAATTTTGCCTAGCTTTCTTTCACTTTAATGTTTGTTTAACAAATGCTTTCATTTGTATTTTAGTGAAAGTTCACCCCTCCCAGCCTGTTAAATTTCTACTTTCCCTCTCCCAAGTACAAAATGTTTAAAGTCTGTTTTCCCCATTCTTTTCCCCTTGTAGCTACTACTGTAAAGGGTGCTAGTTCAGTAGAAAAGGACATTATAACGAGAGAAAATATATTATTGCCTTCAGTTAAGGTTATGATTAAAAAAAGGTGGGGTGGGTAGGGATTGGGGAAATATGAAATTTTTAGGTATCTAAAATAAAAGAAAGTTTCGCCCTGTGTGTGTGTGTGTGTGTGTGTGTGTGTGTGTGTGTGTGTGTGTGTGCCTGTTCGCGATGGCTGTTCGAAAAAAAAAAAACGTGATTTTCATCAAAAATAAAAGAAGGGGGGATGAATTTCATCATTCCGTCCTGAAAAAAAAAATGCAAATATCAAAAATGGAAAGAATTGAAATTTGTCAATCAATCGGAGAAAGAACAGGAATATCGCTCATTTTTTTTCATGATCATTTGACGAAATTCATGGAAAGATTTTTTATGATTCTTTGACAAAGTCACCATTTTTTCTGCCATCTTTTGACGAAATTCGCGTTGTTTGTGCGATCCTTTGACAAAATTAATTTTTTACACTGTCCTTTGAAATCAGTGTTTTTTTTTTTGTTTTTTTTGTGATCATTTGACAAAATTTGCGTTTTTTTTTTTTTTTTTTTCATTTTTCAGGATTCTTTGACAAAATTCGTTTGTTTTTCTTGATCCTTTGGCGAAATTGAAGATTTGTTTCTGTGAACGATTGACGAAATTGATTTTTTCAGTGACCATTTGTCGAAGTTCGCAATATTTTTTTTGCGTCAGAATTTTCGGAACCGAATGCCATAAATCTTTGGAAAATTGGGAACAGAATCATTGCTGTAATAGTCTGTGATAAGATTTTTGTTAAAGATAAATTTTCTTGTGTTCTTAAAAATGAGTGTTTGAGTTGTATTTTGATTTTTATAGTGCAAAATAATACTCGCGCATTCTCAGTTTTTTATATGCACTCTTGTAGGACAAAATGAAAATAAGAAATATTGTTTTCCTAATATTTTCCACTAACGTCATTGCTTAGTTTATGCATATTTTTTTAACCTCTATCTTGTTCAACTTAATATTCTGAACTGTACATAGTTTAAAATTTGTATTACACTTAATTTATTCCCAAATTAAAAGAATTTTGTGGTTAAATTAAATGTACACATTTGATATATTTAGTCCGTTTTGTTGTACATGTGTAGGATACATTATAAACAAATTATTTTTCACTTTGAATTCCTGAATTTTTTCCCCATATAAACGTTATTGCTTTTATGCCATTTTTTCACAATGTGGTGATTGGATTTTTTGGGTTTAGGAGCCACTGGCTACTTAAAAATTTTCGTAATATGCACCTATAATGAGCAACCAACAGAGATGCTACTACGCCAACTTACTGGTGAAAAAAAAATCCAGTTCCATGCTATGGTTTCAAGCTTTTGGTTTACTAAGCATACATTAAAATTTTTTTATCAGAATTTCCTATACAAAACATTTTTAACTCACAGGCTATCAAAGCCTGAGAGCTAATGTGCCCGCCCGTTCTGTATGTATGTATGTATGTACGTACGTACGTATGTACATAACGCGATAACTCTTGATAGAAACATCCGATTTGCTTCAAAATTTTTTCCTAGGTTCACTGTGATAAGGCGCTTCCCTGATTAGTTTTTGGAGTTCATTGGTTAAGGATAAAGGGGGGAAAACGGGGTTAGTCAACACCCCACCCCCTTAATTCAGATAAATGGGTTTTTCATGCAGAATGATTCAATTTGCTCCGAATTTGGTATACCGGTTTATTATGTTAAGGAACTTCCCTGATTAGTTTTGGGGGTTCATTGGTTAAGGATAAAGGGGGAAAAGGGGGGTTAGTCCACCCCCTTAATTCAGATAAATGGGTTTTTCATGCAGAATCATTCGATTTGCTCCGAATTCGGTATACCGGTTTATTATGTTAAGGAACTTCCCTGATTAGTTTTGGGAGTTCATTGGTTAAGGATAAAGGGGGAAAAACGGGGTTAGTCCAGCCCCCCTTAATTCAGATAAATGGGTTTTTCATGCAGAATGATTCGATTTGCTCCGAATTTGGTATACCGGTTTATTATGTTAAGGAACTTCCCTGATTAGTTTTGGGGTTCATTGGTTAAGGGTAAAGGGGGAAAAGGGAGGTTAGCCCGCCCCTCTTAATTTAGATAAATGGGTTTTTCATGCAGAATGATTCGATTTGCTCCGAAGTTGGTATACCGGTTTATTATGTTAAGGAGCTTCCCTGATTCATTTTGGCGATTAATTGGTTAAGGATAAAGGAGGGTTAGTCCACCCCTTAATTTAGATAAATGTTTTTTTTTTTGCAAGATTATTCGATTTGCTTCAAATTTGGTATACCGGTTTATTATGATAAGGAGCTTCCCTGATTATATTTGGAGGTTTACTGGTTAAGTATAAAGGGGGAAACAGGGGCTAATTCCCCTTCACTTATTTTTTGAGTGGCATTATTCTTTAAAATAAGAGTATAATATACAATTAGTGTGACTAGTCTGTGAGCTCAATGCCATCAGTTCAGCTGGGCACTTTTCTTTTTTATTTTTAAACACACCAGCACAAAAAGCAATAAAGAAATTTAAGTAAAGAAGATTAAACACTAAAAAACATTTTCTACATAGCTTTCCCAAAAAAGTAATTTAAAACATAATCTCTTTTCGTCATCATGTGGTGGTGGTGTATTCTGCCTTCCATTAGCCCCCATTTAAGATAGATTTACTCATGAACGTAAAAAGTAAAACTTAATTAAAAATTTACTTTCAGGAGAATTTAGGGGGCTCTGCCCACCCCCTCATAATGAACATTTCTTAATTCCTATTTACCTTACTGCGATTAAATTATTGTAAGTCACTTGTGAAGAATAAATTTTGCTATTTTTTATTTCAAACTCATCACAATAAAAGAAAAGTTAATTAAAATTTTTAATAGGTTAAATTAATTTTTATAAAACAAAATTACTAAAGAATTATCAAATTTTCCAAATTATTTTACTACAGAACCATTTTTTTCCCTTTAGTAATAAGTTGACGATACTCTAACATTAGCAAACTCTTACTGGTTGCTCGTGATGGGAGCTTCCCTGGTGCTAAGCTCTTTGAAGCAAAATTCAGCCAGATAAAAGAGCGTGAATGAAAGAAAGGGAAGGATGGGGGCTGATTCTTGCACCTACAGTTGGTTTTAAAAAGAAGAGAGAGAGGGGGAGGATTCAGAGTTTTGAACATATATCGATTTAATTTTTTTTTTTTCTGCCAACAGTACTTCTATTTTAAAAAAAATTTATGGACAGTTTTTTTCTGCCAAAAAAATGTTAAATGCGGGAAATATTTGAAAGTGATAACCTTAAATCCGGGACTTTTTAACATTACGAGTATAGGAAATTAATCGGACTTATGAATAATGACGTTATATGCAGAAAAAAGTTAAATCAGGGTTTCACTGCATAATCTTATAGTATTGTCTACTTGCTTTAAGTAACTAATGAGTTTAAAGATAAACAACTTAAGTGACATTACTGTTCTTTTATTTTTTTTATTGAAAATTAACCTTATAAAGCTTTTAGTAATCCTTTTCTTTCTTAATAATAACTTGAACTATTTCTTAAGAAAAATCTTACTTTAATTATGATACCATGAAATATTGATTCTCTGATTTATGGTTTATTTTATTTATTTTTTCAGCTGCCTTACTCACTTTCTGATATTCAGCTTCCCAAGAGTCCTGACTGTCATGTAAAAACAAAAGATTCATCTGAAGAAAGAAATCAAGTATATCATGTGTCAGATGAACTGGCTAATGAGAACTCTAATTCAAGTAGCAAAAATAAGTCTAATGGAGAAGCAGTACATAAATCAAATTCTTCTCAAGAAGGAGATTTATCTAAATCAGAATCTAAAGATAGCAGTTACAGCAATGATTCACCAGAAAAAATTAAAATGACAAAAAATAAAAGTCATTCTGAAGATTCAAATGATTCTGAATCTGATAGAAATAGTAGTCCTTATAAAAAGAAATCTTTCAAAGATGAAGATACATCGTCAAATTTAGCAGCAGATTCTGATAATGACCACTCTAAAGATACTTCAAATAAAGAACAGACATATGTAAAAGCTCAACATAATTCAAATGAGAGTGATACTGAAAAAAGTTCAGATTCTGTGAAATCTAAATGCCATGTAGATTCAAAACGCAAATCTTGTGATAATGAAAAGAGCTCGGATTCTGAGAAACATAATCATAATTTTGATTGTAAACGTAAAATTCGTGATAATGAAAAGAGTTCAGATTCTGATAAACATAATCGTCATGTAGATTCAAAACGTAAATCTCGTGATATTGAAAAGAGTTCAGATTCTCAGAAATATAATCGTCATGTAGATTCAAAACGTAAATATCGTGATAAGCATAGAAAGAGATATAGAACTTTATCATCTTCTAGCTCTAGGAGTAGTGACAGTAGTCCTGAAAGAAGACATTCTAAAAAAACAGTTGCTGCAAAAAATAAAGATTTTGCACAAGATAATGAAAGTAATCAACTGAGTGATAAAAGTTCAGATGAAAAGTCAATAAAACATAAGAAAAATGATAGTGCAACAGAATCTCCAACAGACACTATTGTCTCAATAAAAAAACATTTAAAGAAATCTTTCAAAGATGAAGATACATCGTCAAATTTAGCAGCATTTTCTGATAATGACCACTCTAAAGATACTTCAAATAAAGAACAGACACATGTAAAAGCTCAACATAATTCAAATGAGAGTGATACTGAAAAAAGTTCAGATTCTGTGAAATCTAAATGCCATGTAGATTCAAAACGCAAATCTTGTGATAATGAAAAGAGCTCGGATTCTGAGAAACATAATCATCATTTTGATTGTAAACATAAAATTCGTGATAATGAAAAGAGTTCGGATTCTGATAAACATAATCGTCATGTAGATTCAAAACGTAAATCTCGTGATATTGAAAAGAGTTCAGATTCTGAGAAATATAATCGTCATGTAGATTCAAAACGTAAATATATTGATAAGCGTAGAAAGAGATATAGAACTTTATCATCTTCTAGCTCTAGGAGTAGTGACAGTAGTCCTGAAAGAAGACATTCTAAAAAAACAGTTGCTGCAAAAAATAAAGATTTAGCAGCAGATTCTGATAATGACCACTCTAAAGATACTTCAAATAAAGAACAGACACATGTAAAAGCTCAACATAATTCAAATGAGAGTGATACTGAAAAAAGTTCAGATTCTGTGAAATCTAAATGCCATGTAGATTCAAAACGCAAATCTTGTGATAATGAAAAGAGCTCGGATTCTGAGAAACATAATCATCCTTTTGATTGTAAACGTAAAATTCGTGATAATGAAAAGAGTTCGGATTCTGATAAACATAATCGTCATGTAGATTCAAAACGTAAATCTCATGATATTGAAAAGAGTTCAGATTCTGAGAAATATAATCGTCATGTAGATTCAAAACGTAAATATAGTGATAAGCGTAGAAAGACATATAGAACTTTATCATCTTCTAGCTCTAGGAGTAGTGACAGTAGTCCTGAAAGAAGACATTCTAAAAAAACAGTTGCTGCAAAAAATAAAGATTTTGCACAAGATAATGAAAGTAATCAACTGAGTGATAAAAGTTCAGATGAAAAGTCAATAAAACATAAGAAAAATGATAGTGCAACAGAATCTCCAACAGATAATGTCTCAATAAAAAACCTTTTAAAAATAAAACATAATGTTCCTATTGAACTAATGTCACCTAAAAAGGAACCTTTGTCACCTAAAAAGGAACCTTTGTCACCTACAAAGGAGACTAATACTTCAAATAAAGAACAGACACATGTAAAAGCTCAACATAATTCAAATGAGAGTGATACTGAAAAAAGTTCAAATTCTGTGAAATCTAAATGCCATGTAGATTCAAAACGCAAATCTTGTGATAATGAAAAGAGCTCGGATTCTGAGAAACATAATCATCATTTTGATTGTAAACGTAAAATTCGTGATAATGAAAAGAGTTCGGATTCTGATAAACATAATCGTCATGTAGATTCAAAACGTAAATCTCGTGATATTGAAAAGAGTTCAGATTCTGAGAAATATAATCGTCATGTAGATTCAAAACGTAAATATAGTGATAAGCGTAGAAAGAGATATAGAACTTTATCATCTTCTAGCTCTAGGAGTAGTGACAGTAGTCCTGAAAGAAGACATTCTAAAACAACAGTTGCTGCAAAAAATAAAGATTTAGCAGCAGATTCTGATAATGACCATTCTAAAGATACTTCAAATAAAGAACAGACACATGTAAAAGCTCAACATAATTCAAATGAGAGTGATACTGAAAAAAGTTCAGATTCTGTGAAATCTAAATGCCATGTAGATTCAAAACGCAAATCTTGTGATAATGAAAAGAGCTCAGATTCTGAGAAACATAATCATCCTTTTGATTGTAAACGTAAAATTCGTGATAATGAAAAGAGTTCGGATTCTGATAAACATAATCGTCATGTAGATTCAAAACGTAAATCTCGTGATATTGAAAAGAGTTCAGATTCTGAGAAATATAATCGTCATGTAGATTCAAAACGTAAATATAGTGATAAGCGTAGAAAGAGATATAGAACTTTATCATCTTCTAGCTCTAGGAGTAGTGACAGTAGTCCTGAAAGAAGATATTCTAAAAAAACAGTTGCTGCAAAAAATAAAGATTTTGCACAAGATAATGAAAGTAATCAACTGAGTGATAAAAGTTCAGATGAAAAGTCAATAAAACATAAGAAAAATGATAGTGCAACAGAATCTCCAACAGATAATGTCTCAATAAAAAACCTTTTAAAAATAAAACATGATAATGTTCCTATTGAACTAATGTCACCTAAAAAGGAACCTTTGTCACCTAAAAAGGAACCTTTGTCACCTACAAAGGAGACTAATACTTCAAATAAAGAACAGACACATGTAAAAGCTCAACATAATTCAAATGAGAGTGATACTGAGAAAAGTTCAGATTCTGTGAAATCTAAATGCCATGTAGATTCAAAGCGCAAATCTTGTGATAATGAAAAGAGCTCGGATTCTGAGAAACATAATCATCATTTTGATTGTAAACGTAAAATTCGTGATAATGAAAAGAGTTCGGATTCTGATAAACATAATCGTCATGTAGATTCAAAACGTAAATCTCGTGATATTGAAAAGAGTTCAGATTCTGAGAAATATAATCGTCATGTAGATTCAAAACGTAAATATAGTGATAAGCGTAGAAAGAGATATAGAACTTTATCATCTTCTAGCTCTAGGAGTAGTGACAGTAGTCCTGAAAGAAGACATTCTAAAAAAACAGTTGCTGCAAAAAATAAAGATTTAGCAGCAGATTCTGATAATGACCACTCTAAAGATACTTCAAATAAAGAACAGACACATGTAAAAGCTCAACATAATTCAAATGAGAGTGATACTGAAAAAAGTTCAGATTCTGTGAAATCTAAATGCCATGTAGATTCAAAACGCAAATCTTGTGATAATGAAAAGAGCTCGGATTCTGAGAAACATAATCATCCTTTTGATTGTAAACGTAAAATTCGTGATAATGAAAAGAGTTCGGATTCTGATAAACATAATCGTCATGTAGATTCAAAACGTAAATCTCGTGATATTGAAAAGAGTTCAGATTCTGAGAAATATAATCGTCATGTAGATTCAAAACGTAAATATAGTGATAAGCGTAGAAAGAGATATAGAACTTTATCATCTTCTAGCTCTAGGAGTAGTGACAGTAGTCCTGAAAGAAGACATTCTAAAAAAACAGTTGCTGCAAAAAATAAAGATTTTGCACAAGATAATGAAAGTAATCAACTGAGTGATAAAAGTTCAGATGAAAAGTCAATAAAACATAAGAAAAATGATAGTGCAACAGAATCTCCAACAGATAATGTCTCAATAAAAAACCTTTTAAAAATAAAACATGATAATGTTCCTATTGAACTAATGTCACCTAAAAAGGAACCTTTGTCACCTAAAAAGGAACCTTTGTCACCTACAAAGGAGACTAGTACTTCAAATAAAAACATAGAGTGAGTAATAATATAATATTTTTTAATTTAAATGTTGTAATTATTTTGTTTTTATATGCTAATATTTTTTGGTCTAGTTTATCTATCTAAGACAGTAAGAGTTCAGACTTTTTTTTGAGTCCAAGTCCAAAAAATTTTGTGGCATCAGAATCAGAGCCTAATACCAGAAGCGTGCAGTAGAAAATTGTTAATAGCATTTTTAAATTGTTTCAAGATTAATTTCCCCATTTAAAAATATCTTTTTGCATAGAAATAAGTATTAATCCTAAATATTCCCTTGTGACAACGTTTCATGATTTTAATGTCCATGAAAATCTGTTTAAAATAGCAAATTTGTTATTTATACTCAACCACTGACAGAAATCCGCAAAAGTTGCAGTTATTCTTTTAATATATCATTGTATAACTTTTGCAAAAAGGCATGAGTTTTCGAAATACGGAATATGAACTTTAAAAAGACCACCGTTTTACTTAAAAGGCAACAAAGATAATAATAATAATATAGATGTTACAAGTTAAAATATACACTTTATTTAAATTTCTTAATACTTCCGGCCTGCAATCTCTTGGCCATTGTCAGGGGATATTTTTATAAATTGCTGTTCCATTCATTCAAATGCATTACTTCATTTGAAATGGGAGAGGTCTATAATTATTAAGATAGCTGGAATTGTCAATCCAAGGCACTGCTACTTCTACTTCTAGCTACCCTAATAGTTAGACTCTCCTATTTCAAATGAAGTGATGTATTTGAATGAATGGAACAGCAATTAATAAAAATATTCACTTATGATGACCATGGGATTGCAGGGCAAAAGTACTAGGAAATTTAAATAAATGTATATTTTGAGTTTTAACTTGTAATATCTATATTATCTTTGTTGCCTTTTAAGTAAAACGGTGAGCTTTTAAAAGTTCATATTGTGTATTTTGTGATTGAATCAAGGTAGAATTATTGCATTTGATCTTATGATTTTATTGGCATCAGTTCTGTTTTCCAGGGATTCTAGAAAAGGATTTCAAAATAGAAAGCAATGATAGACAAGACTTCTTTTTGCTGAATGTAAGACTGACCGTACCAAGGCTTCAGAATCAGATAGAGTATTTCTCATTATTTCCCATCAGTAATTTATTTCCCTTTTTAAAGGACTGTAAAACACTTTAAGAAACTAAGACTACATTCTTGTTTCTCAAAAAGCATTTTTTCCTCCTGATTTGTGAATAAATAAAATTTTCATTTGAGTCTGAGCCTGAAGACTGGCATAAAAATTAAGCCTGTTTCTGTCCCGGACTTCATCTCTAGCAACTGTTACGTCCATGAGACATAAAGCATGTATGTGTCCAACTCTGGCTTGGAGCAGAAAGAGTTGTGATTTTTCTTTTTTGCTTCAACTCAATAGTCAGCTGCATATTCAATCAGTATTCTAAATTTAAGTAAAAAAGTTTCAAGAGGTTAGTTTAAAAAAATCCAAAAATCAGTCCATGAGGCTTTAAAGCATATGTCTCAGTGGTGTAATAGGTTACTGCACAAACAATTTTATATCAACGAATTTTACATTTCTCCCCTCTTTATTGATTGAGGAAATTTATGATTTTTGTTTTTTTTACAGCCAATGGATGTATTTTGCATTTTTTCCTGAACGAGTATATTTTGCAATTTTTTTCCCCTCAAAAAAGGAAAATAACCAAAAGGGCTTGTCAAAAAAGGCTGGGTGCTTCCCCCTGCCAAGAGTTAACACTAGAATTATTTACATAACGCATACACTAGAATTATTTACTGTTATTCACTTAAGGCTGCTCGTCACTCAGTTTCTGAATTTCCCTTGGTAAGTCTATGGGCATTTGATGTACTCTGATATTTAAATTATCTCCTCAGGATATTAATATTTTTACCTTTTTCTTTTCTGTGTACTCTTCTTAAATGATCTCTCTTTTGTCCTTAGATGTCAAAATATTTCTAAAATCTATGCTTAATTTTATATGAAATGTTAAAATTTTACTTCCAGTTCATCAGCTTTTAACATACAAAATATTAAATTAAGTGTAGATTTTAGAAATATTTTGACAACTAAGAAAAAAAGAGACATCCTTTAGAAAGAGTACACAGAAAAAATAAGTTAAAAATATGAATTTTCTGAGGAGGTATTTTAAATATAAGAATGCATCAAATGCCCATAGACTTAACATTACCGAGGGAGATTCGAAAACTGAGTGACGAGCAGCCTTGATAATATTTATAATTTTGAAATTTCAATGTAAATGAGTTTAATAGTATCTAGTAATATCTGTATTCTTAATGCATCCACTATTTAGGCGAAATGGAATCTCCAGAAAAGACAGAAAAAAATTACTTAAAAAAAAATAAAATGAATAAATAAATAAAAAAGGCTGCATCACTAGTGATGCCAGGGATGTGCTATGCTATAGTGTAATCATGCAAGCAAAAAAATTGAGAAGGGTTGTATAAAATAAAAATAGTGATGGGTACCTTAGTATGCAAAATGTTTTCATTGAAAAATTGCAAAAGAAGCATATTTTGTATTTAGTAATGTCTTATATTTTAAAAGGAGGAGTCACTTTTGTAAAAAAAGATCCCAGTTTTGTTCAAAGAGTTTGGGACCAAGGGATCTAGGATTTCAAATGCCTAGTGACATCAGTGATCATCTAGCACATGAAACCGAATTGACAAGGAACTTTGAATTGTTTATTTTATTTTGTCTCATAAATTTCGAAAAACAGATAATAAATATAATCATTGATAATTTAACTGCAAAATTAAGATAAGTTAAAAAATATATTAAAGTCTAATTGATGTTGTTAATTTTTAATCTGTAAAAATTCATTAATTTCACGGGTTCTTGCTATTTTATCTAATTTGGTACTTGAATGTCTGTTTCATTTAAAGATTTGTGTGTAAATGTAAACTGTGTTAGTTTGGCATTAATGTTTCTTGAAGGACATTTTCTTTTGTGGAAATGCGGTGGTACTTTTTATTTGTTTATATTTGATTTTTAAGCTGTAGACTAAAATATGTTTCTATTTTTAGAAAAAATTCTCATTCAGCACCTGATAAACCATTAAAGCAAGAATCCATTGAAGTAAGTATTTAGTAGATGCTTTACTTTAGAATTTTTTCAAGATATTTATACACTTTACCATCATTTTCAGTAAAAATACCAATTTTCTGATTTTACGTAAAGAATGTTTGATCTTTTACTTTTCAAAATTGTCATTGGAGCATACTAACTTTAAAAATAAAATAAAACACAATTTACAGTTATTCTTTTGTTATTCATATGTTTAAATATGTTAACAGCTTGATGTATTTTTTGCAATACTTGAAACATTTTGATGCAATATGACATCTAAATTACTAATAGGCCTGTTCCATAGTCATGTATGTGACAATCATATCAAATATATGTATATAATTATGGTAGTCCAGGCTATAAATATAATAATTAAGGTGAAATTGTGTTTTACTGAAGGGGAATAGAAGATGACAATACATAATAAAAGCAGAGAATACAAGATATATAATATTTAAGTCTAAAAAAGAATAATAATAATGTGTGTGTTCATGTATGTGACAAAATGTTGAAGTTGCATCACACATACAATTCTTCTTATTTAAAATCCGTGAATCATGTGGTTTAAATTTAATGTTTTTTAATAAAGAAGTAAGTAACAAAGAAATATGGTAAGAAAAATTCACTTAAAACTTCATTTTAATGGATAAATTTAACAAAATTCTGTCTATCATGTTTGTGACAGAGAGTCATGAGTCATGTATGTGCCATAGTATGAACTAATATGGCTTTAATGTTATTTTTACATTACTGAGTGGGGAAATACAACACTTCCATGATTATAAAGTCTTGGTACAGGCAGTTTTTTAACTATATCACCTTGCTGTATACAGTCAGTATCGGTTATATGGTCACCCATGCGGTCCTGAAAAATATGACCTTATAAGCGGGGTGACCTTCTATGCGGTATAAGCAGGAATTTTATGTTAGACAATAAAATATTAATATGTTAGTTATATTAGTAGAATAATGTACAAAGAAGCTATGAACATATAATTTATAAAACAAGACTTATAAACAAGAATTGCTTTATGCTTAAAATTTCGAATTGATGAGTATACTCGTAATAGTAAAAATAATCTTTTATGCAGGTTTGTTTGTTTTTTATCGTAGTTGTTAAAACTACTTTTTCTTATTCGCGAACAGTTTTAAAATGTTCCTCAGTGCCTTTGGGATTGGTAAAAAAATATCTGAATGTATTTAGTGCTTTGAGAGCTTTTGCTCGCGTTGTCGGTTCAAATTCGAATTCACTGTCATCATCGCTTCCATCAATCTTTATTTTTAAAATTTCTGAAAATATTTCCAGTATTGTCAACAACTGCGTATGGCAGTTCCTCATGTATTGTGCAAACGACATTCTGTAGTTCTCATGCAACTTCAAATAGGGACACATCATTGTCGTTGTCTTTGAACGATAATTCTTCTCATTCTGGAAGCCAAGGATGTCAAAAACAATTTTCAATGGTCTTCTTTGATACCATATTCCAACTCTTTTCTATGTGACATCTGACATCGTCATGCAAAACTTCTTCTTTTGTTCAATGGCAGCAATGATATCTTTTAAAAGCAGCTTTCGATAATTTATCTTAATATTTTTAATAATTCCTTGATCTAATTGTGCCATACTGGTTCAGTTTGGAGGCAACAAAACAAATTCAATTGGATTTAAATTGGGAATCATGCAATGGGCGGTACAGTTGTCTGCAATTATAGCCACTTCTCTGTGCATATTTTATCTAAAAGCCTAATTTCTTTTTCCCACTTGTTTATTGTCATCCAGGCCTTTCGGTTCGCATCGTAGGATACATGCAAAGATTTGCAGTTTTTCAAACAACGAGGCTTGAGAAATTTACCAATAACTAATGGAGTCAATTTCTCTGAGCCGTCCATCCATACTCGCTGCTAATAAAACGGCCAATCTTTTTTTTTCTTACCTTCCCACCACTTCATTTTTCATTCTTATAAATAACTGTTTTATCTGGCAAAACATGAAAAAAAAACAGCCGAAGTTTATCAAAATTAAAAACATCAGAAGGTCTGTACCTATTGAGAAAGTCACTTAACACGTTAACAGCCATTACTTCGATTCTTTGGCAGTAAAATTCGGTTTTCCTAGTTATGCAGCAATTTTTAGAGATTTTTCTTTTACGATAATCCATGTATTGGAACATTCTGCAATCTGTAACATTTTATCTAAGTGAAAAGATCTTTCTCAACATTCTCAAATGTTGAAACATGTTCTCGCTTTCTCTTTTGGTTGATAACATCTATTGTTTAACAAGATTTGAACCCTAAGACGTTATTCAGTGCACTCTCTCTATTCCATCAGTCTTCGTGAAAGCTGCTTTTGATACATTTGATTTTTCAAAGTTTTTTACCAATTTTTTTTTCTCAATTGTCAAATTTTTGTTGTGCTGACATCTTGTATTCATTCACAAATGACAATTAACAAATGAATGATGATTTTACGTACAGCGACCAGTTATAAAAAATAAAAAAAATAAAAATGTGTGATTTAACTTTTCTCTGCACGGAGAACAACATTCATTTGGTTGCAAGGGGTGATGACATATTTCCCAAGAATCGGTATCTAATGCGGCAGTTATGGGAGAAATCGCCAGAGCTTTGGAAATTGTTATGGGCTGGAAAGAGTTTCTGTTATAGGCTGCAGCCGTGAAGAGGAGATCCCCTACCCTGAGTGTTGAAGCACATCTAGTCACGTGGTTTGCAATATTATCGTGATCTCTAAGCCTCCGTTTAAAAGGAAAAGGTCTCTCTCTCTCATTCTAAAGCTGTAAAAAAGTCAACTGGCCTTTCTTTACAATACAAAAGTTCGTACTTGTGGATTTTAGCAAATGCACTGGAGATTCAATGATGGAAAAAGGGCAACATTGACTAGAAAGAAAGAAGTTCCTCTTTCAGGATGCCCAATCACTTCTTTCTAAAGCTATTAAAAAGACAGTTGAAGATACTTGAATGTGAATGATACGTCTATTCGGCACTTTACACCCTAAAAAAGGAAAGGAAAAAGCATAAAACTATAATATTTTACAGTAAAAAGGGAGACAAAAGATGACCATATAGGCAGTGTATTTTAACACTTAATACCTATTCAGTCAGTCCGGACTTACGAAAAGTGACCTTATAAGCGGGAGACCATACATTCTGTACTGACTGTAAATGCTACACCATTCTCCTAATATGTAAAATTAGTTAAATTTAGGATTAGAATGAATACTATCGTATTCATATCTATATTGTATGAAAGGCTCTATTGTATAAAAGGGAATATCAGAATTGGATCATTGTTACATTGAATGTGAATAACAATATCGAACCAGATAATGAGAAGAAAGGAGGATAAACAAAAGATAATCTCCTGTGATGCCTGGTCAATGAGCAAGCGAGGAGAAATGACAGTTGTATTGGTTTGATTTTTTAGGTGGAAATTTTTCCTCATTTTACAGGAGAGCACCATATGTTTTTGGAAGGCAGAAGATGGAGGAGAGACAGTGAGTAGGGTCTGTAGGTGGTCTTACATTGGAGGTTAAACATAGAGTTTGGAAAAATATTGACTCCTGTAAAGAGTAATGTATATATGAGAGTGTAGGAGATACTTGAGCTTGAATGGTTAACCCGTGGAATAAGCCTAGCTGAATATGGTAAATTGAGAAGGGCAGAGCTTAACGTAATGATATAACCCAGTGCTAGTACGCAGATAATATCTTAACGTGTAACCTAATCAGGGTTGGCAAGTTTCTGCCGAGGTGGTTAAAACCACTGGTAGAAACCATTTAAAACCGGCATGGCAAAAAACCCTTTCTGCCACCACATGGCAGAAACTTAGAAAATGACAAAGTGATTACTGAGATACAATAGATAATGCATAGGAAAAACAATTAAATGTTAACCAAAGTACAATTTATTTACAATATTATCACCATTCAAAATCAAATATTACATTGTTTGCACTCTGCAGTAGTCTATAACAAAAGACAAGTTTTGATGCGTGGTTTCTAAACCTAAACAATTTCAAAATTTTTTTAAAAGGCCGGGGCATCAAATTTAGGGGGGGGGGGAATTTAAACCACACCCATCGACTAATATATCTACGGATAGGTTTTTGAACAGAGTTTAGTTCAGATACAGTTTTGTTAAGATTAGAGTTATTTATTTAGTTTAAAAGTCTCTAAAGTTTATTTACCACTATTTTCGAATAGTAATTTTGTCAAATATCTTAATTCTTACTTAAAGCCGCCACCCTCTTGACTAATATAAATTTCAGGTTCATAATAATATATATTTACTAACAATGAACTGAAAAGTTTGTTAAAGTTACAAGAAGATTACAAGGCTAAAATTTCAGAGCAATTTCTACAATGATCAATTCAATTGCTTTGCTTAAAAAATTTGTCTTGTAATTTAACAATTTTTTTACATTAAATTATTAAATATTAATTATTAGTATCAAGTTTTTAAAATGATGAAATGGAGTTACATTTTTTAGTTTACTTAAACATATGTCATTTAATAATTACTAGAACTATTAAAGACATTTTTTAGTTTCTCCCGGTTTTTACCGGTTATAACCAGTTTTTGCTACTGGCAGGGCAAAAACGCCAGCAAAAAGCGAACCCTGAACATAATGTTGACAGGATCTGCTATATTTGTGCTTATAAATGTAAATAGTGTTTTTTAATGTAAATATTTTGTGAATAAATCATTCATTAATATAACAGGGTTCATACTCATCAGGGGATTATGGGATACATGGGGAAATCAGGGGATAAATTTTGGTCTTAAAAAGTCAGGGAAATCTCAAGGGTAATGCAAAAAATTCCCCAAACCTGGGAAAACTTGGCAAAATGATTGGCTACTCTGGGAAATTGAGGGCAATCACTGCTGTTTGCATGCTTTGTGAAGTAATAATGAAATCAAACTAAGACCTTTCTTCTAATATCGTGATATATACAATTGGAAACTAGCAACTCCTTGTTACAGATTAGATATAACATATGTTATATTTAATCTGCGCTACATCTAACGTCTGGCAACATCCATTCAGTCACTAGACATGCCTTCTAACATCTTGAAGTTTGAAAACTGTTAAAGAAGAACTCAAGAAAAATAAAGGACATTTTAAAATTGATATTGACACTTGAGCCTTCATATTATTCATAATACTTTTCAAAGAGGTAATGTAATAAAATCCCTATAATTAAAATGTGGTGGTTATTAAATTCTTACAACAATCTACCAAGTTTTTAAGGAGAGCCCCACAAGGCATGCAGACTTCATCTCTGTTGTACATAAATTAATGTTTTTCCTTTCAAGTTCTGTTTATTGTTTATAAACTGTATTTTTGAGATTATCTAGTTTGTATTTTTTCTTTTAAGGGGAGGGGGGCGAGGGGTCATGATACTGGTTTAAAAAATGTCGTTAATAGTTGACATGGGAAAATTATGCATCCCTGAAAATACATCAGGGGATTCTCATGGGATTTTTTCTTGGAAAATGAGTATGAACCCTGTTTAACCATTTAAAAATTAATATTGTCTTAACATTTATTTAAAATTTAATTTTTACTTAAATTTCATTATGCGCCTCTCTTCATTATGTGTATCTTTCATTATGTGTTGTTTTTCATCAGTCCCTTCACTAATATATAAGTGAGAGATTAATGTATTTCTTTTCTCTCTCTCTCTCTCTCTCTGTATGTGCTTATCTCTTAATTCTGATTCTGACAAAATTTTAATGTTATTGACATATAGAACTTCTTAAAAAATAAAATAATTTTGGGGGGAATCTTTTTAAGTTAGAATACTTTAGTTCAGTGCCTCTCAAGCTGCGGTTCATGGGCTAAAAAGTGTCCACAGCATGCCTTCAAGGGAGTTAAATGTAAAATACTTCTTTATGTAGAACCTGAGGCTAATCTTGCCAGTAAAGTGAAAGTAAAAACTAAGAACCCTGTTATTATAACTCTGTTAGGTAATATAAATGTCTTTCATTTGATATTCTGAATATCGACAATTTTACGCTTAAGCCCTAGGTTTCTGCGAAGACAGGATGAATGTGAAAGTTTCTGTGGTACTTAATAACCACTGTTTAGTTTATAGTTTTAAGTTGCTTAGTTAGTTTATAGTTGCTTTTTTAATATTGTTTGTCAGAACTTAATCTTTTTAAGTTATGCTTTTAAAGGTAGTTGAAGTATAATATTTAAAGCAGTTTACACTCGTCTTTTTTTATGAGAATTTAAAGTGTATTACATAAAGGTAGTTATGAAATTTCAACGTTTTGTAAAATAATTCTATGAAGCTCTTAATAAATATATAAAATGAATTTTTATATATCTCTATAAAGTAATGTGTTGCTATAAAACTGTATTTTATTGAAAATAATTATTGAATTCTGAATAACATATCGTACATTATATTTTAGGTTGAGCAAAAAGTTCTGGGAAATTTTCAATCTAATAGTTACCAGAATTTGTATTGTATATAGGAGTACTAGTGGTATATCTATAGGAGGTCAGGAATTTTGGCTCCAAAATGCCCATTGAACAGTATGATTTGCATGTGTTGATCCGGAATTATTGGAGAAAAGGTCTAACGATTTTGAAAGCTGATTCTCAAGAATCCTTTAATGAAGTTGAATAAGCATGTCAAGAGTTTTTCAATTCCAAGGAGTCGCCATGGTACTTCCAGCAAATCCAGAATCTGGCAAACCGATGGCTGAAAGTCGTGGACTATGAAGGTCTTTACTTTGAAGAATAGTCTTGTTGCTTTTGTTGTTAATTTGTGCATAACAACGCAACAACCACAAATTTCCCTGAACTTTTTGCTCAACCTAGTATATATAATCCAGTTCGGTTACAACAAGGGTAAAGGAACCACTACTTTTGTTCACCTTAAATAAGTTCCTGCAATAAATAAGCTCTGCACAGAAATAAGGCAATATGTGACATTTTAATTAAATCAATAAAATCAGTTGAATTGTCAAGCTTATACACATAGTTTTACTCCTTTTAATAAAGATCATGGAATTAAAGTACTAATTATAAAACAGCATTCTTTTTTTCATCTTCATATTATTTTGTATGCGTCAGTAAATGAATAAAGATAAAAAAATGTTCTTACCATTTATTTCATTATTACCAGAGCAGAAAAAAAAGATTATTTAACTGTATATTTTTTTTAGAATCCTATCACATGCTCATATTTTTGACTAATTAACCCTTAAATGCATAGTGATGTAAATTTACATCACTCTTTATTTAACTTTTAATAAATAAATTAAGGTCTTAGCCACCACTATATTTATATAGAAATATTAATCCCGTAAAAATTACAAAAATATGCTACTAAATAAAGTTAAAAATCTATCTTAAAATTTCTGGTGTATAATCCTTAAGGGTGCTGATCACTTACAATCCCGTTTTCCGTTCTCCGTGTAAACCTATGGGAATATTTTCTCTCACTTTTCTAAGGATATCTCATGAAAAAATTGAGATTTTTGAATTTTGTTTTCTGTATGTAATTCTTAAAACTTGTCACTTTTCATCCTAGTTTTCATTTTATATTAAAAATAATTTTAAATATTTGATTTTACATGAAATATTCGGAGCATGACCAAAATAATTTCTACCTCTCATTAAACTGTAAATTCTGGCACTTCTATTAGGTCGTTTGGAAATTTAAAAAAATACGAAAAAATGTACAGTTTCTAATTTATCCATTGATATAAAAATATTTCCTTTCAATTAATTAGGGAGGGAGTTATAATTAAAACAAAACGCATATATTTCTATTCTGATGATTTCAGTGTCTACCCCCACGAAGCAATCCATCATTCTACGTGAAAGGACGCCCCGTCGCGTCTGCTCCGACTCCTGACTCTAGGGGAGGGAGTAGGTAGGGGAAGTAGACAGAAGGTTTCAACCAACGCAAGAAGCATTTTGCTTCCCTTAGAAAATTTTGAAGAGACACGGAATTGAGATAGCAGCGGACCCCAAATTTTATATTGAATTAATTCCATTAATATATATATATATATATATATATATATATATGTTTCATAAAAATATCTTTCATAGCAAATTAATTTTTCATGTAATACACCAGTAGTTTAAACCACATGATCACAATTTTTCAGTTTTTTGTCCATTATTTTAAATGTATGTTTATTATTTTACATATTGAATTTGAATAATATTTAATTTGAGTTGAATATGCACAACATTAAAATATTAGTAATTTAAACCATTGGCAAAATTCAAAGAAGTATTTCAAAATATTGATATTTTATACTGAGCATTACATATACCTTTTATGGAAGAAACGCCGCGGCATTTACGAGTTTGAAAGTTATTTTTTTGTCAATTGCGGCGTTTACGATTATTTTTTTATTATTTCACGAGGATAAAATTGGGATAAAATAAAAATTCATTAATCCCATGAATAATAATATATATATTGTTATAAGACTGTTCTCAAGCCCCCTGCTCAACAACGCGAAACCTTCTGACTTCACCGATTATGAAAACTGTGACATTTCGGATGATGATACTGAACCATACAGGTGGACAAAGAAAATTTTACTCTTCCTCTCAGATATTGACAACTCAGAATTTGAGGGTTTCAAGTTGAAGCTAAAAAGGGTAAAGTGCATGCGACGTAAAAAGCGTGCTAAGTTGCGACGGCCACTTAAAAAAAATGTGGAGCGCCTAAGAAGAGGATCCGCGTCCCGTGCTCTGGATGGTTTTAATGCCAATTGACGTCTTCTTAATTAAAAAAAATTACATAAAAATGTTTAAAACCTGATTTAAATATTTTAAATAAAATTTTAAAATCCTAAATTATTAAAAATGAGTCACTCTACACTGTTCAGAAAACTTTGATTAAAGCTAGGTCAATGAGACACTGTCGACAAAAGTAGTGTTCCCACAGGTGCGGCGTTTACGATGTTTTTAATGTTATTTAGACCAATTTTGAAGGGTGCGGCGCTTACGACGGGTGCGGCGTTTCTTCCATAAAATACGGTACATGCTGAATTCAACATTTTTATGTTGATACTATGCAAAATCATTTTTGCATATTGTTCTTGATTGTGTCCAATTTTCCTGTTCATAGTATATATAAGGGAACATAAAAAAAAGTTTTATTAGCTATATGTGGACTCGAATGAGGCACTCTTTGGAATAATATTTATAGCATTGGTGAGTTTCCAAGTATATTGAATTTCGAAAACTGTTCTTGGGTGAAAGGTGGTACTGTAATGAAGCTGTGCTTCCCATAGCTTCGGAGGTCGGGCCCTGCCTAAGTGCATTTAATTTTCAGAAATCGTAATTTTATAACCAAAATTCTTTCCATGCTTTTAAATTGATTACTTTAAATCTTTATATAGTTCATTTCAATAATTTTCCAATATATTTTTAATAATTTCTATTATAGTTTTTCATAGTTTACGTTGTAAGTACTTATATTCAATTTTAGATTATTTATATTAGCTATGTAGATTAGTTATTACAACGGAAAAATACATCAAATTGCATTTAACTTTAAAAAAAAAAAATCTTAATTCTCATTGCTCTTATTTTTAAAGTAATAATTTTAATTTGAACCTTTTATGTTTTTTCACAAAATATTTTTTTAATCCATTTCTTTAAATATAAATCAAGGAGTTTCAAGGATCAAAACAAAAAAATATTTAAAGATCTATAAACTATTGAATTATAATAGGGGGGGGGGGTTGGCATGTGGAAGTAGATGTTTAGTACTACTTACAAATAGTTATTTCAAAATAATATAGTATTGTAAACTTAGTGTTCAGGAAGAAAATGAAAGGAAGGGAGGGGGGGGGGGGTAAACATTTTGGAAGAGGTAAGGAGGTTGTGGCAGAGTAGCAAAATAAATAAATAAATAATGAAGAGTGGACAAAGCTGTTTTTGCCTGAATTAAATTTCAACTTAATATATTACATGCATAAAAATGTATAGGTAATGTGCTAAAATAGGCTGTACAAAAGAATGCAAGTACGTTTCCGTATATTGATAGTGAATTTTTAACTGTGTCATGCATTTTCTTATTATACTAAATTTTACCAGACTATGTAGAATATGTACAAATAACATGAACATGTACAAAAATGTACAAATGTATCATATACAGAGCTCCACAGATGAATTCAAGTACCTTTCCGACCGTGGACGGTAATTACTGATATCCGATTTTCAAATGTGCTATGTGCTTTCTAAAATGCTTCTTGGCTATCTTATTTACATTATTAAATGGCGAAGTCTTGATAAAGCATTTTGGAAGTGTTGGAAAGTCTTTTATAATCTATGCTTGAAGCATGATTTTTCTTTATTATTTAATGAATTTTTAATTTTACGTATTAAAAATATACTCTTATATTTATTTTTTAATTGAATATATACACTGATGTCCAAAATTAAGGACCAGTCACAAAATGCTAATTTTCAAGTAAGCGAATACTCAAAAGGAAATAATATAATTCAAATAATTACTATCCTTACAGCACAGCTAGTCCATATAGCATCTCATTCATATCACACATGGTCACAAGTGTCACAGTCACTACGGTGAAACAAAAAATAGGAAATTCCACACATCTCATTATGAGTCTCAAATGATCACTATATGTGACTCCATTGAGACGTCAATGTGACTGATCCTTTGTCATGAGTCACCAGGAGACTTTGAAATGTAGTTACATTGTGACTTTCATGTGACTGTCATTTTTAGACCCAATTTCAAAGTCATCATGAACGTTGCATTAGGATAAGTCACCAAATAATATCACATTATAGACACATGGTGACTTTTCACAAAGGGCACAATGGTGACTTCACAGTAGTCTCTCTGTCACCTGAAAGTTATCATGTGACTTTAATGTGACATTATTTGATAACTTATCACAATGCAGCGTTCACGATGACTTTGAAATTAAGTCTACAGATGCCAGTCACATGAGAGTAGCAATGTAACTACATTGTAAAGTCACTTTTTGGCTCGTCACAAAGCAGTAGTCACAGTGACGACTCAGTGGAGTCACATATAGTGATCATTTAAGACTCATAATGAGATGTATGGAATTTCCTTTTTTTTTTTTTTTTGCTTCACCGTATTGACTGTAACACTTGTGACCATGTGTGACATGAATGAGATGTTATATGGACTATCTGTGCAGTAAAGATAGTAATTATTCGAATAATATTATTTCCTTTTTCAGTATTCGCATAATTGAAAATTAGAATTTTGTGACTGGTCCTTAATTTTGGACACCAGTGTGTATATATATCTATATAAGATAGAGTCAATTATCAAAAGCTAAGAAACATAACACAACTCAAATTTTGCAACCTAATAGCATTTTATATGTATAATTTTGTAAAGAAATGAGGCTATTGCTGTTCATCATCTTATTTAACAAAAATTCAGTTACTTTTCCCCTCTTATTTGTTTAGTACAAATTGTATATTTTGCATTAATATGTCGGAATGATTATAATTTCAAATTTATATTGCAATTTTAATCTCAACTATTTTTTTAATACAGCTGACGATATTTCTACTAAATTTGTGAATGACCGCTATTTCGCAGCAAAAAACATGCTCCAACTTTAAACAGCTATTATTTGGTCAGTTTTAATCGTGGAATAATGGCTCTTTTTTTTTGTCTTACTTGTCAGTGTAATATAGAAAAAATTTACTAAATATTACTTATAGGACCCGGGGCGGGGGACCGCATTAAAAATAAATTTTCACATTAAAAAAATCTTTTTATTGACCGAAATCGCTTTTAAAATACTTCTTTACTTCATTTAAAACATTTTTGTAATTGGAACTATATGTCTATGTCTAACGGTTTAGGAATCAGTTATTGAACATCATCGAGAGTGAACGCCCTGTATACAGTGCATCACGCTATCACAGTCAACTTTTTCTTTTTTGTTTCCTTTTTGAGCATTTTAAACACACACACATTTTTAAACATACACATTTTACAATCACATAATTAAAAAAAGTGAATATTAATTGAGAATTTAAATATGCAGCGCAAACATATTATGTTTCTTGTTTTCACTTTCATTTAACATTGTTATGGATATTTTTGGTGGAAGTAAGTCGAGGGATGGGTGGGAACTCAGCATTCCCATTACAAATTTTCATTCAATGATTTTTTTTGTCTCACTTGTACAAAGTATTAATATTATACTCTGACATTTTATTTTTGTGAATCATATATATGTTGCTGCAGCTTTGTTGCATTTATATTGAACATTGTATCCTTTAATTGAATAGATGACAATGCCAGAATTAACTGAAAATTAATTATATGTATTGCGTTTAGCAATTTTGGATATTTGTTAAAAATGTCAATTTTATTGAAAAATGATCAGAAAAAGAAAAGAAAAGAATTTGTTAAAATGTGTGGAAAATAGCTGTGAACCTTCCTAATGTATGAGAAAAACTACTATGGTATATTTTGGGTAATTAATGTTTTTAAAATAATTTTTAGTGTTAAGTTTTAATCTACATAAAAAAAAAAAAAATGTGCTTTATTTAAATACTCTGTGAGAAAAAAGAAAGTTCGGGTAATATTTACATTCGGATGTAACTATATACATACAGAAATAATACAGAAAATATAGTACTTTCTTTGTTTAATATAACAAAATTCTTATAAACTCAAGGCAAGGTTAACAAAGCTTTGGGGGAAAATATAATAATAATAATTTTTTAAGGAAGCATTCCACATCTTTAATTAAAATTTACAATCACGTAATTAAATAAAATGAATATTATTTGAAAATTTAAATATGCAGAGCAAACATATTATGTTTTTACTTTCCTTTCAGTTAATATTATTATGGATATTTTTGGTGGGAGCAAGGTTGAGTAGGAGGGGGGGGGGGGGGTACTTAGCATGCGCAATACTAATATTGATTTAATCATTTTTTTTTCCTCATTTCTATACAAATTAATATTATACTTTGATATTTTGTCTTTGTGAATCGTATATGCATTGCTACATGTATGTTGTATCTATATTTAATATTGTATCCTTTGATTGAATAGAGAATTAATGAAGATATCGTTACATGTATTGAAATTCGCAATTTTCACTATTTCTTAATAATGTTAATTTTATTAAAAGATGATCAAAATTAAATGAAATAACTTTCAAATTTCGAATTTATGACCGCTAATTTGAGTTATTAGAAATCATATTATGATTTTGTCAAATAAAGCTGTATTGAAAACATTACTTAAAGTATTTTTTGTATTGTTTATGTTCATTTTGCACTGTAGTTTAATTTCATTATATAAATACTTAAATAGGTGCCAATATATTGAATAACTTCAATAATCGGAGATATTTTGATAAAATTCTCTTACAACCTTTTTTTTTGGGGGGGGGGGCGCTTTTATGTGGAGAGGGGGGGGGGGGTACTACATTGAGAATTCAACAGATTTTCTTTGTCTTACCCAGTGAGAAATACCAATGGCTGTATCTGTTATCGTTCATAAAAATAGGTCCAAAATCTCAACGAAATATCGAATTTTAAGTGTTCAATAAATTTGTGGAATATTTTTAAATATATCATATAGAAAAAATGAATGTGTAACTCAGACTAAAATCTTCACTCTGTCCATATTTTCTTTACCTGATGATTTATAACAATATTTTTATCTATAAACAAACTTAAAAAAAAAAAAATACATATTGCAGTAATTAATTATAATCAATTGTGCTTTGATTTTTCAGTAGTAAATTAATGTTGCTTTACATAAACAACAACAACAAAAAAAAATCACAAACACTGAATATTACGTAATAAATTATGAAAACGAGTCATAGACAAGTTTATTTAATAATTATTTGTTTAAAATTTAGGATGGTTAAATTTGAAGGTAAACATGAACATATAATAAACATAATATAAAGCAAGGTGAAACATCAAAATCATTTTAGACAGCAAAATGACATTGAATCACTTTTTAGTGTCATATTTAAATTTTTGTCAAACATTTTCTAAAATTTAGGCATTTATAAAAGTCGAAATTATTCAATTGAAACTTATTCCTTGATGGAATTCCTGGTTGCGTCGCTGTAATAATAATAATAATAATAATAATAATAACAGTAAAATTGTTCAATGTGATCTCGTGTATTTTAAAAACTGCAAAAGAAATTGAAGTACTAATATTTCCCTACTAACAAAAATAGCTGCTGTAGGAGAACTTTCCGTTCCTACTGGCTCATAAATTTTGTCAACAGACAACCGATAAGATCTCTTGGACTTCACGCAAATAAGGTACACGCCTCTCTGACAGCTGGCAGGGGGGTAGGAACGGTCTAGTATATGAGCTGAACGCGATATTTCTCGCCAGTGACCAGCGCCCTTAATATAAGAATAAAAAACACAATTCTATAAGAATAATTCATGCAATTAAGGGTTAAGTTCCATTGCAGTGTAAATATTTACTTTTTCAAATTTTGCTTCTAAAAAGCTTTGAAATTTCACACAGCAATACAAATCGAGACATTCAGCAATGGTGTAAATCAAAGCATGAAATTTATAGCCTAAAAGCAATTGAAATACTAAAGATACTGGCCACTGTGATTGTATACCAGTTGAAAATCATTTAGGTATCGTCCGTTTAATAATGCAACACAGACCTTTTATTTTCATATGCTACTTATTTATTGTAATTTGCTTGTCTGCAATACCAATAGATTTATATAAAGTATAAAAAATTTTATCTATTAAAAATTATGTTTAATAAAAGTTGTAAAAATTTCTAGACAGAATCATGACGAATAGGCTAATATACATCAGCATTTCATTGTAAAGGGAAATAAATGTACAGGAGTATAAAGCTGTTATGGAAAGTCAGTGGATTTAATTCTAAAATAAGTAATTTATTTGTTTTAATAAAGACTGGGACTTTTTTGTTAGTCTGCACTGCAGGCTTGTTATATATCCAAAATTTATTTGTAATGACAGAAGTTTTATGCAATGTACTTTTATATTGGATTAACTATTTACTCACCGATTCCTTGTTAAACCAAGCTCTTGTTACATCTGACCAAAGTATGTAGAAATGTGTTGTTCAGGTATTTTAATGAAGGGGACAGTTTGATTTCAGATTCCCTTCGCTAATCTTAAACGGGATGTGTAATGTATAGGTATTTTTAAAATATCGCTTTAGGAAATTTAATAATTTAAACCTTTTTTCTGTGCACTGTTCTTAAAAAGGTTTTTTCTTAGTTATCAAAAGTATTTCTAAAATATGTACTTAATTTATAATTTTATGTGTTAAAATCTTTACACTTCAAATAACAGAGTTTCACTTCAAATTCAAATGTATTTTATAAATTTTTTGACCAAAAAAAAATTTTTTTTTTAAATCCAAGAATACACAGAATAAAATTAAAAATATTAATTTCCTGAAGAGATTTTAAATGTATTATACAAATGCATTGTATGCCCATGAGTTTAACACTAGCAAGGGGGATTTGACATTTTATTGACCAACAGAATTGACGTTGAAATTTAGTTAGTTGAATTCATTTTAGACTTTCTTTTTTTTCTGTTTCTATCAGTTACTCTGACATTTTGATTAAATATTCATATGCTTTAACTTCTGTAGGATAAATTAGCTAAAGAATTGGAAGAAATTAAACAAGAAGAATTAGACGAGCAGCTCCTTGCTGTTGGGCCATCTGCTGCCGAACTACCTATCCCACCTGTTGCCGGGCCAAGTTGTCCAGGTACTAATTCTAAAATAGTTTGTTTTAACTAATGCCATTAGTTTTAACTAATACAATTAGTTAATTTTAAGTTATCACATTTGCTTTTTAAATAATTGTAATTTTTTCTTGAAATTGTTACATATCTGTTTATATGAAAGTAGGTTATTACTGCTTAACGTTGCTATTTATAAAATCATCTTTTTATGAGACAATTATGTATAGTTTTATGCAGGGATGGGAAATTTTCAGAAAATCTTACCAGCCAAGGATTTGAAAATTGTTAGGACAAAATGTATGCTACTGCAAAAATAGTTAATTACTATTACAGTGATGGAACAGCTGCACCAATTGCGCCAAATCGATAATGCTGTGCATTTCTGCATCAAAACGATCATTTTTCAACAAAATTGCGCCCAACTGTGACAGTTCAATAACTCTTGAGCCAAATCAGCCATTTTCCACCCAAATTTCACCAAAAGATTGCGAAAAACATGCGAATTTGGTCAAAAGATTGCGAAAAACATGCGATGTTTGTCAAACGATCACGAAAAAACCATGAATTTTAACAAAGGATTGCTAATTTCGTCAAAAAATGAACAAAACGCGGTCAAAAGATCGTGAAAAACATTATTTCGTTAAAAGATCGCGAATCAAATGCAAATTTCGTCAGAAGATCACGAAAAACACACAAATTTTGTCAAAAGTTGGTGAAAAACATGCGAATTTTTTCAAAGGAGCACGAAAAAAAAAAGTGAATTTTGTCCAAAGATCGCTAATTATGTCAAAAACGAACAAAAAGTGGTAAAAAGATTGTGAAAAAACACTAACTTCGTTAAAAGATCGTGGAAAACCCCCGCAAATTTCATCAAAAGGTCACACAAAACCGCACATTTTGTCAAAAGATCACAAAAAACGCAAATTTTGTCAAAAGATTTCGAAAAACATGCTAATTTCGTCAAAAGATAGAGAAAAAATGCTAATTTCAACAGAGTCCAAATAACACGAATTTGGTAAAAAGATTGTGAACAATATGCATATTTGGTCAAATGATTGCGAAAAACACGCAAATTTCATCAAAGGATTGCAAAAAGATGCGGATTTTGTGAAAGAATCGCAGGTAAAACGCTAATTTCGTCTAAGAATCACAGGAAAAACGCGAATTTCATAAAAGAATTGCAGAAGAAACACTAATTTCGTCAAAGAATTGCAAAAAAAAAAAACGTGAATTTCGTCAAAGTATACCAAAATGACATTTTGATGCTCCAAAATGAGCATTTTTGCTGCTCCAAAATAGTTATTTTCTGCTCCAAAGTGACTTTTTGCTGCTCCAAAATAGTTATTTTCTGCTCCAAAATGGTTATTTTCTGCTCCAAAATGAGCATTTTTGCTGCTCCAAAATGAGCATTTTTGCTGCTCCAAAATGAGCATTTTTGCTGCTCCAAAATGAGGTCCATGCTGTTCCATCACTGGTATTATAAATAAAAATCTAATAATCATTTGAATTTTCTTAACGTGCAATACATGAAAACTAATCTTATTTGAAAATTTCAAGTAAATTTATTGATTTAAATTTTACATGTATTATAAAAAGGATTTAATTATGTTTAAGTATTACACATTAAAGAAATTTAAATATTTATTCAATTTCTGGAATATAGTTATAAAAGTACAGTATAATGGGATAAAACCCATCTAACATGGTTAGAGGCAGAGTCTAAAAGATATTTAAACATACACAGTGAAAACTTCGCTGGAAAAATAGTATGAGTTGCAGCACAGAGTGTAAAGGAAGTAAAAGTTAAACTAAGATGTGGGTAAGCAGCGTTAAGATAAAAATTGTATTTTGAAGAATAAGCACAGTCATAAGTTCTGGTGAAGATTGATAGAAATACAAACACTGTTTCTCATTGCCTGTTATCATCTCCTGTCATAAAAACCTCATTTTATTTTTAAGTTCATTTAACTTCACAGTCATTCATTTACTTTATTTTTATTTACTTTTTAAATAATGACAGTAATAAATGTTCCTTAAACTTTTACTTACCCTCTGTATTGATTCTAGACAATATCCAGCTGTAATAAGTTTCTTGACTCCTTTAACGTTCATAGTAATTTACACCATTTTGCCGTTTCAACTTTCATTTTATTAACGTGCTTCACCGGCAAAAACTTTCCTTTGACTACGCTTAAACTTCTGTAACGATATTTCTCCTGCCAGATGGTGACTTAGTATATCGTTTCCAAATCTAATCTTTTCATTGAATCTTGCTTTGCATCGATTCGATGCCATTCTCTGATTGGTTCGTTTTGTGGGCGTTACCTGAAATGATGTTTTCGATCTGATCCTTTTTACATAAATACAGATTTCAATATTCAATCTGTGCACTTTTATCTGCCTTTAATGGAAGATATGTTTCTAGGCACTGAGCATTGGCATGTCCAATGTTCTGGATGTGTTATTTTAAAACACCTTTTTATTTAAGTGACATCATTCAGTTGTTTCAAAATGTGTATTATCTGTGCATCCAAAAAGTAATGTCACCATGTTGTTTCATCGATCTACTTGTTATCAAGAATGTATCCAGCTGTTGTAATGTCAAGTGTCTGTTTATGGAATATAATAAACTCTTAATTTATTTTCAAGTAAGTCACGCTTCTGTTTTAATTGAACATCTTAAAAGTTATCTACACTACTACTTATTTCCATATCAACACTCCCAGTGGTATTTCTCCCAGCAAACACGCCCAATTGTGCTATCTGCTTTATTTAAAGGATTTAGTGTTACATGAATAATCAATTCAGATTATTTCATGACTATCAAAGATCAGCAGTTTATTAGAAGATATTATTCACATTCTTGATTTTCAGCTTAGATACCATAACATATTTCTTTTAAAACAAGTATAAGTTAAAATGACGATAAAAATGCAACATGACAAAAAATGACTAGATTCTATTAAACATACCAATCACCAGTTTGAGTAAAGCTGTTTCAAAACGTAACTGAATTTGTAGATATCACCGGTAAACAATGGGAGAAACGAAAATACAACAAACATATTTAAATAGCTAAAGGCTATATCCCGGCAACACTAAACATTACCGCTGCTTGAGACGTCCAACAAGCTTATAACTCAGACTTGCGTCTGCCATTGAATGTTCCGACCGCACTACAAATACCATCCAATCGATGACACGTGCCGAGAAAACGCCTATTCGCTAGAATGTTCCATGACGTGACGTGAACACAAACTTTATGAATAATTAAAATATATCGACGAATCAGATGATTCGCGATATGCTGCCATCTGCTGCCATACGGCAAACCAAGTGAATCGATTACTTCGATTACGACATAATCGATATTGTGTTCGACTATCATGCCGTGAAAGAACCAAAATGCTAATAAACTTTTAAAGTAAAATAAACTTAAACAAAACCTATTGTAAAGCAAAAACCTGAACAGCAGACTATTAAATGGTAAGTTAACAGTTAAATATAATAACGAAAGTGTATTTAATAAAAGAAAAAGTTACATTTACTATTGTGTAATATGTAAACAAAGTGAAACGATCTTTTAACTAAAAACCATGAAATGAAATTAACTATGAGGATGAATAAATGCATTAAATGTATGAGTATATGAATGGGGTTTTGAGCAATGAGACTAAATACTAATGTTAAATTCTATCACAGTAAAGTTGCATAAAAAATACTATTGTACTATTACAGGAAAGGAATCTCCCTGGTTGTTGAAATTGCTTTTGTAATTTGTATTGCAATTTAGAGTAGAACTTGTTTTCTTGTTGTTGTCAAAAAATTTGTAGTAGTGTGAAAGATTATAAAAAGTGAAATGATTTGGCAAAAAAAAATATAAAGGGATTGTTTGTAAGATGAATGTTTGTTTTGGTTTAATTTACGATAAAACTTTGTGAAATAAGAAAAGAGAAGGGAATATTTTTCAAGAAATGTATTTGATACTACATAAAAATTTGAAATAAAATGTTATCAAAGGAAATGAAAATTATAAAAGACAATTTCAAAATAGCTGAATGAAAAAGCATTACTTAATTGATCACACATAATTATGTAATAAAAATATATAGTGCTGTATTTGTACTCTGATTTTATTGTTAGATTTAAAACAAAAATTATCTTTAATAACCTCGTGAACAAATTTTTTTAATATAAAAATAAAATAATAAAGCTGCTCAAAATATCAAGTCACTAAACACATCTTTAAAACTGAAGTATATTGTAATAATCATTTTAAGCTTTTTCTTATAAAATATTTTACTTTTTAAAAGTCAGATATTTTTGTTTGGTTTTAATGAAATGTTTAAAACTAATTTAAATATTGTTTTTAATTATATTTAAGGCCGCATATTTTTTATTATTAGATGAATTAGCTAAAGAATTGGAAGAATTAGACGAGCAGCTCCTTGCTGTTGGACCATCTGCTGCCGAACTACCTAGCTCACCTGTTGCTGGTCCAAGTCATCTAGGTACTAATTCTAAAATAGTTTGTTTTAACTAATGCCATTAGTTTTAACTAATACAATTAGTTAATTTTAATTTACCACACTTGCTTTTTAAATGATTGTAATTTTTTCTTGAAATTGTTACATAGCTGTTTATGTGAAAGTAGGTTATTACTGCTTAACGTTGCTATTTATAAAATCATCTTTTTATGAGCCTATTATGTATAGTTTTATGCAGGGATGGGAAATTTTCAGAAAATCTTTCCAGCCAAGGATTTGAAAATTGCTAGGACAAAATGTATGCTACTGCAAAATAGTTAATTACTATTACAGTGATGGAACAGCTGCGCCAATTGCTCCAATTGTGCCAAATCGATAATGCTGCTCATTTCTGCACCAAAACGATCATTTTTCAACAAAATTGCTGCTCCAAAATAGTTATTTTCTGCTCCAAAGTGGCTTTTTGCTGCTCCAAAATAGTTATTTTCTGATCCAAAATGAGCATTTTTGCTGCTCCAAAATGTCTTTTTCCTGCTCCAAAATGAGGTCCATGCTGTTCCATCACTGATATATGTATATATAAGCTGCAGTGGCAATAATACGTAAGTACCAATTTTAATTTTCTTTAATATAATGAAATTCTGACTGCTCTGTTAGAGACAGGAGAAATCAAATTCCTGGAAACAATGACAGGTAGTTTAAGATGGGTTGTACAGTAGACTTCTTTAAATCTGCAAACATGAAGTCTGCAAATGCCTAAAATCTGCACATCGCAGATATAAACAATGAAATTCTCAGTTGAGATGTGGAAGCAAAATTACAGATTTTTTTTTAGTTTTATATCATTCCGTGTGTATTTTAATATGTAATTCTTGATAATATGACTGAACCCATGGTTTTTCATAAAGAAAATAAAAATTTATTTCTGAAAAAAAAAATCAAGATATTGCTGATATCACTGATAATCACTAGCAACTTTAACAATGATATTTATGTATTAATCAAGATTTTTTTGGTTATTAAGATTGGCTAAACCTGAAATAAAACTTTCTTACTTTATGATTTTTATGTAAATTAATAGGATACCTTTATGAGGAAAGTTTCATTAAATAATTCAAGGAAAATGTATCTCATCTTTATTATGCATATTTAATTATACATTATTATTTACTTGATCTTTACTTTTAATAATTTAATCACTTTTAAAAAATCTTACTTTTTATCATTTTAGTTTATTACTTTAATTATTTTAATATTTTACTATGTTGCAAGCATTCATTTTAATTTTGATATCATTACTACATTCAAATTACTGTTTAAAAATATAAACTAATCAATGACCAGAAATCTGCAGAATTCTAACATCTGCACAATCTCTGGTCCCAAGCTATGTGGATTTGATGGAGTCTACTGTATTACAAACAGATAATAAAAAAATTACCTTAATTTTAGAAATAAGATGGTTGCGTCAAAATCGCAGTTTTTGTGTTCTTAAAAGTTAAATCCTCATTGACTATCTTATTGCCCTAATATAAAGGTGAATACATTGACTCCAGAATAAAAATAAGCATCTAAGTTAAGGCAGTTCAGTTGAGAACAGTTAAGGCTGTTCTCAACTGCTTTGCTCAACAAGCACAAAACATTTTGACACAAATACATTTTTTAATGGAAGGATATAAAATTGGAATGCCTGACTATGGAAGCGATTTGAAATAGAGCTGTTTTCCATTTTTTGATCTATAAATTACGTATTGAGTTATGTTATAAGAGACTTTGATCATGTGACAAAGATGTTTTACGTCCTTCCTGGACAGGTTATTCTTCTTTTGCACGGAAATTCGGTTCAAAGCGCCCACTTTGACACTATTTTCTGAAGGATATATTGTGTTTGCAAATGAACTGAAAAAACAGCTTGATTACATAGTTTCTGAACAACAGCCGCTCGTTTCATGCATTTCCAAACAAAAATAAATTAAAACTTATGTCATAAAGTTACCCCTTTGGATTTGAGGACAGCCTTAAAGGACATTACTTTGCAGAATTTTAAAATAAAATGCTTTTTTGAGTTTTTCACATTAGTGTCAGTTTCTGGTTTGGTATCAATAACTTGGGGTTTCAACCTATATCAATATCTATGGTTTGAGATACAGAGTATTCCAGGGGGGAAAAAAGGGAAAAGAAATAGACCAGGAGGTAACAGCACAAACAATCACCTCATCGAGTTCATGGCTGAAATTCCAGGATCAGTTAAAACTCGATTTGCATATTAAAATGCAATCAGTCTGCCAAGCCATATCGTGGTAGAAAACACCTGAAAGCCCGATTTGAGCGGTTGACTCATAGGTTTACCATTGTGTTTTCCTGCATAAAAAGGTATAAAAAGATGGAAGACTGAGTGCAGGAAAAAACAATGGTAAACCTACGAGTAAACTGCTAAAATCCAGTTTTCAGGTGTTTTCCACCAAGATAGGACTTGGCAGACCGATTGTGTTTTAATATGCGAATCGATTATTAACTAATTCTGGAATTTCAGCCATGAACTTGATGAGGTGATTGTCTGGGCTGCCGTCTCTCAGTCTAAAAATATTATACAAAATTCATAAATTAAAAAAAAAAAAAAAAATTCACTCAAAGAATTAATTTGACTTTTTAAGATCGAAACCGAATTTCGGTAATCTTCCTAGTTTCAGCCGAAAATGAAAACTAAACTGTCTTAAAAAAAAATTAAATGTAATTAATACATATATAATTATTAATTAATTAGTCAAACCCCGATTTAGTGCCTTCTCGAAATAGTGCCAATTCCGTTTAACCGTCAGTTGTGCATATGAACAAATCTGCCAAATAGGAATTTCAATGTAATGCATCCGTTAAAGTGCCAATTCGATATGCCACCAAAAAAAGAGAAAAATCTAGAAATTACTGTATTGTCTTTGCGTATCATTCTTTTTAAAAATTTTTGTTAGAATTTCAACGTTCACCCCATTTCCCTGCATCTAGATGTTTCCAAACTCATTTCAATTTTTATTAAATAGCAAAGAATTCGTATTGATCTCAACACCTGCCACCCATTCTGCCTGTCATTGGGAGAAGAAAAACACCGAGCTGAGTTGCCGAGCAAGTGAAAGTTCTGATTCCATCTGGCGAGTCACGTGACCCGATGCACTTTTGGGGCGGGGAAACAAAGTGCGGTACACCATTGGCCGGAAGGGTCTCTCCTCTCTCAGGTGAGAACAATGCAGAAAAGAACTTCTCCATCCAGTTTATGTCGATTTCTAGAAAAAAAACGGCGTGTAACGCAAAATCTCTCGTTCAAAGTTCTGACGTCACCGAAACTACATCAAAAAATTCACCATCTATATCTCTAAATTATCCTGTGTCTTTATTTTAACTCATTATGGTGAAAACAGCAATTTTATCAATTTTGGAAAAGCCGGAAATTTGTGAATGTAAAGAAAGAAATGTGAATGCTTCGCAGCAATCTATCCCCAATCATTTTTTTACATTTTGGAAAAAGCCTGTTAGCAGACACTGCATCAGAGACATTTTGATGAATACAAAAAAATGGATTATCACCTACGATCTGCTGTCAAATGTAAAAAGACTGAAAACAGCAAAATATGAAGACTTAGAGGATGCCTTTTTGCACATGGACACAACAAATGAGTGCTAAAAATGCTACCATAAACGGAGACATCATCAGAGAGCAGTCAAAAGTCCTTGGCCAGCAAATGAATATCACAGATTTCGAATACAGTAGTAGCTGAATTAGATTTAAAAAGCGACGAGGATTCTCTCAGTACATACGAAGTGATGAGACTGCAGGTGTTGATGAAGATATTATGTTAAATGGTTGTAAAAAACTGAGTGTACTGATTTTAGAGTTTGAACCAGAGGGCGTTTACGATATAAATGAACGTGGCATTTTTTACAGCTTGCAGCATATATACAGTACAGGACCTATTTTCCAGAATCCTCGGGACCGAAGGCTTTCCGGATTTTGGAATTTTCCGGATTTCGGGTCCTCTCGAATTTCGTGTTTTTTCCGCGATCCTTTGTCGAAATTTTCATTTTTTTCACGATCCTTTGACGAAATTAGCATTTTTTCGCGATTCTTTGACAAAATTTGAGATTTTTTGTGATCCTTTGACAAAATTTGCGTATTTTTTCTATGATCATTTGATGAAATTAGCATTTTTTCGCGATCTTTTGACAAAATTCTCATTTTTTCCGCGATTCTTTGACATAATTTGCTTTTTTTCGCGACCCTTTGACAAAATTTGCATTTTTTCTGTGATTCTTTGACAAAATTTACGTATTTTTATGATCATTTGACGAATCTAACGTTTTTTTCTCAACCATCTGACAAAATTCTTGTTTTTTCTGCGATTTTTTTGACAAAATTTGCGTATTTTTTCTACGATCATTTAACGAAATTAACATTTTTTCGCAACCATTTGGCTAAACTCTTGTTTTTTCTGCGATTCTTTGACAAAATTTGTGTTTTTTGCAATTCTTTGACAAAATTATCGTTTTTTCTGCGATTCTTTGACAAAATTAGCATTTTTTTACAATCCTTTGATGAAATTAGCATTTTTTTTGCGATCCTTTGACGAAATTTGCTCTTTTTCCATGACTCTTTGACAAAATTCGTGTTTTTTCGCAATCTGACAAATTTGCAGTTTTTTTTTTTTCGTGATTCTTTGATGGAATTTGCATTTTTTTCTGCAATTCCTTGGCGAAATCGACTATTTTTTTCCGCGAATGATTGACGAAATTGATTTTTTTTTGGCGACCATATGCCAAAATTCATGATACTTTTTGTGTCTGAATTTTCGGAAAATTCAGAACAGAATCATCCCTTGTAAAATATCCGATTTTCTTTCCTTAATATAAATTAATTTTATACTAAAATTGGAGAGAAAAACTATTTTTTCCTAATGTCGGGGGTGGGGGGGTCCGTGTTCCCCCGCGGCTGAGTGTTTATATGTGTGAACATAGTTTAGTGGTTACACGTTGAAACTCAATGAATTGGAAAAAAAAAACCTAGGGATCTGTAAAATTTTCAAAAAATTTCAAAATTTTAGTAAAAATTTATTTTCCGGATTTTGGAATTCCGGATAATGGGTCCTATACAGTAAAACAATTTCGAGTGAACCTGCTAAGGAATGAAAGAAAGAAAGAAAAAAGATTGTGTGTCTCTTGTGTTCTGCACGAACAATGATAGATCTGATAAAAGAACTATGACAGTGATTGGAAAATCAGCTAAGCAAAGATGTTTTAAAATTTTTTAATCCTGCTCTTTATGTATATTATAAGAATAACAAGAAAGCTTGGATGACTAGCATTATTTGAAAAATGGTTAGTGAATTTCAACTTAGAAATGAAAAGAAGCAAACGCCATATTTTATTGATTTTGGATTATGCCCCTTGTCACATAGGATATCCAATGAGCAATATCCACATTGAAACTTTACCTCCTGACTATACCGGCTTTTCACAACCTTTCGATGCAGGTATAATAAACTCATTCAAAGCTCATTATCGAAAGTGTCACGTCTGCCATATCATTGAAAAAAAAAAAAAAAAAAACAGTGAAGATGATTTTTCTACAATCATTTTACATGATGGTATTCGCATGATAAAAAAAAAGCATGGGATGAAATTTCATCAGAAACTATTGTTAACTGCTGGCAACATACTGGATTGATTAAATCTGAAGGATCTACTAAAAAACAAAACAGTACACCACTTCAAGAGCTAAAACACGAAATACACAAATTAACAGATATTGTGCATCCTCTATCGGCAATTGAATGCATTAATATAGACAAAAGTGCTTCAACATTTGAAGATTTGGCAATCGAAGAAATTGTTGCCAATATAAATCAAAATTGAAATTCATCTGACAGAGAAGCTGAAGAAGCTGAAACGCCGCATATCACATCTGATGAAGTTAAAAATTGTATTAGGAAAATGAGAATTTTTTTAGAAAAACATGCAACTGATAAAAAAAAATCATGAACAATCTTTTAGTTGTATAAAAAGATATTGAAAAAGGCAATACTGAAAAGAAAACTCAAACTAGCATTTTGAAATATTTCCTTGAAGAAGATAATTAAAGTAAAATAAATTCAGTGTGAGATTTAATGTATGTGTGTGTCTGCTATGTGCATAATTATCTATTTAATCTAAAACTGGTTTTATAAAGAGGTAAGTGCATGTTAATTTCATACATTGATTGGATAATTTTGAATCATGCTGTATTAATTATATTATATTGTATATACCATATACTATTGAGAAATTTAATAAAAAAGCATTATGATATTTATTTTTATAATAATAATAATAATATTAGTATAATAGTATGAAAATTAATTTTTATTTTATTCTAATTCAAAATACTGCCAAACTCAGTATAACGGCAAAAATTTCTCGAATGGGTAATGGCGGTATAACGGGGTTTGACTGTATATGTATATAAAAACACATTTTTAACAAACATACATACAGTATAGGACCCGTTATCCGGAAACCCCTTATCCAGAATGCTCCGAAGTCTGGAATGCAGAATGATAACTGAAAAATAATTTGTTTCATTTCAAAAACGTAAAATCGTGCAATATTTTTTTAATGGTGTGAATGAGCATGAAGTTGAAGACTTTAAAATTTAAAAAGAGGAAGAAATTATTACAGATCTGCTGTACTAAGCTAAAGAACTTTCATGTTCAAAGCTCAATTGTTGGATCAAGAACCTGTAGAAGATTGTCTAATTGCTGATGACGATACTCCTGTAAGTGATCAGGTGACTGGCAGTGAGATTTGTGACATAATGCCAAGGGATATGTCTAATGGAAGTGAAGATGATGACAAGCAGAATGAGGTGGTAAAAAGATTTTAAATGAGCTATTAATATTTTTCAATTGAACAGATGATTTGTGGAATGTAACAAACAAGCTACTCCCATAAACAGCAAACGTGTCAATATACAGAAGCAATAAGTACAAAAGACACTATAAACAACCAATCTTAATAAAAATATTCTAAAAAATTAAATCAAAGGATTCTGCTCTCTTCTTATATGCTAATGTAATTTTCTTTTTATTTGAATTGTAATTTAGAAGGTTTTTTTATTTTGTGTAAATAAGCTATTAAATTAACTAATTTATAATTATGTATTTTCATATATTATTCATGTTTCATACCATTATTTTAGACTGTTCTTAACATTTATTGTAAAGTGTTCCGAATTACGGAAAAACCCCTTATCCAGAATATCTCAGGTCCCAAGCATTCCGGATAACGGATCCTATACTGTACAAATGTGTATGTGTGTATAAGTTTCAAACAAAAACAAAACAAATAATAATACAGCTTTTATATTTCATTACTTTATGACAACCAATAATCACAGGCATTTATCAATAATTAATAATATAGTGGAAAAAAGGGAGAATAAATATTTAATTTTTAAATATACAGATATTTTCAGTTCTTTAATATTTTGCATTTAAATTAATTGAAATAAACTACTTAAAAGTTTATTTTTAAGAAAGTTGAATTTCTTTTAAAAATAATAATAACCATTTTATAACTTATTAGTTTAGTAGATTTAAATATAAATATATACTTAAATTTTCAACATTCTCAAAGTGAGTCATATATAACAAACAATATTGAGTACAAAGAAAATAAGTTAAAACTGGTGTGAATGAATAAGAACAAAAAAAACTTCTTAAAACACCATCAAAAATTATTAAATGCGCTAGGCCTTTCGAAAGATCTGAGTCTTTCTTCGTCAGGCGCAAAGAAGACGTCCTTCTACTATGAAAGCAGCAGGAAGACTGACATGAGAGATAAGGGAAAGGAAACAAGCTGAAGAAACAGCCAATCGGAAGTTAGAAATGAACAGCCAATAGGAAAGTAGAAGACAACCAATCACAAAATAGTATAATCAAAACAAAAGAACACAGAGTAGGAGGGTCAAAAATTGGGAGGAGAAAAACAAGTAATTAAAAATGGGAACACATGAAAATAAATAAATAAATAAAATATTAAAAAAATATTAAAGACTAATATTAATTAATACAAAAATAAATTAAATGGTAGTACTGAAAGGTTTTTCCAAGCTGCAGAGAGCATTGTGGAATCAGATTTATCATTAACAATGACATCACGATTAAGATAAATAGCAAGATTTTCAAGGAAGTCCAATTCAGAGATACTATTGGCATTAGAGATAATTTTAGCATTTTGAAAATTAAAAAATAGGTGGTCAAATTGTTCTTATGGATAAAAAAGATTATTCTGATAAAGTCTATGCTCTCTTATCTGAAGGTCCTTATGTTGAAGTTAAAAAAGATCCTACTAATTCGCATCTTTCCACTCTCAAAAAAGCTGTTAAGAATTCTGTTATTTTAAATGACAATACTAAACATAGTGTTATTCCTTCTTCAGCCATTTGTGCTCGTTTTTACGCTTTGCCTAAAGTTCATAAAACCAATGTCCCCTTAAGACCTATCGTCTCTAATATTGGTACTGTTACTTATCCTCTTGCCAAATTTTTAACATCCATTTTTTCTCCGTTATGCATTTCTAATTCTCATACGATAAAAAATTCTTATGATTTTGTTAGTAAATTAAAAAATATTAACCCATCTAATTGTTCTATGCTTTCTCTTGATGTCAAATCTTTATTTACGAATGTTCCGATTGAAGGTGCTCTTTCTTGCTTGGAAAAAAGATTACGTGAATTTCATTTCTCTGATATTGAAGTCCAAGATTTTGTTAATTTAACTAAAATTTGCATCACTCAAACTACTTTTGAATTTGATAATAAATTTTTCAAACAATCAGATGGCTTAAGTATGGGTAATCCTTTATCTCCAATTCTTTGTGATATTTATATGCATTATTTTGAGGAAAAATTATTAAATCTGGTTAATTTTAAATGTTGGATGCGTTATGTCGACGATACTTTTGTTTTAGTTGATAATCCTTTTGATATTTCTACCATTCTTCATACTGTCAATTCTATCGACCCACATATTCAGTTTACTTTTGAATTAGAAAATTGTAATAAACTTCCTTTCCTTGATGTTTTAGTTACCAAATGTGATTCTTCTTTCAAAACTTGTGTTTATAGAAAACCTTTTTCTGTTTCTAACCCACCTCATGCTCTCTCAAATCATCCTGTAAACCAAAAAATCTGTGTTTTTTACACGTATGTAAATCGTGCTCTCAAAATTTGTTCCGATTCTTTATCTCTTAAGGAAGAACTTAATTACTTAAAAACTGTTGCTGTCAAAAGAGGTTTTAATCCTTCTGTTATCAATAATGCTGTGAAGAAATTCAATAGACCATCTAATAAATCTACCCTTTCCAATTCTGTCAAAAGCAAACCTGATAATTTGGTTGTCCTCCCCTTTTATCCTCCTTTATGTTTCAAGTTAGCTAAAGTTTTACGTCGTTTCAATTTTAACATTATCTTTAAACCTGTCAATAAATTCAGATTCCCCTCCACTAAATCTCCTGTTCCTGATTTTCGTAAATGGGGAATTTATAAAGTTCCCTGTAATGGTTGTGATTTATCTTATATTGGTCAAACTAAAAGAAATCTCGAAATCCGCTTAAAAGAACACTCTCGTTATGTAATCAATCAAGATTTTTCCAAATCTTCTATTGCCAAGCACTCTTGGGATTCTGGCCATAATTTTAATTTTCAAAATGCTAAAATTATCTCTAATGCCAATAGTATCTCTGAATTGGACTTCCTTGAAAATCTTGCTATTTATCTTAATCGTGATGTCATTGTTAATGATAAATCTGATTCCACAATGCTCTCTGCAGCTTGGAAAAACCTTTTCAGTACTACCATTTAATTTATTTTTGTATTAATTAATATTAGTCTTTAATATTTTTTTAATATTTTATTTATTTATTTATTTTCATGTGTTCCCATTTTTAATTACTTGTTTTTCCCCTCCCAATTTTTGACCCTCCTACTCTGTGTTCTTTTGTTTTGATTATACTATTTTGTGATTGGTTGTCTTCTACTTTCCTATTGGCTGTTCATTTCTAACTTCCGATTGGCTGTTTCTTCAGCTTGTTTCCTTTCCCTTATCTCTCATGTCAGTCTTCCTGCTGCTTTCATAGTAGAAGGACGTCTTCTTTGCGCCTGACGAAGAAAGACTCAGATCTTTCGAAAGGCCTAGCGCATTTAATAATTTTTGATGGTGTTTTAAGAAGTTTTTTTTGTTCTTAATATTGAGTACTTTAGCTAATTTTAAAAGTAGTATACGTAAAAATAAAAATGCATCAATTTTTTCTCAGACATTCACAACAAGCCCAAAATAAATATTTCCTCACTCCCCTAAAAAAACTTTGCCACCCCTTGTAACAGAGGTCAGGTAAGAATAAACGAACTCATAATTAATCACTATCAAGTCAGCTGAAAGTAACTTTATTTGCTTGCCTACTTGACAAGACAAACTAAACTGAACAATACACAGTATAGTAAAACACAAGAAACATAATGCTCAACATCTCCTCAAATACCAACTACCCAGAGCAGTACAATCATTAAAAAAAAAAAAAGTCAACCCAAAGACCACTTCCAAAGACACACTCAAGCCATCTGAAGGACAAACTATTTTGCCATTTGGTGGGAAAAGATATGCTGCCATCTAGTGGACAAAAATTTAACCAAAACATATTTTTCCTAACACCCCTCGCCCTCTAGTAAAGTTTTGAAATGGTGCCCCTGTTTGGAAATTTTATCTTGGAAGCCCAAGTTGGCTCTGTGCCTCTGATCAAAACTATTTATTTTCGTATAAAATGTAATTAATTCATCAACAATGCTGAATGATTTTCTTATTCAAACCTGCCAACCTTTGAAAATGAGAAATCGTAGCACACAAAATTTAAATTAATCTGGAGGTTGGTTTTTCATGTCACACAGCCATCTTTTGACATTCGTAAAAGGAATAAGGTTTCAGTCTTTCAACTCACTATTGTAAATTTTTTTACGATTTTTAGAGTTTCTTTTCGTTTCGCAGCGTTTTTACATTTGCAGACCTGCCAACTTTTGAAAAGGAGAAATCGTAACATGCAAAATTAAAATTAATCTGGAGGTTGGTTGGTTTTTCGTATTTCGCAGCTATCTTTTAACATTCGTAAAAGGATTAAGGTTTCAGTCTTGGAACTCAATACAGCAAATTTTTTCCTCTCAAAATTTTTATACAATTTTTAGAGTTTCGAAGCATTTTTTTTACATTTGTAAAAGAAGCCTGGTTCCAGTTTTCTAGCCCAGTGCAGTAACTTTTGATGAAATTCGCAAATTTTTTCCTGATCATTTCAGGATATTCACAATTTTTTTTCCCACAATAGTAATTCACATTCTTCTATCACATTTCTTGTTCACCATGAACTTTTGACGAAATTCGCATGTTTTACTGATCTTTCGATGAAATTTGCATTTTCTTACTGATCTTTTCCGCTTAGCAAAATTTTCGATATCTTTTCGCGACCAATTAACAGAATTCACTACTCGTTTCTGCGACCTTTTGATGAAATTTGCAATATTTTTCTCTCGATAGTTTATTGAAATTCATAATTTTTTGTGCAATCTTTTGACGAAATTCGTAATTTCTTTCTGAACTCTTAATGAAATTAAAGATTTTATTCAGCGACCAATTGAAGATAATCACCATTTGTTTCTGAGATCTTTGACGAAATACCAGATTATTTTTACACGATCATTTGAAGAAATTGTCTTTTTTTCCGCGATCAATTCAGGAATTAATTTGGGTAAATTCCATAAAAGAAAAAAAATTTGCGGACTATCAAGAATTTTCAAAATATACTTGCAAAAGAATCATAGGTCTGTGGAAGAATTTGCAGGGGGAAATACTGCAAAGCATTTTTCATTATGCAGGACTTTTCCGTGTGCAAATCATGCGATTTTGCACACTATTTCAAACTTGCCTCTGAAAGAACCACCTCCCTTCCTCCGGAAATTCTTAAAATGGCACCCCTGTGTCTAAGGGAGGGAATTCCTGTTTAAATATTTACAGAAACACTATTCACTCATGGTCAATGACTCAATCTACATAAAGAGGGTTTTATATTAAGAAGAATGTCTTGTAGCTCAGATTTTTTTCCCCATGAGCATTTTTTAATGTCTGAATTTTCGCACTAATGACCAATTTTTTTAAACTTTCGGAAATGAATACTTCGAAATTTTGGAATAGAATCTCTCCTGAAAATATGCTGCACGGGATAAAAATCGCAACTAGAAACAAAAAATGCGTCTGTGTTTTTTGAAAAAAAAAATCTTAGTTTAAGACCGATTTTCATAGCATCGTAGTTTATAGGTCCAAATCGTAGAAACTATGATTTTTTTGTAGCAGTTGGCAGGTCTGTTGGAATTAAAGTGAAACATATATGTGAAATCTGTAAACAGGGTTGCTACTCGTCTTTTGTTGTAACCTTACATTTATGTTTTTTTAGATTGCCTTTAGAGGTGAACCCTCTATTACATTTTTCACAAATAAAAGGTTTTTCTGTTTTTGTGGGTATATAGATGTGAATTCAAGCTATACTTGTAAATAAATCCTTTGCTGCACACTTCACAAACAAAAGGTTTCTCAGTTTTATGAAAAAGAATGTGATTCTTTAAAGTACAATTCAGAGAAAAAACTTTATTACAAATGTTGCAAACAAATGGCTTTTCTTTTAAATGTACCTTTAGATGTGAATTTAAATTATACTTAGAAATAAATGTTCTGCTGCGTGTCTCACAAACAAAAGGATTGTCATTTTTGTGAACTGTTTTTACATGATAACTTAAATTAGCTTTCTCAGAATATCCTTTCCTACAAATATTACAGACAAAACCTTTTGTTTCCATATGTGTTTGTTGGTGTATATCCAAATTTTGCTTTAAAGCAAAAATTTTTTTGCACACCTCACAAACAAAGGGCTTTTCCTTTGATTGCGTAAGAATGTTGTTTTAATCTACATTTTAGAGGAAATCCTCTATTGCATGTCTCACAAATGAAACGCTTTTCTTTATGTATTAAAAGATGATATTGTAATAAGTGTTTTTGAGAAAACCCTTTACTGCATATCTCACAAATGAAAGGCTTTTCTTTTGTATGAGTCAGAAGATGTTTATTCAAGCTAGATTTTAGAGAAAATGCTCTATTGTATATATCGCAACAATATGGCTTTTCTTTCGTATGTATACGCAAATGTTCTTTTAAGCTACTCAGAATACAAAATCTTTTGTTACATATCTCACAAACAAAAGACTTTTCTTTTGTATGAGTAAATTGGGGATTTTTTAAAGCATTTTTTGCCGAAAATCGTCTGAGGCATGTTGCACATTTATAAGGTTTTTCTTTTGTATGTGTACGATAGTGCTCATTTAAATTGCCTTACTAGAAAAGCTCTTGTTGCACATCAGACAAGCATAATGTTTTTCTTTTGTATGAGTAAATTGGTGATTTTTTAAAGCATTTTTTGCTGAAAATCGCCTGAGGCATGTTGCACATTGATAAGGTTTTTCTTTAGTGTGTACGATAGTGCTCATTTAAATTGAACTTATTAGAAAAGCTCTTGTTGCACATCACACAAGCTAAATGTTTTTCATTTGTATGGGGAATAACATGATTGTCTAAACTTTTTTTTCAGTGAAACCTTTGTTACATGTTTTACAAGCATAAGACATTGTTCTTGATAATTTTCTTTTAGGAACCAATGTACCTGTAAGAAATCAAAAATTTTAAAATCAGTGTACTTTTAAAATACTTCAATGTTTCCATTACTAGGTTGAGCAAAAAGTTCTGGGAAATTTGTGAAAGTTGCATCATTCTACCAGATTCTGGTTTGCTGGAAGTACCATGGTGACTTCTTGGAATCCAAAAACTCTTGACATGCTTCTTCAACTTCATTAAAAGATACAAATTAACGTTCTTGAAAAAGTGTACATTGATCGAAAGAGGCCATAATCAGATGGAGCCACGTCTGGAATATAGGCGAGGAAATATGGGAGGGATAATATCTCTGGAATATATGGGAGAATTTTGATGCTGTCCAACTGTGCAAACTTGTCCTAGGTCGTCTGAGCCACATACCGTTTGGCATTGTCCTGCTGAAACAAAACGTGCTTTTGGTGGACCAATCTTGCATACTTCTGCACCAATTTGTCGTAGACGCGATCCATCTGCTGGCAATAGAGCTCGGCATTGATGGCACAACCATCGTATACGATAAAATTTCTGGTAAGTATTAGATTTAAAATTTCCCCGGCACGTTTTGCTCAACCTAATATTATTTGAAACTTTGCACACCTCGCATCAAATGACAAATCATAAAATTTCGAAAAAGTCTTATATTTAACCCTCTGGGCTCTAACTTGCGTATTTTAAGCTGTTTTTTCCAACTGAGCCCCTAATTAAGTTGAAGACTTGAAAATTTGCATACTTATAGCTGAATACCTCACATCAAACAAAATATCATAAAATTTTTAAAAAGTCTTATATTTAATCTTCTGGGCTCTAGCTTGTGTACTTTAAGCTTTATTTTTTTCCTAACTGAGCCCCTAATTAATTTGAAGACTTGAAATTTTGCATAATTATAGTTGAACACGGCAAATCATAAAAATTTCAAAAAGTCTTATATTTACCCCTCCGTTTTCTAACTTGTGTATTTTAAGGAATTTGTGTAACCTCCCCCCATTGCACCCGGTGGGTACTTTTCTAACTTTTGCCGACACCCCTTTGACCACTCTTTCATATTATGCACATAGCCTTACATCTTTCAGTTCCACTTTTTACTGCCAGGGGGCACCTACCTATCTCGGGTGCTATGGGCCCAATCCCCTCGACTGATATATCTACAGATAGGTTGTAAAATGGAGTTTTGTTCGGATAGAGGTTTGTGTAGAATATTGTGCCCCCTGGTTGCAAAATGTGGAACTAACAGATTTTGCAAAAGGATAAAGTGTTTTGAAAGGAATATTAAACGAAACCCAGACCTGCCAACTGCTACGAAAAATTCGTAGTTGCTACGATTTGGACCTATAAACTACAATGCTATGAAAATCGGTCTTAAACTACAATTTTTTGCAAAAAAAGCAAACGAATTTTTTGTTTCTTGTTCCAATTTTTATACCGCACAGCATATTTTTCAGGAGTGATTCTGTTGCAAAATTTTCAAAATTTCAAAGTATTCATTTCCGAAAGTTTTAAAAAATTGGCCATTAGTCCGAAAATTCAGATATTAAAAAATGCTCATGGAAAAAACAAATCTGGGCTGCAAAACAAACTTTTTAACATAAAACACTCCCTTTATGTATATTAACCAAGAGTGAATCGTGTTTCTATAAATATTTATACAGAAATTCACTTCCTTAGAAACAAGGTGCCATTTTAAGAATTTCTGCAAAGGAGGGGGGGGGGGGGGGGGTTCTTTGAGGGGCAAGGTTTGAAATAGTGAGCAAAATTGCACGATTTGCGATAAACTATCGCGAATTTCGACAAATGACCGTATAAAAAAAATAAATTTCGTCAATTGGTCGCAAAAGAAAATCAATTTCGTCAAAGGATCGTGGTAAAAACGCAGTGTTGATTTCAAGGGCAGCTGGGGGGGGGGATGTGCCCCTTGGAAGATTTGAGATTTTGTGTTTTCAATGGTGTGAATTTTGTCAAAATATCGCAGAAAGAAAACTCGAATTTCGTCAAAAGGTCAGTAAGAAAATGCAAATTTCATCAAAAGATCAGTAAGAAAACGCAAATTTTCACTGAAGGATCGCAGAAAGAAGACACTAATTTTGTCTAAGGGATCACGGAAAAAACGCAAAATTCGACAAAGAATCATGGTGAAAAATGCAAATTTCATCAAAATTTCATGGTAAAAAGTGCGGATTTCAACAGAGAATTGTGATAGAAAAGTGTGAATTACGATTGTGGAAAAATTGAATATCCTGAAATGATCGCAGGAAAAAAATTCCGAATTTCGTAAAAATTTACTGTAGTGGGCTAAAAAATTGGAACCAGGGCTCCTTTTACAAATAATAATAAAAAAAAAAATGCTGCGAAACGAAAAGAAACTCTAAAAATCGTAAAAAAAATTTACTATATTCAGTTGAAAGACTGAAACCTTATTCTTTTTACGAATGTCAAAAGATGGCTGTGTGACATGAAAAACCAACCAACGAACCTCCAGATTAATTTAAATTTTGTGTGCTACAATTTCTCATTTTCAAAGGTTGTCAGGTCTGAATAAGAAAATCATTCAGCATTGTTGATGAATTAATTACATTTTAAGTAGTTTATTTCAATTAATTTAAATGCAAAATATTAAAGAACTGAAAATATCTGTATATTTAAAAATTAAATATTTATTCTCCATTTTTTCCACTATATTATTAATTATTGATAAATGCCTGTGATTATTGGTTGTCATAAATTAATGAAATATAAAAGTTGTATTATTATTTGTTTTGTTTTTAACTTATACACACACACACACATTTGTATGTATGTTTGTTAAAAATGTGTTTTTATATACATATACAGTCAAACCCCGTTATATCGCCATTACCCATTCGAGAAATTTTTGCCGCTATAACGAGTTTGGTGGTATTTCGAATTAGAATAAAATAAAAATTAATTTTGATACTATTATACTAATATTATTATTATTATTATTATAAAAATAAATATCATAATGCTTTTTTATTAAATTTCTCAATAGTATATGGTATATATAATTAATATAATATAATTAATACCGCATGATTCAAAACTATCCAATTAATGTATGAAATTAACATGCACTTACCTTATATAACCAGTTTTAGATTAAATAGATAATTATGCACATAGCAGACACACGCATACATTAAATCTCACACTGAATTTATTTTAGTTTAATTATCTTTTACAAGGAAATATTTCAAAATGCTAGTTTGAGTTTTCTTTTCAGTATTGCCTTTTTCATTATCTTTTTATACAACAAAAAGATTGTTCATGATTTTTTTTATCAGTTGCATGTTTTTCTAAAAAAATTCTCATTTTCCTCATGCAATTTTTAACTTCATCAGATTTAATATGCGGCGTTTCAGCTTCTTCAGCTTCTCTGTCAGATGAATTTCAATTTTGATTTATATTGGCAACAATTTCTTCGATTGCCAAATCTTCAAATGTTGAAGCACTTTTGTCTATATTAATGTATTCAATTGCCGATAGAGAATGCACAAAATCTGTTAATTTGTACATTTCGTGTTTTAGCTCTTGAAGTGGTGTACTGTTTTGTTTTTTAATAGATCCTTCAGATTTAATCAATCCAGTATGTTGCCAGCAGTTAACAGTTGTTTCTGATGAAATTTCATCCCATGCTTTTTTTTATCATGCCAATACCATCATGTAAAATGATTGTAGAAAAATCATCTTTACTGTTTTTTTTTCAATGATATGGCGGACGTGATACTTTCGATAACGAGCTTTGAATGAGTTTATTATACCTGTATCGAAAGGTTGTGAAAAGCCAGTATAGTCAGGAGGTAAAGTTTCAATGTGGATATTGCTCATTGGATATGCTATGTGACAAGGGGCATAATCCAAAATCATTAAAATATGGCGTTTGCTTCTTTTCATTTCTAAGTTGAAATTCACTAACCATTTTTCAAATAATGCTAGTCATCCAAGCTTTCTTGTTATTCTTATAATATACATAAAGAGCAGGATTAAAAAAATTTAAAAGATCTTGGCTTAGCTGATTTTTTAATCACTGTCATAGTTCTTTTATCAGATCTATAACTGTTCATGCAGAACACAAGAGACACACAATCTTTTTTTTTTCATTCCTTAGCAGGTCCACTCGAAATTGTTTTATATGGCTGCAAGCGGTAAAAAATGCCATGTTCATTTATATCGTAAACACCCTCTGGTTCATACTCTAAAATCAGCACACTCAGTTTTTTATGACCGTTTAACATAATATCTTCATCAACACCTGCAGTCTCATCACTTCGTATGTACTGAGAGAATCCTCGTTGCTTTTTAAATCTAATTCAGCCACTACTGTATTCGAAATCTGTGATATTCATTTGCTGGCCAAGGACTTTTGACTACTCTCTGATGTCTCCGTTTATGGTAGCATTTTTAGCACTCATTTGTTGTGTCCATGTGCAAAAAGCATCCTCTAAGTCTTCATATTTTGCTGTTTTAAGTCTTTTTACATTTGACCGCAGATCGTAGGTGTTAATCCATTTTTTTGTATTCATCAAAATGTCTCCGATGCAGCGCCTGCTAACAGGCTTTTTCCAAAGTGTGGAAAAATGATTGGGGATATGCAGGGTTCGCAAAGCTGGGCCCAGTTCGAAAAAACCCAGTGGGTTTTTTCAGAATGGGCCCACTTGAAAAAGCCCACTGAAAAACCCATAATGTGGGTTTTTCAATTTTCAGAAATATTTAAAATTTTAAACAACATATACATTTAATGAATTTAAGTCATATCAGTTAATTTTGAAAAAGATTAATATATAAAAGCCATTACATAAACACCCGAAGTAAAATAAAAATGTATTTTAGCACATTGAAATACTTTACTAACAAACATAGAACATAGGCAACATACATACATAGTACATAATTATAGGTAAAGGCACTATCATAAGAATGTCTTTATATAAAAAATTCAAATGAACTATATTCATGAAAATAAAAGATATATATTTTTGCTTTCTTCTATCTTTACAAGAAGTTTTTAATTTGTGAAAATTTTCGATTTCCAGTTTACGACGGATTTCTACTTTTTAAAAAAGGTCCTGAAGACGATGTGATGGTTTTTAGAAAATATCTATCTGTATAATGTGACAAAAATTTTGTGGGTGCTCTATCTCAAGAACTAGTGCACAGAATTTCCCAAAACTTTAGATTCACTTAGACTTTGATGTAAACTGATGGTGATTAGTTTTCGGTGTATATTGCCCATTAGGTGGTGCTGCTATGCTGCATTTAATAAAAATTGAATTGAGTTTGAAAACATCTAGATGCAGGGAAATGGGGTGAACGTTGAAATTCTAACAAAAATTTTTAAAAAGAATGATACACAAAGAAAATACAGGAATTTCTAGATTTTTTTTTGTGGTATATCGAATTGGCACTTTAACGGATGCATTACATTGAAATTCCTATTTGGCAGATTTGTTCATATGCACAACTGACAGTTAAACGGAATTGGCGCTATTTCGAGATGGCACTAATTCGGGGTTTGACTGTAATTAATTAATAATTATATATGTATTAATTACATTTAAATTTTTTTTTAGACAGTTTAGTTTTCATTTTCGGCTGAAACTAAGAAGATTGCCAAAATTCGGTTTTGATCTTAAAAAGTCAAATTAATTCGAGTTAATTTTTTTTTTTTTAATTTATGAATTTTGTATAATATTTTTAGACTGAGAGGTGGCAGCACAGACAATCACCTCATCGAGTTCATGGCTGAAATTCCAGAATTAGTTAATAATTGATTCGCATATTAAAACACAATCGGTCTGCCAAGTCCTATCTTGGTGGAAAACACCTGAAAACTGGATTTTAGCAGTTTACTCGTAGGTTTACCATTGTGTTTTCCTCCACTCAGTCCTCCATCTTTTCATACCTTTTTATGCAGGAAAACACAATGGTAAACCTATGAGTCAACCTCTCAAATGCGGCTTTCAGGTGTTTTCCACCACGATATGGCTTGGCAGGCTGATTGCATTTTAATATGCAAATCGAATTTTAACTAATTCTGGAATTTCAGCCATGAACTAGATGAGGTGATTGTTTGTGCAGCCACCTCCTGGTCTATTTCTTTTCCCTTTTTTCCCCCTGGAATACTTTGTATCTCAAACCATAGATATTGATATAGGTTGAAACCCCAAGTTATTGATACCAAACCAGAAACTGACACTAACGTGAAAAACTAACTCAAAGAAGCATTTTATTTTTAAATTCTGCAAAGTAATGTCCTTTAAGGCTGTCCTCTATTCCAAAGGGGTAACTTTATGACATAAGTTTTAATTTATTTTTGTTCGGAAATGCATGAAACGAGCGGCTGTTGTTCAGAAACTATGTAATCAAGCTGTTTTTTCAGTTTATTTGCAAATGCAATATATCCTTCAGAAAAAAGTGTCAAAGTGAGCGCTTTGAACCGAATTTCCGTGCAAAAGAAGAATAACCTGTCCAGGAAGGACGTAAAACATCTTTGTCACATGATCAAAGTCTCTTATAACATAACTCAATACGTAATTTATAGATCAAAAAATGGAAAACAGTTCGATTTCAAATCGCTTCTATAGTCAGGCCTTCCAATTTTATATCCTTCCATTAAAAAAGGAATTTGTGTCAAAATGTTTTGTGCTTGTTGAGCAAAGCAGTTGAGAACAGCCTTAACTGTTCTCAACTGAACTGCCTTAACTTAGATGCTTATTTTTATTCTGGAGTCAATGTATTCACCTTTATAGTAGGGCAAGAAGATAGTCAATGAGGATTTATTTTTTAAGAACACAAAAAGTGCCATTTTGACGCAACCATCTTATTTCTAAAATTAAGGTAATTTTTTTATTATCTGTTTGTAATACAGTAGACTCCATCAAATCTACACAGCTTGAGACCAGATATTGTGCAGATGTTAGAATTTTGCAGATTTCTGGTCATTGATTTGTTTACATTTTTAAACAGTAATTTTAATGTAGTAATGCAATCAAAATTAAAATGAATGCTTGCAACATAGTAAAATATTAAAATAATTAAATAATTAAAGTAATAAACTAAAATGATAAAAAGTAAGATATTTTTAAAAGTGATTAAATTATTAAAAGTAAAGATCAAGTAAATAATAATGTATAATTAAATATGCATGATAAAGATGAGATACATTTTCCTTGAATTATTCAATGAAACTTTCCTCATAAAGGTATCCTATTAATTTACATAAAAATCATAAAGGAAGAAAGTTTTATTTCAGGTTTAGCCAATCTTAATTACCAGAAAAAGCTCATACTCAAGCAGTTCCATCGCCATCCATTACGGTGTTTGGCCGCTTAGCTGTTGCCACCTCAGAAAACTCTTTTTAAGCTGATTTACATAATGGAAAATAAACTGATATGGAAATAAATTATTGTAAAAAAGATTAGCAGTAAATTTAAAAATCTGCGAACTCAAAAAATCTTCACTGCTACAAATTCTATAAAATTTTATATCATATAGGTAAATTGCGTTAAGATCTTCATCTGTGCTTCAGGGTGCAGGAATTGTGACAACCAGGAACAAGGATCTCGTCATCGATAAAGACTTGGTCAGTAGACAGAAAAGAAACTTGAAAAGAAGATACAGGAAGAGGAATATCTTGGAGGATTAAAAATTACAACCATATTTTTTTATGGTAGAAATAATAACACGATCTTCATAGAAAAAAGGGAACAAGCGGCACCGTCGACAGAAATACGAAGGAGAATGGCGAGCGAATCTAATCTGCCATCATTAATGGCATGCAAAAATATACGTGTCCATTTCTACAAGCCTATTCCTGTTTCATGCACATCAGAAATTAAAATGGCTGAAGATTTGAGTACTCTATTAATTTAGCCCCGTTTCAGTTAATAAAGACCTTATGTCAAGTGGTTCTACCATCTAGTTTAGACAGTTGATGTCACTGTCAGAGTGGAAGCTTGTTTGTATGAAGAATACATATCAAATGTTGCAGTTCTCTTTCTGATTTTTTCCAAAACAGATTTTATTCTGCCTTAGAAAATTATATAATGATTTTGCTATTTCTCTGCAGTGACCGGAAGGTGGTGTCAAGTGGTCCAAATATTCTGAACCACATTCACACAACATGGTGACATATGTTTCGTCTTTCTCTCGACGGTGCTGCTAGTCCCCCCTTTTTTTTTTATGAAGATTGTTTTATTTTTTCTACTATCAAAAAAGATGCTTGTAATTTTTCTTCCTCCAAGATCTTCCTCCTCTTGTATCTTCTTTCCAAGTTTATTTTTCTGCCTCCTGACTAAGTCTTTGTCGATGACAAGATCCTTATTCCAATATCCTGTTGTCACAATTCCTGCAATCTTTGCTCACTTACTTATATGCGAAAAAGCTATAAAAGTCACCTAATTCAAAATGCACATAACTATTAAATGATACATAATCAGAGCTTATTTAAACATTTCGTACACTAAACATGACATTTCAAGAAAATTCAGCTAAAATAACTTAAATTTGACATTTTTAAAATTTTTGGTAAAAAAGTTAAAAAATCAGCATTTGAGCAAAACTTCAAGCCATTTGCGGCAAATGAGGGAATTTCCGAAAAATCTCAAATTTTTTGTGTGAACTTAGTGCCACCATTGGCGACTTTTCTGCACTACCAATCATCGAAAATCAAAAAAAGTTCTTTTCAGCCCACCCTAATATACCATAATTTTACCAAAATATGGTCTACCAGTGGGGAAAAACTGTAACATTATTTTGAATTTATTATATGATACATAATTATATTTTATCAAAACATGATCTACCTTGAAACAAACTGAAAAAAGAATTATAAATATGTAGAAATTATAAAGTTTCATCATATTTATTGACACTATAAGTCATGCAATCCTCCATTCAGAGGACAATAAATAAATATGTATGTAAAAGTTACAAAGAGTTTCATCATATATTTATAGCTGCTATTGTAATGTATGCAATCCCCTGAACTGCAAGGGTTGGGGAAAAACTGTAACATTATTTTGAATTTATTACATGAAATATAATTATATTTTCCAAAATATGGCCTACCTTGGCAAAAAAGACGAAAAAAGAATTAAGTACAGTAAAATGCCTCTAATCTGACACTTTCGAGATTTGAAGCATTCTCAGTTGCGAAATTTTCCGGATTATAGGATAAACTTTGGGAAAAACATGTAGCAGTTAGAATTAAACAAAAAATGAAAGTAAAGCTTGTTTTTTATTCTTTTAACATCTTGAATAGAATTAAAAAAAATACTCAATAGTAAAACAGAACATATGTACATGACTATAAAATGTCATCAATATAAATTTTTATGTACTACTTCGAAAATTCATCTAAAATATTTTGTGTATCTTTCGCAGAAACAGAACAAACATTTGAATCTAATTCTATGATGATCTATATTCAATATTTACTGTTTGATGACTCATATCAATTTCTGTTTCAAGTTGAGCATTCTTTTCTGAAATAGAAAAGTATTTTTCCTTTCAACAGTTTTATTTCAAAAATTATCCACAGAAATGTTTTTTCTTCCACACACACCCCCCCTCCCCTCTCGCCGACAGGATGACTGAGCGATTACACAAGGAATGCTATTCTTTTATTTCCTCGTCACTCTAAGTAAGATTGAGACTACATATTTGCTGGTTGGTACATTTTTCTACAATTAAAAGTAAAAGTGAATGTACAAAACAAAACAAAAGTAAAACTAACTTTAAATAGCATAATTGTATAAAATATACTATTACAATTGTGATTCCATTAAAAAAAAATATTAAAATTTCAAAAAAATATGCGTAACTTAGCTTTTTTCTTTTTGAAGGTAGAGGCATGCTGATTGATTTCGTATTCACTCAGTTTTTACTCCTACTACTATGCCCATTTTCCACAAAAATATAGGAATTCTATTTTTATTCTTATTTATTTAAGATGTCAAATGAACAGATAGTGCCATCTAGTGATAAATAATAAAATTAATTCAGTTTGGTAGATTTTTGTACCAACCGGCATTAATGGGTTAATGATAATTTAAAACATGGAAAAAAGACATGCATCTGTAATATATTATATATAAATAAGGTGTAATTATTATTTTTATAATAAATATTAAAGTATTTTTAACACTATATCTACTATGATTCTGTTCAATTGAAAGGTGTCTTTTGACACCTTTGCGTTTGAATGCAAATAGTTGTCAAAACTGTTGTGATTTCAAATTATCAGTTAAATATAGATAATTTGATGCATATATTCTAGAGGTTATTTAATCAGGTTGTAAATTCTAGCTTAATCAGCAATCTACAAAATATAAATATACATAAATGTAATTAATCATGTTTTACCTCAACAGGAACAATAATTAAAAAATATTATCTTCATTTTTTTAATTTTATTAGAAAGACAATCAAACATTTCTTTACAAACTTTGTCTCATGTACAAAAACGATCTTTGTTACAAAATGAATAAATAAATAAAACAGTAATCATAAAAACAGCATTGTAATAAAATTCTTTCCCTATTCAATACCACAGATTTTACAAATCAATGGTTGCTCTTCTAAGCACTTTCCAATCATATACATTTCACAGTGCATGCAGGTTCCCATTGTTTTGCTACCTGACCAATATTGTATTTGGCACTTTTTTTGTCTACTTGGAAAGGATGTGGTTATAATTGAGACCGATGAATGTTTTACAAATTTTTTATATTCTGCTGCAAGTTTTTCTCCTAGCTGGAAAAAATCTTTATGTGAAATATTTTCCCCTGTCATTTATTTATACATATCACATGCATTTATTCCAGCTAATTCACGGATATTATAAAATACATGCATAGGCCATCTATGGTATTTACATTTCACACTATTTTTTCTTGTGATTTAGCTAGTCGTATCAATGGCAAATTTTGTGCTATTATAAAATTTAAGGTTTCTGGAAGACGTTTGTTTTTTCTCACTGTTACAGATTTATGTCTTGGAACTTAGCAGAAGTAATTTTCTTCTTTGGTTTGCTCTTATAGATTGTTAGAGTACAGTTATTCGATACATAAAACTAAATTGTAAAGTGTTGTATTTTTGCAAATTTTGGCAATTCTCTCTTATTTTGACAAATAGTTCCAACTAAAGAAGTTTTCAAAAGCTTTGTTGACAGGGCAGAACTTATGAAAAAATAGTTAGTGGCAACGGTTCTGCCACTGCCAGTAAATGGTTCAACCAGCTTCAAAACAATACTCACACAATGAAATTGATAAAGGTTTCATTTCATTATTCTTTAAGTACAGAAACCCATTCACAACATATTTACTTTTCACATCAGATGACAACCAGAATTTTATGACATCTATCTGGTTTATTCGGCATCTATTGGGTGAATGCACATCTGACTTTTCTTGGGAAAAGCTGTTCATTCACTGTGATATGAGGGGCTTACAGCCATAGTAGACCAAGTCCATTTTGAAAAAAAAATAGATAGATCAAGCTTTTTAAAAATCAAACAAACTTGCAACCAGAAATTTATTAAATTAATGAAATTAAGTAAATTTCAAACGACTATCTCTTTTAATGCCAGACACTTCTAATTAAACAAATTTTCTGGTTCATAGTATGTTTTCTTAATTTAAAAAAAGCCGGAGGTTGGCAACTGTGTAGTCCATTTAGAAGGTGCATAAAATCTGTTTTATCTACTCCCACAGTGGACCAAGTCTGTTTTTACATCTGTTTGCAGGCTTGTTTAACTTTGGGAGTAGATAAAACAGATTTTATCCACCTTCTAAATGGACTATATAATTTTTTTTTTTTCAAAACGGACTTGGGCTACTACAGTTGTGAGCCCCTCATATTTGCGGCTGGCTTATAACAGTTTTGATTGTTTTCAATGAATGTGTTCCATGTTCCATACTCTTAATACTAAAGAAAATTTATCCTTCCCTCAACGTTGACTTTGCTAGTTTTCATTATCAAAACTTGAAAATTGTAGCATTTCCATGAAGAAATTTCGGCTTATGACATTCGAAAAAAATGAAAGACCCCATTTTTTTTCCCCCACAAAAATGACGTGTTATCGTTTTTTTGTTCATATGCACTGCATATATATATAAAATACCTATAAATACCTCTAATTTATTTCGAGGTAAACTCTCTCCATTTCCGCACATTTTATAATGTATTCCATAATATTATTATCAAAGTAAATAAAACTCGGTGGTTTCTTTGCCCTCACCATGTTTTGTTTGCCGTATGCAGTTGGAAAAGATATATTTGAAAATAGTATGAAGGGATGATCCACCAGATGAGGAACTTGTTTCGATCTTTTTTCAAACTGTTCCTTCAATAACAATTTCAGTATTTTGCCATTCATTGCTTTCTTCTCTATCGTCTTCAGAATTCATCAACAATCGCATTCTCTTTTGCCTGCTGCTTGTATTCAAATTATCTTCCTCATCATTAGTTCTTGACGAGTAATTTTCATAATTGCTATCGAATTTGTGGCTACTTTTAAAAGGATCATTTGACTCATCTTCATTTTTAGATTATGAGCTTTCATCAATTTCAGAGGATTCTTCACTTATTTATTTTTTGCAATAACTCCTTCTTTCTTGAAATTTGAGAAATCCTTAGAATTAGAAAGAAAAAGATAAATGAGGTCGGGTTATTTACATTTTTTCGTTACAAAAAAGCAATAATTACCAGTATTACAAACGATTTTACTACTTACCTACCTGTAATGCTTATTTCAGTAATGTGTTTTTCAAAATTTTAAGACCTGAATAAACCCTGTTTTCCATGCCATCTCGTAAGATACGAATGCAGATCTTGTCCCTGAATCAGGCGTTTTGGCGATGTGCAGAAAAAAAAAGATCTGAGACTATTTTTAGTGGTAACCATGTTTTATAATTAGACACTATTATGAAATCCTTAAGGTGTCAAAAGACACCTCATGGTAGAAATAGGTATACTATATGCACATTTTTAGACCCAGGATGATCTGGGTGAATTAATTTAACAACTATTATATGAGGGGCTCACAACCATGGTACACAAAGTCCATATTGAAACAAGTGGGTAAATGTGATCACAGATCGCACAGAGGGTTTAGTTTAATATTCCTTTCAAAACACTTTATCCTTTTGCAAAATCTGTTAGTTCCACATTTTGCAACCAGGGGGCACTCTATTCTACACAAACCTCTATCCAAACAAAACTCCATTTTACAACTTATCCATAGATATATTAGTTGAGGGAATTGGGCCCATAGCACCCGAGATAGGTAGGTGCCCCTTGGCAATAAAAAGTGGAACTGAAAGATGTAAGGCTATGTGCATAATATGAAAGAGTGGTCAAAGGGGTGTCGGCAAAAGTTAGAAAGTACCCACCGGGTGCAATGGGGGGAGGTTACACAAATTGCTTAACCCCCTCACTGACAAGCCCGTGTTAATATGTTCACTAAGCTCCAGGTTTCACTGCAATACAAGCAATATTTAAAGTAATATAATTCTATAGATTTAATTTATTTTTAATACATTGAACAATGATTAATACTTCCAAGGATTGCATTCGTATTCGTTATTAAGTTTTTTTATAAAATGTTCAAAGAATCATTTTTTTAAGCATTTAAAACTAAATGCAAAAAAAACATTACAATTTTGCCCTTTCCAAGACAGTCGGAGGGTTAAAATACACAAGTTAGAAAACGGAGGGGTAAATATAAGACTTTTTGAAATTTTTATGATTTGCCGTGTTCAACTATAATTATGCAAAATTTCAAATCTTCAAATTAATTAGGAGCTCAGTTAGAAAAAAAAAGCTTAAAATACACAAGCTAGAGCCCAGAGGGTTAAATATGAGACATGTTCAGCTATAAGTATGCAAATTTTCAAATCTTCAATTTAATTAGGGGCTCAGTGGGAAAAAAACAGCTTAAAATACGCAAGTTAGAGCCCAGAGGGTTAAATATAAGACTTTTTCAAAATTTTAAGATTTGTTATTTGATGTGAGGTGTGCAAAATTTCAAATAATATTAGGTTGAGCCAAAAGTGCTGGGAAATTTTTAATCTAATAGTTACCAGAAATTTTATCGTATATGATGGTTGTGCCATCAATGCCGAGCTCTAATGGCAGCAGATGGATCGCATGTACGACAAATGGGTGCAGATGTATACAAGATTGGTCCACCGAAAGCGCGTTTTGTTTCAGCAGGACAATGCCAAATGGCATGTGGCTCTGACGACCTAGGACAAGTTTGCACTGTTGGACAGCATCGAAATTCTCCCATACCCGCCTATATTCCAGACGTGGTTCCATCCGATTATGGCCTCTTTCGATCAATGTAACACTTTTTCAAGAACATTAATTTGTATCTTTTAATGAAGTTGAAGAAGCATGTCAAGATTTTTTGGATTCCAAGAAGCCACCATGGTACTTCCTGCAAACCAGAATCTGGCAGAATGATGGCAGTAAGTTATGGACTATGATGGTCTCTACTTTGAAGAATAGTCCTTGTTGCTTTTGTTGTTAATTTGCACATAACAACGCAAATTTCACAAATTTCCCAGAACTTTTTGCTCAACCTAGTAATTGAAACTTTGAAGTATTTTAAAAGTACACTGATTTTAAAATTTTTGATTTCTTACAGGTACATTGGTTCCTAAAAGAAAATTTTCAAGAACAATGTCTTATAGTTGTAAAATATGTAACAAAGGTTTCAGTGAAAAAAAAAGTTTAGACTATCACGTTATCTCCCATACAAATGAAAAACATTTAGCTTGCGTGATGTGCAATAAGAGATTTTCTACAAAGTTCAGTTTAAAAGTACACTATCGTACACACACAAAAGAAAAACCTTATCAATGTGAAAAGTGCCTCAAACGATTTTCGGCAAAAAACTCTTTAAAAAATCATCAATTTAATCATCACCAATTTACTCACACCAAAGAAAAACATTTTGCATGTTTGATGTGCAACAAGAAATTTTCTAGTAAAGGCAATTTAAACCAACACTACAGAACACACACAAAAGAAAAACCTTATCAATGCGAAACATGCCTCAGACGATTTTCAGCTAAAAAAGCTTTAAAAAATCACCAACTTACTCATACAAAAGAAAACTCTTTTGTTTGTGAGATATGTAACAAAAGATTTTGTATTTTGAGTAGCTTAAAAGAACATTTGCGTACACATACGAAAGAAAAGCCATATAGTTGCGATATATGCAGTGGAGCATTTTCTCTAAAATCTACCTTGAATGAACATGTTCTGACTCATACAAAAGAAAAGTCTTTAATTTGTGAGATATGTAGTAAAGCGTTTTCTAGAAAACACCTATTACAATGTCATCTTTTAACACACAAAGAAAAACGTTTCATATGTGAAACGTGCAATAGAGGATTTCCTCTAAAATGTAAATTAAAACAACATATTCTTACACATTCAAAAGAAAAGCCCTTTGTTTGTGAGGTGTGCAAAAAAAATTTTGCTACAAAGCAAAAATTAGATATACACCAACAAACACATATGGAAACAAAACAATTTGTCTGTGATATTTGTACAAAAGGATACTCACAGAAAGTTAATTTAAATTATCATATAAAAACAGCTCACGAAAATGACAATCCTTTTGTTTGTGAGACATGCAACAGAACATTTATTTCTAAGTATAATTTCAATACACATCTAAAGGTACATTTAAAAGAAAAACCATTTGTTTGCAACATTTGTAATAAAGGTTTTACTCTGAATTGTACTTTAAAGAATCACATTCTTATTCATAAAACTGAGAAGCCTTTTGTTTGTGAAGTGTGCAGCAAAGGATTTATTTACAAGTATAGTTTAGATTCACACATGTATACCCACAAAACAGAAAAACCTTTTGTTTGTGAAAAATGTAATAGAGGGTTCACCTCTAAAAGCATTCTAAAAAAACATAAATGTAAGGTTACAACAAAAGACGAGTAGCAACCCTGTTTATAGATCTCACATATATATTTCACTTTGATTCCAACAGACCTGCCAACTGCTACAAAAAAATCGTAGTTGCTACGATTTGGACCTATAAACTGCGATGCTATGAAAATCGGTCTTAAACTAAGATTTTTTTACAAAAAACACAGACGCATTTTTTGTTTCTAGTTGTGATTTTTATCCCGTGCAGCATATTTTCATGAGTGATTCTGTTCCAAAATTTTGAAGTATTCATTTCCGAAAGTTTTAAAAAATTGGTCCGAAAATTCGGACATTAAAAAATGCTCATGGGGAAAAAAATCTGAGCTACAAAACATTCTTCTTAATATAAAACCCTCTTTATGTAGATTGAGTCATTGACCACGAGTGAATAGTGTTTCTGTAAATATTTAAACAGGAATTCCCTCCCTTAGCCACAGGGGTGCCATTTTAAGAATTTCTGGAGGAAGGGAGGTGGTTCTTTCAGAGGCAAGGTTTGAAATAGTGTGCAAAATCGCACGATTTGCACACGGAAAAGTCCTGCATAATGAAAAATGCTGTGCAGTATTTCCCCCTGCAAATTCTTCCACAGACCTATGATTCTTTTGCAAGTATATTTTGAAATTTCTTGATAGTCCGCGATTTTTTTTCTTTTACGGAATTTACCGAAATTAATTCGTGAATCGATCATGAAAAACAAGAGAATTTCTTCAAATGATCGTGTAAAAATATCTGGTATTTCGTCGAAGATCTCAGAAACAAATGGTGATTATCTTCAATTGGTCGCTGAATAAAATCATTAATTTCATTAAGAGTTCAGAAAGAAATTACGAATTTCGTCAAAAGATTGCACAAAAAATTATGAATTTCAATAAACTATCGAGAGAAATATATTGCAAATTTCATCAAAAGGTCGCGGAAACGAGTAGTGAATTCTGTTAATTGGTCGCGAAAAGATATCGAAAATTTTGCTAAGCGGTTGCGATGAACTATCCCGAATTTCGACAAATGACCATGTAAAAAAATCAATTTCCTAAATTGGTCATAGAAGAAAATAAATTTCGTCAAAGGATCGTGGTAAAAACGTGAAATTTGTCAAAATATCGCAGAAAGAAAAGCGAATTTCGTGAAAAGATCAGTAAGAAAATGCAAATTTCATCAAAAGATCAGTAAAAAAAAACTCATGTCATCGAAAGATCGCGGAAAAGAAATATTAATTTTGCCAAAGGATCATGGTAAAAAACGCAAAAATCATCAAAGGATCGCGGTAAAAAATGCGAATTTTGTCAAAAGTTCATGGTAAAAAGTGCAGATTTCAACAAGAAACGTGATAGAAAAATGTGAATTACTATTGTGGGAAAAAAAAATTGTGAATATCCTGAAATAATCGGGAAAAAATTTGCGAATTTCGTCAAAAGTTACTGCACTGGGCTAAAAAACTGGAACCAGGCTTCTTTTACAAATGTAAAAAAAAAAAAAAAAAGCTTCGAAACTCTAAAAATCGTATAAAAATTTTGAGAGGAAAAAATTTGCTGTATTGAGTTCCAAGACTGAAACCTTATTCCTTTTACGAATGTTAAAAGATGGCTGCAAATTACAAAAAACCAACCAACCTCCAGATTAATTTTAATTTTGCGTGCTATGATTTCTCATTTTCAAAAGTTGGCAGGTCTGTTCCAAACTGTATTATTTTTGAAAAAAATTATATACCTTACAAAAATGTTAACATTTTTATCATTGAGAGATTAATTTTCTTTTTCAGCATTGATATAGCTGAAAGTAAAAATTTAAGATGTTTAAGTTGATAGTTCAGGTAATTGTTCCAAGTTTCATACAAATGTTCTTGTAACTTTAAAAATATTGTGACAGTGACAAAAATAAATAAATAAATACATAAAAATAAATGCTGATTTATAATCAAATGCAAAAATTTTTTTTTTTTTTGTATTAACATTAAAAGCAGGTTTGCTGTTGATAAGGTTTTTCTAATAAACTAATTGATGTTTCTTTAGGGTAAACTATATAGTGCAATTGTATTGTTTTGTTGATACGATTAAAATAAATTTAACAAGTAGACCCATATGGAGCTTTTGCACTGCAAACTTTGAAATCTTTTATTGACATATTTTTCATTCATTTTAAATTAATTTCATTTTTTCTTTAAACCAAACGACATGTTTTAATGGAATGTGGTTGTGAAAAAAATCGATGCACTATTATTTCTTTAATAGCGTACAACAGTGAAGAAAAAACACTTGCATGCTAATGTTAAACCTAAATAAATAAATACATAAAAATAAATGCTGATTTATAATCAAATGCAAAAATTTATTTTAATGATTTTTTTTTTTTTGTATTAACATTAAAAGCAGGTTTCCTGTTGATAAGGTTTTTCTAATAAACTAATTGATGTTTCTTTAGGGTAAACTATATAGTGCATGTAATATGTTTTCTTGATTACAATTAAAATAAATTTAACAAGTAGACCCATATGGAGCTTTTGCACTGAAACCTTTGAAATATTTTGTGATATTTTGTGGTTATTTTTTAATTCATTTTAAATTAATTACATTTTTTCTTTTTACCAAACGACATGTTTTAATAGAATGTGATTGTATTATGTGAAAAGCCTATTCAAATGCTACCTCATTCATTGTTGTGCATTTTATGTATTATATATTGTATATGTAGTATATATGTGTGTATTGCATAAATAATAAAAGTCACGGATGGAAAACACTTTGTTTTTTTCCTTGTTTTTAATAATGGATGCACTATTATTTGTTTAATAGTGAAGAAAAAACACTTGCATGCTAATGTTAAACTTACATGAATGTTCATTATAAATTTCTCGCTTGCACTTTAATGTTTTTAAATGATTTTTTTTTTATGCTTAGGATACCTCAGGTCTAAGTTTAACATTGTACGTTCGGTAACTTTTTCTTTAGTGTAGACACTTTCATTTTTGCAACCGGTTCCAAAAGTGAAAATATCCATTAAAAGAGGAATGCAACAACCGAAAAAAAATATGTAAAAAAAGGTGCCCCTTTAGAGGTAATCCTATGCCTCCTCCCTCCCCCCCCCCCCCCAAAAAAAAAACACCTTAAATGCAAAGGAGAAATTTGACAAGAATGCTCCAAAAGGTTTAACATTAGTTTATGAATGTCTTTGTATGATTAGTGTAATCTGTTAGCCAGTGAACTCCATACTAGTGGAAATGCTCTCTGACGAAAATCCAAATTGTCAGCATTTCTTGAAACATGCTTGCATTGATTTACATTTCTCACTAAAAAATGAAATTAACAAAATATATATATCACAGTTCGATTGCTCATTAAATTTCATATAGGGATCATGTTATATTCCATAATACCAACAAAGTTATATGCAGTTGAAGTTGAGAAATCCTAAATCATACTAGTGTTAGCTGTGCAGACCTGATCCAAAGTGTTGATGGGTCCATGGGTTAAGAATGATTATTTAATTACTAAGAGGGGAAGTCAATAAGTAGGTCACAAAAGACAATAAAAAAATGAGGAAACCAAGATACATACAAAGCATTTTTATTTCTGTATATAATCATCACGTCCCATCTCTTTATGAGTTTTCTAATACCTGATGCATAAAAGTCTGTGGACTTGTCTCAGCCACCTATGTACCTCACTTTCAATGCCTGCATCAGTCAGCTGTAGGCTAAACCATGTGAACAACCAGTTGCTATGCTGTCTCCTGTTTTGTGCCTATCAACTCTAACCATTTCCTCAACCTTCCGTACTGTGTCTTCTGTTGCAATCTCAACAGGACGACCACTTCGTTCTTCGCCAACAACTTTTGAATGCCCTGCTCAACTTCTACAACTGTTGTCTTATAAATTTGAAATTGACATCTTACAGTTGGACAGTGCTGCCACCTATTGGCATATTTGAAAACAATTTACTACTAATTTACGACCTCTCATATCGGTTTGTGATCTACTTACTGACTTTCCCTCGTACTTTTTGATTATTGTAAAAGGCTAAATATTTCAAACTTTCTGTGCAATGAACATTAATCACTATTAATAAAATTTTACTTCTTAAATAATAATTTTTGGGGATTATGGATTCTAAAACAATGAAAAATAATTGTTGCATACCAGCAATAATTTTGCTTGTTTAATAATACATGCGCATATGAAGAAATTTCCTCATAGTTAGGTATGTTTGTATGTGAGTAACTAATCAATACATATACAGTGGACTCTCTTAAATCCGCATATTTTTTCAGATGTAAACAGAGAAACTTAGTTAAATTGTAGGAACAAAATTCAAGATGGTGCTGAAATCCACAGCGGTGATAGTAATTCTCCCATACCCATCATTTATTGGAGTTCCATTATCTGTGGTTTATTCTGTTGAGCTGTCTACATGGCAAACCAGATGCTATTACCAATAAACTTATCTGAGTGAAATACGCCTACTGGTTGTCAGCCCATGTAGCTCAATAGGAAGTAGCATTGGTAATTTAAGTCAAGGTTCTGTGTTCGAATCCCAGCTTGGGCATTTTCTCACTCGAATGGAAAATTCAATTTGTATGAAAACAAGATCCTGTTGTATAAAATATTTATCATTTAATGTAAAATGATAACTAAAAGAGAAAGTGCTGTGAAAATTTTTAATTTATCTATTTTATTGCTCTGGTTTTTGTTGACCTGCCACATCCCTGGAGGGAAATTTATGTTTCAGGCTGTTATCAAAAGAACAGTTTTCTCCCCTTAACATGATAAAACTTTCTGACACATTCAGTCTATGAAATGATTTGGAATTGGATAAAGTTTAGAATTTTTGGTACTTTTCAGTTAGCTGGATGCCAGTGTTATATATACATATTTATATACATATGTTGTATATATGCACACATATATATATACAGGATGATTCTAAATTGTTTATACAAAATAACAGGGGTGATGGTACCCATACAGATGAGTAATAATGACCATAAATCATGGGGTTTTAAACCATTTATTGAGTCACCAATACACAGTGTTTCACCCTAACTGAAGTTGACTTGTCGGTCATAATTTTGCGAAAAATAAAAATATTGCAATAAAAATAACGATGTGTACATTATTTTGTATGAAATGGGATAACATCACAAAAAGTTCTGGAGAAACAGGGTGCTCACACAATCGATGAAACCGTATGAACGGATCATCACTGTCCAAAATGCAGAGCGTCCAATGCATACTGCTGGCGCGTATAATGGAAACTTCTACGACTTTTTTGTGATTTTATAACATTTCATACAAAATAAGATACATATCGTTAAATTTTTATTGCAATATTTTTATTTTTTGCAAAATGATGACCAACTTCAGTTAGGGTGAAACACCCTGTATTGGTGACTCAATAAGTGGTTTGTGACCCCATGTTCTATTGTCATTATTAGTCATCCAGATGGTTACTATCACCTCTTATTTTGTAAAAACAATTTAGAATCGCCCTGTATTACATATGTATGTGTATATAACATTGGCGCCCAGCTAACCGAAAAGTACCGAATTTTTTTTATAAATGTATTATCCTTTGAGTTATAATCTATTAGAAACTTATAGCATCCTATCCCTGACTGTTGTCTGGAGATTTTTTTCAAATCTGAGTTTGATACATTTCTTTGAAAGGTACTGTGCCGTTATAAGAAAATAGCATAGACTGTCCCGTTTCTTGGTTACTAAATACTAAATAGTAATTCCTGCAAATGCTGTGCATTTAAAAATAAAAATGAATTTTTAAATGTATTCGAAAATATCAGTTTGGCATAGAAACAGCTTTAATCCTGGAATGCTACATTTAATTTTAATAATAGTCTTCAACACTTGGGGAAATGTGACAAAAAAAAGTTTTTTTTACTAAGTTTCAAAAAATTTTATTAAAAAAGAATAAAAAAACTTGCATTATAATATAATAATAAAAACTTACTTTGTCTATACATAAAAATGTATGTATCCAAAGATAAGTGGTGGTGTACAGGTGTATCCGATGTAGTATTCCAGCATTAAAGTAAGGCCCTGTCACTGTTTTTCTCTCTCTTTTTGATCTATAAGTTTGCATTTGTTTTAAAAATTTCAATTTCTTTTGTTTGTTGAAACTTTTGTAACTGTCCATGAAAAATTAGATTTTCATCCGTTTGCATTTTTTTTATTTCAGTTTCAGAAACTACTTTTAAGACTGATCTTAAAAAATTACTTTTTCCCACTCAACCACACACTGAACTTCTGGCGCATTCACAGAATCATCTTTACATATGAAAGCATGACATTTGCCAATATAACTATTGAAGTGAATTGGAATGGAATAGTATTTTTCATTTTTTGATAAATGTTTGTTTTGAGTTATGATTTGTTGCTTCCTGTCCTGATGCTGACCTTACCTGGATGCTCATGTTTCTAAAATTGGGTTTACCTTTTATATCCTGAATTTTGAATGAAATAATTGCTTCACCTGAATAATTATTTACATTAATGTTTAAGATATCCAGAACAACATGTTAGGCTACACAAATTATATTTTGTCGTACACTTTACAAAAAAACTATTCAGTTTTTTGACTTGAAATTAAACATAAAAATAAATTATGATCTGTAGATTTGCACAATATTTTTTTTACAGAATAACCTTAAAAAATTTATTAATTTATTTTACACGTTTTTTTTATTATGGGCGCATTTTTGCAAATAAAAAATGAAACACATCTATTTCCAGAAGAAAAAAGTAAATCTTGGAGTTAGTCATTGTAGATAGAATCATGATTAATTAAATAGTTACACTGTTTTTTTATGAAATTTTTAAAATATATTTTTTTATGAAAATTATAGCATATTTTTAATGAATTAAAATTTGTAAAAAATTCTATTATTTACATTCAATTAAAGTATTTTTCAGTGTTAAGAATTCCAATACACAATTTATTCTTATGTGAAATCATTTATGCAGACAATACTTATGCATTTTAAAAGAATTACATTATGATTTTTTTTTTTTTTTTTTTTTTTTTGTAAAGTGGCAGCAAAAGAATTGTAAACAAATGAAATTGTTAAATTCATTATATCATAAATAAAATATTCCGAGGAAATTCTTAGTTATTGGCTGAATTTACATTTCTAAAATTAAAATGTGCCAAAACATAAAATAACGCTATTGCTTAAGAAAGATGCAAAAATAATATGAAAAATATTGCTACTTTCAAATATTTATCTTATTAAATAAAGCTTCGCGAATCCAAACAAAGCATGGCATTTGCTAGTAATAATTTGATTTTTACATAATTTGTTTAATTAAAATTTATTTAATAAATCAGTAGTGAGAGTTATTTTTGCAAAATATTTACAAGAATAATTAGAGTAATGGACAAAAAATACAGTTATGGAAATTTCACAACTCTTGTAAGAACAGTGTCAATAAATGTATTTTGATCCTATCTGTTTTGTAGTTGCCAATTTTCCATATAAAATTTTTTAATTAGGATAAAATCTACACCTAGGTAAATGGTTGAGAAAATAACCACATAAAAAAACATTTAGGTTCGACCGTTTCATTGTGCTTACTAAACAGGATTGAGCAAATTATCTTGTGTGAAAAGTGCAATCTACTTTTATTACTAGACGCATTAAATAAATTTTTCATTGAATTTTCTTTAATGGTACTTAAAAGTACCGACAGGATATAAAGGGTTAAAATCTCCCAACATTGACACGATCATGGTGACTATCATTCAAGGTGAATCTTGATAATTTTTCAAGAGGAAATTTAAATCAAGCACTGATGTGTCTTATGTTTTTTATTTTACCATTTTCAAAATCTACCACCCACTTAAGAGCCCACTTCAGTCACGGGAAGAAAGGAAAATGCTGATGCTAACTCTTTGGGAGCATTATTTTAAAATATCTTGCTCAAATGTTAATATTTTTGAATGATTTTTTTTGCATAGGATAGCTGAGGACGATCTACAACCGGGCTAGTTTTTAATTTTTCGATTTCAGCTTCAGATTCTTTAAAAAAAAATTACTATTACTTTCGGAACCGGTTCCCAAATTGAAACTATCCTATTATTTAAAAAAAAAAAAAAAAAAATCTATAACCAAAATCGAAAAAGTAAAAACTAGCCCAGTTGTATATCTTCCTCAGCTATCCTATGAAAAAAAAATCATTCAAAAATATTAAAATTTGAGCGAGAAATTTGAAAATAACGCTCCCATAGACTTACCATTAGTGTTAGACTTTTTCCGAGTGACTAGTGTGGGCTCTTAAGGTTGCTAGTCACTCAGCATCTGAATTCCCCTCACTAATATTAAGTCTATGGGCGTTTGATGCATTCGTATATTTAAAATATCTCCCCTGGAAATTAATATTTTTAATTCTTTTTTTTCATGTGTACTCTCCTTAAAGCATGTCTCTTTTTTTCTTAGTTCTCAAAATATTTCTAAAATATGTACTTAACTTTATATGAAGTATTAAAATCTTACTCACAGTTCGCCAGCTTTTAATACATAAAATATTAAATTAAGTATAAATTTTAGAAATCTTTGAGAACTAAGAGAACAAGTTGGAAATTTCACGTCAAACGTGGCAAATGAGGTGTGTTCGTACTATAACTAGTTTTATAAATGTTTTTTGCACCGCATATTGTACTGAATGTATATTTTAGTGCACTTCATAAGTGCATATCCATTGCATTCTGTTCGAAAGGCTGTAACGTCATTAAAATGCACTTAAAATATTTTTTTTCCCATGGGCTGTCATGTAACGGAAAACTTTTGACTGCCCCTGTCATTAAACTATACATCCGATTTTCCTAAAATTTGAAATGACTCTACAAAATTTTGCAACAATTATATATTTAAATTTTCAGACCATTCGGTTGGGTTGTTTTTGCTCTTTTATATGTGCACGGACAGACAGACGGACCGAACGGCGACTCTAGGTGCTACGTATTTATATAATTACGAAAGCACCTAAAAAGAGACTCCTTTAAGAAAAGTACATAGAAAAAAAAGTTTAAAATATTAATTTCCCAAGGAGATATTTTAAATTTACGAATGCATGAAATGCCAATAGGCTTAGCATTTGCGAGGGGAATTCGGAAGCTGAGTGACTAGCAGCCTTAAGCTGCTATCAGATTCACCAACTTTTCGAGCAACCTACTTTTCAGCTGATTATAACCCCAACTTTTTCCCGTTCAAAGGGAGAAAAAGGTTACAATTGTCCTTGCTAAAGTTGAAGGAAAACCAGTACATACCAGCTGTTAATATTTATCGCCTATTCGTATCAATCGCTTCTCTGATTTGCTGAAATGTTGAAAGTTGGATGGAAAAGTCACGGCTAGCGCAGACTTTTTTAGAGCTATGAATAAAAAGTTGGGGATATTGTTGTTTGCTATCACACTAGGTGTTGAGACAATATTTCGTGAAAAGTTTGAGGAAATCAAGAGTTGGCTCAAAAATTGCTCGAAAAGTTGGGGAATTTGATACCAGCTTAAAGGTGGCTAGTCTCTCAATCTCTGAATTTCTTTCGCTAATGCTAAGTATATGGGCATGTAATGCAATCGTATATTTAAAATATCTACAGGAAATCAATACTTTTAACTTATTTTTTCTGTGTTCTTCTTGAAGGATGTCTCTTTTTTTCCTTAGTTGTCAAAATATTTCTAAAATCTAAACTTGATTTTATGTGAGGTAATAAATTCGAGGTAATAAATTCTTTTTATAGTTTGTCAGCTATACACATAAAATATTAAATTAAACCTATATTTTGGAAATATTTTGAGAACTAAGAAAAAAAATAAACATTTTAAAAAGAGTACAAAGATAAAAGGAGTGAAAAATATTAATTTCCCTAGGAGTTATTTTAAATATACGAATGCATTTTACGTTCATAAACTTAACATTAGGATGGGGAATTTGGAAACTGATTGAATAGCAGCCTTGAGGCTCCTGTCCCTGCTGGCAAAGACAACGAGCTAATGCTAATCTTATAGGGAGGGATTTATCTAATATCTCATTTGCATTTTTAATTTTTTTTTTTTTTTTTTTTTTTTTTTTTTTTGCATTGGATAGCAGAGATCCATCTCTAGATCGCACCTTTTTTAGATTTTGGTCGCAGATATTTTTTATAAAGTTACTTTCACTTTCAAAACTGGTTCTGAAAATGAAAGTGCCATTCTAAAAAATTTCTGCAACCGAAATCGAAAAAGTAAAAAAGGTGCGACGTAGAAACGGATCTGAGCTATCCAATGCAAAAAAAATTATTTAAAAATGTCGAAATGCAAACGAGATATTAGAAAAATCCCTCCCCATAGGATTAGCATTAGCTCGTGAGTGCCTTCGCCGGCAGGGACAGGAGCCTTAACTCGTTAAACCCCTTTGAGGTTCGGTGGGATATATTACATCCCACCTACACTCATGTCCAAAATTAAGGTCACAAACATAAAATCTGTGAAAATTGATGGACTATTCACTGTGTTGCCACGAAATTTGGCACAGAGGCATGTTACAATAGGAGAAATAATATAGCAACATAACAATATGGAAAAGATTTTAATTGTGAATTAAGATACAGGGTATATGAAAAAGTGTTAAACCATGAATCAGAGATAAAGCCTTTATCTCGGTAAAAGTCTGTCTAATATGGAGTGTGACCACCGTGCACTGCTAACAAGCCTCACAACGAGTTCTCATACTGTTTATGAGGATGTTAATAAGTATTTGTGCCAACAAAGCACATTCTTTCAAAAGCGCGGCTTTTAACTCCTGACGGGTCCTGGTAGGGTTGTTACGCTGTGCAATGGCTCTTCCTAGACCATCTCAAACATGTTCAATAGGATTGAGCTCCGGAGACCTCGAGGGCCAATTCATACGGCGAATATCCTTTTCGTCAAGAAAATCCTCAACAATGTGAGCTCTGTGTGGCTTCGCATTATCGTCCATAAACAAGGCCTACGGCAACCTGAAAAACATCACATAGGCTTCAAGGATCTCATCTCTACAGAGATGTGCGTTGACAGTACCTGCATCGAAGACATGCAGCGGTGTACAACTGCCCAACATTATGCCGCCCCAGACAAGGATTCCTTTGCCTCCAAATCATTCAATTTCTTTTACGTAGGAGGAATGATAGCGAGCTCCATGTTCTCTCCAGATGAAGATTTGGCGAGAATCACTCTGCGTGGTGAATCTCGACTCATCACTGGAAAGAGCATGGACCCCATTCTTTTTATGTCCAAGACTGATGTCTTCGGATCCACAAAACCGGGTTCTTCTGTTGGATGCAGTTTAAGAGATACACACAACTGGACACCGGTCGTTAGGGATGAGGTCCTTGAACTCTCTGTGCAGTTGTTCTGGGTGATATAAGCCCGGACTTCATGTTTATGGATGATAATGCGAAGCCACACAGAGCTCGCATTGTTCATGATTTTCTTGAAGAAGAGGATATTCGCCATATGAATTGGCCCTCGAGGTCTCTGGACCTCAATCCTATTGAACATGTTTGGGATAGTCTAGGAAGAGCCATTTCACAGCGTAACAACCCTCCCAAGACCTGCCAGAAGTTAAAAGCTGCACTTTTGGAAGAATGGGCTTTGTTGCCACAAAAATTTATTGACATTCTCTTAAACAGTATGAGAGCTTGTTTTGAGGCTTGTATAGCAGTGCCCTGTGGTCACACTCCCTATTAGATTTTTCACGAGATAAATGCTTTATCTCTGATTCATGATTTAACACTTTTTCATATACCCTGTATCTTAATTCACAATTAAAATCTTTTCCATGTTGTTATGTTGCTATATTCTTTCTCCCATTGCAATATACCTCTGTGCCAAATTTTGTGGCAAAACAGTGAATAGTTCACTAGTTTTCACAGATTTCATGTTTGTGACCTTAATTTTGGACATGAGTGTAATTATAATCCGAATTTCCTTCAAATATAATCCACCAGAAACTTTTAAGGAAATTTTATTTTTATAACTTTCGTAGAAAGAAGTTGTAAAATTACTTTTTCATATTTTGAAATAATTTTTTTTTTTTGAAAATTCCGGTGTGAATTCAACATTAGAGAAACACAATTACTTGCCCCTGAAAGGGTTAAAACTCAAGCTATTTTTAAAGTTGATATTTTAGAAATATTTTTAAAAGAATATCTTTAGAACGTCAAGGAATAAGAATTTCTGAAATTTTGTCTCGTCATACAAAGGAAAGATATTTCTTAAATACGTCACGAAGAGAAGCTAACGAAAAAAATCTTCATTATGCCCCGTTCAGACCGGATATTTAAGATATCGCAGAAGTACTGAGAGAGTTCCACCAACGCTCTTAGTGAGTTCTAACATTCTATGACTAGATACAGCCACTACCACACACTCTGATTGGCTTTAAAGCTTCCCTTTAACTGATTGGCTGTAGAGGCAGGTTTTAAAATATGCGCGTGCATGCACTTTTCATTTGTTCATATCTCAGACACAGCGACTGTCTTAAATGAATTTTGATGATTGACCGAGTGCTCCAATTCCGGGTCTACCACCTCCAAAATGGCGTTTTAAGAAATCTTAAATATCCAGTCTGAAAGGGGTATTAATCGTACAAGGACGTCTTAAGGGAGGAGAAGAATGTCTTCTTTCTATTCTCATAGTGCATCAATTGTAGCACTTTCTAAAGAGAAGTTACGACAAAAAAAATGATATTTTTCATGCTCTAACAAATTACCAAAAACAAACTAGATTATATCGGTTTCCAGAGGAATGGTGCAAGGAGTCGGTATGCTTGGATACACGAATGTGAGTGTGCAAAAGAAACAATAAGATGCATTAACCGGATCTACAGAGATAGAATGGAGATGTCCTATTACAGGATGCTGCTGGACGTTACAGTGTAATATTTTCTTGATATAGTATGCTTGTTTTGAATTTTAAAAAAATAATACAACATCATATACCTCTTACACTTTTCCTCTTTTATTGAAATAGGAAAATATATACATCATTTTTAAGATCTGGGCATTGGTTTGTTTGTCATAGCCTTTTGAAGTGCATTCCTGACTCTGTCGCGAAGCATATTGAACAGATTTGTAGAAACCCGTACTCTGTATTCATCGGATATGACTTTTGTATAAACCAGGAGAGGTTGTGGGAGACGGTGATAAGTTGGATTTATATTTCCCATCCTGACGACCTCGAAACTTTTCAATTGCCCAACGCCGTATCCCGATATTTTGACTTCAACCAAGGTTTCTCCAATGTGTCCCATGTTCCTAACAACGTAGATGTTACTTCCGTTTCTTACGTAAGCATTATAATTGGTTACAAAAGGGAAAAGGGTCAATGTACAGTTGATGGAAGTTAGTCCTGCAACTGTTCTAGGACCTTGGCAGTCGGACCTTCTTTGGAGACGATTGAATCCAGTTGCATTCCCGTTTCTGAAATGGGCTTCTCCTTGGTTATTGTAAATGTCCCGGTAACCAAATTTAACGACGAAGTCGGGAAGAGGGGCGGGATCTAATCGAAGATTCTTGATTTCTTGGGGATAAGAAGTCTGCAGAATGTTATCTACATACTGGTTGGCCGAATTGGCTGCCAAGCTGACACCTAGAAAAAAGTATTAAATTCCATTTTAAAGCAATGTTTTGCAATTTTTTTTTGTTTCACTTGAATGTACAATTCCACTTACATTATCATGAAGAAAAGAGGAATGTATTAACAATAACAAAATGCAGCCCACGATCAAAAATAAAAGAAAATAAATTGCTATATTTTTAATAAACAAAGCAGCAATTAAAAAAAATTCAGTTTATTAGGATAATACATGATTTTGACATTTTTTATTAACATTTTAAATCTTTGTAAAGTTAAATTTTGGATAAAATCTTCTTGCAGGGATTCTACTTTTATTTGATTTCAAATTCTGATAGATTTATAGATGAAAAGCTTACTTTCATACAAATATGATTTTGTATACCGGAATAAATTAGTTATTTTATATTATTTTTATCTTATGGAAATTTATTCTTCAAAGAAGACCAAAACGTAACAATTTAATTAATGATCGTTAACGTTTTCATGGCATAGTGGTTGAAAACATCTGCTATGAAGTAAAAACACGCCTGTCACTAACGCTGACGTGAAAAATGATTGTAGCCATGACCTGGTCGCTTAGACCATTATACAGTAGTAGACTGAGCATGGGAACATTTTGCTTATATCAGCAGTACTCAAATATCAATCATGTCTCCCAACTGCATATGAGTTTATATAGCCAATGGGTTAGGCTCGATAATTACAATGAAGTTTGACAAGATCCTCTCGATCAATCAAACAGCTTCAATACTATCAGCTGTGGTCATTACTTGACTAACCCTACATGGGACTTTGGGGGCAAAGATCCAGTTTGGGCCCCTATAACCTGTTTTTAGCCACAATTTTGTACTCATTTTATGAAAACAATACATGAATATTGGCACTGATAAGATGTCTTTAGAAATTCCCTAAAATTTAGTTAATTTGTAGTTGTAATTAAAACCGCATTGAAAAATTTAAGTCATGATATACACAACCCCAGCTATTACAATATGCGCTTATTTTTAAAGCCATTTTGAATGATTATTTAAAGATTGGACGCACGATTTTTTGAAATACACACTTTTAAAATCTCGTACAGTAAATACAAACTAAAATGTCGGCCCTTCAGTGGCTATTTTTATTATGTTTACGTTTTAAAAATACCTCCGAATTACCGACTTTTATGAAATATTTATATTTTGTTATTGAAAGAATTTAGTTTTTATTTATTTAGGTACTATTTGTCTAAAAAACAAACAAAAAAAAAACAGCTTATACAGTTAAGATATGCGAGTCCGCAGTTGAAAAAATATTCATCTGCATATGAATTGAAATTAAGATATCTTTATGCCTTCGGAACAGATTTTTTCAATTTTTCAAAATTTTAATTTGAAAATCGCTAATTATTATGAAAAATGTGGCATAAGCATACAAATAAGTAATGTAATTTTTTTTTATTATCATTATTTAAAAAAAGTTTAAAATTAACCGAAAAATTGCTATTTTTTAAAACTATTAAATATAAATACATTTTATGAATTCCATAATAAATATCATAATGTTATACAGGAACTAGAATATTTTCATGAATATTTTAAAATTTGTGGGTATAAAAAGACAAACAACGCTGAAAATTCCCGAAAAAAAATGTATACAATAGAGCGCCAATTATCGGAATTCCAATTATCCGAACAGCCTACTTTTCTCAAAAAAAAATTTTAAACCGGTCTTCCTATTATCCGAACAACCAATTTCTCTCTCTCTCAAAAAAAAAAAAAAAATAATGAATCGAACTTCCAATTATCCGAACAGCCAATTTCTCTCAAAAAATTTTTTAAACCGAATTTCCAATTATCCGAACAGCCAATTTCTCTCCCCCCCCCCCCTTCAGATTTAGCATGCGAAATCCCCGATTAAGGTATTATCCCCGATATACCTTAATCGAATCTTAATCGGCGGAATAATACCTTAATCGGCGAAATCCCCGATTAAGGTACCGTTGGGAGAAGTAAAAACGAAAAAGAAATTAAAGAAAATGAAAACTAATGCTCTGAAAATGACCCAGGTCAGTCACATAAAGTAGCCTTTGAATGTTTGGAAACAGACATGAAATGGTTCGAACGGCAGAAGAATGCAGATCCTATTCAACTAACGTATTCAAAAATAATTCGAGATTTGGCAGCATTGAAAAGAATGTCTTCTTTGAAGCAAGCAACAATTGAAAACTTTTTTGTTTAAATTATAATCTCTGGAGTTCAGAGAAGATGATAAAAAGAGAAAAAGAAAATTTTAAATGATAAAAAAGTAAACAAAAAGACATAAAAATAAAAAAGAATTTTTAAACACGCCAGCAATAACTGGTGCTGCCAGTACTAAGTCTGTGTGGTTAAAAGTGTGAAAGTTAAAGGATAAAGTGGCTGAATGCTGGCTTTAGTGTCGTCAGGGACATCCCTTAACCTCTTCAGACCCGATGGTACACAAATGTGCACCTCTATTTTTTTCCGCATAAAAACTAAACTGTTTGATTTTGTTACATTTTGACTTTACTTTTAAGTAACTGAATGTTTTTGGCTTTGGGAAAAATCGAATTCATGTCAGCATTGATGCTTATTTCCTCATAAAATAAATGTTATTCTTATCTGAGTTTGCAAAATGTCTTCAAGACAGTGTAGCCAATAAAGTAAACAATTTTCACAATTATTTAACTTAAACGCTTTACAGTATATATATATATATATAAAAAAAAATGAGGATTTGCAGATCATTCACTTGCTTAAAGTCCTTAAATTTTTTATTGCATGAATTTAGGTTATTGATCATTAAATTGATATTTTAAGGAGGCTAGTCATTTTAGATTCCTGTTTGTGAACCTAAATGTCCCGTCCCCTAAAGTACCCATTTCAGAAAAAGGGATCCTTCTGTCATCTAGGGTGTCTTTTTTTTTTGTGCAAAAGCAGTGAATGCGTATTTGTAATGTTATTTTACCTTCAGGTCTGAAGAGGTTAAATTGTCTGTCCGGTTATATGAAGTTTTGCTTATCCGAATTAGGTTTGGTCCAGACTTGTTCGGATAATCGGCGCTCTTCTGTAAATTAAAACTGTTTAATTCATAAACTTTTCAATAAATCAGCATACGAATAGTCTACTTCCTTTGAATATATATGAAGACGTGAGTTTCAAAACTCGCTTTATCCAAAATTTAAAAAATCGAGTTTTATCAATCAATCAATCTATTCTGTTGATGAACATTCAGCGGAAAAACACTACAATCTGAAAAAAAAAAAAAAAGTTTTATGGTGTATTTCTGGCATTCAAAAATCTTAGTTGACAACGAAAACCAATGGACGCAGTCAGAGGTTTTTTCACGATTTACCAAAATTTGATTTTCTGGATAAGGCAGGTTTTGAAACTCACGTCCTCATATTTGAAACATAATTTAAATTTGTGGTCACTGAAATATTATTTATTGAGTTATGACAGTTTTTCCAACACAATTTTACAAAAAAAAAATCACTTTTGAGGAAAATCAAAAAACAACTTTCAACTTAGTTTTTTAAAGTTTGTAAGAAATATAGCTGTTTTAAAAGCTCCACATAATTTAAAATTTTTGTAGTCATTGAACTATTATTGATTGAGTTATGACAATTTTTCCAACACAATTTTACAAAAAAAAAAAAAAAAAAAAATCACTTTTGAGAAAAATCAAAGAACACTTCCAACTTAATTTTTTTAAACTTGTAAGAAAATGTTCAAAAAGCACCAGGATCATAAAGTTCACCTTCTTTTTTTCCGCAACAGCAAGTTTTTAATTGAAATTTTGATCGAAATTGATGTTTTAAAAGCATACAGATACCTTAATAAAAATTAAATATAATGTATTTTCTTGAAAAGCAAAATACAAAAGAGAAGGTCGTTTCAAAGCTGCTAACCTTCCTGATTTTTTACTACCACTATTTTCGAATAGTAATCTTTGTTTTGTTGAATCGTTGCATTACATAAAGTGAAATTTTCTATTCGAAAATAGTGGAACTAAAAAAATTGCAGGGTTGGCAACTCTGTTTTTTAAAAAATGCTGTGAACGATTTTCTTACGTGGATGAATTAACTTTTATGATAACAACTTTTAAAATCTTCATAACTTTAACATCTTAAAGGTTTATTCTCCCCTTAAAAACAATGGCATTTTTATATCTATCTTTTATAAGTCTATAAAAGGTTCCAGTTTTTTAAAAAAATAACTAAAGGGGCATTTTTTCCCCCTTAAAGCTTGCAAATGGTGTTAAACTCTCAATGAATTACTATTAACACGGTGACTGACGCTAAAGCGCTGGAAAGTTTACAATGTTTTAAGTAATTTTTAAGAAAGTATAATCCTGTAATAAATAAAAGGTAGGTAAATTTTAAATAAATTTTAAGTAATTACTTAAAACAATATATAATTTTTTAGTTTTATATCATATTTTAGACGTCAGCCATCGGTGAATGACGCGTTTTAAACGGAAAGTTCAGGGTCAGCCACCGGTGGCTGACGTGGCGCTTAACGTGTTAAAGGTGTGTATTCAACCAGAGAACGTCACTATATGGATAACATTTTTCTTTAACCCTTTATCTACTGACGGTACTTATAAGTACCATTAAAATAAATTTTTATAAAATTCATTTAATACATCGATTAGTAGCAATACTGTTTAGAATGAGTTATAGATACATTACTTTATCTTGTTCCAAAAGCATTATTGGTTAAAAAACAAAACAAAAATATTTTTAAAAGGACGATTTTTTTTGCCTTTGCGTCTTTTCAGCTTTCTAGTGCTGAGGGGGAGGGGGACGAATTTTTCAATTCGGAAGTATTTCTATTGTAAGAACATTCTATTTGTACATTTCCTAATTCTACAAAAGACTAAGAAAAATATTTAAAATAAAAGATTTGAGTAGGGTTATAAATATTGCACAAAATCCCTATAAATTAAAATTTAATGAATCCTTCTAAATCCTTCTAAAATTTATTAAATGATTATGTAAATGTTCTAATTTTGTTTAAACAATTCACGAAAAATGCTTTCGAAGATAAAATTTTCATGAATTCATAATTCAGTAGATAAAGGGTTAATATGTAAATACTAAATAATCGGAAAAGAAATCTTGCTTACGGATTATTTTAAAAATTATTCATAGAAAATTAAAATTAAAAAAGAAATATGAGGAAGAATATATAATTTACCAAATAAGGCAAGGACAAGTACTCCTGGAAGCATGTTACTAAGTTACGGCAAACCTGGAAAATAATACAATGACACACAGTTGCGTTTTAATTCTGCACAATCAACTTAAAATATGATAAAGATGATGAATATTTCATACTTTTAAAATTTATCATCAAACAAAGGCAAATAAATTGACATTTAGGATCATAAATACTGATAAATAGGACAGAGTCGCACACACTACACTGTAAAAAAAAAAATCCGACCAATTTTCCTGTAGGAATCGGAAAAATAGTTGCCCGTATCGTACCGGAAAATTTTCCGACCCAGCTCAGAATTAAATCCGTAAAAAAAGGAAATAGTCAATAAAACGGTATTTTACGGATTTTATTCCGATTTTACGGAGTTTATTCCGTGCTGGATCGGAAGTTTTTCCGGTACGATATGAGCAACTATTTTTCCGATTCCTACAGGAAAACTGGTCGTATTTTTTTTACAGTGTAGATGTCATCGACTGAATAAATTTCTGCAGTTGCATTTATAAATCGGTTTATTGGGAGAATCTTGCACACCGAATTCATTAATACGGATGAATAAAACCAGGAACCTCCCCCCTTCCCCCCTTTAAAATCATATTAACATTCGTATCACTGTGTACCGCACCACACGATCGCGGAAGATTCAATATGTTAAAGATATCGAATAGCGGGTTCGGCAGGGCCGGGTCGTTTAACACATCGGTCGATCGCGGCAATTTTGAGGTTAATCATTGCTCATGCACATTTAAACAGATGTATGTAAAAATATATATATACAGGGTGGTTATAATTAAACTTTCCTATAAACAGCATCCTACAACGCAAACGGGTGAACGGAATGCAATGAAATTTGGTATATAGACTATACACGAGATGCGCTCACGGAATTTTTAAGAAAAAAAAAATTAGTTCCAAAATGCACACCAGAGGGCGCCTTTTCCGAAAAAAACATTAAATTTAACGCAATAAACGTCCAAAACAGCCGGTTTTACATTTTATTACTCATAATGTTTGTTCTGGGTTGTTAATATTGTTTCTGTATTCCGTTTTGGTCGTTTATTTTGTTAAATTTAATGTTTTTTCCGGAAAAGGCGCCCTCTGGTGGCAATTTTGGAACTAATTTTTTTTTTCGAAATTCCGTGAGCGCATCTCGTGTATAGTCTATATACCAAATTTCGTTGCATTCCGTTCACCCGTTTGAGCTGTAGGATGCCGTTTATAGGGGAAGTTTAATTATAACCACCCTGTATATATCCACTTCAGAGTGCTCTGGAGTGAGTTGTACCGTTTCGAATCAGGCGATATTTAATCTGAAAATAAATTAAATGATGCGCTCGTCATAAATAAAAATGTTGTAATACAAGAATTTATGAATAAAGATATCTGTACCCAAGGGCGGATCTGGAGAGTCCTCAAGGGGGGGGGGGGGCGATTTTAGAAATTTGGAAACTCCAATCTGATGCGCTGGTCGGGGCTAATTTTTTCACTGCGGGTCGTGTTACTTCTACTTTTTGCTGTGGGTCGGGTTTGGGTCCGGTTGACTTCTATTTTTTGCTGCTGGTTGGATTAACTTATACTTTTTTGCTGTGGGTCGCGTTTGGGTCTGGTTGATTTCCATTTTTTGCTGTGGGTCGGGTTAATTTCTACTTTTTTGCTATGGGCCGGGTTAACTTCTACTTTTTCGATGCGGGTCGGGTTTGGGCCCGGTTGACTTCTACTTTTCTGCTACAGGTCGGGTTGACTTTTACTTTTTAGCTGCGCCTAGCGCGTTGGGTTTGGGGCAGATTGATATACATTATATCCGGTTCGAGTTTTCACTACTGCGACTTGCGAGAAGGGTTCGGGTTGACCCGTTTTTTTTAAAAGAAAGTCTACGTATTTTTGAAGATAAAAACTATATGCACTAAAATCTCCATAACAGACACGTCCAAATAATTATTTAGGAATACTTTTTAATCTCCAGAATTATGTAAAAAATACTAATTTGGTGTAAGACTTCTTGTCTCTTTATATCTAAGGTGAGTTGCAATTCAGTAAAGAATGCTTTGGAACTTATTAAAAAACACACCGGGTGTCCTTAAATGGATTTTAAAATTTAGTACTTTTCGAATGGTGGCAGCTATTTAAAAAAATCTTGCAGGAGGGTTATGTAAGATGTCATGAGATTTTTTATTGTGATTCTTGATTTTACTGTATAATAGCAGCGATAGATGGTGCTGTAAACAATGGTCGTTAAGCCTACCTCCTCCGGGAACCGATTTAGCGCCTCTTGCTTCCAGCACCATCTTCGTTGCTATTTTAAACAAAAATCAAGAATCGCAGTTAAAAAAATTACCAGGGGTAGAGTAAAATAGAAAAAAAAATTCTGAAATTCAAAGAAAATTTTCTGAAAGGTTACAGCAGATGGGGGATTCCCTTCTGGCACTAATTATTTTTGTTGCAGGTCAGGTTAGCTGTTTTGGATTCGGACCGATTTCAGGCTGAGTGTAGATTCCTGCAAGCTGGGTTTGAGTTAACTTGTTTTTTTTTTTTTTCAAAAATTAGTTCAGTATATTATTTCAAGTTAAAAATTATGCCTATAATAATAAACGTATGTAAATGTGTTGTTTTCTAAAGACACCACTGCATTTTTCCAACGACTCTTTGATGAAATTCGCTCGTCTTCGATTCTTTGATGAAATTTGCGTTTCTTCTGCAACCCTTTGACGAAATTAGTGTAATTTTGCAGACCTTTGGTAAAATTCGCGTTTTTTTTCCGTGACACTTCTACAAAATTCGTGTTTTTTCAGCGATCCTTTGGCTAAATTCGCGCTTTTTAAAGCGATTCTTTGACAAAATTCGTTTTTTTTTCCACGATTCTATGAAGGAATTCGTGTTTTCTCCACGATCCTTTGATGAAATTCGCGGAGTTTTTTTTTCGCGGCTATTTGACAAAATACGCGTTTTCTCCGCGATCCTTTAACGAAATTCGAGTTCTTTTCCGCTGCCTTTTGGAGAAATTCGCGTTTTCTGTGATCATTTGAAGAATTTTGCATGTTTTCCATGGCTCCCTGATCAAATTCGCGTTTTTTTCTGTGATCATTCGGCGAAATTAAAGTTATTTTCTGCGAACGATTGATGAAATAGATTTTTTATGGAGACCATTTTTCAAAATTTGCGATTATTTGTATGTCCGAATTTTCGGATAGGTGAATTTTCTAAATTTTTGGAACCGAATGCTTTAACCCTGCAGCTGCGTATTATTATTATTATTATTATTATTATTATTATTTTAATCAAAATAGGTTAAAAAATTGCGCATATTTTTTATTATACATTTCAAATCTGCACACATTTTAGAGTAAAATATGTCCCAAAATCTTTGTGAAACTGGTTTTTTTAAAAAAATAGAATTAGATCATAAAAAAAAAAAGATTTGCTGCGGAAATTGCGGGTTGCGCAAATTTTGCCACTTTTACGTTGGTCGTGGAAATTGCGGGTTGCGCAGCGAGAGGGTTAAATTTTCGGAAAATTTGGAACATAATCACCCCTGTTCCCGACATCTATAACCCTCCTGCAAGTATTTTTTTATCTGTCACCATTTGCAATTTATTGAATTTTAAAATCAGTCAGTCGATTTTAGGACACCCGGTATATTCAGTAGTTAATGGGATGATGGCTGAAATTAAGCATTTAAAAAAAAGTGAAGCTGGCTTCGATATGTCAGTTAGAGGTTTACCTGGGCTGAAGTTATCAGGCCCAAGCCTAGGTCCAACCCACATAAAAAAATAAAACTATTGGCCCCTCCCGGTATAAAAGCTAAAAAATCAACTCCAGCCCTGCCTGCATTTTGCAATTAAAATTATTCATAAAGTACACTTGCTTATGCTCATATTTTATTTTCAGATTATGTTCGAAATTTATGAATACAGAAAAACAACAATATTAATGACTATAACGATGACTATTTAGGCAATTATGTACGTAAACACTACGAATTGAAAAAATATGACTTCGACAATTACATTCAAATAAAAATTCAGTAAGATAATCAGTTTAGAATGAAAGAAATGGTTGATAAAAGAAAATCATAATTTAAAAGCTCTACAAAGTAAAAAAGTAAATTTTAAAAAATGCATCTCTGTAACTTATCAAATCAAATTAAATTTCTAAAGATTTCGCTAAACAAATGTACAAAGCAAATATAATTTTTACGAATGACAAATAAGTAAGATTGCAGACCAACTTGGGCTCGGGAGGAAGAATTTATAGGAGTGCACGGGTCGTGGTCGGGCCAATAATGCTTATCATACTGGCTGACACGGACCGAATGTTCAGCTTTTATTCCGGGCCGAGCCCCAACCTGAAAATTTTGGCCAGTGCAGACCTCTAGGAAAAATGAAGTCCAGGCCAGGCTCTATCTCGAAGAAAAAGAAAAAAAGAAGTCTGGCCCGACACGAATCTGCAGAAAAAATTAAGATCAAGGCACGACCCGACTATAAAAGAGAAAAGACCTGATCCAGTCCGAATCTCGTGAATTTAAACTGGCACGACCCGGGTCGGGTCGAACCAACTTGGGCTCGGGAGGAAGAATTTAAAGGAGTGCATGGGTCGTGGTCGGGCCAATAATGCTTATCATACGGGCTGACACGGACCGAATGTTTAGCTTTTATTCCGGGCCGAGCCCCGACCTGTAACTTTTGGCCATTGCAGACCTTTAGGAAAAATGAAATCCAGGCCAGGCTCAATCTGGAGGAAAAAGAAGTCTGGTCCGACCCGAATCTGCAAAAAATTAAGACCAGGGCACGACCCGACTCTAAAAGAGAAAAGACCTGACCCAGCCTGAGTCTCGTGGATTTAAAGTGCGCGACCCGGGCCGGGTCGCGCCGGGCTCGAGCTCCGCCCCAAGTCATTTTCCGTGAGGATGCATAATGTCGTTTTACAAACCCTTTATTAGCCCAAGGGGGGGGGCGATCGCCCCTTCGCCCCCCCCCCCCTTAGATCCGCCATTGTCTGTACCAAGTATGAAAGAAATCATTCGACGTTATATTTTTGGATATTTGATCAGACACACTGCAATTGGAAATAGGGTTTTACATTGCGATGCGTTGTTGACAATGAAGGCCGACAAATTGAACATTTATTCTAAGCATATTAATCCTTTAACTACGTATCGGGACATGTACGTCCCAGTGGATTATTTTTTTATTCTGGTTCTACTGCTTTTTGAAAAAGTAATGAACTTATGCTAGGATATTTTCAAGAGAAAGCTATCACAAACAAAACTTTTGTAAATCGTGGTACGATTGAATATAAAAATATTCGCTAGTTCCGATCCGTATACAAAGGGTTCATAACTTTATGTGAAAGCATACAGGACATTAAAATGTATCAGCCTATTGAACCCTTACTTTAATGTTACAACTCTATATTTCATAGAATTTTCGCAAAGGAAAATTTTATTTAAAAAATGATATGCGCATCGTTTCGGTTCTATGTTTTAAATTTTGCTTTACAGAGGTGAGAAACTTATTCTTTGCTAATTTTATATCGAGAAAGTATTTTTTGGTATTTCAAATAAACTAAAATACGTCTATTTTAAAGAAGAATTTTCTTTTTTGCATACCTCTTTAATAACAAATTACATAATCATTCCAATATTACTACTGATATGTATACAGGATGTCCGCTTTCAACGGTGTCCAATGGCTAATTCCTAAACCGTTAGGCATATACATATAAATCCAATTACAAAAATGTTTTAAATGAGATAAATAAATATTTTAAAAGCGATTTGAGTCAATAAAACAATTTTTAAAAATTACGAAATTTAAGTATAAATCTCCTAGAATACCTAAACCTACATCAATAAACACTAATAACGCTTTACGAAGATAATCAAAGTTGCATAAAGATGGTAGAGAAATGAAAATTTTCGAAGCGAACAAAACACATAGATATAAATTATCATGCCATAAATCAATCGAAAGAAGATGGAATAACTGAATTAAAATATTGTCATAGCTGATTGTTTGACCAATCCCATACCCAAACCTGAACTGTTATGCCACAGACAATCGATGAAATTACTACTTTATGAATCTGAGGTGGTTATGGGAGGTGGGTGTAGAAAATTATAACCTTCTCAGAGAGAGAAAACTCATAAACATCCAATTAATAAAACCAGATCCGGTATTACCAGCTTATAAACATAATTAATCTAGTGTTATGTGTTCAACTACGCTACTTTCTGCATCATAATTAAATGAGTTCGAAAGACTGTTCGTTAAAACTGTTACCAAAGCACTTGCAATACATGCATCTCGCGACTGATGAAATGAAACAGACACTGATTCTTTTATGTATTCACTCTCTTTTTATTCACTTCTATAACGTGTAGTCATGTAGGGTAGGCGCAGTGTTGCCAGTAGGTTACTTTTTAGGGTTCTGTACTTAAAAAAGGGAAAACGGCCCCATTATAAGATCACTCCTGTGTCTGTCTGTCACAACCATTTTACTTGTAAACTATGAAACGTGGAAAGTTCAAATTGGGAGAAGTAATAAAGACTACTGACCAACACATTTACAGATTATTAAACATTCACAAATAAATTTTGGGAAAATATTGAGGGGCTAATTAAGTTGCTTGGAAAAGAATAAATATTTTCTTTGTATATCGTGTGAAAGATTTCGTAACGCTGAACTCATAAATGCATTTCTTTTAATTTTTGGTATTATATTTTCAGCGATATCGTCGAAAATGTAGTGTAAAAATATGCCCCCCCCCCTTTATTTCCGAATCTACTGAAACTAGAATTATGAAAAAAATAGAGGTAGTAGACGTTAATTTAAACCTTGCAGGAAAACTATAGCGATTACCCTAGGTCATACAGTTTTTGAGAAAATCGCATTTTCCCGTTGCACAGAAATTTCAATTTGCGGGCATTCAGCAAAGGTTTTGAGAAGCGCTGGAGGTACCTATCGTAGCAGAAGTATAAAAGCATTGTTGATAATGATTTAAAAAAAAATCGTCGGTTTAGCCGAGATATTAACCCTTAAAAACACGGACGGTTTGGACATGCATAATGGCAGGGGCGGCGTACTCTATGTACCATCGGCTTTTAAAACCTAGACAACACCTTTTAATGATACTCGTATATTTGTGTAATGCAATGCTCATTAGCAGTATAAAAGCAATAAACATCAAATTGTTAAAAACAGGCAAATTGAATTAGAATTAATCACATAAATACTATGGGATTCGCGACTAGTTTGCATCGAATGGATCTCTCAATACGCCTCCAGTGTCTTTAAAAGTTAATTAAAAACTTATCTGGAAAAACGCGGCACGGACCAAAGCGGCGTTGCAACTTTGCGACCTCCTTTCGAGGCGCGCTTATCGCAATGCCAAGTTTAAACTTTGCATAAGGGTTTTGTTTTAGCTACACTGTAAAAGAAAAGATTATTACTACGCTGAATTTAGTTTTATGAAATGCCAAATGAATTTTAAATATGCACTACTTTTATTGTCAGTACCGAATTAAGTTCATCCTGAACAGATTAGGATAAGATTAAAAAAAGAGTTATGCAGAATAGCAATATTTGATATTATTTAGGCTTCCTATCTCTTTGAACTTTTATGGTATACCCATTCATACTTTTCTAGTATATACAGCTATACCCAACCCTACATTGTATGGTTTTTTACAAAATCTTATTATTCTTTTAGCAACTATTTTTTAATAATAGATTTAATAATTCATATATTGTACGGAACCCTCTAAGCGCGAGTAATATTCACACTTCACCGTTTATTTTTAATTCAGATTTCGTGATTGGCACCACTTTTTTGAAATGGTAAAATTCGTCTTATTTAATGACAAGATAATTAAGACGAAAACAATTGGAATTTTACCATTTCAAAAAAGTGGTGTCAATCAAGAAATCATAATTTAAAAAAAGTAGCCCACTAACAACACTGAGTAGACGCAGCAGATAGCGCTGCGTATTTTGTAACTTCTTTAATCTAAATATATAACTTAAAATCATAAAGTGGATCCTCATCATTTAAAGCACATATTTACACGAAATTCACCAACTCCTTCTTTTAATAGCAAAGAAGATAAAACACTTATCTCTTTAGGATAAATAAATAAGCCCCGGAGAAATGAATATACTTCACCAGCTTGTAGGAGCAACTGACATAAACAGGTGAGAGTTTTTACTTACCTATAGATATTGATATTTAAATGCTTATTTAGAAATGAAAATAAGACCGGCCTGTAATATTGTTATGTATTAATATTTATTTACTTAAATAATGAAAGAGTTCGTTATTATTGTGCCACCGAGTCCTTTGGCATAATTTGCCATAAACTCCAACAACTTAACCTCTTGCACTCTATGACGTACGTCATGGTCATTTTGTCATTTTCAACACTGTTAAAAATTTGCAGCATTCTGGCAGGTCATTTGACCGTTTTTTCCGAAAACGGTTACACAACCTGTAATTTAACACTATTCTGACCATATTATTGGCCATTTTATGGTCAGAATATAGTTAAATTATGGTTATGGAACCGTTTTTTCAAAAAACGGTCGAATGACCTGCCAGAATGCTGCAAAATTTTTAACAGTGAACAACGACGTACGCAGCGCAGCGTACGTAATGCTATTTTGATCATTTCTAACTTAAATTTGCTTAATTAATTAAACTTGATTAATTAAATTTGTTTTGTTTTACAAACTCATCAACACATATGGCATATATGCATCATGCTCTAATGCTTTGGCATAGCCGACATAGTTTTTGTCCAAAAGTTCATATTATTACGAAGCGTGGCTAGTGACATACATCCGCTAACAGCGCTAGAGCGCAAGAGGTTAACGTAGCACTGATGTATAGTACTGAGGTATAATAGCACTGATGCGCACATTAAGATCTTTGAGTGTTTTCGGCAATGGTGGTTCACAAACAAAATCTTTGATGTAACCCCGTAACTCTTTCCAGGCGGCACCCCTTACACAAATTTTATTTGGATGGCACAGCTTTTTTAAAACAGTTCCCTTTACTTGTAAAATACCAAGAAATACTGTAATTAAAAAAGACAAATATTGCATTTATTTATTACTGGTGCCAAAAACAAATTCCACATGCACCTTTAGCCGATGCATATATGCATCACCTGTCCCGAAAGGGTTAAAAAGATAATCACATGACGTAAGATCCGGGGATCTTGGTGACCATGTGAATAAGAGTAAACCATCAGCACTAGTATGTCCAATCCAGCTTTAAGCGACATCAAAGAAAACTTGGAGTATTTTTCTTTATTTTCATATATCTTTTATTATAATAAGTGTAATTGTGTTGAAAATACAAACTTTTAAAATCCGGTCATTCATTTATGCTAACCCTGCATTCTAAAATATTTCCTAATGCGTTAACTTGAAAATCTTCCCAAATAGCATGAACATTAGCAGCAAATTTGATTTTTTCTGATATTATCTTGCCGTGACAAATTTGAATTGAGAAATTCGCAGCAAATCTCCCGCAAGGTGTACCATCACCCATTTGCATGACTAGTTTGTTGTGAAACTGATGGCAAGACTGTGTTTAATTCACGAAAGTGACAAAAGCAAAAAATCCCTCTGTTGAGAGAATAGACAATCAGCAGATACGCGGAAATTGCAGATATTTTATTGCACCGCTTTTTTAAATGCTATACTTATCAAATACCAAAAAAGGCTCCGATTGGAAAGTGCAAATATTACCCTATCTTGTTTATGGTGATAAAAACGATGCATCCACCTTAACGGTGCGTATGCATCAATAGACCCGATCAGGTCTATGAATCCTTTCGAAGGGGCTAAACTTATAGTGTAACAGTTGTAATCAGTTAATGTGGCACAGAAAGGTTACCACTTTGCAGTAAGTTTGCAATATTTTTGATTAGTTGTTTGCCATTAATTTGCAATAAATTTGATACAGCATGAATTTAACTTGCACGACAAGTTAGCTGCAAGTTCAAAGTGTGGTGACTTCGGCGTTTACGTTATCTTGCTGCCGTCTTGTTATGAACTTTCGGTCTTGTCATGCTGAGCTTGCTGCAGCTTTGCAGGTTTTCAAAGCAAGACTTCTGCAAATTTTTTGCAAACTAAAAATACTATCTGGGTTCTCTGGAAAACCATCATGTATCAAAAACGTCCAGAAAAGGACGGGGCTTCCACTGTTCGATAATCCACATTTCATATTAAATTACTGTTCAAGGTGTTAACTGTCACCGTGTTAACAAATGTGTCTCAAAGACAATGCTCATAAAAAAGGCTAATACTGTATTTGAATGTTAAAAAAAACAGTAAAAATAAATAGACTGTTTTTCACTGATATCCTCGCTGACAGTTTTACGTGAAATCAACAATTTTTATTTACAGTTTAAAGTAGGGAGTTTCAACTTTTTACCCGAAAGCCAATTACCACCACAAATTCCAAAAGATAATCTTCACCTTATGGAATCGCGAAGTGTTCGTCATTAAATGAGAAGAAAAAAAATTCTATTCTGAATACTCTCAGAAATACTTTCTTCGATTCACGGAAATATTCCTGGCAACACTGCTGCCTCTATTCTGAATACTCTCAGAAATACTTTCTTCAATTCACGGAAATATTCCTGGCAACACTGCTGCCGGTTTAGATACGAGAATTCAAGAAATCTCCGTCCTAGGATAGAAAATTTCCCTAATCTGAAAAAAGGAGTTTTTTAAATTATACGTCTCTTGTTCTTCCATGGATTCACTTGGTTTTGATCCTGGGATTGCACGTCTCGAGTCCAGCATCTTCTCGGCCAGAAGTACACGGTTGAGGGGAGTTTAAAATGAAGATACGGATTTCTTCAAATGGTGGATTGGTAAGGCTTGTTACATTTCTTGTTCAGAAAGCTCGGAAATTTAAACTTAATTGCAGGGACATTCTGTCGTTATACGTTATGAAATAATGGTCGGTGTTTTAACACTTATAGAATAATAGGAGATAAAAATATTACATATTAGACATATTTTTAATACATAATTTGATTGTTAGATGTAAAATATGAATATTATACAATTTTAATTAACTTTTCAACTACTTTTCAGCAGTGTTAGCAATGTGATTATTTACGTCTTTACTATTCATGAATATTATATTTTGAATTAAATTCGAGAAGAAATGTTTACTTTTTTGAATAAAATCTGTTAATTTTTTTTTAACTTGATTGAAGTACTATATATTTTTGAAATGCGTTATTTTACATATGTGAATATAATTTTTAATACTCTAAAAAATAAATGGCGAATAAGTTTAAACGAATGAGAAAATGGTTACTTTATTAAATTTGAAAGCATTATTTTTGTTTGTTTGCTTTTAAGTAAATTAGAAATTTTAGTTGATTGAATTTTCGGTTTTTCACTTTAAAAATATGTTCGAACTTTGGTATTAATACAGCCAATACGCATACGTGCAAGGAATAAACGTAATTTCCCCCTCTTTTTCAGACTTCTGGGAAAAGCATGTTTTCTATTACAGAAATTATTACTACTTTTTTTTTTTAAATGACGGATAATTTAGACGGATAATTAAAGACGAATTTAGGCCACCGGTTATTGGCCCCTAGTTGAAAGATTTTTTAATTAGGTTTAGAGTTTTAGTACTGAAAAATTGGAGTATTTTATTTATCTATTTATTTTGAAATATCATTAAATATATATTTTAAAGAACATGAACTGCAACATGAATATTTTGTAAAGGAGAGACAAGACTTGAAATGGGAAATCATTCGTTAGCGCCAGAATTATTTTTCTTATACTAGAATAGTAATGTGGAGTCTCCATCATTTTTCAGATAAAAATTATAACAAAAATTACTTAAACTTTTTTTTGTGTGTGTGTAAGAAATTTTTAGTAGATCTATGATACAATACAAATATTCTGAGTACTTGGTGAAATGAGTGGCTTAAAAAAAATTCTCCTTTTTTATTACATCATTTGTTATTGTACAAAGGTTCTAAAATTTTATTAAAAACTATTTTGAGGCCTTTATTGATTCGCGAGTCTTGGAGTATACAAATGTGAAACGCATAACATGAGTGGTAATACATTAAAAGTAGACATTTTATAATACTTTATATTTTGGAAATACATGGATCATTCTTCTAGGAAGGTACGAAACGCAATATTTATTAAAATATTAATTGCAATTGAAAAAATATAATGGAAATGGGCTGTGTTTTAACCGAACTATATATGTAAATACAGTCGACCCTCGTTATCCCGACACTCTAATGACCAGAAAAAAGTGTCGTCATAAGCGGAGTGTCGCGGTAACCGGAGTTGGAGAAAAATATGTTTGTAAAAAGCTATATTTTTAATTAATTTAATACAATTTTAAATTCATAACTGTTCTTGCGGTTTTAAGCAATAAAACATTATTATTAAACAATATAAACACAAAAACAAAATTGAAAAGAATAAAAATCAGATTTAAGATGACTTGTTTTTTTATTGTTACATGAAATATTGATGAATTAAAGTTTGCTTATCCCTAGATGTGCTTCCTATAATTCTTTTTTCAATATTATACAATGAATTGTAATCAGTATTCGTTGTTTCAGAAATGGATGTTAAATAATTTCTGAGCGTTTCAATGCAATGTAATGCTTCGATTTTAATCGGAGGAAAAACGCCATGTAACCACAAGAAAGCGCCGCCTGACCAGCACAAAAAGACCGCGAGTAGACTGATACGTCTATCTGGAGCTTAAGTGGGTCATTTATAGTGTGTGGGTTTATTTATTCGGATAAGGATTGAAATACATTTTCTCATATATCTCAATGGGTATTTTAGACACTTTTGTGAAAAGTTTCGCTATGACGTTTCTTACCGCTTAATTTCCGTGCTTATAAGATGGATTACGAAAAATGGACAATTTTCATTAACTGTCAGGATATCCGGAGTTGAAAATTATTCAACGACGTAAAATCCGGAGTATAGATACATTAAAATCATATACAAAAAATTGGGACTTTGAAAAACTGACGTGATAAGCGGAGTGACGTGAAAACCGGGTGTCGGGATAACGAGGTTTGACTGTAATTACATAATAAAAAAATATTTTTTCATCTAAATAATGTATCTAAGAGTGGTTCGTGGCCTGTCACAACCCTAGATTATACCTTATACTACGTTCTCATTATGAAAGTTGGGTCACTTAGCTTAACTTTTTTGAACCGGACAACCCGGAATTTGGCTTCACCTGTTCACATTGCCAAAAGATTTAAGAGACTTAACTTATGTTAAATTTGTAACTACAACTTCTAACCATACATAGTTTATTATTATTTTTATTCTTTGCGGCGTGTTTAATAAATAAAGGATTCAAAGGATCATTCGAAAAAGCTGATTAATTATTTGTAGAACTCAACTCGAAATTTAAGGACGGTTTCAAATAAGAAAAAAAGTTCAGAAGGCAAGAGTTCCACTCAACTCATAGTTAAGAGGGTATCGAAAGTTAAGTGAGTTTCAGAAACTTACTCAAGTTGAAATTTGATTCAGGGTACGTCCGCTTCAAAAAACTTCTAGTTAAGTGACTGAACTACTATCTCAATCTGAACGCAGAATTACTGGGTTTGTAAAGTTGATTACAAACTTTTTTTTTAATAATACATTTTTTTAAGGTTTTCATTTCAAAAGGTAACCTTGTTTATTTAAAATTTTATTTGGTAAATAACTACTGCCATAAGAAATTGAGCTCCATGGATGCTAAACTAATAGCTTCTAAATAGTTGAACAGATGGTCGATAAAATAACCCAGTAAGACTTGTTAACTAATTATAAGGAGGCAGTAATGAATAGAATGCTGGACGTTAACCGTTTCTCTGATTATCCCGAATTATCTTGGGTTCGTATATATTACAATTAATTATTATCCCGAGAAAACTCGTGCGTGGTATAATCTGTCCCTACAATTTGTTTTATCACGTTTTTACTCGGCCTTAAGCTTGAAAAGAAAGAAAATATTCTTATACAATATAATAAATTATATATATTTGATTCGCAGTTTTTCAAGTTTTATGATGTGACACGCAAATGATGAAATGCAATGATTGGATTGGTAAAAATGTGATGATTTTTTGCAATAAAAAAAAAAATGGTAAGGGAAGCAGTTAACGAGTTGAAGATTGAAAATTAACCTTCTCGCATGAATTTTTTTTAACTAGGTGAGAAAGGACACCCTATTTTTCTTTTTAAATGGATTTTAAAATCGATTATTAAGAACAATACTGAATTTTTAAAAATCGTGCATTTATTACCAAATTGCAAAATAACTCAGGTAGAACGTTCATAAGTACTAAAAAATTATTAGTATGAAGTATTAAACAGGTTTTTCAGATAATTCAAACCTAGGACACTATAATACCTTTATAAAAAGAAAAAATAAGATTCGTGTTTTTGTTTAGATTCATAAGGGGAATTTTTTCGAGAAAAACTTCTCTCTTGCAAAACAGAAAAATATTTGTCAAAGGCGGATTTTCTAACTGAATATTAGGATAGAAAACCGCTCTGCTATCTATTGATGCCTGACAGGCATAATTAAACTTCATATAAGGTTTATATGTGATACAAAAATGGAAATAAAATAGGCACAGCTCGCAGGGGGCTGTTTTTCAGTACAACCTCACATGGAATTACAAAATACGAAAGGATAAAAAATTTTTGAAAAAAAAAAAGAAAGAAAGAAAAAAATGTTATTACTTACTAGATTCGAATCCAATACTTTCGCTGCAGTAGCGTATGAAGAATGGAATCCAACCGTTTTATAGAAGCCGATCACAAATCGAAAAGATTAACGGATTTGTTGATATCACGACAGGTGGTGTTATCGGGCCTTATCATTATCAGTTACCAGAATTCAAAGAAATGCATAAATAAAAATAATACTTGATAATTTAATTATCTATGTCTAACTTTATCTTTAAACTGTTAAAAAAAAATAAATTTTATTTTATGATTCTATCATCTTAACGGCCGCACATTCGTCCAGATTCCGTTCATAGCCTTTTGACATTTTTGCGATATAATTAGATCTGATGACAACATAAGGTGATGGAAGACATATTCGTTAGCCAAAATAATCAAATGTTTAGTTACCTGTTTTTTGATTGTCATGTTTGCAAAAATTAGATAAAGCTTGTTTTATATATTCTTCAAAAATTATTCATGTATTCTTCAAATAGCAATTTCACGTACTTCGAAATTTTGAATTTAAACCCTTTACCTTAATATACGTTATTTTAAAGAATAACATATATTAATATCAATATGTGGAATTATTTATACGTCAAGATAAACGCACAAATTTACAATTCCAATTTAATACCAAACTTAACAATTTAATAATAAAAAAAAATTCCTTTCTTAAAATTATTTTAATAAATAACTCACCAGACCAAGTAATTTGAACTGGGAGACTTACAGCATACTGTGTCACATGCATGCATTATTTGTACCATATACATGTGAGTTATAAATGCATAATATACAAAAAAGGATATTTATAACATAACACAAAGATTCAGACTAAGAGGCAGAAAGAAATAGACAACAAGGTAACAGGCCAAAAAAGCATATTTAATGGCAGAAAGAAATTCAGGGTCAAAATGACGCGTCTACTACATTAGGAATGACAGTAAAACTTGGAGTTTTTACGGGCCCACCTTCTCCTGCATTGAATTCGAAAAACAGAAGTTGGAAATTGCACGTCAAACGTGGCAAATGAGGTGCGTTCGTACTATAACTAGTTTTATAATTTTTTTTGCACCGCATATTGTACTCAATGTATATTTTAGTTCTTGATAAGTGCCTATCCATTTCATTCTGTTCGAAGGTTGTAACATCATTAAAATGCACTTGAAATCATTTTTTCCCATTGGCCGTCCTGTAACGAAAACTTTTGATTCTCCCTCTAATTAAACTATACACCTTATTTTCATAAAATTTGAAATGACTCGACAAAATTTTGCATCAATTATATATTTAAAATTTCAGACCATTCGGTTGGGTAGTTTTTCCTCTGTTGTATGCGGACGGACGGACGGACAGACAGACGGACCGAACAACGATCTTAGGTGCTACGTATTTATATAATTATGAACGAACTAAAAAGAGAGAGATTTCCCTGAGTGGTTTTATCCGAAATCAAAGGATCGGAAAGCAAGTTAAAATATACAGGCTTGCACAAAAGTTTAGACACGTCCCAAAATTTGAGTTTAACAAAATACCATTTAAACTTAAAGAATGTTTTTTTTTTATTATTATAATTATGGACATCAATAACATTAAAAATTAACCCTTTATGTCCCGAATTATAAATCAGAAATTTGTTCCTCTTCAATAATTATCTTCGTTAATGTCTGGAAATATGCAAAACAGCTTATAGAATAACAATTCGATTTTTAGATAATAAAACTCATTTAATCAATCGGTAGTTAGAGTTTTTATTGTAAAATATTTACAAGGATAATTAGATTAATTAACAAAAAATACTGCTATGGAAAACTCGCAATTTTTACAAGAACAATGTCAATCAATGTAGTGTGATCCTATCTGTCACTGAGACGTGTTTTGTCGTTGCAACTTTTTCGTAAAACATATTTGAATAGGAGAAAAGCTAAATCCATGTGAATGCACTGAAAAAAACGAAGTACTCAAAAATGAGTAAATTGATGTACTCATAACGAATTGAGTATGTTTGGATCAAAAATGAACCTATGCTTTCTCAATTCTGATCCATCACACGTTATCAAATCCAAAGAAAACAATAATTGTGTATCCTGTAATGGTTTATTTCATTTATGGCAGCATAAAAGATGTTTATTAATGTAAATATTAAATTATGCACAGTATTTTAAAATAATTTAAAAGTGCTTGCAAAAAATGCTCTTATCATGAAAATAATCCATTTGGATATCTTGCTAATAATTTTGTTATTTTTCTTAATAAATAATCAATTAAACATTTCTTGTTAATAATTGTGAACGGGAAATAAATGTCAGTACATTTTTACTTTAATTTGTAGGTTCAGGGGGTAGTACATAATGATTCATATTTGAATACAGGCCATGGAATCAAAAATGAGTAGATGTGTTTCTCAATTTTGAGTACATTTGGATCGGAGCTATTTTAAGTATGTGACGTCTTTAAAATTGAGTACTTTTTACTCAATTTTGAATACCCATTTTTTTCAGTGTGGTTGAGAAAATAACCACAGTAAAAATATTTAGCTTCGACTGTTTCACTGTGCTTACTGAATGTGACCCAACAAAGTATTTTGTATGAAAAGTACCCTATACGTTTATTAGTAGATGAATTAAATAAATTTCATGTTGCATTTTCTTTAATGGGACTTAAAAGTTCCGTCAGAGCATAAAGGGCTAAAAGAGAAAAGTACATCAGTATCGATCTTGCCGCAAGAACTTAAAATAACAAAAACATGAGGCACAAACGTAAAATTTAGCGCTTTTCTAAAGAGAAAAGAAAAGTTTAATGAAACCCGATTTTGATAATCGATAAAGCGACTAACGCGATTGCTTTGTGGTTTTTCGATTTTGGTTACAATTTTTAGTGATGACGCTTTCAATTTCGAAAAACGATTGTTGGCTGTTTCCGAAATTGAAAGTGTCCCCAGAAGTAAACTGCAACTGAAAAAATAAAAAAATAAATAAAAGAGAGAACAAAGACATCCCATTGCACATTGACCTTAGATTTCCTATGCAAAAATTTAAAAATATTAAAATGTAATTTGTCTTTACGAATGCCGTTGTTTGAGAATATCGTCACGTACTTAAGGTGGTGCACAACAAACGCGAAAATTTCTGACTCATTTTTAAACGTAAAGACATAAAACTGGTAAGGTTTCCTATTAAAGCGATTTGGAATCGAAGTGAGTTTTCCGTTTTTTGATAAATAAATTAGTTATTGAGTGATAAACAACTCGTGTCACGTGACAAGAGGTTTTTCTCCTTTTCAGCTCTGTCACGTCAGAAATTCGGTTCAAAACGTCCACTTTGACAGTATTTTCTGAAATATATTTGTGTTTATCAAAAAATGGAAAAAACGCTATGCAATTACATAGTTTCTGAATAAAAATATCCGCCTATTTCATGCGTTTCCGTATTTTTACATCACCTTATTGAACAAAAATAAATTAAAAAATCTGTCAGAAAATAGCAGCTTTTGGATTTGGCCTTAAGTATACCGGCGGAATTTCCCAAATACAAACAAGTCGGAAATTGTACGCCAAACGTAGCAAATGAGGTGCGTTCGTACTATAACCAGTTTTATAAATATTCAGATCTTGGTGCAATAACTGTTGCACTCTTATGCAAAAATGCATGGGTATAAAATTTATTGCGATTCTATAGATTCAATTGAGTTATACGGAAATAATAGGACTCCATCTTAAATAAAACGTCATCACCCTGGTAACCTATAATCATTGCCTATCACTGGATAGCATTGAATTAATTATGATAGGATTTAATAGAATGAAGAAAACTTTCATTAATATCTTTTTAATTTTGGATTTGATTTTCATGAACTTAGAAATGACTCGTTGATTGGTTGGACAGTTTTTACACTGTTCTATGCGCACAGACGTACAGATAGGCGGACGAATCAGACGACAACTATAGGGGCTACGTATTTATATAATTACGAACGCCCCTAAAAACTAGGACATAAATTTAAAATATCGCTCTCCTGCGTTTTAGTGTATACTATAACCAGGGGTGGGGAATTTTCAGAAAATCTTACTAGCCAAGGATTTATTTTACCCGCCAGCAAGAAAACTACAAGCAAGAAAACTACAGCGATTACCCTAGGTCACATAGTTTCTAAGAAAATTACATTTTTCTGTTACACACAAATTTCACTTTGCGGGCGCCCGGCGTTGAGAGGAGCTCGAGGTAACCTATTGTCGCGGAGGTATAAAAGGATTGTTGATAACGATTTTCGAAAAAAAAAAAAAAATGTCCGTCATTGGCCGAGATATCAGCCTTTAAGGGGTCTCAGGACTTTTAAAGCTTCAAAATGTTCGAAATTTTATATATTTTTAGATGTTAAACTCCTATCTTTTCTGAACATTTTGATATAAATATTTAATTGAAATTACATTAGAACAGAAGTTATGGCTCTTAGAATTTCGCCCACTGAATAGACGAAGCCGCGTTTCCGAAACTTCAACGTCATTTTTCTCCAAATGACGTTTTCAGGTATAACGCTCAGGATAGCTCAAAAACTTCTGACTATTTTTTTCATGAACTTTTTAAAACAAATGTCTGTATAACCTGAACCTAAAATTTCATTTTTATTGTTCAAAAGAATATTTTTTTAGGTGATTATACTGTTGAAAATTTCAAAATTTTGTATTAGTTAAATACAACTTTGTATTAAAAGTATAAAAATTATTTAAATGCAAATTTATTTAGGTTCAGAGTAATTATTATAATCTTATGTATAATTAGGTACAAAAAATTTCATTTCAGTTCAAAAATTTATTGTGTAATCCTGCGCGTAAGCAGTTATACCAATCTTCTGCTCAACAAATGTCTGACAGGTTGGAGCCCCCTGTAAATACTAATTTTGCATCTTGCAATTTTTTAAATACATGAAATGAAAGAAGACACTTATGTCTTTCATCCCAATAAAAATTCTGTTTTAAAATCACATACATTTTAAGATATTAAATCATGAAAATGGTCTTTTTTCCAATTTTAAGAGTCCTGAGACCCCTTAAAAACACGGACGGTTTGGACATATATAAAGACACGCACGGCGTTCTCTATACGGCATTGGCTTTTAAACAACGACTTTTAGTAAAGATTTTTTGTAATATTACAGTTACTAATATATTTATTGTACTGAACGATTAATATGCGCACTTGACCGGTTATTTCAAACGAAAAATTCTTTAAAGTTAAAATATTCGTTTAAATGTGATATTTCCAGAAAATTGTTATACTTGTAAAATAACAAAAGTATAAAAAAAAAGACCTGTTTAACTCTTCCTATATTTTGTATCATTATGATACATGCCAATAAATGCCATATATTTCCCCGTGTGCCTTGTATCACATCTTGGAGCAAAAACGGGTTGTTCATAAATGCACGAACAGTCACGAGATTTTTGATACCCCCCCCCCCCCCAAAAAAAAAAAAAAAAAAAAAAAAAACACTCGATTACATTTTTCTGAGGATATATCTGTTCTCAGCCTAGCCTTTTTTTTTACTAATACCACGTTTCTTTAGACCAGCCATACTCAAACTTCTTTTCTCGCGGGCCGCAAACCTACGTCTGTGACGATAAGCGGGCCGCAACACACTTATATAATAATGTAAAAGGTGTAAAAAAATAGCAAAGTAACAAAATTAGTATTACAAAGCATTCTAACAAAGTTAATATTATTAGTAAGATTGAACGTTTGTCGCAGAAGAAATTTTACTAAAATATATAAGACCTGTTTCGAAGCAATATACTTCTTTGTAGTTTTCCTTTGCAAGTATTGTATAAATATGCAGCGAAGATAGTTGTTTAGAAATAGTGGTGTAAAGAATTCTGGTGCCATTCTGTTCTTGTGACTAACGTTCCACACCAGTAAACAGCATTAGTTATATAATAAGTATAAAACGTAATAATATAACAATGCAGAATTTCCAAATTCTAAAGAAAAAAAAATCAGATTTTCTTTAATAAGTCAGTCTTTTTCCCAATGCAGAAAGGTATAGCGCAGATTTAATAAATTTGGAATAATATTTAATTTATGTTATCATTTAGAAAAGTATACACCACTGTCGCATAAATAGGGGTACATAGTAAAATACCTTTTGACTAAGAAAACGGCATTTAATATATCTTAAAATAATTTAAATTACAGTGTGACCTCGAAAATCCGGCATTAAGAAATTCGGCAACTTCAAAAATCTGGCATCAAAGTCATCTATAACTCCCCCCCCCCCCCACACACACTTTTTTATACTTTTAATTTACGGCAGAAAGAAAAATAGCAATTTTTTACGAATTAAAAACTTCGGATCGAAATCGAGGGATTAGCTGACAGCGAGATGGTTGGCGGTGTGCTAAATAGAACCGCCTAAAACGCTGATAATAGCGCAGAAGAACGGAGACGAGTTGCCAGCAGAAAAAAAGGTATTACTGGAAAAATGCATAAATTTGTCTGGAAAATTAATATTTGTTTTAGACAAACAAGACTGTATTTCCGAAATAGACATTCTTCACTTGTATAAAATCCAAGAAAAACTTATTAATGAACAGCCCGAAAAATTGAAACAAATAAAATTGACGTCACTGTTTTGGAATTACACGAGAAGAAATGACTTTACTGTTTATTAGAATTTGTTTTGTAACATAGAAAATGTCAACTGAAGTAATTTTTTTTAAATATTTACTATTCTCTTTTTCTCATATAATTATCAATTGGCTGTGAATTAAATAAAGGTAATAAAGGCACCATTAAGAATATCGGAAGTACTATTGATATTCTTTCAGAATTCCGGAAATTTCAAAAATCCGGCTTATTCCCGGTACCGAGGATGCTGGATTTTCGAGGTTATACTGTAATTATAAATAACAAGATGAACCTTGTCTTTCCATGAAAATATATAAAACAACAGTGAAGGTCTATGACGTCTCAGTTAAATTTATAAATATAGATTATTGATTGTTTGTCTCGGGCCGCACATAATAGTTCGCCGGGCCACATGCTGGCCCGCAAGTTGAGTATGCCTGGTTTAGACAGTTTGAGTGTAATTCCATATTTTTGACAAAAAGCCTACAGTTAGGAAAATATAATTACTATACGCTTATGTAGTATGTTTTAAAATTAAAAGCAAAGGAGTAACTCCAATATTTAGTTAAAGTTAACAATTGTACCAAATTTCTTGTATTGTCAAATATTTATCTCACAAATATTTAAAAACCATAAGGTAAAGTGTTAATTGAAATATATCATAAATATTTAAAAACCATGGAGTAAAGTGTTAATTGAAATCGATCATAAATATTTAAAACCATACTGTAAAGTGTTAATTGAATTGTATCATAAATAGTTAAATATACAGTAAAGTGTTAAAGGAAATGTATCATAAATATTTAAAAACCATACAGTAAAGTGTTAATTATTAAGATTATTAAAATAATTGTTAAAATTATTAAGAGAAAGCCGATATTAAATCAGGAAATTTTTTAACAGTTTACTTAACAGCGCAACTTTGTAATTAGAATTACTGTTTTAAATGAATCAATGAGAACTGAACCAGTTGGTTCGATATAATAATAATAATAATAATAAAATACAGATTTCATTTTTCACATTTTATCAAAGCGGTATGCTTCTCAGTTACAGAGATTTCAGATAAGGAATTCCCAGATGACATGTTCCCACAGGATTGCGTAAATATTCCGTGATTTTTGCTAGAAAATACTAATTTGAGTGATTGTTTCCTCTATTGCGTCATTCGTAAAAATCTCCTAGTAACAGCTTTTAAAAACAAATGTAATCCTTTTTGTAGGAGATGAAAAATTATGCATGGTTCAAAATTACTTTTAATTATTATATTTCTTAATGGGACTCGGTACCCTTCTTTTTGCAAAAAATGACCATTCATTTTCCAATTCTTTGGTTAACACTACTTCTAATGTATCAAATGACACATTTTTACCCGACTGCCAAGAAGGGTTATGTGTTTCATGCGTATCTGGGTATGTGGATTTCTTTATATCCTCGAAACATCCCAACGGCTGGATGGATTTTAATGAATGAGGTCTCTGTCGATTTGACTGAATCTTCCGATGGTTATAGGCTAGGTTTTGTTTCTATAAATTCAAAATGGCGGCCGTAAAATACAAAATGGTGGTAGAGACGAAAAATTTTTTTACGCACCCTATTGAGTGCCATATCATTGGATAGGTCTTTCAAAATGAAGACGATGTTTCATTGACTATTTTACAGTCAGAAGCTCCGTTTAAATATTACACAATCTGGAAGTTGTGTAGGTAGGATCTCTAGCTTTACTGCAGCTCTAACCTTCATAGACATCTATAGGCCTCATCAAAACAGTGTTTATAGATAGGAACCAACAATTAAATACAACTTAAAAGTCATCAGTACAAGGAAAAAAAAAATAGGTAAGTAAAATAAAAAATAGTCTCACATTGATGAGAAATAATTAATTAGTTCGCTTTTTACGCAGTCGGGTTTTTTGATTTTTTAAATTTAATTTTTACTTGTTAAAGTTTCGATTTATGCTTATTTTGCTCGTAGTTTTTGCATTGTAATAAACGTAAGAAAAAGTCTTCAATGTATTAAAATGATTTGTAATTGTTTCAATTTAAAAATTACAAATGAAAAAACGTAAATTGAAATCTTTTAGAAGGGCACCAGTAGAAATTGTGTTAAAATAAACTTAGACAGTCGTAGTACATTCTCACGAAGTCCCGTAAAGATCCAGTAAATAAAATATGTTGGAAAAGGCTTTTTTCTCCATCCATTTCCCTATCATTATGTTCGAAGCAACAAAATTTCAACAAATATTTTTCAGTTCACTCTCTCTATTTGCGGCAATTCTCAAGGTGAATTTAATAAAATTGAGAATCGGATTTTTAGTATAAATACAGCGTCTAGAATAAATAGTGTGGAAATCTACTATTCAAACAGTGCTAAAAATTTGAATTCCTTAAATGTGCAAGGGTCAATCCATTTCAAGTGGTCCAGCACTGGTTGCTCGACCATTTTTAAAAAATCTGAAATTTTTTGTACAACAACCCAAACATGATGGAAGTTCAAAATGACTATTATTTTAATTTTATTAATTTTTGTTTGTGCATGGCGGCCATCTTTGTTTCATCGTCTGCAGCAATTTTCTCACAAGAAGGGTTTACGGAATTGTAAATAATTAATCGTTTATTTACCCAATTCAAGTGCGGATTAAAGCAATTTGTACAGAATACATTGGGCCAAAAATTTGGTAATGGAGTAGTTTCCGAAACTAACTGCTTATTGGTAAAATTTAAGCATAAAGTTTCAGTTTTTTTCCAAAATTTGTCCGTTTACAAGAGGATATTTTTCTAACAAGGAAAACTGTCAACATGACATAATTTTTTTTTTCAAATAGGCCGAAAGTACTTGTACTCACACGCCGAGTTCCGGATCTGGGACTCGCTTTCTCTTCGCTAAGAAAAAATCCCAAATTTTTCAAAATTGACAAAAAACGCAATTTTCAGGCTTTGATATCTCTGGTGGGGCACGAGATAAAAATCTGAATTTTTTTTATAAGAGTATTGTATAGTAGTGTTATGCGCAAGAAATTTCAGGATTGACTACAAGCTGAGATATGGCAAGGGCAACATGCCAAAACAATACTGCCGAACTATTGTTTTGTTCTAGTCACAGCTAAGTATATTTATCTCAGAGTATAATTTAAATTTATTTTTTAGATTATCTTTAAATAATAGTAACAGAAGATAAAGCCTTTTGCAATTAATTTAAAAAATAATTATGCCTAAGGCCTACATTTTGTATGGTTTCAGTAATTTTGTTGTAACTTTAGTAACTAAAAGAAACCTCAGCACTTTTATATATATATATATATATATATATACAGGGTGATTCATAAAAGATGGGCAGAACTTTAAGGGGTTATAGTACACTTAAAGACAAATAATATTAAATAGGAGACTAAGGGTCCCAGACGTATTCCCAAGGAGATAGGGGGCATTAAAGTTTAGGGTCCGAAATTTCAAATGATTATAAAACATGGAAAAATTGGTCGATTCGTTTGCGGTTTTTGCAAAAAATTTTCTTTATGCCAGTATTTTCTTGAAATAAAATTTTAAAGTTCAATTTCAAAAAATGCCGATAGGGGGCGCTTTAGACTTTGGAGTAACAAACAACTATTTTTTAACGTTATTTTTTGTATTTCTTTAAATGATTTCGAAAGCTTAGACTTAAACTTAAATTTTGATCTAAAAATCTGAGTCCTAACGAGTAGTTAAGTAGCGTAAACTGAAATTTGAAATTTGAAACCCTTCTCCCCCCAGAACAAAAATCAGTTATTCCCGATCTTTGTGTCGTAGATTAGGCTCTAACTACTGCCGCGTTTTGCTAAAATTATTCTTTATGTCAGTATTTTCTTGAAAATAAATTGTAAAGAAAATTTTCAACAAATTCCGATAGAGGGCGCTTTAGACTTTGGAGTAACGAACAACTATTTTATACCGTTATTTTTTGTGTCTCATTAAATGCTTTCTAAAGCTTAGACTTAAATTTTCAGCCCAAAATCTGAATCGTTAGACGTGGTTAAGTTTCTGGGGAGAGGGGTTTGAAATTTCTACTCCTGAGCACAGTTCAGTTTACCATGTCCACACATTGTGTGCTGTGATAAGAGGTAAAAAGACACAAATTAGGATTATGTTACCAAAGCATATTTATTAACATGTAATTACAATAAATGTTCAAAATTGTGACCACCAGAGGTTATGCACGCAGAACAACGGCGAAGAATGGAACGGCGAACATTCGCGAAAACATCAGGCTTTTCGAGCACTTCCCCTACAGCGGCGGAAAGTCTGGCGACCAGTTCCTCGGGGGATTCAATGGGTGTCTCATACATAAGAGCCTTCAATCGTCCCCAAAAAAAGAAATCGAGGGGTGAAAGATCTGGCGAGCGAGCAGGCCAAGCAACAGGACCACCTCGACCAATCCATCTGTTCGGAAATGTGATGTCCAGATAGTTGCGGACGTCTCGTACGTAATGGGCTGGCGCTCCATCGTGCTGGAACCACATGACCCGCCGGATGCGTGGAGGAACAACGTTTAACAGGTCTGGCAGCACATGTTGCAGAAATGTGAGGTATGTTTTACCGTTGAGGCGTTCAGGAAGAAGGTACGGTCCGATTAGGTGGTCTCCGAGGATTCCTGCCCAAACATTGATGGAAAAGCGTCTCTGATGAGCATGTGGATACGTAGCATGTGGATTGACATCCGCCCATACATGTGCATTGTGTGTGTTAAATGTACCTTCACGTGTGAAGGTACATTCATCGGTGAAAAGCACAGTTCGTCCAAAATGGGGATTTAGCGCGTTCTGCTGCAGAAACCAGCGGGCGAATTCAATACGATTTGGATAATCCCCTGGAGACAGTTTCTGGACTCGTTGCACATGAAACGGGAGCAAATGTTCATCCTTCAGTACCCTCCAAGTCATGGACTGTGAGGTATCCACCTGCCTAGCCACTGTTCGTGTACTTGTACTTGGCTGTGCCGCTACTACATCCAGAATGGCTTCTGCAACAACTACTGATACGTCCTTTTTTGCACGACCTGCATTCGACCGGGAAGCGAGAAATGATCCCGTCTCACACAACTGTCTGTGCAAGCGCTCGAAAGTTTTGCGGTTAGGCAACCGCCTGTTGGGAAATCGCTCTCCGTACATTCGTTGTGCCTCTGCACCATTTCCATCTGCTGCTCCGTAAATTAAATGCATCTCAGCCTTTTCCTTATTCGTGAAGGGCACCATCTTCCGATTCATTACTACAGCGACTTACACTTGACTCACCGTTCAGTGGTTTTTATGCCTGAATCGTGTCGAAATTTTGCATACGTGTTCTTCTTCTTCCCGATTTGACATTTGCATACTTTCTGTTTCCTTCTTCACCCGGTGACTAGCGTCAGGAATGGAGCTTTAACGTTTGCATGAGCGACGTTTCCAACTGTGCCAGTGCCTTTATGAGTGAATTCCGACTATGCAGTCCTTGACGAAAGTTGTATTTTTGCCTCGTATCACAGCACAGAATCGTTGGGCATGGTTAAGTAGTGCAAACTGAACTATGTTCAGAAGTTGAAATTTGAACCCCCTCCCCTCGCTACTGAACCACGCTCAGCGATTCAGATTTTGAGCTGAAAATTTAAGTTTAAGTCTAAGCTTTAGAAAGCATTTAATGAGACACAAAAAATAACGGTATAAAATAGTTGTTCGTTACTCCAAAGTCTAAAGCGCCCTCTATCGGAATTTTTTGAAAATTTTCTTTAAAATTTATTTTCAAGAAAATACTGACATAAAGAATAATTTTAGCAAAACGCGGCAGTAGTTAGAGCCTAATCTACGACACAAAGATCGGGAATAACTGATTTTTGTTCTGGGGGGAGAAGGGTTTCAAATTTCAAATTTCAGTTTATGCTACTTAACTACTCGTTAGGACTCAGATTTTTAGATCAAAATTTAAGTTTAAGTCTAAGCTTTCGAAATCATTTAAAGAAATACAAAAAATAACGTTAAAAAATAGTTGTTTGTTACTCCAAAGTCTAAAGCGCCCCCTATCGGCATTTTTTGAAATTGAACTTTAAAATTTTATTTCAAGAAAATACTGGCATAAAGAAAATTTTTTGCAAAAACCGCAAACGAATCGACCAATTTTTCCATGTTTTATAATCATTTGAAATTTCGGACCCTAAACTTTAATGCCCCCTATCTCCTTGGGAATACGTCTGGGACCCTTAGTCTCCTATTTAATATTATTTGTCTTTAAGTGTACTATAACCCCTTAAAGTTCTGCCCATCTTTTATGAATCACCCTGTATATATATATATATATATATACAAGACCCGAGACAAAAACAGAATAGGGAAAGAGAAAAGCTGTTAATGTTGGCATACTTGTTGAGACATGATCAAACGTGTCAAAACCCATCCCTGCTTGTTGGTTTAAAAACCACAATTTTAATGCTGCTTGTCAGTCCCTGAAACTTGTTCCTACCATAAGTATGTTCCTGTAAATGAAACATTATGCGATGTTACCATGCATCAGCCTCAAGTAATTTTCAGAAAGTAAAGATACCCAAAGCCTGTTCAAAATTTATACTGCAGAAAAATCACATTTTTGCATAAGAAGTAAGCTAGGAATTATAAATGAATTGAGACTTGCACATAGTGATTTCAAAGTATATTTCTATGAGCCAGCAGAGCCAAGATCTTCAATTAAGTTATCAAGAGATGACAAGACTTGGTTCCTACAAATAAAATTTTGAGAAAGATCAAAATTGTGGTTTTTGAACAAACAAGCAAGAATGTGTTTTGACACGTTTGATCATGTCTCAACAAGTATGACAACATTAACAGCTTTTCTTTTTCCCTATGTTTTTTTTGTCTCAGGTCTTGTATAAAAATATTTTTTTTCTTTATGTAAAAGTGCTGAGGTTTCTTTTAGTTACTAAAATTACTTACAACAAAAATTACTGAAACCATACAAAATGTATGGCCTGAGGCATAATTATTTTTTTTAATTAATTGCTAAGCTTTGCAAAGGGCTTTATTTTCTGTTACTATTATTTAAAGATAATCAAAAACATAAATTTAAATGACACTCTGAGATAAATACTTAGCTGTGACTACAACAAAACAATAGTTTGGCAGTACTGTTTTGACATGTTGCCCTTGCCATATCTCAACTTGTAGTCAAATCGCCATACTGAAATTTCTTGTGCATAACACTACCAGACAATACTCTTATAAAAAATATTTTCAGATTTTTATCTCGTGCCCCACCAAAGATATCAAAGCCTGAAAAGTGCGATTTTTGACATATTTGAAAAATTTGGGATTTTTTTTAGCGAAGAGAAAGCAAGTTCCACATCTGGAACTCGACGTGTGAGTACAAGTACTTTCGGTCTATTTGTAAAAAAAAAAAATTATGTCATGTCGACAGTATTCCTTAGAAAAATTTCCTCTTGTAAACGGACAAATTTTGAAAAAAAAACGGAAACTTTGTGCTTAAATTTTACCAATAAGCGGTTAGTTTCGGAAACTACTCGATTACCAAATTTTTAGCCCAATGTATTCCGTACAAATTGCTTTAATCCGCAGTTGAATTGGATAAATAAAAAATGAATTATTTACAATTCCGTAAACCCTTCTTCTGAGAAAATTGCTGCAGACGATGAAACAAAGATGGCCGCCATGCACAAACAAAAATTAATAAAATTAAAATAATAGTCATTTTGAACTTCCATCATGTTAGGATTGCTGTACAAAAAATTTCAGATTTTTTAAAAATGGTCAAGCAAGGAATTGATGATTTTCTGGACCACTTGAAATGGATTGACCCGCAATGATGCTGAAATCCAAAGAGTAGATCGCAACGACATCTGCCGGATATTTCAAAATTTCGATTTTTATCTTATTTACAGCCTTCTAGACAGCAATCGTCTTGCAGATTTAGGAAATATCCTGCAGGTGCCGCTGCGACCGACTCTTTGAATTTCAGCATCGTTGGCCATTTAAGGGATTCAATATTTTAGCGCTTTTTTGAGTATTACTTGGATAGCCAATTACCACACTATATATATTCTAGACGCTATAGTATAAGTGGCTTATTGTAAAATTACAGGTCAAGTGCGAGTATTACTCGCGAACAGGGCCTTCATACAATAAATATATGAATTAGTAACTTGGCATTGTATTACACAAATATATCATTACAATTTGTTATCTAGACTTTAAAAGCCGATGGCACATAGAGTACGCCTCCCGTGTCTTTATGTATGTCCAAACCGTCCGTGTCTTTAAGGATTAATATCTCGGCTAACGACCGATCATTTTTTTTCGAAATCCTTAGACCAATGTCAGAGGGGCGTCTTTTTTGGCGCTTTTTTGCGTAGGTATTATCCATTCACAATGCTTTGGTCTTATCAACAATCCTTTTGTACTTCTGTGACAATAGGTACCTCTAGTGCTCCTCAACTTCTGTGCTGAACGCCCGCAAATCGAAATGTGTGTGTAACGGAGAAATGAGATTTTCTCAAAAATTATGTGACCCAGGGTAATCGCTATAGTGTTCCTGAAAGGTTTAAATTAACTTCTACTACCCCTAACTTTTTCATAATTTTTTTTTTCTGTAAGGAAATAAAAGGGGGAGGGATATATTTTTGCATTACATTTTCGACGATATCGCTGAAAATATAATACCTAAAATTAAAAGAAATGTATTTTTGAGTTCGACGTTACGAAAACTTTCACAAGATACCCCACACGATATACAAAGAAAATGTTTTGTTTTTCAAATTACTTAATTAGCCCCTCTACATTTTTCCGAAATATATTTGTGAATGGTTAACAATCTATAAATATATGGGTCAATAGTCTATTACTTCAGCCAATTTGAACTTTCCACGTTCCATTGTTTACGAGTAAAATGGCTGTGACAGACGGACAGACAGACACAGGAGTGATGTTATAATGGTTCCATTTTTACTTTTTAAGTACGGAACCCTAAAAAATAATTAGTCACTTTTACCCTATTTTTTTTCGTAGGCCGCAACATTCACTGTAAATCGAAATGTCTTAAATTCAGACACTTAAGTGTCTGAAACGGAGTGTTCAATTTTCAGACATTTTAAAATGTCTGAATTTTTTCAGACACTTTTTGCGTCTGAATTTTAGACACTTCAAACGTCTGAATCGCAGCCATTTTTTTAAAGCAATACGTAGCCATGTTTGACCACGTTGATCCTGGAAAAATATATGGCCATTATTCTGACCCCCTCCCCCCCCCACACACACAGCCTGATTTTAGGGGCTCCAAAATATGGTATGCAATTTTCATAAAGCTGATAATTTAAATCTTTTTCGACATTGTACTGATTATAATCAATATTTTGAATTTATAGAGTAGAATAAGATTAAAAATTAAAATATTTGTCGCAATACAGTAAAACCTCTCAATAGTAGGCACCTTAGAACCGTGGAATTTGTTCGCCATTCGGAGGTGTATGTTTTTCTGAGGTAAAAAAAAATATAAAATATGTGCATGTTGTTAATAAAAAATGTGCTTCTTAAATAGTTGTGTCCTCTATGTAGGAGTGTCCGTTATGGAGATTTTACAACAAAACTTTCATAGGACAATTTTCTTCAGCGAACACTGACCTTTTTCAAGATAAATACATTTTTTTTTACCTCATAAAAGCGAACACAATCGAATAGCAGGCAAATTCAACGTTCCAAAACGCGTTCAATTCGCGAAGTGGCCGTGATTGAGAGTTTTTACTGTATTTATTTTTTTATTTAGTTTTTAATCTAATTCTACTTTTAAAGTTCAAAATGCTGATTATCATCAATACAATGTTGAAACACATTTAAAATATAAGCTTTAAAAAAAATCCATATCGAATTTGGAGCACGTAAAATCGTAGGGGGGGGGAAAGTCTAACCCTGTATTATGATTCGATAAATGTGCGTGTCAGTTTTAAGTTCAAAATCCAGCTATATGCAAATAAATATTTTATAAAATTCTACCTCTTTACTTTGTATTCATTTTTAATTTCAAATTACTTTTTTACTAAAAATAATAAAAAAATCAATATTATATAATTATTTCAAATGAAATATATCTGTATATTTTTACCGCATTCTTACAGTTACGTTAACGGTACATGATTACATGAATTTAAGAATCTAAAAGTAATCATTAAAATTTAACAAAGTGACTAGAGATAATGATTTAGAAAAAGGATCTCGCCTTAAGTAAGATTTGTTGACATCAACAAATTTTTTTCTGCTTCAACGTCTACACAGTGACCGCAATTTCCGTTCAAACAATCAAATCGTGAAGCTGTGGTTTTGACTTTTGAATCATTGATGTTGAAAATTAAAAAAGATTATATGTTGACTATTTTCAGTATGACAAATGGGATATTTCTAAAATACTCGGAAACACTAAAATTATAGCAAAGGGAAATCCTTTAATTAGAATGACCGGATTTAATGAGTTTTATCAGTCAAAAAATTTTAAAATAAATAAATGAACACAAGTAATACGCTGTATTAAATATATGGGGGAATCAATGAATGGAAGGATGTGCGAACTATATTCTTTTTTTAAAATTTATGATGTACACACTATGAGGCAGAAGAAAGCTTCATTAGACAAGAAAAGCATAAATAATAAATAAAAGCAGCTATTAATAGGAATGTTTACTATAAATGCTTTTGAATTCCAGTACATAACACATAATAAATCTATCAGAAATGTAAAAATCGATGTAAAAATTACAAATGCTGCCGCATTAAATGCTTATAAAAATATTGTATACATAATTGAATAATTAAAAAGGGTACTTCAGAGTAATAATTACACCAAAAAATACTATTAAGGTAGTCTTGATGGTAATTAAGAAGTATGAGCCAATCAACAGGCGATGTCACTGCGATTTTTAAAGTAATCGCTACATAAGAAAAGGCTTAGGAAGGTGTAAAATTAATAAATTCAGTAACCGCTAATATACACCATGCAGACACACCAAAATTTATTTTAAAGATAACATGGGGTAGAAAATAATACAGAAATATGATTGCAGATGATTTGAGGAGTAGAAATTTAAATATTAGCAAAATAAAATTTTAACATGGAAATACCATAGGCAAAATGCTTTGAACATATTTTGGCATAACTCAGGAACTAATAAAGCTATAGACTCGTGTGAGGTCTCCATTTAAAGAGAAAACAATCACAGAGAGTTTTAAATACATAGTTAAGACCCCACTTACCTGGGAAAAGGTCTGATTATTCCAAAAGCACATTCGCCCAGAGGACGTCCGGATTGGAGGCTACGTTAATATCCGTTAGTTAGGCAGACTTTGATATTTAAAACATAAAATCCCCTTGCACATCCGGCTAGCTCTGTTAAAAGAATGGAAAATTTCCATCCTGAAAACATAGCCCGCCAGACAACAGTTCTCTTTACAAATTTGACGAGATGAAGAACACTATATTAGTGTTATAGATAAATATTAATACGGAGTACCACTATGTCGATAGAAATTAAATCCCGAAACTTCATATTCCGCAAAAAACAATCAAGTAAAAATAAATTATTAGTTAAAATGTACGCGTACATAAAAACAAACATTCAGTTTGAATTACAAACGAACATCGAGTTCGAAAGGAAGACGCATGCGCAACTGACAGTGCCCCCTGGTGAATGCGGAGCGGAGTTACAAAGTGTCTTAAAATTAGACACTTGCAGATTTTTTAGACACTTTTATCAGTTCGTGTACACTATGATCATAGTAAGACACTTAGGTGTTTTAAATTAAGACATCTATTGTGACTGAATTTTCAGATTCAGACACTTAAGTGTCTGAAATTCTTTTTCAGTCACATATGTGTCTTAATTTAAGACCCCTCTATTTGCAGTGTTTTATTTATATTTTCTTAATCTAATTAACTTTTCTAAATTTGATCTATCCTTTATAGAAGACACCTCTAAGAAAAATATGCAACAAAATATATTAAAAAACTTTTAAAATTGTAGAAAAAGTGCGATTTTAAAACTTTCTTAATTTAAAATAGCATGAAAATTTCAAATTTTATTACAAAAATTGTATTTTTCCTTGATTAATTCCTTTTGTTTGATAAAATCATTTTCTTTCATAAAACTATTTAATAATATGCCAATAAGATACTTTAAAATACTCATATAAGAAAACTATTTCAAAATGTACTGGGTACCCTTAATAAAAATCAAGTAAATTAAACGTTCATTATAAGCGTCCGTTCCTCAGAAAAAGATTCTTATACTGAGTAATTGTTATAATGGAGATAAGGTCGTTATGTTTTTATGCATTATATATATATATATATATATATTTAATAAACACTTTAAAAGATTTCGATGTCAAAGACCTGCTGCAATAATTTTGTATACAGAATGTCAGTTGTTCTCAAAAGGGCACTGATAAGATTTCGTATTTTCCCCCCTATGAATGGAGAGAAATCGTTCATTTTTTTCTCTCTCTTTCGTTAACACTTCCGACATAGTTTGAAAGTGTATGAATTCATTTTGTCTGTCCGTCTGCCCAGGCTCTAACTCCTGTAAATAGGATTTTCATGCAATAGATAATGGATATATGTTAATGATGTTTACCATGACACGTTCAGTATTAAATAGGAAGTGTGTAGTATTAATAGTTCATTGACAGGGGCACTCAAAAGAATTACGTTACATTAGGGTCAATGGGGAAAAATCGTTTCCAGTGTATTTTAGTGACATGACGCTATTTCAAATGTAATGAAATAGATATAAATCACTAAATTTCACTATAGAATAGGGCGTTCATTGCATTTATCATTCATTGACAGGGACACACAAAGGTAATCGGTTACAGTACTGTCTTTGAACAATAACTGCTGAAAATGCGTTTTCAATTTCAGTATGCGCTTTTAAATTTAACTAACTTTTTGCGTGTTATTCGCTGTGTATAAATTCTATATCTTGCATACAGGGATGCATAAAAGAATTCACGTACCCTTCTCCTTATGAGCGGAAACTGCTGAAGGGGAATATTTAACTGTGGTCTGTATTTCCTAACTGAACTCAATTTTTGCATGCATGTAGTTTATAGATACAAATCTATATATCATATATGGGGCATTCTCACAATCTTTTGACTTTCGGGAATGAAAATCTGGTGAAATAAAACTTGCTAAAATAACATTTTAATCTGGTAGATGAATGCCTTAAAGATTCAAAATAAAGAAAAAATGGTCAGCAGCGAAAATTTTTTTATTTAACTGAGGTTTAAGTTAAACTTGTCAGTTTAGTTTTCCTTACCATTTTACCCTTAGAACTTTCTATTTTCTTCTAAATTTTTACTTATAATGAATTTGCATAGTACCCACAGGACATTCAAATAAGAAATAATAACATTGTAGTATTTTTAGTACAAAACTTTGGTATAACATTGTCTTAAAGGGCTGTTAAAGAAGGGACGGAAGGAAAAAAAGGGATGGTAAGGATGGGACGGTAAGGAAAATTACCACTATTTTTAGGCAAATCATGTTAAGACTAAGTGATAGCCACAATGCTCATTGATTTTTAGAAACAGTTATTTACATTGTATAAAATTAAAAAAACAATTTAATTTACCTAGAAAAGTGCAGGAATAAACCTTGGGGACTGTAAGTACCAATAAAGCCACGATGCTTGAAATTGATATTTAAATGCTGCAGTCAATTTCCTGTCAAAGAATTTTAGACATTCTTTCTCTAGCATACTTCTGCATGAGAAAAAACTTGAAAAAAAATTCTGTGACTGCATCTGAAGTGATTTCTGTATAAATTTAGCAAGAGGGATGGTAAGGAATCTAAAACCCAGGGGCAGAGTTAAAAAAATAATATCAACCGTAAAAATGTGTGCAGGTTAATTTTTTGCTTACATATTTAGATAAAACAACTGTTCCAGTTTCGGAAAAAAATTACATGTAATTACTTTTGCTGAAACAATGTTATACAGACAGCTCCAAACTTAAAAATCAGCATCAGGGACACGGGACGGTATAGGAGTTTTCCTAGTATTTGGACCCCCAACATCGTCCAAAACTTATTTATCTCGTTAATATTGTTATGCAATCATACAATGGGGTGTTCCCCAGTATATATATATATATATATATATATATATATATATAAACAAGAATATGTACTAAAATAAAAATTATTATTCAGGGACCTAAAAGTCAAAAGATTGTGAGAATGCCCCATATAGGGCTGCTCAAAAAATTCATATAATTTTCCAACAATAGATGGAAATTGCTGAAATTAGGTTTTCAAATGTGTTAATGCTTTAATTAGACATACTATTTCAACGGTGAAGTTTTGTTACGTTATTCCGAATGTGCTGGAAAGTGTTTCATAATCGATGCTTGACGCATGATTTTTTCTTTACTGTTTATACTTTCGTATGCTTTTCTTATGTAAAAGTAATATGAAACAAACATTGTAAGAAAATCTAGAAGGGATTATCCTAATGGAAACTTTCATATAATTGGTCGTTGTATAGTATCGTTTTATCAGTATCGGTCAATATCATATAAATATAGCATTAATAGGTAAATACTTGAGACTTTTGATCAATTGTTATAGTAAAAGTGTTGCTGTAATGGACTTATAACCAGTCTAAAAAGTACCGGATGATCCAAAAGCCATATAACAAATAAAACTTCAATAACTCAAAATTTATAGGCAGTAGCGCGATAAAATTTTCACCAACATATACAGAAAGACATAGGATTTTTTAAAAATATTAATAAATAAAATTTTATTACCAGAATAATTGCATTTGTTACCAATAAGTAGTGTTTCAGTTTTGCTAACAAATTTGCACGGCAGGGCAGCGCAAGTCGTGCAGTAAATAGGATTCAAAATGTTCAATGATGCAGTTAGAGAGAATACCTGATAGTTCGTAAGCGAATTTTATTTTTTTACAAGTGCTTGTGAAATCTTGTTGCATTTGTATATGTATGAATTTTTTCAGACGTGCTTTTGCAGCTGCCGAATCAGGACATATATATTCGAAAAGGGTATTTATACTGACTGTCTGTAATTTTTTCTTTTTGCCTTGTTCTATTCATTACTGCCTTTAAAGCAGTATCCCACATAGCATTTTTAATTAGCAGAAAATTTGCAGCAGTCTTGCTTTGAAAACCTACAAAGTTTCAGCAAGCTCAGCATGACAAGACTGAAAGTTCATAATAAGACTGCAGCAAGATAACGCAAACGCCAAAGTCACCACACTTTGAACTTGCAACTAACTTGTCGTGCAAGTTAAATTCATGCTGTATGAAATTTATTGAAAATTAACGGCAAACAAGTAATCAAAAATACTGCAAACTTACTGCAAAGTAGTAATCTTTCCATGCCAAATTAACTGTTTACAACTGTTATACAATAAGTTTAACCCCTTCGAAGGGGTCCATAGACCTGATCAGGTCTATTGATGCATACGCACCGTTAAGGTGCATGAATCGTTTTTAGCCCCCCCCCCCCAAAAAAAAACCATGTTAGGGTAATATTTGTACCTTTCAATTCGAGCCTTTTTTGGTATTTGATAAGTATACCGTTTAAAAAAAGCGGTGCCAACCGAATAAAATTTCTGCAATTTCTGCGTATCTACTGATTGTCTATTCTCTCAACAGAGGGATTTTTTGTTTTCGTCACTTTCGTGAATTAAAGACAGTCTTGCGACCAGTTTCACAACAAACTACTCATGCGAGTGGATGATGGTATATACCTTGCGGAAGATTTGCTGCGAGATTCTCAATACAAATTTGCCACGGCAAGATAGTATCAGAAAAAATGCAACTTGCTGCTAATGTTCATGCTATCTGGGACCTTGTGGGAAATTTGCTTTGAATTTCTCAATTCAAATTTGTCACGGCAAGGTAATGTAAAAAAAAAAAATCAAACTTGCTGCTAATGTTCATGCTATCTGGGATGCCATTGCTATATTTAATTATGTTATTTTTACTATTTCAGTTTCAACTTAAATAAATGTATGTTTTTAAGTTTCATATGTCTCATACTTTACAATGCATTAGGGTTCGTGAACCCCCGGGTGGTCCCGAATCAATCCGGCCTCTTTTGGCGCGGAAGGATGACCGGGAGCTCGGCCGCGGTCGCCGTGGCGGCTCTTTTCCATTTTCGGAGAGGAAGCTAAAGCGGGGACCCAGAGTGGTTCGGGTGGTTGATGGAGCTCCACGTCCAGCTCTCGAACTACGTCCGAAGGGGCAACGTGAACCTGGGTAGCCTGTCGCTGGCATGTCGTCGTGTGGAGACAGCCGCCTTGGGGACTGACGAGCAGTAACCAGCTCGACCAAGATGAATGGGACGAAAGCGGTCCAGCCTTCTCTGAGCGCGTAAGCGGGTGGAGCTTGGAGCTGCCTTGATGGGAATCTTTAAGACTGCCGAGTGTTGTGGTGTCTCAGAGGGGCTCGACTTAGCGTCGTAACCCTATACCTTGGAAGACAAAGGGCTCGCCGTCGGAAACCAAGGTACCCTTTGTAGTCTAGGGTTGTTGAAGCAGGTGGGCATGTCGGAGGCAGGTGAGCTAACGGAGCACAGGCAGCCACCACAGGGTCCGGTAGGACCAAAAACTTTTTGCTTTTTTCTCTAAGTTCGACACCCGGAAATTGATTGTCCACTGAGTGAGGCGTCGTCCCTGGGTGTCCAGGGAACGGCGTTCCTAGGGGAGTTAGCGACCCCTCGTGGACGACCCGGTCGGGTGTCGAACTTTAATTTTCCTTTTTTTTATAACTATCTACTAACATTGTTTTGTGGGTGTTGTCCTCGGGCTCGGATGTTGAGTCGGGAGTGCCTTGAAGATCTAGGAGGTTTTGTTAGACTACCTCCGGAGCGCTCTTGGTTCCGATCGAGCTCGAAAACTCTTTTGCTTTTCCTTCTATTCTGTAGCCTGAAGTTGAGCCATGAAGCCACATTGTAAATACGCGTCGAGGGTTTATCATATACACCCCTCCGTATGGTGGATGGTTACTGCCTCTTTCAAGGCGGTCCGATGGGCTCAGATTTAACTTTCCTGTTTTTTGTATCTATCTACTAACTTCTCAAGCAGCCCGGCGTTGAATAGGAGGTGGAGAGAGTCCCACAGGGGACGCGAAGCCTCTGGGTCCGTAGGGGTCTCGAAACGGGTCCGTGCCTAGCCCTTGACTGGTGGGTGGCGGAGTCCCCCATGGGACACGTAGCTCACGGGTCCTCATTAGGCACGGACCTACTTTGTAAATAGTTTTGTAGTGTATTTTATTATGTTGTCTTCCTGTGGGTTCGGGTCTTCCTAGGTGGAGTCAAGGGGTGGACCGATCAGGTGTGTCGTGATGCGGCTCGTCCGCCTACACACGTTTCGGTATTCTGTCTTGACTCTGCCGGAGACTTACTGGGCTCTAAGGCTTATCACCACACCGACATTGATCTCGTCCGGGGTCGTGAGGTAAAGCCCCTACTTCCGTTCTTGATTCGATGGTGTGGTGACGTGTTTATGTTTAGGTTAGTTATCGTGATTGCTCGCTGTTGGCTCATTGCGTTCCATAGGGCGTTCTGTGGGATTGCACTACCTCCTCACAATAATCCGTCGTAGCGTGGTGGGTCTAAATGGTGAGTAATGTGTTTATGTTAGGTTAAGTTTGTTTTTCTTTTATTCTGCCTTGTGGCTTTGGCTTGCTGGTTGTTCTGGTTTGGTCGGATTCGGGTGGGGTCTGACCGGGCCGGCGCTGCAGGGAACTAACTTTCCTTTTGTTTTGTCTTTCTACTAACAACTCATCCGTGAGCTGAAATCGCAGAGATAACCTTTATAGGAGTTTCTCAGTTTCGGCTTGCGGTAAAGTAAGCTGATGTGGAGTCCCCCTCATTAGTTTCCGAGCACGGGCTCTTCCTATGAAGTGTCCCGCGATTAGGATTCGATGATGTGACGGAGCCTCTCCATTGGGATCGAACCTGTTCCGACCCCTCTTTAGAGTTTTATTGAGCCGGGTTTCTTCGTAGCGTTCGGACGTCAGAGATCAGCCCGGGGGGCCGTCATTGACTCACGTGACTGTGGGTCCGTGGTTCCCCGGATAGTGCAATGCTCCAGAGGAGACTAAAGCGGGGCTAATCCTGCTTGGGCTGCTCCAATATATCAGACGCATATCGGTGCAAGTCCTCAAGAGACCGGCCCGTGTCTGGTGGAGACCCCCTTGCAGTGTAAGCCGTGGCGGTCCTTTTGGGGGGCACCGTGTAGTGGCCAGTAGTGGCCGGAGCACGTATCTAGTGGCTTTACAATGCATTAAACATGTGTTATGTGGAATCTTAATAAATGAAATTTTACCGTAATAAAAGCAACCCTCACCCTCGTTTGAAACGCGGTAGACATATTTAAATTTTTGAGGTGTACCTGCAAAGAATTACATACGATAAGATGATTGCTCTTAACTTAAAACCTTCCGTGGTGTTTCATTCAATTCTGTTCAATGGTTGTTGAAAAAATTTACAGACATACTTACATACATAACAGTCAAAAACCAAATCTTCTTTTAAAATTTCTTAATAAATGTTAGCCCGAACTTTTTTTTAGACTTCCTATTTCATCGTTTTGTCCAAAACCTTTTTTTCAAACGTACACTGTAAAAAAAAATTTGTAAAGTTACTAAAATTTTTCTAGGAAACTGGGATTCCAGGAACTTTTCATGTAACGGCAACAAGAAAAATTCCTGTAACAGATGCTGTTACAGAAATTTTTGCTGTTGCCGTTACATAAATAGTTCCTGGAATCCCAGTTTCCGAGAAATATGTTAGTAACTTCACAGATTTTTTTTTACAGTGTAAAAGACTCACCTGAAATTTGAATTTATAATAGACTCAGAACAAGTGCTTAATTTCTAACAAAAAAGTACCGGAGCTCTAATTTTCTGCAGTATTAACAACAGTAGAGCATCTATCACTCCCTCCACCCACCATATACAGGGTGTTTCATCACAGCGGTTACAAAGCTTCAGGAGAGAGAGTACGTCTAAAGGATGGGAAATCACACAGCAATGTATGGTTGGAAACGCTTTTCTGGCGCGATAGTGAGAATAAAAAACACAAGAAAGGAAGGACACGAACAGGGTGAGAAAACATGTTTATTATTCTTAATACTGCAAAAATGTAGGGGCAATGCTAGACACTCTGTAAAAAAATCTGTAGTTCTACAGATGTAAAGTTACATGCGTACTAAACTTTCACCTGTAACTGTACAAAAAAAAGCTGTAAATCTACAAAACTAGTTTTTGTAAAGCTACAGAAATCTGTAACTTTACAAATGAATCTGCTAAAGTTAGAGTAATCTTACTAAAATTTTATCTGTAACACTAATTGCAGTTACATGAAAAGTTCTAGGGATCCCAGTTTCCTAAAAAATTCTTAGTAACCTTACATAGTTTGTGATTTTCGGGGCAAAAGTGTATCTGTTTCATGAATTTCTGTTGTAGCCGTTACATAAAATGTTCTAGGAATCCCAGTTTCCTAGAAAAACTGTAGTAACTTTACAGATTTTTTTTTACAGTTCAGTGATACTGAGGAACTTGTTGCACGCATCGTGGCAGCTGCTGGGGAAGTCCAGGACACACCCGACATTTTCGAAAACGTTATAACTTCAATGCGCCGGAGATTTGAGGCCTGCATCACGGCCCGTGGTAGTAATTTCGAACACCTTCTATGATGGCGATCATTGTCTCTGCTTTTGTTTTTATTTCTTAGTTTTTTCCTCTACTAAGAATAATAAACATGTTTTCTCACCCTGATCGCGTCCTTCCTTTCTTGTGTTTTGTGTCGTCATCACTGCGCCTGAAAAGCGTTTCCGACCATGCATTGCTATTTGATTTACCATCGTCTAAGGTGTACTCTATTTCTCCTGAAACTTGTAACCGTTGTGCTGAAACACCCTGTATATATATATTTCATACATTAATTGCAAAACTTAAAGCAATTTCGTCTTAAGCAAAAGAAAAAATTTATTATATTTTGACTACATCTATATGTCTTTATAGATAATAAAATGTAACAAATTTACGGAGAAAAAATATTAAAATCAGGAGTGGGGAATTTTCAGATAATCTTACTCGCCAAGAATTTCTCTGTATCAACTATACACCTGGACCTTTACCATTGTGTTTTCCTGCATCAAAAGGTATGAAAACATGGAGGACTGGGAGCAGAAAACACAATGGTAAACCTACGAGTCAGCCGCTAAAATCGGGCTTTTATGTGTTTTCCACCAAGATAGGACTTGGCAGACCGATTGCGTTTTATTAGGCGAATCAAAATTTAACTAATCCTGTAATTTCATCCGTGAACTCGATGAGGTGATTGTCTGTGCTGCCGGCTCCAGGTCTACTAGCAAAACATAGCACACAGCGCTGTTTCGGTGGGCTTAGGTGCGCAGTATTTATAAGCTCCTTTGCATTCGACGAATATTTAATCCTCGCAGTACTAAGATGGGATTAATTCGACCTCATCTGGACATTTTGCAGTTTTTTTTTTTTTCATTTAGAATATGTATGCTAAAATTATTTTCTAGGAATTATCCTATAAAGGTCTTTTTCATAATTTTGTCTATTTAGTAAGTTTCGCACAGTTAATTTTTTTTGTTTATTTGTAGAAATTGCGAATGGGGTAATGTTGACCCCGTCTTAGTCAATCAGGGAATAAATGAAAACTTTCTATCATTTATCACGTTTTAAGAGAAAAAAAGAATTTTTAGCATCCTGCTAAATGTAGTTCACTAGATGGCGCTGTGGGTACAGCATTACCATGCAAGCGAGTGTAGGCGCCTCTCTCGTTTCGTTATTTCTTGTTCTTGTGTTCAGCCGTGTTTGAATTTCTCGATTGAACGAAACGAATCGTCGTGTCGTATAAACATTATAATTAACTATACACTGTAAAAAAAAAAAAAAAACGGGAAGAATCACAGCCAATTTCGCTGTGAATCGCTTCACTAGCAAGAGAATACAGCGCTTTTGTAATTTCAGTATTGATTTACAGTAAACTGCTGTTATTTTAACGCCGCCAAAACCGCCCAAACAACATTCAAAACTAGATATTCACAGGCAGCGTCAACCAAAGCAGGTTATTACTAGCGTTAGTCTCGTTCGATTGTTAGCGTCTTTCTGAATAAGTGCTTATTACTGCAATTCAAAGTGGCGCTTTTGGATACACAAACATGAAACTGGATACTATATATTTTAAAAATTCATAGTAAGTTTTATTTTTATGTTTATTTGTATCATTGATTTAATAACTATTAGCCAGTTCTATTATATAATGTAAGATACAAATTTCGTATTTGACCACATGTATATAAACGCTGAGTAACAACAATAGCTTTTGAATCATTTGTATAAATATTAAATATTTTCTCTTAAATTATAACAAAAGAGAATTGTTCAAATTCCGATTTTTTTAAATTATTTTTTTCTTAAAGGACTTTGTTATTATTTATACTTTTGTGTCTGAGTCCCAGATAACAAAAAATCCCCATTATATTATTAAATATGTTTTGTTTTGCTTATTATATATTTTCCAAAATTCCAGTTTATCCGATTGTAAATATAATTACTAATAATATAAATCATATAATTTTCATTATTCTCCAAAAGCTTTAAATTCACTTTCTGTAATTTAAATATTTAAATTATTTAATGTATTATTAATGTAATGTTTTTTAAATTATAAAGACAACTTTACTACCAATGACCTTATTTTCCGTGAGAGATATTCAGATTTTATAGATGCTAGATTTTTACGCGCATTTGTTTTCATTTTTTTATATGTAATGTTCAAACCATTTATGTGTAATATGTAACACTATTTTATTAATCCATAAAAAATTCCAAGAGTTTGCTTACTATTATCGCAGCAGATCGCATTTTGCTTTTATCCGTTATCTAACAATAATAAGTATAATCCGCAACTAGATGCTGAAATTAGATATTTTGAATGTCCTCAATGTATGTTATAATACACAGTATACTTTAAAATGACATATGGAATATTCTATACAATGAGTTACAATAGTTTAAAATTTTCTATTTATAGCTTTTCGGTGTCTTTTCTTATTTTATTTCTTCTTTTACTTTATGGTGCGAAGTTTGTATCTTACATATGTATAACAAAATTTATTACATAAGAATGCTATTAAAACAATGATATAAGTAGACATAGAGATAATACTTAGTGCCATTTGTCTTTAAAAGATGGTCATCATATAAAAAAAAGAGAAAATCAATGTAAATAAACATTACGAGGGGGGGGGGGTAAAAATACAAATACATATCTACAAAAAGAAAAAAAAAAGGCTAAAAATTTACAGTTATTTTGTTAAGAGTGCTGTAGAATTAACAGCAAAAAATGCTGATATAATACAGACGTGTTGTAAAATCTAAAAAACAAAATTACTGTAAAATTAACTGAAAAAATGCTGTAAATTTACACATTTGCTGTTTATCCGTGATAAACAAAATTGCTGTAAATTTACCGCAAAATTTGCTGGCACCCATATTGCCAGCATTTTTTGCTGTAAAGTTACAGTGTTTTTTTTTACAGTGTAGGGTCGAAATGGGGGCCTAAATTACTTATGAGTCAGCCCCTTTTAATTCTTAGGCATTTAAGTAATATTTTTTATCCTAGTACTGCGAGGGTTAAATATTCAGTAAAAATAAAGAAGTACTGGAGGTGCGCTCTTGTGATCTTCAGTGCAAATTAAGCACTGCGTGGAGCTAAAATGTTGGTCAGTAAGAATATTTTCCAAACATGAACAAAAAACAGCAAATAAACATAAAACGACCATGAGTAAATATGACAGATACAATTGCGGTTAATTCTGACATACCTCGTCGCCGTTCAGAAAGCATTGAGACGGAAAACCATTGAGTCTACACTTGGAAGCGATAGATAGAAGCATGCTTTCACGTGTGCGACACGCTACATTACATATTTAAGCTCTTTGATAGGGAAAAAGGCAAAGGATTGTAGATGGGAGGAAAAGGAAAAGATAATTTAGGCTTCGGTTTTTCGGATGCGCTGTTCCGCTGGGCTCCAGAGCTCTGTATTTATGAGCTCCGATGAATTCCGACCAATATTTAAATATTCACTAAAACAAAGAAGTAGCGGAGCTCAGATCCGGTTGGCTCCAGCGCAAATTAAGTACTGCTTAGAACTCTCGAGACAATCCAAAAATTTTCATGTTCATTAAAGAGTTTCCGTAGATTTAGGTTGTGTAAAAAACAGCGGTAGTTTCTATTACTGAATTTTACAAACTGAATCTTTTCGATACATTTTTAATGACATATCACATTGTTTTATATTATTTTGAAGGGTAGATTTCTGCCTACTTATTTAGTATTATAGTTTTGATTTTCATCAGTGTATAGGGATATTTCGCACCGCAAAAGAAAAAAAAATTAAAATAAACAATTAAATTTAAAAAATCAAAAAACCCGACTCCGTAAAAAGCGAACTAATTAATTATTTCTCATCAATGTAAAACTATTTTTTTTTCAATTCCTACTATTAGCTCACACTCTCGCTATATATATATTTTGTTCAAATTTTCAATCATTAATAAAATACTTATTATTCATCCAATCAAGCTCAAACAAATTTTTTTAAACTTGACACTTGATGTTAATCTAGTTTTTTCAAATATTAATTCATTAATTAAATTGAATTAATTAATTTTCAATAATTGAGAGAGCCCTCTTCTTGATTAAGGTATTTTAAGACCGAAAGAGCCCTCTTCTTGATCAAGGCATTTTAAGCGCCACTCAAGAGGAAAGAAGAATGGGAGAAAAAAAATTCTCTTATTGACCTACGCAGGAATTGACTTAAAATATTTTTTTTATATATTACTTTTTTATATTACTTACCTATTTTTTTTTTACTTGTATTGATGACTTTTAAGTTGTATTTAATTGTTAGTTCCTATCTATAAACACTGTTTTGATGAGGTCTATAGATGTCTATGATGGTTAGAGTTGCAGTAAAGCTAGAGATCCTACATACACAACTTAGAGGTTGTATAATATTTTAACGGAGCTTCTGACTGTAAAATAGTCAATGAAACATCGTCTTCATTTTGAAAGACCTATTTAATGATATGCCACTCAATAGGGTGAATAATTTTTTTTTCGTCTCTACCGCCATTTTGTATTTTACGACCGTCATTTTGAATTTACAAAATCAAAACCTAGCCTATAATCATCGGGCCGTTATGACGAATTGATAGAGACCTCATTCATTAACATCCATCCAGCTGATGGGATGTTTCGAGAGTATAAAGAAATCCACATACACAGATACACGTGAAACACATAACCCTTCTTTTCAGTCGGGTAATAAACAAGTTTAAACAATTATTTGTACGAATTCAAAATGAAACGAAAAGGCGCGACTAATAAACGATCAGTTAGGTGTTGGTTTCAGAAATTTTGTTGCGGAAAAAAATGTCTTGAGGATGTAGAGGGTCGTGGACAAAATAGCCGTAGCTTGAAAAGTTATTTCGAAAATTTCAGTTCAGTATTTGAATGTAGTATTTTACAGATCGTGGAATGCATTGATCTCCTGCAATTGCTTAATTTATACAACAATATGTAGTCAACCCTTTCTCTTCGAGAAAAAAACAATAATTGAATTTTTAAAAATAAATAAACATAGGTTTATAACATTTTGAATTGGTTTGAGCCCCTCCCCCCACTCCCCATTGGCTACAGCCCTGATCATGGATTAGAAGTAAAACAGCCAGAGAGCTTGCTCCTGAATTTGGAGTAAGGATCCTTTCAAATGCTTGTTTTGCCATCATTCAACAGTTTTCCAGGAGCGGTATTCTTTTCTACCCTTCTGTGGTTTATTCACAAAACGATGGGGACATTCAACAATGGGTCAGGAGATAAGAAGATTAGATCAACGTCAAGGAAAAACTTCCTCCGTACAGGATGTCCTTCAGTTTCCTTTTAAATCGATTAAAGATGAAAAACACTGCGTGACCACAAAAGCGCCGCCTGGCCAGAAGAAAGAGTCTGCGAGTAGAATGATACGTCTATCTGGAGCTTAAGATTTAAAATAGTCTTCAATCACCTACTATCTGCTCAAGAAATAAATATATTTTTAATTTTTTTTTTCTGTGCCCCCTTCTTAAGGGATGTCTATTTTTTCCTTAGTTGTCAAACTATTTCAAATATGTACTTAATTTATGTGAAGTGTTAAAATCTTACTCACAGTTCGTCCGCTTTTAACGTATATAATATTAAATTAAGCCTATATTTTAGAAATATTTTGAAAAGTAAGAAAAAAATAAACATCTTTTAAGAAGAGCACAAAGGAAAAAGGGGTGAAAAACATTAATTTCCCGAGGAGATATTGTAAACAAGTGGGTAAGTGTGATCACAGATCGCACAGAGGGCTTCGTTTAATATTCCTTTCAAAACACTTTATCGTTTTGCAAAATCTGTTACTTCCACATTTCGCAACCAGGGGGCGCACTTCTATTCTAAACACACCTCTATCCGAACGAAACTCCGTTTTACAACCTTACGTTTGTTTATTAGTCGAGGGGATCGGGCTCATAGCACCCGAGATAGTTAGGCGCCCCTGGCGGTAAAAAGTGGAACTAAAATATGTAAGGCACATAATATGAAAGAGTGGTCAAAGGGAAAGGGATGTCGGCAAAAGTTAGAAAAGTGCTCCCCGGGTGAAAAGTGTGGAGGTTAGAAAAAATGCTTAAAATACACAAGTTAGAGACCGGAGGGGTAAATATAAGACTCTGAAGTTTTTATGATTTGTTGTGTGATCGCAAGTGTTCAGTTATAATTATTCAAAACATCAAGTCTTCAACTTAATTAGGGGCTCAGTTAAAAAATAAAACTTAAAATACACAAGTTTTATTTTCATGACTGACCGGAATTGAGTCATACACGATTCGAGTTTCATTACCATATATGTATATCCAGTTTGTATTACTAATGCATGTAAATAATCGTGAAATAGAAGCTCTTGAAATATTGGGTAACTTTTATCTCTGTTTGATAAAATATGTATTTTAATTTATACTAGCAGGTGTCGCCACAAAATGTATGAATTTTGTAATCGAAACTAGAGATCGACCGAAAATTCTGTTTCGTTTTCGGCTCAAAATCTGAATTTCGCCGAAGATTCGTTTTCGGTGAAAAAGATGTTGAAAATCTGGCCGGACTGAAACTCTACCGAAACTATGTGTATTCCAAAAATCTCGTTTCTTCCTTCGGAAATGTTCAACATCGACACTCTTTACTTGTTGCTATGAACTTCTCTGTTTTTAATCATCAGCCACGACTGACTCAAGACATGAGTGCAACTTATAAAGCAAGCTATGCCTATAGGACTCAACTTTGAAGACGCTTTTCACGTGCTCATTAAAAGCTCCAGACTTAACACTAATAGAAAATTTTTAGTTTGAAACCGCAGAAGTATTTCGAAGACTCTTTGAGAAAGGTTTAGTATAACAGATGGTCCTTTACAAAAATAATTATAAAATAAATCGAGGTACGTACACCTAAAACATTTTTTAATGAGAAGAAATTCGCATAATTAGAAAATCATTCTGTGTCGTTGATGAATTAATTACATTTTATTTTATAGGAAAATAAAAAGTTTTGGTCAGAGGCACAGAGAGGTAACTTGGGCCACACCTATAATTAACTGAGGTATCTCTTTACAAAAGAACATTGAAAATTTTCCATATATTTACACATCGATAAAAAGTTACCCTTGATTAAAAGAAAATGAATGAGTTCAGTTAAAATATCCCGAGCAAAAATATTATATAGATACAATATTTTTATAGTTACAATAACTTTAACTGTTTATTGTTGTTACTTTAACTGTTGAACATTTTCATTTGACGGAGTTAATCAATTTGTGCACTGAACGGCTCAATTAATAAAGATGTACATTTAATAAACACGTATAATTAATTAAAAATTATGTATAATTATGCAGGACCGAAACCAGCCTTTCTTGCACCCTGGGCAAACATGGATTTTGCCCCCCCCCCCCAATCATAAAATATGTAATACTGAACTAAAATAATCTACAATGGCGGATCCAAGGGGGAGGTCACGGGGTTCAAGACCCCCACCCCCCTCTGAACACCTACAGAAATGTTCTAAAGATCATTTTAGAAATGAAATATACAGTAGAGTTCCAATTATCCGGGTCCCGCTTAACTGAGCTTCCGCTTTAACAGAGTTATTTTCTTCTGATGGACTGATGGTTTCCATTATTATGAAACAGCCATTATAAATGAAGTGTTAGGTGAAGATGAAAGAGCAGTCGTAAAAAGTTAGAACTCTGATTTCCTGAGCAGAATGAGAAAAAAATGGCCATTTATTTTTTTATAATGGAAGCTATCAGTCCATCATAAGAAAATGATCCATTCCAAAGGTATGATTCTTCATTTGGCGCCCCTTCGTTCTGGCACCCGGAGCACATGCCCCCTCTGCCCCCCCGCCCCCCCCCCTTAGTTTCGGCTCTGTAATTATGAACGTATTAATTAATTTAAAAATTTTTAGACATTTTCGTTTTCGACCGAAAGTAGGAAGATTACCGAAATTCGGTTTCCGTTTCGGTCTTAAAAAACTGACTAGGTAGATTTTTAATCGAAACTATAAGCTGCGTGTTAAAGACATTACCTACTAATTTTGTAGCCATTACTAAGCTGTGTGTAAGGACATTACCTTCTGATTTTAGTTTCGGTTAGAAGAAAATTTTTTTCTTAAACCATAACTTATTAACAAGAGTATACTTTGTTAATAAGTTATGGTTTCACTTTTCGAGTGTGATTGTGCTCATGCTGTGTGTCCGGAGTAAATTGAGCTGTGAAATAAATGTGCAAATAAACTGTGCAATATTAAGTGAATTACAAAGTTCAATTCGTGTACGAATAATAAGTTTCTTATTATTCGGGATTAAAAAATCTATTTCAGTGGCAAGTAATTCTGTCATGGTACTGTTGAAAACTCTCCAGAATTTACAACCAATTTCATTTGAAAATAAACTAAAATCAGTTAAAAAAAATACGTAAGGTTTAAAAAGAAAAATTTTATTGAGAATTTCGGATACAAATTTGGATTAAAAATAAGGGGCCACTTCAGCATTCATCCTCGATCGCGATATACCATGTTAACCCATGGTAAAGGTTATTTATATAATGACTCATTACGTAATAAAATTATCGAAATATGGTTTTCACTATTATTAGCAAAGAAGACGTCCGATGCCAACTTCTAAAACAATTCGCCTTCAATCTTAAGTATTTTAAAGAAAACTACAAATTTTGAAAATTTTGCTGAAATAAAAATTTGAGAGATTATTGAGCTTTACAAAATGTAGACAGTATTAAACGATAAAACAATATAAAACCGCACTATGTTGTCATAAGACATCTACTTTGGATGGTGAAAATCGTATTTTGATAATTACTGTAGGTCATGAGTCATCACCTAATTAAATTTTTCTATGTGTTAATATGGGGTTTTGTGATCGGCGAGACGAAAATATGTATAGGTGAATATTATGCGAAGATACTCGCAAGCTAATGTTAAGATATGTGCCTACCCTCAAATCGCTGTTTTTGCGAAATTTTTCGATTTCCTTTTTTATTATTTTAAAATAAATTTGAAACATTTAGGGTTCTAAAAATACTTTACTTTCGGTTCAGCGATCATAAGAAGCAAAGCTATAGCTCAAAATATAAACCGGAAATGAACTTTCTGACCCCAGAAGTGACAGTTTAAAGAGCCACAAAAAGGTAAAGAATACATTTTAATACACAAATATATAACATATAACATATACACAAATATATAAACCCCTACAAATAGGGTGCATTTCAAAATTGTAAACTTTATACATAATTTTTTGTGCTCTATCAAAATATTAATTTGCGTTTTCTGGAAAACTGCGTTTTCAATTGTGTACGTTTACGGGAAACATCATTTCTTAAAAAAGTTTTTAAGATATTGAAATAAAATTTTGTGACAAGGTTCTGCTCATCTATAGGTATGTTATAAAGCAAAATATAGCTTGTAAGTTTGTATATATTAATTTAAGAGCCATTTTTATTGAAAAATACACATCTTTAAAAAAAAAAAAAAAATCGCGTTTTGTATACAAAATTTGACATAAGTTAGTAAATTTTAGAGGTTTTGCAAATATTTTGCTTCATAACACAGGTAAGTGGTTTGCTAATATAGTGTTGAAAAAAAAGTGAAATATATTGATTTCGTTATAGAAGGTTTGTCATAAATTCATCTTTTTACTAAAATTTGACTAAATATTGCCTAAATTTGAATTCCTTTAAAAAAATTTAAAAAATTGTATGAATTCATAGTTTTATTCCCTGTTTATTTAAAAACCACATGTGTTTGATAAAAATTTCATATTTTTCAAAAAAAGTCATCCGAAAGTAGGCACATACCTTAAAGCAATGGCAGCGTTCTTTTCAAATTTCTCATTTTCATTTCAGTATTTTAAATGATTTTTTTTTAGATATTTGAGGTCGATCTCTAATTCGGTCTTTTTTTTTTTTTTTTTTTTTTAACTTTTTTTATTTTATTTGCAGAGATTTTCCGAGAGGGCACTCTCTATTTTGGAACTGGTTCCAAAAGAGAAAATATCCGCTTAATAATAATTAAAAAAAATCTACCGAGTTAGTGATCGAACTCAACTATCCTATAAAGTAATAATAATAATAAATGCTGAAATGTAAGACGAGAAATTTGAAAAAAACGCAACCATTGGTTTAATGTTAGCTAGTGAATGTTTTCGCCTAGCTAATGTAGGTTGATAAGATTTTGAGTGGCAAGTAATTCTGTAGCTGTGATGTTCAGGGCCGGTAAGTCGGCGATCGCCGAGGGCCCCCAGACGAAGGGGGCCCCGGAGGGGCCCTAAAAATACTGGATATACTTCACAAATACTCTTAGTACTTTGACACATTCATGAAATCGTTGTCTCTTCCAATCCCTATATCAATAAAATTTTCATATATTCTTACTCATATCCATTATCATCATTACGTAATACAATAAATTTCTTAGCATATCAATAAGTATACCTGAAAGTTTTGTCTATGTAAGAATGAAGAATATTATAATTTCGCCTAATTTTTTTTTTTTTTTTTTTTTTAATCGCTTAATGCAAAATTTTTTCGATTTCTCAATAATCTATACTAATAAAGCAAAGTTTCGCTCTGCCTGTGTGCGGTGGCTATCATAATCTACCGCACTTAAAAGTCTGAAAATTTAGGTGAGGGTAGTCCAAGACAGATCATGATGCACCTGAGGCTCAGATTTTTAATTTTTAAGGGGCCCCTTGAAGTTTTTATGCACTAAATTGTTAATAACTTGTCCTCTTTTTATCCAATCTTTTTCGTTTTGGGCGACCTTTCTCCATTTAGTTATTCTCGCCTTTCGACTCCCCATATGAGATCCTGGCCCCTTGGGAATCGATACAGGGTCCCTTGAAGTTTCTGTGCAAATAAAAGGTTAATAAATTGCTTCATTTTAATCCGATTTTCATTTTTGAGATCTTTTTTTTCCATTTAGTTAGTCGCACGTTTTTACATTCCAATAGATCCTAGGCCCCTAGGGTGCCGTAGGGTCTGGTTCTGATCCACTTGAACTTTTTGTGCGCCAAGAATTTTTCACCCCCTGATTTTCTCCCCTTCTCAGTACATAATTTTAAAGTTGAGTCTTGGACTCTTCTTCCTGGATCAACACTCTCATATTTTTATTGGAGCACTAGGGCCTTTTTTTATACGTTTATCCAATTTTTTGTGCATTTCTTTAAAATATTATTCTAACGAATAATTCTTACCCTATGCTTAATTTTGACTAATTGAAGATCTAACGCGCTAAGTATTAAGACCATTTTAACATGTTTTATGTTAATGCCCTGTTTTTAACTATCAGCGGGCCCCTTTTGGTCCCCCTGCTATAGCTCCCTTAAAAATGGTTCGATTCACTAGCCTTTTTCTTATCTAACAACTTCTCAGGTCTTCCAGTTACTACATGAACGACAAAAAAAATCTCAGACTTCAGTTACCACCAATTTAGAATATTAATCGCCTTCTTGGGGCCCTTGGTGCAGCTTCTTTAAAAATTATCCGAATTGCTTGCAATTTTCTTTAACATAGTTCTAGCGTCCTCTGATTAATTTAAAAAACTACTAAAAAGTATCTTTACACCCAACTATATACCACTTAAGTGCCTGGCCCCTTGGGGCCCGGTACAGGGCCCATTGAAATTTTTGCACCATGAATTGTTAATAACTTAGACCTTTTAACAAGTTTTCATGTTAAGGCCTTGCTCTTAACTATCAGTCGTCCCTCTTTGGGCCTTTTATTATAGTTTCCTTAAAAATGGTCCGATTCACTAACTTTTTTTTCTAACAACTTCTTAAGTCCTACTGCGAAAAAAAAAAAAAAAAAAAAAAAAAAAAAAAAAAAAAAATTCTCAGACTTATACATTATATACATTATATACATATATATACATTATATACATATATACATTATTACATATATATTATGTTCTATACAACTTTAGGTCATGAACATGGGTTAATTCTTAAACTTACATTTCTGCTATTTTTATTTAAGTATTGCGCGGCAGCGCAATACTTATTTATTTCCAGTCTCACTTCTCAATGTTAATTTAACATAGAAAAGCCTATGGAGATGGTAACTTTTTCATTTTTTCTTCCCACCTTTTTGTCCCTGATGCCACTCATTTTTTATTCTTTACTAATTCTAATAATATTATAAATTTAAAGTTTAAAAACGTTTGCCTGACGTAAGGGTCGAAACGAATGGGAAAATACCTTTGCATATGGATAAATTATAACCCAGAGAGAAACAAGGGCCAATTTTTTTGTATATTATTCAAATATTTTTCTTAATAATTCCAAATTTCACTTTTTTTCATTGAGAATCAACGGACATTTTTAATAGAAAGTGTAACCTTTTTTCTTCATTGTTGCAAAAATTTCAAAAGTCGTAATAATAATTTATTTCTTTTTAGTTGAAAGATTTTCACGTGAAATATTAAATTGACATAGTTTTTTTTTTTCAAAAATTAAAAAGGTGAATATGGCGTCATAGTGGAAATAAAAAGGATATTTTCAGAATAAGTTTTTGCTTTGGTCAAGTTTATATTTTAGTAAAAAGTTTCTAATGGATAGCTATTTTTACGCAGGTAGCGAACTTAGTGGGGAATTACATAACTTAAATTTTAAAATGTATTTTTTTCCGAGATGAGAACTATTTATACCCCAAGTTAAACTTAGGTAATAATTTTCTGATGTGTTTACATCACCCCTTGGGAGAGAATAAGGTTTAAAAATTTAAAGAAAAACTTTTATTTTTTTATTTTTTACTGTATCACAGCTATAATATTGTTAACTATTAGCAGTAAGGATTCAACACAATTTACATTTACATCCATAGCGTTCCTGAGTAGGAAATAAGGTATCTAAATTTAAGTGAAGTTAATTTTTTATGTTTTGATTATAGATTTCTTACGTTCAGATTAGAAGTTTTTGTCCAAACTACCGCACCCTGCATTACTACAGAGGTGAAACATTTTGAATTACACATTGGTAAATTGCATCCGACATTGTGATGCATTACCGCATACATCAAAGCCTGATGATGATACTCTCTATTAATTTTGAAATGCGTTCATCTGAGTGCAGTAGTCATTAAAAAACTTGACATATTAAACAAAAACATAATTTGAAGAACAAATTAAAAAAACAAAATTTATTTCCTACATTGTTTAAGCCCGAGAAGGGACAGATATTAAGTCATTTCATTCAATTAGTTCTACATTTAACGTTAAATTTTTGTAACAAATTGGTTAAGCCAATTGAAGATTAAAAAATAAAAATAAAATTCATACAATATGATACTTAAAACACCCTAAAAAATTAGATTCCGTTCAAATGAAATCGAAATAAATCTTCAGAATGAAAGGCGAAAAGGGCGCCAAATGAAGATTTTGTTTGACTGTGACTTTTCTGTTGAAAAGATTCCATGAAGGCTGTTCTATTCTTTTTGGAGCTTTCTTTTTTTCCGTCTTGCTATGGGCGACGTCAAATGATTGTCCGGTACAATAAAAACAAACGCGAGGAGGAGTCAGGGTTTGAAACTGAAGGGGGGGGGGGCAGAGGGGGCATGTGTTCTGGGCGCCTCGCGCAGGGGGCGTCAGATGAAAATTTGGTTTGCCGTTTTATACAATATATGTATGTGCGTGTGAAAATTGTGTAAAAAATATTTTCTAGCCGAAAAGTCAAAAAGTAAAGCTTAGTTCAGTGCATTAAAAATGTCAAATAGATAAAAAGATTCGCGTACAATATACAAGGCAGTAAATGAATAACCCCATTCTTTTTCTTATAATTACTTTTTTACATCCATATCACCATATCTGGCCTTAGAGGAGGCGAGGTCAGGTGACCGACTGGGACAATAAAAACCAAGCGGTCGAAAATTCACAAAATAAAAAGTAAAAACTTAATAATTTTGTTGTTATTGTTTTGAGTCAGACATAAATTTGAAAATTAGCATTAAGTTCAGGAAAGTATCTAGACATATCAGTCTATAAATAAGAAGAGTGGTATAAGTGATAATTCTGCAAAACTGATGTAGATAGTATGGGAAGATATTTTACAATACTGGAATTCATTTTTGTACCTACAGTAAATCCTGGTTTTTTATTTCCTAAAACAATGTGACTCATATTACTATGACATTAAAGTGCCCCACTTGTAATAATTTGCAATGCTACAACAACAGTAAAATCTCGAAAAATGAAATCTGTCTATAATGGAATGGTGTCTTAAATGAAAAAACCACATGGTTCCAACAGAAAGAATGTCAACAGTTATACCTCCTAAGACGGAAACCTGTATAAAGCGGAATTATTTCCGCTTGCTTTCGATTTTTCCCCAGGTTTTAATGAACAAATATTTGACAAAGCTGGTTATATATTTAAATATTACATATTTTATTGTTACACATTTTAAATTTTAAAATAAGTCCGCTACTAGAAACTTTCGTAAATTTCTCTTTGTAAATTTACTTTGCAGAGGAAGGGGGGGGGGGGGGGCGCCAAAATTGATGTTTTCCCCGGATGAAAATATATAGCTAGTTTCGGCCCTGGAAGGACTGCACAAAGTAAAATGTTTTAGTAAAACCTTTTAAAAGAAAAAAAAAGAGTATAGCATTTGCAGTGGTACAGTAAAAAATCTCTCACAAGGCGCCATGGCTAATAAACTCGCCCCTGCCTTTTACCCCCCAAAATGATTTTTTCTCTTCTTTTTGCCATTTCTAGGCGTTTTGCCACTCTAGGCGGAAATTGTAAAATACCGCTCTGTTCCTTTTGGTGCACTTATTTATAACTACTTTTTAAAGTGATCAGGAATGAATGAGCCACGCAAAAACAAACGCGATAAAAAATAGGAATTTTTTATAGAAAACTCAATAACAAGCGATGTCAGGAAGCCATTATTCTAAATTCATTCAAGCCTGGCTTCAAAAGGACGAAAATGGAATAGAAGGTAAGAACGTACAGAATTGTTTGTTTTATTAAATTAATAACGTTTTCAGAAAAAAAAACAAAAATCTCCACTCAAAAATGTGATTATTTTTGACACATTCATAAACTCATTTCTATTCCTATTTGCCTGAAAATTACAGATGTTAGCATTCAGGTGCTTAAGAATCGGGTAACGTTCTCCTGTTTCTTAACGTTTTTCCTAATTCAAAGCAGTTTGATTTAAAGCGGATTACTAAATGGATACGTCTTGTAATCGTCAGCCTTTGAATTTGGAAATCAAAAGTCCAACTTTGACGTTATTTTATAAAAAAAAAAAAATCGGAGTTTTTTTAGAAAAAAAAACCTTTATTCTACTTCATAAAAGCATCTCAATTGTAGGGCTGCCACTGCCAAATGACATTGAAAATAGTAGCTTTAGTAGCCTCCAAAGAAAAAAAATAATAGCATTTGTTCGAAACAAGTAGCCAAAATACTCTCATACCCACTTTAAAAAAAGGAAGAACGAATGTATCCATAACAATGAAAGGTCTTTATGAATATCCACATTTTATGATTCTGCTCAAATAACTGAATAATGAATAAAGCGATTTCTTCAAATGAGAAAGCAAGTTATCCAGAAAATAAGGCCCTAATGTTTCAGTTACGAAGTAACTTGGTTCTTTCATAATAAAAATTATGTACAGCACCAGGAAACATAGCAGTAAAAACTTCTTGCAGATCATCCCCGGTACTACTTTCCATTAGGCCTTTCATTTTAAGAGTTTCTTGGAGAGAAGAAAGAAAAGTTTTATTTGAGGGGCAGGGTTAGAAATAACGTGTGGGATATCGCAAAAAATCGCAGATATCAACAATTGGCCTTAGAAAAAAAAAGAAGTTTTCCATCGGTCGCGAAAAAAAACTTGTAAATTTCGCCTAAAGATTATGGAAAGAAAATCTAAAATTTTGTCAAACTGTCGCGAACAGAAAAAAAAATTACACGCGCGAATTTGGTCAAATAGTCGCGCAAAAAATCTAGCAAAAAATCAAGAACTTCCTCAGTCAGTCGACAAAAGAAAAGATCGTTTAAAAGAATCGCGAATTTCGTCAAAAATCACTGAAACAAATACACAATATCATTTTCGTCAACCTGTTGTAGAAAAATTCACGAAATTTGGCAAAGGATCGTGTAAAGAAAATCGTGAATTCCACGAAACGATTGGCGGAAAAAAAATGCGAATTTTGGTAATTCGTCGGGGGAAAAAATCGCGAATCTCCTTAAAGGCCCGTGGAAAATATCTTGAATTTTATCATAGGTTGTGGAAACAAATGGCGATTTTAGTCATTCGGTCACGGACAAATCATCATAAATTTCGTCAAAAGAATCAAAATATTAGGAATTTCGTCAAACGATGAAGAGAAAAAAATGCAAGTTTCGTCAAATGGTCGTGGACAAAAAAACGGCAAGTGTAATTCTGAGTAAAAAAAAAAAAAAAAAAAAAACTGAAATTCACAGCAAATTTTCTAAAAAGTTACAGTCGATGGAGGAAAAGGGGAGGAAATAGCCTCCCGGCGCCAATTATGCGTTTTATTCTGCAATCCTTTGAAGAAATTCGCATTTTCCCGCGATCCTTTGATGAAATTTGCGATCCCTTTGTGAAATTTGTGTTTTTTTCGCGATCCCTAGACGAAGTTTGCGTTTTTTGCTATCCCTCGAAGAAATTCGCGTTTTTTCGCGATCTCTTGAAGAAATTAGCGATTCTCTGGCGAAATTCGTTTTTTTCTGCGATCCTTTGAAGAAATTGGCGATTTTTTTTCTGTGAACGATTGTCAAATTGATTTTTTCGGCGACCATTTGCCTAAATTCACGATATTTTATATGCTTATTTTTAAAAATTTCGGAACCAGATGTCTTAAATTTTTGGAAAATTCAGAACAGAACCAGCCCTGAAAAGGCACGAATTTGGTCAAATAATTGCGTAAATAATCGAGAACTTAAACTAATGATTGCACAAAAAATCAGGAATTTTGTAAGTTGTTTTGAAAAGAAAATCACGAATTTCGACAAACTATCGTGGAAAAGAATCACGAATTTCTTCAAATGATATCTGAAACAAACAGCGAATACCATCAATCGATCACGGAAAAAAATATATATCGCGAATTTCAACAAGTGGTGGCGGAAATAAAATTTCGCCAATCTGTTGCAGAAAAATTCGCAAATTTTGGCAAAGGATCGCGGAAAAAAAATCGTGAGTTCCGTGAAACGATCGCCGGAAACAAAAACACGAAATTTGGCAAAGGATCACGGGGAAAAAAATTGTGAGTACCGCGAAACGATCGCCTCAAAAAAATCGGGAAATTTGTGATAGGTCATAGGAAAAATTACGAAATCTCCTTCAACAATCGTAGCAAAAGATGGCGAAACGAAATAACTATTTCCGTCAACTGATTGGGGAAAAAAATCGCGAATCTCCCCAAACAACTAAAAATATCTTGAATTTTACCTAAGGTCGCGGAAACAAATGGCGATTTTCGTCATTCGGCCGCGGAAAAATCATCGCAAATTTCGTCAAAAGAATGGACAAAAAATTGCGAATTTCGTTTAACGACCACAAGAAAAAAATCGCATATTTCGTCAAATGGTAGCGGACAAAAAAACGTAAATTTGGTTTTAAAAAAAAATTTAAAAAATGGGAATTTAACCAAATGATCGCGCAAAAAATCACATATTTTATAAATCGGTCGTGAAAAGAAAATCACGAATTTTTAGAAATGATCTGGAAAAGAATCCGGAATTTCGTCAAAAGATCTCTGAAACAAATAGTAACTACCATCAATCGGTGGCAGAAAATATACATCGCGAATTTGGACAAGTGGTGGAGGAAAAAAAATTAATTTCGTGAATCTGTAGTCGAAAAATCTGCAAAATTTGGCAAAGGATCGCGGAAAAAATCGCAAAATCTCCTTCAACGGTAGTATAAAAAGATCTCGGAAAAGAATAGGTATTTTCGTCAATGTTTTTTTTTTTTGGGGGGGGGGGGTCCCAAATTTTGAAATTCGTCGCGGAAAAAATCGCGAATCTCCTCAAACAACCGTTGAAAAAGTGCGTTAGGGAAGATGACTTTACAGGCGCTTTGAAGAAAAAGACCGAATATTTTCAGTAAAAATAGTCACTGAAATCCGAAAAAAGTCGCCTACTGCTTTTTTGAAATAGTCGCTTTTGAACAGTTATGGGCCTAAAATAGTCGCCATAGCCGCCGGATGCTGAAAATAGTCGCTTTTAGTAGAATTTCAGTAGCAAGTGGCAGCCCTGCAATTGCATGTTAAGAAAAATCGGAATTTTCGAGAAATTGAGTCGGGCCGGACCAGGCCTGATTTAATTGGTTTTTTATGGGCCGGGCTTGTTTTCACTGATTTTTTTTACGAACCGGGCCTGGCCGTATACTGTGAAAATATAAATGGGCCGGTCTTGGGTGGAACTTTTAATTTTCACGCCGGCCTGGAAACTGCGGCCCGTGCAGACCTCTAGTGTTCCCCCCAGGGTCGTGCAAAGAAGAGGCTAAAGGAGCGGTCGCCCCGGGCGCAAAATTTATGCTGCGAACCACGGTTTTATTTGTTTATTTATTCAGTTTTTGGCCGCCGATCATTTTCAGGGGAATTTCTTTTTTCTTTCTTGATCATTTTTTTTCCTGTCGCAAAAAATCGTGAACTCTCTAACAAATATGTGCAATTTTCTCTTATGTTAATTAGTTGTTCTGAATTTCTAAATTAAAATTAAACATTTTAAAGTTCCAAAATAAACGCGAAATATTTATTCATATTAAAAATATTATAGAATTTATTTATGTTTCTGGACTTTATCAATTTTATTACACCCATTACAAAAAGAAAGATTTTTTTTTTTTTTTGGGGGGGGGGGGGGGGCGCAAAATTGAAAATTCGCTAAGGGCGCACTTCTCACGGCCTTGGTGCCCCCCCAAAATTTCTGGTCACGCTACGCCTATGCCGGTAAGGGGCCCCTTTTCAATCTCTAGCCGAGGGCCACCAAAGGAGACAGTCCGGGCCTGGCGATGTTCAAAACTCACCAGATTTTATGAACAATGTCACTTGATGATAAATAAATGCAATTTAAAAACTCATAAAGTCAAAAGTTTATTAACAATTTTTTGTAGAAATATGTATTAAAACAAAAGTACAGTACAGCCCCGATTATCCGCGTAATTGGGTGGCAAGGGCACCGCGGATAACAAAAATCGCGGATAACCCCAAAAAAGACTGAAAATGGGGTGCAAACAGGAAAAGAAAAAAAAAAAGAAAATTCAAAATAAAAACTATGTTTTAGTGCACAAAAAGCATAATAAAAAGTTTAAAATACGTACATATGCACAGTACATCAGAAACCTTTGCTTTACGTCTAAATCACTAAAATAAAGAACAGTAAACAAGAAACAATGCCATACATACTGTACAAAAAGAGCTGAGTTACACCATTAAAAAAAAAAAAAAAAAAAAAAATCAGTCACTTGTTTTTGCTTCTTGCTTTGGAAACACATTTTCTTTATTCTAAATTGTAAATTTTTTAGTATGGAATAACTTTTTTCTCGAAAATGAAGTTATTCTTGATATGCTCTCCTGGAATTTATCATAATAGTTTTATTTAATTGTTAAATATTTTAATTGCTGTGTTTATGTTTTGTTAATAAAATCAAGAAAAGACATCAAGACTTTATATCTGATATTTCAAACATGGCAACTGAATCTAGAAATATTTTGTCTATTACTTTCGAATACATGAATTTTTCTGTTTATATTTATTAGTAGGGCTTACTGTATTTTCCTTGCTGTTGGCTTGAATTAAAAAAAAAAAAAAAATCCCTTCGCAGATAAACCGCACCGCGGATAATCCAGGCTTTACTGTAGTATAAATAATACACCGCCTCTCTTCAAGGAGTTAAACGTAACCTTTGGTGCTGCCATCTATTAGGAATTATTTAATTAAATTGTTGTGCTACCATCATTAGGAATAATTTAATTAAATTGTAGTGCTGCCATCTATTATTGGTATTTGGAACAGCGAACTCAAGCCATTTGGTAGGCCTCCTAACCCTTCCTTGTATGTGAACATAATTTTTGGATTTTAAGCCATGTGGTATGGTACTATTGGGCGCATTGTTACCAGTGTGCACTTTTTAAAATTCAGATTTCTTGATTGGCACAAGTTTTTTGAAATAGTAAAATTCGCCTTTTTTAATGACGAATTAAGGCCAAAACATGGGGAATTTTAACATTTCAGAAAAGTGGTGCCAATCAAGGAATCTGAATTAAAAACAAAAAAAAGTAGCCCACTGGTAACACTGATTGAGCGTAGTGGGTACATATTTATATTTTTATAATTGAACTGTTAAGGGTCATTCACACAGAAAAGGCAAAATTGGCTAAAAAAATAGTTTTAAACTTCTCAATTTAGAGAATAATTTTCTGAAAAACAACGTGCATCAGGATTCCATTACTTTTCAATTTTCTCTTTATTTCTTATGGGGCAATTCCACAGAAAATTATCATTTTGTGGTGGGGAATAAAATTTATAATATGTTTAATTTAAGGGTATGATTGGAAAACTTTATATTTTTTATATTCTATAATAAAATCCTAATAAAAAGACATTGTAAATTACTGTTTATAAACTAAGTTAAGTACCATTATTGTCTTTGTAAAGTCATCATGTTACGTCAGTTACACGTGTAAATGCCATCTTTTTCATTTTTATTATTCAGAAATGAATTAAACAAGTTACTCTTATAATTTGGCATTACTTAGTGTTGTCGAAAACATTAAATCAATTTTTTTAACGGGATAGTTTTGATAATTTTTACACTTCAATGGAGGCAGAATTTTTTTTTTGTCTATTTTATGTTACGTCAGTTTCAGAATTTTGAATTGCAATTTTGGGGACTCAAAGAGAGATTGAAATAATCTGTAGGTATTTGGGTATTAAGTCCTTAGTGAGAAATATTTTAAATTGTAAAAATTTGTTCTAGCTTTATTGGTAAATTTTCTACATAGTTTTAAAAACAAAATTCAATGATCAAATATTACGTCAGTTACGATGGAATTGCCCTATACAGTGTTGGAAAAAAGTTTAAGACCACATTCTAATTTTGTTGTTTAGAATAAAATTCCGAAAAGAGTTATATATCTTGAATTTAGACACATGTATCTGATATAATATGCGAAGTTAATTTGAGGACGCGAGTATCAAAACTCACCTTATCCAGAAAATCAAATTTTGGGAAATTGCGAAAAACCGCTGACTGCGTCCATTGGTTTTCATTGCAAACCAAGATTTTACATGCCAGAAATACACGATAAAACTAGTTTTTTTTTTGCAGGTTTTAGTGTTTTTCGATGCAAGTCCACTCATAGAAAAGGTTGATAGAGAAAACCTATTTTTTAAATTTTGGATAAGACGAGTTTTGAAACTCACGTCCTCATTTAATTTTAAATGTAAATAAAAAGAAAAGTGCCCAGTTAAACTGATGGCATTGAGCTCACAGGCTATTCACACTAATTGTATGTTATACTCTTATTTCCAAGAATAATACCCCTCAAAAAATAAATCTAATCTGAAGGGAGATTAACCCCCCCGTTTACCCCCTTTATACTTAACCAATGAACCTCCAAATCTAATCAGGGAAGCTCCTTAACATAATAAACTGTTATACCAAATTTGAAGCAAGTCAGATAATTCAGCATGAAAAAACCATTTCGCTAAATTAAGGGGGGGGGGATTAGCTCCCCCATTTCCCCCTTTATGCTTAACCAATGAACCTTCAAATCTATTCAGGAAAGTTCCTTATCAGAATGAACCTAGAAAAAAAATTAAATTTGTTAATTCTGCATGAAAATCCATTTATCGAAATTAGAGAGAGGGGACTTACCCCCATTTCCCCCTTTTATACTTAACAAATGAACCTTCAAATCTAATGAAGGAAGCGCCATATCGGAATAAACCGGTATATCAAAGTTGAAGCAAATCGGATAATTCTTCATGAAAAAACCATTTATCTAATTTAAGGGGGAGACTAGCCCCATCCCCCCTTTATACTTAACCAATAAACCTCCAAATCTAATCAAAGCAGCTCCTTAACATAATACACCGGAATACCAAATTTGGAGCAAATCGAATAACTGCATGAAAAACCCATTTATCTAAGTTAAGGGTGGGGGTCTAGCCCCCTTTGCCCCCTTTATACTTAACTAATGAACATCCAAATCAGGGAAGCTCCTTAACATAATAAACCGATATACCAAATTTGGAGCAAATCGAATAATTCTGTATGAAAAACCCATTTATCTAAATGAAGGGGGGTGGATTAGCTCCCCTTTTCCCTCTTTATCCTTAAACAATGAACCCTCAAAACTAATCAGGGGAGCGCCTTATCAGAATGAACGAAGAAATTTTTTTTGAAGCAAATCGTATGTTTCTATCAAGAGTTATCGCGTTACGTACATACGTACATACAGAACCGGCATGCACATTAGCTCTCAGGCTTTGATAGCCTGTGAGCTAAAAGTATTTTTTGTATTTTTTCTACAAATGTTAAAATCTTGTAATATAGTAGACTCCCTAAAATCCGCACATCTTTGCAGATGTAAACAATGAAACTTTCAGTTCAGATGTAGGGGCAAAATTACAGATTTTTTTAGTTTCATATCATTCTATATGTATTTTTATATGTAATTATCAATAATATGACTGTGGTTTTTTATGAAGGAAGTACAAATTCATTTCCAAAAAAAAAAAAAAAAAAAAAAAAAAAAAAAAAAAAAAAAAAATCAAGATATTGCTGATATCACTGGTAATCGCAATTTTTTACCCAATATATATGTATTAATCACGTTTTTTTTTGTTTTTTTAGATTGACTAAAACTGAAATAAAAATTCCTAACTTTATTATTTTGATGTGAATTAATAGGGTACCTTTATGATGAAAGTTTCATTGAATAATTCAAGGAAAATGTATCTCATCTTTTTTGTGCATATGTAATTATGCATTATTAATTACTTACTTGACTTTTACTTCTAATAATTTAATCATTTTTTAAATTATGTTACGTTTTATCATTCTAATTTATTACTTTGCTTAATTATTTTTATATTTTACTACATTCCAAGCATTTATTATAATTTATATTGCATTATTACATTCAAATTACTGTTTAAAAATGTAAACAAAACAATGACCAGAAATCCGCAAAATTCTAAAATCCGCACAACTTCTGTTCCCAAGCTGTGCGGATTTGAGGGAGTCTACTGTATTAACAAATGGGCAATATAGATAATTTAGGACCAAGTATCTTCTTTTAAATTCTAGCGTAATGAGATGGTATCATGACTGTTGTATTTTATGCGGGACACATCTGTGATGATGCTTATAGGTTAGTAGTGGCTAGGTTCGAAATTTTGGGACATACATCTGCTGCTTTGAGCATGGCCGTTGCCATCGAAATACTCAAGGCCAGAGGACAAGAATTGTGACGTCATCACTAATCGACCGACTTCTCACTAGTGTTGGAATTCACACTGGAAAAATTTGAATAGCAAATTTCTTCTATTTTATTTTTGGAATATCTACCATCATGTAAACAATAGTAAATATTTAAACTTACTGGCGAGAATTCGGAATCCCTAAATAAAAATTGAGCCAGAAGCGGAATTCCACAGTATTGCCGCATCTGGCTGATTTTTTATTGGTGGATTCCAAATTCTCACCAGTAAGTTTAAATAGTTATTACTGTTTTATAAGATGATAGATATTCTACAAATAAAATAAAAGAAAATTGCTATTCAAAAATTTCCGGTGTGAATTCCAACACTACTGCTTGACCAGTTTTAAAAGACCGGCCTTGGCATTCTGTCAAAAAAATGGACCTTTCCGGAGGTAGAGAAGCATTAGGAGGAGACGAAATTCAGGTTTCTCTTAACCCGTTCGCGGCGGCACGTGCAATCAGAAGTGCGCATCTGAGGACGGAGCGGAAAATTCAATTTCACTTTCTGAGCCGAAGGATTTTGTGAAGCAAAGTCTAACTCTTGTAAAGTGTTCTTTAAAACATTATAAAATATTCATTTTTCCATGTAACCTTTTGAAATACTCATACATGGAATAAGTTGCTATTATATATATCCACGCAAAAAATTGAGTTATTTTTTCCGATATTTATGTATAAAAATGACTTAAAAAATATATAATGCATATTTTAACCACTTTTTTTAAGGTTATAACATAATATAATATGGTCACAAAATACTTACATGCCTTTAATATAGCAACATATGACACATTTTCCTCAAACAAAGAATAATTTTGTTAAAAAAAATAATAGTTTTTTTTTTCTTTTTTTAACACATTTCTTAAACAAAATAAGTATTTTAATAAAGCTGATTTATTCACAAATAAAAATAATTAAATAAAACTTGCATGCAATTTGTGCATGCTACTTTTTAATTCTTATTATACAGACATACATATAAAATAGTTTAAAAATTTTTAATTTAATTTAAAATATTTTTGAAAATTCAAAAATTACATGTAAGTATATTATCAATCATAAAATATCTATCAAATAAAAAGTTTTGAATAATAATAAGTTATAATAAGTACAATAGAGCTATGCTTTAAAATATACATTTCTAAACAGTTATTAAATGGTAAAAAATATTTTTGAAAAACAAAATGTATAGTAACGTATAATAAAACGAAATATCGAATAAAGAGTATTTGATTATAATGAGTAAACTTAAATGATAACTTAAAATACATTCATCAAAGAATTTGTTGATGTTAAAATATCTTTATTTATATCTTATGTATAAAAAACATTTTTGAAATTGGAAATATATATACTATATATAATGAAATATATCGAATAAATGTATTCAATTATAACGTGTAAAACTGACTATTAATTCGAAACATGCACGCCAATGTATGCGCTTATTTATCAAAATAGAGTTCAATGATTGTTTTAGAATCATTAACTCTCAGAAATTTTACTTTCTGAAGACTGCGATTTTTGACATTTTAATGAGTTTGGGAACAAAAATAGATTCAAAACGCGAACATTGGCGACATTTACATAAAGAATAATTATTTTTATGATAAAGCAGAAAACGCTGTTCGATCTCGGGATATCTAAATAAGAACGACTGCAATTTCCCTACATTTATGGATAAAAATGTCTTCGTTTAAGTATCAGGAAATTGAATATGAAAACGGATTAAAAACGTATTTCAGTGAACTCATATTTAATAGGAAATTTATGCTTTTTCACTATTTTTTTATTATTATTTGCGTATTTTATAATGTTTTTTCGACATATTAAATGGTTTCATGAAGAAAAATGATTTAATTAAGTAAAAATAGAACTATTGTGGTAAAATTAAAATGTTTAAGAATAATAAAAGAACATTTTAAAACTAAAATTTTGAACTTTTCAAATATAAGTGTATCATTTAACTTTAAGCAATAGGTTTAAAATGTTAATTTATTTAAGAAAAAAAAAATAAGTTGGAATGACATATGTAAAAAAACAGTAAATAAGACTCTTTATTTATTTAACTTTATTTTTTAAAATAAATTATTTATGTAATTGAAAATTCCATCCTTATTTATTTTTTTTAATGCACCTTAAAGAAGAATTAAAACATTTCTTTCATGGCGGTGTTTATTTTTCATAGCATTTAAAATTGTTTCATATTATAGTATTTTATAAATAAAAATAATACATGTTTAAATATCTGAATCATCCTAAAATGTTTCTTTAGATTGAAGATATCCTCTTCATCGAAAAGAAAATAATGTATTATTATTAGATACGAAGAAAAATCCTTCCTTTTCTATAATCTTGGAGACAAGTGAATACGAAATTACTAGTAGTATTTATTCTCCTCTCCATTCCCCACAAAAGCAATACTAGGGAAAACTCCCTTTTCATTGCCCTCAGTCCTATAAGGAAAGGGCATGTTTACAAACAAACACTTCCGTCAACCAATCTACCAACTACATTTTTGTCATAACGATCATTGCAGGAATAGTCTTGGCGATGTATGCCAATCATATCAGACACCTGTTACACGTAGACCAATCAAATTTCCCTAGCTCATGTGTACAGATAGGAGTCATAATAAATGAACAGGTTTTTCTTGCAGACCAACAGTAATTCAACCAACAGTGACGTCAGTTGCCCTTTCCTTATTATCAGGAATAGATTCGTCTTACTCAGACCTGTTACTCACGTGACCGGTCTTTAATGCTTGGCTCAGCAGTAGTGAGATTCGGTCGATTAGTGATGACGTCACAACTCGTGTCTTCAGGCCTTGAGTATTTAGATGGCAGCGGAATGGCGCGAGAGAAATAATTGACTGAAGCAAAAATTGGTAAAATCAAGGTATTTTTGAATTGCGTACTGAGTGAAAAGCAAATTGCCCTAAAAGTAAATAAATTTAAAACTGCTGTGCACGATATTCTTTATGATCCGATGAACTATGTAAAAAATGAAAAAAGCGAGCGGTCATCCCAATTCTCAGCCGGGTGTGAACGGAACATTATTAGGATGGCGGTTCAAGATTGTGCGTATTCTTCTTGTATAAAATCTGCTCTCGGAATCTCAGTAACGTCCAAAACTGTCATAAATGTAAAAATAGATAAAAATAGAAATCTGCTTTTTAATGTCATAAATGTGTTAGGATACCTTTGAAAACGAAGAAAAAGCAAAAAATATCACTATGTTCCAAGCTTCAAAACTTGTGTTTAATAAGTCAAAAATAAAAATCAAACTTCATTTAAATATATAGCTCATATTTAAATTTATATTTAAAAATATATATCAGATTGTAACGAAAGCTTCCCGCCACAGATAATACGGTCTGTGCAAACAGTTCACGTTGACGTGTTTTCTCATATTTTGTCGAACGATTTTCGGCATTTGAAAGAAAGAGACTTGCTTTATAATTTGTAAAAATTTTTAATTTGTAAAAATAATAAATTTGTAAAAAAATATCGTTATCATTAAGTACAAAGTGTCTGAAATGGAACTATCACGCTACCAGATTACAACCATCATTTACTTCCAATTCTGTTGCAAAAAGTCAGCTATAGAAAGTCACCGAATAAAGTGTACAGCTTTAGGTACTAGTGTTGTATCATATGACACTGTGAAGGTTTGGCAGAGTGGTTTTTATATATAAAATTACAGTTAATTATATATATTATAATTAGTATTATGTAATGGTGATTTTGAGGAAAACTTTCGTTACAACCTAATATATACTTGCAACTTCATAAATAAATATTGAAATGATAGATTTAAAAATTTATATGATAATAAGAAAACGTAACACGTCTTGCGCGCATGATAAAATTTGAAAATATGCATATGAAGAGGAAATTTTGGTGAAAATAAATACATAATATTACATAAATACATAAATAGTACATATTAAATGCATAAACCTTTATACTAAAATTAGAATATTTTTAAAAAATATTGACTAAATTAAAAAATTAAATTTTTTCGATTTTAAAAAATATTTTCAAAGTACAAAGACAGAAAAAAAATATGACCTTTTTCTGGTTTCAAGTTGTAGATAATACAGAAATAAATATGTGGTGAAAATTTCTTTCGATTGCCATACATAGTTTTTTAGCAACACAGCGCGCGGTATCAAAATTCATAGTTTTGAATAAACGCGATGCAAAGTTTAATTGTCTTATGTAGTTTTAATATTTATTCTTAATAGAATTGTTATAATTAGTAAACTAATGGGAATTTTTTAATGCGGTTTTTTGCAAATTGTTCAGAAATGATTACGGAATCAAAATATGTATTAAAAAATTCGAAAATTTTGAAGGTTTAAAGGCATTCTACCCCCTTAAAAAATTCCGAATGCTTGAAATATGATAAATTCAAACCCAAGCCAAAACTGCAAAGCATCGCTTTAACGTAAGAATAAAATTCGCATCGCCAATGTCTTAAAATTCAATCTGTGCCGAAAATTTGTTTTTAATAATGAAAAATAAACCTCAATCTTGATGGTCCAGATAGTTTAAGATATTACTGAAATTATTTACGAAGTGACTCATATCTGCTTTCAAGAAGTGTACAAAACGATGGGTCAGTGATGATTTGGGTGGGTTTTAAAGGGTCTCAGGACTCTTAAAATTGGGAAAAAATGAAAAATAAAAACAGACCATTTTCAACATTTAATATCTTAAAATGTATATGATTTAAAAACACAATTTTTATTGGGATGAAAGATGTTTGTATGTTCTTTCATTTCATGTATTTAAAAAAATTGTAAGATGCAGAATTAGCTTTTGTCAGACATTGGACGAGCAGTAAATTGATATAACCGATTACGAGCAGGATTACAAAATACATTTTGAAGCTAGAATGAAAATGTTGGTGCCTACTTACACTTCAGATTGTAATAATTATTCTGAACCTAAATAAATTTGTATTTAAATCGTTTTTATATTTTTAATACAAAGTTGTATTTAGCTAATGCAAAATTTTGAACTTTAAGCAGTATAATCACCTAAAAAAATATTTTGTTGAACCATAAAAAGGAAATTTTAGGTTCAGTTTATACAGACATATCTTTAGAAATATATAAAACATATCTTTTGAAAATTTCATGAAAAAATATTCAGAAGATAGATTTTTGAGGTATCGTGCACGTTATGCTCAAAAACGTCATTTGGAGAAAAATGACTTCAAAGTTTCGGAAACGTCGCTCCAGTTATTGAGCGTCTATAATTCTAAAAGTCATAACTTCTGTTCTAATCGGAGTTTCAAGGAAACAGTTATATCAAAATGTTCAGAAAATATAGGAGTTTAACACCTAAAAAAATTAAAATTTAGAAAATTTAGATAATTTTGGTTTTTACCAACACCCAGATAAACTGCTTTGACTATCGAGATATTCTCGGTAATAGTTTTGTTCCATTTCAAGATGCATTTATGGATTAGAATTTGGTTTTGCTTCAAGGTAACTCTTCTATTCACAAGTATGTGTCAACTTCAAATTGATTATCTGAAAACAATATTAGAAATTTGGACTTTCCAGCTAAATGTCCTGACCTAAATCCCATAGAAAACTTGTGTGGAATCTTGGTTCCTAAAGTTTATGCCAACGGATAACAGTTTGATTCGATTGTTGAATTGAAAGCAGCCATTTTGAAAACCGAATCCATAATCACATGCAAAAACCTGGGCGAACCCTTGTAAAAGCGACTTTTGGAAGACATCTGTGTTGAGGAGATGCAAATAAAGTACTGAAAATTAATGTACAGTCGTGGAAAAAAAGTAAACACCCCCTACTAACTCCCCAACAAATTATCGTAGAAGAAAATTACTGGTACCGAACGATTGGAAATAAAGTCTACTTTTGAATTATGTATATAAAATTTGCTTAGGGGTCATCTACATATTAAAACGATCCCAAACTTGATTTTTTTCAATGGCAATACCCAATTTTAAAAAGATATTTCAAATCTTAGGTTCAAAGTATGCCTAGAAACTAAATTTCAAGTCATTTGAATGATAAGTTTTTGAATTATAAAACATTCAAATTTTAATGCTTCTAATGTTAAATTACATTTTCATATTTTCATTAATAACTCCTGAAATTATACTCTTAATGTGCTAATTTTTTGTCTAGCAATAATACTAAAATGCCCAAGCATAAATAAGTTGAATTTGCAATTTTTATAATTTTATGATATGAATTATGAAATTAATATTCGAAAAAATTATGAATTGCAACCAACACATTTTTTTGATGGATTTAGATTTATTAAGTCCTGCTTTATGGAAATCCAAAATTTCACATTTTTCTTCCAAGTAGTTTTTAAATTCTGCTTAAAAAACGGTAAAATGAGGGTTTAAGACATAAATTATTAGGACATAAATACTGTCTATGATAGAAGTGACTAGATATTTTGAAATTTCTTATGCTATACTGTAATCTAGCAGTCTTCAATGACTGCTAAACTGGCGCTTAAGATGCCTTGATCAAGTCTCGCCTTGATCTCTCTTGGTCAACAATGGAGTACTGAACTTCAATTTGAATACAGCCCCTAAAATACGCTCGTTTTAAAATAATAAATTTCTCTGAAACTTATCGTACGAATGGCATAAAAATTTGTTTTTAGGCTAATTGTAGAGTGTAGAGTTCATTTATGCTGTCAGAATTGTGTACTGCTATTGAAAAAAACAAAGTTATGTTTCGTTTTAATATATAGATGGCCCCCTAAGCAAATTTTGTATACATCATTTAAAAGTAGACTTTATTACCATTCGTGTGGTACCAGTCACTTTCTTCTACAATAATTTTTTGCAGAGTTAGTAAGGAGTGTTTAGTTTTTTTTTTTTTTTCCCACGACTGTACAAACCTCTCACACGTAATTTCAATATTAAATAACTAGTAAATCTGCAGATCAGGAGCCTCAACGTCATCTTTGCAAGTCATTGTTTTTTAACACTCATTGTGTAATATTCAACTTCCTACAAATCGCTTTTTAAAGTTTTCAAATTACATAAATATTTATAAGAATACAAAATACTTCGTAAAATTTCAGAAATTGAAAGTGTTAAACAAGTGGTTATACATTGATGTTCTGAAATTCTGATGAGCTACTTATTCTGGTAACTTTTTAAATCAAAAATTGCATTTCTTGAGGGGGGCTCTGCTCCCCTGAACCCCCCCCCCCGTAGTCTATTTAAATTTATATTTGTAATTTTTTATTGATTGTGCGGATGGTTATAGTATATCTTAGATTTTTTTCGCTGTAATTTATAAGGATAAGCATAAGTTTTTTTTTATAAATTAATAAAATTTAAATTTAAAATAAAATGTTCATGTTAACCGTACGCAGACAATAAATCTTGAAGTGACGCCAAAAATGTAACCCTAAAATCCGCTACATTCGGCACAAATACAACGACGTGCTTAAAAAAAAGAATAATATTTTTAGTAATACAGTTTTTAATTCAGAATACAATCAAATGCTACCTTAGAATGCTTAAATATAAGCAGATCATTTAGAATTAGGTCCCTGTTCCACATGCTTGTTTTGTTTGGGCCGAATGAGGGCATTTAAATCTGAGCGATAACGCACATCATATTGCAAACTGTGTTTACGGCATACTGCATCTCCATCTATCTCTTTCCTCCGTGAATAATAGTTAATTTTATTTTACCCAAGAACTTTTTATTTCAGCATCTTTGTTATCGATAAATGACGTCTAATTCACCTGCTATGCGTACTTACTAAAAACTTTCATCTTGTTATATTAAGAAATACTCGAGAGTTTTCTTTTTATTTCCAATATGCTGCCATATTAATTTTTCTATGCTTAATTTTTTTTTTCATTTTTCTGTTCCACGTCAAAATATTTCAATTGAAAATTGTTTAAGAGAAAATATTATTCCGGGTTTTGATTTTCTTGGCAACAATTAAAGAAATATTAGTAAATGTTATGAAAAAATGTCACATTATCCTCTATGAAAATAATGAACTTTGGTATTTTTAAGCAAAATATTTGAATAAAATAAATAAAATATTGCCTATTTTTATTTCTGGGCTAAAATCCATCTATATGCAAAGATACAAATGCATTAATTCATCCGTTTTGACGTTGGCTTTACTCAAACATTATACACGCAATTATACTAATATTATTAGGACCAAATACGTTGCTAGGCAACAGATGAAAGAAAAGGAAAAAAATGAAATATGTAATTATGTCAAATTGATAAAACAAAATGCTTTATATTATTGGAAAACATGAATAAAATTCCCCGAAAAATTATAAACCTAATTAAAAAAATCTCGCAAATATATTAACAAAATTTCAAACTAATTGGAATAATTTAATAATCTTATTTAAAAATTTCAGTATCCAAAATTTGCCATTTAAATCCATTTTTCATATGAGCCATTTCTTTCAACAGATGAAAATCTGAAAATTGTCTGACTTGCCATAGAAAAGCATTATAGAGCAAAATAAAATGTTCTATATTTCCCGAACGAATGAACCAAATTTAACCAAAAACTATACAGCTAAGTCCTAGTACCTCATCAACATGCCCAGTTAATTTCAAGCCGATCGGATGCTTTTTGCGGCAGTTATCGCGGACCAGACAGACTAACAAAAAGATTAACAGAAATCAAAACTTTTCGTGTCTCCACAGTAAGCCTTCACTGACGTTTCGGCAATAATGGTCCTAAACTTTTTTCACCAAGTTGTGTTAGAAATTAATTTTTGATTTGAATTTTTAACTACTTTGGTTGTCATGTTGCTAAAATGGTGCATTTCTTTTTATTAAATGCAATGTTAAAGCTATCTATAATTTGTATTATAATTATAAATTACATTTTTCTTACCTTATTTATGATGTCCATACACTATAAGAACAAGATATGAGCATACACTATAAGAACTTTGCCCAACACCAAATGGAACTCATAAATTGGAAAGGATTCAATAATTTCACATCATTAGAAAGAGTTATATCTGAAAAACAAAAAGACTTTCTTTCACCCAAACTGCCTAATGATGATTTGGCGTGTACTGTCATCTATGTCATTTAAAAAAATATTTTTTTTTCAGTGTCCACGGAGGGAGACTACTTTGGCTAGGGACAAATTTTATAAATTAATTCCTTAGTAAAAATGAAAACATTTAAAAGAATATTAATTTAGAAATTAACTAAAAACTTTTAATTAGTTATTCTTCTATATATATAAAAAAAGTAACGATTTGGAACTGAGCGAAACGATTTGGAAATGGACCAATGAAAATCTGCGTAGTTACCGTCTCATTGGTCAAAGCTTCCCGACTTTTCTTAGCGAGAATTGTGCGTGGTAAAAACCATGAAAGTAGAGAATTTAGATAGGATGGGAGGAATTAAAGGGAAAAATTTTCTGCATTTCAATACTTCTATTTTTGGGTTTTTTTTTTTTCTGTGTTTGATGGCAAAAGCGATTTTTACAGAAAGAAGATAATTTCCATTAACTAATGAGAACCGGGGGGGGGGGGGGGGGTCCTCTGCGTTTCGATAGCCTTCTGCTATTTTTATGAGGGAGGGTATGTGAATTATTTAATTAATATTACGCCCGCAGGTTCTGTATGTATGTACGTAGCGCGATAACTCTTGATAGAAATATTCGATTTGCTTCAATTTTTTTTTCTAGGTTCATTCTGATAAGGCGCTTCCCTGATTAGATTTGGAGGTTCATTGGTATAAAGGAGGAAACGGCGGGCTAATATTTCCCCCCTAATTTAGATAAATGGGTTTTTATATCCGATTTGCTTCAATTTGGTATACCGATTTATTCTGACAAGGCGCTTCCCAGATGAGATTTGGAGGCTCATTGGTTAAGTATAAAGATGTGAAGCAGAGGGGGGGAATCCCCCACCTTAATTTATTTTTCGTGGGGCATAATTCTTTGAAAAAAGAGTATAATATATAATTACTGTGGATAGCCTGTTAGCTCAATGCCATCAGTTTAACTGGGCAATTTTCTTTTCATTTTAATGATTTTATATTTAATAATTCTTATAATTATGAACCTCTGTAAACTCTAATGATTATGTGCTTGAGATAAGGATATAAAAATGTCGAGAGTTGGAGAGATTCGCGTTTTTACCAAGTGGTTTCTAAAAATTGAATGCATAGAAAATAAGTGATCGCGAAGCAATCCAGAATGGAAACGCGAAACAATTACGTCTGAGGTTGGCTAGAAAATAGGGATTACTTCACGATACTGAACGGAATCGCGAAGCCATTACGCGGGAGATTGGTCAGCGTAGCGAGTAGGGGGCAAAGCCCCCCCCCCTAGTTATTGAAAAAAAAAATTTAAACAAATTTAAATTCTTAAACCTCAGTGAAATGAAAGTTGTGTTTAGATGTACGGACGTCCACGGAAGTGACTTTCGACTGATATTCGTTAAAACATTAATATTAAATAATAAAATTATTTTGTCAGAAATGTACTTACTAGCTTACTTAAAACTTCAATATACACATGAATGAAAATATTAGAAAATTTGCTGCATTTCCTAAAAATTGTTCCTTCGCGACCGTAAAATGTACCTTTTCGTGAGAATGACCAATAACGACCCATAATGACCCACAAATGCTCGGCTGAAATTTTGCTTAGTGGATCGCCTGCATGGAGAAATTGTAACAAGTTTTAAATTCTTAATATTAACACCTAATTTTGACATGATATTTGGAATTGTTTGGTACATTTTACCTTCTGATACGGTCAAGTAGTTTAGGGAGCTATGCAAGTTTAAAATTTCGAGCTCCTAATGTTAATAACAGATCATAATATAAGATCGTGTTAAAAATTAATCTAATTTCCTAATGTTAAACTAATTTTTAATCGTTGCAAAACATTTTGCAGCGCAGTAGTTTTTTAATCATAACTCAAAAATATACTTGAGGGAATAAGCTGTCCTTTTGGATTCGCATATTCGAAGCTTCTAGAATTCGATTTCTGTTTAAAAAAAATTATAGGTTATAATTCATATTTTTTCTTAAAAAATATGCATATTTTGAAAATAATTTTTGAAAAAATATCAATTGTAACCTATATATATGTATATTAACACGAGTTGATTTTTAGGTGCTTTAAATATACTAACCCAAAATTACGTTTAATTCCGCCAAGTAGTTTTCGCATGCATAAAAGCAAATAATTGCAATATGTTTTCCAATGATTAAAAAAGAATTTTCCACAAGGAATTTTAAACTTTAAACCTGTATAATTCCTAAACCTCTGGAACCGATATATATTCTCGTTCGCTATCCGGACGTAAAATTTAGCGAAAAATACAAAATTATGTGTTAGTATTAAAAATTTTAAAGTTTGTTACAATTTCCAATATGTAGACGATCCCCTAAGCAAAAGTTTAAGCATAGCATAATTTAATAGACGTTAATATCTACTAAGTAATGCTATACTTAAATTATTACTAATCGATTGGTACCCGACACATTTCGTACGAGGATTTGCCGCAGAATGAAGGGGTGAAAATTACCGTCTTTAAATTATCTAAACATGGGCTTAGAAAATAACAATGGTATATAAATTTTAATGTTGGTTCAACTAGGAAATTCAAGGAAATTATATTTGTACGAACGAATACATAAATTTGTATTTCAATATATTTTTAAAAATCTTAAATGCACTTTTTAGGTGCGTTCGTAATTATATAAATAAGTAGCACCTATACTCGTCGTCTGGTTCGTCCGTCTGTCTATCCGTATGCCGCATAGAACAGATCAAAAATTACCCAACGAACTTGAAATTTAATATGTAGAATCTTTGCGAAATTTTGTCGAATCATTTTAAATTTTATGAAAATTGAATCAAAACTTAAAAGATATTAATAAAAGATTTCTTCATTCTATGAAACTCTATCCTACGTCATTAATTCAATGATATCCCATGATATCGCCATGGGGATAACGTCCTATTTAAGACGGAGTCATATGTTATTTCCGTATTACAGTATCGTAATAAATTTTGTATTGACGCATTTTTGCATAAGTGCAACATCTATTGAACCAAGATCTGAAACTAGTTATAGTACGAACGCACCTCATTTACCACGTTTGAAGTATAATTTCAGACTTTTATTTAACTTCCTGGTATCCATCCGGATATTTGGCTATCTTACTGGAGTTTATATTAAAGGAGTTGTGCTGTATTTCTATGTCAAAGTAGATTACTCAATTATTTTTTAATACTAAAACAAACATTTCAATTGTTGTTGATGTTATTCTCCCAGCATGTTTTCCTTTTTATCAAGTTTCTCTTAAATTGTTTACGTCAGGCATCAATAACTTTCAGCAAAGGCGATGAAAGATGTAATACGAGGTCTCTTATGGGAACATGCACATTAGTAGCGGGGAAGAAATATGTTTTTCTTGCATCATTGATCAAAAACATCCGACTTATTCGCTACATGACCTTGGTTGTCCATGACTTTAACCTTTTACTCCATAGTTGTTTCAATCTTTACGGAATAAAAATTACAGGCTCTTGATAAGTCAGTTCACATTTCAAAAATTTATAAAAATAGGAACAGAAAATCATGCGTACGGCATAGATTATGAAACACTTTCCAACACATTCAGAATAGTAAAACAAAACTTCACAGTTTACTACGGTGAAAGAAGATGTCTAAATAAACCATTTGAAAACTCATAACGCATTTGAAAACCCACTTTCTGCTATTACAGTAGAACCTCGATTATCCGAAGTAATTGGGACCGACCAACTTTCGGAAAATCGAAATTTTCAGATAATCGAGAATGCTTCAATTTTTAGATTAAGGGAAAATATGTGCGATATTTCTTATTATCGTAACAAGTGCTTAATAAAAATAAATCAATGGCAAAATAGGAACAAGAATAAACTACATGAATTTTAATTTTGAAATTAAGTACCTTTTACATATTTCACAAGAAGTTGATACAAAGTTTTGTTTGTTGCAGTTTCGATTGCCTTTGCTTTGCAGCTCTACCATGAAGTTTTTTTTTATACTATTGGTTCACCAGCATCACAGTCATTCTGCTTCTTTCTGCATAAAAATTTTTCATTTTTGCAGCATATCTCTTCATAACACTAACCACTGCAACACCAATGACGTATTCTTGAGATAGATTATTTTGTAATACTCTCACCCAATTCTACATGATTTATGATTTGGATTTGTTCTTCTAAACTTAAAGTAATGCGTTTTTTTTTGTTTTTTTTTTACGCATGATAAAAATGAAAACTTTTACTGTAGTAAAAATCTCGTACGGGAGCTCAAGTTAAATTCAAAGAAATTCTAAGAAAGGTAATCCAAAATATTTATCTGTACTCGTTGTTCGGAAAGGACCGTTTGCGCACAAGGAATGTGATAGTAAAGAAACTTTAAAAATGGATTTCGGTTAACCGAGAGTTTTGATTAAAAGAGTTTCGGATAAAAGAAATTCTACTGTACAATCAATATCAGTTTTCAGAAAAATATCAGTTTTCTTTTTCTTTGTGCAGCCCTGTATATGATCTATGGATTTATGTGTATACTACATAGCATGCTACAAGTTAGTTCAGTTAAACGAATAGTACCGTTGAAAATTTACATTCAGCAATTTCCATGAATAAACGAAAATGTGTTGCTTGAGAACTTTTGTGCAGATCTGTATAATATCTATAGAATTTATACACACCAAGTAATAATTAAAAAATAATTAAATTTAAAAACGCATACCACAACTGAAAACGCACTTTCATCAATTATTGTTCGTAGCCTTCAATAGTTCAATGATGGTTCATTTTCTCCTGTAGCCAAATTCTTTTGGGTTTCTTGTAAATGAACGATAAATTTTATCCTCACCACGTTCTATAGTAAGAATCTTGCAGTACATTTCAGTGATATATATCCATTTCAATATGTTTAAAATAGTGTATAGTATCATTAAAATACACCGCAAGCGATTTTTCCCCATTGACCTTATAGTGCGGGCAGCGGTGACACAAATGACTACGTCATCGAGTTACGAAATGAAATCATGATGTAGGACAAGATTATTAGGTGAAAATGAAGGAATGACTGGTCTGTATCGACATTTCTTGGTACGATATGAGCAGCAGCGGGCGCCAACTCGTCATATTGGCGTCACTATCATGTCATCGAGTTACGAGATGAAATTGGTGGCAAATTAAAGATAAAATAAATTATTTTAAGAATATTTTGGTCTGCCTGAGCATATCCTGGTAGAAACACCGGCAGACTAATATTTATAACAAAAAAAGAAAAAAAAAAGACGCCGTGATGTACAATTTAAACCTAATAAACAGAATATTTTGCATTACATTGCACTATATGGCCAAAGGTGACCAATCACTTGCGATTTTAGACGTTTTGTTAAATATCTAGAAAAATACATGAGGAATTAACCTGAAACTGCAGGTATGTAAACAGTTTGCTATAGGTCATATATTTCTGCGAAGATTTTTTTCCCCGAAACCCCATAGGGGACCGTCAACAAATTGAAAAAGAACGAATATCTTTTGGATAACCCTGTAAAAACTAATGTAGCAAAAGCGTTAAAACTCGAGATTATTAATAAGTGGCTTATTGTAATATATTGTGTTTATTTTTATGAGGCTAGCATGTATACTCGTAGAGAAATTAAGATTTTTATAAAAACAGTCCAAAAATTCGCCAAGTTTTTTGCTTATAATTTGCAGAGGTCTTAATATAAAAAAACATTCTTTTCAGAAAATATGACGAACAAGATTGTACATAACACTCTGCAATCAGAATTAAAAAATAATAAAAATTGGAGGAAAAATGAGCAAGTTTACTAAAACATGTTTCACTGCGCATGCGCGAATGCAATCTAAATATAATGTGCCTAATGTGTTAGCTAAATGTATAGAACAACTTTTGTGAAAGTCTCAAAAACATAGTTTGAAAAGTCTGATAATAATCGTTTATAGAATAAACTCAAAATCCGTTGTGCCCAAAATGAAGCAAAAAGATGAGGGGTTGTGTCCATATATCTATTGATTAATGCCAATTTAGCATACACAATATTGCACGTACTACTGTATTTGGATACAGCCCTTCATCCTTTTGCTTCCTTTCAGGAATAACGGATTTTGAGCTTATTCTATAAACGATTATTATCAGACTTTTCAAACTATGTTTTTGAGACTTTCACAAAAGTCGCTCTATACATTTAGCTAACACATTATGCAAATTATATTTTGATTACGTTCGAGCATGCGCAGTGAATCATTATTTATTAAACCTGCTCATCTTTCAAACAAATTTTATTATTTTTTCATTCTGATTGCAGGGTATTGTGTACAATGTTGTTTGTCATAATTTCTGAAAAGAACTTTTTTTTATATTAAGAACTCTGCAAATTATAAGCAAAAAACTTGGCGAAATTTTGGACTGTTTTTATAGAAACCTTAATTTCTCTACGAGTATACACGCTATCTTCATAAAAATGAACACAGTGTATTACAATAAGCCACTTATTAATAATCTCGAGTTTGAACGCTTTTGCTACATTAGTTTTTACAGGGTTATCCAATAGATATTCGTTCTTTTTCGATATGTTGATGGTCCCTTATGGGGTTTCGGGAAAAAATCTTCGCCGAAATATATGACCTATACTGTTTACACACCCGCAGTTTCAGGTTAATTCCTCATGTATTTTTCTAGATATTTAACAAAACGTCTAAAATCGCAAGTGATCGCTCACCTTTGGCCATATAGTGTATATTACTTCCGCATCGACTTTCAAGAAGAATTAATGGTTTAGGAAAAGCTTTTTAACAGTATGTGAAAGAATGACTGATTCGGCGTAACTTGTTACAAAGCGAGAAGACCGGGGCGCCAATTTCCCATTTTGACGGTACTATGACGTCATCAAGTTACGGCTTGAAATTTTGGCACATTAAAGGTACATTTACGTGTATTAAGAATGTTTCAGTCTGCCTCGTCATATCTTGGTACGAGATAAGCAGAGCGGTGTGCCAATTCTTAATTTTGGCGGTTTTATTACGTCATCGAGTTAGGGACTCAAAATTTAATACCTTAAAGTTACAGATAAGTACAATAAGAATATTTCAGACTGCCTCGTCAAATCTTGGTACAAAGCCAGCAGAGCGAGGCGCTAATTCCGTACTTTGACGGTACTATCACGTCATCGAACTACGTCATGAAATTTTGGCAAATTAAAGGTACATATACGTATATTAAGAATATTTCAGTCTGCCTCGTCATATCTTGGTACGATATGAGCAGAGCTAATTCTTAATTTTGGTGTATCATTATGTGATCGAGTTACGGCCTGAAACTTTAAAACATTAAAGATATAGATTAATACAATAAGAATATTTCAGTCTGCTTTGTCATATCCTTGTATGAGACGAGCAGAGCGGGGTGAAAATTCCCTATTTTGACGGTACCATCACGTCATCGAGTTACAGCTTGAAATTTTGGCATATTAAAGATACATATAAGTACATTAAGAATGTTTCAATCTGCCTTGTCATATCTTGGTACGAGATCAGCAGAGCTGGGCACCCCCGCTTCCGATCCGTTTTCCCGGATGTGGCTTGGCTGTATGGTGGTGGGGGTTTTCTGCCAGGGGTTCATGCCTTTGCCATTCTTTTGGTTGACTCCCTGGTAGAGTGATTGTGATTGTGAGCGAGGCGCCAATTCTTAATTTTGGCGTATTATCACGTCATCTAGTTACGGCTTGAAAGTTTGGTGCATTAAAGATACAGATTAGTACAATAAGAATATTCCAGTCTGTGTCGTCATATCTTGGTACGAGCCGTTCAGAGCGGGGTGCCAATTCTTAATGTTTGCTGTATCATCACGTCATGGAGTTGCGACCTAAAATTTTAACACATTAAGAAAACACAAACATTTCTGGAAAAATTGATGACGTGATAAAATCGCCAAAATTAAGAATTGGCACTACGTAGCAAGATCAAGTAGCACTCATATCGTAGCAAGATAAGACGATGACGTGATAAAATCGCCAAAATTAAGAATTGGCACTACGTAGCAAGATCAAGTAGCACTCATATCGTAGCAAGATAAGACGAGGCAGACTGAAATATTCTTAATGTACTGTAATCTTTGAATGCGTTAAAATTTCAGGCCGTAATTCGATAACGTGATAACATCGCCAAAAATTAAGAACTGACACCTCGCTCTGCTCATCTTGTACCAAGATATGACATCGCAGACTGAAATATTCTTATTGTACTGTATCTTTAATGCACCAAACTTGCAAGCCGTAACTAGATGACGTGATAATACGCTAAATTTAAGAATTGGCGCCCCGCTCTGCTGATCTCGTACCAAGGCATCTTTAATGTGCCAAAATTTGATGACGTGATAGTACCGTGAAAATTGGAAATTGGCGACCGATTCTTCTCGCTTTGTACCAAGATATGACGAGGCAGACTGAAATATTCTTATTGTACTTCTCTGTATCTTTTATGTGAAATTTTCAGGACATAACTCGATGATGTGATGAGATGCCAAAATTTAGAATTGGCGGCCCGCTCAGCTCATATCGTAACTACAATATGACGAGGCAGACTGAAATATTCTTAATGTACTGATATCTACCTTTAATGTGCCAAAAATTCAAGTCGTAATTCAATATTGTGATATAAGTACCGTCAAAATAGGGAATTAGCGCCCCGCTCTGCCGGCTTTGTACCAAGATATGACGAGGCAGACTGAAACATTCTTACCTTTAATGAGCTAAAATTTCAAGGCGTAACTCGATGCGTGATAGTACCGTCAAAATGGGGAATATTGGCTCCCCGCTCTACTCGCTTTGTACCAAGTTACGCCGAATCAGTCATTTTTTCACGTATTGTTAATAAGCTTTTCCTAAACCATAAATTTATCTTGAAAGTCGATGGCGAAGCAATATATATGGCAATGTAATGTAAAATATTATGATTATTGGGTTTGAATTGTACATTATGACGTCTTTTTTTATTAGAAATTTTAGTCTGTCGGGTGTTTCTAGAAGGATATGTGCAGGCAGACCAAAATATTTTTAAAATACTTTATTTTACCTTTGGCCCCAATTTCATCTCGTAATTTGATGACGTGATAGTGACGCCAAATTGACGAGTTGGAGCCCGCTGCTGCTCATATCGTCCAAGAAATTTCGAGGCAGAACAGACATTCCTTCATCTACACCTAATAATCTTGTCCTACATCATGATTTCATCTCGTAACGCGATGACGTAGTTATTCGTGTCGCCGCCGCCCGATCTATTAATGTAACGGAATTCTTTTGAGTATATCCCTGTAAGTAAAGCGCAAATGCTACACACTTAATCTTCAATACAGAACATGCCTTACTAAACCCCAATAACTTATATCAATTTCATAGCAAGTGGACTATATATTTACGGGAGTTAGAGCACGAACAGACAGACGGATACGCAAACCGAATTCACAAACACTTTTTAACTGTATTGGAAAGTGTTAAAAGTAAAATTTTCGTATGGGAGTGCGATTTGTTTTTAGAGTCCGATTTTTCTTTCTTCTTTTTTTTTTTTTTTTTTTTTTTTTTTTTTTTTGTGAAAATAGAAAAATAATATAGTTCAAATAAATCGATAAATAAATCGATAAATAAGTTCTTATCTCAAAAACTCAAACAAATTTAAGAAACTATCGTATCGCAGTGCAGTTTACACCTTAAGATTTGCCGGAAAATGAAATTTAAATAAATAGTTCAAGGGGTCTTATAAGTCTGTTCACATTTCAAAAACCTATAGATGTGTTCAAACTGAGAAATCGGAGTGCGGTTTGGACCTTAAGACTAGCGATAGTGTCGGTATTTGAATTGCAAAAATTAGTTCAAAGAAAATTTGGTACTTTTCCTTAATACCAATACCATATCAAAATGTAACACCAATGCGCCGTTTATTTCAACCCTAACCGTGCCAAACTTTCGCTGATTCTCGCTATTTATTGAACATGGTTCTTGCTATTTAGTGAACATGATTTTCGCTATCTATTGGACACGGTTCTCACTATTTATTGAACACGATTCTCGCTATTTATTGAACACGGTTCTCACTATTTATTGAACACGATTCTCACTATTTATTGAACACGATTCTCGCTATTTATTGAACACGATTCTCGCTATTTATTAAACACGATTCTCGCTATTTATTGAACACGATTCTCGCTATTTATTGGACATACTAGCATTGATTACATTTGATACATATTTATTGAACATATGATACATATTGATGCACATCATCAAATTGATACATATTTTTTAAACATACACGCTATTTATTGAACATGAATTTTTTATCATTATTTTATCGTAACCACTTAAAACAACTATTTTTCGAATCAAAAATGCTTTTATTAAATTATAATTTACATTTTTTTGCTGTGCTGAAATGGATTTTATCATTTGGCACCAATCATGAAGAATCTGCAATAACGTTGTTTCACGGTTGTGGAATTATACATAAATAATGTACTTTCCGAGATGACGACTAAGAACATTTCACAGTAAATTACAAATATAATTTTGTTTACCTTAACACTGGATGTCACATCCAATCTATTGAGAGTTTATGTAGCATCGAAAAAGGGCGTACTAAAAGATAGCGCAGACTGTTGTTATTTAAAATCATATCTCTTAAGCTCTAGATAGACCTATCATTGTACTCGCAGTCTCTTTGTTCTGGTCAGGCGGCGCTTTTTGTGGTCATGTGGTGTTTTTCATCTTTAATGGCTTTACAAGGAAACTGAGGAACATCTTGCTGGAGGGAAGGGTTTCCTTCAAGTTCTTTCTAATCTACTTATCTCCTTTTCATTGTTGAATCTATTGTTCAATCTCTCGTCTTTTCTTTAAAAACCACAAATGGGGTTGGAAAAGAAAGGTTTTATTGCTTTAGAATGAGAAGGAACGCTTTTCCTTTCTAAACGCAGCCATAGAGTTCATGTGGTGACGCGACATCTTTATTCAGAAAATGACATGATTATTGCAATTCTAAGAGATAGTTATAATTTCATGCCCGCAGTATAAACTGAATTTTATTTTTAATACTTTCCAACAAAGTTGAAAAGTGTTTATGCATTCCATTTGTCTGTCCGTCTGTCCACGCTATGATCGGATTTTCATACAATTGATAAACGTTATTTAGGGTCACCTAAGCATGTTTGGTATTGTATATGAACGTACTGTGTGTAGCATTAATAGTTCATTTATAGGGGCACTCAAAAGAATTACATTACATTATGGTATAGGGGGGGGGGGGAATCGTTTGCAGAGTATTTTAATAACATTACGCTATTTCAAATGTATTGAAACTGTTATAAATCACTGAATATTTCAGTAAAAGATGATGACTATAGAATAGGGCATTCATAGCATTTGTTGTTCATTTACAGGGACACACAAAAGAAATTGATTACAGTACTGACTTTAATGAAAAATGGCTGGAAGTGAGTTTTCAATTTCGGCATGCACTTTTAAATTTAACTATTTTTTAATATTATAATAGTTGTATATAAATTCTATACCTCATATACAGGACTGCACAAAAGAATCCACGTGCCATTCTCCTTTTTAGCGGAAATTGCTGAAGGGGAAATTTCAACTAATGTATATATATATTTCTTAACTTAACTAAATTTTGGCATGCATGTAGTTAATACATGCAAATCTATATTCAGGTCTGTTCAAAGAATTAGGATAATTTTTCGATTGTAGATGGGAACAGCTGAAATTGGGTTTTCAAGTGTGTTATGCATTTTCATATGGTTGCCATAATACTTTAACTTATTAAACGGTGTAGTTATGTTACAATATTTTGAATGTGTTGGATAGTGTTTCATAATCTATGCTTGAAGCATGATTTTTTCTTTCTTGTTTAATTTTATTATAGAATAATTTATTTCGCTTTTTATTTTAAGTATATATTTGTGTTTTTATAATACAGTAGTTAGTGAAAGTCTGTAATTTTGAAATGTTATATTTTTTAAATGATCCATTTTGTAGCAACAATGCTAATTTTGTTTTTAAAATGTTTCAGTTGTTTCCGAACTATCATGCTTGGCGACAATAGTGTTGGTTTAACGGAAAAATAAAGAAAATTTTAACTAAGGTTTCTTTTGCCACAAAATATTCCATGCATTGATACGACAATTTGTTATTTTTCTTTAATTGAATTTTTGAAATGTGGAGGGATTATGGGTCACTCTGTATTATTTAAAATTTTCCGGGAAAATTTTCAATATCTTCATTCGTAACGTAAATGGCACATGAAGTAGAGTTTACCTATTTGAAGCAACTTGACAGATATACGATACTATAAGCTCTCTTTCATTATCTTTTGTGTCACGCACGCTATTCATAATTGTAACTAAAATTTATGTAAATGGCTTCTTTGCGTCAAACTATCCATTTGCATACATTTCCCTTAGTTTGGATACAATGACGCAAAGAAATCGTTTACATAAATTTTACTAATTTTACTTACAATTTTAAATAACGTAACACAAAAGATTAAATAAATTTCAATACATAAAATACACTATATGGCCATTAATGGCCGGAAACTTTCAATTTTAGACATTTTGTCGCATATTTAAAGATATATTTGTCGGATTTTTCTGGAACTTCAGGATTATGAAGAATTTGTTCGACTTCATATTTAACAACGGCGATTTGATCAGAAAGACAATGAGGGGAGCCAACAAAAAATCAAAGAAAAAAGTCCTTCCGGCCAGTGCCGGGAGGAAAAGGTAGCTTTCATATTCCTTATTTTTAAAAAGCCAACTTATATTATTCAAACACACGAAGCTAAATTAAGTGGAAACCGAATGTAGGAGATTCAATACTAATTTTTATCAATACTAAATCATTATGAATGAGAATTTCGCGAAATTAGTCAGCTTTATCCAAGCTGCTTTTATTTAAAGTCACTTATATTTGGCTGCCAAATTCGGCGATTTCTTAAAGTGCCTGCCATTTTAAGACAACATGGTAGATGAGGCTAACCAGTGAACTTGGTCGAGACCTTAGTAATTGCTGTGCACATGCTCACTCATATCGGAATCGGTTGATATATACGAGTGCTGTCGCAGGCAAAAAATGAGATTTTTCAAAATGTCACCCACTTTAGAAATTGAAACTGCTATATCTGAGCCATTTTTTAAGATAAAGACAAATAAAAAATGCTCCTGAATCCTTATATCAAGGTCAAATACTTAAGAAAGAAACCTTTTTCAATTTCTAATTTTTTTGCACCTCACTTTAAATATAACTTTTTTTTAATTTAATGGCCGCCATTTTGAAACAAGATGGCTGATGAAGCTGGCCAGCGAACTTGGTCGAGATATTGATGTATACTATCCACATGCCTTCTTCCATCGAAATAGGCGAATAAGTGTGGTATCGCGTGACAAATACAAGATCGTTTCAAAGTGTTAGCCATGATAGAAATTCAAAGTGCTATAATTCAACCACTTTTTAAGATATAAACAAAAGAACAAATTTTCAAAAACAAAAACTGCTCCAGAATCTTTGTATCAAGGCCAAACACATAAAAAAAAATCTTTTTCATTTTCCAATTTTTTAATACCTCATTTTAAATTTTAAATTACATTTTTTTTTAAAAATGGCAACCCTTTTGAAACAAGATGGCGAATGAAGCTGGCCAACGAACTCGGTCGAGACATTGGTATGTACTATGTACGGAGCAAGTTACATTCAAATCGGTTCATAAATACGCCTGTTATCGCGTGACAAAAATCAGGTCGTTTAAAAATGTCAGCCACAATAGAAATTCAAAAAGTCCTTCCGGCCAGTGCCGGGAGGAAGAGGTAGCTTTCATATTCCTTATTTTAAAAAAGCCAACTTATATTATTCAAACACACGAAGCTCAATTAAGTGGAAACCGAATGTAGGAGATTCAATACTAATTTTTATCAATACTAAATCATTATGAATGAGAATTTCGCGAAATTAGTCAGCTGTATCCAAGCTGCTTTTATTTAAAGTAACTTATATTTGGCTGCCAAATTCGGCGATTTCTTAAAGTGCCTGCCATTTTAAGACAACATGGTGGATGAGGCTAACCAGTGAACTTGGTCGAGACCTTAGTAATTGTTGTGCACATGCTCACTCACACAGGAATCGGTTGATATATACGAGTGCTGTCGCAGGCAAAAAATCAGATTTTTCAAAATGTCACCCACGTTAGAAATTGAAACTGCTATATCTGAGCCATTTTTTAAGATAAAGACAAACAAAAAATGCTCCTGAATCCTTATATCAAGGTCAAATACTTAAGAAAGAAACCTTTTTCAATTTCTAATTTTTTTGCATCTCACTTTAAATATATATTTTTTTTTATTTAATGGCCGCCATTTTGAAACAAGATGGCTGATGAAGCTGGCCAGCCAACTTGGTTGAGATATTGATGTATACAATCCACATGCCTTCTTACATCGAAATAGGCGAACACTTGTGGTATCGCGTGACAAATACAAGATCGTTTCAAAGTGTTAGCCGTGATAGAAATTCAAAGTGCTATAATTCAACCACTTTTAGGTAGCTTTCATTACAAAAAGCTACCTATTGCAGCCGTTCGGAGGAAAGCGATTTCAAAAAATTTTGGTATATTTTCATCGATCATGACCCCAGACCCCGAAACCACCTTCCGTTCAAAATTGATATATATATATATATATCTGACCTATGTCACACTGTAACTCTCGTATTTATGAACCGATTTGGATGTAATTCGGTGTGTACATAGTACATACCAATGTATCGACCGAGTTCGTTGGCCAGCTTCATCCGCCATTTTGTTTCAAAATGGCGGCCATTTAAAATTTTTAAAAAAATTTAAAATTTGAAATGTGGTACCAAGAAACTGAAAATGGAAAAATATTTTTTTCTTATGTATTTGACCTTTATACAAAGACTCCGGAGCAGTTTTTGTTTCGTCTATATCTTAAAAAATGGCTGAGTTATAGCATTTTGAATTTCTAGCGTGGCTGACATTTTGAAACGTCCTGAATTTTGTCACGCGATAAAAGGCGTATTTATGAACCGATTTGGATGTAACTTCGTTTATACATAGTACATACCAATGTCTGGACCGAGTTCGTTGGCCAGCTTCAGCCGCCATCTTGTTTCAAAATGGCGGCCATTTAAATTTTTAAGAAAAATTTAAATTTGAAATGTGGTACCAAAAAATTGAAAATTGGAAAAATATTTTTTTCTTATGTGTTTGACCTTGATAAAAAGATTCGGAAGCAGTTTTTGTTTTGTCTATATCTTAAAAAATGGCTGAGTTATAGCATTTTGAATTTCTAGCGTGGCTGACATTTTGAAACGTCATGAAATTTGTCACGTGATAACAGACGTATTTATGAACCGATTTAGATGTACCTTGGTGTGTACATAGTACATACAAATATCTCGACCGAGTTCGTTGGCCAGCTTCATCCGCCATCTTGTTTCAAAATGGCGGCCATTTAAAAAAATTTTAAAAATTTAAATTTAAAATGAGATACCAAAAAATTGGAAAATGAAAAAGATTTTTTTCGTATGTGTTTGACCTTAATACAAAGATTCCGGAACAGGTTTTGTTTTGTCTATATCTAAAAAAATGGGTGAGTTATAGCATTTTGAATTTCTATTGTGGCTAACATTTTAAAACGACCTGATTTTTGTCATGCGATAACAGGCGTATTTATGAACCGATTTGGATGTAATTTGGTCTGTACATAGTACATACCAATGTCTCGACCGAGTTTGTTGGCCAGCTTCATTTGCCATCTTGTTTCAAAAGGGTTGCCATTTAAAAAAATGTAATTTAAAATTTTAAATGAAGTATTAAAAAATTGGAAAATGAAAAAGATTTTTTTATGTGTTTGGCCTTGATACAAAGATTCTGGAGCAGTTTTTGTTTCTGAAAATTTGTTCTTTTGTTGATATCTTAAAAAAGGGTTGATTTACAGCACTTTGAATTTCTAGCATGGCTAACATTTTGAAACGATCTTCTATTTGTCACGCGATAACACACGTATTCGCCTATTTCGATGTAAGAAGGCATGGGGATAGTATACATCAACACCTCGACCAAGTTCGCTGGCCAGATTGATCAGCCATCTTGTTTCAAAATGGCGGCCATTAAATTAAAAAATATATATATATTTAAATTGAGGTGCAAAAAAATTAGAAATTGAAAAAGGTTTCTTTCTTAAGTATTTGATCTTGATATAAGGATTCAGGAGCATTTTTTGCTTGTCTTTACCTTAAAAAGTGGCTCAGATATAGCAGTTTCAATTTCTATTGTGGGTGACATTTTGAAAAATCTGATTTTTTGCATGCGACAGCACTCCTATATATTAACCGATTCCGATGTGAGTGAGCATGTGCACAGCAATTACTAAGGTCTCGACCAAGTTCACTGCTTAGCCTCATCCACAATGTTGTCTTAAAATGACAGGCACTTTAAGAAATTGCCGAATTTGGCAGCCAAATATAAGTTACTTTAAAGAAAAGCAGCTTGGATAAAGCTGACTAATTTTGCGAAATTCTCATTCATTATATTGATAAAAATTAGTATTGAATCTCCTATATTCGGTTTCCACTAAATTGAGCTTCGTGTGTTTGCATGATATAAGTTGGCTTTTTTTAAATAAGGATTATGAAAGCTACCTCTTCCTCCCGGCACTGGCCGGAAGGACTTTTTAAAGTGAGATGCAAAAAAAATTAGAAATTGAAAAAGGTTTCTTTCTTAAGTATTTGACCTTGATATAAGGCAGGGGTGTCAAACTGTGGCCCGCCGGATACCACTAAAATTTTAAAGAAAAAGTCGGCTTGTTGAATCGCAGAGATTCGATAATTAGAGAAAGCAATGATTACTATAAAATTTTAGTGGTATCCGGTGGGCCACAGTTTGACATCCCTGATATAAGGATTCAGGAGCATTTTTTGTTTGTCTTTATCTTAAAAAATGGCTCAGATATAGCAGTTTCAATTTCTAATGTGGGTGATATTTTGAGAAATCTGATTTTTTGCCTGCGACAGCACTCGTATATATCAACCGATTCCGATGTGAGTGAGCATGTGCACAGCAATTACTAAGGTCTCGACCAAGTTCACTGGTTAGCCTCATCCATCATGTTGTCTTAAAATGGCAGGCACTTTATGAAATCGCCGAATTTGGCAGCCAAATATAAGTTAATTTAAATAAAAGCAGCTTGGATAAAGCTGACTAATTTCGCGAAATTCTCATTCATGATGATTTAGTATTGATAAAAATTAGTATTGAATCTCCTATATTCGGTTTCCACAAAATTCAGCTTCGTGTGTTTGAATAATATAAGTTGGCTTTTTTAAAATAAGGAATATGAAAGCTACCTCTTCCTCCCGGCACTGGCCGGAAGGACTTTTTAAGATATAAACAAAAGAACAAATTTTCAGAAACAAAAACTGCTCCAGAATCTTTGTATCAAGGCCAAACCCATAAAAAAAATCTTTTTCATTTTCCAATTTTTTAATACCTCATTTTAAATTTTAAATTACATTTTTTTTTAAAAATGGCAACCCTTTTGAAACAAGATGGCGAATGAAGCTGGCCAACGAACTCGGTCGAGACATTGGTATGTACTATGTACAGACCAAGTTACATTCAAATCGGTTCATAAATACGCCTGTTATCGCGTGACAAAAATCAGGTCGTTTTAAAATGTCAGCCACAATAGAAATTCAAAATGTTATAACTCAGCCATTTTTTTAGATATAGACGAAACAAAACCTGTTCCGGAATCTTTGTATTAAGGTCAAACACATACGAAAAAAATCTTTTTCATTTTCCAATTTTTTAGTATCTCATTTTAAATTTAATTTTTTTAATTTTTTTAAATGGCCGCCATTTTGAAACAAGATGGCGGATGAAGCTGGCCAACGAATTCGGTTGAGTTATTTGTATGTACTATGTACACACCAAGGTACATCTAAATCGGTTCATAAATACGTCTGTTATCACGTGACAAATTTCATGACGTTTCAAAATGTCAGCCACGCTAGAAATTCAAAATGCTATAACTCAGCCATTTTTTAAGATATAGACGAAACAAAAACTGCTCCCAAATCTTTTTATCAAGGTCAAACACATAAGAAAAAAATATTTTTTCAACTTTCAATTTTTTGGTACCACATTTCAAATTAAAATTTTTCTTAAAATTTTAAATGGCCACCATTTTTAAACAAGATGGCGGATGAAGCTGGCCAACGAACTCGGTCGAGACATTGGTCTGTACTACGTATAAACGAAGTTACATCCAAATCGGTTCATAAATACGCCTTTTATCGCGTGACAAAATTCAGGACGTTTCAAAATGTCAGCTTCGCTAGAAATTCAAAATGCTATAATTCAGCCATTTTTTAAGATATAGACGAAACAAAAACTTCTACGGAGTCTTTGTATAATGGTCAAATACATAAGAAAAAAAATATTTTTCCATTTTCAATTTTTTGGTACCACATTTCAAATTTTAAATTTTTAAAATTTTTTTAAATGGCCGCCATTTTGAAACAAAATGGCGGATGAAGCTGGCCAACGAACTCGGTCGAGACATTGGTATGTACTATGTACACACCGAATTACATCCAAATCGGTTCATAAATACGAGAGTTAGAGTGTGACATATGTCAGATATATATATATATATATATATATATCAATTTTGAACGGAGGGTGGTTTCGGGGTCTGGGGGTCATGATCGATGAAATTATACCAAAATTTTTTGAAATCGCTTTCCTCCGAACGGCTGCAATAGGTAGCTTTTTGTAAAGAAAGCTACCTAAATTTTATAACTCAGCCATTTTTTTAGATGTAGACGAAACAAAACCTGTTCCGGAATCTTTGTATTAAGGTCAAACACATACAAAAAAAAATCTTTTTCATTTTCCAATTTTTTGGTATCTCATTTTAAATTTATTTTTTTTTAATTTTTTTTAAGTGGCCACCATTTTGAAACAAGATGGCGAATGAAGCTGGTCAAAGAACTCGGTTGAGTTATTTGTATGTACTATGTACACACCAAGGTACATCCAAATCGGTTCATAAATACGTCTGTTATCACGTTGCAAAAATCAGGACGTTTCAAAAAGTCAGCCACGCTAGAAATTCAAAATGCTATAACTCAGCCATTTTTTAAGATATAGACGAAACAAAAACTGCTCCCGAATCTTTTTATCAAGGTCAAACACATAAGAAAAAAATATTTTTTCAATTTTCAATTTTTTGCTACCACATTTCAAATTTAAATTTTTCTTAAAATTTTAAATGGCCGCCATTTTTAAACAAGATGGCGGATGAAGCTGGCCAACGAACTCTTTCTAGACATTGGTCTGTACTATGTATAAACGAAGTTACATCCAAATCGGTTCATAAATACGCCTTTTATCGCGTGACAAAATTCAGGACGTTTCAAAATGTCAGCTTCGCTAGAAATTCAAAATGCTATAATTCAGCCATTTTTTAAGATATAGACGAAACAAAAACTGCTACGGAGTCTTTGTATAAAGGTCAAATACATAAGAAAAAAATATTTTTCCATTTTCAATTTTTTGGTGCCACATTTCAAATTTAAAATTTTTTTTAAAATTTGAAATGGCCGCCATTTTGAAACAAAATGGCGGATGCAGCTGGCCAACGAACTCGGTCGAGACATTGGTATGTACTATGTACATACCGAGTTACATCCAAATCGGTTCATAAATACGAGAGTTAGAGTGTGACATAGGTCATATATATATATATATATATATATAACCATTAATTAAACATAACCATCCACCGTCAATTATTATGAATTAAAGCTGTAAGTATTAAAAAAAAAAAAAATTAATATAAGAATTATTATGGAAGAAAAAGAAAAAAGTGGAAACCGACAAAAATTGAAAAGCCTATACATTGAATTACGTTATCAAGGGCACAGAATTCAATGATATAAGCAAAATGGTTGTTTTCTGTGGGAAAAATAAGCTAAAGCTAAAAGTTATTTTCCCCTGTGCCCAAACAACCAAAAAATTAAGTGAATTGATTAAAAATGAAAGCAGAATAGCAACAAATATTATGAAATGGAAGAATCAATAAAACGTATTTAAATATTTATAGGATATAAAATATAAATAATAAACACCATACCGATTAATATTTCAGTATTTTACAAAAATCCACGCGCACATGTCTGCCAGTATATCAAAAAGATTAAGGTGAATAAAACAGTTAAGAAATCACAGTAAATGATACCAAAGGATGCAGTTAATACAATTTGAAATAAAATTTGAAATACCTTGTTAAACACATTTAATCTAATATAAAATAAATAGATATTAATTACATTATTTAAAATGCACTATTAAATTAATTAATAACAGTTTAACAATATCGTCAAAATTTAGCTAAAAATACCCCCTGGTGTATTAAATTATAACTGAAATGGAGCTAGAAAAATTAAAAATAGGAGCTATCTTAAAGAGACAAATTTAGTGCTGCCATCTAGTATTACTTCTATTAAACAACGAACGCCAGATAAATATTTGTAAGCATTTGAATGTAAATAACTGTATAAATAATTGTAAGCATTTGAATGTAAATAACTGTATAAACAGCAAAACCAAACATATCCTTATATATAGAGAATTATAAACCGAATATAAACCACACAATGTATTTAAAAACTATTGTAAATAAAATTTAAAAGCATACAATATATTCTATTAGCTAACTTATTTAAACTAAACTAAGAATTTAAATAATTCTAGAACATTGATAATATATAGCATATAGCTATATGCTATAAAACAAAATAAATTCAGTAATAATTAATATAAATAATTATTAAATTTAAAAATTATTTTTTAATGAATTATGTATCAGATATTTATAAAATGAACAGGAAATAAAAAACATGTGGAAGTAAATAGAAGGTTAAATGATACTTAAATACCCATTACTTAAAAAGCACAAATATAGAGTGTGGATTATTTTCAGACATCCATAAAAAACCATAAAGTATGAATGTGGGACATTCAAAAACATTAAACCGATAATAGATATTAAAAAGAATAGAGTAATAATAATAAAAATAATTACACAATTTTAATGCATACAGTATAACTATATTTATATTAAACATATTTATATGTATATTATTCACTATAAGAATGGCATACTATTAGTAATTAATATGATATTGTCCTTAGTAAATTTAAAATTTAATAACAAATAATTGTAAATTAGATTAATCAATAATTAGGCTAATTATAATATTAATGAAATTCTCCAATCACATATAAAATATCAAATCAACATCCATATAAAATACGTAACAAAAATATAGTAATAATACAAGAGCCCCCATTTTATATATATATATATATATAATTAACCATTGCGTATTATCCAGACAACACCACCCTCCTCCGTACTCTAACATCTATCCACCAACCATCCTATAATATTTTTTTTATATTATTTTACAATTTTTAATTTTTTATAGATATTTTTTTATTTTATAATTTTTTTGTAATTTTGTTTACGCATGTGTTAATTTGTTTTAATAGATCATGTAAGAAAAGTACTAATTGTATATTAATGAATATATGAATTTTTTTGGAAAACCATGATTTAATGCATCATAAATTAGTTTTTTAATATTATTGTTAGTTAGAGGAGAAGAACATAAACATTTTATTCTATATAAATGATTAAGTATTATATTCCGAAATACAGAATGATGTAGACAAGATTTAAAATTTGTAAATGTATTAACTTTGAACTTAAATTCTTTACGTTTGTCATATAAATCTGTGATTGTTTTATTGTCTTTTATTGTAATTTTAAGATCTAAGAAGTTAATTGTATTGTTAGATAAAAGGTTTTCCGTTAATTCCAAATTAGTGGGATAATCAACTGGAAATCGAGTAATTGCAGATTGATCAGTATCAATTAAAATGATGTCATCAATATAACGATATAAATGTAGATTATTATTAGTAAAATTACATTCATAATGATATAAGTATAAGTCTGAGAGTAAACTGGAAGTACAACCGCCTTGTGGTATACCGACATGCTGTAAATACTATAAATGTATTATCTTGCTAGTATATAAATGTATTATCTTGCAATATATAATTATTATAGATAATGAAGTTAGTTAAAGATTTAAAATATGCAATATCTATATTAGATGGTAATTCCAGTTTTTTATAATATTTTTTAAATAATGCATTTATAATTTTATGTAAATCTAATAGGTCTATATTATTAAAAAGATCTTTGAAGTCATATGTCGTTATATTATAAACACAATGAAGATTTTTTAAAATATTAACAAGTTGATAGCTATTTTTTATACAATGTGTATTATCATTATTTGTAGTAAGTACATATAATTGATTAAGAATTTTTAAGAGAAGTGTATTGGCTTTATTATTATATGTATTACAACCAATAGTAACAGTCCTAAATTTAATAGGAGTTTTATGAAATTTGGGAATAAGAACTAAATATGGATAATTAAAATTAGTAGATAAAATATTTAATAGTTTATAATAACTTCGAATTTTACGATTATTTACAATTACAGTTTCATTAGTTTTTTGAAATGACTTATTAGAAGAAATAGAATTTGTAAGAAGTTGGTGATAATATGATTTACATATAATAGCATAATTGTTAGGAGATTTGTCTACATATGTAATAACGTAGTTTTTTTGTAATTTAGTAATTTGTTGGAAATAATGCTTTGTATTAATAGAAACCAAATCAGCAATATTATTTTTTAAAGCCATAGTTAATTTTTCAATTACTAATATCTTCCATTGATTAAAATATTCAATAGGCTTATTATAAGAGATAGAAATTTTATAAATAAAAATATCAATATCATATGTAAACTGTTTGATAATAGATTTAACATTAAATTTAGATGGAAGTCTATATTTAGTACCATAACCCATTAGTTGTTTCAATTTAAAATCATGAACAATATCAAGATTTCCAGTGATTATATGTCCATGATCATTGTGCATGTATTTTTTAGAGTGGGGTCTTTGCAGTTACACGGAAAATTACTTGCAGCAGATGTATTGTAGTTAAAAATCTTTCTCCCAATTGTATTCGGATATTTAAAGGTTTTTGATATATGAAGATTATTGATAGGAAAAAAACAATTTTTATCATTAATTATAGAATTAAGATTAATTTTATTAAATATGTGATTTGAAAAAGTAATTATCATTTGAGTATTCATGTTCTGAATTTTGTGTTTTTTTTGTAAATTAATATTTAAAAGATTAACCCTACTCATAATAAGGTCAAAGTAAATATCAGAGAAATGTTTAGAGAAAGATTTACTTAGAAAGACATTTAAATGTTGTACAAGCTGTTTCTTTTTAATAGCAAAGATGTTTTTTCGAATTAACAACCAGTTATAATTCTCTAAGTAATTTCGCTGAAGATCATTAATTTGTTTTGTGATAGATTTTTTGGAAACTACAACTGATGATGAACCCTTTCCGCGTTTATTACGTGTTGTTTTAGCATTTAAATTATGATTAAGAGTAGGATAAATTGGAGAATAATCAATATTGTTATTTATAGATGTGAAGACTTTGACAGGTCTGTTAAATACTTCACTGTTAAGTCCATAAGGATAAATTGTGTAATAATATTTCATATATGATGATTCCATATAAAGACGTTCTGATTTATTTTTTAGAATTTGAAGGATTTCAATTGTCGTATTTTTAAATAGATGTTTATGAAAATGTTGAATTTCAGCTGTAGATTGTATATTTTTTGCTTTGTTGTTATTAGAGTCTGAACGATGATGATTGATTCGTTTATGAATTGGACCTGAAGTTTCACCAATATATTTCATATTACATTTTGGCCAGTTTTTTGCGTCAAATGCTGCACTGTGCGGCGTGACGCATTGTAGCATAAGTGAACAATTTTTAAAAAAACATGCCAGAAATTTATTATTACAAAATCTCCCAATAAATTGAAAACTGTTATATTACAGTTCGAAATTGAAATGAATAGGATTACACCTCCTGTCCTTGTCTGTACAAAATTTAAGGTGTAAACACTCATATATTCCATCAATTTATAAACACGAACGAAAAATCATGCGTATGACATAGATTATGAAACACTTTCCAACACATTCAGAATACTATAACAAAACTTCACAGTTTACTAAGGTGAACGATGATGTCTAAATGAACATTTTGGAAAACGCATAAAGCATTTGAAAATCCGATTTCTGCTATTACCACCAATAGTCGGGAAAATACGATTTTTTGTGTAGTCCTGCACGGTAGGTGATTTACCGATTCTAGCTGGCCAAAATTATTTTTGGCGTCAATACAGTCGCATCGCCATGAAATTGAAAAATGTTATTGATATTCACTATTGAATGTTGTATTGCAAAATGTAGCGTGTAGTAGTCAAAATTTCGTTACAGGGACATTCAAAAGTATTCCATTACATTACAGCCTATGGGGAAAAATCATTTGCGGTGGTTTTTAATGATGTTTCATAATTTCAAACACTTTGAAATTTATATACATATCTATGAAGTGCACTAGAAGATGATTGCTATAGAATATGGTATGGATAGCATTTATCGATCATTTACAGGGACTCTAAAAAGAATTATGTTACACTACGGTCTATGGACAAGAATTGTTTGTGGTGTATTTTGTTCATTTTATACTATTTCAAAAGTATTTAAATTGATATATATCTCCGAGGTACTCTATAAGATGCTTACTATTGAATATGATGTGCCATTCATCTTTCATATACAGGGGCACACACAATAAATCAGTTATATTTTTTGTCTGTATGAACAATAATTGATAGAAGTGCGTTTTCAGTTGTGGAATACTTCTTAAATTATAAAAATTGCATACTATTTAGTGTGTATAAATTCTATAAATCATATACAGGGCTGCACAAAACATCTGAAGTACATTTCCGTTTATTGACGGAAACTGCTGACGAGGAATTTTCAACTGTGCTATGCATTCACTAACTGTTCTAAGTTTTATCATATTGTGAATTATATGATAAATCTATAGTTCATATACCGGCATGTACAAAATTTTGAACTATTTTTTCGACTTTCGTTGAAATTGTGTTTTCAAACGTGTTAAGTGTTTTACAAAATATTACTTAAACATCACTTTCCACGTTATTAAGCTATGAAGTTTTATTATAGTAGTCCGAATGCGTTAAAAAATGTTTCATAATCTTATTGACGCATGATTTTACGTTCTTCTTGATAATTTTAATGATACTTTCTTAACGGTATGGAAGCTAAAGTGATAAAACTATTTTTGTATTATAACAAATCCTAAAATTTCTTTTTCTAAAATTGGAGATACGGGGTAAACATTCGACAGCTTTAATGAAAATTGCTGTGTTCTATATTCTGTTGTATATTTATATTTATCTCTGCACAGAGGAACCGTATGTAAAGAATGGGAATCATAAGATATCGTGAGAAAATGCCTACATTATGTTTTGCATTGTATCAAATCTGAATTTGGAAAATTTGTCTGGATCAATTTTGTAACCACTAGAAATTTGCAGCCAAGTAATATATTTTAAATGATTTTATCCTGAGATATCTACATACAACTGGCAATTTTTGTGCAAATTTGGTCATAAATTTAAACATTTCGCTCTTTCAAAACTTCATGTGCTCTTCATTGTAATTTTCTTCTATAAAAAAATATTTTCAACCAAATTCACATTTTCGTTAAATTTTAAATCTTGTTGCCGTTGCATAACGGTTCAAAAGTTTATTTATGGTGACTAACTTAAATTCTGCTGTCTTTGATAAAAAGAAAATGGTAGTTGAACTAAAATTTGAAAAAAAAAATATTTAAACTTAATAAATTAAAACAATTCGAAAAACTGGGAGGGCACCTACGAGCAAACAAATTAAATTGGAACGAAAAAGTAACAATCTAAACTATTTAATCATATGAAAAAGTGAACTTAATCATGTTTTATCATATAACTTTTTCTATATTAAAACTGAAAAATTGTAAAAAAAATAAAGAATTTTTTGCGACATTAAATATGAAATAACTGCTGACATGTGCAAACTTTATGCACATAAATCCGGTAAAATAAAGTCCATATTTTGTTTGGCAGTGTCTAGAATCGAGCAGTATATTTTATTCCGCTTCAAGTAACAGACTGAAGAACTATACTCAAATTGATTGATTCGTTCCCAACTAAGAAGCACCAACTTTGCGCTAGTCTATGGACCATACAATTATATTTATATCAAAACCAATAGCAGGGTACAACGCCTTAACGATTGAGCTATAACAGGCAAAAAATAAATTACGCTAGGATAAACTTTTAAAAATAGACTTTTGGCCAGCTAGAATCGGTAAATCACTCACCGTGCCCTGTATATGATCGATAGATATGTATGTAAACTACATAGAATGCTAAAAGTTCAGTTCAACGCATAGCACTGTTGAAAATTTCCATTCAGCAATTTCCGCCAATAAAAGAATGTTTTTGAAAACTTTTGTGCAGCTCTGTAATTGATCTATAGAATTTATACATACCAATATTTAAAAAATAATAATATTAACTATTAATTAAATTTAAAAACGCACTTCCAGCAATTATTGTTCGTCAGTTTCTAGGAGAATGTTTCTTGTTGCAGAACTCGCAAAATGCTGGCGAAATCCAGAAAGTATAGAGTCTAGAATATATAGTGTGGAAATCAGCTATCCAAACAGTGCTAAAAATTTGTATCCCTTAAATGTGCAATGATGCTGAAATCCAAAGAGCCGATATCAGAGATATATGAGGTATATTTTCAAATTTCAATATAAACACCGTATTATTACTGCGTCTGAACCAAATCATCTTGGAGTTTTAGAAAATATCCTGTAGATGTCGCTGCGATCGACTCTTTGGATTTCAGCACCGTTTGACATTTAAGGGATCCAATATTTTAGTACTTTTTTAAGTATAACTGGGATAGCTGATTTCCACACTTAATATTCTAGACGCTATACCGAAAGTAAAAGTTGCATTCTTTTTATGCATAATTTCGTCTACCTTATCCGTATGGCATTGTGAAGACATGTAACAATTTGTGTTAGGTCATACGTTGGTGATGTCGAATATGTAGAAAATTGCTATCGCCAGTCCCTTTAAGTCATACGTTAAACATTTATATTTTTAAAGATTTTTTATTTAGTGTTTCAAGATGGTCTGAGCTTCAGGAGGCTGTAGAAGAAAATTTTGATTTTAAATATATAAACATTATAAGAAAAGCCGTCAAAGAATGAGTAAATTCACATCCAAGCACAAATTTCTCTACAAAAGGGTTTGAAATTCCATCGTATTCCGTAGAAATAATGAATGCTTAAAAAGCTTAAAAAATTAGTAATACTAACTTTACAACAATAAAAATTCTAACTGCTTTCTAAGTGATTTTTTAAACAATGCGTTTAATTAATTATTTTTTTTACTCGATAAACGATCGAAACTACTAAAATTTTATGCTGAATTTTATACTGCATTTTCACCCACATGTGTACAGTCGTGCAAAAAAGAGGGACACACCCCTACTAACTCTGCAACAACTTATTGTAGATTAAAGTTACTGGTACCAAACGATTGGAAATAAAGTCTAATTTTAAATGATGTATATAAAATTTGCTTAGAGGACCGTTTAACTCTTTGAGGGGCGGTGGGATAAAATATATCCCACCTAATTTAAACAAGATTCTCACCAGAAAAATTTAACTAAATTTTATATTTTTAACTTTTAGGGAAAATCGTTGAAAAATTGCTTTTCCTTATTTAAAAAATAATTTCGATTATTCCGGTGAGAATTCAATATTTAGAGACATTTTTGCTTGCCCTTCAAGGGGTTAAATACCAAAACAAGCCCAAACTTTATTCTTTTTTTTCAATAGCAATGCCCAAGTTTGAAACCATCAATAAATTCTACACCCTTCAATTAGTCTAAATACAATTTTTTTTATGAAATTTGTACAATTAATTTCACAGCAATTAAATATTATAAAATGAGCATATTTTAGGGGTTGTATCCAGATTGAGGTTCGGTAATCGATTGTTGAAATACTACAGAATAACTGTGTCACTTCTATTGATGTACATTTCTTGCCAATAGGACTAGTAGGAGAGCTGTTGAACATTTTTGAGTAGGTATTTGAGGCACCCTAAAAATTTATGCAACACTTCTTTTGTAATGCCTGAATACAAAATCGAATGTCTGGCTAAAGGATCGTGGCCCAAAAACTATGCCAGACACGTGTCAAGTGCCATTTTTGGCAACATGGCACTTGACATGTGTCTGGCACAGATTTTGGGCCGACTAAAGTGTCTGTCATTTTCAAAATATTTTTTTCTAAGCATAAATATTATTCTGTCTCAATCTCAGCGTGCCTCAAATACCTTTTTTGGGTAGTCAAAAAATGGTACTTGACACGTGTCTGGCACAGTTTTTGGGCCACGATCCTTCAGCCAGACATTCGATTTTGTATTCAGCCATTACAAAAGAAGTGTTGCACAAATTTTCAGGGTGCCTCAAATACCTTCCCTAAAATGTTTAACAGCTCTTGGACTAGACCCTTATGTTTCGACTATTGCCAGCCCCAATGCTTCAATAAAATGAGTAAAATATATATTTTTTCAAAAGATGCTTTTCTGTACATCATAGACGGCCTCTTAAACCATCATTTTGTCGTTTTTTAATCATACACTGGTGTGAAAAACTTAAGCAACAAGCATAAAATGCTAATTTTTAAACATGTGAGTACTCAAAAGTAAATGATATAAACACGAGGTGTTAGCAAATAGGTATTATATCTACAACACACCTTAGTTGATGTGACATCTGTTTCATGTCCCACATGGCCACAAGTGTCACAGTCACTACGGAGAAACAAAATTTGGGATCTTTTATTCGTCTCATCATTACTCTAAAATGATCGTCATATGGTGACTCCACTGAGAAGTCACTGTGACTGTTGTTTCATGATCAGTCACGATCAGATATTGCAATGAGGTCACCTTGTGATTCTCATGTGACTGTCATTTGAAGACTCAGTTTTGAAGTCATATTGAGCATTGCATTGTGCTGAGTCTCCAAATAATGTCACAATGAAGTCACATGGTAACTTTCAGGTGACCAAGACTCTACTGTGAAGTCACCATTGCGCTCCATTGTGAAAAGTCACCAGATGATTTCATTTTCCGTCACTTGGGAACTCGTCACAAAACAGCTATCGTGATGATTTTACAATGGAGTCTCCAAATGACGTTCACATGAGGGTCACAAGATGACTTCATTATAAAGTCATCTGGTGACTCGTCATAAAGCAGCAGTCATGGTGACTTCTTGGTGGAGTGATCAAATGAGATTAAGAATGAGACGAATGAAAGATATCACATTTCAGTTCATTGTAGTGACTGTGACACTTATGACCCTTTGTGAGGTCATGGAGACTTCCTATAGACTGGCTGTGCTGTTGGGATAACACATATTTTTTACACTTGCTGTTTATAGAATTTTCTTTTGAATACTGACGTGTTTAGAAATTAACATTTTGTGTTCGTTGCTTAAGTTTTGCACACTAGCGTAATTCGAGAACTACTTTGAAGAAAAATTTGAAATTGAGAATTCGCATAAAGCAGGACATAATAAATATAAATATATAAAAAAAACTGTAGGTTGCAATCCATATTTTTTTCGAATAGTGTAATTTCATAATTCATAACTCATATTATAATATTTTTTAAATTACAAATTCAAGGTGTTTGTGTTTTTGTTTTTTTTCGTATTATAACCACACCAAAAATTATCCTACTAGGATTATAATTTCAGGAGATAATAAAAATATTAAAATGTAATTTTAGGGGGTCCGGGACACATTTTCAAATAACTTTTATTTATTGAGTTAAAATTTCGAAATTTTTTGTGATGGTTAACCATATCATTTGTAAACAAAATTGCATGATAAAACTTCTCATAATTAAAAAAAAATTAAATTTGAATTTTATTAAAGAAGTGGGGTAATTTAAAATCGTTATAACTCGAAATATTATTTGTAGAATTTCAATTTTTTTTAAATTTAAATAAACAGAAATATACAAGTTTTAATTTAATATTAAAAAAAATATTAATTTAAATAAAAATTAAAAATATTTGAATAAAAAATTTAAAAAGATGTAACTTTTCTTTTTAAATCATATTCACAAAAGTAAATATTTTTTTCAAATTTGCTGAATCAAATTTAAAGTAAAACTATTGAAAAAACATGTTCCAAGTTTGAACCATTTATCTTTAACAGGTACTTGACTTATAACAATTTAAATACGAGAAATTGTGAAAAAACCTATTATGAAGAAAAACACATTTTCACAAAAAGTCGTGTCCATGACAACCATTGCTTGAAAGCTAGATTTCGAAAACAAACCAAAACGATAAAATGAATATTTCCTGTATTAATACATGGAAATTTTTCCAGAGAAAAACATTCGCCTTGCATACAATATTTCAAATGAAAATCAAATTTCAAATTAATTGCTTAATAGGCGCAAAGGCCAACCTAGTGAAAAAGATTCCATGCCGGCACTCGAACCCGGGCCAGTATAGCGACTGACGTTCTACTGACTAAACCACATGGAACGATACCCAGCCTGGAACTTCTCACTATTACAGATTGGCAAGGCTATAAACGCAGCACAAGATGGAATATATTTCCGTGAGTCACCGACATGGGGCAAACACGAAACTCAATTAAAACCAGCATCGAATGAAACTATATTAATACATGGAAAATTTTCCAGAGAAAAACATTCGCCTTGCATACAATATTTCAAATGAAAATCGAATTTCAAATTAATTGCTTAATAGGCGCAAAGGCCAACCTAGTGAAAAAGATTCCATGCCGGGACTCGAACCCGGGCCATCAGTTTAACGCACTGACGTTCTACCGACTAATATTCCATGTTGTGCTGCGTTTGTAGCCTTGCCAACCTGTAATAGTGAGAAGTTCCAGGCTGGGTATCGTTCTATGTGGTTTAGTCGGTAGAACGACAGTGCGCTATACTGATGGCCCGGGGTCGAGTCCTGGCATGGAATATTTTTCACTAGGCATATTTTTCGACTATTAAGCAATTAATTTGAAATATGAATATTTCCTGTTCCAATTAAGATAGAAACATGATTTAAACGTCCTTTTAAGCAGAAAAAAACAGAAATTTTTAATGTAATATTTTTTTATTTTTTAGAAAATTTGAAGATTTTTGTGTCTGGGACCCACTTAACATTAGAAGCTCTAAATTTTGAATATTTATAACTCAAAAACTTATCATTCAAAGGACTGAAAATTTCGTTTATAGTCATAGTTTGAACCGAAGATTTAAAATATAGTGTCGAAATGGGTGTTGCAGTTCAGAAAAAACAAAGTTTGGCTTAGTTTTGATTTATACACGGCCCTCGAAACAAATTTTATATATATCATTTAAAAGTAGACTTTATTTCCAATTGTTTGGTGCCAGTAACTTTATTCTATTATAATTAGTTGCTGAGTTAGTATGGGGTATTTACTTTTTTTTCTCACGACTGTACATCGTGAGATCTATGTTTCATGGAATATTTACCCATATAAATTCAAAAACACAATATCCCATTCTGGTTATTTTTTTATTTTTGGAGAAAACTCAGAAAAGCTGAAAGCGATACAAGTTTTGGTCCAGATTTCGTGGAAAAAATTGCCCCTGTGCGTTGTCTGAAAGATATTTACGAGAATTTGGATTAACTGAAAATTGCCTTAAAATCCACAATATTAAGGGGTCCCAGGACTCTTAAAGCTTTTAAATTTTCGAAATTTTAATTTTATTAGATGTTAAACTGCTATCTTTTCTGAACATTTTGATATAATTGTTTCCTTGAAATTCCCATTAGAGCAGAAGTTAGAGCTTTTAGAATTATACACGTTCAATAGCTGAAGCGGCGTTTTCGAAACTTTGAAGACATTTTTCTCCAAATGACCTTTTTTGGGCATAACGCGCACAATATCTCCTAAACTTTTGAATATTTTTTGATGAAATTTTCAAAACATATGTTTCATGTTAGTCTGTATAAACTGAACCTGAAATGTCCTTTTTATTGTTAAAAAAAAATTTTTTTTAGGTGTTTATACTGTTGAAATTTGCTAATTTTTACACTAATTAAATACAACTTTGTATTAAAAATATGAAAATGCTTTAAATACAAATTTATTTTGGTTCAGGGTACTTATTACAATCTGAAGTATAAGTAGGTACCAAAATTTTCATTCTAGTTGCAAAATTTATTTTGTAATCTTGCGCGTAATCTGTTATGTCGATTTACTGCTCGCCTAACATCTGACAGTTTGGGGGCCCCCTGTAAATTATAATTCTGTATCTTGCAATTTTTTAAATACATGAAATGAAAAAACCTACTTATATCTTTCATCCCAATTAAAATTGTGTCTTAAAATCAATTACATTTTAAAATATTAATGTTGAAAATTGTCCTTTTTTTTTACATTTTTTTCAATTTTAAGAGTCCTGAGCCCCCTTAAATTACATACTGAATAATCTAAAAAAGACATTAGCTCACGTCATTGAACTTTAGAATCCCACAGTGCATTCCTTAAAGGTACTATGCAAAGAGTTCAATGTTCGTCCAAACTTTTAAATACCTTGTCTTTTACATGGATATCAGTTCAAGAGATCACGGGTACGAGATTTCTTATAGAAAGCTACAAATGGTTCAGATGAAAAGAAAGAGCGATTAATCCTTAAATCGCTTGAGATAATCAAACCTATACCTGTAATGTTAACGACGTCAAATGTTTACGGTGACATCCACGAATTAAAAATTTGGATTAACATTTTACGCTTAGTTGAACAAAAGAAAATTCACTAACTACTGATCTGTAACGACTAATACAATCAAATTCATGCATGTTTTTATCTTCTTCCATGTGAATTTCGTACGACAAACTACAAGCACGCTACCTAAGAAACAAATAGAAAATAATGCATCTTTGCCTGCATTTTTTTTTTATTAACATCCTGTTAGATTTTTCCGACAATTTTTTGGACAGTTATTTTTGTATATAGTACATTGGTAGAAAAAAAGGCCAATATCTAGAATCACCTTTTTTGATCAAAGTTTGCTTGCTTCAATATAGGTAGAGGTATAACATAACAAGTCGGAAATTTTACGTCAAACCTGGCAAATGAGTTAGTGAATGAGTACTAATTCGTACTATAACCAGTTTTATAAATAGTCAGATCTTGGTGCGATAGCTGTTGCACTCTTATGCAAAAATGCATGAATACAAAATTTATGACGATTCTATAGATTAAATTCAGTCATATGGAAATAATAGGACTCCCTCTTAAATTAGACGTCATCAACATGACAACCTAGAATCATAACCTATCATCGGATAGCATTGAATGAATGACGTAGGATAGGATTTAATAGAAGGAAGAAAACTTTTATTAATATCTTTTTAGGTTTTGATTCGATTTTCATAAAATGTGAAAGGATTCGACACAATTCTACAACGATTTTATCTATTCAATTTCAAACTTTTGGTTGGGTCGTTTTTGCACTATTTTATGCGTATAGACAGACGGACGGACCAGACAGCGACTATGGATGCTATACGTATTTATATAATAACGAACGCACCTAAAAAAGGATTAATGTTCTCCGTTTAACTTTTATGCTTATACTCAGCGTATAAGCCTTAATTTTTCCAACTAGAATTTTCGAAAAATAATTTTTGCTTTATCTGGACTAAAAAGTACCGGTCAATATAAATTGACAATTATTTTGTCTTAACAATTGTTTTTGTTACTATCTGCATAAAGTAATGTTAGTATACAGGGTGCAATATGTTATCTATCGCCGACCTTTAATTTCGCAACCGTTGTCCGTAGACATATAGTTCCAATTGCAAAAACGTTTCAAATGAGGTAAATATTCATGTTGTGGCATTATTTAAAGTAAAAACTCAATTTTATAAAAATTACGAAATCTAACTTTTTATACGGTCGCCCAGTCCCTATAGTTATATTTAGTAAAAGTTTACACATATCATAACAGATATAACACAAAAAGTTTCACATCTGTACTACAAAAATTAACACAGTTATTAAATTTCAAAGTTTGGGATTTTTGCACATGATTTTGTCTTTCATTGAGTGATCAGTTAAAAGATGAATTAAAGTAATTCGAGATCAAAATCAGGGTGCAATTCCACTGCCATTTATCTAGTCCTCAGTGAGTATGTTTTATTTTCCGGTTGTCGGTTCTACCTATTTTGACGTTCGAATATTGTTCGACCCATAAAAGTTAGTTCAAATTTAAATACCGGCTAAAAGTGGTTTCAACGTAAAAAGGACATTGCACCCTGAATTTGATCTCGAATTACTTTAATTCATCTTTTAACTGATCCCTCAATGAAAGACAAAATCATGTGCAAAAATCTCAAACTTTAAAATTTAATAACTGTGTCAATTTTTGTAGTACAGATGTCAAACTTTTTGTGTTATATCTGTTATGATATGTGTAAACTTTTACTAAATATAACTATAGGGACTGGGGGACCGTATAAAAAGTTAGATTTCGTAATTTTTATAAAATTGATTTTTTACTTTAAATAATGCCACAACATGAATATTTACCTCATTTGAAACGTTTTTGAAATTGGAACTATATGTCTACGGACAACGGTTGCGAAATTAAAGGTCGGCGATAGATAACATATTGCACCCTGTATATGTCTATATATTGACTATTATCACTTCATTTATGTTTCAGCATTTAGTAATAAAACAAAAATAAAATATTTGCTGAAATCCATTTGTACCGTTGACGGTTCTTTTATTTTAAACACGTTTCTTCCTTTAAATTTAAAATGAGCACTAATTACCGAATCAATAAGTTATAATAAAAAAATAAATAAAATAAAATTTTCAAGTCTGTCTAATCCTGTTGTAACACGACATTTTCCAAACGTCTTCAAAAATTCTTCTTTAGTCTATTGTCAAATTAACAATATCCAAAATAACCATATTCATTAAATTTCAGTAAACTTTGTGATTTGGATACTACTTTTAATTTTTTTAATCTAAAAGTAATCCCCCCCCCCCCTCGAAGAAGAAAATCAGTGACAAAAGCGTTAATTACAGAATTGCTGGTATTTAATTAGACAAAGATTTCTATTTGGAAGTGCTGGTGGTGAAAGATTAAAAATTGCATGCGGAATAAAAAAAAGTTAATATATTCCGTAGTAATGACCTTACTTTAATAATCTCCATTCTTTAACAATGAGTATATCAATTTATGGCTACCACCTACATTCAATTTAATCATAGGTACAACAGAAATAAATGGAAATGTCTTCCCTTTAATTTATTTCACAAAAAAGTTACCTTTTAGCAAAAAAATTTAAAATACAAAATTAAATCAGCTTTATCTCAAAATGTCTAAAACGGTCACTGACCTTTTTTCTAGCAAGATTTGTAACTGCCAGTCTTCTAAAATAAACAGAATAAGAAGAACAGTAAAACCGAGAATAAGAACTGCAAATTTTATGCCTTTACGTAGGAAACTGACTTTGTGAATGTGTCAGAGAGCAGATAGTTTAGATTTCTGAATAGACATAACCCTGCATTGCGTTAATTTTTCTTTTTACACTATACGTTCTTTCATACGCATATTTAGGACTAGATCCCATTGTTTTTTAATATTAATTATTGTTTTATCTAACGGCAAAATTTTTCCAATTAAGTGAAGATTACTAATTGAAAATAGGGGTGATCTGAACCTCCATATATTTAGTTATAGGGCAGAATTTTGATTCACTACGCAATGTGCGGTTAATTGTTATGGAAAAAAATGAATTTTTAATGCTGGATCTCTATAAAAAAATTCCGTAAAGCACAAGTTAAAAGTGAGAGTATAATCCGGGACGCAACCAACGAAAGGGACAGGCAATAATATTCCCACTCCTCTTGACTGTCACATGATCAAGATAGACCAGTCTCCGCTAATTGTCCAACTACCATGTGACGAAAGTAGGCTGAAAAACAGCCGAGATCGGTGGAGTGCCGCGTCCTGTCTCTTTCGTTGGCTGCAGACCGGGTGATGCAAATGTAACCAAAAAGTAAAAATAGGGAGTCATAGAAAAAGGCCACATTTCAAAAAATCATAATACCAAAAGTAACAGAGAAAACGTAATAATTTTCATTGCACAACATTCGGTAGTTCTCCGAGATTTGTTACATATAACTGTTTCACAACCGTGAACTTTGGACGACGTGAAAAAGCGACGCACAGTGAAAGTATCATAGTTGTGTTCACACTGTTAAAAATATCGTGAAAAATTACCTCTGTTTTTAAAGGCTATCTATTTTCTGACCAATGAGAACGCTCCATAGGCGTTTAAGTAGCGTTCTCATTGGTCATAAAACAAATAGTCTTTATAAACAGAGGTAATTTTTCACGATATTTTTAACAGTGCAGTCTTTTTCGATGACCCTTTATAGAATGGAGGATATTCCGTCTACGTTATGATCACGTGGTCAAGGTAAAAACTTCTAGCGTAAAGAAGGGAAGGCTTCGTAGACGTAATGTAAATCCCCGCCAGCCAGTGAAAGAGTTCATGAGGAAAGCAGTAGTAGCCTCCCTTTTTATCAGTTAGAAATTCTTTGGGTAAATTACCGGTACCACGTGACTTTTTTCAGCCTCGAATCCAGATTTGGAATATAGTCCATTATCAAGATACAATGAATTACTGATTTATACTGCGTATAGGGGAGACTGGGGCACATGTGAACAGTTCACATTCATAAGCATAGCTTTTTCTCACATCTGGGTTAATTTCTACAAACAAAAACTATTCAATATAGTAAACAGAGCTTTCTTTTACACATGGTAATTCTTTTGAAATCAACTTTATAGTTCTTCTTACTTTTGTAAAGAGTTTTATAAATTCCAAAAATTGTTCACATGTGCCCCACCGTTGGGGTAGTTGTGAACACACGTGGGGCACATGTGAACACAAGGAAAAAATATCCTTGGACATGCTTTTTATCCTGTTATTCATTTGCGTTATAATCATTAGTTATATTATTTGTTAAATTCGCCATAAAGAAATATATATATATATATATATATATATATACAGTGCGGCGCAAAAGTTTATGCACAAGCTAAATATTTTTATAAAATGAAAAATATACATCGGAATGCTTTGAAATTTTTACTGTATCTAAACAATTTGATTACAAATTCATGTTTCGAATTCGGAAATAATTCATTGCAAGGAAAATAATAAATTATAAAAAAATGAAAATTGTAATGTCGCAAAAGTTTATGCACAAAAACGAAATATAGTAGCCTTCCTCTTAACCGGCGTCCTCTTAACCGGAATTCCACTTTAACCGGCCGACTTTTTTTCCCAACACCAGGAAAAATTCAGCGAGAACGGCCTCGGGAACTCAGCTGACGCCTTCGAGTTGAAGTGCAATCCCGAGGGGAAGGAGGCAAAATTCAGAAAGGAGAACATAGGTTCTAAATGGATACGCTTTGACCTTCATCAGGGCTGAATTTAGGTTGTGGCCTGGGGGGGGACATTCCCCCCAGGAACAATGAGATATCCCCCCGGAAGGTTTGAGATTTTGAGTATTTAATGGTCAAAAGTGCAATTCCCCCCCCCCCCCCTCCACCCGGAAATTTATAATGTCTGATCTATCGGCAAACTCCAAACAAATATTTAAAAAGCTTGAGGTATGCGAACAGAGTTGTTTGACTCTGATAAAGATCTCAAACATGAAACATTATTTGACGAGAATATAATTAGGACTGTAACTGAAGTTATTCAATACGAAGACGATCCTCATGATGATCCACTTGATGTTGACACTGCTAAAATTCCTCATACGGAAGGGGTAAAAACATTAGAGTTGCGCTACGCTACGTTGAGCAGCGGCCAACAGCTTCCTCGGTTAAACTTATGATATTAAAGTGATGGAGATTTTATGCAAAAAATTTCTGGCATCTTATCTTCAACAGAAGAAAGTTACTGATTTCTTTATGGTTCATTAACTTAAATATACATAATGTAGAACAATTTCAACTTATAGATGAGTGTGACAGGATTTTCAACAATTTAATTTGTGTTAAATATTTTTTATTATTTGTTATCAGTGATAATTTTTCTTTGAATTCAGTTAATTATAACTAGTATTCATTTCACAAAATATAGAAAAGATGTAATTTTTTAAATCTACACAGATTGAAAAACTAAGTGCATCGTACGGGTTTAATTAATTAAATTACGCAGTTACTTATTTAATTTTCTTTTTACTTCTCCGCTTTAACCGGTTTTTCTCTTAACCGGCTAACCCTCGGTCCCGTTTAGGCCGGTTAAGCGGGAGGCTAATGTATATGCATTTCACAAGGCACAAAAGTCCTTTAGTAGTTTATGGTGCTTCCATTGCACCTGATGAGATCGAATACTCTATTTTCCATTGATGACACGAGAATATGGAAGGTTTTGGGGGCGAGTTTGTACAAGGCTTTCTCGATTGCTGATTTGAGCTGTTGCACCGAGTAATACTGCTTCTCATTCTTGTAGCCGTCACGTGAAAGGATTCCCCAGATGTTCTCTATAGGATTGAGATCTGGGCTGAGTGCTGGCCTGTTCATCACACTGATATTCTGAGATCTAAGCCATTCTTTTGTGCAACGGGAAGTGAGTATTGATGCGTTGTCTTGCTGAAAGGTCCTGTTGGGACGACCTAGGAGTTCTCCAAACGGTCAAAAATGCTCCATCAAAGTTTCCTGATACTTTTGTGAATTTTGTCTGCCATTTAGGAAGCAAAAAGACGTTTGTAAATTACAGCCCAAAGTGCCCCATACCATGAGCGAATCACCACGTTGCTGCCTGCTGAATATGCTTTTCGAATCTTTCCACAAGGCACGCCAAAAGAATGAGAAGTCATTTGGACCATCCAAATTCCATTTTTTTATCAGAAAAAAATAACATTAATCCATTCGTCACGATAACACATGTGCTGTTTTGCCCATTCAAGTCTTGCTTGTTTATGACACTGTTTCAGAAAAATCTTACGAGATAAATTTTGTTTTTCGATGAATCCCGATTCTGTTATTCGTCTGCATATGATGATATGCGATATTTTTGAGCCAAGTCGAATTTTTATCTCGTTAAGAGACAAATAGCTAGTTAAAGCCAATCTTTTAATTCTTCTATCCTCATAAAATGTGGTTTTACTCGACGTTTCTGAGCGATATACATTTTTGAATTGTTTTCCACGTTACAAAACACTATAAACACCATGTTTAGACCAATTTAAAATAAGCGAAATTTGCAAAATTTATTTACCTTCAGCTTTCAGCTTCCAAACTTCTACAACTTCTTCAGGCGAAAGCGGCAGAGATTTCGACATTTTGATATAACTCGCACAGCGATCTCTACACTTTATACTCTAGGAAAAAAGTCTCGCCGATCCTCCACCTATCATGTTTAAGACGATATTTGCATAAAATCTCCTTTGTGCATAGCATAAATTTTTGCGACATCACAAAAACTGTTTTCTTGTAATTGATTTTCGTAACGATGAATTTTTTCGAAACTTCAGATATATATTTATGATCATAGTATTCACCTACAGTGGACATTTGAAAGCATTTCGTTTTATAATTTTCTTTTTATTAAAATATTTGCGTTGTGCTTAAACTTTTGCGTCGCACTGTATATATTCATCTAGTTTCTGGGTGATATGTTTATGCATAATATTATAAAATGAAAACAAGTAGAATTGGAGAGGAAGGAGGCTTAGATGACTGATTGAATATTGTTGGTAAAAAAATAAAGAAGTAAATTTGAAAAAAAAAAATAAAGATTTTAAATTTTGTTTAGGGGTTTTTGTTTTGGGGAGATTTTAGGGAGGGCCTTTAGATAATGTTTATCTGAAATCTGCCGATATACGAAAGATTCTCACTCCTGTATTTGCCTTACATCTAAATTAATGATACAGAAGGGTTTTTTTCGTGATTAAAAAAAAATATCGATTATGAGCCACCGCCGAAATTTAACTTCTTTTGCTTTTGAAAGAGAGGGGAAGGGGGTTGCTTACAATCAGGATTTTACGGTAGTTATCACTTTAAAAATTTTACTTTCTTAAAATATTACTGGTATTTATCTCTATCCAAAGCATCATATGCATAGCTGTTTTATAGATAGAAGTAAACCATCATTGCAAGTTTGGAACGAATGAAATAGAAAATAAAAGTTCAAAATTGTTTAGCGTAATACTTTTTCTAACAATCCATAAAACATATTGTTGTAAACCGTTTAGTAAAATAATACATAACACTTGTTGCATTTTAGAAAACATTAAATTTATTTAAATTACAATTAAACTTAAACGAGTTTCTTGCTCTTTATGTACTTGCTTACAGATTTGTTTGTGGAAGTTTTAATAAAAAATCCACTTTGTAAGACGGAATTGTCTTCTATTTTAGAAAAATTATAGATATTGGAGCTGACATTATTTCTCATGAAGTTAACTGAAAGGAACGTAATCACAGAACGATTATTGGGGCACTTAAGAACTGTTCATATCTGCCCCAACTAGTCTGTTCACAAGTGCCCCACATGGCTGCTAGAGTTAAATTGATAAATCATTAACATTTCTCAATTTTAGAAGAAAAAAAAAACTTTATCAAAATGCCTATTATTATTCGTAGTATATGTTAAAACATTAAATAAAAAAAAAATGAATAAATAAACATAGTTATCCGCTTATGAAATTGGAACTGAGATTTTACTTTTGAGATCTATAAATAGTGTTTTGGCTACTGAGGACAAACAAATTGTTCAAGAGCTTTAAAAAAATTTTACCATATGCCTACAGCTCCTACTATCTTTGGTAATTTTTTTCAAATAAAAAAACATATAATAACTAGTGAAAAATTGCGACGTTCACATCTGCCCCGGTCTCCCCTACTACTAATAAATAAAACAATATAATCTGTACAAAATATAAACAAAAACATAACACAGTATAATCGCAAAAGATTGGACAAAACTCTTGATACTTTCACAGCGCATCGCTTAGGCGCATCATCTGAAGATCAGAAGGTCATGGCTGCGAAACACTCACAATAGACATCGACCGAAAATTCGGTGTCGTTTTCGGCCCAAAATCCGAGTTTCGGTGAAAATGCTATAAAAAATTCGGCCGAAACTACCTGTATTCCAAAAATCTCTTTTCTTCGGAAATTTTCAACATGACTCATTGATTTGAGCTGTATCGGCTCAAAAGAGACACTCTTTATTTATTGCTGCAAACCTTACTGTTTATAATTATGAGTCACGACTGATTCAAGACGCGAGTGCAAATTATAAAACCAGCAATGCCTATAGGACTAAACTTTGAAGACGCTTTTCACGTACTAATTAAAATCTGCAGACTTAACAGTAATAGAAAATTTTTAGTTTGAAACTGAAGAAGTACTTCGAATACTCTTTGAAAAAGTTCTAGTATAACAGACGATCATTTACAAAAATCATTCTAAAAGGTAAATCATGGTATGCATACTTAAAGCATTTTTTAATGAGAGGAAATTCGTATCGTTAGAAAATCATTCTGTGTCGTTGATGAATGAATTACATTTTATTTTACATGAAAATACAAAAGTTTTTGTTAGAGGCGCTGAGTGCCAATTTGGGCCACACGTATAATTAATTATTAATTATGTATATTTTAAAAAAACGCGTATCATTAATTAATAATTTTGTATATTTATTAGGGTGTTTCATACGGTAATGGGTCCGAAAACAAATTTCAGTTTGTTATCGCATACCCTTTTATTTTATGAGGTTTATATGTAACAAATTTCAGAGAACTGCCGAATGTTGTGCAGTGAAAATTATTGCGTTTTCTCAGTTACCTTTGGTACAGCGCCTAGAAGATACAGTGTGGAAAACGGCTATTCCTATAATGCTTTAAAAAGTGCTAAAAACTTGTATCCCATAAATCTCCAACAATGCTCAGCAGCAATATGCTGATACGAGCGCCATCTCGTAACTCTTTTCAATATAAACACTGTGTTTTCAAAAATTATAGAATGTTAAATATCGGAAACTATAAATATAATATATTTTGGTCTGTTATAAGCTAATTTAGTTAAGGAATGACGTGAAATAGGTGAAAGAGTCTCTTTTAGAATGACTATCGTTTTTAAATCACTACGATGGCGCTACGATCGACATTTTGTTATTCAGCATCGTTGTACATTTATGGAATTCAATTTTTTAGCACTATTTTGTAGCCGTTTTCCACACTGTATCTTCTAGGCGCTGTACCTTTGGTATTATGATTTTTTGAAATGTGTCCAGCCATTTTCTATGACACTATTTTTCTTTTCTGTTACATTTGGCCCCACCAGTGGCCGAGAGGTTCTGCTCTCGAAGCTGGTAGACGGGAGGTGCTGGGTTCGATCCCAATCGCGCCCGTCTGCCTAATCGTTCGGAGTTTTCGTGGTTTTCTTCGAACCTTGGTTCTCCAAGCGTTAATACGGGTTAGGTTCCCTTAGAAAGACCTCCACGGAAGGCACCCCCCCCCCCTTAGGGCCTATATCCCTCGTGCTGATAATTGGCCGACATAAATACAACCAACCAACCAACCTGTTACATTTGTATCACCCGGTCTGCAGCCATAAGCATATAAGCATATTTGTAAAATTTCTGGAAACTAGAAGAAAGTTAAGAGACCTCTCAAATCCGTCAAACTTTTTTTAAAATGACATTTATTTCGAAATCTAAAAATTTACGTGCATTTTTTCAAAAGCAATAAACAAAATAATTTTTACAGTATGTTGAAGCTTGAAATTAATATTCTTAAATTTTTAAGGTAAATTGTGCTTTGTTTCTTCGTTGGCCGAGTAATGAATTGCTGATGATATTCTACTGTGTGATAGAGGAGTTGACGTTGATCCTCATCTTGCGCGAGTACATTATTGAATTCACTGGCTAATAATACACGTCACGCATGCTGGAACAACACGTTTTGTATAATCATTTACCACTCATACAGAATAATGTTTTTTTTGACAATATTATAATCGTCTATCTATCCCATGAATCAACATTGTTTTTTAGAAATGTACAGTCAAATTTAAGGGCTGTGAAAAGATTGAGTGATCACTTGGCTACAAAAGTTCGTCGCATTTCATCATATTGAATAGAGGTTCTTCTCAGGTTTTTGTGAAACTGAAACAATTACCTTTTTCTCCTCAATGGAGGATATTCCATCTCCGTTTTGATCACGTGGTCAAGGTAAAAACTTCTAGCGTAAAGAAGAGAAGGCTCCGTAGACGTGTAATGTAAATCTCGCTAGCCAATGAAACAGTTCATGAGGCAAAGCAGTAGTATCTTCCCTTCGTATCAGTTAGAAGTTCCTTGGGGAAATTACCGATATCACGTGACGTTTTTCAGCCTCGAACCCATATTTGGAATATCCTCCATTACCACATGATCTGAAAAGAGTGATAACCCAGTCATGCTCTTACCAAATTTTTCCTTTTAGTTTTAGCATGACCTTTTGTGCCTGTTCATTGCCTTTTCTTTTTTTTTTAATAATTCCAAAGATTTAAGAGAGACAAATAATTCTATGGTGCACTACAGCTTGAAGGTGCAGCTCATATTTCATCAAGTTGAATTGCTCACGAAAGCAAAAATATTTTAAGGCAGCAAATGCCTTTCGCAATTCACCTTACACGATTGTATGCACCAGGGGGACTGAATTTTGATTTTGCCTTTAAGAAATTGTGATGTGTTTTTACAAAAAGTAATCAGTGTTAGTTTTATGAACTCCAAGTAATCATTACAAGGTTTAATATTTTTTGCTGACTGATTGTAAAGGAAGACTACAAAAACACTTCTCTTTAGTTATAGCGAGTGTTTTTCACCTTCGGTTAAAACACAACCGCCAGTATATCCTTAGCAATTGCTGTGTAGTTGGCAGTATTTATCAAGGCCAGTAATATTTAATTCTACGAAAAATAGTGATTTGAGGTCCAGGTGAAGTGAAAAATAAGTCAAATACATCGGAAGATATTATTTTCTGGTTATGATGCTTATTTTGTTCATGCAATGCAAACATCTTATCCTCACGAAACAATTATTTCCCGTGCTTCTAGTTGATACTGAAGAAACACCCGATCTTCATAAATTTTAATAATATTCCTGGAATCAGCGTGCGATATATCAAACATATTTTCTAACTGACTCAAAATTCTTTTTCCAAATCTGACTACCTTTCTGTTCATCTAGTCTTATTTTTTCCAATTCTTACATGTTTTTGATTGACCTTTTTTAAATTTTGCAACAGCATTTGATTTTTGAGTTGTTGGAGTATTAGCAACTTGCCATAACAGATACACTTCATTAATTGTATTCGAATAGCTTACTGATAAATTTAGTTTGTTTTTTAAATAAAAAAACGATGTAATGCTTAACCAATAGTTGGTAACTGTTTATAACGTTCCATATCAAAAATGGAAATAGGATGTGAAGATTACATTATTACCTTTGGTCTTTCTGCTGGAGATATGTCACTTAACTTCTTGGACAAAAGAAATTGCTTAAATTTGTATTTGATACAGTAATTTCGTCAATTTTCACATTAAGTGTGAGGAACGTTTTATTAAGAAAGCATCAAAAATGGAACTGCCAAATCATAATTCAAAATTTCAGAGCATGTAACCAGCATCAATAATAAGCAATATCATTTCTCTAAAAATACTATACACTTCATTTTACTGTGGTTTTGAAATTTTTCTTCTTTTTTGGATTCCGTACTTAAAAAGTAAAAACGGAACCATTATAAGATCACTCCTGTGTCTGTCTGTCTGTCACAGTAAACACTCGTAAACTATGCAACGTGGAAAGTTCAAATTGGGGGAAGTAATAAAGATTATTGACCCACATATTTACAGATTAATAAATATTCATAAATATATTTAGGAAAAATGTAGAGTGGCTAATTAAGTTACTTGAAAAAAAAAAATCTTTTCTTTGTATATCGTGTGGGGTATCGTGTGAAAGCTTTCGTAACGCTGAAATAAAAAAAAAAAATTTCATTTAATTTTAGGTATTATATTTCAAAGTTATGGTGGAAAATGTAGTGCAAAAATATGTCCCCCCCCCCCTCTAATTCCAAATCTATTGAAAATAAAATTATGAAAAAATTAGAGGTAGTAGAGATTAATTTAAACCTTGCAGAAAAATTATAGCGATTACCCTAGGTTATATAGGTTTTGAGAAAATCGCATTTTTCCGTTACACTCAAATTTCGATTTACGGGCTTCAGCAAAAGTGTTGAGCAGAGCTGGAGGTACCTATCGTAGCAGAAGTATAAAAGCATTGTTGATCATGAATTTCGGAAAAAATCGCCGGTAATTAGCCGAGATATTAACCCTTAAAGACATGGACTTTTTGGACATACATAATGACAGGGACGGCGTACTTTATGCTTCATCGGTTTTTAAAGCCTAGATAACAAATTTTAAGGATATATTTATGTAATGTAATGCCCAGTAGCAGTATAAAAGCAATAAACGCCAAATTGTTAAAAACAGACTAATTTAATGAGAATTAATCACATAAATGCTATGGGATTCGCGACTAGTTTCCATTGAGTACACCTCAGTACTCCTACACCTCTCAGTACACCTACTATGTCTTTAAAGGTTATCTAAAAACCTATATGGAATAACAAATATACAGGATAGCTATATTTGCTATTATTTAGGTTCCATATATCTTTGAACTTTCATGGTATATCCATTCATACTTTTCTAGTATACAGGGTGCAAAGGAAAGTCCCTTTAACCTGGATATACTTGTGAAGGGAGAGAGCTCCCAGCTATGCAAGTGAGGTAACGGTATAGTAAAGCGACTACGCCCGATTTAATGAAAACGACAGCAGCACCACCTAGTGGCGAAATTTGGAAGATAGCCACTGCAAATCGAAAACGAAAAGAGATAGAGCAAAATTTCCAGTTAGAAAGTTTTAGAGCATCAATTAATTAGTAGAATACGACATTTGGTTTACATGGATAAGATAAATCTTCGCCTGTTTACCCAAAAATGTCCGAAATCGATGCACGCCATTTTGTGTAAACGTTTGAATGGAATAGTCAGAAGTATGAAGAAATACGCACAATTTATGCTATAAATACGTAGTTATCTCAATGCATTTTGATAATGTCAGAGATGGGCAGTATCGAAAATACATGTATTTGAAATACATTTTCAAAATACATTTGCATTTTGTATTTTAAACCGACTAAACGAAAGTATTTTGGTAATGTATTTTGAAATGATTTTTTCAAGTATTTTGTATTTTGAAAATACTCAAAATACATTTCTGTCGATTTCAATCTGCTTCTACAGAAACACAAGAATCGTCGTTACCGCAAATGTAAAATTCACAAAAGCAAAATAAGCGCCTGTCTGTTTTGTTTTGTCTTATAGGGTTCGTTTCTGGAAGTTAATGTAAACATACTTTTTTAGCTGCTGATAAGATAAGGATTAGAATGAATCTTCAGTTTTAATTAAGCATGTATGCTGAATTGTTACAATCCTAGCGTTTTAGCTTTTATAATTATAATGTTGCTATGATAATGACAAAAACTACTCTGGGATAAACAGGAAGAATCATTTAGAGTTTTGCTGTGCATAGTACTTTTTAAAGAACCATAGAAAGAAATGTAATGTAGTGTAAGTTTAAGTAAGTTTAGTAGAAAGAAATGCAATGTATGTTTAAGTCTCGTGAAAGAATGACTGATATTTATCCAGTTCGCATGATAATGTAGCAAGTGAATTAATGAATTGTGATAGTACACGTTGCGCTATACTAGATGGGAAACTTTTTAAAATAATTTCTGTTGATAATAACGGTAAAGTTAAGGCTGGATGCCAAATATGTAAAATAAGATCTACCGTTATAAGTGGAAATTTTGAAGCAACAACTAACTTTAAAACACATTTAAAGATAAGATTTTTAGTTTTTATACCGTTATACATTGATTGAAACCTTTTTTCTAGTTCCTTTTGTATCCGTTTTATCAAAGTTCGGGTATATATTTTAAGCTACCCGTTATATTCATTTAACTGAGAGCTAACTTTATTACATAAATAGTTATATTTGTTGATATAGAATTCAGATTTTCATTAATTGTATTTACGATTGAGTATATTAAATGTTGGATTTTTGGTTATAGACCTGCCCTTACTAGCTCTGAGGTACATGTTTATATAGCATGACTCCGTAACTATATATATATATATATATATATATTTTACTCATTTTATGTTTTATTTTATAGTGTTTATAAAAAAAAAAATAGCACAGTGAATAAACTGGTGTCCGACCAAAACGAAAGTTGCCGTCCGAAACCGCAGTTTTATTCTTTTTTGAGTTTAGATCGTAAACGAAAGTTTCTCAGATGAGAATTTTAATATCAATAAGAATATTAATTAGGTTAATTACAAAAACATCCCCCTTTAGAAGAATATTTATGATTTTGAATGTACTGGTATGTGCATATATTTGTTGAGAATAAAATTTAAAAAAGATTAATGAAACATTATTTTGTACGGATTTATAAGCATAGAAATTTATACATTATTAATTGTGTAGTTATTTATGTATTTCAAGATTATGTATAAACCGAGATCAATGTTCATTGTACAGAGAATTTCAAAATTTTTAACATTTGGCTTGCAAATTAATAAAAAAAAATATTAATAAAGGATTCTTTGATAGAGTAAGTAGTATATTTATACCTAAAGAAAATAAAAATACAATATTTAATTTGCAGTCATTATTACAAGTATAGTATGCATATCTTTAAATGAGTTTTACAATATAAATGATGGAGAGTACGTTATGAGTATTTAACACATTCAGTGCCACGATGACAGACACTGTAGCTGAAAAATTTGCAAAGTTATAAGTAATTTTTGAAAAAGTATAATCCTGTAATAAATAAAAGGTAAGTAAATTTTAAATAAGTTTTCAGTAATTACTTAAAACAATATATATATATATTTAGTTTTATATCACATTTTAGACTGACACACATCTGTGAATGAAGCGTTTTAAGCGGAAAGTTCAGTGTCAGTCCTCGGTGATTGACGTGGCGCTTAACATGTTAAAGTAATTTTAATACAATGACTTATTCAAGATTGAAGGGTCTTTAAAACAGACCATGACGAAGAACGATGCATTGATAGAAGACATTTATTATTTATTACACTAAAAAAAAAAAAAAAATTATTTGGTATCATGATACCCCGAACTAGAGGTCTGCACGGGCCGACATTTCCAGGCCCGACTCAGAGAAAAAAAAATTCGGCCCGCCCCGGCCCGTACAAAAAAAAACATTGGCCCGGCCCGGTTAAAAAGTTAAAAGTTCGGCCCGAGTCCGCCCCGGCTCGAAAAAAAGTTAAAATCTCGGCCCGAGCCCGGCTCGGCCCGAGTGAATTTCTACAAAACATTGATTTTTATGTCGATTTGGTTAAAAGTTTTTCTCGTACGAGGAGATGAAGCCAAAAATATTCATCTTAACTTTTCTTTTCATGTTTATAATCTTCATTTTTATAGAAGTGCCGCAGGGTGCGATATTTATTTTTTTAACGAATCTCTATTTCTTGTACGTAAATGTTTCAGTTATCATTAATATTGTTAATCCATATTCCATGTATTGAAGTGTTAAATATCTGAAAAATGCTATACAGTAAAATCTAAGACTGAATTGCATAGAAAAGAAAAAAAATGCGTTATAGACAAGTTCCCTTCTTAGCAAGTGTAAATGTATTATATATTATTTTCTTACGGAGTATATTAATTTTGTTTGTTATTAATTTTTATAATTTTCTTACGTAGTATTAATTAGTATATTAATTTTGCATGAATCAACACGTTTTTCAGTTTAAAACAAGATTCCGTCATAGACAGGTTCTTTTTCACACGTTTTACTATATTTTAATTTAACAATATTTTAATAAGTGTAGAATTCTACTACTCTTTAAAAAGAATGAATTTGAATGTTTAATTGTAGAATAACGGCGATTTAAAAATGTATGCATTTTTTGACAAAAAATTTGTGCCAAGCCTAATTTTACTGACCTTTGCATGGACCAGGCCATTCCGAGACAATGATATTCATACGAGGTTGTGAAAACTAGCAATGAAAATTTTGGGCCATGAAGATTAGGAATGAAACCAGTACCTGGGTGAGTGCCGAAAAAATAAGTTAGACCCGGCCCGGCCCGAACCTTCGGGAAAAAAGTAAGGCCGAGCCCGACCCGGCCCGTAAAGAATAGTGAATAGGCCCGGCCCGAGACTTCAGAAAGAAATAAGGCCCGGTGCCGGCCCGTGCAGATCTCTACCCCGAGCGTCGTATTTCTACACATTATGATATTCCCAGGATTTAAACGAAAACATTTAACATGTTGTTTATTTAATATTCCTTTTTAAATTATTTATTATTTATTATTCAAGGTAGAGGTCTGCACGGGCCGGAATTTCCAGGCCCGAACGAAAGCTATCTTGGCCTGGCCCGGCCCGGTGTAAAAATTGAAAGTTCGACCCGAGCCCGGCCTGTACAAAAATCACTGAAAACAGGCCCGGCCCGGCCCGGCCCGAAAACATTTCTACCAAAAAAAAAAAAAAAATCCGTTTTTTCTCAACATACAATTAAGATTCTTTTAATGAATACTACATACATATTTATGGGGCCATTTTACAGTATATTTTAGAATACTATGATGTTCGCAAAACAGAAAACACACAATAGTAAACATTAACGATTACTTACAGTGTTTTAGTCATCGTGTCTACAGACATTTCAAAATTCAAATAACGATTCGTTAAAAGTTTAATGTAGTTCAGAATAAAAGATTAAAAATATGATAACTTTTGAAGCTGTATAATAAAAAGTAGATTTGTGAAAATATTTTTCTCATTTTTAAGGCTTTTCTCAAATCTAAAGGAGTTTCATTTCGACACATTTATGAATTCATTTCTTTTCGGAAACGCGTAAGATTGGCAGGTATTCTTATTCAGAAGCTATGTTAATGTCGGTTTTTTTTCATAGTTAAAAGCAATATATCTTTCTGAAAATACTGCCAAAGTTAGCGTTTTCAATCGAATTTTTGGAAGCGATTGCACAGGAAAGGAGAAGAACGTACAGTCACGTGACAAGAATCTCTGTAAGCAATTTATCAAATATGGAAAAAGCTATTCGTTTCCAAATGCCTTCAATAGTCAGGCCTGTCAATTTTATGCCTTTATAGTTAAAAATGAGTCAGAAAATGTGTCTGAAAGTTTCGCATTGTTGAGCAGTGAATATGAGAACCACCTTAAGGTATATTTCCAAAGATACTGTTAAGAGAAGTTCATTATCACTACTAATACTACAAAACATAATGACTGTCCTACAGATCTTGAGATCGATTAAGACCAGTTCCGTCCCGGGACGAGTCTGCTGAAAAGAATTAAACTCGGAATCAGACATGTTGTAACTGTACGATGCCGATCTCTTCGACGGACATGTTACATTTCTGTATTGATGTTGTTAAACTCGCATCGGCTCGTGACGCATACGTTTATACGTCTCGTGAAAATCATATTAATTGAAAATGGCTCGTATTTTATCTGCTTCGCTTGAATTCTTATATCGGGCCGAGAGGCCCGATTAATTTTTTTATCGGCCCGGCCCTGCAGGCCCGTTCAATCTTTTCGCCGGCCCGTTGAAAAAATTGTCCTAATTCTGCCGGGTACGGGCCTCGGGCCAAGCCCGGGCCCGTGCAGACCTCTAATTCAAGGGAAGCATACTCATATTTGCGTTGTAGTGATCAAGGCATTAACGAATTATATGTACTTTTTAACCAACTTCCAACGAAGGAGATTATATAATTCTTTTATATATGTGTTTATGTATACGTCCAAGAATAACTATTGAACTAACGCTTCGATTTTTAATCTCTCACTCTTTTTACTTTCCCCTATCTTTACAGAAGAAAGTATTGGAATCGTGAAAAAATTCGACTTCAGGTTTTTGACCTATTTATATTTTTGAAGGTCCTGAACACCATTTGACCAGTTTTTAGGAAATGTCCTATCTGTGAGTTTGTCTGTATGTGACACAAATTTTGTGAGCGCTCTATCTCAAGAAGTAATGCACAGAGTTTAATAAAACTTTAGATTCAGTTAGACGTTGACATAAGTTGTATATTAGGTTTTAGTGTAAATCTTCCAAGAGGTGGCACTGCTATGCTGTATTTTTCACGATTTCCGCAAAAACTCTATCTCAAGAACTAATGTACGGATTGTCATCAAACTTCAGATTCAGTTAGACGTTGACACAAGTTGTTGCTGATTACGTTTTGGTGTAAATTGCGCAACAGGTAGCACTGCTATGCTATATTTTTCACGATTTCTGCAATAGTTCTATCTCAAGTACTAATGCACTGATTTTCATCGAACTTCGGATTCAGTTGGACGTTGATAAAAGTTATTACTAATTAAGTGTTGGTGTAAATTGCCCGACAGGTGGCACTTCTATGCTGCATATTTCAGGATTTAATGGATTTTAGCGATAGTCATAGCTATAGTCATTACATATTTTATTTATTCATTATTTATTTTATTATTATTATTATTTATTATTATTTATTATTATTATTATTTATTATTATTATTTATTATTATTATTATTGGGGAGAGAGCGCGGAGTTCGACGGAAATTATTCATATAATGCGTCACAGTTATCAATATTAACGAATGTAATATTTTGAAACTTCTTGGAAAAAACGGTGCGTATATAACTGCAATCCTCTCCCGATAAAAGAGGGAGAAGTAAGCTTTGTGCGGGAATTCCATACCCAAATCTCTCACGTATAATATGTTCCGTATAATAATACTTTTACTTACAAGTCATAAGACTGTAGTATGCTTAATAAATATAAAGTCTAATTATTTAGTTAATTTTAAAACTTTGTTTTAAAGAATGTGCTTTGTTTTTTTTTGCAAACATATATAAGAGGTCTACACGGTCCGAAATTATTGGGTCCGATCCAAGCCGTAGAAAGATATTTTTAGCCCGGCCCATTCCTATTAAAAAATATATATATATCAGCCCGGCCCGGTATAAAAGTTAAAGATTCGACACGTAGAAAAAACTTATTAACACAGTCCGGTATAAAAAGTAAAATCGCGGATTTAGCCCGGCCCGATATAAAAGCTAAATGTTTGGCCTGGCCCTGCTCGTACAAAAACTCGATTAGCCCGGACCAACTAATTTCTAGAAAACATAAATTTTTGTGGCGATATGGATAAAAATCGTCTTGTACCAGGAATTCTGACTAAAAATACTTATTTCAGCTTTTTTTCATGTTTATAAACTTCCTTTAAAAGCACCTTTGACTGCGATATTTATTTTTTAAATTAATCTTTATTTTTATCCAAATGTTTTAATTATAATTAATATCGTTAATCTCTATTCTATGCCTTGGAAACTTAAAAATCTGAAAAATGCTATACAGTAGAATCTTCTAAGGCGGATTCGCACAGGATAGGAGAAAAAAAATCCATCATAGGTAGGTTCCCTTCTTAGCAGGTACATAGTTTGTTCTAAATGTATTATGTTCTTTTCGCCTGTTATTAAATTCATTTTGCATGACTCAAAACATTTGCCGTTTAAGACAGGATTTATAGACAGATTCATTTTCAGAGCTTCTTTTACTGTGCTTTAATTTTATTGCCCATAAATATATTTACTATTCTTTAAAAATAATAAATTAAAATTTTTAATTTTAAAATCATAGCAACTTAAAAATGCATACGTTATTTGGAAACAATTGTTTGGTCGGGCCAAATTTTACTGATTTTCGGATAAGCCAGGCCGGGACGAAGTTGGTCAGTGATTTTCATAAGGGCTGGGTCGGGACCAATGCTAAAATGTTTGGCTTCTGCAAACGTCTAGGTCAAATCCAGTCCCGGTCCGGTCTGGAAGGAATAAGTGAGTCCCAGCTCGAGTCTGCAGAAAAACGTAAAGCCCGGAAACCGAAAGAGTGATGACGAGGCCCATCTGAGCATTTCCTTCAGAAAAAAATAAACCCGATACCCAGGCCGAACCATACCGGAACGACTGAAGAGCAGGTCCGGCCCGGCCTGAGTGTCGTGAATAAAAATTGGCCCTAAACCAGACAGCTGACGGTGCTGGGCACGCCCCGTGCAAACCTCTAATCTTATACACAAACTTTTTCAAAATTACAGATGTATTTTGTATTTTAAATGTATTTTGAAAATACATGTATTTTGTATTTGGAACTTTTTAATTCGAAAAGTATTTTGTATTTTGTATTTTAGGTTCAAAAACTAATGTATTTTGTATTTTGTATCGCAAATGATTTTTCGATGTATTTTGCCCAACTCTGGATAATATCACACACACAAAAAAAGACAAATTGTCTCACAGTGATACAAAGTTAATATTCATTATGTTCGAAAAGTTCGCCATTGCTCACGATACAGATTTGTATTCGTAAGAGTAATTCTGCATGCACATTTCTCAGCATGGAACGTCTATTGCAAGCCTCTTCAATACGACGGCATAGATTTACCCCTTTCAAGGGTGGTGGCTAGATGGTTTAGTCACCTAATTTTAATTCAAAAACTGACAAATGGCACCAAGAATATGATAAAATTTTGCTTTTGTAATAAAAGTGCAAATTAGCGGGTTTTTGTTTTCTGAGAAATTCGTTTGAATATTCTGGTGTCAGGCAATTATTTCATCAGTTTACGAACAGAATTCTTCTGGCCCTGAAAGGGTTTTTCTAAAATTTTAAATGCATTGAAAATTAAATCTTTACAGACATTACAGTTAAGTACAACGTCACAATCTGCAATTGCGCACTGCTACATTTCCGGAATGTGAATAGGCAAAGTAGAATCGTCGCTCATCGATTTCGGACATTTTTGGGTATGCAGGCGACGATTTATCTTATCCGTGTTATTCAAATGTCGTTTCCTACTAATTAATTGATGCTCTAAAACTTTCTAATTGGAAAATTTGCTCTACCTCTTTTCGTTTTCGATTTGCAATGGCTATCTTCCAAATTTCGCCACTAAGGGTGCTGCTGTCGTTTGCATTAGGTCTGGCGTTGTCGCTTTACTGTACCGTTACCTCACTTGTATAGCTGTAGCTCTCTCCGTTCGCAAGTATTTTCAGGTTAAAGGGTCTTTCCATTGCACCCTGTATACTATACAGCTATACCCAACCCTACGTTGTATAGTTTTTACAAAGTCTTAGTATTCTTTCAGCAACGGTATTTTTTAAATAATACACTTACTAATTCATATATTATTGTACGGAACCCTCTGTGCGCGAGTAATACTCGTACTTGATCGTTTATTTTCCACTTTATGTGATTTATAATAAAGGTTTTAATAAACTAGATTTCTACTATGTGCAATTGCAACGTGCAACATGAAAATAACACCTATCCTCAGAAAATACTTGATATCTGACTTCACTTTTGTTTTTGCCCTTTTTATTTTTCACTTCACTTTATGTGATTTATAATCAAGATTTTAAAAAACTATATTACCACTGCGCACTGTGTGGTGTCTTAGCTAAATGAAATTATGAGGAAAATTAATGTGGTTTTGCAATTATTTCCTTGGTATAATGACAAGCTTAAAAAATATAATTATGAAATCTTTAAGCCTCTTGAAAGGACAGTTGTTATTAAAAGAAAAACTTCAAAATTTTTACAGTGTGTTTATCTCACCATTTCTCAGAAAGTCCCCATGCATGTCCCTTTTCAAAAATATTTTTTTTTTGGAAGACCCTAATATTTATGTCCATATAGATTACTCAAATTTTTCTTGACATTTTCGTTTTTGGCCGAAAATAGGAACATTACCGAAATTCGGTTTCGGTTTTAAAAATTGTTTTTCTCTATTACTTTTGGAGTTACGCTTTTTTGAAATGTGCTCAACCTTTTCGATGATCCTGTATTCGAAAAATATAGATAGTAAAAAATTATGCAGTTTTCGAAGAAATGCACAAAAGACATCGGATTTCTTTAATAACGAAAATTTTACTGTCTAAACAGTTACATTTGTCACCACCAAATTTTGTTTCAGCTGTACCAGTAATTTGTATAATCAGTAATTCGCAACGCAGCTAGGATTACATACTTCAAACCTTTCATTATTTTCAAATCAAATCAAACCAAACCGGACATTTTATTAAATAAAAGTAGCTAGCTCTAAAGTATGTTATATTGCAATTAATAATGTCTTATTACAATTTAGAACAAAAGTTTCTAAGAACTCAATTGCTTTTCGCGGAGCTACCAGTAATTTTGTAACCTTAATCTTATTTACAAAAGAATTTGAATTAATTAACTTTCTGTCATTAAATAAGGCGAATTATTACTATACGACATTATTACTATACGATAAAATTGTTAACTCTGTGGCGCGCGGTTGAATTGTTGGAAACCCCTATTCTATATATGATGGTGATAAAATTGAATATTGTCAGTTCGAATATTAATTCTAATATAATTCTAAACCCATGATTATCAGAAATATCAAATTGTATACCATCAACCTTTGGGCCGCTTTTTCCTGGTTCCACTAAAATTTCCATAATTAAACAATATTATATATCATTTTTCAACGTCGAAATTGAGTTGTAAACAATTAACATAAAACAATGAAGCAAACTGTATGGTTTTAAAGAGGCAATTTTATATTTTTTTACTATCTTTAAAGTTTTGGAACAAAGTAGCCCCTGCTAAGGGATTTTTTGGATTCTTCACTTAGTTTCATATAAATTGAATAAATTTCATATGTTGGACTATTGAAACCCTCTTGCAATAGGATCTGCTAATGATTTAACACTGCAAACTCTGTAAACAAATGTTTTTTTTTTTTTTTTTTTTACATTTACACGCAATAAACCAATTGTAAATATTAAAGACACGAGAAACAGTTTTTGTCATTTTATCCTCAGCAACTGGAACAAAAACAATTAATGTAACATTTTGCTAGAATAACATTGAGAAAAATGTTACTTAAAACATTTTTAAAGAGATTTGGTTGTACAAAAGGTATGCTAAGCAACTGGGGCTACTTCGGACCAAATCAGGCCTGGCACAAAGTAGCCCCGAAAAACTAGTTTTCATGTTAGCTTTAAGAAAACGTAAACATTTCCTGTCAAAATAAAAAGTTAAAGGAAAAACTATGATCACACATGGGTTACAGGTTACTAAAGGTAATATTTTGATACTTACCTTATTTGTAGCTCTTATCCAGATTGTTACACAATAAAAAGTTTAGAGAGTTAAAATCTGCACACGAAAAGAATTGTTTACAAACACATCCAGTGCTGCCAATAACAAAAATTTAAATTACCCCAAACTATTCAAATATCCTATAGTAGTGTATAAAATATTTTTCAAGGGCAAAAAACTCCAAATTATTTTGTATTGTTTGTTCAATACAAAGAATAAATGCTTTTTTATGTGATGGATCAAAGCAACCCCGCAAGGACCAAGGCTGACGGTAACAAATTTTCATCATTTAATTGCATGAAAAATTGTCGTTTTTCATCAAGAAACATCTCAATTTCTTCTGTATATGATATAAATCAGTTCAAAATATTTCTTCGACTAAGTTAACTTATATTGTTGTATCCATCTGAAGCCAAAAGCGATTTAAATTCCCAATGAATCAAAGAAGAACGATACATTTTAAAGTTAATAAGTTTCACAAAAGTTTCTAAAGGGCATTTTGGTATGACGTCAAAAACATGGACACCAAAATCTCCTATCTGCGCAATCTACTGCCCATCTTGTGAGCATCTTTTTAGTGTATTTTTGTTTACCATATTGGCTTCTTTATCACACTTGATATCATTGCCAAGTGTACTATAATTTATCCACATTTTACACAGGCTTAAAATTGTCTTGTCATTGTTATCATGAAGGTAGAGTTCATATTGTTATATTGTCAGCGTTTTTAGTAAATATCGCGTTTCTCGACTCCTTTCAAGGCAGGTGTGGAGACTATTCAAGAGTTATGAAATTCGGATAAGTATGGTAAATAATCGGATAACAATGGTAAGGTATTGTAAAGTTGTTGTGTGTAATAATAATACTGAAAATAATGTTTTTTTTGCTTTTCCTGGGATTAGAAAAAGTCACTATGAAATAACGTACAGCAGACATTCAAAGTGGTTGGCTGCTTTGAAAATAGATGCTTTAACAGAATCAAAAAGAAAAAATTTCTGGATATGCAAAGATCATTTTATTTCTGGTTTGTTTTAATCTTTTTGTTAGTATTTAATGTGTTATGAAGATACTAAATTGCTGTTGTGCTTAAATGACGACAATTGTCATTAATTTATCATGTGTTACACATTAAAGTGGAGCACTTTTTTGAAGATCACCATAATAATAAAAAAAAAATTAGAAGACTATGGACCGTTTCGTATTATGTAAAATTGATAAATTTTCTCCCTATCTTCAAATTCCCGCATTGTTTTTAGTTTTATAAATATTCCTTGTGCTTTTTTGAATAATTGTTTGAGTTTTTTCCCTCTTAAATTTTTTTTATGATCTCTCGCCAGTAAAATGGTGTGAAAGAAACAACAACTCTTAATAGTTAGACCAGTTTTTTATTCTTGAAAAAATTTAATGTGTTCAATCCTTCTCTGTACGCTGCACTATTATTTAGCTTTCGTGTTATGCTAACTTAAATAAAATATTAAGGCCAAAAATAAATAAAACAATTTTTTAATGTGTTTGATTTTATAATTTTCATTGCAATGTAAAATTGATGGAAAAATTCATTACTAAAACTGTCACTTCGATCAGATTTAGGAACTTTTTCAGTGTGCTTACCAGCAGTGAGTAGTTTTTCTAAAAAGGCTGGTGGAATTTTACATAGCCTTTATAAAACTGCAGGGTATAGCAGTAAACAGAAGAAAATTGTTAATTTCCATTTTAAAAATGTAACCATGGCTTTAAGTTCTATATTAAACTTTCCTTTGCTGTATAATGTATAGCTATCAATCTTAATTTTTTATTAAAATGTTTCCCTGAAAATGCGTTGTAGTAAATGAATTATATTTACTGTTAGGGTTGGCACATTCGTCAGGCAAAAAGGGTGATTCCCCAGGGCCCTGTGCGTATTGGAGTCTTGTTAGGGGCCTCAAATAATGTTTCATCTGTATAAAATAATAGTTTTGCTCTAAATTTGCTTTTAAATCTTTCTTCATCGGAAAAAAGTGAATATTAACTTTTATTTCTTACAGTCTTAAGTTGATTTTATTGATGGGAAATGTATCAATTTGATGATTCTAAAATTAACCATGAGTTTTTTAATTAGAAATGCAGATGTTATTAAATAATGAGACATTAAATAAATAAATGTGTAATCCTCCCCCCCCCCCCCCAAAAAAAAAAAATTGATGAGATATAAAATTTAACTTATGTTAAAATGAACAAACCTGTTTTTAAAATAAACAGTTTTTACTATTAGTTATTATTAGGTACTATTAATAAACCCCTTACTATTCTTTTTAAAAATTTGAGATGCTATTTTTCTGAAATTTTCTTTAATAATTGTTCAGTAATCAGTAGTAGTATAATTAAAACTGTAAAATGTAGAATATGAATTTTTTTCACCCCTCCCGCCTTTTTCCAGACCAAGGGTCGCTTAAATTGGAAAAGTTCATAATTTTTTTTTTCAGAATGAGTTTGAAAAACTTTCAAAATCCATAAAAGTTTTAATACAGAGTTTCTGGAGAAACTGCTGGTGTCAGGATAGATGCACATTTTACGATGTTTTTTGCTCTCAGGGGAACACAGGTGTGTAGTTCTGTATAATAAGCGACTACCATTTGTGGTCTTCTGCAAGAAAGTGGAATTTCTTCCAATGCCCTTCAATTATGTGCTATTTTTGAAACTCGTCAATCAGGAGCAGTCGTAAATGATTACTCGACCAGTAAGTATTAACTTATTATGACTGACTGTAAGTATGTAATTTTTTAATACATTTTCTGTTCCCTAAGCAAAGGGAATTTTAAAATGCATTCTACATTGTTTATGTTGTTTTAATCAGTTTATTATGATTCTTATAATTTATTTATTTAAATTATAGAATGTTTTCAATGGGACTTTTTCAAGAATTATGCGTATGCTTGTTGATTACTACCTGTTGACCCCGCTTTCACTTTTGTAAATATCCTGTTAAGGGACTTTTTCATGCTTGTTTTTGATGATATGAGTTTTCAGTAATAGGTACTTGTAAGTATGATGCTTGTAAGTAAGTTACTTTTCTAAACACTACATTGTATATTTATAAATGTTGTTTTACATAAAGTCATGTTGTTTTATATAAAGTCATTTTTCCCATAAAATGGATCTGCATCTTAGAGAATCACTTAAAGCTATGTCAATTTGTAACACAATAATTATAATTTATTATAATTAATTTTTTAACCAAGGTTTCTTTCGTATTAGCTTTCAGATTTATAAAATTGTGTTAAATGATCTTTTTTTTTTTTTAAAGCATGTAGTTATGTATAAGCAAGCTATATTTTATAAAAACATTAAGTGTCAAGGTCAAAATTAGCACTAGCTACTGGCCACAGGGCCAGTGAATGAGAAAAAGTGGCTATTAAAAAATCGGCCACCTTATGGCCACTTTCCTACAAGGAGAGAGTAAAATTTTTTTGCATTTCATCATGTTATTCTATTTTTTCTGGTTGCAGTATGTTTATATTAGCATATTTATTTGTGCTATTCAATTTTAGATTAATACTAATAAAAATTTTAACAAAAGTTTACTGTTTAGTATTTTTAAATAAAAAAGTGGCCGCTAGTTTAAAGAAAGTGGCCACTTATAAAACTGGTACTACTGGCCACTGGCCAGTAATGAAATTTCCCAGTTTTTACCTTTAATTAAGTGTATGAGTATCATATTAGAGAGGAGCAGCAGTTAATCTCTTCTTGTAAATTTTTTCTGCTGTCTTGAGCAGAGTCGGATAAAGCTCTGGATAGTTTTGGTGGGGCTAATTCTGAATGCTTTTAAGATATTACATAATGAAATAACTGTACTAAAATATATCTTAGTTTTTGTGATTTTTTGGTGTGTTTCTCCACCTGAATAGTTTTACATTGTGTTTGCAATCAAACAATTTAAAGTTTTATTATTAATTATCAAAATATTATGAAGGTTAAAGATAGCAATAAGTTGCATGGGGTATTAAATTTGGTACTTCTTAGTTATCCCGTCGACCAAATTACTGTCGTCAAATTGTAAGATTAAATGTCAATAATGGCCATTAAAACCATTCATTCAATGCTTTATTTGTATTTTTATTAATGTTTTACTAATTTATTTGTTCTTTCGTTATTTAAAATAAAAATTATGTCAATGTGTATAATTTTGGCGAGTGGTTTGGCGATTTATATAATTTGCGAAATTGGTCGACGGGATAATTAAGAAGTACCTAAAATTTTTTTAATTAAATTTTAAACATGCTAATATTTTGAATTTCATAATAAATAAAAGAGAAAAAAAATTGTATGACAAAATGAATATCTTTTCAAAAATTCTGATTTTTTAAGGACCTATTAAAAAATAATAGTAACTCTTTCATAATTAAAAAAAAAATTAAATGTCTAGTCTGGGAGGGGTTTCAGCTCTCTCGTGTGTGCACCAATGATATCCAGTGCCATAAAAGGCTATAGTTTGAAAAGAGTCTTCTAAATTTTTGCATCACTGAATTCTTTAGAATTCGTTACAGAAAAATTCAATGAAATTGGAAGCCATGCTTTTAGATTTAGCTTACTGAATTTATATTTTCCCTATAATATATTTTGCAAGTAAAGGGTAACTTCATACTTTATTTTGAATATATGAATTAACTAAGAAATTTTAAGTATATCACATGACGTTTTTTTTAGCTCAGAAGATTAATTTTGAGATGTTAATGCTAATAGCTATTGAATCAGAATTTAGTTCGAAAGTGTGTGGAAAAATTTAAGTGACCATAGTTGCCACAGATATTCATATAGTTTGGTTATTTTCTTAAGTTGTAATTAGTACACAGTTTATAAGCTAAGTTCAGCATAGAAAATAATGATTCTTATTTGTAACACATATTGCACATCAGCTGTATTATCTCTTCCTACTCTTAAAAAAAAAAAAACCTTTATAAATAATTGCATTTTATTCAAGCCTTCCATTTGTGGAAAGCATATTCTCATATTTTTTCAATTTAAATTATTCTACAATGACTATTATACTCATGCTGGCTAAACTATTTAATGCTTATTAACAACTTTAGAGTATTTTTGGTACTTTTATGTTAGTCATACACAAATCTTGCCAATAACAGCTTTTTTTTACTAAATTAGAAACAATATTTTGATGATAATTTTATGGTATTTCTTTTTCTCTGTGTTTTAATTGAAATGGGTGAAAGGCATATATATTTTAAATGTATGCAACATGTATTTTAAATGAAATGAGTGAATGACTTATATTTAAAATTAAATGGATGCAATGCGAATGATGCTAGTTATGCAACGATGCTCGCAAACTAATATTAAACCAATGGCAACTTTCTTTATAAATTTCTTGTTTACATTTCAATATTTTAAAATGATTTTTGTTTTGCATGGGATATTTGAGGTCAATGTCTAATTTGGTATCTTTTTACTCTTTATTTTAGGTACAGTTTTTCAGAGGAAAATTTCAGTTTCAGATCCTGTTCCAAAATTAAAAGTGCCCTCAGAGAAAAAAAACTGCACATAAAAAAAAAAAGTAAAGATATTTAAGGGGACGAGGGACCTTAAAAATAATTTTATTTTTTGTAAATTTCACCTTAAATATTACTCAAAGGTACATTATATGCATTATGGCATGCATTTATTACAAAAAAAAAAAAAATTTTTTTAAAGTCATTTTTGAGAAAAAAGTGGAATTTTACGCGTTGTTTTAGAAATCTCCGAAATGCCCCATGCGCGTTCCATATCAATGAAAATCCCCAATATTTTTTATAAAAGTTTGGTTTATATATATAAAAAAATCTGTGCATCGAATTTTATATATTTGAATATAAAAGTTAAAAAAAAATTTTTTTTGAAAAATTTTGAAATTTTTCGAAAAAATTTCAGAATTTTTCATTTTTTTTCATTTATTTTGCAAATTTAACTTTAAATATTACTAAAGGTACATTATATGCATTACGGCATGCATTTATCACAAAAAAAAATTATTTTTGAGAAAAAAATGGCATTTTACGTGTCGTCGTAGAAATCTTCGAAATGCCCCCTGCACATTCCATATCAATAAAAATCACCAATATTTTTTATAAACGTTTGGTTTATATATATAATTAAAACTGTGCATCGAATTTTATATATTTGAATATAAAGGTAAAAAAAAAAAATTGAAAAATTGAAAAATTTTTTTCTTTTTTTTTTTGTAAATTTTAATTTAAATATTACTCAAGGGTACATTATATGCATTGTCGCATGCATTTATCACAAAAAAATTTAAAAAAAAATTATTTTTGAGAAAAAAATGGCATTTTACGCATCCTCGTAAAAATCTTCGAAATACCCCCTGCGCATTCCATATCAATGAAAACCCCCAATATTTTTTATAAAAGTTTGGATTATATATATAAATAATTCTGTGCATCGAATTTTATATATTTGAATATGAAGGTGTAAAAAAAAAAAAAAAAAAAAAAAAAAAAAAAAAAAAAAAAAATCAAAATTTTTGAAATTTTTTCGAAAAAATTTTGAAATTTTGAATTTTTTTTTTTTTTACCTTTATATTTAAATATATAAAATTCGATGCACAGTTTTATTTATGTATATAAACCAAACTTTTATAAAAAATATTGGGGATTTTCATTGATTTGGAATGCGCATGGTGCATTTCGAAGATTTCTAAGACGACGCGTAAAACTTCATTTTTTTCTCAAAAATAATTAAAAAAAAAAATTTTTTTTTTTGATAAATGCTTGTCATAATGCATATAATGTACCCCTGAATAATATTTAAAGTCAAAATTTCAAAAAATAAAGAATTGATTTTTAAGGTTTTTTAAGGTCCCTCGTCCCCTTAATTAGATATTAGCCTCAGGTAACCTAGGCCTAAAAAAAAAAAATTCAAAGTATCGAAATGCAGATAAGAATTTTGAAAAGAACACTGCCATTGGTTTAACATTTAGTTTGTGTTCTCCCGTTACTACTATCATAGGCTCTTATTGTGAGGCGACTCATAGCCATTTTAACATGAAAACTAGCCTCACTTATGATTTTTCTTATTTGCATTACATTGTTTATTCAGATGTAGCCCTCTTTTTATTCACGATCTCTCCCCTGCTTGAAAAAAAAGTAAGTTGTACCCGTTAATACTTTTAAATAATTTTTACTTTTTATTTGTACTTCTTTGTAATTTTTACTGTTTATTTGTACTTTATAATAATTTTCTGATTACAATAAATGAGTCTGTGTTCTTAATTTTGCTTTAAAAAGTTGCAACATGCATTTAAACAATGTTCTGGAGGCAAATGTAAGACATTTACTTCTATCTTTCTTCTTATTTTTTAAAAAATGTCTTCAGGTTATATTACACTTTCAAATACAGTCGGACCTCGTTTTCACGTCACTCCGCTTATTACATCAGTTTTTCAAAGTCCTGATTTTCTGTATATGATTTTAATGTAAATAAACTCCGGATTGTACATCGTTGTATAATGTTCAACTCCGGATATCCCGACGGTTTTGAAAAATTGTCCATTTTTCATAATCGATCTTATAAGCACGGAAATTAAGCGGTAAGAAATATCTTAACCAAACTTTTCACAAAAGTGTCTAAAATACCCATTGAGACAAATTAGAAATTTTACTTCAATCCTTTATCTGAATGAATGACCCACTTAAGCTCCAGATAGACGTATCAGTCTACTCACGGTCTTTTTGTTCTGGTCAGGTAGCGCTTTCTTTTGGTTACAAGGCATTTTTCATCAGACTAAAACTGAAGAATTGCATTGCATTGAAACGATCAAAAATTATCTAACATCCGTTTCTGAAACAACAAATATTGATTACAATTCATTGTATAATATTGAAAAAAGAATTGTAGGATGCACATCTAAGGATAAGCAAACCTTAATTCATTAATATTCCATGTAACAATAAAAAAACAAGTCAGCATAAATATGATTTTTATTCTTTTCAATTTTGTTTTTATTTTGTTTAATAATAATGTATTATTGCTTAAAACTGCAAGACCAATTATGAACCACGACACCCCGCTTATGACAACACTTTGTTCTGGTCCTTAGAGTGTCAGCATAATGAGGTTCGACTGTATATCATACTTTTTTGTTATCTCTTGGCATGCGACATAATGAGATATCATCATCAACAACAACAACCGTTTTCAATCCACTGCTGGATGTAGGTCTCTCCCAGATTTTTCCAATGTTTCCTCTTTCCTGTGTAGTGCATTAGTCATCCAATTTACACCGGCTACTTTTCTGATTTCATCACTCCATCTTACTTGAGTAAATACAGATACTGAATAATTTTAAGCTCTGTTTAGATGTGTTTCTAATTATATAAATATTTAGCACCAATAGTCCAAAGCTATTTTGTCTTGCCTATATTCTGCCCACACAGTAAGTTTCTCTTATTTATGAGTAGTAAATACAGTATTCTAAATGTATTATTGTAATGTTTTTAGAAATTTTGATGTGTAAACCATAAAGGTTTTTTTTTTTTTAATAGAACAGGAGTGTAAATCACTTGCATTTCTGATGTCTTCAAATCTACTGATATTCTTAGCAGTTTGAATGAGGCTGATTTCATTTTGTCTCACTAAATATTATTTACCAATTACTGTTTATTTCAATTGATCAACTGAAATTTTTCTTTCTTTCCTTTTTTTTTTTTTTTTTTTTTGTTTAAGTATGTCAAGAAACATGCTTTTTAATTTTGATGTACTATTTATTACTTTTTAATTATTATACGAACTGAAAATTATTAATTGATTATCCCACATCTTTATAAAATAAAACCTGTCTTAATAGTTCACAATTTTGCTAGTTATACAGTCTATTTGGTACTTAATGTGCCAATTATTTCTATCCTGATCTTTGATCAATGAAATGGTTACTGCAATGCTAAAAGATATTTTTAATTTTATACCAGTAGTTTAATATGAGTTTTATTTTATTACTTTATTGTATAACAGTTATTTGTTCATTTATTTTAAGTATATATTGGTGATTTAATAAAATAGTTCTTAAAAGTCTGTAATTTTCAAATGTTATATTTTTAAAAAAGCTCACTTTACTATTGACAATGTTTTTTCTTTTATTTTTCAAATGTTTCAATTTACGTGATTTTCATTTTGTGTCAACTATTATGCTTGGCAACAATGGTGTCCATATAACAGAAAAGTACCGTCTATTTTTACTCAATTTTTACAAATGCTTTATCTTTCTTTTAAATTAAAATATAAATATCTGTTTCTGCAGATCAATAAAGTTTTCTGCAAAGTATTGTGTCAATGTTATTTTATTTATTATATGTAGTAATCATTATATTCAATAATAAATTTTATTATGTAATAATATTTATAATATAAAGAAGTTTTATTTTGTTTCTGTAACTTGTACTGTCAAATAAAAGAAATTTATTAAAAATTTGTTGTTTTCATTTGACTATATGATTTTATTATAAATGGTATTTCAATCACTCAAGCAATTATATTTTTGCTTTGTTTATCATGTAAGAAATAGTTTTAATTATCTATTTATTTTTAATAACAAAATGGCTAAGATATAAAACAATGAGAAAATATTCTCATTTTTAACACTTTCAACATGGTTGAAAAGTGTTTATTCAGTAAGTTGAATAGTTTTGATTTGTCTATTTTCCCACTTTCTAACTCTCATAAATATACTGGGATTGCCATGTAATTATTTAATGTTAATGAGGTCCATTGTGTGCTATTTAAATGCAAAATTCAATAAATATAATGCATCAAAAAGTGTTATGGGACCAACAAGTGCTGAAAATGGATTTTTACTCAGTTATGTTTTTTTAAATGGCTCATTAATATATTTCATTTCATTGTATGAAAAAAATAAAGTTCTTATTAGCTATTGTTGGTGAGAATTTCATAATCTATGCCTAATTTTTCATAATTATTATTTGTGTGTATATTTCTTATACCAGTGATGCAGCCAATATACTTATTTGGAAGGGGTTTTGGAGAATTGTTACTCCTTGCATGATACAATATCTGACAAATAAAAACCAATGTGGGCTATTTCGAAAATAAATATGTGCATATTTTCTAACATTCACCCAAGTACGAGGAAGAAAACATAGTACTAGACCTAAACTGAAGGGATTAAACAATTTCCAGTTTTCTCCTATTTAATTCTGAGTTCAACTCCCTGACCACAGGTCTAAAACTTTAAACTGGAATTGGGACCTTAATGTTCAACAAAAATATTAAGTGTAGGTACTCATTTTACTCAGAATTTTAAGCTGTACAACATTTGTATTGACAATGTTTTTGACAGAGTTAGTTGTTTGGAGATACTGTTATAATATGTAAAAAAATGTGTTTTTTCACTGTAAATCTATACATATTTCCTAACGCTCACCTAGTATGAGGGGGAAAACATAGCACATTCATTTTAGACCTAAACTGAAGGGACTAAAATAATTTCCAGCCTTCCCCTAATTAATTCCGAATTCAACCTCCTAACCACTGGACTAAAAGCAGAAACAAACAAAATAAGTTTAGCATTAATGTGTTTAAAGGCTTCATAGAAAAGCCGCTGTAATCTTCAAAAAAAAAAAAAAAAAAAGAGAGTGAGAAAGAACAATAGAGTAGTAACATAAAATAAAAAGGATTTTTAAACATTGATAATGATATCATTATGGAGGGGAGGGGGGGGTGAGGAATGATAACATATGATACTGTAAGTGAGGGGGGAGGGGCTAAAATTACCTAAATATTGCTAACGTTATACATGTACAACCCCGTACACATTAAGGTACCATTTGATTATCCTGTCCACCAAAAAATTGTCATCAAACTATAAGATTAAATGCCAATAATGAATGATCGTAAATGTCATATTCACTGGACATTAAACATGATACAAGTGTTTGTTATGTCATCAAGTGATTTTTAATTCTACTTTTTTTTGTTTTTTATTAATGTTTTACTAATTTATTTTTTCTTTCGTTATTTAAAATAAAATTATGTAAATTTGTATAATTTGGTGAAATTGGTCGACGGGATAATCAAGTAGTACCCACATTGATAACACACTGATAATTACACTTCACATTAGCCATATTGCTCTTAACTTTTTCTTTCATTAAATTTGTGTTGAAATAAAGATTCCTTTTATAAAGCCTTGAAACAAATGATAAACGTTTTGTGCTACATATGCTTTTCTTTACATTGGTTTTTACATATTTTTATCGTAACATAAGGTATTTTTAATACATATTATCAGTTTTTAAAATACTCTGGGAGAAATTTTAATTTTGAAATTCAACCCCCTTTTGCTGCTGCAGTGTTTATACAAATCTACATTTTGTGGCTGATTTGCATGATATAACTTGATATGAAGGCTGTGCATATATAATCATTTTAGATTGGGGGAGAAGTCTGACACTTGGTTGTCATAAGATATTTCTGGGGAAAAGGGTATTGTTTTTTGAAATTGTTATTTATTTATCCAAACAATATATTTTCTGTTATTTATTTTTTTTTTCTTTGCATCAAAATAGTCATACCTTTTATATAGCAACTATCTCTTTTAGATGTTAATTGATATAAAGTTATTTAAATGTAAAATCATATCTTTATATCGCTGCAAACATACAAAAGTAAAAAGAACCCCCGTTTAAAATAATTGTTGAACACTTAAATCAAAAAGAAAAATAGTCTCTGCCTTCCTGGACACCCGTTTAAGGTAATTTTTACACACAAAAAGAAAAAGCAAATTTTATTTTATTTAAATAACTGTTATACAAAATAGAAACATTTGATAGAATTTAGGCTTCCTATCTCTTTGAACATTTACAGTATACCCATTCATACTTTTCTAGTATATATACAGCTATACCAAAACCTATGTTGTATAGTTTTTTGCAAAGCTTTATTTTTCTTTTCGTAATGATTTTTTTTAATAATAGAGTTAATAATTCATAGATTTATTGAACAGAATCCTCTGAGCGCAAGTAGTACTCGCACTTGATCGTTTATTTTTGAATAAAATAAGTGAAAGATTTATATTTTAAATGAAATGAATGCAGTACAAATGATTGTGACGAGAACACTATTTGTCAATTTATCAACTGTGCCTAACTAACAAAAAATACAGTTTTTCTCAAAGAACTATTATTATAGTAATAAAATACAGTCAAGGATCTATAATCCACAATTTTCTATAATTCGCATTGCTTAATGAATGTAAACAAATTTACAAATTCTGGGTCCAAAAATGATTTTTTAAAAGAAATATCTAAAAGTTTAAATATAAGTAAATAACAATCAATTTTTTAATAAAAGAATTTGAAAAATGCATTTTTTGAGATAGCATATTAAATTAATTATTATATTTCCCATTTTTATTTTCATGTTATACTGAATACGGAATTAAAACAGTGCCCAGAAGAAAGAAAATGATATATACCGTATTTTTGGGAATACCCGCCGCACCAATGAAAATCTGTTAAAAAGTTTATCGACGTAAGTGCCGCACCCAAGCAACTGATATTTGTACAATCTAAATTCCGGAATCATTTCAGCCGTGGCTTTTCCGGATTTTAGAGGTCTGTCCGGGACTGCCCGACTTGCAGAAAAAATTCGACACGGACCAGCCAGATACAAAAATTAAAAGTTCGCTCCGGCCCGTACAAAAGAAATATTGGTCCGACCCGGTAAAAAATTTAAAAGTTCGGCCCGGCCCGATATAACAGCTGAAAGTTCGGCCCGAGACTGGCTCGGAAAAGTTAAAATCTTGGCCCAGCCCGACTGAATTTCTACAAAACATTGATGAAGTGCCGCAGGCTGTGATATTTATTTTTTTAATGAATCTCTATTTCTTGTATGTAAATGTTTCAGTTATCATTACTTTTGTTAATCCATATTCTATGTATTGAAGTGTTAAAAATCTGAAAAATGTTATACAGTAAAATCTGCTAAGACAGAATTGTATAAAAAAGAAAAAAAAAAGTGTTATAGATAAGATCCTCAACTCGTTGTTCAGTTTAAAACGGGATTCCGTCATAGGCAGGTTCTTTTCACTCGTTTTACTATATTTTAATTTAGCTATATTTTAATAAGCGTATGAAATCTACTACTCTTTAAAAAGAATATAAATTTTAATGTTTAATTGTAGAATAATGGAGATTTAAAAATGTATGCATTTTTTGCAAACATTTTTGGTCCAGGCCTAATTTTACTCACCTTTGAACGGACCAGGCCACGACGAGACAATGATTTTCATACGGGCTTTGTCAAAACTAGGACTGAAAATTTTGGATCGTGAAGACTAGGAATGAAACCAGTCCGGGCTCTGTACAGAAAAAATAAGGTTAGGTCAGGCCCGGCCCGATCTTTCAGGAAAAAAGTAATGCCTTAACCCAGCCCGGACAGAACCTTCAGAAAAGAGTATGGCCCGGGCCGAAAAGTCGGTCCGTGCAGATCTCACACTGCCGAAAACACTTTAGGATAACTAGAAACGCTCCTTTTTTCTTTCTTTCTTTTTTTTTAGCAGTTCACCTATTGATAACTGTTTCATTGATTCTGTTGTGGCAGATTTTATTTTTTATTTGCTACATACGCATCTTTTCTTGCTCATTTTTAAAAATAATTTTGTAAGTGTTAAAAATATTTCTTTCTCAGAATTTAGACTTTCATTTTCATCATAAGTTATTATGATAATTATTATGAAGATATATATCATAAGTTTAAGGAAAGAGAAGAAAATTCACAAATCCACTTTGCATTAAAAAAAATCTCTTATCTCGTTACCTCTTTTTTCTACTGCATTCAAAGTTCTTTTCAAAGAAACGAAACAGAAACTATTAGCCAACTACACGTCAAGGTCATAGGGTAATGTGTCAGAACGTCCGGTCCGAGGAGCGAGGCGATAGAGTGAATTTGAAATCAATTGTGTTTATCTTTTAGTTGCGTCAAGAGATAACAAAATTATGTTTGTTTATTAGTTATAAATGAGTACTTGAGTAATTTTATTAGGTGCTTCTTTAAAAATAAAGGTTATAAACATAAAAAAAAAGTATTTTTGTTGAGAACTCTTTGTACAAAACAATTTTTAACCATATCAGCATAAAAATCAATGTTTTGAAGAAATTCAGTCGGGTCGGCTGAGATTTTAAATGTTTTCTGGGCCAGGCCAAACTTTTAGCTTTTATGCCGGGCCATTAATTAATTAATTTATTTATTTTTTGTACCGGCCAGGCCGATTTTTTCCCCTATGGATCAGATACTTCACTCAAGGGTAAACGGCCGTTCGCTAATGTTAATCCTATGGAAGAATTTTTTTTAAATACATGATTCGCATTTCAATATGCTTAAATGATTTTTTTTTTTTTTTGCGTCGAATAGCTGAGGTCGAACTCGACCCTTTTTCGATTTTGTTTACAGATGTTTTTTCGTAGCAGACTTAGATAAAATGTAAAACTGCCTGCGAACTCAAATAATTTCTTAAAAATTTTCTGCAAAAAAATACTGCGCCCCACCCGAGTTCTAAATCGCCGCTAACAGCAAAAAGGAAAAATTATATGCGAGTGGAGTGCCACTAAGCAACACCACTAAAAGAAAAATATTAATTTACAAGCATTATTAAAACTTAGTCAATAAATGTAGAATTGAATGGTATGCTTAATACAGACAACTAATGAATGAAAGAAAAACTAATGAAAAATTTAAAAAATATAATTATTAAAATGTGAAATATTTTAATCATTAACTTATATAACATATCAATTTATGATTGCTCAACAAAACTGTTATTTTATTAATCTATATAAAATAACTGAAATATGAATAAATGAATGTTAAAATAAAAAAAAGTTATTAGTTCATGAATGGAAGAGATGAACTCTTACTCAAAAGTTTATCTACTGTTTTTGAGACAAACCATTCCTTAATATTGACCATTTCTTAAGAATTTTCAAAAGTTTTTTTTTTTTTTTTCCAGTTGGAAAATAGTCTGCAAACCTTCTCAAGAGTCTGCAACGAGCATCACACCGATTCTCAGCTCAGGGTCTTGATAATTTTTTTTTATTATAAAGAAATTTGTTTAAAAAAAAACAAGCATCAAAACTGTCTGCAAAATTTGAAAATTTTCTGCGAACAGCGTTCGCGTGTTCGTCTATATTATCTGACTCTGCTTCGTAGTATACTTTGATTTTCAGAATCAGTTTCGTGAAAGTATTCTAGTAAAAAAAAAAAAAAAACCTATAAACACAATCGAAAAAATAAAAATGACTTTTTGTAGAGACCAACCTCAGCTATCCAATGCAAAAAAGATCATTTAAAAATAATGGAATGCGAAAGACATATTTTAAAAAAAATATCTTTCTTAGGATTTACATTAACGAGCCGGTGTTTTTGCGTGAGCAAAATGGCCCAATATTTATGTTGCGGAAGTCGTCCCACTTAATTTGTTATATTGGTCAGGACCGTTTATTTTGTTTATCTCCCAATCTGGCTCAGCAAAAAAACTACTAATTCTGTTTACCCGGCCGATTTCAAAGTTAGGATTCATTTTGTCTGGTCGAGTCGGATACGGCCTCATTTTAGGGGCCGAGTTTATAGAGTCCGGTACTGAAAAAAAAAAAAAAAAAAAAAAAAAGAAAGAAAAAATCTTGCTCTCCAGTGTTTTTATTGTGTATTGGGAGACCCATTCTACAAAAGTTCTATGCCTTGATTTGAGATTTCTCTAGTTAGAGACCAGTAATTTCACTGAGTGAACATTCTATGAGCAGTTTTGCTTTGCAAGAGGAAGGAAAGGGGGTTTATTAGAAGAAAAGTTCACGACAGCTGGACATTCCAGTATCCGGAATTCCGGAGGGTAAAGTAAAAGTTCTGCTTTAGACAGATATTAATTTAAGCATGTTTAATGTTATGGTATTATTTTCGTTGGGGTTTGTGATATTCTCTCATTAGTGCAGGATTTTGGTAAAGACAGTCTTTTCATTACATACAAAAATTTCATGGCTCTGGTGAAAGAAATACCATATAATTATATTTGCTGAGTGAAATCTATCTAAAATGAAAATTTTCCTTCGTCTCTAGTGATTTTGTCTTAACAAGTTTTAGTACATTAGTTTTCTATTAACTTAACAATTAATAATGAACTTTAAAGTAAAATAAATCTGTGAAAACACAACAAATATAATCTGTAAAAACTTTCAAAACATTTTTCAGTTTCAAATGTGCCATCAGATTTATTTTAAGAAACATCTACAGCACACATTCAATTTATCAATGTTAATTAATATTAAAAGAATGCTTAATTTTTTAGAGCAGTGATGAGTGCTGTAAAGGAAAAGCTAAAAAGCTGACATTTTATGACTTGTGAATATTGCTAATGAATATTAATATATGCTCAATTTCTTGAATTATATCATTTATTTTAAGTATTGATTTTACATTAGTATTTAATTAGTTTTGTAATTTGATAAATTCTAATACAGTAAAATAAAGAAATAACAAGAAATTTAAATACAATACAATTTCTGTGCGTCATGCTTTTATTATTATTAATAAAAAAAATGAATCCTGGTTTGACATTACAGCCTAGTATATTAAAATACGGTTATATATATATATATATATATATATATATATAATACATATATACAATAGGCGTTACGATTGAAACATTTAATAAATATGGAAGTTTCCGTTCACAATATGTCAATCAATCGTTATATTTTTTGTAACTACAAATTTTCATTTACTTCATAATAAATAATCTTGAGTGAAAAATCATTTTTTTATTATATGATTATAGCTGCTAATGGAACCTTTTTATCCACTGTATATTTAATAAATATTTAGGTGATAATTTGTAACACTGATTTTATTAATATTCTTAAATATATTATCTTATATAATGTTTTTTATAAGTTATTATCCTGGTTAATAACTTCTTGTTTACAATTTTAGCGTGTCAACAAAAGTATACGAGGTTGCCAGAAAATCGCCAAGAAAATCACCAAATCTCCCGCTCCATTAGCGGTGATGACGTCAAAAACATGGAAAAATATGGACATCACGTGACTCGTTGCCATCTAACGAATTGGTCTATTACATTTTTCAAGCATTGTGAGAGAATCTTCACAATTAACCTTTAACTGTTGTGCAAAAATTGTTGCATAAATAGTGTGAGCGATCTCAGAGACCACTTGATCGTAGAGTGAATAAAAGGGTCGATTGACTCACACGGTCATACGATACTATTTCTGTACTAAACTTTTTGTAAAGGCTTATTCTAATTAAAATTTCCTTATTCAGAAGTCTATAGCGATGCTACTAAGTTTCCAAACGAATCAAAGTTTCACTAACATCAATAGTTAAACTAAAAATTACAAGTTAAACTGTGAAAACTGAATATAGTAGCGGTCTGTGAGACCTCTAAAAAGAGTTAATTGCTTAACCTTAGTTTACAATGCAATAAAATTTAATTATTGATGTCCAATATGATTCTCAAGTTATGTAACGAATACCTTATTCTTTCCAACAACCAAAGGTGACGCATCAATATTAGTATAAAATATTTTATGTATAAAGTATAATACTAATAATTTTATTTATAAATTGAAGTGCTCAGATGATAAAGGTGGTATGTGACAAAAAAAAATCATATGATTGAAGATAATCAAGAGTCCTCTACCATCTGTTAAATTACTATTTGAATATACTTAATGCTTAGGGTTTTTAGTTGATAAAGGAGGCATTTGACAACAAACGCATATAGATACTTGGAACTTTACAGCTCATTTTCTCAAAATGATGTTTGTGTACTTACCGCCTTTATCATCTGAGCTCTTCAATTGTTAAAAATAAAGTCATAATACCAGAAAAAGTCATTCTACGTGCCACTGAAAATAGCTCCACGCGTTCCGTAGCTTGCCGAACCCTGGTCTATACCTTTTGAATTATGTAAATTTTTACTTTTTTGGTTCCTTTTGGATGACCCGGTTGTTTCACAATTGCAGATAGTCATATAACTTCTGTATACAAAGATACCAGCTACTTTGTAATTGTAATGATCTCTCCCAAGTCTCAATATTATATCGACTCTCAAAGTATCGCGGAGACATATAAAACAGGAAGTAGCTAGAACGCGTTACCACATAAATAAGTTACCTTTGAGCGAGCGTGCTACCGCAAATTTTACGGAAAACGTGATTTTTCTGCACTTTGTTCTTACAAAATGTACTGTCGACCAAAAAAAGAACGCCCTATGTATTTAAAATATTGAGCGCTGCAGACTGTGACGAAGTGGGTTTTTTGTCAGACATTGACAAAGTAGTTTTCAGTAAATAAAATCATAAAACGAAATGCAATATTCCCCCTTGATCCAATGACAATCTACACAATCTGAAATTTAAAAGTTCTCCGTTTACTTCAAAGGTGACAAATAATAATAATAATAATAATAATAATACAGATGCTAAAAGATTAAAATGTACATTTTATTTAAATTTCCGAGTGCTTTCGGTCTGCACCCGCAGCCTTCGTCAAGGAATAGTTTCATTATTGCCGTTTTATAAATATACGTTACTTCGTAGTACACTATTACTTCTACTTCCAGCTACCCTAAGATTTATAGATTCTCTCATTTCAAACGAAGTAACGTATTTGAATGAATGGAACGGCAATTAATGAAAATATTCCTTGACGAAAGCTGCCGGTGCAGACCGAAAGTACTCGGAAATTTAAATAAAATGTATATTTTATCTTTTAACATCTGTATTTTTATTATTTGTCACGAAGTAAACGGTTTTAAGTAATCGGAGAACTTTTAAAGTTCATATTATGCAGTTTGTGGTTTTCAGTGTTTATCCAGTCGGTTCACAATTCCCAATCGTAGCAATATTTGTTAATTTAATACAACGTGTTCATGTTATACGTTTATAAATCAAAAATATCAAATTTTAGTTGTTTTCACTCGTTGAACGTCAAACTAAAATCACCCAATATACATAGGTGAGGTCCTTAGCAATAAATTGTTTCATAACAATAAATTGTCATCAATGAAAATATTGATTGCACACGCATTCGTGTGCCATGGCGTTCAATGTGTTATCACCAAATTGTCACAGAGAAAATCGGAAATAGCCATTAACCCGTAGCTGCTGTTAGTGGTCTCACAGATCGCTGCTTTTTTCAATTTTCACAGTTTAACTTGTAATTTTCAGTAATTTTCAACTAACTTGTAATTTTCAGTAACTTGTAATTTTAATTGCCTTGTATATAAAGTTTAGTACAGAAGCAGCATCCTATGAGTTAAAGGAGCCCTTTAATCATCATTCGATTAAGCGGTCTCAGAGACTGCCTCACAGTAGTTATGCTACAATTTTTATCACAGAAGTTAAGAAATAACCTTTAACTGATGTGACAGAAATTGTTACATAACTACTGTGAGGCGTTCTCTGAGACCACTCCATCGAAAGATGAATAAAAGGCGCAATTAACTCATAGGATGGTGTTTTTGTACTAATTTTTTTGTTAAGGACTGTTATAATTCATCTATTCAAAAGTCTCTGGTAACAGTATTAAAGTTCCAAACGAAACAAAATTTCGGTACTGTAGTAAAACTGGAAGTTACAAGTTAAACTATAAAAAATTGAAAAAAAAAACAAACAACAAATCTGTCTGTGAGACCGGTAACGCCAGTTAAATGTTAAAATGAAAATCGTGCCTTTTTTCAATTTATGTTAGAAAAGTATGCTGGAAGGGTGGAGGAGTCATCTTCATACTGAAATTGTAAAAAGCACTTAAATTTTCAATACGAACACCTAATTTTGACATCTTATTTGACATTTCGGCAAGTTTTACCTTAGGATACCAAACGGGAAGTCATTCAGTCAAGTAGATTAAGAATTCTGAAGATTTGAAGTTTGAAACTTATAATGTTAAATCCGTTTGTAATCGTTGCAAAATAGGTGGCGGGTAGTTTAACCATGACTCAAGAACTATTTGGCGGAATGAGCTGTAATTTTCGATTCGCATACTTAATGTTTCTAGAAATCAATTGCCGTTAAAAAATTCATAAGTTACATTTCCTATATTTTGTTTTTCAAAATGTATTTAAAAAAATATATTCTTTAAAATTAACTTTCGAAAAAAAATAGGAATTGTACCCTATAATTCTTTTAACATAAATGGTTTCCTAGAAATAGTCCAAGAGCCGACAGCACAAAAACCTATGTTATCAAGCACAAGAAAAAAACCTTTATTTTATGGAAGAGTAGAAGTAGGGAAATCTAGTGATCCATGTCTGCTGGAAGTGAAGTGGTGCATAAGCAAAAAATTAATAGCACTAGTGGTTGACTCGTAGATTTATCATTGTGTTTGTCCTACAAACAAATATAAGATAACATGGAGGACTGGGAGCAGGAAAACACAATGATAAACCTACGAGTCAACTACTGATGGTATTAATTTTTGGCTTATGCACCACTTCACTTCCGGCAGACATGGATTATTAGATTACCCTACTTCTACTGTTCCATAAAGTAAAGGTTTTTTTTTTCTTGTGCTTGATAACATAGGTTTTTGTGCTGCCAGCTCTTGGACTAAAAGTTTAAATATGGAAATCCAAAATTACAGTTCATCTTGACAAGTGTTTTTAGCTTAATGCTTAAAAAACTACCAGAATTACAATCTGCTTTGCAAAGAATATGAATGAAATTAACATAAGGAGTTAAAAACTTTAACATTTCATAAACCTTAAAATTCTTGAACTAATGACTACTTGTTTAGTATCCCAAGGCAAAATTTACCGAAAAAGTTAAAACGTTACAATTATTTGTTCGTATTGAAAATTTCAGAGTTTGGTACAATTTTCGTATGAAGATGAACCCATCCCCCTTCTCCCAGCCTACATTTTAAACATATATCTTCATAAAAGCTCGATATGAATATGAAAAAAAGCATACTGAAATGCAGTTTCCAAGTTTTCTCAATCTATTTAATCTTTTTATCAGGATTTCCTGCCAACATATATTTTCATGGTTCGTAACACTTATTTCGAAAAGCAATAAAGTAATAATTACCTTATTTAATGTCAGAAATTTCCAATTAAATAAGACAGATTAGTATTTAAAATAACGATACTCAAATGTTTAAACCACCAGAATGTTATTTTTGCACCCACGACAGATACATACACTGTATGGCCAGAATTTACCGGACACGTCCGAAATCAGACGTATTCTCTAAAATCTAAGATAAACAGTTGGCAATTTCTTCTGGAACTTCAGGAATATAAAGAACACGTTTGATTTCATATTTTGCAGCGAAGGTTGTATCACCAGAACAATTAGAGGACCAACAACAAATTCAATAAAAAAAGATTTTCGATCACTGTGTAAACCATAATGCTCGAAATGATCTGTACCTGTAGCCCATGACTGTATGGATTTTGTGCAAAATTTGTGTTTATTTGTGTAAGAATAGCACGTATATAGGTTTCTTTAAGAAATTCAAGAAATTTCTACATATTTTTTTGTTTATATCATGCAGGATTTTCAACGAAACTTTATGCCACGTTCCGAAAACTTGAGAAAGGGCTGACAAAACAACACAATACAATTAGAATATAAATAATTAAATATTTAACGAAACATGCGCATTTGTATGAAATAACTTTTAACTACCCATGCGCTAAAGATAACATAGCTTTTTATATAATTTAACAATCAAACCTATAAAAAAAGAAAGCAGGTCGAATATCGCAGAAATACAAAAAGATATCGGATATATAGTGAGCTGAATTTCAGTTTATTCCTAAAAGTAGCTATACGATTAGGGATTTACGACAAATTATCATTTATCATTTTCATATTTTTTATTCTCACTTTTTATTGATGACAGTTCTTAATCAGTTTAACCAATTAACAGTTCTTAAAAATCAGAACGTGCCCCTGCGAAAAAAGAAAGAATCACAAAAATCGAAGCATTCTACACGTATACATGTGTTCAGTACTAACTCCTTTGTTGGAAATCAGTTAATAAAAAAATCAATTTGCATAAAGTGCGTTATGACCATGCTACATTTCGAAGACAACTGAAATTCAGCTTATTATATCGCCGATATCTTTCTGAATGTTTACGATATTCGACTGGCCTTTTTATATAAGCTGCTCTATATAACTATTAAATTATGTAAAAAATAACATATCTTTCGTGCATGCACAGTTAACAATTATTTCATGCAAAGGCTCATATTTCATGAAATATTTAACATATTTATATTCTATGTATGTTGTTTCTACCGATCTTGGTGAAGTTTGCTGAAAGTAGCGTTGAATTTAGTTGAAAACCTTGCATAATTAAAAAAAAAAAAAAATGCAAAAATTGCTTGAAATTTTTAAAGAGATCTTTATATGCATCCATGAATATACGTGCTATTTAAATCCAACACAAATGTTTCACAAAGTCCATATAGTCAGGCGCTATAGATACAGATCATTTCAAGCATTTTATTTTATACGGTGATCGAATTTTTTTTTTAATTTGCTGTTGGTCTCTTAACAGTTTGGCTGGGGTGTCCGAAGCATGTTCGGGGTTAAAAATCTGTCCCTGTTCACCGGGTCCGAACACACTTCGGGACGCGTCTTCATATTTCCAGGGACTCTCCCCACCACCCTCACCTGCTTACGCTCTTTCTATTTTAGGGTGGCACTCAGTCAGTATCGCCTATCCTTTTGTGCTATATTGTTGGTTCGAGCAAAACTTGTTTTTAGGTGCGTTCGTAATTATATAAATACGTAGCACCTATAGTCGTCGTTCAGTCCGTCTGTCTGTCTGTCCGTCCGTCCGCATATAACAGAGCAAAAACTACCCAACCGAATGGTCTGAAATTTTAAATGTATAATGGTTGCAAAATTTTGTCGAGTCATTTCTAATTTTATGAAAATCGGATGTATAGTTTAATGACAGGGACAGTCAAAAGTTTTCCGAACAGCCAATGAGAAAAAATTATTTCAAGTACATTTTAATGATGTTACAGCCTTCCGAATGGTCTGAAATTTTAAATATATAATTGTTGCAAAATTTCGTCGAGTCATTTCAAATTTTATGAAAACCGGATGTATAGTTAAATGACAGGGACAGTCAAAAGTTTTCCGTTACATTACGGCCAATGGGAAAAAAATATTTCAAGAGCATTTTAATGATGTTACAGCCTTTCGAACAGAATGAAATGGATATTCACTTATGAAGTGCACTAAAATATACATTCAGTACAATATGTGGTGCAAAAAATATTTATAAAACTAGTTATAGTACGAACGCACCTCATTTGCCACATTTGACGAGCAATTTCCAACTTGTTTAATATTTACGACGAAATTTCTCACCATTCGATGTAAATACTTTTAAATTATTTTTTATTAATTATGAGTAGATTTCATTTGTTTTCGATTATTTGTAAGAATTGTGTAGGAACAGAAAAGTAGGTAGCATCTGGGGGTGGATTTTGAAAAATGGGGCGGCAGCCGAAGTGTTAAGTGCCTTAGTCATCAACTTCGCTGAAAAATACGAGGTTAACCCGGGAGAACTCGCTAGTGAGAATGCCCAATTGCTTTTCTTTTACTTTACATTCATATAATATCAACCTTTTTTTGGTTGGCTTAGTACTTTTATTCACAAAATAGGTAAAATAATTGAAAAACATTTTGAAATTTTAATTAAAATGAAAAATGATTTAAATAAGAGCCTTAAAAGAGTACGACTGTGAGAGAAAATCTCATGCAGCGAGTTCTCCCGGGTTAAACATGTTCTTTATATTCCCGGTTCCAGAAGAAATCGTCAAGTATTTCTATAGATATTTGACAAAACGTCTAAAATCGAAAGTGTCCGGTGACTTTTGCCTAAATAGTGTAGAATATAAATGCAACAGTAATTCATTTTGCCACTGATTAATTACTATTCACTATTACACTTAGTTTTTGTTTTCTGCATAAAGTCTCATTACTATATGTTTGGTATTGTATCATGAATTTCCATTTCATTTGATTTGATTGTGCTGCTTCTCACCAACAAATTTTTCTCCCAGGCAAACAACAATCCATAATTCAACAATAAATGTCAAATATGTCCTCAGGCCTTCATAATAGACGACAAAAGAAATAATTTTATGTTGAAAGCGCAAAGAATCTCAAGAAATAATTCTCGACACAAATGGGTTAAAATACAGTTTCCTAGTTTGGTTAATTTAAATGTTGGGCGGAAATGAAGAGGAAATAATCAGTTCCAGATTTTATTATGCATCTTGTAAGGGCATGTAGCGAAAAAAATGCTTTCACTGACTTCGAGAGGCGAATTATATCATAAAATTATTTCTCAGTTCAATGAGCACAGAATTTTATGTTTCGTAACAAAAGAAGAAAAGTGTAGGTTTTCACTATTTTATAGGTCAATAATTGAAGGTCTCTGATGTAAAACAAGGTAACTAACGAAATGAAAGTTTCGAGATATTCAAGTTCTCTACAACCAATACTATTGCGATTGCTTCCTCTAAAACAGGAGATTTGTTAACCCTTTAACTTCTGTTAGCGGTCTCGTTGACCATTGATGCTTTTTTTCAATTTTCACAGTTTAAGGGAGCTGGTCACTCAGCTTCGGAATTCTCCTCCGTATTGTTAAATCTATGGACTTTTGATGCATTCATCTATTTAAAATATCTTCTCGGGAAATTCCTATTTTTAACATATTTTTTCTGTGTACTCTTCTTAAAGGATGTCTCGTTTCTTCTTAGTTTTCAAAATATTTCTAAAATCTATGCTGAATTCAATATTTTATGTGTTAAAAGCGGGCGAACTGTGAGTAAGATTTTAACACTTCCTATAAAATTAAGTCTCTATACTTTAGAAATATTTCGAGAACTAAGAAAAAAAAGAGACATCTTTTAGGAAATGTACACAAAAAAATAGAAGTTAAAAATATTAATTTTCCGAGGAGATATTTCAAATATACAAATTTCCAATGCCTATAGACTGTACATGAGCGAAGGGAAGTCGGAAGCTGAGTGACCAGCCCCGTTAACCTGTCAATTCCAGTTTAACTATAGATGCTAGTGAAATTTTGTTTCGTTTGAAACTCTAATACTATCGCTAGAGACTTCTCAACAGGAGGAATTAATTACAATAGTCCTAAACATGATGTTTAGTGCAGCACCAGTATCTTATGCGGTGATCAAGTCTTTTATTCATCTTTCAATCAAGTGGTTTCAGATACCGTTCACAGTAGTTATGGGACAATTTTTGTCACAGCAGTTGAACAACTTTCAGTCCAGTTAAGTGATGGTTAAGACAACCATCAGTTATGTGCAACATTCTTTTCCAGATAGATTTTATTGGACTTGCTGAATAACAAAAACGCTTTTTTCGTGCCTAAAATTTATTTTTGATTATGACGGAATTTATTGAGTAATAAGTAGATCTTGTACTTTAAAAAAGGATATCAAGAAGCAATTAAATAATTTTCCATAAAAATTGAAAAAAGAATAAAATAAGTCAGTTACCCCGTTTTACACCTGAGCCCTTGCAATGGATACTGAATTTCTTGATAGGTATGTTTATATATGCATATATATTGCGTTTATTAAGTTCCGCACAGTATCATTTGACAAATTCATTTCGGAAATCAGAGTAACAAAATTTTATGAAACTGATTTTTTTTTTCTTTTAACCCTTTGAGGGGCAAGAAATAATGTCTCTGTAATATTGAATTCTCACCGGAATAATCGAAAAATTTTATTTTAAAATAAGGAAAAGCAATTTTTCAACATTTCAGCCCCAAAGTTAAAATATAAAATTTAGTTAAAAGTTTCTGGTACGAATCTTGTTTAAATTAGGTGGGATATAATATATCTACTAAAAAACCACTTTTCAAAAGCAAAAAAATGTCAAGCAAAAAAAGAAAAAAAAAGATGAAAGTTGTGGCTAAAAAATGGTGCGATATCAAATTTCCAAGCTTATATTATGGTACTTATTTAACATTTTCCATTAACAATTTACCATATGTATGTCGAGTACCTACGTTGATAGAAAGCCTTTTCTCCTTTACTAAATACATCATAATGTGTTTCTGAAAATTAATTTTTTTTTTAATTATGCACGATGGGCTTGGCGGCCATCTTTCAATATTTTACACCAATTTCTAAGTAAACAAATCCGCAATTAAAATCAGAAGTTCGAAATTGTTACTAAAGCAAACATTTTATGCTTTTCATTTATGGAAATGTGCGCCTAGAAATTTGTGTCTTAAGATAAAGCTGAAGTAACTTCAGGATTCAACTTATGATTCTTTTTTTTTCGGGGGGGGGGGGGGGGAATTAGTTAAAGCAGTAAAAATCAATTTGTTTTTTCAAAATAAAAGCCTTTCTTTATTCATCTGTCTGTAGTTAAAACTAGAAATTCGAAATTGTTAATAATGCAGGCATATTACGAACTTGTGTGCTTAGAAATTTGTGTAAAATATGAAAAGATGGCCGCCAAGCCCATCATGCGTAGTTTTAAAAAAATTAATTTTCAGAAACACGTTATGATGTAGTAAAGGAGAAAAGGCTTTCTATCAACGCATACGTAGGTACTCGACATCCATATGGTAAATAGCTAATGGATAATGTTAAATAAGTACCATGATATAAGCTTGGAAATTTGATATCAGACCATTTTTTAGCCACAACTTTCATTTTTTTTTTCTTTTTCTTTTTTTTTGAAAAGTGGTTTTTTAGAAGATATCATTTCTTTTTTTAAACAGTTTATATATAATTTAAATAATTCTACTCCCTCAAATTAAAATGAGTTCTCGTATAGCCTTTGTAAGCAGAGAGCAAACACAATAGTATACATTTTGTTTACCTATCATTCATTTTTTTAAAGTAATTAATAATTTAAAAGTAAGGAAAGTCAATTTCTTCTTTCAGAGTATCAGTATTTCACAATTTATATCTTCGTTAAAAATTTTATGAAGGAAGAAAATTTAGTAAAAAACAGAGTCGAAATAAAAAATATATTTACAGTTAGTCTGTCAGTTAATTTTCCTTTTTTTTGGGGGGGGGGGAGGGAGAAAGAGCGCTTAAGAACTTCTTTTTGTTCTTAGAATTCTGAATTAATCATTAAAAAGATCTACCAACGTGTCTTATTGCGGAATTTACATTAGCTAAGAGTTGCATCAACTTATACATCATGTGAATCTATTAAATTACTTTTGTAAAACACTATATGGGAGCCATTGATTATTTCAGACCATTTACCTACATTTTAAGCTTGAGTCATTTACAACTATTTATTAGTTTTCTACGGGAATTAAAGAAGAAATCGTTGTTTCCATGGCAACGGTACCTTTCACTATTTCTTTCTCTAATACCCACACTGTTAAAAATATTTTTGTAAAGCAACAGAAAATTTCTGGCAGCAAAAAGTTGCCAGAAAATATCTGTTCATAAAATATCTGTTAACGAAATAATGCGTTATCAGACGACAGAAATATGTAGTCATACAGGCACTTCGTGTTGACAATTGACGCTTTTCCCAAGTCAAAGCTGTAGCTCGATTCCTGTTGGCGAGGGGGGGGGGGGGGGGAGGTTCTACTTAACAGAAGAATCGCGTATTATAGGTTAGGTACACGGGAAATTTCTATTTACCGATCGATTTGTTTATATTAATAATAATAAATATTTATAGGAATTTCTCCTCCAAACTTTTACAAAAGTAATTTAAATAGCTTATTCGCAATAAAATATTTAAACAGTTGAATTTGTATAGATTTGTGAATTAAGTACATTAAAGATTGGAATAAGTGAAAGAAGATATCTTAAACTCCTCCCCCCCCCCCCGGAATAATAAATATATATATATATATATATATATATATACGATATAAGGTAACTCCCCCCTTGCCCCATAAAATATTTATTAATAAAATAAATATATGTATTGAATGTGATTTGTAATTAAAACAACTTTAATATTTATTCATGCAATCATTTCTGAAAATTGATTAAGTTAAATCAGTGATGTTGGTTAATTATGTAAATAATACCTGCCAATTTTTATAATTTTTTCGAATAGAAAGCTTTGTATATATAAATGTGTAAATGTTGACAGCTATGAGCAAAGATGAGAAATGAAAAAGAAGAGCCACTAAAATCTATATAAACATCACCATAAAAAAATATTTCATTTCAGCTAAATTGATAAAATGAGTTTTCATCCTTCTTAACAATTTACAGTGTTTTTCCGTATCTAGTAAATGATCATCAACTAAATAAGAAAAAATATTACAATATAATTTAAATTAAAATGTTAAACAAAATTAAACTTGCTGATTCTATAAAATGAATGATTAAAGCTTAAATAGGAATTATTTTCAAAATAATTCACACAGTTGTAGCTCAAAATTTATTTCATTAAATGGAGTGAATAAAATTTAGAAATTTTAACTTAACCACCACAGTTAACTCTAAGATTGTACTAAAGAAAAAATATTTCTTTAGAATCAACATATGGAACGATTAATCAAAATATCAATCACTCCATTTTAAACAACATAATAAATAGTAGGAAATGTGATAAATTTAAACAATAAAAATATATGAACAACGCCAGATCTAATAAATATTATTCTGGTTAATATTAAACAGAAATATCAGTTATCTATAACTATAATAATTAAGGCAGCTATTCCGTGTTTATTATTAAAACTATCATTCCAAAACTAATCACGTATGTCAATTGATGACAAAATTAATTCAAAATCTCAATCAAAATTTCTAGAACTAATACATAGGAAGTAAAATTAAACTCTTAGTCATAAAAAAAAGTTAAATATAATAAGTAATCATTCTACAGCTATGTAAAAATTCAAGATTTGTAAACTAATCACAAAATTATCAAAAAATAATCTCCAGTTATTAACAGAATTAGATCAACTAAGTTATGTGCATAAATAATGAATCATAAAATAATAATAATTTCATGAATCATGCTCATAACAGAGAACATTTATTTGTAAGAGTAGTGACATACGCATAAGATGTGTGCTCATATTCACGTTTTTATCCAAAATACGGTAACTCAATTTTCAGTCATAGACGTGGAAGATTTCGATAGAACTAAACAGAAAAGTTAACCAACATTGGGGGGACCTCCGTGGCCGAGTGGATAAGACACCACACTGCTAATCGCTTGAGAGCGTAGGAGGCTTGCAGGTTCGACTCCCACTGGCTCCGTTGCACACTCTTTGTGGAGCTCCCGGATGTAAAAATTCTCTGTGTTGTAAATTTCATTGTGCTATCTCGTCCGTGTATATCGACGATGACTTATAAGCATGTCTTCGGGTCAAGCACACAAGTCTTATGTATGTGTTCAATAAAAACCAAACCAAACCAACATTAGCTTCCTGATTCGATTTTATCCAAAATCGTCTTAGCCAACCAAAGTTAATGGCCGGGATCCAGATAAATTTTTCTCTGTTAGTGAAATGAGATTGATCAATCAGAAGCCTCCATCCTTGCAGGCTATTCGGCGTTTACTTCAAACAGCAAAAAGGTCGCAAAAATGCAGGCTTCTGATTGATCAATCTCATCTCGCTAATAGCGAAAAATCTATCTTGATCCCGACCTATTCAACGCCCCTTCGATATTTGAGAAAGCCTTGACACACGTCACGAAAACGTCACACAAAGCAGGCAAAACAAAGAAACAATCTTTCATTGGCTCGTTCATATCCACGAGCCAATGAATGATTTTGTTTCTTGGTTTTGCCTGTTTTGTGTGACTTTTCGTGACGTGTGTTAAAACTTTCTCAAATATCTAGGGGGCGTTGGTCTATTTCAGCACCATGAAGCTGTGAAAGGAAAGCAGCAGACATATAAATCTTCCCGTGTGAAATCTTTTCCCCTCTTCTGCCCTTTTCTCTCTTGACTTTGACCGACAGCAGCCCATTTAGCAGTCTCCAGTGCAAGAAGCAGCTATATATGGCGGACGCAGGAGGGAGGGTGTTAGCGCGACCAATGACATAATAGGCCAGTTCATGACGTTTAAAACGTCACACGGAGTTGGATCGAGGCTAACGAGAAAGACAGGCTACCGCGGTGGGTTCGATTCTTCTTTTTTTACAGACCGCTGGAGTCACGTGATGCTCTTTTCGCTCACCTTCATTGGTGCATTCGAGCATCACGTGACTCCAGCGGTCTGTAAAAAAAGAAGAATCGGACCCACCGCGGTAGCCTGTCTTTTTCGTTAGCCTAGCAGTTTGATCATCTTTACACGATGATTAATACAAAGTCGTCGTACGCCCATCGTTTTGTACCTATTGCCGTGTACAGATAATCAACTCCGTATGACGTCATGAACTGGCCTTGTATGTCGTTGGTCACAGGGTAGGAACAGCTTCAAATGACGTCATTTATATCTGCTCCGAGGCAAACGAAAAAGACAGGCTACCGCGGTGCATCACACGTGTCGCTTTCTTCTTTAAAGAATATCCTGCAGATTTCGCTGCAAATGACTGTTTGGAAATCTACATCGTTGTACATTTAAGGAATTCAATATTTCAGCTTTTTTTTTAAGTATTACTGGGATAGTCAATTTCTACAACATTTATTCTAGAAGCTATAACTGAGCTATAGTGTCTAGAAGATATAGTTTAAAAATCGGATTATAAAAAAGTGCTAAAATATTGTATCCCATAAATGTTGAACGATGCTGAACGATAAAGTTAGATTGGAATTAGCATATGTCGCTGTCATCGAAGTATTGCAAAATAAATCAATTGAGAAAACGTTTCGCTACAGCGTTTAAAATATATAGTGTAGAAAACGGCTATCCCAGTAATGCTTCAAAAAGTGCTAAAATATCGGATCCCTTAAATATCAAACGATGCTGGAAACCAATGAGTCGATCACAGCGACGTCTATAGGATATTTTCTAAAAATCTAAGACGATTTGGTCAAGACGCTATAATAATACGATGCTTACCAAAGACTTAAGATAGATACATAGACCGGCAATTCCCATTCAAAAGTATGCGAAATCTTGGCAGCATCTGAAGTAAATTGAAACACTTGAACCGCGAGGTTTGTACGTCAGCTGTGGTTATTTATCATTAAGTGCTATGACTAGAATGAGCTTAAAAATTAATTTTTATCAATATATATGAAGTTTATGGCATATTTTTTTACATGAAGCTATTTTTTATATCTAAATATGCATTATAAATATTGAGTTTTCAGTAATAAAGTTAAATAAAGCGATTTATTAATAATTTTATGGATGGCATGTTTGAAAAAGAGTATCTAATTTTAACATGCCTTATAAACCTAAATAAAGGCGAAATTTATATGGAAACATATTGTTAAAGATTATAATTCCACTTTTTTTTAAATGTGACTTACAAAAGTAAGTGGTAGGGAAATTTAGATTACAGGTAGCAACTGTAACATAATATAGTAGTTTACAAAATTTTAAATTACTTGTAAAGAAATCTACGTTTTTTAAACAAATTTTTATGCAAAATTATTATCAAGTACAAGAAAAAAACCTTTATTTTATGAGAGAGTAGGGGGTAGGGGAATCTAATGATCCATGTCTGCCGGAAGTGAAGTGGTGCATAAGCTAAAAATTAATACCACCAGTGGTTGACTCGTAGGTTTATCATTTTGTTTCCCTGCTTCCAGTCTTCCGTGCTTTCATACTTTTGTTTGTAGGACAACCACAACTGTAAACCTACGAGTGAACCATCACTGGTGGTATTAATTTTTGGCATATGCACAATTTCACTTCCGGCAGACATGGATCATTAGATTCCCCTACTTCTACTCTTCCAAAAAATAAAGGTTTTTTTCTTGTACTTGATAACATAGGTTTTTGTGCTGCCGGCTCTTGGACTATTGTGATTGATAAATCTCGTTTCGCTAACAGCGAAAAATCCATCTGGATCCCGGCCATAGTTTTCTTCGATGAAATCAATGCAAAAGGATAATGTAAGATTTATAAAAGATTGTTTTGGCGGATTTAGCACTGTTTGGCATAATTTGTAAATTTTAGAATTAACAGTTTTTCGCTAATTAAGAATATAAGTTTCATGTTTTTAAAACTGAATTTTATAAAAGCACGTAGATTGAGTAAATATCATTCCAAAAATGCAATCCTTAGATTTTTCTGTCCATTATTAAGTCTGTATCTCGATTTAAATATAAAGTTTGACGAAGAAGAATAATCATTTTCAGTATCTCGACGTTATTTAAAAAAATCTATATCTCTGTTTATAATCAATTTATGAAGATGAATTGGGTCTCAAATTGAAGATATCTTTCATTATGTTCTTCTAGTTTTGGTTTTATTTTTCTGCGATGATTGGTTCTTTTGATAGGGGAAAATTTATGCTGGCATGCTTGGTCGATTTAAGATGGAGAAGTTGTCTTCAGTATAATAAGCAGTTGCTGATTCTTGCCGTTTTGTTCTTGGCGTTTGTTTGTTTGGCAGGGTTTGCATTTTTTTTTATAGCTGGCTTGCAGAACGACCGTCCTGATTGATCCCACCGCCCCTCAAGCGGTTAAAGGGTTACAGTTGAGAAATCTCATGTAAAACAACCGATATTGATGTACTTTTTCAAAGAACTACTGAAGGGATTTCAATTTTGTTTTACTTAATAGATTTGGCAGAAGCTATACTAGGAATGGATCATTCGACAAAATATAAACATAAAACAGCAATAGTTGTATTAATTTTAAATAAAACCCAGATTCCTTTGTTTGAAAATTTTTGAAAGTAATGTAGTTTTTATTTTTTTTTCTGTTGAACGATCACATTATAGTTAGGTACTACGTACAAAACTATTAGAAAAAATCAGAATGGAAATTGCTTCAGTAGTTCTCGGGAAAAGGGTGTATCCATGTCACCTGTTTTATATGCGAGATCGCAATCGCAAATGTTGTAATCTCTTAATACATTCTTTCACAAAAAAATTAGTTGCGCCAAATTTTAATAGTCCAGGGTACTTCCAATGTCTAAAAAGATCTTTTCTCAAATAGTTAGAAATAACTATATAACTAGTAGTTTTTAAATGCTACTTCTTTTTGTAGTACACAACTTCGTTATAGTGATATTCGGATTTTCCTGTATCTCCATAAGCGAGTTGAAAGAACCAAGGGAAAATCTTGCGGTTTGCAAAGCAATTCTAGAAAGTCGATTTCGCTGGTATCGTACTATCCAGGTAATGCTGTCTTAAACATCTACGATCAGAATACATTTAACATGATATTTCAAAGTAGTGTACAAAGGTGCATTGGTACCCTTCACTTAGCAAAAAATGACGAAAATATCAACTATCTTCTTAAATATATTTAAACATCCCCAGTGTATTCTGAGGAAGTTATGTAAAGATCTGATGATTACTGCCGAAACGTCAGTGAAGGCTTGCTGTGGAGACACGAAACGTTTTTGGTTTCCTTCTATTTGTCTGTTCCGCGATAACTGCCGCAAAAAAGCATTCGATTAGCTTGTGATTAAGTAGGCATGTTAGTGAGGTACCCGGATTGAACTGTATAGTTTTTAGTTATATTTGGTTCGTTCGAAAGGAAAATATAGATCATTTTATTTTGCCCCACAATGCTTTCTATGGGAATTAAGACAATTTTCAAATTTTCATTTGTTGAAAGAAAATGGCGTATTTGATTAACGGATTTAAATGGAAAATTGTGGATACTAAAATTTCCCAATGAGGGTCTTAAGTAATTCCTATTAGTTTGAAATTTTGTCAATACATTTGTCAGATTTTTTAAATTAGGTGCATAAATTTTGGTGGAATTTTATACACGTGTTCCAATAATATAAAACTTTGTTTTATACATTTACTTATTTGACATTATACATATTTCATTTTTTTTTCTTTTTCTTTTATCAGTTACCTAGCAACGGTATTTCATAATCTATTAAAAATCATTCAAATAATTTTGATTACGAAAGATTAAACAGAAAGTCAGGCAGAGGGAAATAAAAGATTAGTTAATCTTTCGTAATTTGGTTTGCAACATAGGTTTGCATCAAATATGAACTATTATAGTAACATTATGGTTTTAAATTTAATGTGGATACTATTAAAAGGCTATCACATAAAATGCTTTATAGCGCCAATCACGTTAGCTATTTAGTAAATTGACAGTGGATACTATAATGAATGATTACCTATTAAGTTTTAGTCTCCAAATATATCTATTTTTGGGGGATTTTTGTAAACTAATGCTATCGAGTAGATTACAATGTATTTAGATAAAATCTTAGATCTAAATATTATAAAACTACAATCAAAACTGTTTTACGGAAACAAAAATTCTAAAAACATTAAATTTCTAAATTGGATATAAATTAGATGACTCAATTTACATTTCCATAAGTTCTTTATCCATCAGATGCAGGTATTTCGGTTGGTAGGATAACATAAAATGCTTGTCCAAACAGCAGCTTATCCTAATAAAATCACAGTGTAAAAAGAAATCCAAGATATACTATAATCATTCGCACAATCAAAAGGAAATTACGAATGTAAATTTAATGAGACTACGGGGTGTTCAGAGGCAGAGCCCCTCTGAAGAAATGTACTTTATTATCTAAAATATTACCAGAATAAGCAGCTTATCACAATTTCAGAATATTATTGCATAACCACGTGTTTAATTTAACCCATCTAATTTCTGAAACTTTCGAAGTATTTTTTATTCTTATAAATATTTATGTAGTATAAAAACTTTAAATTGCGGTTTGTAGGAAGTTGACTATTACACAAGGTGTGTTAAAAAAATATAAGCCCACTAGAATAGTGGTCAGCACGCCTCTCTGCCGCGCTACAGGTCGCGAGTCGATTCCCGGCTGGGCAAGGTTCACTCAAACTTTCATCCCTATTCGGGGTCGATAAAATGAGTACCAAACTTGCTTGGGAAACTAAACACTGAGGGTCTCGTGTTAGACTGACCACTTGACCAGGACATATGCTGTATAGCACCTCAGGACCCAGGGTCAAGTAAACAGGGTTGGGCACTGTATGCCCAAGTCCTTCATGGATCGTAAAGGCCACATGTTTAGTTATTTTGTGTATTAAAAAATAATGATTTGCAGAGCTGGCGTTGAAGCTCCTGATCTGTAGATTTACTTGTAAACATATGAAAAGGACTGCATGCATTTTAATTTAAAGATTCAGGGTTGCATACTTTAAATTTATTTTTTTCGGTTTGTGTTTCTTCGAGATATCAATATGATCAAAATGTTAAAACTTCAAAATATAATTTTCAATTGACTCGCTATTTTTAGGAAACCTTTAAGGTGCATTTCAGAGAATTATTGTTCATATAGTTATTTTTTAAAGGATGAAATGTTAAGTAAATAGTCAGTTTTATTCAATTTTTACCATGTGTCATGACTTTTATTTTAACGGGAGGTTTTACATTTTTTTTTTGGCCTAAAATTCACGCAATTTTTACGACATCTTTCGGTTGCAAAGAAAGGAGACTTATTGCATTATATTTATTGACTTATATATTTGAATTTTTGTGTGTGGAGGTAAAATTGAATAATAAGGGAGCACCTCCAAGTGCGCGCTTTGAATTTCCAATCGGTCGACCCTTTTTCTACGGTGACAATCATCTGAAAAGAATTTCGTCACCAAATTATAAAAGGGCATTGAATTCTGTGGAGGTTATACCAACATCTATTTTAAAAAGTTAATTTTTGACAAAATGATGGTCATTTGAAAAAAAGTAGTCTTTACGTCTTTTTTTTTTTTTACGTTTTACGAGCTTGAAAAAAAAAAAAAAAATCAATGAAAATGATACTTTTCGGTGGTGTATAATCTAGCAAAAATGATTACCTTTCTTAAAAAAAAAAATGAAGGAAATCGGTCGAATAGTTCTCGAGAATCTCACTCAGTAGGAAAATCATGGTTTCGAGAAAAAAAAATAACGTTTTACCAAAATGTTTCTTTCAACGACCAAAAACAAATGCAAGGGATTAGGATATCGCTAAACTGCTCTAATAATCTACATACATGAGGGACGCAAAAAATAGAATATTTAGACAAAGAAATAGGACCTCCCCTTACAATATTTAACTGTTTGAGAATCTGATCTCTACAGTTACAGAACTCACGTGTAAGAAAAAAAATGAACATTTTTTTCAAAAAGTTTCAAAATTGTAAGAGAAGTAGGGTTTGAACATTTTCTTAAAATTTCGATCGTTAACATAAGAATTGCCTATTTTTTTTATTGAATCATTTTCCTTCATAAAACAATTTAATAAGTCAAGGTATAAAATACTAAAAAAAAAAAAAAAAAAAAAGTTCACTTTTGAGTCCCCTTAAGTTTTTAAAAAGTGTATCAGAAAGCAATGAATATTTTAATTATTCTTTCGCCACTGTTTAAAATAAATTTCGGAAATTTGTTGTGTAATACTAACAGTGATAAGGATCGAGTCACATTTTCCTATTACAAAAGGGATATTTTTTTAATCCGTTAGATAATCTCTTAATTACTTTTCGCTACTAAATCTCTCGAAATTTCCGTTTAGCAAGCATGCGGGTTTCCCCTCGTGTAATAGTTTTTTGATTATTTCCTCGTGTAATAGTTTTTTGATTATTTCCTCTTGTAAAGGATTTTAAAGAACAGAAAAAGTCGAAACATACTGAATATCGTCAGCCCTTAACTGCTGTGTCAAAAATTGTCGAATAGCAACTGTGAGCTGTCTCGGTAACCGCTTTTTCGAAAGAAAAATAAAAGGCTCGATTAATGCATAGGATACTGTTTTTGTGTAGGGGAAAGTAGGAGAATGGCGCTCACTTAAGGGAAAACATGAATAGTTAGTCAAATTTAGGCAAAAAATCAATTATTAGCGAAGTATAGGGGAGAACGGGGGAATGGCGCCACTCGGAGTTATACCGCCACCACGCCTAGTTAAATAACTAACGGCAGTTTAGAATAGTGAATGCGCCTGCATTGTAGCGGCCAACAATAGAAACAGTGCCTAGAGTGAGAGTGATTTTGTTGTACGTCTTTTGTTTGTTCTAGTGAAAAATGTAGTTTTCATCTAGTTTCTTCTTATTTTGGAGCTTCAAATGAGTAGAGGTAAGTACCTTTTATTGTAACATTAGGTACTTAAGATAATATTACCCTTAATCTACATGCATTCGCAGACATTAAGATGCAATTTGTTGAACAAGTTCGGTTCTTCTTTTAGCTTTACTGGGGCAATTCCGCTATATTGTCCTCTCGGGGTAATGCCGCCACCATGAAGAGCGGCTTTTCCAATTTGAGTTAAATTGTAGGCTTAGCACATTAATAAATCTAGTTTAAGGAACATTGTAATTATTCATTATTTTGATAAATTATTGCATTCAAAATATTTTCAGTAGGTTATGTGTCTCCTAGTATCCATTTTATGTATTTACTAGGTCATTAAAGAGTGGCGTCATTACCCCGATACAGTGGCGGAATTACCCCAGTGTCCTGGGTAATCCCGCCACTGTACAGAGGATGAAAGTAATTTTTTTTTATGTGTGCTTATTTTACAGTTATGATTACGGTTAAATTTATACAGATACTAGAGATAATGACTCAGATTTGGAATTTTTACTATTAAAAAATAAACATTTTTTTGAGGTGAAAAAATTTAAATTCCCTTAAGGTGTCGCCATTCCCCCGGTCTCCCCTAACTCCAAAGCACAAGGAACAGTTTGCAATCAACTAATTTGCATAAAAGTCTAAGGAATTTTTTTTATCGTTTTATTTAAATAACCATCGATTGAGCGGTAATGCCCGACATGGTAGGGTAATTACGCTCAGAGTTTGAATACAACATTTAAGTAAGACAAAAGTCACACATGTAGTTGTGTGGGCTGTTCACACTACTGCAGCCTTTTTGCGACCACTTTACACATATTGTGTTACACATATAGTGGGCTACTTTTTTTATATTTAGGTTTTTTGATTTTCCCAACTTTTTTGAAATCGTAAAATTCTCCTTGTTTAATGACATATTAGGGGGAAGTATGGGAATGGCGCTCACTAAAGGGAAAACATGAATAGCTAGTCAAATTTGGACATAAAAATCAATGTTTTATTAACGGAGTATAACTCCAAAGCACGATTAAATAAAATGACGATTTTTGTTTGAATTTATTGGTGGCAAAGTGTTAATCGTTCATATCCTGGATATGCGCGAGCATTCCCGGGTTAATGGATTTTGCGAAAATGTTTAGTAAAAATGCTTTTTGGAGTACATAAAATAAAGTGATTATAAACCTAGTAAACATCACTTTTCTAATCGAATAATTTTATAACCCAAAATTTAACAATTTACAGTTTGGAGGTTGAAATATAATTAACATTTAACTAGTGTCATAGAAGTTTTCACATTACTACTGTGAACAGTTTCTGAAACCGCTTGATCGACAGATGAATAAAAGGCTCGATTGATGAGATAGAGGAGACCGGGGGAAAAAATTGTAAAGCTGAATCATGATCATTAGTATCTGTATAAATTTAACCGTAATCCTAACTGTAAAGTAAGCACACATAAAAAAAAAAATCTTTCAACCTCAGTACAGTGGCGGGATTATCCAGGATACTGGGGTATTTCCGCCACTGTATCGGGGTAATGACGCCACTCTTTAATGACCTAGTAAATACATAAATGGATACAATCAAACACATAACCTACTGAAAATATTTAGAAAGCAATGTAATTTAGCAGAATAATGACTAATTGCAATGTTCCTTAAGCTAGGTTTATTAATGTGCTAAGCTTACAATTTAACTCAAATTGCAAAAGTCACCCTTTGCCATGGTGGCGGCATTACCCCGAGAGGGCACTATAGCGGAAATCCCCCAGCAAAGCCGAAGGAAGAACCGAACTTTAACAAGTTGCATCAAAATGTCGGCAATGCATGTAGATTACGGGTAATATTATCTTAAGTACCTAATGTTACAATAAAAGGTGTTTACCTCTACTCATTTAAAGCTCCAAAATAAGAAGCAACTAGATGAAAATTAAATTTTTCGCTAGAACAAACAAACGACGTGCAACAAAATCACTCTTACTCTAGGCACTGTTTCTATTGTAGGCCGCTATAGTGCTGGTGCATTCACTATCTCAAACTACCGTTAGTTTTTAAACAAGGCGGGGTGGCGTCATAACCCCGAGTGGCACAGTTCCCCCGGTATCCCCTACTCATTTTGTACTAAAATATTTATACAAAGATTTATCATAATAATTCACCTATTCCAAACAAAATAAAATTTTCTTAGTATCTAGTTAAACTGACCGGAGCTGTGAAATCGAAAAATGGTGTGCGAGACCTTTAACAGAAGTTAAAATTTAATCCTAGAATGACACTCTGGGGTCTCACAAACCCCACAATTTCTGACAGCCACTCACACTTTGAGTATAGCGCCTAGAATATATAGTGTGGAAATCGGCTAGCCCTGTAATACTTAAAAAGCGCTAAAATATTGTATCCCTTAAATGTGCAATGATACTGCTGCAATATACTAATTGTAGCGACATCTGCAGGATATTTTCCTACAACTGCAAGAAATTGCTAGTCTATACAATGTAATACTAGTAATACGAAAATCCTGCAGATGTCGCTGCGATCGACACTTGTCTGACGGGGGTGTTTTTCTGGACGTTTCAGTAATTATTGTTTAAATGTATTTCTGTTTGAGAAAAAAGCTTATTAGGGGAAAGTAGGAGAATGGCGCTCACTTAAGGGAAAACATGAATAGCTAGCCAAATTTAGACAAAAAAATCCATATTTTATTAACGAAGCGAATTTTATTACTCCAAAGCATAAGGAACAGTTTGCAATCAACTAATTTGCATAAAAGTTTGAGGAATTTTTTTTATCGTTTTATTTAAATAACCATAGATTGAGCGGTAATGCCCGACATGGTAGGGTAATTGCGCTCTGAGTTTGAATACGACATTTAAGTAAGGCAAAAGTCCCATGTGTAGTTGTGTATGCTGTTCACACCACTACAGACTTTTTGCGACCACTTTATACATATTGTGTTACACATATAGTGGGCTGCTTTTTTTTTTATTTAGGGTTTTTGATTTTCACCCCTTTTTTGAAATCGTAAAATTCTTCTTCTCACCTTAACATGTCATTAAACGACATGTTAAGGTGAGAACAGGGGAATTTTACCATTTCAAAAAAGTGGTGTTAATCAATAAATTTGAATTTAAAAAAAGTTGCCCACTGGTAACACTTCTTCTGGAATTCCACGTGAGCGCCATTACCCGGTATCGCCATGTTGGGTTTTAATGCATTATAACTGGCGTAACAACGCACTACAAAAATAAATAAAATCATGAAAGTACAACTAAATGTACATATTTTGTAGACATAATGAGTAAATTAATATTTGAAAATAAGAATGTACACTTACCTTCAAATTAGATGTTGCATAATTTTATAATAAAACAACTGCAAACTAATAACGTGAGGTCACAAAAATGCTTACCTTCCGACGGTCACTATATCCTTACTGGGAACTTACGATGAAGTTCGCTAGGTGCCGGTACCGGTCGCACGTTTTCAATTCTATTCTGTTTAGAAATATTGGGTGAGCGGGATTACCCTTCTGAGCGCCATTACCCTACTTTCCCCTATAGTTCAACGATATATTTTTCAGCAGCCTTGCATGATTTGACGGAGTCATCTGAAATACTTTTTTAGAGAAGTGTACGCAATTGATATGTAATCAAAAAGGTATTTAAGACGTAGGAAAGTAAAAATTAAAGACACGTGGAATAAAATGATTTATATAACAAGTATTTTTAGTGTTCTATATAAACTGAAGCACATCTATTTTAAGCACTTTTTGTACTCCTCTTTATATTACACGATTGTAAGTATGCTAAATATGTTTCAAAGTACTATCGAGATGTTATCTATGACATTAACCATTAAGGGGTTTGGTCACTGACATCTCAAATTGCTAATGTAATTCTCGCTAACTTTAAACCTATGGACGTCCGATGCATTCGTATTCTTAAAATATCTCCAAAGAAAATTAATACTTTTAACGTATTTTTTTGTATACTCTTTCCTCGCACTTATATGCATTCCTCGCCCATGTAGGTTTAACATTAGCGAGGGGAATTTCAGATCTGACTGACCAACAGCCTTAACCATTCTAACAGAAATGGTCGCATAGCTACTGTAAGCAGTGTCTGATACCGCTTGATTGAAATACGAATAAAAAGCTCGATTACCTAATAGGAGACCTATATTGTACCAATATTTATATACAGGATTTTTATAATTCACCTATTCAAAAGTATCTAGCTATTGTACTAGGGCTTCAAATGAAACAAAACTTCACTAATATCTATAGTTAAACTGAAAGCTACAAGCTAAAATGTGAAAAAAAAAACGGCAGTCTGTGAGATCACTAACAGCGATTAAATGTTAACACATTAACCCTAGAATACTCGACTATCCCCCCCCCCCCCCTCTCTTTTACTTTGAGAATAGGAAATTTGACACTGTAAACTTACGTCTTGATATGTAATAAACATGTTCTAGGGTTAACTGCCATCCATACATTGATTCCTCCCAAACCTGGAAGCAACGAAATAATGTGTATTAGTGCGTATTTTATTAAAAATGTACCATGAATTTCGAAGAAAAATCTTCTCTTTATAAATTTACGGAATTTCCACGGAATAAGACTAATATTTAAAATCTTTTTTAATAAGAATTTTGGCAAAACTGATTATAACACGCCGGCCGTTGTATGGTGCCTTCATTCAGAAATATATACGACGATTGGCGTATAGTAGAGCAGTTAATCTGTTAACCCTTTGGTTACGGGCCAGAACTGGAGATTTATATTTAATCGCACCACAATTAACAAAAAATTTTCTTTGTGGTAAATTTCTCTATATATGTATATACTAGATAATTGTATGGCAAGGGTTATTTTTGAAAAAATAGTACGCACGAATAGATTTGAGGACGTGAGTTTCAAAACTCGCCTTAAAAAAAATAATAATAATAAAATAAATAAATAAATAAATATCGAGTTTTTTCTATCAATCTATGCTATTGGTGAACCTGCATCGAAAAAACACTACGATCTGTAAAACAAAACTAGTTTTATCGTGTATTTTTGGAATTGTAAAATCTCTGTTTACAATGAAAAACAATGGACACAGCCAGTGGTTTTTTTGAGATTTCGCAAAATTTGATTTTCTGGATAAGGCGAGTTTTGAAACTCACGTCCTCAAAAAAAAAGTGGGTAAGTGTGATCACAGATCGCACAGAGGGTTTCGTTTAATATTCTTTTCAAAACACTTTATTATTTTGCAAAATCTGGTAGTTCCACATTTCGCAACCAGGAGGCGCACTCTATTCTAAACAAACCTCTATCCAAACGAAACTCCGTTTTACAAACTATCCGTAGGTATATTAGTCGAAGGGATCGGACCCATAGCACCAGATAGATAGGCGCCCCTGGCGGTAAAAATTGGAACTAAAATTTGTATGGCTATGGTGCATAATATGAAAGAGTGGTTAAAGGAGTGTCGGCAAAAGTTAGAAAAGTGCACCTCGGGTGAAAAGTGTGGAGGTTAGAAAAATGGCTTAAAATACAGAAGTTAGAGCCCGGTAAATAATATGACTTTTTCAAAATTTTATGATATGTCTTTTGATGTGAGGTGTTCAGCTATAAGTTTCCAAAATTTCAAGTCTTCAACTTAAGTAGGGGCTCAGTTAGAAAAAAAAAAAAAAAACTTAAAATACACAAGTTAGAGCCCAGAGGGGTAAATATAACACTTTTTCAAAATTTTATGACTTTTCGTTTGATGTGAGGTGTTCAGCTATAAGAATCCAAAATTTCAAGTCTTCAACATAATTAGGGGCTCAGTTAGAAAACAAAGCTTAAAATAAACAAGTTAGAGCCCTGGGGAGTAAATATAAGATTTTTTCAAAATTTTATGATTTGTCGTTTGATGTGAGGTGTTCAGCTATAAGAATCCAAAATTTCAAGTCTCCATCATATATAGTTTCTGAGAACGGGCACTGTGACAGACAAACAGACGGACGGACAGACAGACAGAGAAGCGAGACGAATAGTGTTTTGTCAGATGAACGAAACCCTAAGTAGGTCCACTGGGATGTCGCAAGCCGTATTCAAAGGATTAGGGGAAAGTAGGGTAATGACGCTCAGAAGGGTAATCCCGCTCACCCAATATCTCTAAACAGAATAGAATTGAAAACGTGAGATCGGTACCGGCACCTACCGAACTTCATCCTAAGTTCCCAGTAAGGATTTAGTGCCCGTCGTGAGGAAAGTATTTTTGTGTCCTCACGTTATTAGTTTGAAGTTGTTTTATTATAAAATTCTACAACATCTAACTTGAAGGTAAGTGTACACTCTTATTTTCAAATATTAATTTACTCATTATGTCTACAAAATATATACATTTAGCAGTACTTTCAAGCTTTTATTTATTTTTGTAGAGCGTTGTTACGCCAATTATAATGCAATAAAACCCAGCGTGGCGATAACGGGTAATGGCGCTCGCGTGGAATTCCAGAAGAAGTGTTGCCAGTGGGCAATTTTTTAAATTCAAATTTATTGATTAACACCACTTTCTTGAAATGGTAAAATCCACCTGTTTTCGCCTTAATTAATCTGTCATTAAACAAGGAGAAATTTACGATTTCAAAAAAGTGGTGAAACTCAAAAAACCTAAATATAAAAATGTAGCCCACTATATGTCTAACATAATATGTATAAAGTGGTTGCCAAATGTCTGCAGTGGTGTGAACAGCCCACACAACTACATATGCAACTTTTGTCTTACTTAAACGTTGTATTCAAACTCTGAGCGCGATTACCCTACCATGTCGGGCATTACCGCTCAATCGATGGTCATTTAAACAAAATGATAAAAAAAATTCCTAAAACTTTTATGCAAATTAGTTGATTGCAAACTGTTCCTTATGCTTTGGAGTTATACATCACTGTAAAAAAAAAAAAAAAAAAAAAAAACGGAAATACTATAGGCAATCTAGACGCCAGTACTATTTCTGTTTTTTTACGGGAATTTTTATCCATAAATTACAGAAAAATTTCCGTTTTTAATCAGAAAAACTGAAAATTTTCTATAATTTATGGGTAAAAATTCCCGTGTAAAAAAAAAAAAAAACAGAAATAGTACTGGCGTCTAGATTGCCAGTAGTATTTCCGTTTTTTAGTCCGGTTTTTTTTCGTTAATAAAATATTGATTTTTTTGTCGAAATTTGACTAGCTATTCATGTTTTCCCTTAAGTGAGCGCCATTCCCCTACTTTCCCCTAAGTGATATCCTACGTTAAAATCATCATTTTTACGTCCTGTTAGTTTCTAAAATAAATTTAATTTAGAAAAACCGAATATGAAATTTTCATAACCGAAACTATGATAAGAAAATACATGAGAACGTAAACATTGCATAAAGGAGAGGGGGGCACACATGACCAGTACATTTTTCACTCAGTTAATTTGAAATAAAAAAATTAAAAAAATTACCAATAGTACTGGTACCATCTTTTGGCTGAATTTTCAGAACAATAAGCCATTTTGATTTCTGGTAGTTGTAATTTGTTTGTTTTAGAAGGTGTGAAGTAAAAGATTCTTTTAAGTTATTGAAGTAAAAATTCATTCAAGACATTTTTTTAAAGTAGAATATCAGCATTGCATTCTATATAGTGGCATTAATTAGATAAGTCTACAAAAAGTTTTGTTTCCTTGTTGCAATTAAAAATCTTTTTTTTTTTTTTATTAGTTAGGCTGAAATTGGTAGATGGGACACTTGTGAACAGAACATATGGGGGCAGATGTGAACAGTTCACAAGTGTATTTTTTAAGTCTGAATGCACATATTTTTTAAGTTTAAAATTTAATTACCCTTGTCAAACACTGTGCTATAACTTCAATGTTTTTAGGATTGCTTCACAGTTTTAATTTACTGGAAGTTAGATAACAATTAAAAGTGATTCAAAAGGAGTAGGTATATTAGTGTACATATTTTACGAATAATTTCTTGTATCTATTTTGAAACAGTTATAAATTTATTCACACAACTAGAAAGGGGGCATCTAATTAGTTTTTATCACAGTTTTTATTCCCCAAAAATTATTTTTGTCTTATTTATGCATGTGTTCATATGTGACGCAGGTATGTTCACAACTGCCCCTCTACCGGGGCACATGTGAACAAATTTAGACAATTTTTAGAATGATGACATACGTTAGAAATTCTTGATAAATGCATCCAAAAGTTTCACCAAAAGAGCAAACAAATTGTAAATATTTATATAAATCAATTTTTGGTTCAATAGTTCATAACAATTTTGAGAAATAGTCAAAAAAGTAAAAATTGTTCACATGTGTTCCCCTCTCCGCTACATGGTTTCTGATTTGACTTAAATTTAAATATTATAAAAATACTTAACATTTTAATTTTTGAAAGTTTTAATTATTGTAGAAAACGTTAAATGTTCGTTTTTCAAAAGTATTTTTTTTCTTTTTTGTCTGATCTGAGCAAGTTAAGTTTGCGGTAGCATCGAGAATTCTGAAAGGTTTTATATTTATTCTTTTAAAATTTTCCCTTAAGCATTAATGTCTTTAAGGTGAATTAAAAGTTAAGCTTTGATTGTTTATTTTACAAACATTTCAGAACGAAAATAATGAAAAGTCTCACATTTTGCAATACAATTCTTTAGATTTTTTGAAATATTTAAAACTAAATTTTCTGCAGAGACATAATGTCAAAATAGCATTTTTTAAAGAGTAATTGTAATATATGAAGTAGAATTGTGAGGTCAGTGTGTATAAAATCTGAACATTTTAAATTGCTTAATTTAAAAAAAAAATTAACAAAAAATAGATTTTTTTTGTTAGTTTTGTATCGAAATTTACCTATAAAATCATTTATTTTGTCAATATTTTGCAATTTTGAAATAAAGCTAAACTAAAAACAAAACAAAACAAAAAAAAACCGCTCTCAGAACGTATGAAGTTATTTACAATACTACATTACCCTGCACTATTATATAAATTGTTATGAGCAGGTATTTGCTCTTATATTTTACGAAAAAAGTTACATCAATTTTCAAAATTGAATATTTCAAAAATTTAGGCAAAATATAAATAAAGTGTTACTTTTTTTGGTTTTATATCGAAATTAAACTATAAATCCACTGATTTTGTCAATGTATTCAGTTTTGTAAGAATATTAATCCGAATGTAAACAGTCAACTAAAATAGCACTGGAATATCATATGTAAAGCATGGATTCCAACATTCTAGTATTTTTTTTAGCTCTGTGACATGACCCAAGTCAAACATATTTTGAACCAGAAATATTACGTAATAAGCGAAATAACACCACATAGAAGTAAGGCTCATTTTACTATAAAAATTTCTGGTTTAAAATTTATTTATTTGACTTGGGTCTATTAGACACAGTGCTTCGGATGAAGAGTAGAATGATGACAATTATATATAAAGTAATGAGGGAATTTACTTTTGTATTTTACAAAGTTTTATAAGTAAATTTAATAAAACCATAATTCATTGCAACAAATTAGCGAAAAAAAAAAAAAAAAAAGGCTGGTTAAAAACACGCACACATACTCATTATCATATTTTAAATACACTAGTAGGGGAACACTGGGGCAATTGAACAACTTTTTATAAAAATGAATATATTCCCATTTGAATTAAATATAGATAAATAAAATCTGTATACATAGAACGTGTGGTTACTCCGCTAAAAAATATAAAATGCATTATTTTAAAATAAGCAAAATTGCTGCTCTCGTTTTGTGAAAAGTTTGACTATGTCTCAAATCTTCCTCGTGTGTAGGAAATTTGAACCAGTGACCGGAAGATTTGACCATAACAAAGAAAGTCATCAAAAACAGTAATGAAAATTAAATAGTAATGTTTTATGAAAAATTACATTTTAAAATTTCAATAACGGCGTAGCGTAATTATACCAATATTCTACTTATTAGCAGTCAATCTCAATGATATCCTTTTTCCAATATCATCCAATACATTCGAAATTTGTTGTTTTGTAGAAATAATGTTTTTTGTTGCACTTTCCTTTGCTTTATATTAGAAAGTTCATTTCTGTGTGAAAGCAAATAAAAATTATTTAAAGTTAGCTATAAAACTTGTCTATGCACAGAGTTTAACCACTGCTCCAATCTCCCTCCAGAACTTGGTTCAAATGTTCCACCTGATACTAATTCCAGATTTGATTTGTTGAACAGAAAGTAAAATGAAATTGATAAAAATTGTTTATAAGTTATGAATCAGCAAGAAATAAAAAAAAAATAACCTGCATACCTCATAATTTACACACAACAAAATCAACAATTTTTAATTTGAGTTCGACAAAACATTCAGTCGATTTACATGAAATGTCACTGCGGAATATAGTTTTGTCATCTTGAGTTTATTACTCTGTAATTAACTTTATAAATTAATCATCGTCCAAGTAGCACGAAATCTAAAAAAGATATGTAGTTATTAAAATCCCTAATTAAGTGTTCCGGGCTCCCCATATATTCTATATCTTTATAGCATATTTAAGATTTTTTATAAATTTATTATTTGTATTTTTGGCATTCATTAATCGCCGGAATGAGTTAAATGCATTTTAAAACAAATTTAGATATCCTTTCGTTTATGGAGATTTTTTCTTGGCACAAATTTATAATATAGGGTAGATGTGCCAGTAATGGATACCCTTAAGGAATTTCTTTTAAAATTATTTTTTTATTAATAGTTATAATTATTACATTCCAGTTTTTTCATTATTATATTAACCTATCAACAATATTTAACCATTCTTATAGTCTCATTTCCCAATATGAATCGAAATTTAATTTTAAATAACAGAAATATATCAAAACACCCAAAAGCCCAGTAATGGACACCCTCTGTTCCAGTAATGGACATCCCATAAAAAGTAATAAATTGTTTTTATGACTGTATTTAGAACCAGAATTTAATGAATACATACTAATAAAACAAAATAGTTATTTTCAAATAAATTTAACAATTAGGATACCAGTAATTAATAAAATATTTGTGATAATCATTTTCTGTTTGCATCAGTTATTGTAATTATCAGAAGATCGATGTTTTAATTATTTTAGATGGATAGTCTAAAGTACTAAATATCAGGCAATTATAGCTATCAAATTATTGAAACAGTGGGGGATTTAAACGGTAATTAAAAAAAAATAGTTTTGGAATATTGGTGTTTAGTTTTGTCTCACTATTTTTAACAATCTTCTAGAGACTACTTGATATATCATTTATAATATTAGAAATATGAAAGAAATTATATTGTGAGTTGAATATTTTAAATACTAAATAAAATAATTTCAAAATAAAACTGTAGAACTGATGTTTGAGGCACTGATGAGGGTGAATAGACTCAGAGGTGAATAAGGAAACTTTTAAGACAGAAAACAGATTTTTAATAGCTTCTGCAACTTAATTGTTTTTATTTAAACGGAGAGGGATTAAGTCCTATCAGCCCCTCTTTGACTGAGCTCTTAAACAATATTTTCTGCTTCCTGGCTGGTTTGATTACCAGATTAAATATACAAGGTACATATACATTAAAAAAGAAAAAAAAATGAATTAATTATTAATTATGAATGAATAATTAATTATATAAAATAAATTACCCCCTTTGCACGAAATGTCACAGCGGAATATAGTTTTGTCATCTTGAGTTTATGACTCTGTAAATAATGCAACTTGAATAAACACATAATTTTATGTAAAAAAAAAATTCACTTTTAATTATATAATACCTACCATGGATTTGAAAAATCGTTTTGCTATTACATCATATACAGTAAGACTTTTGGATGGGTTGACTCTTTCAATACTGTTTCATAACATATTTGAGAAAAAAATATCTAAAAAAGTTGATTTTTTTTATTTTCCGGTACTACTCATGACAATCACCCCATCACTTAAAAAAATAAATTGCCCCCTTTAAAATTAATTACCTCCTTTACATGAAATGTCACAGCTGAATATAGTTTTGTCATCTTGAGTTTATGACTCTGTAAATAAGGCCGGAATGAATTAAATATGTTTTAAAACAAATTTAAATATCCTTTTGTTTATGGACAGAATTTTTTAAAACACAAATTTATGATATATAATTACTACACATGACATGCACATGAGTAAGAATGTTATGAAGCTTCAACTTTATTAAACACATAATTTGTATATAAAAAATATTTCACGTTTAATTATATAATACTTACCAGGGATTTTAAAAATCTTCCTTCTATTAACACCACATATAGTAAGACTTTTGTATGGATTGGCTCTTTCAATATTGTTTCATAAAAAACTTGATAAACAAATATCTAAAAAATTTGAATATTAATTTTCTTTTATTTCAAGTACTACTCATGACAATCTACTCCATCAGGCTTAAAAATAAATTACCCCCCCCCCCTTTAAAATGTAAATGAAATATTCCTGAGATTCAAAACATGAAATTCATTCACAATGGTATAAAAATAAAATGAAATTGTTTATAAATGTTCTATAAATTCTAAAACATTTTTCTCGATCGAATTCCATCTGAAAATGACAAACACAAACATTCAAATGGCAATAAAATCCTGATCTCAGTCAGCTTAATATCAATAAATATGTCACAATGATTATGAAATTTCTGACCAGCAAAATATTCGCAATCAATAGAAGCCGATGAGTTCATCAGGAAGGAATAAAACGAAGTAACACAATCAAGATTAATCTTGAAACAGATGCACTTATCTTATTAGACTGAGTTTTAAATAAGTTATTTATGAAGCTTCTCATAAAAAAAATTCACCAGCATAACGTGTTTCAGTATAATAAATTACTTATAACTTCGCACCAAAAGTGATGTATATCTACGCAAAGCAGGCATTACAGCTCTTCCGAAAAATTGTTCAACTATTGGAAATAATGTACCTGGTCTTTTTAATCTTAGCTTGTAAAAATCCCATACATATCCCATCAAAGCAATAGTCATCTCTCGTACCGATGCCACATAAGAATTCACGGTAACAGCTGGTACAGTGCTTTTCCTAGGCGCTACATGAACTCTTGAAAAAGGATTATCGTTCATAGTAGCCAAACGGTACATATCTTTAAATTCTTGTTCTTGAAGGATAGACACTACTCTTTCGGGAAAATTGGTAAGCACGGCGTCAACTCCCAGTCGAAGAGAACGCCTGATATTCGTTGTTATATCCACTGTCCAATCGTATACTTTATCAATGTAACCGTTTTCTGCATCTCTTATGCGAACAGCATTTCGAAGTCGTCGCATATCTCGAAACATACGTAAACAATTGGTAATACCATCCCCTTGCCAGCGATTCTGTCGGACTCCTAAAGAAGTCCACATGCGTTTGATACTCTCCAAATCATCATTCAATCCAACATCAAAGCCAAGTCTCTTCATAGATGAACCCCGGTTTGATTTTTGAAAGGTGTCACGGACTCCTCGAATCGTCTCCGCATCCGATGTATGACCGATCGACAGCAGAACACTTATGCAAGGATTGGCGAGGTCTTCATTCCATAAGTGCGAAATAATATGCTTTGCTATTTCTTCACCAGCAGTATATTTTAACGATCGAGGCACTTCACTTAATTTCAAATCAAGGAATAAAAGAGTCAAACTTTCTTGATAGTGCGCACTGTTAGGATTTTTCAGCTCTTTAACATGGTTTAAATAGGTAACAAAGCTTTCTCTTTCATCGCACACTCGAAAACAATCACACGGGTATCCATGATAAACGTTTTTTATCGTTCCATTGGGATAAAAAGTAAGATCGGCTTCAATTGCATTAGCCCCTCTTTCAATATAATCATTCATTTCATAAATTGAATTCACCATATGAGCTACAATAAACAGAGGACGTCTGTTTTCTCCAAATACCACAATCACTTTCGATAAACACACGCATGTTATGAGAATTTGTATCCAAGCAAAATGTTTATCTTTTAGAAGTCCACCAAAACACATTTTCTTTTTAATTCACACGCTTGTTAAAAATAAAGAATGTACTCTAAGCAGTGCAAGTTTCAAATGGAAAAGCGAAAAGACCATCCATTCCGTTAAACTATTTAAAAAGGAAAGAGAAAAGTTACTGTTGCGTAACCGCACAAGTGAATTAAACGGCGGAGCGTAACTAAGGCTCAGACAGACAACAAAATTCTCATGCCAGTCGAAGATCAAAATAATCACCCACAAACGAAATCTAGGGATTGATTCTTTGAGTTCGGAAATGAATCTACATCCAGGTTGGCGACTCTATCCGACCTCTTTTGGAATTCGATCGCCTAAAGCTCTCAAGCGAGAAATTTTAAAGTTTATGCATTGCTATTAATGCTGCTCCCGATGAGACTATGAAAGCACTTCTCGAAACCATAGGGGGTGTGTTTAGTTGCATGAAAGAAAAAAACACCCCAAATTACCGGAATGTTTCAGTAAAAGGAAACGTCTGTTACTGAATGTTTACAAGTTGGGAATCGTTATCCGTGAAACGGTAGCAAATGATTTGAGTCGGTTAAAGGTAGAATGGTATAAGTCACATTTTCTTAGCCCTTAAATGCGCGATTTTTTATTTCGCTTCGAAAAAATTATGTATGTTTCTCTGAAAAGTTTATGACACAGGAAAAATAATGAAAAAAATCAGAGATACATTTTTCATATAATACGCCAATCTTTACTTCTGTTGCACATCTGCAAAACAAGTAAAAACTACTGTCGTGTGGCTGTTTTATGCTAAAATATTGCGAATTAGTAAATATTTTAATAAGTATGTCTCCAAATACCTTATTTTATTTAATTATTTTATAAAACTTAAGTTTTAGCCCTTTAATTCCCACGATAGAATACGTTGTAGAAATTACGTAGTTCAGAGAATCTGACTTAACACCAGAAAGTTTCAATGATTAATTTCGCTTTATTTAAATGCGGAATGTCTGTTATTAATTAAAGCAACTATTGCTATTTTTATTTTATGGTGTGAATTGGGTATATACGAATAAAAAAATCAACTTAATTCAAAACACTGTTTGCATATATGCACTAAAGGGTTAGAGCTGTTCTCAAATCCAAATTGACAATTTTCTGAACTCGTCTTTATGTTCACAAACGCATAAAATTGGCAGGTGCTCTCACACAAACTATGGAATCGAACAGTTTTTCATTTTTCCCTTATAGGTTAAAGATTTTTCAGAAACTGCTATCAAATTTGGCGTTTTGAACCGAATTTCCACACACAGCAACGCAGGAACGGAAAAAAAATGTCGTGATAAGACAGCAATCGATGACAGAAATTCTGCGATCCAACAAGGCGAAGAACGCTATACAGAAAAAGGGGTGCAGAAAAATTGTAAAAGTTGGGAGCCATGTTTCTATATACAAACATTTTCCTTAAAGTAGTTAAAAATCAATCATAATATGAGCTGTTCTCAAATTCAAACAGGTTACTTTCTGACACATTTATTAAATTAATTTTTATTTAAAAACTCATGAAAATTTCAGATTTTCTTATACAGAAGCTTTGTATTCGAACTGCTTTTTCCACTTTTTTAGTAAAGGGTAGAGGTTTTTTTTTAGAAAATGATATCAAAGTTGTAGTTTTAAACTGAATTTCCGGTCGTACAGCGCGGAAAAGAAAAAAACGGCAGTCACGGGACAACAATTGCTTATAACTCTAGATTCAATTGATTTATTGAAAAATGAAAGAAAAACTATTTGATATAAAATCACTTGAATAAACTTACCTGTTAATGAGACTTCAAATGTTTCAGAAAATTTTGCATTGTTGAGTGGGGGAAAAATACTGTTTGAGAAATGCTCAAAAACAAGGATTTTCTAGACGCTGTAGAATAAGTTTCCGTGGGTGTAAAAAAAAAATCGTCAGGTGTTATTTACAGGCAGTTTAACCTTCAACTGCTGTGATAGAAATTGTCAAATAACTACTGTGAAGCGGTCTGTGCGACCGCTCGATCGAAAGTTGGATAAAAGGTGCTATTAACTCATAGGATGGTGTTTCTGTACTAAACTTTTTGTACAGGACTATGATAATTAAAATTAACCTATTCAAAAGTCTCTGGCGATAGTTCAAAACAAAACAAAATTACAGTAGTGTTTGTAGTTAAACTGAATGTTGTTGCAAGTTAAACTATGAAGATTGAAAAAAGCAGCGGGTTGCGAGATCACTAACAACAGTTAAAAGTTAATGGAATTATCCCTTACAGCAATTCATATGTATAGATTGGTATATCTAAATATTCTGCATGCTCTTAACTCAATTTTTGAAAATTAGTAACTTACACCACTCTACTACTAAACACCTCATTTCGCGGTGGAATTGGTTTTTCAGTACCGAAGAATTAGGTGAATAGATCACAACTCTTACCAGTGTCAAAAATTACTCTAGTGTGGATGTGGTCAGCGAAGCGATATGGAGAATAATTGCACCGCAGATGAAAAAGATGCATGGGACTGATTGAACTGTTCCGCTTTTAGTTGGAAGCCCGTTTGCCTTTTACAACCTGGCTACAAAATTTCACAGAACCTCTATTTCCTGTTCGTTTCCGATTGAGGAAATACTGAAGAGAAATCACGTTATTAGTAAAAGAAAAATGAAATTTACATTTTGAACTTTATCTTTTCTGATAAGTATGTCATTTCAAAGAAAATTTTTCTTCAAACTGGTATATTTCAAATTAACAATTAAGAAAAACTATACCTCAAATATTTTCTGCTAAAATTTGAAGATGGAGATCAAAAGTTCCCACAATAATATCAAAATTAGAAAATATTTGTTCATTAAAATTGAACATTTTATATCCATAGTTATAAGGAATCCATACACTTGCAAAGGGAAGAGACATGTGCAGTCCTGGAAAATAAAAAATAAACACCCCCTACTAACTCCTCAACACATTACCGTAGAAGAACGTTACTGGTGCCGAACGACTGGAAATAAAGTCTACTTTTAAATGATGTACATAAAATTTTCTTAGGGGGCTATCTACATATTAAAACGAACCCAAACATTTTTTTTTCAATAGCAATACGCAATTTTAACAAGATATTTTAAATCTTCGGTTCAAACTATGCCTAGTCACCAAATTTCAAGTCATTTGAATGATAAGTTTTTGAATTATAAACGTTCAAAATGTAGAGCTTCTAATGTTAAATTACATTTTCATATTTTCATTAATATCTCCTGAAATTATACTCCTAATATACTAATTTTTTGTGTAGCTATAATGCTAAAATACCCAAACATAAATACGTTGAATTTGCAATTTTTATAATTTTATGATATGAATTATGAATTACGAAATTAATATTCGAAAAAAATATGAATTTCAACCTACCACTTTTTTGATGGATTTAGATTTATTAAGTCCTGCTTTATGGAAACCCAAATTTTCACATTTTTCTTCCAAATAGTTTTCAAATTATGCTTAAAAAACGGCAAAAATGATGGTTTAAGGTACGGATGCACAACCTGTGGCCCGCGGGCCAAAATTGGCCCGCCATGAGTTAACTTGTGGCCCGCGATCACAATTTTTATAATGTCTTAGTTTTTTTGACGCAATTTCGTCAATTTATAACTGAAAAATTGAAATTTTTGTCCAAATGTCGCAGGAAAAATGTCCAATGTCACAAATTTTGTCAATTTGCACCGGGAAGAAGTTGCAAATTTCATCAGAGCCAATTAAGAATCGCAAATTTCGTTGATCGAGTTCGGAAAAATCGCGAAATTTATAGATGAGTCGCAGAAAAATCTCAAATTTCGTTGATCAACCGGGAAAAAATCTCGAGTTTTGTCAGTTTATCGTGAGAAAAAATCGCGAATTTCGACAATTTGCCGCTGAAAAAATTGCAAATTTCGTCAGAGTCAGTTAAAAATCGTGAATTTTGTTAATCGGACGCGTTAAAAATCGCGAATTTTGTCGATTATGTAATCCTTGATCGGTTGCTGAAAAATCGCGAGTTTTGTTAGTTGATCGTGAGGAAAAATCGGAATTTTGACAATTTGCCGTGGGAAAAATGATAAATTTCGTCAGAGTCAGTTAACCCGGCAGGACGGGCGTGGGGTGTTTTGACACCCCATGCCGCAAAATTTTCGTCTCCTGTCGGTGAGTGCTTTTAATTTATTGTTTATTATTTTTTTTAATTAACGATAATTTAACATTTCAGCTATCATTGTTCACGAGAAAGAGTGTAATTATCATTAATTTCACTAAAAGACAGAATTCTAAAGGTTGTTTTCTTATTTATGCCATTTAATATGTTTGGGGTGTGCTGACACCCCATGCCCGTTCTCGCGTTACGTTTCACAGCGCGCGTCCTGCCGGGTTAAGAATCGCAAATTTCATTTATCGGGCGCAGAAAATTTTTGAATTTTGTTGATCGCGAGAGGAAAAAATCGAGAATTTTCTCGACTCGGCACGGAAAAGTCTCAAATTTCTTTGATCGGCCACAGAAAAATCGCGAATTTTGTCGATGAGGTACGGAAAAATTGCAAATTTTGTTGACCGGCTGCGAAAAAATAGTAAGTTTCGTCAGTTTATCGCGAGAAAAAATGTCGAATTTCATCAATTTGTCGCGTAAAAATTACAAATTTCTTCAGAGTCAGTTAAGAATAGCGAATGGCGTTGATCGGACGCGGAAAAATCGCGGATTTTGTCGAGGAGCTGCGGAAAAATTGCAAACTTTCTTGATCGGATACGGAAAATTCGCGAGTTTTGCCAGCTTATTGCGGGAAAAAATCGCAAATTTCGTCAATTCGCCGCGGGAAAAATTACAAATTGCACCACAGTCAGTTAACAATCACGAATTTTGTTAATCCGGCACAGTAAAATCGCGAATTTTGTCGATGTGGTACAAAAATTGCAAATTTCGTTGATCGACTGGTGAAAAATCGCGATTTTGTCAATCTGTCGCGGAAAAAAATCACGAATTACGACAATTGATCGCAATTACGACAATTGGTCGCAAAAATATTGCGAAATTTGTCAATCGCTCGTGAAAAAAAATCGTGAATTTTCCCAAAAATTCGTGAATTTCGTGAATAGCTGATGGAAAAAATTACAAAATTTGTGTGTCGGCCCCAAAAAATATCATGAAATAGAAATCCATTGGTCGCAGGAAAAAATCGCAAATTTCATCGATTGTGCGCGTAAAAGAAATCGCGATTTTCGCCAATTTGTTGCGCGAAAAAATCGCAAATTACATCAATGTATATCAGGAAAAAATCACGTTTCGTCGATTGGTTATTGGAAAAAAATTGCAAATATTGTCAATCTGTCACGTAAAATATCGCAAAATTCGCCAATCACTCATGAAAAAAAATCGCGAATTTTGTCAATCGTTCAAGGAAAAAACTTGCAAATTTCGGAGATCAATCGCAGAACAAAAAAATCGCGAAATAATTCGATCGGGGGCGGAAAAAATTGCAATTTTCTTCGATCCGTTATGGAAAAAAATCGCGAAATTTGAAATTTTATCGCTGAAAAAATCGCGAATTGCGTCAATTTATCGCAGGTATCGCAAATTGGTTGTTTGAAAAGATTGCAAATTTTGCCAATCTGCAATGGAAAATTACCGCGAAATCTGTCAATCAATCGTTGATAAAAAATCGCGAATTTCGTCAATCAGTCGCACTTGATTGACAAAAGAAAAAAAAACGAGTTTTGTTAATAGTCCGCAGAAAAATAGCATAATTAGTCCATCATGCCTTGTTATTTCAAAAATAAGTTTCCTTTTATTTTAAATGAAGTTATTCTTCAATAATTTTTTTTAATAATTTTCAATAACCTTCAATTATTTAGAAATTTTGTGTAATTTTTTCTCTTCAAGTTACCATTTGTCAAGAAGGAACCGTTAGTCTTCATAAAGTGTTGAATGGTTATTCATACAGATGCGAAGAAGCCCTGCATTGATTCATACAATTATTTATTTCCGTTTGTTTATTTTTATTATAGACAAAAAATAATTATTCATCAAGAATAAAGACTTATGACCCCCCCCCCCCTATCTCCCCGATATAGAATTTTTTCTGTGTTACTGATGCGGCCCTCGACAACCCAAACATTTTTGTAAGTGGCCCTTCTCTTAAAAAGGTTGTGCACCCCTAGTTTAAGGGGCCATCTATGATAGAAGTGACTAGATATTTTGAAATTTCTTATGCTATCATGTAATCTAGCAGTCTTGAATTACTGCTTGAGTAATGCTTAAAATGCCTTGATCAAGAAGGGGGCTCTCTCGGTCAACAATCCAGTACTGAACTTCAATTTGAATACAGCCCCTAAAATAAGCTCGTTTTAAAATAATTAATTTCTCTGAAACTTATCGTACGAATTGATTAAAAATTTGTTTTTAGGCTAATTGAAGGGTGTAGAGTTCATTTATGCTCTCAGAATTGTGTACTGCTATTGAAAAAAAAAAAACAGATTTATGGTTTGTTTTAATAGATAGATGACCCCTAAGCAAATTTTATATACATCATTTAAAAGTAGACTTTATTACCAATCGTGTGGTACCAGTAACTTTTTTCTACGATAATTTTTTGCAGAGTTAAGCGTCGTTTACACGGAGCGAGTTTACTAGCTACAAGCCGGCGAATTCACTAGCTGCTAGTAAACTCGCCCCGTGTAAACACGTGTACAAGCGAACTATCTGGCAGCTCAGCGAGTGCGAAAAAAGTTGAAAGTTCGGCTACTTTTCTTGCTATTCGCTGGCGTGTTAGCTATCTGACTAGTAAACTAGCTGTGTAGGTTGTTGCTAGTGAAATCGCTGCGAGTATTCGGTGGTTCATTTGTTCTGTGTATGTAAACAATGTCGACTGGAGTAGAATGTGCCGGCGTGAATGAAACAAAATAGATTTTTTCGAACAAATTTTAGGATATGTTTGAGGATTAAAATATGCTTGAGAATTAGCCCCCTAACTACCGTAATTATCACAAGGTGAATATTTTTATTATTTTAGATAGATAGTTTAAAATACGAATGTCGGGGAATTGCAGTTATCAAATTATTGAAACTGTACGTACAGGGTTTAGAGGGCAATAATTGAAAAATGTTTTGGAGTATTGGTGCATAGATTCGTATATTTTCCACCATTTTTCACAGTTAAACTACCTGAAATTACTTTTAGTAATTCGTATTACAAATATGATAGGAATGATACTGAGGGTTGAATGTTTTAAATACTAAATAAAATAATTTGAAAACTGCAGAACTATGATGGCGTTTGAGGCCACTGATCTGCAGATTTACTAATTTAATTACTACCATAAATTTCATTAATATTACAAGCATTTTTTGCGAGAGATGAATAAGTAAAGTTTTAAGACAGAAAATAATATATATTTAACAACTTCAGTAACTTAATTGTTTTCTTACGAATTTAATATTTCCAACTGAGCAAAAAAAAATGCCCAGGCCGGGAATCAAACGCAGATTATTGACTTACAGGGCCAATGCTCTACCGTTTAAGCTAACTGGGCCAACAACCGGTGAACATATTTCGCTCAGATATGTTCACCGGTTGTTGGCCCAGTTAGCTTAAACGGTAGAGCACTAGCCCTGCAAGCCAAGGATCTGTGTTCGATTCCCGGCTTGGGCATTTTTTCGCTCAGTTAGAAATATTCAATTCGTATGATAACTTTACCGATCAGTTTGTGTTAAAACAAGGGCTGCGGAGTCTGAGTCGGGCCCATTTTTGAGCGAAAGAGTCGCAGTCGGATCTGTTAAAATTCACGGAGTCGTCCATTTTACAAGCAGGTCTGCGTTGTCGGAGTTGGCCCATTTTTGAGCGAAAGAGTCGGTGTCGGAGTCGTCCATTTTTCCCATTGACTCCGCAGACCTGCTTAAAACAATAGTTTGTTTTTATTTAAATGGGAGGGGTTGAGCCCTATGAGCCTCTTTTTTCCATATGCCCTTAAACAATATTCTCTGCTTCCTGATTTGTTTCATTGATTGACAGATAAACTAAACAGGGCAGAGTTATTAAAAAATTATGTCATTAAATTATTGAAAATTTTATTAACCACATGAAATTAATTAAAAGCATCACTATTTATAAAATTTTGGCGTTATTACATTGCAATAAGTGCAATTTAAAAATTAAACGTGATTAATTAGGTTTTCAGTTAAAAGAATTTATGCCCTATTAAACATCACTGAAATTGCATTTTTAGCAATGATTACATAGTATCTCCATTACTGAAAATAGACTAATTAAACGTTACAATAATGGACACGGGTCTTAAAACTTTAAAAATTAATGAAATTTTATAAATGACCATTAGAATAAAAATGCGAATTTCATCTTTCAGTTTCGTATTGCAGTAATCTGTGTGTTTTATGTTCCATAACACAGGGTACTCTTGGTATACATTTAAAAACTCAGCAATATCATTTGCGTTTCACTTTATTTTTCCACGAACACACAAACAAAAAAAAAAACAACTCAGCACTTAATGTAAAAACAAACACTGTTTACCGAAAAAAACATAGGAGAAAGCTTTTGAACGCAGCAAGTGATGCAATAGCGAGTTGGCTACTGAGCTAGTAAAAAAGTTCGTGGTGTAAACGATCACTATCTCGCTAGCTGACTCGGTCGCTACTTTTCTCGCCGGCTTGTAGCTAGTAAACTAGCTCCGTGTAAACGAGCCTTTAATAAGGGGTGTTTACTTTTTTTTTCACGACTGTACCGCTACACATAGATTTCAGATTTCGAGCTATCTGGACGACAATTACGTCATAACGGCCATTTCAGAATCATAAATCCACTCAGGTGGTAAAGCTGTGTTTCGCTGCGATGTTTGATTTAAATCGAATGCAATATGGCTTCACGTGCTCAAATTAAAAATTGTTGTTTTCTGCCGTTTAATTGGAATTGTGAGATAGGTAAAGGCACTTAACCACAGAGGGGACTCGAAACACCACAAATGTATTATTCAACTTCGGTTGTGACATCATAATATCCATTATAGAGTCATAAACTCGCCAAGCAGGCAAAACTGGGTTCTGAATTGACGTTTCATTTGTATTGACTGAAAACGTATTTTGACGAGCTCAAATTAAAAATTGTTAATTTTTGTTTTCTTGTCGTTTATTTAAAATTAGTTTTGTTTTGCAGATATGCATAAAGTATGTTTTAGAATTATTTTCTAATCTTTTGCCTTCATGCCTTATCGGTAGTTATATCTATTTTACTTTTATTCTATAGTCCAAAATATTTTATATTTGCTGACTTTCTTTGATTGGGTCCTATCTTCCGGTCATATACAATTTAAAACTTGTACACACGAGGGACATTTGAGCTTTTTTCAAGCTATTCGAAAAACAAACGCAGCACTTTTGTTTATAATCTAGAAAATCATATATTTTGTAGTGAAATAATCATACTTTCGTTACACATTTATCTCAGTTCTCTATATCGATTTTAAAAGAAAATAGTGTCAGCTTTATAAAAAATGGTTCAACTGTCCCGGTCTCCCCCCATCCATAATGTAATATATGATCTAATTGTTTTTTCATCTGTTCGTAGTTTCATGCCTTCACCATGGTTTTATCTGTTATATGTATACTTTTTATTCTATAAATGAAAAATCTCGAAGTAGTACCGGGTGGCACAGTTAACCACGTTCTGGAGGCAGGGCCCTCGTTAAGCGGGGGGGGGGGGGAGAGTTGAGAGGGAGCCCCCCCCCCCCAAACCGTCCTCGAATGCTGTTTCACTTGGCAAATTTACAAACGTAGTTTGCAAATTTGTTTAAAACTCCAATAAAAACTATAATACACTTTCTATATCTGATAGACTTGGCAAAAGTTACAAATCTAATTGGGAATATTATTAAACTTTTTACAAATAAGAACTATATTACATTTTCTAATTGTGGTACGTTGGCAAAATTATAAAACTAGTTGGAAAATACTGAAATTTGACTTGGCAATTTAAAATCCCCCTTCCCCAAATAAAAAGTCTTAGCGATGCCCCCCCCCCCCCCCTGTCTGGAGGGAGAATTTAGCAGCGATTCAACTGTATGTACACATGCTATAGACTTTTCCATTATGTTATTTTTAAATTATTTTCATTTCCTTGTAGACAAAAATGCCTTTTCCAATCTGAAACGAGGAAAGTACTATAAATATAAAGAGTTTCACAAAATAACGAATTTCTAATGCTTCGTATGATGATCGGAAAAGGGATACCATTGAGAATAATTGCTAGAAACTAAGATATCGATTGAACTATGTCAAGTCGCTTTTTGAAATAAAACTATTGTACTTTTTTAAATAAATTCATATTTCATTTTTCTTATGTTTTTCCTGACTTTCTTTCGTATGGTACTATCTCCCGGTTACCTAGTTCATGTCTCCAACACTCAAAGATTTGAGCCATTTTACACTTTTCTGTAAACAAACGCAGCACTTTTTTTTATTAATTAAAAAAAATAATGAATTTTATATTTTTTTGTGGGATAAACATATTTCCTTTACATATCTATTTCATTTCTCTATATTAATTACAAAAGAAAATATGTTCAGATTTATAAAGTGTTTAAACTGTCCCTGTTTCCACACCTAGACCGATAATTATTTACAGCATGTCTTAGAGTAATTAACCCTTAACTGCTCTGACAAAAATTGTCGCATAACTAGTGTGAGCGGTCTGTGAGACCGCTTAATCTAATGATAAATATAAGATTTAGAGGATATTTTTTCTGTACTAAACTTTAAATATATAACTATCATAATTAAAATTTGCCTATTCAGAAGTCTCTAATGATAGTGCTAGGTGTCCAAACGAAAGAAAATTTCACCAGTGTCTATAGTTAAACTGAAACTTATGAAAAAAGCAGCGGTCCGTGAGACCGCTAACAACAGTTAAAGGTTAATAAATAGTACTATTTTATGAAATATTCCAAATCTTCTAAAATAATTTCAGTAAATAAAATGCAGTGTTATCTAGAAATGAGAAATTTCATTAATGTAAAATTTCCCATTTCCAACGTTTTAACGGTTTAATAGCTATCGTAAAAATAGCTGAGAAAAGTCCAGTTTAAAAAATATTACTTGTGCTTTCTTACATCTTAAGAAAAACCGTAAGATGATGTCAGTGATAAAACGTATGACCTAGGGTTAAAAGGAGTAAAGACCCGCAAGGGGCAAAAATACGCACCGACTCATTTAATCCGGGAGAACTCGCTAGATGAGATTTTCTCTCACCGTCGTACTGTTTTTAAGACTCTTATTTAAACCATTCTTCATTTAATTAAAATAGAAAATGTTATTTCAGTTATTTTACCTCTTTTGTGAATAAAAGTACTCAGCCAGCCAAAAGTTGATATTAAGTGAATGTAAAGTAAAAGAAAAGCTAATTGGGCACCGTGAGAGAAATTCTCACTAGAGAGTTCTCCCGGGTTAATATGAATGCGACGTTTTTTCAATCTTAACCAGTAAACGGCATTTAAATTTCAATCATACAAGTTGTGTATTGATAACTTGTGACGAAAGCAGCACTCCGTCCGAAGAAAATGTAGGTTTGATTTCTTTTATTTTTGATGCAATACTTTTAAAAATTCACGTGGTTGTTGAACTGATATTAATGCAAATATCTAAAATCCCAAAATTCAGTGAAGAACAGTAACTCTTTAGTTTCTAAATGGCGTGTAGTTTACCTCGATTGCATTCGTTTAAATTTCGGGGTAAAAACCCGCAGAAATCCTAGATGCAAGGTTTTCCTCAACCAATGCAAATCTTTCGAAATTATGTTGCGGGAAGCTTTACACTTTTTCTAAGTTAGTATTGTATGAAGTAAGATATGACTAATATAATCTACTTGACTACTTTTTCTTTTCAAGTTTAAGTTCTTTTTAAATATAGAACGTAGGGGTCATTCCATGGTTAAGGACGTAACAAACAGAAACTTTAAAGCTTCATAAATAATGTAATGAAAAAAAAAAAAAAAAAAAAAAAAAAAAAAACTTGGATTATTTTATATTTAAGGACGGTCCAAGGATTGTAAATAGAATATTAAATTTTGAAATCGGAAAAATGTTCCTATAATTTTTGAAAAAATAAAATCTAGGTGTTACGGACGTAGGGGAGACCGGGGGAATGGCGCCACTCGGGGTTATGCCGCCACCCCGCGTCTAGTTTAAAAACTAACGGCAGTCTGAGATAGTGATTGCGCCTGCACTGTAGCGGCCAACAATAGAAACAGTGCCTAGAGTGAGAATGGTTTTGTTGTACGTCGTCCACTTCTTCTAGTGAAAAATTTAATTTTCATCTAGATGCTTCTTATTTTGGAACTTCAAATGAGTAGAGGTAAACACCTTTTATTGAAACATTAGGTACTTCAGATAATATTACCCGTAATCTACATGCATTCGCCGACATTTTGATGCAATTTGTTGAGCAAGTTCGGTTTTTCTTTCGGCTTTTCCACTATGTTGTCCTCTCGGGGTAATGCCGCCACCATGGCACAGGGTGACTTTTCCAATTGGAGTTAAATTGTAAGCTTAGCACATTAATAAATCTAGCTTAAGGAACATTATAATTATTCATTATTTTGATAATTGCTTTCTAAACATTTTTAGTAGGTTATGTGTTTCCTAGTATCCATTTTATGTATTTACTAGGTCATTATAGAGTGGCGTCATTACCCCGATACAGTAGCGGAATGACCCCAGTATCCTGGGTAATCCAGCCACTGTACAGCGGTTGAAAGAATTTTTTTTTTATGTGTGCTTACTTTACAGTTATGATTACGGTTAAATTTATAGAGATACTAAAGATAATGATTCAGCTTTAGAATTTTTACTATTAAAAAATAAACATATTTTTGAGGTGAAAAAAATTAAATTCCCTTAAGGTGTCACCATTTCCCCGGTCTCCCCAAATTCACAAAACAGTCACAATTGCATATAGTTGCAGTTATTGTCATAATCCTGTGAATTTTAAGGAAGAACATTTAACTTTTTCTTCAATAATTCATTATTAGGGTATTAGCTGTTGGAAACTGCAATTGTGAAAACATTAAAATAATTATTAATTAATACATGGGATAATTAAATTGTTACAGACATAACATGTCCGATTGAATTTTAACACTTAAACATAGAGCATTGCAAAATAAAAGACAAAGATAGTAATGTCGTAACATTAGAAACATTTATTTTCATTTTTTTTTTTTTTTTTTACAATTTAAATGCTAATTTGCATCTGTTGTCCATTTGTGGTTCCTCCAAAATTTGGATAATGAAAAAATAAAGTTTCACAAATATAGCCTGTTACCATTCATGAAAAAATAAAGTATCACCAAAATAGCCAGTTGCCATCCATGAAAATGTAAAGTATAGGGGAAAGTAGGGGGAATGGCGCTCACTTAAGGGAAAACATCAATAGCTAGTCAAATTTAGACAAAAAAATAACGAAGTATAACTCCAAAGCATAAGGAACAGTTTACAATAAACTAATTTTCATAAAAGTTTTAGGAATTTTTTTATCGTCTTATTTAAATGACCATCGATTGAGCGGTAATGCCCGACATGGTAGGGTAATTGCGCTCAGAGTTTGAATACAACATTTAAGTAAGACAAAAGTTACATATGTAGTTGTGTGGGCTGTTCACATCACTGCAGACTTTTTGCAACCACTTTTCACATATTTTGCACACATATTGTGTTAGACCATATAGTGGGCTACTTTTTTTATATTTAGGTTTTTTGATTTTCACCACTTTTTTGGAATCGTAAAATTCTCCTTGTTTAATGACATATTAATAAAGACGAAAACAGAGAAATTTTACCATTTAAAAAAAGTGGTGTCAATCAACAAATTTGAATTTTAAAAAGTTCAAACTGGCAACAATTCTTCTGGAATTCCACGCGAGCGCCATTACCCGTTATCACCATGCTGGGTTTTATTGCATTATAATTGGCGTAACAACGCACTACAGAATAAATAAACGCATGAAAGTACAGCTAAATGTATATATTTTGTAGACATAATGAATAAATTAATATTTGAAAATAAGAGTGTACACTTATCTTCAAGTTGGATGTTGTAGAATTTTATAATAAAACAACTTCAAACTAATAACGCGAGGACACAAAAATACTTTCCTCCCGACGGGCACTAAATCCTTACTGGGAAGTGCCGGTACTGATCGCACGTTTTCAATTCTATTCTGTTTAGAGATATTTGGTGAGCGGGATTACCCTACTTTCCCCTAATAAAAATAGCCTGTTACCATTCATTAAAAAATAAAATGTATGAATAGCATGTGGAAAAAAGAAAATATATGGGAATTATGATGTGAATAATACTAGTACACTTTTTTTATCATATTAATCTCTTTTTACTTGTTATACCTGTAAATATTATCTTAATTAAAAAATAAGATACTCAAAATGTTACGTCTGTAACAGTCATAAATAATTCTAATGCGCAGTTAAAACTAATGTAACGGATTTAAAAGTATACTCATATAATTTATACAGAGAAAATATGATTTAAAACTTAATAAATTAACCAGTAAATTTTTAAGAACAACTTTTAGTTGTTTTCCCGTTACGGACGTAACAATTCAATGCATCACAATATATTTATGAATTCTAATTCCTTTATAATATATTCCCTAATTTATTTTATAAATTTAAAAAATAGAATATTCAAATATAAAATATAGCCCAATAGTCCAGGCAATAGAGACCGTATAGGGACTCTACCTAGCAAAATTAATCGTAGTACTGGAAATCGGCTTTCTAGATGTTTTTTGGGTCGCTGAATCCGAATTTGTAACTTCCCACCAAAATTTCCACCGGCAACCCTCCCAAATTTTGGTAAAAAGCCCCCCAAAAAGGTTTTTATTAAAAAATTCCATCTTTTTATTGTTTTAGGGGAAAAGTAGCTAGAAATTCAGAAAGTAGACAAAATTTGCAACAAATTAGATGTATGACATTATGACTTAGGATGAAGGGGAACATGCGCCGCAGTGCTGCGTGTACTAAGTTGCGCAATTCCCCTTAACCACTCAAACGTTTACATTAGCCCTCCCATCTTCCCTCCGAACTTTCTCTATAAGGTTTACTTTAAGTTATTTGGGTCGCTGAATCCGAATTTTTAATTTACACCCAAAATTCCCCCCCCCCCAATAGTTGTTTTAAACTTAAATTTCTTATTATTTTAGGGGAAAAGCATTACAAAATTCAGAAACTAGACAAAATTTGCAACAAATAGGATATATGACATTATGAATTAGGATAAACGGGGAGAGAGGGGGCTGCCTCGGAACATTCCCCGCGCGCTTTTCTCAAAAACAAAATTTTTTCAAAAAATCAATTTTTTGGGGGGTTGCCGGGTGAAATTTTGGTGCGAAGTTACAAATTCGGATTCAGCGACCCAAAAAACATCTAGAAAGCCGATTTCCAGTACTACCATTAATTTTGCCAGATAAAATCCCCTATTGCCTGGACTTCATCATTTAGTGCACGTAGCGCCGCAGTGCATGTTCCGAGGCAGCCCTCACTCTCCCTGTTCATCCTAATTCATAATGTCATATATCCTATTTGTTGCAAATTTTGTCTAGTTTCTGAATTTCGTAATGCTTTTCCCCTAAAACAATAAGAAATTTAAGTTAAAAACAACTGTTTGGGGGGGGGGGAGGGATTTTTGGGGGAAAGTTAAAAATTCGGATTCAGCGACTCAAAAATCTTAAAGTAAACCTTATAGAGAAAGTTCGGAGGGGAGATGGGAGGGCGAATGTAAACGTGTGAGTGGTTAAGTGGAATTGCGCAACTTAGTTTACGCAGCACCGCGCGCATGTTCCGAGGCAGATCCCCCTTCCCCTTCATTCTAAATCATAATGTCATACATCTAATTTGTTGGAAATTTTGTCTACTTTCTGAATTTCTAGATACGTTTTCTCTAAAACAATAAAAAAATTGATTTTTTTAATAAAAACCTTTTTGGGGGGGCTTTTTACCAAAATTTGGGGAGGTTGCCGGAGGAAATTTTGGTGGGAAGTTACAAATTCGGATTCAGCGACCCAAAAAACATCTAGAAAGCCGATTTCCAGTACTAGGGGAGACCGGGGGAATGGCGACACCTTAAGGGAATTTAAATTTTTTCACCTCGAAAAAATGTTTATTTTTTAATAGTAAAAATTCTAAAGCTGAATCATGATCTTTAGTATCTGTATAAATTTAACCGTAATCATAACTGTAAATTAAGCATACATAAAAAAATATTTTTTAAACCTTTGCACAGTGGCGGGATTACCCAGGACACTGGGGTAATTCCGCCACTGTACTGTGGTAATGCCGCCACTCTTTAACCACTTCACCGTTTGCCCCGAGATAACTCGGGGGTAAAAGCACTGTTTCCCCATACCTACCGCCGGTGAAGTGGTTAATGGCCTAGTACATGCATCAAATGGATACTAGGAAACACACAACCTACTGAAAATAGAAAGCAATGTAATTGAGCAGAATAATGGTTAAGCTTACAATTTACTTCATATTGGAAAAGTCACTCTCCTGAATCGGCTCCACTACATTAAAATAAGGCCATTTCTCACCCAATTTGCATGGCGGCGGCATTACCCCCGAGAGGACAATATGGCGGAAATCCCCAAGCAATGCCGAAAGAAGAACCGAACTTGTTCAACACATTGCATCAAAATGTCGGCGAATGCATGTAGATTACTGGTCATATTATCTTAAATACCTAATGTTACAATAAAAGGTGCTTATCTCTACTCATTTGAAGCTCCAAAATAATTGGCAACTAGATGAAAACTACATTTTTCACTAGAACAAACGAACGACGTACAGCAAAGTCACTCTCACTTTAGGCACTGTTTATATTGTTGGCCGCTATAGTGCAGGCACATTCACTATATCAAACTGCCCTTAGTTTTTAAACTAGGTGGGGTGGCGGCATAACCCGGGTTGGCGGCATTCCCCCGGTCCCCCCTACCATTAATTTTGCTAGGTAAAATTCCCTATTGCCTGGACTATAATTACAAGTTCTACAAATAATTTTTGAAATGACAATAACTTGTTAAACTTTACCGTAATTTAAGTGAAATGTTCTCAATCTTATCACTCTTATCTTTTTATTGTTAATACTTTTATTTAATTTACTTTTTATACTTAAACTGTATGTTTTCAGAAAATTCACACTATAAGCTTTAAAAAAATGTATTACATCACTTGTTTTATAAATTTTAAAAAATTAGTACTTTGGTTTCACTTTTCATGGAATGACCCGAAGGTATCCATCTACCTAATTTTTAAAAATCAAAATGTTTTTCTTCCATGAAACGTTTCTGTTTTAACTCCGTTTATGAACATGACATCAATAAACTAATATTTTAACACAATCAAACTGATTGGTAAAGTTATCATACGAATTGAATATTTCCAACTGAGCGAAAAAATGCCCAGGCTGGGAATCGAACCCAGATCCTTGGCTTACAAGGCCAATGCTTTTCCGTTTAAGCTAACTGGGCCGACAACCAGCCAGCATATTTCGCTCAGAAAAACCTTATTGGTAATAACATCTGGTCTGTCATGTAGACAGCTCAACAGAATAAACCGCAGGTAAAGGAACTCCATATAAACGATGGATACGTAGATGAACTAATATTTTAACACAATCAAACTGATTGGTAAAGTTCGATTCCCAGCCTGGGCATTTTTTCGCTCAGTTGGAAATATTCAATTCGTATGATAACTTTACCAATCAGTTTGATTGTGTTAAAATATTAGTTCATCTACGTATCCATCGTTTATATGGAGTTCCTTTACCTGCGGTTTATTCTGTTGAGCTGTCTACATGACAGACCAGATGTTATTACCAATAAGGTTTTTCTGAGCGAAATATGCTGGCTGGTTGTCGGCCCAGTTAGCTTAAACGGAAAAGCATTGGCCTTGTAAGCCAAGGATCTGGGTTCGATTCCCAGCCTGGGCATTTTTTCGCTCAGTTGGAAATATTCAATTCGTATGACATCAATAGCCCTCAACTACGTAAAGTGGATAGTTTTGCTGTTGTCAAGGTAGAAGGCAGATCTGATGACTGCTTTTGACTTTACTTAAGTCAAAATTATTTCATTTTACGATAATGGTTACCATGGACAGTTTTAGAAGATGGTACCCAATACTTTCAGATTCGGTGAAATGAGTGACGATGCCTTTTATGTACAGTCCTGGGGAAAAAAAGTAAACACCCCCTACTAACTCCTCAACAAATCATCGTAGAAGAAAGTTACTGGTATCGAACGATTGGAAATAAAGTCTACTTTTAAATGATGTATATAAAATTTGCTTAGGGGACCATCTACATATTAAAACGAACCACAACTTTGTTTTTTTTCAAAAGCAGTACCCAATTCTGACAGCATAAATGAACTCTACACCCTTCAATTAGCCTAAAAACGAATTTTTATGCAATTCGTACCATAAGTTTCCGAGAAATTAATTATTTTAAAACGAGCGTATTTTAAGGGCTGTATCCAAATTGAAGTTCCATACTGGATTGTTAACCGAGAGAGCCCCTTACTTGATCAAGGCACCTTAAGCACCACTCAAGGAGTCAATGAAGCGTGTTAAATTACAGTACAGCAGAATAAATTTCAAAATGTCTACTAACTTCCATCATAGACGGCCCCTTAAACCATCATTTTGCCGTTTTTTAAGCATAATTTGAAAACTACTTGGAAGAAAAATGTGAAATTTTTGAATTTCCATAAAGCAGGACTTAATAAATCTAAATCCATCAAAAAAATTGTAGGCTGCAATTCATAATTTTTTCGAATATTAATTTAATAATTCATAATTCATATCATAAAATTATAAAAATTTCAAATTTAGCTTATTTATGTTTGGGTATATTAGTATTATTACTACAAAAAAAATTACCACATTAGGAGCATAATTTCGGGAGATATAAATAAAAATATGAAAATGTAATTTAACATTAGAAGCACTAAATTTTGAATGTTTCTAATTCAAAAACTTATCATTCAAATGACTTGAAATTTGGTGTCTAGGCATAGTTTGAACCGAAGATTTGAAATATCTCGTTAAAATTGGGTATTGCTATTGGAAAAAAATGAAGTTTGAATTCGTTTTAATATGTAGATGACCCCCTAAGAAAATTTTATATACATCTTTTAAAAGTAGGCTTTATTTCCAATCGTTCGGTACCAGTAACTTTCTTCTACGATGATTTGTTGAGGAGTTAGTAGGGGGTGTTTACTTTTTTTTTTCAACGACTGTACATCGAATGATGCTTAATTTCTTTTATCTAAATCAATCCAAAGTAGTTCTACTAAATACCAAAATAACATAAGTTTCGGACATATCGTGATAAATTTGAATATTGAGTAATAATTTTATGCATTTCTTAATGTTTGCCTACCAGGGTATAATTCAATAACATTCATTTTTTACTTGCTAAAAGTTATTATAAAAAAACGAAAGTTACCGTTTTTACTAAAATTTACAAAAAGTGTTTGTGAATACATTTTACTATAGCTTTATGTTAATTTATATCTACTGTATTGTGTACCCAGTTCTTCTGCATAAAATAATAAAACATTTACTTCTTTTTGGAAGTAAAAGCTTTCACATAACTCATGCGTTTTAGTGGAAATTGGGGACAAAAATATGCAGTGCGGGGATTTGCCCCATCACAGAGGGTACTTACCCCAATCAATGAGGCAAAGACACGCAGAGCAATAATTTGACAGAATCGACAGAACTTGACAGGCTGATCGTGGCAATGGCTTAGGTTTTAATATATTATTTTATTTAGTCGTCAACAAATTTATACCAGTGTGTAAATTCAAAATCAAAATTTATGGTAGGGGAGACCGGGGAAATGCCGCTACCCCGCCTAGTTTAAAAACTAACGGCAGTTTGAGATAGTGAATGTGCCTGCACTATAGCGGCCAACAATAGAAACAGTGCCTAAAGTCAGAGTGATTTTGCTATACGTCGTTCATTTGTTCTAGTGAAAAATTTAGTTTTCATCCAGTTGTTTCTTATTTTGGAGCTTCAAATGAGTAGAGATAAACACCTTTCATTGTAACATTATGTATTTAAGATATTACCGGTAATCTACATGCATTCGCCGACATTTTGATGCAATGTGTTGAACAAGTTCGGTTCTTCTTTTGGCTTTGCTTGGGGATTTCGCCATATGGTCCTCTCGGGGTAATGCCGCCACTATGCAAATCGGGTGAGAAATGGCTTCATTTGAATGTAGGGGAGCCGATTCAGCAGAGATTTATGTTTGTGACTTTTGCAATATGAAGTTAATTGTAAGCTTAACCATTATTTTGCTCAATTACGTTGCTTTCTAACTATTTTCAGTAGGTTATGTGATTCCTAGTATCCATTTGATGCATGTACTAGGTCATTAAAGAGTGGCGGCATTACCCTGGTACAGTGGCGGAATTACCCCAGTATTCTGGGTAATCCCGCCAGTGTGCGGATGTTTAAAAAATATTTTTTTTATGTGTGCTTACTTTACAGTTGTGATTACGGATAAATTTATACAGATACTAAAGATCATGATTCAGCTTTAGAATTTTTACTATACAAAAATAAAATTTTTTTGGGGGGTGAAAAAAATTATATTCTCTTAAGGTGTCGCCATTACATCGATCTCGCCCTAAGTGCGGGTTTTTACCCCAATAAATAGTGCAAAGACACCCGAGCAATGTATTGAAAAAATTGCAATTTCTTGCGAAATTATTATAATTTGACAGGATCTAGGCTGATGGTGACAATGGTTGAGGTTTTAACGTATTATTTTATTCAGCCATCAGTCAAATTTAGACCAATGTGTACATTCAAAATCAAAATACAGTACAGCCCCGATTATCCGCGGAATTGGGTGGCAAGGACACCGCGCATAACGAAAATCGCGGCTAACCCGCAAAAGACTGAAAATTGGGTGCAAGCATGAAAAAAAGAAAATTCAACACAAAACTATGTTTTAGTGTACAAAAAACATAATAAAACGTTTAAAATACATAAATATGTACATGCACAATACAGCAGAAACCTTTGCTTTACGTCTAAATCACTAAATTAAAGAACAGTAAACAAGAAACAATGCCATACATTCTGTACAAAAGGTGTTAAGCTACACCTTTTTAACAAAATCAGTTCCTTATTTTTGCTTCTAGCTTTTGAAACACCTTTTCTATCTCAAAAATAAAGCTATTCTTGATATGCTCCCCTGGAATTTATCATAATAAATAGTCTTATTTAATTGTTAAATATTTTAATTGCTGTGTTTACGTTTTGTTAATAAAATCAAGAAAAGGCATCAAGACTTTATATCTGATATTTTTAACATGGCAACCGAATCTAGAAATATTCTTCTATTACTTTCGAATATATGAATTTTTTCTGGTTATATTTATTAGTAGAGCTTATTGTATTTTCCTTGCTGTTGGCTTGAAAAAAAAAAAAAAAAAGAAAGAAAAAGAAATTCGCTTCGCGGATAAACCGCGCCGCGGATCATCCGCTCGCGGATAATCGGGGCTTTACTGTATATGGAAAGTGCGGATTTTTACCGCCACCTACTCTACTTATAAACGCCCTAAAATACGGAAAATTTCAATTTCCCAAAAGTTTTTTATTTATGCTTATCAGCCGAAGTTTAATACGGGATTTTAAGCGCTTTACAAGACACTTAAAAATTTGTCAGATTTCCATTTGTCGGGTTATAGTGGAGACCGGGGGGATGGCGCCACTCGGGGTTATGCGCCATCCCGCTTAGTTTAAAAACTAACGGCAGTTTGAGATAGTGAACGCGCCTGCACTATAGTGGCCAACAATAGAAACAGTGCCTAGAGTGCTTTTGCTGCACGTCGTTCGTTTGTTCTAGTGAAAAATTTAGTTTTCATCTGTAAATATGTAATATAAATATATTTCTTCTATTAGTTGCTTCTTATTTTGGAGCTTCAAATGAGTAGAGGTAAACAACCTTTTATTGTAACATTAGGTGTTTAAGATAATATTACCCGTAACCTGCATGCATTCGCCGACATTTTAATACAATTTGTTGAACAAGTTCGGTTCTTCTTTCGACTTTGCTTAGGGTCTTCCGCCATATTGTCCTCTCGGGATAATGCCACCTACATGGCAAAGGCTGCAAAATGGAAAAACCTCTCTACAATACTAACGGGAAGTCCAATGAAGGAAGAGTTAGAAAAATCAGCCGCTAAAAGGGGGGGGGGGACCCGAGAAGAGCTAAAAGCTGCATAAAAACTTTTAGGCATGAATCTATCAAAAAGACTAAAAAACAGTTATAAAAAAAAGGATAAAGGGTACCGAAAAAAAAAGCGAAGGTGCATCTAAAAAAAGGAAGCCTACAAATAATTTCGTCGTCTTCTGATCATGCTAACGACGATCAAATACTAGATCATTAAAGAATAGCGTCATTACCCCGATGCAGTGGCGGAATCATCCCAGTATCCTGGGTAATCCCGCCACTGTGCAGAGGTTGAATGAAATTTTTTTTATGCGTGCTTATGTTAGTTATAATTACGGTTAAATTTATACAGATACTAAAGATCCTGATTCAGCTTTAGAAGTTTTACTGTTTAAAAAATATAAACATTTTTTAGAAGTGAAAAAATGTAAATTCCCTTAAGGTGGCGGCATACCCCCCGGCCTACCCTACTAGTATTGTCATGTAATTTTTCTGTTAATGAAGTTTCCTATAAAATGTTCAGTATCGAAAATGAGGTGTGTAGCAATTACTGTTCGTAACAGGAACACACAAAAGAATTCCGTTACATTGTGATCTATAGGGGAAATCGTTTTCGACGAATTTTATTGATGTTACGATATATGAAATTGCTATGCATTTCTGAAGTAGACAACATGTTTTCTCAGGAGTATAGAATAAGTGGCATTTATAATTCGTTTACAGGGACGGAGAAAAGATTACCATTCCGTTATGATCTATGGGGGGGGGGGGCTTTGCGGTGCATTTTAAAGATCTAATAATACGTCAAATTAATAAAACTAAAACGGATCACTGAGGTGCATTAGAACAGGTTTTCTATAGATTTTGGAAGGCAAAACATTCATCGTTCATTTATAGAGGCACACGAAAGTATTCTTTTAGATGACTGCCTATCATCGATAATTGCTGACTTTCCGCCGTGCTATGTATATTTAAACTTATCTAATTTTTAGTGTCTAAATTCAAGATGTGTATAAATTCTATTATAGATCATGTACAGTCGTGGGAAAAAAAAAAGTAAACACCCCTACCAACTCTGCAATAAATTATCGTAGAAGAAATTTACAGGTACCAAACGATTGGAGATAGTCTACTTTTTAATTATGTATATAAAATTAGCTTAGGGGGCGATCTACCTATCAAAACGATCCCAAACTTTGTTTTTTTTCAATAGCAATACCCAAATTTGACACCATAAATAAATTCTATGCCTTTCAATTAGCCCAAATCCAAATTTTCACGAAATTCGTACAATTAGTTTCCGAGATATTATTTTAAATTGAGCCTATTTTAGGGGCTGTATCCAAATTAAAGTTCGGTACTCGGTTGCTTAAATGCTACAGAATGACTATGTCACTTCTATTAATGTATTATTTCTTGCCAATATGACCACTTCTCTCGCTTAACATGTTTCGACTATTGCCAGTCCAATAAAATGAATAAAATATATTTTTTCAAAATATTATTTTCTGTACACCATAGAAATTCTCCCATAGAAAAAACCCTTATTTCGACGTTTTTTAATGATAATTAGAAAACTACTTAAAAGAAAAAGTTGAAATTGAGAATTCGCATAAAGCAGGACTAATAACGCTATTCGCATAAATATAAATCTATCCAAAAAAAAAAAAAAAAAAAAAAAAAAAAACTAGGTTGCAATTCATTTTTTTTTCGACTATTAATTTCACAATTAATAACATTCATTTCAATTACAAATTCAATGTACTTATGTTTGAGTTTTTTAGTACTATAATCACACACAAAATTAATACATTAGGATTATAATTTCAGGAGATATTAATAAAAATATGAAAATGTAATTTAACATTAGAAGCTCTAAATTTTAAATGTTTATAATTCAAAAATTTATAATCCAAGACTAGAAATTTCGTTTCTATGCATAATTTGAACCGAAGATTTAAGCTATAGGGTCAAAATTGGGTGTTGCCATTAAAAACAAAGTTTGGTCTGGTTTTGATTTGTAAATGGCCCCTTAAGCAAATTTTATATACATCATTTAAAAGTAGACTTTATTTCCGATTGTTTGGTACTAGTAACTTTCTTCTTATTGTTATTTTTTTTCCACGACTGTACAAGGTTGTACTAAAAAATCCGCTCACATAACCGGATATGCATAATATAATTGCTAAAGATGACTTTAACCATTTTTTAACGCTTTATTTATATATCTCATTGCATTGTATGAAAAAAAAATATTTTTTTTAATATTATTCTGCTATCGTTGGAAATTTTTTCATAATCTATATATAATGCATGATTTTTTGTTCTTTTTAACACTTTCCAACAAAGGTGAAAAGTGTTTGACTTCGGTTTGTCTGTCCGTCCGTCCACACTCTAACTCTCGTAAATATGCTTGGATCGTTCTGAAATTTTTGGATGTTAGTGACCTCTATCATAGAACGTTTCCTATTTCAATTGAAGTATGTAGCATGTTTAGTTCATTTACAGGGACAGTCAAAAGTTTTCCGCTACATTACGGCCAATGGAAAAAAATCGTTTCAAATGATTTTTAACCCTTTCCGGCAATTTTTGTTGTAAAATGATGAAATGATTAACTGACGCCGGAATTTTAAAACGACTTTTTTATAAATTAAAAACATGTTACTTTAACTATTCATTGTAAAAACAAAATTTTACTAATATTCTTGGTGCCGTTCGTAAGTTTGGAATTAAAATTAGGTATCCCGACCCGGGAACACTGTGCCGGAAAGAGTTAATGGTATTACTCTTTCAAACATAGTAAAATTGATATTCATTTATGAAGTCCACTAAAATATACATTCTGTTGAATATGTGGTGCAAAGAATAGTTATTGTTCATTTACAGGGCCAGACAAAAGAATTCCGTTCATAATTAATGGTATAGGGGGAATTGTTTGCGGTGTATTTGAAAAGATTTCAGATACTATTTTGTATCCAAATTACTGTATATTAGTAATGATTGCTCGAAATGCATTTTTAATTATGATATGCGCTTTTTTCACTATATTTATGCATACTATAAAGTGCGTATAAATGCTAGTTCATAATACTTGGATACAGAGATGAATTCGTAAACGTTACTGAGTATTAGCATAAATTACTTAAAGATGGGTTTTAAAGGATGAGTTATGCATTTTTACGCTGAACTGAATTTAGTTTACTAAGAAATATTTGTAGAATATAGATAAAATGATATACAGGGTCACGCAAAGAGTTGGATACATGGCCGTCTATGGGTGATAATTTCTGGAAATGTAATTTCAGTAGTTTTAAGAGTGTTTTAGTATGAATTAAGTTTTAGCTAAATAGTGGTATGTAATAAAGGTACTAGGTAAACTTCAGGGCTGTACAAAATTATTCAAGTATGTTTTCATCTATTAATATAAATTGCTGAAAGATGAATTTTAACCTGTTATGCATTTTCTTGCTATACTAAATTTTCTCATTATATAGTATATATATCAACCTACAGATAAATTACAGGGCTGTTCAAAAGAATTGGAATACATATTTGGCTATGGACGGTACTACTGAAATCAGTTTTTCAAATGTTTTATGCGTTTTATAAAATGTTTACTTAGTTATCTTATTTCCCTAAATAACGAAGTGTTTGAAAGTGTTTCATAATCTGTGCTTAATGCATGATTTTTCTTTCTTGTTTATACTTAGATTGGGTACTGAAATAAGCAAAGTTTGAAAAAGATCAGCGTGTAGCATTTTACTAAGTCTCCTTGTCAGAACGTTATCTTTAAAGCATTTGTCGAGAAATAGGCTTTTAAAGAAATTGGTGTCTTATGGCGCCCTGTAAGTCTAGACTTTTCAAAAAAAACTCCCTCATCGCTCTAATTCTTGAACTTAAAAATAAGTAAAGTGAAATATAGTATGAGCACGAAAGGAAACAGATCCGGGTTTTAAGCAAAAGCGAGGTTCCTCAAGATCAGTTAAGCAATGTAATAAGCGGGTTTTCGAATGACATCCTGTTAGTTAAGCCGCGTTGAAAATTATAGAACTCTATGAAAGAGTGTGATCTATTAAAATCAAAAATAAAATTTCTAAATTGAAACAGGAAATCAATGTGCCGGGAGGAATAAAGAGTTTGGAATTATCTAAGAAGATTAATTCTTATGCTTGGCCGCTCAGTTTTTGTTTATTATAATCCGCCGTGCTTTTTCTGCACTTTCAACTCTTATTTAGATTGGCAATATGAATTGAAGTAAATGGTAAGATATGGATTGAATTTTTATGTCTAACGGATAATGATCAAATAATCCGAAAAGTCTGGTAAAGCGCGGAAGAGAGTTTTCCCACATGAATTTAGGATGTCACCATGGTGATTTTCTGGTTGTATGATTAGTTTGCGTGCTTGCATAAGAACTTTTTTAAGTTGCATAGATATCACTAAAGTTACATAGATAACGATACGGTGATATTTATGGATTTTTTTACACAATGCGGTGAAAATGCCTCGAGTAAGGTTTTTTTTTTTTATCTTTTGTCCCAAATTATGAAAAGAAAAATCTCACCTCATTAATCCCACCACATTAATCTTTTATCTACTGACGATACTTATAAGTACCATTAAAATAACTTGTTATAAAATTAATTTAACATTTAACTGATGTTACCGGTCTCACAGACCGGTGCTTTTTTCAATTTTCATAGTTTAACTTACAAATTTCAGTTTATCTACAAACACTACTGAAATTTTGTTTCGTTTGGAACTTTAATACTAGCACCAGAAACTTTTGAATAGGTGAATTTTAATTATAACGCTCACGTACAAAAAGTTTAGTACAAAAACAACATCCTATGAATTAATCGCGGCTTTTATTCATCTTTCGATTTAGCGGTCTCACAGACCACTTCACACTATAGTTATGTGGCAATTTCTGTGACATCAGTTAAAGGTTAATACATCAATCAGTTGTAATACAGTTTAGAATGAGTTATAGATGCATTACTTTATCTTGTTCCAAAAGTACTATTGGTTACACAAGGCAAAAATATTTTTAAAAGGATGATTTCTTTTACCTTTGCCTCTTTTCAGCTTTATTGGGGTTGGGCGGGGGGGGGGGGGTATTTTTCATTTTGGAAATATTTCTATATTTCTATTGTAAGAATATTATATTTGTACATTTCCTAATTCTAAAAAATACTAAGAAAAATATTTAAAATGAAATATTTGAGTGGTGTTATAAATATTGCACAAAATCCCTATAAATTCCAATTGAATGAATCCTTCTAAATCCTTCAATCCTTCTAAAATCCATCTAACATTTATTAAATGATTATATAAATCTTCTAACGTAGTTTAAACAATTCACCAAAAAAGAAGATAAAATTTTCATGAATTCATAATTCAGTACATAAAGGGTTAACGGGATACTTCACCGAAACAGGTTTTCTTTTCTTCTATCGCCATGTTAACCTATGGGGGAAAACGAATTAGGTAATGACTCATTACCAAATATAGTTACCGGTTTTCACTCTCAGAATGTAGCCGTTTGATGCCTACGTACAGTGGGAAGAAATGGCCAAAATTTAAATAAAAAGAGTGCCCAGCTAAACTGATGGCATTGAGCTCACAGGCTATTCACACTAATTGTATAATATACTTTTTTTTTAAAGAATAATGCCCCTCAAAAAAATAAGTGAAGGGGAATTAACCCCGTTTCCCCCTTTATACTTAACCAGTGAACCTCCAAATCTAATCAGGGAAGCTCCTTATCATAATAAACCGGTATACCAAATTTGGAGCAAATTCGAATAATACTGCAAAAAAAAAAAAAACATTTATCTAAATTAAGGGGGTGGACTAGCCCCCCTTTATCCTTAACCAATGAATCCCCAAAACGAATCGGGGAAGCTCCTTAACATAATAAACCGGTATACCAAATTTGGAGCAAAGCGAATAATTCTGCATGAAAAACCCGTTTATATAAATTAAGGGGGGTGGACTAGCCCCCCTGCCCCCTTTATCCTTAACCAATGAACCCCCAAAGCTAATCAGGAAAGTTCCTTAACATAATAAACCGGTATACCAAATTCGGAGCTAATCGAATCATTCTGCATTAAAAACCCATTTATCTGAATTAAAAGGGGTGGACTAATCCCCCTTTTCCCCCTTTATCCTTAACCAATGAACCCCCAAAATTAATGAGGGAAGTTCCTTAACATAATAAACCGGTATACCAAATTCGGAGCAAATCGAATGATTCTGCATGAAAAACCCATTTATCTGAATTAAGGGGGTGGACTAACCCCCCTTTTCCCCCTTTATCCTTAACCAATGAACCCCCAAAACTAATCAGGGAAGTTCCTTAACATAATAAACCGGTATACCAAATTCGGAGCAAATCGAATGATTCTGCATGAAAAACCCATTTATCTGAATTAAGGGGTTGGACTAACCCCGTTTTTCCCCCTTTATCCTTAACCAATGAACTCCCAAAACTAATCAGGGAAGCGCCTTATCACAATGAACCTAGAAAAAATTTTTGAAGCAAATCGGATGTTTCTATCAAGAGTTATCACGTTACGTACATACATACATACATACATACATACGTACATACATACAGAACGGGCGGGCACATTAGCTCTCAGGCTTTGATAGCCTGTGAGCTAAAAAAGTATTTATCAGAGTTCGTACGCTTCACGGACTTTCGAGGACTTTTAACCAGAATTTTTGGAAAGTTCGCCTTATTTAATGAAAAAAAATCTATCTTCAGATACAGCGACCTTTACGAAATTTCTGGCACTAAAACACCTAAAACCCTTTGAATCTCTGGATGCGCACGAACCCTGCTTATGACTCAAAAAACTAGATGAACGCGTTTAATACATTCCAGACATTAGGAGATTGAATTCCTAAGTGGAGCAGGCCCGCCAGGTCACGAGGATCTAGCTTAGCGCGGTACACTCCACGCATTAGAAGTAATTAGGAGTAATTAGAAAACAGTAATTAGGAGACATTAGGAGTAATTAGAAAACAGAACAAAAATACAAAGTTTGCCTTCAATAAACCTGTTTATTTTATGCCATTTTTCATAATTTTGAGGGTTCGCCAAATTGTTTAGTTGCAGCTGGCGGATATTTCTCTTTCCAAAATTATCAAGTTTTTTGTCGTTCCATCAAATACAATTTGACGTCATTCTTAGTTTTAAAACGTTTTTTTGAAGAGCTTTTTATCTTTTGTTTACAAAAATACGCGTTTTTAAATGTAATATTTACAAAGACAGCTATTCAAAAAGAGTTCCGAATTGTTCCGGAAAACGGACTTTGTTCACATTTTCTTATACACTGGGAGAGAAGAATTCATAATAATTTCATCCACCACAATCCGCTAGATGAAGAAAGAAAAAATTATTTCGAAAGGCCTTGCGTATTTCTTTATTTTAAAGGTGTTTTTATGAAATTCTTTTGATCTTAAACATCTAACACATTTTCATTTATAACTGTATGATGATAAAAAAAAAATGTATAAACTACCGTATTTACTCATATGTAATGTACTCTTTTCTCCAAAATTTTAGGGTTTAAAAGAGGAGTGCGCATTATACACGGTATATTTCTAACAACTAATATAAATCCATTCATGTTTTCACTAAGCCGTTGAATATACTATTGCGATACAATTGTATTGCTAAAGAAAAATAAGCGAAGTATTTTCATTTCTGCATGCAGTATAGTTGTTTATTGTGAACAAATATGCAGACATTATTCATACCTGCGTTTTCCACTCAAATAATGGAGAAAGCAATGATTTTTCCTTATCTTAATTTAGCATAAATGAAAAAAAACTTACGAAGTATAAAGGCATCATATACATCATCTTCAAGGTTGGAGTAGCATAGTTGCGGTTTAATCCAACAGAGCGAAAAATGCCCGGACCAGGAGACGTACTTGGGTACCTCGACATGCCGTGCCAATGATCTTCCTACTGAGCTCTAATGACGATACCCCGCTAACGTAATTCACTCAAATTTGTTAGACATGACCGCGAATTGCAGCGTTAGTTCCATTCATCGGAGCTATAACTAAAGCATTTATATGATGAAAGTTTTTGATAAAACGGAAACTTATCTCAGCCAGGTATTGTCTGGGTAGCTTAGTAGGAAGAGCACTGGCATGGCAAGGCAAGATACCGAGGATTTTTGCTCTGTTGAATTAAATCTCAACTATGTTACTCTAACCATGCAGATGATTTATCTGATTGAAAAAAAAATTCCTTCACTTCATTACATCAGACACCATTAGCACACCTAAAACAGTATAGAAATAAAAATAAGAACACTTTCAAAATTTTCTACACACAGTTAGCAATTAACCAAAACTTTCACTAATCCTACTGTTGCTGGAATTGTCACTTACACAGTCCCCACATAGAATTTTTAGTTTGCAGAAAATTTGCAGAAGTCTTGCTTTGAAAACCTGCAAAGTTGCAGCAAGCTCAGCATGACAAGACTGAAAGTTCATAACAAGACTGCAGCAAGATAATGCAAACGTCGAAGTGACCACACTCTGAACTTGCAGTTAACTTGTCGTGGAAGTTAAATTTAAACTGTATCAAATTTATTGCAAATTAATGGCAAACAAGTAATCAAAAATACTGCAAAGTAGTAATCTTTCCATGCCCCACTATCTGTTTACAACAACTGTTACACTATGAGTTTAACCTATCGAAGAGGTCCATAGACCTGATCAGGTCTATTGCTGCATACGCACCGTTAAGGTACATGAATCGTTTTTACCACCATAATCAAGTTAGGGTAATATTTGTACTTTTCAGTTCGGGCCTTTTTTGGTATTTCATAAGTATAGCGTTTAAAAAAAGCGGTGCCAACCGAATAATATTTCTGCAAATTCTGCGTATCTGCTGATTGTCTATTCTCTCAACAGAGGGATTTTTTGCTTTCGTCACTTTCGTGAATTAAAGACAGTCTTGCCATCAGTTTCACAACAAACTACTCATGCAAGTGGGCGATGGTATACCTTGCGGGAGATTTTCTACTGCAAGATAATATCAGAAAAAATCATACTTTCTGCTAATGTTCATGTTATCTGAATCTGTATCTCATACATCATATCGCTCGCCCGCCAAAAAAATGACACATCTCACAAAAATTCATTTTGCGTTTTATTACATTAATAGGTCTGTCGTAAGTGCGTCTTGCTAAACAACAAGTTTCATAAGTGTAGTTAGAAAAATCGCTTTTTCACGCTATATTGTGGCCACAGAAAAGAGGTGGATTGTGTGGGGAGGTAAAATTGCCCAACTCTCCAAATCTAATCCTACGTCTTCATTCTTAAGGGTTTTATGCTTTCATGCACGCATTTATTTCTGAATGCAAAACTAGGTGCTTTAATTTCATGTTATTGTAAAATCATGCAAATTTTCTTTTGCTTCTCCTGTGAAATTTACTTTTGTCCAGATGTGTCACTTTTCTTGCGGGTGAGTAAATTAAATTGCGGGTGACATAATTTAATAGCCAACTCTATGGAGCAACTTATTAAAAAAAATCTAGTCAAATATCGTAAAAATTCAGAAAGATATCGGCGTTAGAGTGAGCAAATTTTTAGTAGTTCTCTAAAAGCAGCTGAATGATAAGGGATTTTCCACAAATTGTCATTTTTAATTTTTAATTTTTTTTTAAATTTCTTTTTTTATTGATGTTTTAGTTCTTGGATAACCACCAGAACGAGCCTATACCATGATCAAAAGGAGTATCAAAATCGAAGCATTTTTTTTCTCCAAATCTACTTGTTGATACTCACTAAATACTAACTTTTTTCTGAAAGTCGGTTAATAAAAAGTGACCATTTGTGTAAAATCCCTTATCATTCAGCTGCTTTTAGAGAACAACTAAAAATTTCTCACTTTAACGCTGATATCTTTCTGAATTTTTACGATATTTGACTAGATTTTTTAATAAGTAGCTCCATAGAGTTGACTATTAAATTATGTAAAATGATCCTTGTTATCGTTCGCGCATGCGCAGATAAAAATTATTGCATACAACTTCTCATATTTCCTGAAATATTTAATATATTTATATTCCAATTACACTATATTGTTTCTACTATATTTTGTCGATTTTTCTGAAACCGGCGTTAAATTTGGTTGAAAACCCTGCATGTTATAAGCAAAAAACATGCAAGTATTTTTAAATTTTTTAAAATAAATCGCTATATCTCTATTAATGTACGTGCTGTTCTTACACAAAAGAATACACATATTGCACAATGTCTGTTTATTTATATTCGGTAGCGGTAGATCATTTCGTGCATTTTATTTTACAGGGTGATCCCAGGTATTATTTTTTTTCTTTGATTTTTTGTTGGCCCCCTACTTGCCCCCCTTATCAAATCGACATAGCTAAATATGAGGTCATACCTGTTCTTTTCAATCCTGAAATTCTAGAAGAATCTGTCAGCTATATTTCTAAATATTCGACAAAATGTCTAAAATTGAAAGTTAACGGTCATTAATGGCAATATAGTGTATGAAGCATACTCACAATCTTTTGACTTTTATGTCCCTGAATAATAATTTTTATTTTAGTACATGTTCTTGTGTTTTTTTTTTTAATTTCATATACTGGGGAACATCCCATTGCATGATTGCATAACAATATTAACGAGATAAATAAGTTTTGGACGATGTTGTGGGTCCAAATACCAGGAAAACTCCTATACCGTCCCTTGTCCCTGACGCAGATTTTTAAGTTTGGAGCTGTCTGTATAAAATTGTTTCAATAAAAATAATTCGATGTAATTTTTTTCCGAAACTGGAACTATTATTTTATATGAATATGTAGCAAAACATTAACCTGCACAGATTTTTAGGGTTGTTATTATTTTTTAAACTCTGTCCCTGGGTTTTCTATTCCTTACCGTCCCTCTTCTAAAATTATCCAGAAAATCACTTCAGATGCGGCCACATAATTTTGTTCAAGTTTTTTCTCGCGCAGAAGTATGCTAGAGAAAGAATGTCTAAAATTCTTTGACAGGAAATTTACTGTAGAATTTAAATCAGCATTTAAATATCAATTTCAAGCTTTATGGGTAGTCTTACCGGTCTCCAAGGTTTATTCCTGCACTTTTCGAGGTAAATTAATTCTTTTTTTAAATTTAATCCACTGTAAATAACTGTTTCTAAAAATCAATGAACATTGTGGCTACCACCTTAGTCTTAACATGATTTGCCTAAAATAGGTGGTAATATTCCTTGCCGTCCCTTTTTTCCCCATTTCGTCCCTTTTTTCATATACCGACCCCTTTTTTTACCTTACCGTCCCTTCTTTAAGACCCCTTTAAGACAATGTTATACCAATTTTTGTACTAAAAATACAACATTGTTATTATTTCTTATTTGAATGTCCTCTGGGTACTATGCAAATTCATTATAAGCAAAAATTTAGAAGAAAATAGAAAGTTATAGTGGTGAAATGGTAAGGAAAATTAAACTCGCAAGTTGAACTTAAACTTCAGTTAAATAAAAACTTTTTCGCTGCTGACCATTTTTTCTTTATTTTGAATCATTCAAGCATTCGTCTATCAGATTAAAATGTTATTTTAGCAAGTTTAATTTCACCAGATTTTTATTCCCGTCCCGTCCCACAAGTCAAAAGATTGTGAGAACGCCCAATATACTACAAAGTAAAGAGTGAACACTAAAAGTAACGGATGTCTCGCGTAGTATATTGTGTGCAAAGCCGCAAACTTCTAAAAGGATTTGTCACCACTAATTAAAAAATCTTTTTATTCAATCGCGGAAATATGTTAAGAAAATATTTCTAAAGTTAAATAGTGGTGTGTGAGAAAGTTTTGCATTGTTTAGCGAGGAAAATGTATTTTTTAAAGCAGCCTTAAGGGACACCTGTTCGCTCATGTTAACCCTATGGAAGAAATTTTTAAAAATAGCTCGCTTGCATTTCCATATTTTTAAATGATTTTTTTTGCATTGAGTAGCTGAGGTCGATCTGTACAAAGGTCGTTTTTTATTTTTTCGATTTTCTTTGCAGGGTTTTTTTTTAATAAGAATACTTTCACTTTCGAAACTGGTTACGAAAGTAAAAGTATCCTAATTAAAAAAAAAAAGTTGGAAATTCCACGTCAAACGTTGCAAATGAGTTGCGTTAGTACTATAATTAATTTTATAAATATTTTTTGCACCGCATGTTGTATTGAATGTATATTTTAATGCACTTCATAAGTGCCTATCCATTTCACTCTGTTCGAAAGGCTGTAACATCATTAAAATGCACTTGAGATAATTTTTTCCCATTGGCCGTCATGTAACGAAAAACTTTTGACTGTCCCTGTCATTAAACTATACATCCGATTTTTATGGCTCGACAAAATTTTGCAACAATCATATTTAAAATTTCACACTATTCAGTTGGGTAGTTTTTGCTCTGTTTTATTCGGACGGACAGACAGACAGACAGACGGACGGACGGACTGGTCGACGACTATAGGTGCTACGTATTTATATAATTACGAACGCGTCTAAAAAACCCCGCAAACAAAATTGAAAAACTAAAAAGCGGCCTTTGTACAGATCGATTTCAACTAGCCAATGCAAAAAGTTTTAAAATATTTAAATACAAACGAGATATCTTTAAAAGTTTCTTCCTTAGGATTAACATTAGCAAATGGACATGGAAAAAAAGAAGAAAAATCTTGTCACCACCGCATTTTTCTTGAAGAAGTTTTCAGGTGTATGTTTCCCTAACAGTAAAAAATAAGAATGATAAAAATTATTCCATTTTCTCTGAACTGCGAGGTGAATTTGTAGGTGAGGTTAGAAGGTCAGGTCATTGCCGTAGATAGGGGGTCCAGCAAGGCTGCCATATTAGACGGATGAACTTGGCGACGAAATTGAAAATCTAATTATTTGTCATTTTTACCGTTTAGGCAGCACAGGCAACGAGAAAAATAATTAGAAAAGCTTTAAGGGTGTTCTCAAAAAACATTTGTTCCCGTAAAAATTTCTGATGCGCGTTCATCTTTTAAACGTAAAATGAATCAGTAAAACGTACGCGTGACACTTTCAGGTACGATTGCCAGGTTTATTTCAGAAAATATTTTGATTGACAGTAATTAGTTTTGATTTTTATCACACCATCGTCCTTTTTTATACCATACTAAACTATGTTGAAGGTGCTAGTAATGTTTTCGGTAATAAATTTATTTAGAAAGAGATTATTAATTAATCGATTTAATCATTATTTTGCAAAAATATTTGTCTTTCATTATTCTAGTAATAGTAACATTGTTTAACTAAATTTGCAGTGTTATATCTCATTACGAATGAAAAATTAATTGAATTGTAAGAACAAAAACAAATCAGAACATTCTACAATTCAATGATGATTATGGAAATTTTAGTAATGGACACACTACAAAAATAAATGTTTATATTTAAACGTAAAGGGAGATAATAAATTAAACGAAATATTAAAATTTAAGACACAGATACAGTAAACTAAAAATTTTATAATGTGGATACTTACAGTCTAAAATATTGTCAAGTTTAAATGATCTAATCCTAGCTACCCAAGAGTTTGTGAATGCGCAATTAATGCTTACGCAACTCTCCCAAGTTTTAGTCATCCTGATCGGAAGTAAGCCGTTTTTTACATTTGATGCACGTGTGTATAACTTTTTTCGGCAAAAGGTGAAAATTTGATGCAAACTGAAAAAGAAAAAAATCTTCAAACTATCAATATCAAGATGTAGTAGAAAAACTGAAGAAATGGTTATACTGTATAAATTTAAACGTACACTGTACGATAGACCTAAAAAATGCTAAAAAATGTACATCTTACGGGGAAAACGTAGAATCTGGTAACCCTACTTTCAGGCTGACTAGTTAAGTGATTTAGATTTGATTTTTTTTTTCATTTTTCCCTAAATGAATTACATCAGTTACAAGTAGCGTTATCAGGTTCAGTGTCACAAAAATCGGGACAAGGAGGCATAAAAAGCGGGACAGGGACTTCTAGATCGGGACATAAAAATACAGTAAACCCTATGAAAACGGAAACTGTCTATAACGGAATTCTGTCTTAAATGTAAAAATATCATTGTCCCTACGGTACGAATGTCTTAGAATTAGACCCTCTAAGACGAAATACTGTTTAAAACGAAATTTTTCTCCTGTCTCTTGAGATTTCGTCTAAACATGTATTATTATACTAAATAAATGCAACAATTTTATACAATAAAACTTGTGAAAGAGGAACTCTAGGGATTGGAACACAATTCAAATTCATTATGTATAATTGTAGAGTATTCCAGTAGGGACAATGACATTTTTACTTTTAAAAGAGAATTTCGTTATAAACAGGTTCCGTTTACATACAGTTTAGTGAACAAAATATACAGTAAAACTTGTAATAACAGAATCGCTTAGAACAGAAAATATTCCATTTTAGAGAGGTTTACATCTAGGCAGGTAGATTAGTAAAGCCTTTTTTTAGAAGGAATAAAAAATTTCTGTTATAGATATGTTCTGTCTCCACAGGCTTAACTGTTTTAAGTTCCATTCGATGCAAACTGTCGAATAGCATGGTACTAAAAAAAAAAAAATTAAAAGAATGTGTGCATCCTGAAAAACCGGGACTTTTGGCGTCCTGCGCAGTTATTTACGTGGGACAGATCTTGGAGCCCCTGAGAATCGGGACATCTCGCGTAAATCGGGGACACCTGGCAACACTAGTTACAAGTGATTGCATTTGCATGACTATCTATACCGGATCTTTCGCGTCCGTGCATTTTGTTCAAAATACCAACTTTAACAGCCTTTTCTGAAAGATCGCCTTTATCGAAAAATGAAAAACGTTAATTTGATTTCGTAATTTCTGAATAAGATCACATATGATACATTTACTATAAAAATGAATTTAGGAATGTGTCAGAAAGTAGATAATTTGAATTTGAGAACAGCCTTAAGGGGACCAGGTAAGCGAAAGTTGGGAAAAATATCGATTTTTACTTTTTTATGTCATTAAATAGTTTAAACTTTCATCTTTCCAACCATGTGTCACATATGTTTATTTATAAAAAAAAATAAATGTTGGAATTATTCATTCTTTCTAAGAGTACTTCACAGTTTAATGGCAATTTAAATCTTTAACTGATTTTTCTCAAAAACTTGGATTTTTCATGTTTGTGTTCCTTTTTTTCAATATCTATTAGACTTATGAACTCAGATTTTGTTAAATACTTATATTATGTTATATTGTATACTTTAACACAGGGATTTAATGATTTGTTGAGAATTATTTATTTCAGGCAGTGAAATCTTACCAAAAATGCTAATTTAAAAATGACTTTCAATAAATAATTAATAATTCATTTTGAGTTTCATTTAGAATGAAAATGGTCTGTTAAAATACGTAAATCATGTTATTTTAACTACCCTAAAAAATCTAGGCCCCCATCTTTCACCATTTCTGAGAAAACGGTACATAAAGTTGGTGAATTTAACATGGCTGAGATAGGGCTTTCCCGGTCCCCTTAACAGCCTTTTCTGAAAGTCTTTATCGAAAAATGGAAAACGTTTATTTGATTTCGTAATTTATGTATAAGATCACATCTCATGCATTTACTGTAAAAATGTATTTAGGAATGTGTCAGAAATTTAGAATTCAATCAATAATTTAGCTAATTTGAATTTGAGAACAGTCTTAACTTTTGTTTAACCCTTAAATGCCTGGTGTTGCTTTTCGGCAACATACCCAATTTAGGCTTCTAAAATACTATTAGAATAATATTGAATCTATAATGCTTAACGTTGCCAATAAAATACATTCTAAAAATATTATTGAATCGATTTTCAACATGTAGATGGCAACACTTGTGCTGTTTAAGAATAAAGATAGATTTATTTTTTCAATTGTTGCTACTTGCTCTTTTTGTTTTGTTTGGAAGCTTGCGAAATACCCTATTTTGTTCTGCAGCGAGCAAGTAAAATTTATTTCTTATTCTAGTTCCTAAAATTCTTGTGTGTTTAATATTATAGATTTTTATCAAGGAAAATTATTTTTTCAATTAAAGACCAGTATTGCCGATTAGTAACAAACTGTTTTTTAGCCGTAAACCATACTTAAAACAAAATAGGATTTTTTAAAATATTTTTCCCATGATTTATTTAAAAAATGAAAGCCGAAAAACATTATTACAATGATTTTTGAAAAATCCGCATTTAAGGGTTAATCCGTGAATATAATGGTTTGTATATTTAGCAAATGTGAACATGCTCACATTTCCTTAAAAAATAAACCATAGAATACGTACAGCGCTAATTTCAGGTGCGCTCGTAATTATATAAATACGTAGCACCTAGAGTCGTCGTCTGGTCCGTCCGTCTGTCTGTCTGTCTGTCCGCATAGAACAGCGCAAAAACAATCCAACCGAATGGTTTGAAATTTAATAGATAGAATCGCTGCAGAATGGTGTCGAGTCTTTTTAAATTTTATGAAAATCGAATTAAACCTTAAAAAGGTATTCATAAAAGTTTTTTTTTCATTCTATTAAATTCTATCCTACATCATTCATTCAATGCTATCCCATGATAGGTCATGATTCTAGCTTGCCAGGGTGATGGCGTCCTATTATTTCCGTATGACTGAATTGAATCTACAGAATCGTAATAAATTTTGTATTCATGAATTTTTGCATGAGAGTGCAACAGCGGTTGCACCCCAGATCTGACTATTTATAAAACCGGTGATAGTACGAATGCACCTCATTTGCCACGTTTGACGTACATTTTCCCTCTTGTTTTTATTATTTTGTCTACCACTATTTCTAAACAATAATAATATACAGTTGGCTCTCTGTTTAACGACTTTCAAGGAACCTGGAAAAATCGTCCTTAAATAGAGATCGTCCTTAAACAGAATTTGAGGAAAAATAATATTTAAGAAACATTTCCCTTCACACTTTACAGGCTTAAGACTGTCAATACATTTCTCAATGTATTGGCGTGTTTAGAACTGTTTTATTTATTTATTTAAATTTATTTTATGTTTTCTTTCTTTCTTATTATTTTATTGATACGGATAACGAATATAATAATTCATATTTCTATTGCACAGATACAAATTGCATTAATTATACTGTATACAATGTTACTTACAGTACAATAAAAATATTTATAACACATTTAATTAAACAAATTAAGTTTTTAAAAAATCAAAAAGTGTAGATTGTTTCAATGATGGTCTAGTTTTTAGTACCCTTGCTTCAAGCTTTTTAAGAAGGTTGAAGGAGTCATCTTCCATATTTAATGGAACAATGTACTGGCGAAGAATATCCAGGGCAGAATTTGCATTTGAGTAACTATGTGCTGGTGTCTCGCTTTCTGTATCATCAGCATCATCACAATCTTCTGCATCTGAAGTTGAATTTTCATTTGCGATGTCTTCATAAACATGGTCTAAATTTCTGAAGTTGGTCGTTAAAAGTCTTCGTCACAATCGATAGAATCTTTTACTGAAACATCTTCATCACCTACAAGACTTTTCCATTCTTCGGTAGTGATATCTCCTGTGTCGAGTTGTGCATCTGTTATATCCTTTTGATCTTGAATGGCAATTCCAGATGCCCAAAAGCAGTTTTCAATTGTGCAAGGAGAAACTTCTTTCGAGGCTGGTGTAATCATGTGCATGTCTCCCAAAATTTTAAATTTTTTAATTTCATTTTTTGTCAGCAAAATTATTTAATAATTTCCTAATTAAGGATTTTCGGTAATATGCTTTTACACTACAAATGATTCCCAGGTCTAATGGCTGCCACTTACTTGTATTATTAGCGGTAAAAAATGAATTGACACATTTGTAAGTCCTGGAATATACGAAATATACCTGGAAAATACGTGAAAATCGTCGTTAAACAGAAACAATTTCGTCTTTAAATAGAGATTTTTTTACTTAAAGGAGCCGGGACCGCAAAAAATCGTCCTTAAGTAGAGATCGTCGTTAAGTAGAGCGACGTTAAACAGAAAGACGACTGTACTTTGAAGATTAGTAGAAATCTATCTCGAAGATTAATTTTTTTGCGCAGTGATACACAAAGTAATTACAAAATAACGGTCAGTGGCCGACTTGTACTTATACATTTTCTTTTGTTTTAGGAGAAATACAAAACTTATGATTGTCATTAGAGATTTTAAATTAAAAGGGTTAATGGAAAATTTTAATTATATGCTTGTGAGTAAAGTTAAATAGAAATTTAATATTTTCCAACACAGTAAATTACTTTTAACAGATATCCATAGTTACCACTTTCCATACTAGTCGAATAAACGTAATTTGAAGCAGAAATAGTTGGATGTGCCAATCACAGAACTTTCTTCTATCTGATACATCTTAATACTTCAAAAAGTAGTTGCAAATTTTAATAATTCAATATTATTTGTTCAATACCACACCAACTTTGATTTTCATCTTAAATTTTTGCTTCAGTCAATGAATAGTAGTAAAAACGAGTTGATCTCGATTATGACATTTATTAAAATCAATTATTCTGTTCTACATCAGCTGTTTGTGAATAGTCGACTTAGCAGGATTAGAAATTCCCGTCGCTGCACGAGCCACCAATCTACAATAGACCTACGAAAAATCAAGAAAATTGCACACAAAACGCTATTACATCGCCCCATTCCGGCGGAATATTTCCAAATTCAAGGAGAACCTGCTTTTGACAGCCAAAAACATATATGGGTCATTCTCACAATCTTTTGACTTTCAGGAATAAAAATCTGGTGAAATTAAACTTTCTAAAATAACATTTTAAACTGATAGACGAATGCCTTGATTAAAAATAAAGAAAAAAGAGTCAGCAGCGAAGTTTTTTTTTTTATTTAACTGAGGTTTAAGTTAAACTTGCGAGTTTAATTTTCCATACAATTTTACCACTATAACTTTTTATTTTCTTCTAAATTTTTACTTATAATGAATTCGTATAGTACCCAGAGGACATTTAAATAAGAAATAATAAAAATGTAGTATTTTTAGTACAAAATTTTGGTATAACATTGTCTTAAAGGGTTGTTAAAGAAGGGACGGTAAGAAAAAAAAAAATGATGGTAAGAAAAAAAAAAGGATGGTAAGTATGGAACGGTAAGGAAAATTACCACCTATTTATAGGCAAATCATGTTAAGACCAAATGACAGCCATAATGTTCATCAAATTTGAGAAACAGTTATTTACATTGGATTTAAAAAAAAAAATACCTCGAAAAGTGCCGGAATAAACCTTGAGAACGGTAAGACTACCAATAAAAACACGGTGCTTGAAATTGATATTTAAATGCTGATTTAAATTCTGCAGTAAATTTTCTGTCAAAGAATACTAGCTATTCTTTCTCTAGCATACTTCTGCATGAGAAAAAAAATTGAAAAAAATTCTGTGGCTGCATCTGAAGTGATTTTCTGTATAATTTTAGCAAGAGGTAAGGTAAGGAATCTAAAACCCAGGGACAGAGTTAAAAAATAATAACAAACGTAAAAATGTGTGCAGATTAATTTTTGGCTACCTATTTATGTAAAACAATAGTCCTAGTTTCGGAAAAAAATGACATCGAATTACTTTTATTGAAACAATTTTATACAGATAGCTCCAAACTTAAAAATCAGTATCAGGGTCGGGACGGTATAGGAATTTCCTGGTATATTTGGGCCCCTAAAATCGTCCGAAACTTATTTATCTCGTTAATATTGTTATACAGTCATGCAATGGGATGTTCCCCAGTATATGAAATAAAAAACCCCACAAGAATATGTACTAAAATAAAATTTATTATTCAAGGACTTAAAAGTCAAAAGATTGTGAGAATGCCCCATATATGAAATTTGGTTCGATTCTATGCATAACTTAATACACTTTTCAAAAGTAAAATAATGAAAATGGCACAAAAATCGCTATTACAGCGCCCCTCCAGGCGGAATATTTCAAAATTCTATGAGGACGTGCTTGCTATAACCAAAAACGTGCACAAAGAGTTTGGTTGAATTCTGTAAATAACTTCACACACTTTTCGATGGTACAATGGCGACACACGGGCACACAGACAGACAGACATTTTGTATAAACATGTTTTGGGGGATCTCTGACCCCTAAAACGTGTAAATTCGTCGAAAAATATTTCGATTACAACATTTTCTCCGGTTGAAGGTAGAAGAAAGTAAAAATTATTTAACGCAAAGTTTTCTTTTTGTATGTGGTATTTTACGTTGATGATCTTCAGATCAAAAATATGCTAACTAATCTGAGGCTAACAAATGTTAAAAAAATGCACCACAAATATATCTAAATAAAGCATTACGTAGGTAGAGACTATGTAAAGAAATAAAAGCAGTTTTAAATATTTCTGAAATAAAATTTGAAAAATGCATTTCACAAAGCATTCTCATGGTATTTTCTTTCAACTCCAATAAACAGAGTTCTTCTAATAATGCGTCTGTAAACACATATTTCCTCACTAGTATTGTTGCACTCATTGATTAACTGTATATTCATTATTATGCGTGTTTCCCCTTTCTTACAATATCTCACAGATTTGCATTTCTAATTGATATGTGCCTCCGATTCACAATGGTCGCTTTTAAATTAAGCATAGCTCATTCAATTTTAAAGCTACAGTATACATTTTTTTGAAAGGATTTTGTTGCACCAAGAGGAAAAGATTTTCTAATAACCATTTTTTTTTTTTTTTTTTTTTTACGGGGATTGCATAAAAATTAAAAAGTGCTTTTTGAAGTTCAATTGCAAGACTATTTCACCAACATAATATTATTTCTATCATTTTTGCAATTTAACTTGTCTACTTTTATACAGCAGATAAAAAAATTAAAGCGCATTTTAAATATTTTGGGACATCGTGTATACGGTCAACGGCGAAACAATCAGCTTTGTTCGACATGTTCAACTAACGCATCAAAATGGATAAGTACCGAATTTATTATTATTATTGTTGTTGTTTGTAGCAAAAGGAATTTTGTAAAAAGGAAAACCTAATGTATGTCTACGAAGAATACATTAGCAAGGTACAAAAAAGCATTTTTAGGAACCGGGACCGAAATTCACCACTATTTACGAATAATCACAGGGACCTTATTTGACAGAAATTCAGCGTTTAAATAAGTCGAGGATTATTATTCACAAATTGTGGTACTCTTTGACTGAGGCAGCTGTCCGGCGTGCCCGCGCTGTAATCAGGCTCTTTACTTTATATCTACTTTTTAGTAATCAAAAGCGATTTTATTTTTTTTTTAAATTTCCCAATGTAATCTTTTTTTGCCCCGATTATTCGGATTTCTCAATATCCGGAACTCATTGGCCTAGATAACTGGAGTTTTATTGTATTTCTCATCGCAAGTATAAGATAGAGTTATAAGAAAAGCTTTCAATATTGCATTTCCCCTTTTTCTTTTTTCTTTTCTCCTTTCTTTCTTTTTGAAAATGATAATCGCATTTACTCTTTCACATTTTTTCCGCCATTTGTTTGGTGCTGATAGCAGGAGGTGAAAAGAATGTGCTATCGGAAAAATTAATATTTTTCGGAGGAAGTCATGGGGAACAGTGTAAATAATTATTTGTACGCAGAACGTAAAATTTTAATAGATGGATAATTAAAATTAAGAAAAGTATACACTAAATTTCAACAGTTCATAGATGGTTTTTGAACAAGGAGAAAATGATGTGTTTTATTTTCCAGGACAATTTTAGAATGTGAAAAAAAAGAAAGGAAGAAAGGCAGAAGAAAAAGAACACTATGCTTACAAACAAATGCAAGTAGCATTATACTGCTAATGTGTTTTCGATAATAAGGTCCAGAAAACGCTCACGAAAGCAGTCTACCATGGATATAAATACTTTAGTGAACTTGTTGTTTAACTTAACACTTTCAGAGGCAGTATAATTCAGTTTCTAAAATGTTGAAACAATTGACTGTCACTACAATTTACTAGCAAATTGTTTAAAAAATAAATAAATGCTATATTCTCCGCGCATATTATAAAAGCAAAATGCTATTAAAAAATTCTGGTAGAACTTTAATAGTTCGGAATTAAAACTAAATGTTTTAAATAACATATAAGCAAACGAATACGAATTAAGTGGGCGGTCGGCAAAATTGGACTAGAAAAAAGGCAAATTTTTGTTTTGTTTTTTTGATAAAATTTATTAATAAACTTTTAAAGATATCAAAGCATCGCCCTATAATTGGCAGAAAATACATTTTCATAATTATTATAAAGGTAAATTATAAAAATAATATGTCAATGCATTTCAAATGAATTTTCCTCGCAAATAAATAAATAAATAAAATAAAAAATAAATAAATAAATAAATAAAGAATAAAAAATCCAATGAAAAACGCAGTCTATTTTAAAATGTTCCATGCGTTTTAATTTTTGTTCAAAATTCTTAATTCCAAAAAAGAGACAATCTCTATACATACTAGAAGAAATTTCTGCATCCGATGCTTAATCCGACCGACAATTATTTAAACAAGTAAGAAAAATCATGCGTTAAGCATAGATTATAAAACACTTTCCAACACTTCCTGAACGCTTTAACAAAACTTCGTTATTTAGGGAAATAAGGTATATAAGTGAACTAAGTAAACATTTTAGAAAACACATAAAACATTTGAAAAACTGATTTCAGCAGTTACCGTCCATAGCAAATATCTATTCCAACTCTTTTGAACAGTCCTATATTTGATCTGTAGGTTGATATATATACTATATAATGGAGAAATTTAGTTTAGCAAGAAAACACATAACAGGTTGAAATTTCTCTTTCAGCAATTTATACTAATAGATTTAAACATACTTGTATACTTTTGTAAAACTCTGCAGTTAACCTAATACCTTTATTACACGCCACTATTTAGCTAAAGTTTAATTCAAAGTAAAACACTCTTAAAACTACAGGAATCACATTTCCAGAAATTATCATTTATAGACGGCCATGTATCCAATTCTTTGCGTGACCCTGTATGTCATTTTATATATGTTTTACAAACATTTCTTAGTAAACCAAATGCGGTTCAGCGTAAAAATGCCTAACTCATTTAAAAATCACCTTTAAGCAATTTGCAATCATACCCAGTAACCATCACGAATTCTTTTGAGTAGCCCTGTATATCAATTACAGCATTTATACACACCATATACAATGCATAAATATAGTGAAACATAAAAGCACATAACATAATTAAAAATGCATTTCCAGCAATCATCGCTTACAGTACTTCGGGTACAATATAGTATCTGAAATCTTTTGTGTGTCCCTGTAATTGCTCTGCATTTCGTATTATCCATGATATAAGTTATAGTAAACCTTAGCGACGTATATCTATTTCATTATACATGTAATAGTTTAACATAATTAAAATACGCCGGAAAAAAATCCCTCCTCTTTTATAACATTATGTAAAGGAATTCTTTTGTGCGGCTCTGTAAATGAATAATAACTATTTTTTGGGCCGCATATTGTACAGAAAATGCATATTTTAGTCAACTTGATAAATGCATATCAATTTTATTATGTTAGAAAGCATGTACCATCATTAAAAATCATTTTAAACGATTTTTCCCATAGGCTGTAATGTAACGGAAAAATTTGACTGTCCCTGTAAATGAACTAAACATGCTACAAACTTCATTTGCAATAGGGTTCGTGCTATGGTAGAGGTCACTAACATCCAAAAATTTCAGAACGATCCGAGTATATTTACGGGAGTTAGAGCGCGTACAGACGGACAGACGGACAGACAAACAGAAGTCATAAACACTTTTCAACTTTGTTGGAAAGTGTTAAAAAGACGATCGGAATCGTTGAATTTTCATTAAAAGTTCAATATAATTTATTGCTAGTGTGAATAAATTTATAAAGCAACATTCCAAAAGGATGCACAGATTTATTTCAGGACGTATGAAAAATGTCTCTTAGCTATATCGAGAATTTTGAACAAATATTAAAACGCATGAAACCTTTTAAACATACATGGAACTGCTTGTGTTTTTAGAAAAATGGATTTCAAATAGCTTATGTTATTTTCATTACTCACCTTTATAAGTACGAGTGCTGTTTTTTTTTCAACCTCGGATGGGCCGTAAAATAAGGACTAGTGTGGGTAATAAAATTATTTTATAACCTGTAGAGTGGGACGCGGCAGCATTGACAATCACCTCATCGAGTTCACGGCTGATATTCCAGAGTGAGTTAAAACTCGATTCGCATATTAAAACGCAATCGGTCTGCCAAGTCCTATCTTGGTGGAAAACACCTGAAAACCCGATTTTAGCGGTTGACTCGTACACTCTAAAATTGGGAGGAGTGAAAAGTTCACTATTTGAAAGAGTGACAGGCATTTTTACTCTTTTTGGAGTGAATTTTTTAAAAATACACTCCTTAAAGAGTGGAATTTTCCACTCTCTAGAAAGGAGTGAAATGTCTCACTCCTGAAAGTGTGACTTACGTATGCATTGCTTATTAACCAATCAGAACAGCAAGGCGACGACACCCGTAAAAGATAAGAAAAATTATCACTTTTTCGTCCGCCATTTTAAGATTAACAGATTAGGATATCATTAAAATTATTCTTTATGGAATACATAAAATAAAGGTAAGTCTTATTTAATTTTAAGCATTTATCCGTGTAGATATGTGGAATGTCAAGATTATGAGCTAAATAGTGGTATGTTGTATAGAAAAAGATTTATCGTGGAGTATTCAAAAGTGATTGTGAGATCTTTTCATGTAGCGGTCTGAATGTAATTGTTTTAAGGGGACCGGGAAAGCCACATCTCCGCCATGTTAAATTCACCAACTTTATGTTCCTTTTTCTCAGAAATTGTGAAAGATAGATGTCTAGATTTTTTGGAGTAGTTTGAATAACATGCTTTACGTATTTTAACAGACCATTTTCGTTCTAAAGTGATTGTGAGATTTCTTCATGTAGCGGTCTGAAATGTAATTGTTTTAAGGGGACCGAGAAAGCCGTATCTCCGCCATGTTAAATTCACCAACTTTATGTACATTTTTCTCAGAAATGGTGAAAGATAGAGGTCTAGATTTTTTACAGTAGTTTGAATAACATGCTTTACGTATTTTAACAGTCCATTTTCGTTCTCAGTGAAATTCAAAATTAACTATTAATTATTTATTGAAAGTCATTTTTAAATTAGCACTTTTGGTAAGATTTCCCCGCCTAAAATAAATAATTCTCGACAAATCATTAAATCCCTGTATTAAAGTATACAATGTAGCATAATATAAGTATTAAAAAAATCTGAGTTCTTAAGTTTAATAGATATTGAAACAAGTTGGAAATTAATCGTCAAACGCGGCAAATGAGGTGCGTTCGTACTATAACTAGTTTTAGAAATATTTTTTGCACCGCATATTGTACTGAAAGTATATTTTAGTGCAATACATAAGTGTATATCCATTTCATTCTGTTCTGAAAGGCTGTAACATCATTAAAATGCACTTGAAATATATATATATTTTTTCCATTGGCCGTCATGTAACGGAAAACTTTTGACTGTCCCTGTAATTAAACTATGCATTCGATTTTCCTGAAATTTGAAAGGAGTCTAAAAAATTTTGCAACAATTATATATTTAAAATTTCAGATCATTCGGAAGGCTGTAACATCATTAAAATGCACTTGAAATAATATATTCTCATTGGCCGTAATGTAACTGAAAAATTTGACTGTCCGTGTAATTAAACTATAAATCCGATTTTCCCAAAATTTGAAATGACCCAACAAAATTTTGCAACAATTATATATTTAAAATTTCAGACCATTCGGAGGACTAACATCATTAAAATGCACTTGCAATAATTTTTCCCATTGGCTGTCATGTAACGGAAAACTTTTGAATGTCCCTGTAGTTAAACTATACATCCGATTTTCATAAAATTTGAAATGACTCGACAAAAGTTTGCAACAATTATGTATTTAAAATTTCAGATCATTAGGTTGGGTAGTTTTTGCTCTGATATATGCGGACGCAGTGTTGAATTCAGACACTTTTCTCTGGGAGAGATTTCTGCGGCTGCGGGAGAGACAATATAGAGTTCCGGGCGGGGGGGGGGGGGGATTGCACTTTTTGACCATTGAAAATACAAAATTTTAAATCTTCCGGGGGGGGGGCATCTCATTGCTCCGGGGGATGTCCCCCCCGGGCTTCCCCTTGAAATCAACACTGGGACAGACGGACTGAACGACGATTATAGGTGCTATGTATTTATATAATTACGAACGCACCTAAAAAAGGAACATAAACATGAAAAATCCAAGTTTTGAGAAAAAGTCAATTAAAGATTTAAATGGCCATTAAGCTGTGAAGTGCTCTTAGAAAGAAGGAATAATTTCAACACTTATTTTTTTTATATAAAAACATGTGTGACACGTCGTTGGAAAGACAAAAGTTTAAACTATTTAATGATATAAAAAAGTAAAAATCAATTTTTAGGTGCGTTCGTAGTTATAAAAATACGTAGCACCTATAGTCGTCGTTCAGACCGTCTGTCTGTCCGTCTGCCACCATATAACAGCGCAAAAACTACCCAACCGAATCGTTTGAAATTTAAAATATATAATTGTTGCACAATTCTGTCGCGTCATTTCAAATTTTATGAAAATCGGATGCATAGCTTAATTACAGGGACAGTCAAAAGTTTTCCGTTACATTACGGCCAATGGGAAAAAAATTATTCAAGTGCATTTTAATGATGTTATAGCCTTCCGAATGGTCTGAAATTTTAAATAGGGTAGATGTGCCAGTAATGTACACCCTTCCAGTAATGGACAACCCTTGATGTTTTTGGTTCATAAAAAATAACTAATAAATATTTAATTAATTTTTTTATAATTTCCCCTTGCATGTTTTATAAAACTGTGTTACTGTTGACACTTTTAATCAAACCAATTAGGAAGCAGAAAATAATGTTTCAAAGTTTTGCTGTTTTCTGTGAAAATCTTAATGAAGAGGCTAAGAGCTGGAGCTTCGAGCTTCGTTTAATTAATTTATATATTATTTTTTTTGCAAAATTTGAATGCTTCTGTTTGAGTAGCAATAGAAAACTTAGACTTTTATATACTAACGGTCATTTACGAAATTTTATTTATTTTTAAGGTTTTAAGAGGGGGTGTCCAGTACTAGAATGGTTAATTAGTCATTTTCCACCATAACTTTTATAAATAGCTGCTTTTAAGTTATTTTATGCGATTAATAAAATTTCAATATTTTATTCTTTTTTTATGTATATATATATATATATATGTATCTTGCTATTTTAAAATCTGGCAATCAAAGCAGCTAGGAAGCAGAAAATATTGTTTAAGAGCACAGTCAAAGATGGGCTCATATGGTTTAATACCCCTCCGTTTAAATAAAAACAAGTTACAGAAGCTATTAAAAAACTCGTTTCTGGCTTAAATGTTTCCTTATTCATCTCTGACGAAGAAAAGAAAAAAAAAAGTAATATTCCTTAATTTATAGGCAATATTCATGAAACTAGTAAATCTGCAGATCAGTGGCCTCAAACATCAGTTCTACAGTTTTATTTTGAAATTAGCATTAAAGATATTCAACTCACAATATCATTTCTTTCATATTTGTAATGTTAATTATTATAAATGATATATCAAGTAGTCTCTGGAAGATTAATTGTTAAAAATACCGAGACAAAATTAAACACTAACATTCCAAAACTTTTTTTTTATTATTATTACCTTTTAAATCCCCCACAGTTTCAATAATTTGATAGCTGTAATTGCCTGATATTTAGTATTTTAAATTATCCATCTAAAATAATTAAAACATTGATCTTCTGATAATTACAATAATTGAAGCAAACAGTAAATGGTTATCACAAATATTTTATTAATTACTGGTATCCTTATTGTTAAATTTATTTGAAAATAACCATTTTGTTTCATTAGTATGTATTCATTAAATTCTGGTTATAAATACAGTCATAAAAGCAATTATATTTATTACTTTTTATGGGGTGTCCATTACTGGAACAGAGGATGTCCATTACTGGGCTTTTGGGTGTTTTGAGATATTTCTGTTATTTAAAATTAAATTTCGATTCATATTGGGAAATGAGACTATAAGAATGGTTAAATATTGTTGATAGATTAACATAATATTGAAAAAACTGGAATATAATAATTTTTGGAATATAATAATATAATTATATATATATAATAATATAATAATATAATTTTTGGAATATAATAATAACTGGAATATAATAATTTTTTTATTAATAATAGTTATATATTAATAAAAAAATAAATTGAAAAAAAAATCCTTAAGGGTGTCCATCACTGGCACATCTACCCTATATAATTGTTGCAAAATTTTGTCGAGTTGTTCAAATTTTATGAAAATCGGATGTACAGTTTAATTACAGGGACAGTCAAAAGCTTTCAGTTACATTAAGGTCAATGGGAAAATCTTTTTTAAAGTGCATTTTAATGATGTTACAGTCTTTCGAACAGACTTAAATTGATATGCACTTATAAAGTTCATTAAAATATACATTCAGTACAATATGCGGTGCAAAAAATATTTATAAAATTAATTATTGTACGAACGCACCTCATTTGCCACGTTTGACGAGCAATTTCCAACTTGTTTCTATTTCCGAGGTCAATCTTTTCCTATAAAACATATAAAATCTATTTTGCTCATATTCACAAAATACAATATCTACGCGAATAAAAAATTTAAATTAAATATGGCTTATCGTATCGTTTCATTAATAAGTATTATATTAATTCCATTTTTCAGCAATAACGGACGAAAATTAGTAATTATGATTAAGTTAAAGAATATGTTTAAAAGAAAAATATATACATATTCCAGAGAACTTAAAATTTAGACTCCATGTTCATATTAAATAAAACAAAAGCAAATGACAGCGGATAATATATATATATACATTCTTAATATTTAAATTATACTTAGAACTTATTTTTAAAAGATGTGAGTTTATAAGCATTGTTTTTTAAATGGAAAAATTAAAAATATTTTAGAACAATAGGACTTTGCAAAAATAGCAATAATTTAAGGAAAAAGTACGGTTTTATATTTAAAACAAAAATTAAAATCAAATCAAACATTGTTAAACATATAACACCCGCCTATTAGAAAGTTATTAATAAAACTTTAAAAGTAATATCTTTATAGGACATGCAATAAAAGCAAACACAAAGGATAAGATTGGAATAAAATATTTTAGTTTATTTCTATCAGTAATCTAATTTAAATTCGTATGTAACTTTACTGAATTTTTCCTTAGAAGTTCAATTAGTGTTACAAACTATGAATTAAATAAATATTGCTAATAAAGTATTTATTTCAATCTTTACCACACTTGTATCTATTTTCATTGCATGCTGTAAAAGATGTGATTCTTTTAAAATGACCATAAAAGCAAAACAAAAAAAAAAAAAAAAAAAAAAAAAAGAATCGACTACATAAAAAAAGAACATTCACCCCTATGAAAGAGTGACTATTCACTCCTACCAGGGGTGAAAAACCGCACTCCTTTAGCAAGAGTGAATAGTCACTCCTCCGAAAAAGTGATTATCCACCCCTGTTCAGAGTGAATATTCCCTTCCCAGGGGTGACTATTCATTCTTTCAGAGAGTTAAAAATTTCACTTTTGCTCACTCTAAAGAGGTTGGGCATATTTTGACTCTGCGATAGAGTGACTATTCACTCCGGAGGAGTGAATAGTCACTCTTTTTTATTTAGAGTGTAGGTTTACTATTGTGTTTTCCTGCTCCCAGCTCTCCATATTTTCATACCTTTGCGTGCAGGAAAACACAATGGTAAACCTACGAGTCAACCACTAAAATCGGGTTTTGGCAGACTGATTGCGTTTTAATATGCGAATCAAGTTTTAATTAATTCTGGAAATTAAGCCGTGAAGTCGATGAGATGATTAACTGTGCGGTCGCTTCCCGTTCTACTGGAGTCAAAGCTACTTTTCGACATAATCGCAATGAAGATTGAGTCTTTTGAATTGCCATAGTGGTGGACGAGAAGGAGGGGTATACCCTGATCACAGAACGTTGCCGCCAACGTATCTCAAGGCGTCTTGGAGATTTTTGTTGGAATGGAAGTGGAATGGAGAGCTGTCGTCTCAGACCTGCCTTCAGATCTCGAAAAAGGTGACAATCGAAAAGGTGCCAGCCGAACTGATGGCCCAACAGCTTTCCTTTTACAAATTCGATGGAATATGTCTTATTTGTGAAAGAAGCTGGTGGGGCATGAGTTAAGACACCAACACTGGGGTTGCACCAACACTGTTAAAAATCTGCAGCTTTAGCAATATAGTCACTCCACCACTTTTACAGAATATATCTATTCTGATCAATGTGAATGCTCCATAGTATAGTCAAGTAATCGTTTTCTATAAAAGCGGTGGAGTGACTACGCAGCAAACGCTACAGATTTTTAGCAGTGAAGTGATTTTCACCTTTTTCTTGATCTGAAGACAGGTCTGGGACGACAGCACTCCATTCCAACAAAAAATCTTCAAGACGCCTTGAAGGCCGAACTCCATATGTTGGCGGTAACGTTCTGTGAAGAGGGTATCCGCCCACCTCTATGACTAATGACTCAATCTTCATTGCGACTATGTCGAAAAGTAGCTTTGATTGTACTTGACTCTAGATTATAAAAGAATTTTATTAGTAACACTAGTCTTTATTTTATGGCCCATAGGAGGTTGAAGGAAAAAAAACCCCTCGTATTATGAAAATACACTTGTTGGTCATTACAGGGAATATATTAATATTTTAAAAATTTTAACAAAAATTCGTATTATAAAAATTCGCATTTTTGAAGTTTTCTCAAAATGCCCTGTAAAACTAGGACGACACGACTAACGTAACATGATAGGATGGCAGAGCATTGTTCTGTGAACAAAGCAGTCATTTGTTATTTTTTATTATATATTTCACAAAGTGAGTCGAAATCTCCATTGCTGTTTCTGCAATACACAGGCTGATTGTGAAACATTTTAAGGTATCTCACTATGTTTGACATCCATTTTTACTTTCCGAACACACAGTGTAAGAAATGTACAGGAATCATGATTTGTGTGCGTGTACCGGGTGTCCCAAAAATGACTGATGGATTTTTAAATTCAATAACTTGCAAACGGTGACAGATATTAAAAAAATCATTTCAGGAGGGTTATGTATGATGGCAGTTTTTTTTACTGTGATTCTTGACTTTACTTCGAATTTCAAACAATAGATGTCGCTGACAGCGATTGGCGCTGAGTCGAGGCCGAAACTGGCGTCACTTAGCATTATGCGAGGAAGGAGATAAGGCTATGGAGTGGGTCTCATTCTCCAGTACAATCTACTGTACAATCTCCAGTACAATCTTACTCTTAGGCCCCGATTCTGAACTCATTCGATATGATTTCAATGGAATGCGTTGTTGCCATGGAAACAGCAAATTTTTCGATAGTGGAATACAGCGTTCAGAACTGGGCACGAATTTAATAAGCAGTATTCGAGTTTGCAGGCCATTTTACATTTATGATTAAATTACTTTTTATGGTCTGATTTAAAGAATATTTTATGCATCGTATTTTAAAACTAGGTGAAGAGATCTTGTTCATGGAGGAAAGAGATAGATGAAGATGCAGTATGCCGTAAAAACGGTTCGTAATATGATGTGCGTTATCGCTCAAATTTAAATGCCCTCATTCGGCCCAAACTAAACAAGCACGTCGAACAGGGACCGAATTCTTTGATATCTCCGGTGCATTTTTTTTTCTCTAAATGATAATGATATGCTTATATTTAAGCATTCTAAAGTACATTTCATTGTATTATGAATTAAAAACTGTATTATTAGAAGTTTTCTTCTTTTTTTGCGTAAGCATGTGATTGTGTTTGGGCCGAACGTAGGGGATTTTAGGGTAACATTTTTTGCGTCACCTCCAGCCACCACACTTCATCTCTATTCTTTCTCTTTAATCTGTGAACCTTGCTACAATCTTGCTCTTAGGGCCCGATTCTGAACTCATTCGATATGATTTCAATGGAATGTGTTGTTGCCATGGAAATAACAAATTATTCGATAGCAAAATACAGTGTTCGGAATCGGGCATGAATATAACAAGCAGTATTCGAGTTTGCAGGCGATTTTACATTTATGAGTATTTATGGGAATTTTATCCAACCAGTTTGCAAATTTAGTTAATATTTCGCGAAATGATGGCAATGCAGGTATGTGAGAGCTGCACAGAAATTGAATCCGTCTCATCTTCATTCGTTATTTTGCTACGTAATCAGCTAGTGAAAGGGTATTCGCTATTGAAAATGGTTTATTCATTGGAACAGAGGATAATTCTTGTTTTAGAGTATCCCCACCTGGAACACAGTTGTGTTAAACTAGGCGCAGTTTAGAAAAGAAATTTAATGTCTAAAACGGTCCATCAGACAATACGATAAAGGCTTTGTTCGAAAAATTTGAACAGTCAATGATGACCGTATTGGAAATGTCGGCCGGCGTCGCATTGCAGAATCGAAGGCTGAAGCCGTACAGCAGGTCATCGTACAGCGGCCCCGAATTTCCGTTCACCGTGTAGCAGCTCGTGCTGGACTCCGAAGAGTGACCACGCACCGTATCATGCGCCATAGTCTTCACATGTTTCCGTACAAAATCCAGACTCGCCAATCCCTGAGTGGCGATGCCATTCTTGCACGCTGGAATTTCGCAAACACTATGCTGCAGCTTCTGGATGAGGGGGGAATCGACATTGGAAATATATGGGTTCTCTGACGAGGCATATTTTCACCTCGATGGTTTTGTCAACAAGCAGAACTCGCGCATTTGGGGAACCGAAAATCCTCATGTTGCAGTACCATCATCCCTGCATCCCCAAAACTAATGACCTGCGCCGCGATATCCTCCAAGGGAGTAATTGGCCCATTTTTTTCGAAAGCAAATGATGAATGCTGCACAATATCTTTAAATTCTGGATGAATTTGTGGCGATTCCTAATGGTTTGGAGGACCGATCGAACGCCTCATGGTTCATACAAGATGATGCTCGTCCACATCGAAAGCCTGCAATATTCGATTTCCTCAGCGAGCATTTCAACGATCGTGTAATTGCCTTGCATTACGACTTGAATACAGGAAGTGGCATGGCATGGCCTCCTTATTCTTCGGATTTCACGCCATGTGACTTTTTCTACCTGAAAGACCTGGTATACCTTCAAACCCCACAAACAATTGCGGAACTTAAACAACACATCTATACTGCATGTGAGACAATTCCAACTGACATATGTATGCACGAGTGTCTGGACATTTTTGTCTCAGACTGAGCTTACGTTGTTGCTGCAAATGGCTTTTATTATGAAAACATCGTTGTTTAATTTTTTGCAACAGTCCTTGCAACAATTTTATACTGGCTTTTATTTTTCCTATTTTGCACTGATACCTTTCGACGAAAATGTGAACTACATTTGTAAATTGGTGAGAAAATGTAATGCAACATTTTAATCGATCGTCACATAAGTTTAGACTAATGTGTTCATCAAAAATTGAAATTTATGAAAAGTGCGTATCTTTACCCCCACCTGCCTTATGAATTGCTAAAATAAACAACTCTACTATTCTGGAGTAGAGTGTCAGGGCCGAAACTAGGGGGGGGGGGTAGAGGGGGCACGTGCCCCGGGCGCCGCTTTAACAGGAGGTGAAGGGAGCGCCAAAATGAAGATTTTGTTTGACGTTTGACACAAGAATGTATATATATATATTATGAAATTTGTATAAAAATGTCTCGCAGCTGGAAAATTTAAAAGGAAAACTGAACCAAATGCATTAAACTTTACAAATAGATAAAAAGATTCATTACAATACAAAATTTGAAAGTATCATGCCTATGCGTTTGCTTTCTATCTTTTAAATCACTTCCTGTGAGGAGAATCCGAGGGAGAATCATTACCGTTTTCCAAGGTCGGTCTCTATTGTGGGACACCCTACTGTCCACTACGGATAACTACCAAAGGAGAAGTGACCCCTCAGTCTGATTTTTCTTCTAGATAAAAAAATTCCATGAAAGCTGTTTGTTTTTTTTCCGCTGAACAGTGTTGAGCTTCCTTCCTTTTTTTTTTTTTTTTCTTCCCCGTCTTGCCATGGGCGCTGACTGCCCAGGACAACGGGAAGGGGAATGCACAGGGTAAAATTCTTAGTAAAACCTTTCTTTTTTAGATATCGACCTCATTCAGACTATGCAAAAAAAAAAAAAAAAGTTTAAAAAGATTAAAATGCAATTCTTTTCAATAACTTTTCAAAGATTTTAATGGATCAATGTTTGACAAAGCTGATTACGTAGTTCAGTTTTATATATTTTAAATTTAAAAATAAGTTGTCCGTTAGATATTTAGTAAAATTCTTTTTTGTAAATTTACTTTGTGGTGGAAGGGGGGGGGGGGGGGGGGCAAAATCCATGTTTGCCCCGGGCGCCAAAAAGGCTAGTTTCGGCCCTGATATTTATCATATGTTGCAAAGTTACCCTAAATGGCTGGGTAACTTTGAACCAGGCAAAAAATTCATTTTTTATTGCTTTTATCCTTATTATTCCTTAATTTTTGATAGTCAAACAATAATTTAGGATCATTTCTTCTCTTTTAGGCCCCTAGTTGCAACAATATTCTTAAAATAAGAGTGTGGCACATGAAAATAGAGCAAATGCGGATCAAAGTTACCCTGAATGACTGTAATTCAAAGTTGGAGGGATTTTGTTATTCAAATTGCTTGATTGCTATCACTTTTTGAGAAACTAATATTCGTCTTATTTAATCTATCATTAAATAAAACGAATATCGCTTTAAAAAATGATAGCAATCAATGAATTTTAATAAAAACTCAAGAGGCAACACTGAGAATCATTTAAAAATCAATATACTACTACAGTTAGTTTTCTTAAAATATGTTATTTAACATTTTCTCATTTCCTATCAAAAAGTCAAAAAGGAATGAAACTTCACCAGTTAACAAAAAGTAATATAAAGTCTAAAAAGAAGAAAAAGAGTATCCCTCTTTTTTTCTATATTTAAGTAAAAATAAATTGAGGTAAAAGAATGAACGAAATATTTGTTTCAAGGCCTTAATTTAAAACGAATGGGTCTAATAAAAAGCACTCAATCTATACTTTAGTCACATTTTAAGTTAAAGCTCGCATTAGAAATTTCAAAACATAAATATTGGTATTAAATACAAGTTTAAGTTGGTTCAGGTTTTACAGTTGATGGTGCATTTTGTTTAAGACGCATCACGAATCACAAACAATATTTTCCCCGCTCAAGAACGCCAGACTTTCAGAAGAATTTCTTGAAACTTGACGTTTCCAAGCATGATGTTAAAGCATAGCTGCCACCATCTTATGCTTTTTTGTACCACAAAATATTATAGTAAATTTTACCTACTTAAATCGCTGTAATCTGCCGATTAAATAAGGCAAAAATCTTTATTAAATTTTTGTGGTAAAAAAAAGGCGGAAGAGATGGCACTATGTGTTAATCTTTTGCGCTCGGCATCTCTCACACACATTTTATTCGATCGGCACCACTTTTTTAAAAGAAGTTTCGTTCAAGTACACAATTTCAAAAATGCTCTGATTGAATAAGGTACATTTTATTTTCCTTTATTACTGGTGCCAAAAAGAAATTTTGCAATGAAAGATTATGTCTCCGCAGCGGAGCCTTCCAGAGTAAAGTGTTAAAGTGATTTGTAATCAACTGTAGAGCAGCTTTCTCATTTTCCGATAAAAGAACTACATCTTGAGTTATAAGCGTTTGTTGTCTCAGGACGGCAATAGTTTTCGTTTCTTGCCCTTTCGCGGCCGAAAATTCGTTTCAAAATGCTAACATTCACAGGATTTTCTAAAAATAAATCTCTACCGTTAACGAAAAACAGAAAAAAAAAACAGCTCGATTACATAGTTCTGAATGAGAGCACATGCCAATTTGTTACGGTGAAGAACAAAACTGGATTAGAAAATGTGTCAGAAAGTTCTCAGTTTGATTTTCAGAAGTCTAAGCCTCCCCAACCCCCACACACAAAACAAAACAAAAAAATTCCATTTCATCAACGCGAAAATTTCTGACTCATTTTTGGACATAAAAGCATCATATTTGCAGGCATGTTTATTGAAGTGACTTTAAATCAAACATTTCTTTTCATTTTGCAGTAAATGAATTGCATCTTGGTTTAAAATCGATTTTTCTTAGGGGATGGCATTTTTTTTCCCTTTTACATCTGGAAATTCGGTTAATAACGCCAACTTTGACAGCATTTTCTGAAAAATCTTCTTCCTTATCTGAAAAATAAAGAAAGAAATCTTTTAATTGCTACAAAATAAAATAAAATAAGGGTTGTGAATAAAAAAAAAATTGAAAAAATTTTCGAAAAAATTTAAAAATTTTTAATTTAATTTTTTTTTAACCTTCAAAACCAAATATATAAAATTCGATTCTCTACTTTATTTATGTATATAAATCAAACTTTTATAAAAAATATTCGGGATTTTCATTGATATGGAACGCGCAGGGGGCATTTCGAAGATTTCTAAGACAATGCGTAAAATTTCATTTTTTTTATAAAAATAAATTTTTTTTTACATTTTTTTGTGATAAATGCATGCCATAATGCATATAATGTACCCTTGAATATTATTTAAGATAAAATTTACAAAAAATAAAAAAAAAAATTTAAAAATGTAAAAAAATTTTCGAAAAAATTTAAAAATTTTTAATTTTATTTTTTTTTAACCTTTAAAACCAAATATATAAAATTCGATTCTCTACTTTATTTATGTATATAAATCAAACTTTTATAAAAAATATTCGGGATTTTCATTGATATGGAACGCGCAGGGGGCATTTCGAAGATTTCTAAGACAACGCGTAAAATTTCATTTTTTTATAAAAATAAATTTTTTTTTACATTTTTTTGTGATAAATGCATGCCATAATGCATATAATGTACCCTTGAATATTATTTAAGATGAAATTTACAAAAAATAAAAAAAAATTTAAAAATGTAAAAAAAATTTCGAAAAAATTTAAAAATTTTTAATTTTATTTTTTTTTAACCTTTAAAACCAAATATATAAAATTCGATTCTCTACTTTATTTATGTATATAAATCAAACTTTTATAAAAAATATTCGGGATTTTCATTGATATGGAACGCGCAGGGGGCATTTCGAAGATTTCTAAGACAACGCGTAAAATTTCATTTTTTTTATAAAAATAATTTTTTTTTTACTTTTTTTGTGATAAATGCATGCCATAATGCATATAATGTACCCTTGAATATTATTTAAGATGAAATTTACAAAAAATTAAAAAAAAATTTAAAAATGTAAAAAAATTTTCGAAAAAATTTAAAAATTTTTAATTTTATTTTTTTTTAACCTTTAAAATCAAATATATAAAATTCGATGCTTTATTTTATTTATGTATATAAATCAAACTTTTATAAAAAATATTCGGGATTTTCATTGATATGGAACGCGCAGGGGGCATTTCGAAGATTTCTAAGACAACGTGTAAAATTCCATTTTTTTCTCAAAAATAAATTTTTTTAAAAATTTTTTTGTTATAAATGCATGCCATAATGCATATAATGTACCCTTGAATAATATTTAAGATGAAATTTACAAAAAATAAAAAAAATTCAAAAATTTGGAAAATTTTTTCGAAAAAATTTTCAAATTTTTCAATTTTTTTTTTAACCTTTAAATTCAAATATATAAAATTCGATGCTCTATTTTATTTATATATATGAACCAAACTTTTATAAAACATATTGGGGATTTTCATTGATATGGAGAACGCAGGGGGCATTTCAAAGATTTCTAAAACAACGAGTAAAATTCCATTTTTTTCTCAAAAATAAATTAAAAAAAATTTTTTTTTTGTGATAAATGCATGTCATAATGCATATAATGTACCCTTGAATAATATTTAAGGTGAAATTAACAACAAAAAAAAAAAAATTATGGTCCCTTGTCCCCTTACGCGAAGAAAATATTTTGACGATTTTTTCTGCTTCAAAATGGGGGTGCGACTTTTACGCGAGGGCGACTATTACGCGAGTAAACACGGTATATATATTTTGTGGATGCGTTCGTAATTATATACGTAGCACCCACAGTCGTCGTCTGGTCCGTCCGTCTGTCTGTCTGTCCATCTCTCCGCATGGAACAACGCAAAAACGACCCAACCGCATGGTTTGAAATTGAATAGTAGAATCGTTGCAGAATGGTGTCGAGTTCTTTCACATATTATGACAATCGAATCCAAACTTAAAAAGCTATTAATAAAAGTTTTCTTCATTCTATTAAATCCTATCCTACGTCATTAATTAAATGATATCCCATGATATGTCATGATTCTAGGTTGCCAGAGTGATACGTCCTCCTTAAGAGGGAGTCCTACTATTTCCGTATGACTGAATTGAATGTATAGAATCGTCATCAATTTTGTAATCATGCATTTTTGCCTAAGTGTGCAACAGCTATTGCACCCAGAGCTGAATATTTATAAAACTAGTTATACTACGAACACATCTCATTTGCCAAGTTTGACGTGCGATTTCGACTTGTTTATTTTTAATATTACACTAAAAGTACAAGTAGAATATTGGTAGTATTCTTCGCGCCATTACAAATTATAGAAGTAAACAGAAAGAAAAAAAAAACATAACGATATTACTTTTCTCAAAAATTTAAATGTTTCATCACCCTATGAATTTGTAAGGAATTGATTAAGGAATAAAAATTTTTTGAAAAAGGAACAGGATTGAAAACTTCTGATTTTCGTTACTGTTATATTCCTGCGAAATGAACGAAAATTTCAGGTAATGAAAGCAGGACCAATAGCTAATCGTAGGACGCCCCACCCACTACCGAACAATTTAGTTCTCATCGCGGCAACTAGAAGCGTTACTTTGCGGCAACTTTTAATATGGGCGTTTCTTAGCTTATCCAGCTCTGCGCCAATTATGGATGGCCATACAGTTGGAAAAAGTAGTTTTCTTCTAACATTTCCGTTCATCGCTTTCGAATGAAAGCGAATCTTTCAATATATATGCATGCTAATTTATGTGTGTGAATAACAATCTTAACTTCAACTTATTATATCTAAAGAAAAGAAATATATTTTATCTGGTGTGAAACTTGTTATAATATTAGAGTTTGTAATCGTTTTGCTAACGTTCAAGTTATTTTCCTTTCAGAGCGAAACATTTTTTTAAAACACTTGCTGTTATACATATATGCTATATCAGTGGTTAAATTTTCATAAATCTGATCATTATCGATGTTTATTTCCAATTATCAAGAATTTTTTTTGGAAATCTGACAGTATTTTATCTGAAAAATTAGAAGCATGTTTGATATTGTCATAGATCTCTACTTAAAATTTTCAGCGTTTCGAAATAAATTGGTGAATCCTGTTCAGTTCGCAGTGTGACACAATTCCATGTCGTTACAGTCATTCAGGGTAACTTTGAACCATGGGGTGTAACTTTGCACCACCTCCTATTTTTCAATATTTTTGACTCCAAAAGACTAAATAAATTCCAGAATTGAGCGCTGTTGGCAAGGTTCTAAACTGGGATTTCTTCTCTTTATTTTCGAAAATAAATTAGCAACATTATGCGCAATTAATTGCATCATCTAACTACTTTTGTGAAGTACTGTTTTCAAGTTAAATTTGAATACTGTTTTGAAGTTGTTGTAATCCAATTAAATTGTCATATTAAGTAACAATATACTCAATACTCATTTATCAGACATATTATTATCTAAATGTTGTAAATGTGTTAACATTTTAAGATTATTTATTTATTAATAGTTAATAAAATGTAAAATAAGAAGGCACTAGCATTTGTAACTTTGAGCCGGCTCAAAGTTACACTGATGCTTATAATTGACTGATTGTAGGTGCTACTGTCGAAAATTTCCCATATTTGCACGTATATTTTATATAAATGCCGAAAGTATGCATTAGATATAACGTGTAAATATTTTCACAAATATGTGTAAAATACATAAAATGCATTTAGAGGCGTGATTAGGGGCGGAGCTACTCAAATTTGACATTTCATACGTTTGACGTTTTCTATTCTTGTTTGAATAATACTAGTACTTGTATGTATTACTGTAACTATGGATATATTATTGAGTTAAAACATTGAAAATTATTTTTCACTGCATTTTTATGTTTTATATGAACAATAAACAGGTTTTTTTTTTAATTTCTAAATGTTCATGGTTCTCTTCTTCCACTTTTCTTATGCCTGATATTTGTTGTAATATCATAAATTACACAAATCTTGTGATGTTGGGAAATGTAAATTCGAAGTCTTTACATATCTGAAAACATTTTTGGGGGTTTAAAATTGTCCTAACTATAATACTTTTTTCTTTTATATATATATTCTGCTCTCGAAGCTGGTAGACGGGAGGTGCTGGGTTCGAACCCAATCGCGTCCGTCGGCCTAATCGTTCGGAATTTTCGTGGTTTTCTTCGAACCTTGGATTTCCAAGCGTTAATACGGGTTAGGTTCCCTTAGAAAGACCCCCACGAAGGGCACTCCCCCCTGGGCCTATATCACTCGTGCAGATAATTGGCCGTCATAAATACAACCAACCTTTTATATATATAATGAATTAGTTTAGATAATATTTATCAGGGCCGAAACTAGGGGGGGGGGCAGAGGGGGCACGTGCCCCGGGCGCCGCTTTAACAGGAGGTGAAGGGAGCGCCAAAATAAAGATTTTGTTTGACGTTTGACACAAGAATGTATATATATATATATTATGAAATTTGTATAAAAATGTCTCGCAGCTGGAAAATTTAAAAGGAAAACTGAACCAAATGCATTAAACTTTACAAATAGATAAAAAGATTCATTACAATACAAAATTTCAAAGTATCATGCCTATGCGTTTGCTTTCTATCTTTTAAATCACTTCCTGTGAGGAGAATCCGAGGGAGAATCATTACCGTTTTCCAAGGTCGGTCTCTATTGTGGGACACCCTACTGTCCACTACGGATAACTACCAAAGGAGAAGTGACCCCTCAGTCTGATTTTTCTTCTAGATAAAAAAATTCCATGAAAGCTGTTTGTTTTTTTTCCGCTGAACAGTGTTGAGCTTCCTTCCTTTTTTTTTTTTCTTCCCCGTCTTGCCATGGGCGCTGACTGCCCAGGACAACGGGAAGGGGAATGCACAGGGTAAAATTCTTAGTAAAACCTTTCTTTTTTAGATATCGACCTCATTCAGACTATGCAAAAAAAAAAAAAGTTTAAAAAGATTAAAATGCAATTCTTTTCAATAACTTTTCAAAGATTTTAATGGATCAATGTTTGACAAAGCTGATTACGTAGTTCAGTTTTATATATTTTAAATTTAAAAATAAGTTGTCCGTTAGATATTTAGTAAAATTCTTTTTTGTAAATTTACTTTGTGGTGGAGGGGGGGGGGGGGCGCCAAAATCCATGTTTGCCCCGGGCGCCAAAAAGGCTAGTTTCGGCCCTGTAGAGTGTTATGTAATCTGAATTAGCAACCGGCTGTGGAATGGGCTTATTTTTATACAACAATCAAAGGATTGATTTAATACAACAATCAAATCGCTAAGGATAAATACTTCCTCCCTCCAAAAAAAAAAAAAAGTCCTTCTGAAGTGCAGCGGAATTTTTTTTTTTCCATTTACTGTAGATGATAATTCAAACACTAAACATGTATAATTATAAAATATTCTTCTGTAAATAATTATTATTTTAATATTTATTATTATTGTAATATTAAAAATTCTCTCTCAATCCCCCCTCCCCCCAGACCACTACTACCAAATTTCTCTGAAAAACTGTAAACCGAATCCTCTTGCAAAAATCATTGGTAAACAACCCGTAAGAACAACCCACCCTCTTTCCGCTTTCTAATCACATGACATGACATGCTAGCTGGCTAGAGCAGCAAAAAATGTCGTTTTCTGTGCATGAGATGGGAAATGCCTTTTACACTTTGTTCTTTCGTTAACACTACAAAAACCGCCAGATTAAAAATCTTGGTCGTAGAGTAAAAAATATTGGTTGCCAGTAGCGACCACATTTACCAAGCACTGATTATTACAATTCATGTATTTTTAAATATATATATATAAACTAAAAAGTTTTAAAATTACAATTGCATTCCAACAAAATGTGCTATTAGAAATACGGCCTTACTTTATGTCAAGATAAAAATGTCAATAAACATTTGTTTATGGCCTTCAATAATTTAAGTACTACTAAGTTTTAGAGTCTTATCAAATTTAATGGAGGATATTTCAGCTACGTTATGATCACGTGGTCAAGGTAAAAACTTCTAGCGTAAAGAGGGGAAGGCTCCGTAGAAGTAATGTAAATCCCCGCCAGCCAGTGAAACAGTTCGGGCGGAAAGCAGTAGTAGCCTCCCTTCTTATTGGTTAGAAATTCTTTGGGTAAATTACCGGTACCACGTGACTTTTTTCAGCCTCGAACCCAGATTTGGAATATTGTCTATTTGAACTTAGTTTATCACATTAGATATCATTCATATCTTTATTATTAAAAAATATATGCATATTAGCATTGCGTGTAGAAAGAGTTGCCAAAGTGTAAAAATTCAAACTCCAAGAATTCTTTTAACTCATTTTTTCAATTTAAAATGGATGTAAATGAAACATATTAACTAGTTTTAATCAAGGGCGTAGGAACCGGGGGAGCTGGGGGGGGGGCTGTGGCTCCCTCTGGAATATTTTAGACGGGCTCAGCTCCCCCGGGAGAAATTCTCGCACCACATCTGTTTACGATACATTGCTGAAATAAAAAATAAAGTATACTTTTTCTAAGAAATTCACACAATAAACAACAAAGAGAAGAGAGATAGGGGGTGGTGAGCACACTTGTTTGTGCCTTCACCCTTTTTCTCATTGTTTACAACCCTGCCGATTTCCAGAAAAAAGGGGGTCTTATATAGGTCTTCTACAAATTACCTGCACGGATAACATATTTATAAAGAGGAGGCCTTTAAAATTGATTTGGAAGAGATTTGTAAAGATTTTGTAAGCAAAACAACAGAAAGCACTTTAATTTTTGGTAAATGGAAGTGGGAGAAGCCTTAAATTTGAATACTGTATTCGAGATCGTACATAAATTAAATTTCTATGTATCAAGTATATCTATTAAAAATTATTTTAACTGGATTAAAAAGTTGGTGATCTTTTGATATGCTTCTAATTTATACTTCTGTTTGTGAAACGTGCAATACTATGAAGGAACCTCCCAAAATGAACGAAATGATCTACGCCACTAGCTTTCTGCAATATGCCCCGGCTCCCCCTGTTTGTACAAAGTTCCTACGCCACTGAGTTATATTTTATCAAACATCAGGATGAAGCTGCATGTTACAGGAGTGTAAAAATCTAGGCACCAGCGGCCAGTCTCTCACCACTAAATTTTATTCGTTATTTTTCGTCTAATATTTCATCTAAATTTTTTTGTAAGAATGCTAATAAAATTTAAGCGAAGAAAACTAATAAAATTTAGTGGTGAGAGACTGACGCCTAGATTTATACACCCCTGTGAATGTACAATATTTTAATATCAAACCGTCAAACAAAATTTTAATTAACTAGCATTTATTTTATTTGTTTAATTACTCCTATTCAAAAGGATTAAACAAGGCAACTTCTAATATTTGTTTTTAGGTAGTTATTTTGAACAACAATATACTATTAACCATTTTCACGATTATTTTTCAAAATTTACAAAAACCTACTGACGAACTTCCTTAAAAGATCTAAAAATTCTTAGAATGTAATAAAAGTTATGAAACTTTTAACAACAGCGAAAAATACTAAATCTCTTCACCTAGTTTTAAAATACGATGCATAATATAGTCTTTAAATCAGACCATAAAAAGTAATTTAATCTGGGAAAATAAAACTTCATAAATGTAAAATCGCCTGCAAACTCGAATACTGCTTGTTAAATTCATGCCCAGTTCTGAACGCTGTATACCACTATCGAAGAATTTGTAGTTTCCATGGCAACAACGCATTCCATTAAAATCGTATGGAATGAGTTCAGAATCGGGGTCTAAGAGCAAGATTGTACTGGCAAATGAGACCCACTCCATAGCCCTAATCTTTTTCCTTCGCATCAATGCCGAGGCTAACGAGAAAGACATCAGTTTTAGCCTCGACTGAGCGCCAATCGCTGTCAGCGCCATCTATTGTTTGAAATTCGAACTAAAATCAAGAATCACAGCAGAAAAACTCCTGACATCATATATAACCCTCCTGCAAGGATTTTTTTTAATATCTGTCACCGTTTGCAAGTTATTGAAGAAATCCATCAGTCATTTTTGGGACACCCGGTATACGTTACAGTTGTGGAAAAAAAGTAAACACCCCTACTAACTCTGCAACAAATTATCATAGAAGAAAGTTACTGGTACCAAACGATTGGAAATAAAGTCTACTTTTAAATGATGTATATTTAATTTGCTTAGGGGGGCATCTACATACCAAAACAAACTCAAACTCTCTTTTTTTCAATAGCAATACCTACGTTTGACACCCTAAATAAATTCTACACCCTTCGATTAGCCTAAATACATATTTTTATGAAATTCGTACGATTCGTTTCAGATAAATTAATTATTTTAAAATGAGTCTATTTTAGGGGCTGTATCCAAATTGAAATTCGGTACTCGATTGTTGAAATGCTACAGAATGATTAACTCACTTCTATTATTATTTCTTATCAATATAACCATTCCACTCATTTAAAAAGTTTTGAGTATTGCCAGCCCAAATGTTTCAATAATATGAGTAAAATTATTTTTTTTCAAATTATTCTTTTCTGCACATCATAGACATTTATTTGATTGACATCATCATAGACATTTATTTGACTATTATTTTGATGTTTTTTAAGCTTAATTTGAAAACTACTTGGAAGAAAAATTTGAATTTTTGGATTCGCATAAAGCAGGATATCCTTATCCTTATAATATTATAAATGTCAATGTGTGTCCGAATGTTTGAATGAAGTCAGCATCTAAACGAATGAATTAATGTTTTTGTATTTTTGGATATAGACGGGTTGCACATGACGTCACATGTCTGAAATCGCTTCAGATGGCGCCCAAATATAAGGCGAATATGGTGCTCTCCATTTGATTTTTTAGACTTATTTGCACTATAATAATAAAAATAAGAAAGCTCTAAATTAAAGAGAAAGATAACACGTGCTTTTAACGGCAAACGGGGACTTCTGTGCTCCACGTGTGTGCTCCAGAAGCTATAGTATCAGTCGTTGCTAATAGCAACGTGACGTCAATGCAAGGGGTCTATAGATGGATTACAACCCGGAAATGAACATAGGGTATGTTTAATTTGTTTTATTCAAATATTTTGCTTAATAATCCAAAATTTCATTATTTTTCATACACAATGAATTGACATTTTTCCGATAAAATTTAACCATCTTCCTTTTTTCGTTGCCAAAAAATAAAAACTTAGAATAATAATTTAATTTTTATTGAAAGATTAAAACGGAAATTTTCAAGTATTTTTAATAATACAAGGTGCATGAATTTTGAGTAAGTGCGGAAAGAAGGCAAATGTGACGTCATATATGGAAAATATAAAACGGATATGCTTTGATGTTAAAATAAAATGAGATTGTGTTATGGTATTAATTCTTATTATTTAAAGAAAATTTTTATCAAGGCTTACGGTTTATCGTCTGCGAACGGTTAACACAAAGATTTAAATTTCAATTTAAAATTTAAAAAAAAAAACTTTTGAAGAGCAAATGGGTAGCAAATGTCAATAATATGCACAGTAAAATGAGCAAATTCAAAAATGACGTAATAATTAGCAGGAAATATGTATTTTCATTCTTAAAAAGTAAAAAGTTAACTAATCTCCGGGCAAACCTTAGTTGTCAATGGTGATTATACTGAGCGAGCCTTTTTACTGACTCTGGCGCTGTAGGATTTCCATACTGGGAGATATAGCGAGGAGTTTGGCGCGCAAAAGATCCTTTTTCGGATTTAATTTATATTATTTGTTTACTGCTGAAGTATATTCTTGGATCGTCAAGCTGTTTATCGTTGTTTGGAGGAATAAATTTGCGCGAGTTGAATTTACCAATTAATTTGTTTTTTCCCGTTCCACGCAGATTTTTTTTTATATTCCTGAAAGAATTCCGGTTGATGATAGACAGCCAAAATACATTTAGAATAAAATTATTTTTAAAAAAACGAAAAATCCCCTTTAGGGACGCCGGCTGGGGAGGGGCCAGTAAGGGCCACCGCCTCTCTCTGGATTTTGAAAATTAATTTTAAACGAAACTTTCTTCATTTCTGATTGTTAAAAACAAAAGATAAAAAACTGCCTTGCCTTCCTCAACCCCTACCGTGGCAAAGAATTTTTAATTCTTTTTCTTTAATTTTCTTTTTACATTCACGTGTTTTTAATTTATCCAAAAGGGATCAGAGACCCTGTAGCGGGAATTTTTGTTAAATGTTGGTAGAAATCTATTTTTGAATATTTAATATTTCTTAATTGTTGTATTATTTTATTGCTTCTGAGTATGTTTAAAAATTGTCTTAAATGGAGAATTCTGTCATTTTTTTTTTTTTTTTTTTTTTTTTTTTTTAAATTTAGCTTATTTTATACTTACATTCTGCAGCGAGCGAATGTAGACCATGGACCTCAGCCATCCAACAACAACAATTTTTTTTTTTTAAATGCGTAAATGCAAATGAGATATTAGAAAAGAACCTCCCCATTGGTTTAACATTAACTCACGTCTAAGGCTCCTGTCCCTACAGGCGAAGACACTCGCAAACTAATGCTACCCCTATGGGGAGTTTATTTTCTAGTATCTCGTTTGCCCCTCGGAATTTTTAAATATTTTTTTGCATTGGATAGCTGAGGTCGATATCTATATCGCTCTTTTTTTTTTTTACTTTTTCAATTTTGGTTGCAGATATTTTTTATTAAGCTACTTTCACTTTCGAAACCGGTTCCGAAAATGAAAGTGTCATTCTAAAAAAATATCTGCAACCAAAATCGAAAAAGTAAAAAAAGGAGAGATGTAGAGATAAACCTCAGCTATCCAATGCAAAAAAAAAAAAAAAAAAAAAAAAAAAAAAAAAAAAAAAAGGTTGAAACAAGTTTTTAAAAGGAAGAAGTCCTTAATCAGAAATTTGTATTCGGGTATGGGTTGAGGAACGGTGAAACTTTGAAACGAAAAATGTACGTACTTTCATTTTGAAAAAACATTCTCGATATGTATATCTATAATTTCTTGTAACAATCAAAATAAGATGTTTGTGTTCGTAGTCGCGCCCCTCAATCTCCGCGCCTGGGACGACTGCCCCCCTTCGCTCCCCCCATTTCGCCCGGGCCTGATTGATTTATGTCAAGTTAAATTATAATTTTACTTATCAAATCAAATTAACTTACATTTATGCATAAAACTGTAGCATGCATTATGAATAACTGGCGAATTTTTTCTTGTTTTTTATGTCTAAAATACTGTTAAAATATTGAATTTATACTATTGTTTAAAAGACAAATTAATTTAACTGCTGATCAATTCTTTCTAAGTAAAATAAGAATAGTTATAAACTTCTGTTTGCGGAAAGATAGAAATTATATCATGAATGTACTTAAAAAGCCGCATGGAAAAAAAAAAAAAAAGAAAAAAAGAAAAAGAAAAAAAAAGATTAGTTTTAATTTACACAAAAAAGAAAATTCTTGTTATTTTACATATTCTTTCCATGTGCTTCATATTTACTTGAGATGAAATTGTCTAATCCACCAAAATTTTCTACCCAACGCGATTGTCCAGTAAATTAAAGAAATAAAAATGCATTCTTAGATAACAATTGCTTGCAATTAATTTACCGGAAACTAAGCAAAACTGTTCGATTTCAAATCCCTTCAAATGTCATGCCTTCAAGTATCCTGTTTTTACGTTTAAAAACAAGCCCTAAAATATAAAGTTTCCGGTTCTTGGGCGGGGAAAAATAGTTTTATGAGAACAGTCTTAAAATAAAGAGCTTCTTTTATTCGTTTTAATTTGCAAAAGAAATTTTTCTTTGTTATTTTAAATGTCTCAGCCATATATTGGGTATGTACTTGGGGTGAAATTTTCCGAAAAATTCGAATCCACCGAAAATTTTTCTCTATATTTAATAGTTAAAAAAAAGAAACTTTTGATTGGACATAAAAAATCTACTATCTCTGACAATAAGAGGAGGCTTTATCTATTGACCATCACCCCGCAGATCTCTGTTGGGGGTCTAAGGTTACTAGCCATTTGCTTGCACCGCGCCAAATTCTCGCCAGAATCCTTCCTTGCGAATAAATACATTTCCTTGATTATTATTAGATATTTATCATAAAAATGAATATATGTTAAGCTCAATCGATTTTGATTAATGAGTCAATCATTTTTCATATAAAAATGTGGAAAAAAAAGAGATTTAATATGCCATTTCTTTCAGATTCAAAACAGAATTATTTATTGTCGCGGACTTACACTCCTCTCTAGTATAATCTCCATTGACAACTAAGGTGTGCCTCAATATAGAATATATAGATAGAAAGGTTATGTTCTGTAATCGGGTTCGTAATCAATTTGCTTTTCTTATAGAAAGAAATTAGGTGCAAAAGTAAATACGTTGTTATAAACAGGTTTGGTTTTTGTTTGGTAAAGACTTAATAATATTCCAGATGACCAATTCTTCGCCCACCTTTGATGACAAGTACGATTGTAAAACATATAAAACAGTATCATCCGATAATTTTCTTGGCACAGATGCCATATACGCACTTGGTTTGGCGCGATCTGTTTTTGATACCAATTTGGGGAAAACATTGTTTTCGAATACCAGTTACACGTAAATTTTTAAATTATGTTCTATTACTTAAAAAAGGAAATAACAATAAATAAAAAAAAGTTTCATCAAGAACTATAGAACAAAGCAATTTATATAATTTTAGAAGAAAATTTATTAATAATAAACAACAATAGCTGGGTTACCATGTCAAGCAAAATAATCTATGTTGGCGACAATTAGGTACAAAGCGCTATAAGTAAGCTTACAAAGTTAATGCTGGAATCTGTCGTAAATTGACGCAGCTGCGCCACCTTGTGGATGGAGTGAATAACGCAAATACGCGGATTTTTTGTATGACGTCATATATGACAGAATATCTACCATCTGCGCATCTCGTCCGCAGGTCTATTTGAAGATATTTACAATTTAAGAGTTATAGGCGGAAAAGCAAACAAAGCTATTTTAGAGAATACCTGTTAAAATTTTAATCATGAATTTCAAATATTTACTCACTCATGGAAGATGAACCTTGTTTGCCAGATTTATTGCAAGATATTTTTGTTACAGTTTGTTTTGATGAAAATATGTGTATTTAAAAAAAAAAATCGCAATGTCATTTTAATTTCGGGAGAAAAAGTACTAATGCTACGTAAACAGTATTGCCTTTTGCCCCGAAACTAAACTGACATTGCAACTATTTTTTAAATACATATATTTTTATCAAAACAAGCTGTAACAAAAATATTTTGCAATAAATCTGGTAAATAAGGTTAATCTTCCATGACTGAGTAAATATTTGAAATTCACGATTAAAATTTTGACAGGTATTCTCTAAAATGGCTTTGTCTGCTTTTCCGCCTATAACTCTTAAATTGTAAATATCTTCAAATAGACCTGAATTTTATGTAAGCTATTCAGGCTAAAAGAAAACCATTTTTGTTAATAAAAGTTATAGGCGTAACATTTAATTCCATGGTTTTCTTCCAGGTTTTTTTCCACATTGGAAGAAATAACTTGTCCACCTTGGGTTTATGTTATTATTTATTAGAAAAAAAATGTATTTTAAATATAATTAGCGAAAAGCATGTGTTTAAATAGATGTAATATACCAGTATGTATGTATTTTAAATAAAGTTATGTTTTTCAAATGACGAGTATATTTTTAAAATGATGATTTTATATTTTGAATGAAATGAATGCAACATAAACGCTGGTGATGGGGAAAAATATTTGACGGTTTATGAACTGCGGCCGGCTAACATGAAAGTACTTTTTTACAATGTTGATTTAATCTAACCCTGTTCATATATATGGAAAGAAAAAAAAATAATCGATTTTTCCCTCCCAGATATGCTAGAAAAATAAAAATTATGTACATGGATGTGTTTCTAGTAACAATACAACATTTTAGTATTTTTACAACTTGATTATAAAATAACAAATTAATTTTATGTTATCTAAACGTAGCTGATAAATCCTTAAACATTCTTTATGGTTGTTACAACTGTATATACAAGTACAACAATTGAGTAAGTTATGTAACAAACTACGATTTCTAAAATATACCAGCTGGTTGGGAAATTGCAAAAGAGAAATATTTAAAACCTTTAAGCATCTTAAACGTGATTTTCAGCCCTATATTTTTTTTTATAAAAAAGTTAAAATATTATTTAATAATATATTATCAAATGTCAGTGATTTTAATACGTTCAATTGGCCCATCTCCTTCCGCAGCCCTTTTTTCTACTACTTATTCCGACTCTTTTGCGGAAGCCCGATTGAAAAAAAAAAAAAATCAAAAATTGAAACCGGACAAAATTAAAAGGGAAATTTGAAATTCTTGTCTACCGACCAACAACTGCTACGTCGAGCTTATTATTAGTCTATAGTTTTCAGTTATTGGCAATTGTGTGTTTCATAAGACTTTTTCAAATTTGGAGAATGTTCCGTAATTGGGTTATTTCGATAAAAGTTACTTTCATTTTCTAACCATTATTTAACTTTTATACAGTTACAATTGTATACTGTTTTCTCATTTGACGCCGATCATGGCTATCGGCCCGATTACGGTAAGTTATCCATTTTACCCCTGCGAAGAACCGGTGTAATATAATAAATGTTTAATTGATATACCACGTACTATTCGTAATACCACGTACGATTTGTAAATATTTTATATTTTATTCCAATTTTTGAAGGTTCTTCTATACTTTGTGTGATTTCTGCAATGTTATTCACCTCTGCGAAGTGCAGGTATCCCATGAAAACTATTTTTCCCGGATATGACAGAATGACCGACATATTTCTAGATTAAAAAAAAAAAAATCATTTGTCGATTTTAGGAATTTTTTTAAAGCTGTTGTCTAAAATTCTCAAAATATTTAAAACTGTAAATAATCAATTATTGCTGGTTTAATAGTACAAGAATTACTGCTTGCATTTTAAATTAAAGGGGATCCTAATGTAAAATTAAATGAGTTTTAAATGGAATGAATGAAATGCTTCTATTTTAAATATTATAAATACAATTCGATCAAGAGAATATTTGGCAATTTATCGCCTGCGCCGGTATATAAAAATATGCCTTAAAATTAATTAAATAATTTATACTTAAACTCTAAGCGTAATAAAACATTTAATTCTCATTGGAAATACACATGTTTATGTAATTTTTACAACATCAGGAATTGAATTAAAAACGCTGCTGTAAAATTCTATCTTAACATACATTAACTAATTTTTATATGTCCTTGTTCATTGCATTACAAAAACATAATTCAAATAGAACGTATTAAAATTATTGACATTTAATAATATATATTAAATAATATTTTAACTTTTTTATAAAGTATAATAAAACACAAAACTAACCTGTTTTTCTCTTTTGCGAAGCGAAAAAAAAATGAGTTCTCTCAGATAGAGAGTTATTTTTGCAGTTTTGAAAACTACAATAATTAGAACGCCAGCGTGGCATTTTCCCAAATAATATAAGTTCTTAAAAGAACTGATTTTGTTTAAATAACTAACTTCAATTAATAAATTGAATAATGGCGAACAAATAAATCGAATTATATCTATACTTCCAAGAATTAAGTGCTGCAGACGACAAACGAATAAAATCACGGCTGCGCGTGCGCATAGTTATTTCATAGATATCGAACTTATAGATCATCCACAAAGGGGAAAGAAGTTAATAATCCTCTTGTAGTTCACTCCGTCCGCTAGGTGGCGTATGACCTTGATTGACGTGACCTCGCCTTTAATCTTACGATTACCTCTCCCATTTAAGATAGAACGCTTACTTATATCGCTTTGATTAGGTACCCCGGTGGCTAATATCTGAACCCTATAGCCAAAGCGCTATAAGTAAGCGTACAAAGTTAATGCTGGAATCTGCCGTAAATTGACACAGCTGCGCCATCTTGTGGATGGAGTGAATAACGCAAATACGCGGGTTTTTTGTATGACGTCATATATGACAGAATATCTACCATCTGCGCATCTCGTGCGCAGGTCTATTTGAAGATATTTACAATTTAAGAGTTATAGGCGGAAAAGCAGACAAAGCTATTTTAGAGAATACTTGTTAAAATTTTAATCATGAATTTCAAATATTTACTCACTCATGGAAGATGAACCTTGTTTATCAGATTTATTGCAAAATATTTTTGTTACAGTTTGTTTTGATGAAAATATGTGTATTAAAAAAAATCGCAATGTCATTTTAATTTCGGGAGAAAAAGCACTAATGCTACGTAAACAGTATTGCCTTTTGCCCCGAAACCAAACTGACATTGCACCTATTTCTTAAATACATATATTTTTATCAAAACAAGCTGTAACAAAAATATTTTGCTATAAATCTGGTAAACAAGGTTAATCTTCCATGACTGAGTAAATATTTGAAATTCACGATTAAAATTTTAACAGGTATTCTCTAAAATGGTTTTGTCTGCTTTTCCGCCTATAACTCTTAAATTGTAAATATCTTCAAATAGACCTGAATTTTATGCAAGCTATTCAGGCTAAAAGAAAACCATTTTTGTTAATAAAAGTTATAGGCGTAACTTTTAATTCCATGGTCTTTTCCAGGTTTTTTTCCACATTGGAAGAAACTTGCCCACCTTGGGTTTATTTAAAAAAAAAATGTATTTTAAATATAATGAGCGAAAAGCATGTGTTTAAATTGATGTAATATACCAGTATGTATGTATTTTAAATAAAGTTATGTTTTTCAAATGACGAGTATATTTTTAAAATGATGATTTTATATTTTGAATGAAATGAATGCAACATAAACGCTGGTGATGGGGAAAATATTTGACGGTTTATGAACTGCGGCCGGCTAACATAAAAGTACTTTTTTACACTGTTTATTTAATCTAACCCTGTTCATATATATGAAAAAATAAAAAAAAATTAATCGATTTTTCCCTCCCAGATATGCTAGAAAAATAAAAATTATGTACATGGATGTGTTTCTAGTAACAATACAACATTTTAGTATTTTTACAACTTGATTATAAATTAGCAAATTAATTTTACGTTATCTAAACGTAGCTGATAAATCCTTAAACATTCTTTATGGTTGTTACAACTGTATATACAAGTACAACAATTGAGTAAGTTATGTTACAAACTACGATTTCTAAAATATACCAGCTGGTTGGGAAATTGCAAAAGAGAAATATTTAAAACCTTTAAGCATCTTAAATGTGATTTTTAGCCCTGTAATTTTTTATAAAAAAGTTAAAATATTATTTAATATATATTAGTAAATGTCAGTGATTTTAATACGTTCAATTGGCCCATCTCCGTCCGCAGCCCTTTTTTCTACTACTTATTCCGACTCTTTTGCGGAAGTCAGATAGAAAAAAAAAATTAAAAAATTGAAACCGGACAAAATTAAAAGGGAAATTTGAAATTCTTGGCTACCGACCAACAACTGCTACGTCGAGCTTATTAGTAGTTTATAGTTTTCAGTTATTGGCAATTGTTGTGTGTTTCATAAGCCTTTTTCAAATTTGGAGAATGTTCCGCAATTGGGTTATTTCGATAAAAGTTACTTTCATTTTCTAACCATTATTTAATTTTTATACAGTTACAATTGTATACTGTTTTCTCATTTGACGCCAATCATGGCTATCGGCCCGATTACGGAAAGTTATCCATTTTACCCCTGCGAAGAACCGGTGTAAGATAATAAATGTTTAATTGAGCATACCACGTATTATTTGTAAATATTTTATATTTTATTCCAATTTTTGAAGTTTCTTCTATACTTTGCATGCTTTCTGCAAGGTTATTCACCTGTGCGAAGTGCAGGTATCCCATGAAAACTATTTTTCCCGGATATGACACAATGACCGACATATTTCTAGATTTAAAAAAAAAAAAGTAATTTGTCGATTTTAGGAATTTTTTTAAAGCTGTTGTCTAAAATTCTCAAAATATTTAAAACTATAAATAATCAATTATTGCTGGTTTAATAGTACAAGAATTACTGCTTGCATTTTAAATTAAAGTGGATCCTAATGTAAAATTAAATGAGTTTTAAATGGAATGAATGAAATGCTTCTATTATCTATTTTAAATATTATAAATACAATTCGATCAAGAGAATATTTGGTAACTTATCGCCTGCGCCCGGTAAATAAAAAATATGCCTTAAAATTAATTAAATAATTTATACTTAAACTCTAAGCGTAATAAAACGTTTAATTCTCATTGGAAATACACATGTTTATGTAATTTTTGTAACTTTATCTTATCAGGAATTGAATTGAAAACGCTGCTGTAAAATTCTATCTTCACATACATTAACTAATTTTTATATGTCCTTGTTCATTGCATTACAAAAACATGATTCAAATAGAACGTATTAAAATCACTGACATTTAATAATATATATTAAATAATATTTTAACTTTTTTATATATTATAATAAAACTCAAAACTAACCTGTTTTTCTCTTTTGCGAAGCGAAAAAAATGTGTTCTTTCAGATAGAGAGTTATTTTTGCAGTTTTGAAAACTGCAGTAATTAGAACGCAACGTGGCATTTTCCCAAATAATATAAGTTCTTAAAAGAACTGATTTTGTTTAAATAAATAACTTCAATTAATAAATTAAATAATGGTGAATACAGAGCCGGATTAAGCATTTTTGGGGCCCGGGGCTGCTGAAAATTTTGGGCCCCCTCCCCCTGCTACTGGAAATCCCCCCCCCCCCACACACACGCACCTTTTTTTTAATCCTAAAATACCAATTTAAAAAGTTGAATATGTATATTGTTGCACAAAAACTTTTTTTTTTTGTTATCTTTAAGAGTGCTCTTAATTATTTTATTTAAATGTATTTATTACACGTACAATTCAAAGATACTGTATAAACATTAAAAGAAAATAGAAATCTACCAGCGTATCAAAACTGACTACATTTAAAATTATTTTAATGCAAATTTTTATTTATACAAATGAATTTAATTACATATTTCTGCATTTTTGTTCTAGATTTTCTTTATTTAAAATTAAAATTGAGCTAATTATAAAAATCGTAAAGAAACATGGTAGGTCTATGATTTTTACAACCTTTCGAGCACATAGATTTAGAAATACTGTAATTTGGGGGAAGATTTTTAAAAGAGATCTCTCGATCTCTGAGATAACTAAAGATGCATTTCACTATTTTTAAAAAGGGCTGGGTACATTTTGCGCATTTTAGAAAGGGCAGGGTAGCCTAGAAGAAACACTGTGTATATATATGTATCACACTGATGTCCAAAAATTAAGGGGTAGTCACCGGACGCTTTCGAGTGTATACAATTTGTCGAATATCTGAAAATCTTGACGAATTGTCATTCAAATTCAAGGATGTAAAGAATATGTTTGACTTCACATTTTCCAGTGAAGATTTAGACGCGGAGACAATTAGGGGCAAAACAATAAATTTAATAATAAAATAATACTTACAATCATTGATGAAACAGAAAATTCTCAAAACTGTCCGTAGGAAATGACTATGTGGGTCCTGTCTAATGTTTGTGCGCACTTCTGGAAACATAAGACGCATATTCGTGACGGTTTTAACGTTTCTGTGAAAATTTTAAATGTTTTTTGTTTATAGCATGCAGAGTTTCAACCAAATCTAACAGTATAACGAAACTATGAAAAAGAACAGTAGAAAATGTATACTGCAATTAAATCATGAATATATTGAATATTTCATGAGATATGGGCATTTGTATGAAATAATTTTTAACTGTGCATGCTTGAAAGATTCCAAAATTTTTATTTCCTAATTTGATAGTCAGCTATTTAGGGCAACTTATATAAAAAGTTCAGTCAAATATTGTGAAAACTCAGAAAGATACAATGAACGGATTGACAAATTATGGAAAATCTCTTATAATAAAGCTACTTTTAGAAAGCAACTCACTCTATCGCCCTTAACTATTTGAATTTTTGCAATATTTGACAGGACTTTTTATATAAGTTGCCCCAAATAGCTGACTACCAAATTAGGTAAAAAAAACTTTTGGAATCTTTCATGCATGCGCAGTTTAAAAAATATAATATTTTTTTAAAATATCTAGAAAGGGTGAGTTCGCGATTAGCATGAAGCTAAGGACCCAGTATAAATATAAAATTGTTATACCAAAAGTTTTTACATCAATAATGAAAGATAGAAATTTATTTTCTTACCTTTCTGGTAAAGCAGACATACGCTGGTTTCCTTCTTGTGAAAACAACCTATAATTTTTTATTTAATGAGTAGATGTTGTGAATCGTGAAAAATATCTTCTTTGAATAATGCAGATGCAGTTGTAAAAAAAAAAAAAATTTAATTCTTGAAGAATGACTTGATTACAGGGTTCCACACACACACACTAAAAAATATAAAGTAAAAGGGTTAAATATGAATAATATAAGAGTAATGACGTTGGAAATCCAGTAGGAGACATTAGTCTTCCATAAGACAAAGAGTTAACGCACGAAAAACCGTGCGTCTTGACCTCACAAAATCGGGCCTTCAAGTGAAAAAGTAAAAAGGGGCCCACAAGAGTTAAAACAGAGTACAAAAACCTGAAACAATAAAAACTGCTTAACAAGCAAAAAAGGGTTCTATTTAAAATGAGTCTATCAGAAAAGTTCTGTAGTGCTGCGATCTGTTGTCGCCTTTTCGAAACAAAAGTCTTTTACACAATTGTTCGCTAGTTTGTGATCTTACGCCACCATAGCTCAGGGAAGTGTCGCCATCTTGGAACATATTTCACAACTAACAAAACGCGTTGCATATTTCACGAGGAAATTGTCATTTCACAAGCGAGGTGATGTTGGACATAAAATCACTTACACTGGGACGTTTTCCAACACCCCCGCTTTTTATGTCAAACCGACGAGCGTAGAATGTTTAACTTGTTTCTCAAACACTCGAAATGAGGCTTAGGCAACGGCTTGGTGAGCACGTCGGCCAGCATTAACTTCGATGGGCAATAAGTTATTTTGATTATGCCATTCTGGCATAGATGTCTGATGTGGTGATACTTAACTTCCACGTGTTTAGTTCTTGTCTGTGCCTTTTCGTTTTCGGTCAATCTTATGGCTGATAAGTTATCTTCGTACAATGTTACGGGTAGTTGTTGACATAGTTCGAGGTCATTTAACAGGTCTAACAACCACGAAATCTCTTGACCTGCATTAGAGGCAGCGATATATTCAGCCTCCGTGGACGAGAGTGCTGTGCAACTCTGCTTCCTCGATGACCATGCCAATATATTATTTCCTAATTTAAACAAGTTTCCAGTGGTTGATTTCCTGTCTATTCTGTCGTTCCCCCAATCGGCATCGCTATATGCCGTTAGGATTGGAGGTTTTGTTTTATCTATGACGAATTTAAGATCTTTGGTAGTAAGCAGATATCTAATTAATTTCTCGATAGCTTGCCAATCGACTTCCCTTGGGGATTCATTCCTTCTTCCCAGGATGTTAACGACTGATGCTATGTCGGGTCTAGTTAAAGTTGCAATGTATAGAAGCCCTCCTATAGCCAGTCTAAATTTTACGTTATCTCCCATTAGTTTCCCGTTTGGATCTAGATTAAAGTAGTTAGTATTCATGGGTGTATACGTAGGCTTACCATTTAACAAATTGAATTTTTCTGTGATTTGTATTATTTTGTGTTCCTGGTCTAATTCTAGATTACCGTTTGCTGTTTCCTTTATGTTTATGCCTAAATATTGTGTTACTTGACCCAAATTTTTGATTTCGTATTGCTTTGATAATTCAGTGTATATTTCGTGTGTGTCTGTTTTGTCTCCTGCGACTAAGATGTCATCAACATACACTATTATGTATGCGATTTTTCCATCTTGGACTCTTTTGTACAGACATTTGTCTGACGCGCATTCAACGAAATTTAGTTCTTTTAGAGATTTACTTATTTTTTGGTTCCACGCCCTAGCTGCCTGCTTAAGGCCGTAAATCGCTTTGTTTAAACTACACACTTTATCTTCTTCCCCTTTTGTTATGTATCCCTCTGGCTGATGCATATAAACCTCCTCTTCTAAATCGCCATGTAAGAAAGCAGTTTTGACATCTAGGTGAGTTATTTTAAGATCTTTGTACACCGCTGCGTTTAAGAATGCTCGTAGAGTGGTATGCACTACAACGGGTGCGTAGGTCTCGTCGAAATCGCTTCCATATTTTTGAGCATATCCCTTAGCGACCAATCTGGCTTTATATCGCTCTATAGACCCGTTGGCTCCCCTTTTTGCCTTAAACGTCCACCTACAACCTATGACGCGTTTTCCCGGGATAGGTTTTATTAATCTCCAAGTATTATTTTGCTTCAGAGAATCTATTTCCTCACTAGTGGCTTTTAGCCATTTATCTTTAGTTTCTGCGTCATTGATATTTTGTAGGTCTGTCCATGACTTTAGCTCCTGAATTTGACACAGGTTTGCGCTTATTCCATAACGGTTAGGTGGTACGCCACGATTTTGTCTTTGCGATCTTTTCGGCTCAAGGAATGTGTCGGTCGGGGTGTTATTCTGATCATCGTCGCGCTCTTCTAGATCAATTTCAATATTATCTGCGGGAGTTTGTTCGATGTTTTGATTTTCTTTAGCGGGTTTAATTTCCTCATATTTTATACCTTCTTCGAAGAATTTTACGGTTCTAGATATTATAATTTTATTTTCACCCGTATATATCCTATAGCCCTTGCTTCTGAAATCATATCCCAACATTATTCCCTCGATGGCTTTCTCATCTAATTTATTTCTTTTAGGTTTGTCGACATAGGCAAATGCCTTACATCCGAATGTTTTGATGTTCGAGAGATCGGGTTTTCTTTTATGCCAAAGTTCATAGGGTGTCATGTTATTTTTGTTAGCCTTTGTTGGTAGACGGTTGATGAGGTAGGTGGCGGACATGACAGTTTCCCCCCAGAATTGCTTAGGTAACTTGGCGTCCGACAACATGGTTCTAGCCATTTCCACTATCGTTCTATTCTTTCTTTCTGAAACGCCGTTCTGTGGGCTAGAATAGGGAACACTCAATTGACGCTCTATCCCGTTTTCTATCAGGCAGTTTTCAAATTCGTCACTGATATACTCTTTTGCGTTATCGGACCTTATTGCCTTTATCAACTTGCCAAATTTATTTTTTGTTAGCGCTATGTATTCTTTCAGTTTGATAACGGCTTCCGATTTATGCGCGATTAAGTATGTTATTGTGTACCTGCTATAATCATCCGTGAATGTTATAAAGTACCTTTTCCCTCCTATCGTTTCAGTATTCATGGGGCCACATATATCGAAATGTGCGAGGGTACCGATGTCTTTGCTTCTGTTTGTGGCTACTTTAGGGTAGGGCAGAGCGGAAAGTTTCCCTTCAATTTTACTTGGTGCATCGCGTGTCATGTTTACATTTGTTAATTGTTATCCCATTGGATAATTCATGATTAACAAGGTATTTAATATCATCAAAATTTTTGTGTCCGAGTCTTCGGTGCCACAATGAAATACAATTTGCATTGTTACAGAAAGTTTGAGTACTTATAGTATAGCCGTAATCATCTTCAGGGTTTAATACGTAGAGATTATCATTTAATTTAGCTGTCAAGATTATATTATCATCTTTGACAAATAAACATGCATTTTTCTCGAAAATTACCTTTATATTATTTTCAGTGGCTTTCTTAACTGACAATAAATTGCCCTTTAGTTCTGGACAGTACAATACATTTCTTAGTGTAATGTAGTGGTTTTTGTCTGTTTTTATTTTTACGTCGCCCATACCTTCCGAATTAAGCCTTTTTCCATTAGCGATTGTTATATTCCCAAAATTCCCGGCTGTGAATGTAGCAAAATTTGTTTTTGCTGATGCAACGTGCCTGGTACAACCCGAGTCAATGATATATGTGTTTGGATCTGTTGTTTGTGTTTGGTTAATTTTTACTGACTCAATTTCAAAATTGTTTTCCATTGGGAAGAGAGGAATGATCGATTGGTTGACCTCATCCTCTATATTTGACTTACTGTTGAAACAGAAATTCGAGGAGTCGGTTTTACTACCATTGTGTTGATTTTTGGTGTTTACCGAATTGGCTTTAAAGTTGGCATGGTTGTTAAATTTATTACTGTTATAATTTTCACTTCTTTGGTAATTGTTTTTCTGTTTGTTTTTCAATTTGTAACATTCTGAACGAGCGTGCCCATCTCGTTGACAGAAGCTGCAATATTTTTTATTTGCTTTATTTATAATTTTATATGCTGTGTCCCTTGGTCGTGTGCTGGTGTTTTTGTATTCGATTCGATGACAGTACTCGTCGATGAGTTTGTTTTTTACAAACTCGAGGTCTAGATCCTTTTCGTCTCTAGCCTCCATGCTAGTTATAAGAGGAGCGTATGACTGAGGCAAGCTGCAAAGCATAAGAGCCACAATGTGCGAATCATTTATGAGCTCTCCAATGGCAGCGAGTTTGTCGCGGATTCTTAAAATATTGTTGATATGTAAATTTAAGTCTCCGCCCTCGTTGAGCTTTTGCGAATATAGTTTCCTCAAAAGGAATAATTTTGATGATAAATTCGCCCTTTGGTGAACACTTTTTAATCTTTCCCAAATTTCTTTGGGAGATGTCAAATGTCTGATGTGCACAATTTGTGTATTTTCAATGCACAAACAAATTATGGCTTTCGCCTTAGTCGCGTTTTTAGTATATGTATCATCGGGTATGGCAGGTGGAGATTCTGTTATATATTTGAATAAGTCATCTTTAATTAACAGATTTTCTAATTTGAAACACCAATGATTGTAATTATTATCATTTAGTTTCTCTACTGCCGTAATTTCTTTTGAGGCATACATAGCGTGTTATTCAAGTTTTATAAATTCTTTGATAACAAATATATTTACTATAAGAAGTTTGTGACTTTCTTAAAATAATTTCTTAGAATATATTCATAAATATAGATAAAATGACATTTATTCATAATAATCAATCAATATTCATTCACAATAATACTCTTTTTTTGCGATATTATATATATCGTTATTTATTCATGCACATTTATTTTTATTTTCATGTATATATTTCAATATTTCATATCTCATATGTGCATCTTGTTCATCATTTTATCACAATCAGATAAACAAATTTTTATTACTGGGTTTTTTTATTTATTTATTTATTTATTTATTTACTTTCCCCTTCAACTCAGCCTTCATAATCTTTTAAAATATCTAGAAAGGGTGAGTTCGCGATTAGCATGAAGCTAAGGACCCAGTATAAATATAAAATTGTTATACCAAAAGTTTTTACATCAATAATGAAAGATAGAAATTTATTTTCTTACCTTTCTGGTAAAGCAGACATACGCTGGTTTCCTTCTTGTGAAAACAACCTATAATTTTTTATTTAATGAGTAGATGTTGTGAATCGTGAAAAATATCTTCTTTGAATAATGCAGATGCAGTTGTAGAGAAAAAAAAATATTTAATTCTTGAAGAATGACTTGATTACAGGGTTCCACACACACACACTAAAAAATATAAAGTAAAAGGGTTAAATATGAATAATATAAGAGTAATGACGTTGGAAATCCAGTAGAAGACATTAGTCTTCCATAAGACAAAGAGTTAACGCACGAAAAACCGTGCGTCTTGACCTCACAAAATCGGGCCTTCAAGTGAAAAAGTAAAAAGGGGCCCACCAGAGTTAAAACAGAGTACAAAAACCTGAAACAATAAAAACTGCTTAACAAGCAAAAAAAGGTTCTATTTAAAATGAGTCTATCAGAAAAGTTCTGTAGTGCTGCGATCTGTTGTCGCCTTTTCGAAACAAAAGTCTTTTACACAATTGTTCGCTAGTTTGTGATCTTACGCCACCATAGCTCAGGGAAGTGTCGCCATCTTGGAACATATTTCACAACTAACAAAACGCGTTGCATATTTCACGAGGAAATTGTCATTTCACAAGCGAGGTGATGTTGGACATAAAATCACTTACACTGGGACGTTTTCCAACATATTTCACACAAATGCCAAATGCCCATGAATTTTTGGGAAAGTGGTGTTAAATTTGTTTGAAAACCCTGTGTTCCATAAGCAAAAAATATTTACATTTTTCACAGAAACATTAAAACCTTCACGAATATGCGTGCTATGCTTACACAAATGTACACACAAACGTTAAATAGGACCCACATAGTCATTTGCTAAAGTAACAGACCAGTTTGAGCATTTTCTGTCTCATGGGTAATTGCAACCATTATTTTATAATTAAATTTATTGTTGTCCTCCTAATTGTCCCCGCGATTAAATCTTCACTGAAAAAGATGGAGTCAAACATTTCTTTACATCTTCAAAGTTCAAACACAGTTCATCAATATTTTCAGTAGATGTTCAACAAACCGTGTACAATAGAAAGAGTCCATTCACTGCCCTTCATTTTTGAACTTCAGTGTATATGTATGTACGTATGTGTGGTAATAACATTTTCAATTAATGTATGGTGAGAAACTAATTGAGCTGATTAGTACATAGAACGTTTAACAACCTTTATATATGGACCTGTGTCGTAATCCCGTTTTAGTGAAGAATACAGGGTGTTTATACTTCTGATTCAAATTTCAGATATTTGTTCATAATAACACTAATTGAAATATTTCAAATGAAATTTTCAACATACTTATCCTTCTTTGTGTGAAACATAATAATATCACGTGAAGTATTGGAAACAGCCCGAGTCCCATCCGCATGCAATCAGCTTTGAACTAGGCACTTAATACTTTGGATTGTAGTTGACATTTGATGTGGTGTTTGTTACTAATCGAAATACTACCCACTTCCATTGCACTTCGCAATGCCCCCCCCCCCCCAAAGTATCTCATGAAGTTTAAAATCATTAAAATTCTTTAATTTCTTCTATTTTATTTGTCATTTTGTTACAACAATATTTAAATAACCATCTAAATTATCCCCCCACCCCCCCAAAAAAGTTCCTTTTTTTCTTCCCCAACCCTCCAATACATAGTTTAAAATATTTTTTTCCTTGTGTAACGTTTCTGTATTAATAATTAAAAGAGCATCTAAATTACTCTCGTCCCCCTGATTAAAAAAAATGCCACTTCTCCCCTCCCCCCTAGCACATAAACTTTAAAACTTTTTTTTATTTTAGCTGTATTGCTATTTTTTAGCAACAATAAATAAATAATCATCGAATATTCTATCCTTAAATTTCCGTTCCCCTTCCTCATAATAATATTTCCAAATATTTTTCAATTGAAAATATATTTACACGTGGATATTCAGAAAGACAGGAAACTTTAAAATAATTAAATTATTACAAGTAAAAAGCATTTTATGGAGAAAATTACATAATATTTAAAAAAGCCAAAATAGTAATATTTCTAAGTACTTTCAATTGGAAAATCGAAAATACATTTACACGTGGATATTAAAAGGAAAACAAAACTTTAAAATAATTAAATTTTGTGTGAGAAAAGCATTCAATGGGGAGAACTTATGTCATATTTATATATTTAAAATGATTTCCTTACAAAGTCCAAAAGATAACAAATTCTAGCCATTACAAAATTTTGGGAGGCAGCGACATTTTTCACTTAATAATTTTAAACAAGCTGATTTTCAAATGTTTGATAGATCGTACTTAATCGAAGACGAAAACAACCGTCAGCTGTTGCGACAGCGGTAGATGCGGTCTTGGAAGCCGAAAAATTTCCTAGCCAAAGGGAACTTAAGAGCAAGGCGATTACAGAAGATCCGCTACTTGTCGTGATGATATCATCCAATCTTTCGTAATCAAATATCTTTATAAAACACAGCAAATTAGCATGTTTTTACTGCTAATGGTTGCATGAGACTGCGGGGTCTGCTGCACGTCGGGTTGGGGAACGTAGCTCGAAGGGGGAAGAACCTCCTAGTTTTGTTAGAAAATGTAACTGTGAGATAAACTTTTATAACGAAAAATTATTTTTCTTGAATTAAAAAAATAATAAAAATAAATTTAGCTCTTCAAACTTTTCATAAAATTTACTTTTCTAAGTTAAAACTAAGACAATGAACTAAAAGTTTTAAATGTGCGCGCTAAAAGTTTTCAGTTTGGCTAAAATAAGTCAATATTTGCACAAAACATGATAAATTTTATTATATAAATTCTTCATAATCAAACTTCTGCAATCAGGTAATCTTTTCAAATGAGAACAAATTAGCATACTTTTAGCGGAGTCTGCATGAAGTTGGCGAGCGTAGCTCGTAGTGGGCAGAACAGTCTAATTTTGTTAGAAAATGTAACTGTGAGATTAATTTTTATCACGAAAAAACAATTTTTCCCGATTTAAAAAAAATTCAACACCAAAATTTTTAGAAAACTTACTTTTCTAGTTCAATCCGTATCTTGACAATGAATTAAAAGTTGTAACTATGTGTGCTAATATTTTTCATCTTTAATGAAATAAGCCAATTTTGTGCAAAATATGATAAATCTTATTAAGACTGTTCCCAAATTCAAAGGAACTACTTTCTGACACATTTCTGAATTCATTTTTGTTCGGAAACGCATAAAATTGGCAGGCGTTCTTATTCAGAAACTATGTAATCGATTGGCGTTTCCCATTTTTTGATAAAAGCAGAAGGTCTTTCAGAAAATACTGTCAAAGTAAATGTTTCGAACCAAGTTTCCGGATGCGGCAGCACGAGAAAGGGGTAAAACGTGTTGTCACATGACAAGAAACGCTTATTACTTAATAAGCAATTTATTTATAAAAAATGGAAACAGTTATTCAATTTCAAATCGCTTCAATAGTCAGACCTGTTAATTTTATGCCCGTATTTAAAATTTGTCTGAAAAATGCGTCAGTAAGTTTTACGTTGTTGAGCTGGGAATTTAAGAACCACCTTAAATAAAGTAATGTGAGCATTTTAAACAATTTAACCCATACATATTGAGTTTTAGTAAATGGTACAAAAGGAAAAATGCATGAATATGGAAATTTTAATAAAATAAGGATGTGTGTAAAGTTATTTAAATAATGAAATCTGTATTAATAAAAGAAAGTTTCGCACTGTGTGCGTGTGTGTGTGTCTGTTCGCAATGGCTAGCAAAATCTGTCGCATGTGTAAGTCTGAAAATCTAGGTCAGGATAATCCAAAACAGGTCCTGATGCACCTGATATACATATTTTTAATTTTTAAAGGGCCGGGAACCCTGGACCCCTTTAAGTTTTTATACCCTAAATTATTAATAACTTGCCCCATTTTATCCAATCTTCTTCGTTTTTGGGGCTACACCTGCATTTAGTTATTCTCCCATTTCTACATTCCAGTTAAGATCCTCGCCGCCTGGGGCCCGGTACAGGGCCCCTTGAGATTTTGTGCCCTAAATTGTTAATAAATTGCTTCCTTTTAATCCGATCTTCCTTTTTGGGATTCTTTTTCCATTTACTTATTCTCACGTTTCTACATTCCAATTAATACCTGGGGTCTTCTATGGTCCCGTAGGCACCCCTTGAACTTCTGTGCGCCATGAACTTCGTGCGCCATGCATTCCCTCCCTCTAATTTTTTCACCTTCTCAGTGCATTGCTTTAAAGTTGAATCTTGGACTCTTCTTACCGGACACCTTCATAATTTTTACTGGGACCCTAGGCCTTGTTTTAAGCATTAGCCCCCACCCCCATTTTTTGCGCATTTCTTTAAAATATTATTATAGTGATTATTTCATACCCTATGCTTAATTTTGATTAATTAAAGATCTAAAACGCTACGTACTAAAAATATTTAGAAGGTTTTCATGTTAGGGCTGTGCTCTCAACTATCAGTTCGCCCCTTTTGGGCCCCCTATTATAACTCCCTTAAAAATGGTCCGATTCACTATTTTTTTTCTAACAACTCCCTAGGTCCTCCAGCTTACTGCATGAACAACAACAACAACAACAAAAAAATCTCAGACTTTAGCTACCACCAATTTTGAATATTAATCGCCTTCTCGGTACCCTTGGTGCAGCTTCTTTAAAAAGGATCTGAATTGCTTGCAGTTTTCTTTAATATAGTTCTAGCGTCCCCTGATTACTTTCAAAACAACTATAAAGTATCTTTATAACCCAACTACATACCAGTTAAGTCCCTGGCGACTTGAGTCCCCTTGAAGTTTTTGCACCATAAGTTGTTAATAAATTGCCCCCTGTTAATCCGAACTTCATTTTTGGAACACTTTTTCTGTTTAGTTATTCTTCTGTTTCTAGATTCCATTTAAAATCCTGGGGCCCCCTAAGGACCTGTAGGGCCCGATACTGAACTTTTTGTGTGGCATGCATTTTTCTCCCCCTAATTTTCTCGCCTTCTCAGTGAATAATTTTTAAGTTGAGTCTTGGAATCCTCTCCCCGGAAATAAACCCTCATAATATTTACTGGGACTCTAGGGTCCTGTTTTGGTCATCCTCCCTCCCATTTTTTGCGCATTTCTTTAAAATATTATTCTAATGATTATTTCATAACCTATGCTTAATTTTGACTAATTGGAGATCTAAAACGCTAAGTACTAAAGCATTTTAACATGTTTTCATGTTAGGGCACTGCCCTCAACTATCAATTGGCCCTGGGCCCCCTATTATAGCTCCCTTAAAGATAGTCCGATTCACTAGCTTTATTTTCTAACAACTTCTTAGCTCCTTCAGCTACCACAAGAAGACAAAAAAAATTCGCAGACTTCAGTTACCACCAATTTTGAATATTAATCGCCTTCTTGAGGACCTTGGTACAGCTTCTTTAGAAATGATCCGAATTGCTTGCAATCATTTTTTAACATAGTTCTAGCGTCCTCTGATTACTTTAAAATCCACTAAAAAGTACCTTTATACTCAACTACATGCCAGTTAAGTCACTGGCCCCTTGAAGTTTTTGCATCCTAAATTGTTAATAAATTGCCCCTTCTTAATCCGGTATTCATTTTTGGAATGTTTTTTCCATTTAATTATTCTCCCGTTTCTAGATTCCATTTAAAATCCCGGGACACCCTAGGGTCCCGTAGGGCCCCTTGAACTTTTTTACCTTGAACTAATTTTCTCGCATTCTCAATGCAAAAATTTAGAGTTGAGTCTTGGACTTGGACTGCTCTCCCCGAACCAACACCCTAATATTTTTATTGAGACATTAGGGTCCTGTTTTAAGCACCCCACCCCCCCACCCCCACACCCTCAGAGGCAGAAGAAGGGAATAGAATAAAGATGTTTTTTCTGCTTTCGTCGCGGCGAAAGAGGGTAAGAATACTAAAAGGATGCCTTAGAAACAGTTACTATCGCACTTGCGAAGCTTTAAAATTGCAAAAGTAAAAGGTTATGGATGTTGACACTTGAAACACGACTTTTTTCGCTATTTCAGAATACTTTTATCATTTCAGATTTTTTTTTTTTTTTTTAGAAATTAAGTAATTTTTAAAACGGAACTTTGATACAACTTAAGCTACTACTGAGGGCCCCTCGCGACTTCGGGCCCGGGGCTGCAGCCCCCATAGCCCCCCCCCTTAATCCGGCCCTGGGTGAATAAATAAATCGAATTATATCTATACTTCTAAAAATTAAGTACTGCAGACGACAAACGAATAAAATCACGGCTGCGCGTGCGCATAGTTATTTCATAGATATCGAACTTATAAATCATCCACAAAGGGGAAAGAAGTTAATAATCCTCTTGTAGTTCACTCCGTCCGCTGGGTGGCGTATGACCTTGATTGACGTGACCTCGCCTTTAATCTTGCGGATACCTCTCCCATTTAAGATAGGACGCTTACTTATATCGCTTTGCCCTATAGCTTAGACGACTAGCGTCTCGGTGTAGCTCCGCTCCCTATGGAGATCGTAGAACCTGGATTCAACTAAGTCCAATCGAAGCTAGATTTGGCGAAGTGTTGCTAGTTTCGCGAAGCATAAATGTTATATCGGAAACAATTTACTAGAAATTTTGAACACAGATAGAACCTGAATAGTAATGATGCTTATTATATATTCCGATTTCGGAAATTTCAACTTGTGGATTCCAAAGGGTTTCGCCTCCCTCCGCTCATGGAAAAATAACATTTTTGATCACGTGTCTTCTAATTGTCATAAATACTTGCATTTTGTAGGCAGGCACATTCTGAATAGAATCATACTTAAATTTGAAAAATTCTAAAAAGATATATATACCTTTGTTTCAGAATTAAAACAGTCATAGACACTAGAAAATTTGAATGAACATATAACCTTAATAGTGATGCGAAAATACTCCAATTGAAATTTTAATGAGTGGGGTCGTTAACGGTGGGGTCCAAAGAATGTTTTCCCCCTCCCCTGATAAAATAAGTAACACTTTTGTTTATGACCCTTCAAATTTTCTTAGCATATATACTATTAAGAATTTACCTGCATACAAAATTTAAAATACCTTTGATTATTCGAAGTTATACCACCAAAACTTTTTTTTTTAATCAAGGAGGGGGGGGGGGGGGGGCTTTAGATTATCTTCTTTTAAAGTTTTCAATATACTAACACTTAAACAGGATTAATATTCAAAATGTACCTGCCTGCAAAATTCAGGTATCAATGTCAATCTAAAGAATAAAATTGCATTTTTTTGGGGGGGGGGGGGGGAGGAGGGGTTGATATCCAAGAGCCTAAAATGCAGGCATGAAAGTGGGAAATAGGAAAAAAGGAGGAAAATCTTTTCGGTCCATATGATGGCACCAAACTTTTAAAATTTAGACACATTTTAACAGTTATTTATGGGTTAAAATGAAATATAATTGTATGTTGTTATTTTCTTTTCATAGCTTAGAAAGCATTAAAATCAAATTTAAACTTTTAAATCAAAAGTATGTTGCATAAATAGAAGAAAATATTCTATTCCAAAAAGAACATTATGAAACTTCCTTTTTCTTTTAAAGTCTAAAAAACTTTCACTCTGGAGAGATACTTTAATCAAATTTATTTACACGACTTTCATATGATTATAATATAAGCTTCCCTTTGATTTGATAGATCTTTTGCACAGCAATTTAGAAAAAAAAAAAAAAAAAAAACTCCAAGGATTTTAGTTAGACAAAATGTCTGATTATTAAATTTTCAAGTCCCCCCCCCCCCCTTCCCCACCTTATATGCTTCCAATATTTTCTTTGCATTTTTGCATCAATCCAGAAAATGACCAAAATTATTTTTAAAAAGGTGGAATTCCACCTTTAGGAGGAACACTTTCATGCCTGAAAATAGCATCATTTTTGAGAAGTGTTTACTGTACCTTAATAGAAGAAATATGCGATTTTATTGAATTTTTATTTGTAGGTACCACGGTATATTTTGAGAAAATTTTAGGAAAGAATTTTTCTAGTGTTTAATAATGCACAAGAAATTAAAATCCTTTCTTCCAACCTACAAAGATCATGCCGCATACAATTGTTTTTGCTGTTTATCTAAAAACATGCTAATTTGCCCTGTTTAAAAAGATTACCCAATTACGGAAGATTAAATTATAGCATTTTAACTATTTTTAACACAATCAACCGATTGATAAATAAATAACGAGAGTAGAATTGTAGTATAGAAATAGTAGAATGTGTAGAAATGTAGTAGTGAAAATTTGTGAGTATGAAATTATCGCTGTATTATCCGCCATCGCAGCTTAAAAAAACATCTAACATAAACAGACTTTTCAACGACAGCGCGAGCGAGCGCTTGTGCTTAGCTTCGTCTGAAATACTGCAACCTCAAAAATAACTAGCGCCGCCAAGAGGTAGGAGAAAAATCACCATAGGGAGCGGAGCTACACCGAGACGCTACTGCTTAGACGCACCTTGGCGCAAGTGAAAGAGCGCCAAATGTTTGGCGAAAAGAGTGCTGTTCCGCGCATGCGCATATTCATACTACATAGGTACACACAGTGCATGCAATATTTGATATCACGTTGATTCAAATGTTACTTTTCTCTTTCCTTTCGTTCATTACTACTCTAATACATTATTACTTTAACCCTAGATCTACCGGGAATTTTATTCAAGTTTTAATAAAACGTTCTACACCAGAATTTTTATTTAAAACTATTTAACTTATTTATTTACCTTATTTTTGTCTGCTTTATATACTTAGTTTATTTTAAAGAAATTTCTGGTTTGAATGAATATTTTGTATGTACCTGTCGGGTCCAATGGACCCGTCTGGTAGACGGAGGGTTAATTCTATATTCAAATGGATCTGGCGAATTTTAAAAGTCTTATATTTAATGAAATCCTCGTTCATTATCCACAATGCGTTCTAGATGAACAGAATTCTGACAACGAGAACGTTTCACTCAGTGTTGTAGTCGTAAAAAAATCAGAAGGTATATGCTATAGGCAGAGGGTATACGCTAGAGTCAAGAACATTCATGGATACAGTATACGCTAGTGCTTTATTTGAGAAACAGAGGGTATACGGAGCTTCTCAAAAAAATCCAGAGGGTATACGGCGTATATCTCAGTATACCCTCCACTACACCGCTGGTTTCACTGCGTCTTCCAATGTCTACAAAAGATGATGCTGAAGCTTTCAAAAGCAAAATTTCAAGTATCATGAAGATGGAATGGATTGTATATTATATTCAACAACAATTCGATAGGTAAGAGAATTTCTGATGCATTAATATTTATTGTAATTACTTTAAACATTTACATTGGAATACTTACATTTTTGGAACTTCTAGAAAACATGTAGGTACACACTGCTTTTAAAGATTTTGCATGTACTCATACGTATGTATTTTATTAATAATTAGTTATTTAAGCAGTTCATAGCATAAATTCTTTTGATTTAATTGAGAAGCTAAGTTATTAAATTTAATTTTTAAATATCACTTACCTGAATGTAACAAGTGTTTTTATAAATAACTGTTTATAATTAATTTACGTGCGATTGATAAGTTTAATATTAAACCAAATATCTATATATTTATAACTACCTTGCATATTTTAGAATCTGGCAATCAAACCTACCAGGAAACAATTATTAAAATATTTGGAAAAGGAGGGTGCTCCAGCTCTTCCTATTAAAAACAAAAACAACTTTTTAAATCACATGAGTTGTTCAAAATTATTATTTTCTGTCTTCTATGTTATGCACTGCTGACAAAACAAAACAAAAAAACAACAACAACAACAAAAAAAAACATGAAAAATACATTGCATTTATATTTATAATTTAACTAAATTTGCAAATCTGTGTCCTGAAGTGTCGCTTCTGCAGTTTTATTTTGAAATTGGTTTAGTCGGTATTTAAAACAATCAATCTAATGTTTCATTTCTTTCATATTTGCATTAGTAATTACTTCAAGTAATATAAATCTCTTTGAGGAAATTTTAACTCTTAAGAATTGTACAGGAAATAAAGTTCCCTGCTCTGAAACTCCAAGAGTTTTACCACCCCCCCCCCCCCCCTTGATAAAGTTCTCAAGACTAAAAAGTGAATTATTCTTAAAATTTAAAAACAAATTATTATGTATAACAGTTAATTTAGCTAAACAATTGCTACTGATCTATGTAATTCTATGTACAGTAGACTCTCTCAAATCTACAGATTGTATAATTTTGTAGATTTCTGGCCACTGTTTGTTTACAATTTTTTTAAAAAGTAATTTGAGTGTGATAATGCACTCAAAATTATAATGAATGCTTACAATAAAGAAAAATAATAAAGAAATTATAAAGGTCAAATAAATAATAATGCATATTAATGATGAGGTGAATTTTTCTTGAATTCTCCAGTGAAACTCATCTCATAAAGGTATACTAATAATTCATAAAAATCTAAATGTTTTATTTCATGTTTAGCCAGACTTAACCTAAAAAGCTAAATTACTGCATAAATGTTATTTGGTGAAAAGATTGCAGTCACTTTTGACATAAGCATTATCTTAATTTTTTTCGGGAATAAATTTTACTTCCTTCATGAGAAAGCATAAGTTCAGTCATATTAATCAGATTTACATATTATAATGTATATACTGAAAGATATAAACAGAGCTTGAATTTTTCACTTTCATCTTAACTGTAAGTTTCACTGTTTACATATACAATGATGTGTGGATTTTTGTGTTATGTATTTGTGGGAGTCTACTGCATTTAACTTTGAAAATTACAATAATTAGCTGTATTGGTGGAGGTGCAGCCTCTGAGCTGCACATCCTCTAAAATTATTCCAAAACTATCCATGTGTAAATCTGAACCAAAAGTTTATTTTATTTTTTCTTCTTTTTTAGGGTCATTTTTAGCAAAACGTGGATATGCCACAATAGTAGCAAAAACAGATCAAAATCATCAAAGACAAAGTGAAATGCAAAATGTGAAGCTAAACTCAAAATTGTCATCAAGAAAGTAACCAAAAGCACCATTCGTACTGATAAGTTTTTGTCTCATGATCCGCCTTTAACAGGTGAAGTGAAGTTAAGTTAAAACATCTGCACAGCACTGCTTCAGCAGAAAGTCTAAAAATGCTTCGAGTAAATGAAGAGGTAAGTTATTTCCCCTATTTCAAATTCCCTAATTTTATAATCATGTTTTTGTTTTAAAAAACTTATGGAAGCATGTTTTATGTTTACTTTTAGGTGAAATGTGAATTTTTTGAGTACTTCAGCAATGGTTTAGGGGCTGGAGAAGCCATTCGCTGTCACGAAAATAAATTTTTGTATGAAGAAGATTATGTAAGTTTGGCAAATGCTTCCATAAATCCAACAAGAAGGCAGGTTAACCATCTGATAGAAATTTGGAGAGAATCCAACTTGGGCTCATTCATCAATCCTCTAGAGAAGCTGAAATCGAAACTTGATTTGTATGAAACAAATGGTAAGTGAAAAAATATATTTAATATAATGTTTTATTTAACTATGCTTAAGCTTTTATACAAAGCTTAATTTAAGTGAAGTGCTATTTTGTTTTCAAAGAGTAGTGTGTAAGTAAATTATGTCTAATGGAGACTCTGTATTAGACTAAAACCTAGCTAACTGGGAAAGATTTTTCCAGTTCCTGTGAACCAATAGACATGAAGTAGAGTTTGTTTAAGGCAGAAAATTATGTACAGTGCAAAACTTTTTCAGACCGAGGGTATTCTATATTTGACAGATTACTATATTTCATCTCACTTTTAGGGAAAAAAAAATTAACATTATTTAACTTTCATTTTGGTCGAATAACATTCAGCCAAATAACAATTTGTTGCATGTCTGTACTATACTATATGCTATCTTTGTCTTTTTCCCAATGGACTTAACCCATGAATGGCAACAGCCGTGCCTATGCGGGTAGATACCCTCTGAAAAAAACTATTGGACGAAGGGGGAAGCAGTGTTAAAATGTTCTTCACACCTATTGGTGTTTTTCTTCGGCTGACGTCACATGGGTAAAGTCCATTAATTCAAAAGATAACTTTATTAATAAAATGTTTAATTTTTGCATTTCAGGAACTATAGTCAGAATAAATGATACAGACCCATGGTCTGTAGTTATAGTTACACCTGTTATGCAACGTCTACACTCTTTAGAATCGTCTAAAGAAATGACATTTGTTGATTCTACTTGCAGCTGTGAATCAACTTCAACTAGCATAACTATATTATTGGCATCAACAAAAGTTGGAGCATTATCTTTAGCTGTCCTGATACACCCAGGGCCTGTTTACGGAATAGGCCCGTGAAGCCCGTGCTTATTCACTGAAATACAAAAGGGCCCCCAATTTTACTTTTCAAAACTAATTTTTAGAAAAAAAAAAACTCAATCACTGTAAAAAATACATTTTTTTTTCTTATGAAACTTTTTTTTTTCTTACTATATGGCAATTTGTAAATCGCAAAAAATATTTTGAAGTTCACATATTCTCAACTATAGTTCCATATTTGTCATTTACAAAATAAATTGGTTATTTACAATTAAACATATAATAAAATGCTTTTATATAGGTAGTTTTAGTTTAATATTAAAAATGTTATTTACTCTAAACTGTGATGGTAAAATTTCAAATTATTTAAGCATACGAAAATGAGATTTAGTAAATAAAAAAGCAATTTGAAGAGTAATACGGGGCCTCCTGTGTGACGTCGGGCTTCCCCTATTCCTAAGTGTTAAGCAGGCCCTGGATACACCCAGCTCAAACTGCCGAGAGCTATGTCAATGCTTTCAAACTCCTTGAAGATACTTTCCCATCATGTTTTGGAGAACAAACTGTAAGTTTGTTTTTTAAATCATTAATAGTTTTCACTTCTTTAAAATTAATTATAGTAATCAAGATTTTCTTATTTTAAAATTAAGTTTAGTTAAATAATTTATTTTAAATTGAAAAAATAATATTCAATATTTACTATTAAATCTTGTTTTTATAAAATAAGTTTTGTGTACATACAAATTGCAATTTATATATGATTTATTTTATATGCATAATGAATTAGATAAAGTTACTGAATTTATAATAATAAAAGCAAGTGTAATGTTGATGTTAATTTGAGCTAGACCAACATTGTAACTTTCACCTGAAAATTTCATTTGAGGTCAAGCTGAATTTGACAAGAAAATTTCATAAATGTGACATTTCAACCTGTAAATTAAAAAAAAAAAAATTAATTGCATTAACAAATGTTGATTTCCTCAGCCAGTAAATTTAGTTTTTGGTAGAACACTTGGAAGGAATTGTAATAGAATTTTATTTTGTTTAGAATTTTAATAATTTTTGCCTTTTCAAAGCATGTCAAAATGGTCATACATTTTCTTAGTCGTCTATTTTTTTATTATTATTTTGTCTACTACTATTTAAAAATGATAATCTTGTGTGATATAATTTTAGTAGAAATCCACTTTGGAGGCTATTGTTTGAAAATAATTGCTCATGATTTTCATGTGACCTGTTATGATAATTCACAGAAATTGTAGGAGCTTGTACACCGAGGGTTAAAATAACATTATGCGGGTAAAACAAAAAAAAACTTGCATGATATGAACTAGTGGGGTATAATATAGGAATACCAAAGAAAAGATTATCTAAATGATTTTAAAATATTAAAAAAATGTACAATTTATCGCCTACAGTTAAATAAATTAGTGTAGTATGACGTGAGTTATTTATCGTACATTGTTAAATTTAGCGACTTAGAGATTTTTATTTATGTAACAAATAGTTGACTATTGTGTTTTATATTTTACAGAATTGTTATCCATTTATTTGTATTGCAACATTTTATTTAAAAGTTCAATACTTTTTTTTAGCATCCACAGATATTTATGACCGATGAATCTTCAGCAGAAAAAAATGCTTTAAAATCAGTTTGGCCTGAAAGTGTGCAATTGCTATGTCATTTTCACGTAGCACAAGCCGAATGGCGATGGTTGTTTTCCCATACTGAGGAAGTAAAAAAAGATGAAAGACCTCGTCTTATGAAACTTTTTCAAGATGTAAGCTAATTTTGTTTTTAGTTCATTTTAATTAAACCTTTTCTTTCCATAGTAAATTTCATTCCATTTGAAGAAAAATACCATGCTTTTTGCAACTTCATAACTGCAAAATCTTATGGATCTTTGAAATTTTTATATTTAATAATATTTATCGGAGGGCTCTAGGTACAGAATAGCATGGATGGGCTAAAATAAGAGAAACGTTGAAATTTCATGGCAAATTGACACTAAATTCAACAGTAAACATTGAAACTAGGACTATAGAGAACTGAATAACGTAAACCACTATGCCTTTGAACCCATATCAGTGAATAACAAAAAGAGATTGGATAAGTAGAGGCACTCTAAACCAGAAATGCAATAAGTTTCGACTCTGAAAGCTTCGTTTCTCTCTCTCTCGCATTTCGGCAAATATCATCACGATATCTCGATTATTCCTCTCTTTTCAACATTTCATATGTTGGCTGAGAATGATAAATCAATTTTCTTCGCTTCTTGATATGTTATTCTCGCTTATTGTCTTTTTACACATCTCATCCAATGTTGGCCTAGAAGAGATATATATACTAAGGGACGAGGTAAAAAGAGAGAGAGGCATGACAATGAGCTGTGAAATGAAGCCCTAATTTTCAATGGTTCTCTTATTTTAGCCCTACAAGCATCACATACCTGGAGTCCTCCAATAAATATGTATTAAATATAGAATTTCAAAGAGGGAGGTGGGTGAATTCTGGTAGGGGGGGGGGGAGCAATTTTCAAACTTACCGAATCCTTTCTGTAACATATAATTGGAAAGCCCTTTGACCACTGTATCATATTATAAACCTTTCTCTTCCTCCCCCCCCAAATATAGGTGTAAATTAGCGGTCGCCACTCGCCACGTGGCGATTAAAGTTGTAAAAGTGGCGATTAAAATATCGGCCATCGATCGCCACTATAGTCGCCACTCGCCAAGTGGCGATAAAAAAAATCTTATCAATCACCAACTGAAATACAACTTTTTTCATGGAAATATACATCTCTACTTTGATTACATCTAATTAGCAAACTGATTAACTGTTTTTCCAACCAGATGCAAGCAGATTGCAATGATTTAGCTGTATTTTCAATATTTCAGTTTTTCACCATGCTCGCTCTTCAGTTGGATTATTTTTTCAAGAAATATAGTTTTATGCAAACTATATTCATCAGCTTTGATTCCACATGTATCTCAAATAATTTACAGTATGGAACCATTTATCCGGAAACCAGTTAACCGGAAAACCAGTTATCCGGAATGATATTTCTGATAGACTGATTTCAGAATCTTCGCAGAAAAAGGTATCATACATTGCCAGTTTGACATAGGCTTTGCTTGAAACAATTGTATAATTTAATGACAACATCTAGTATTTTTTGTCATCACATTTAGTTAAATTTTAGATGTTTTAATTTTTATGCAGAGGAAACAGAAGAATTTTTGTTCCTAAGGGATTCCCATAAATTACCTTCTTTTAAACTCTGGCTAACTTTTTATCTTTCTTGCATTGATTTTTAATCCAAGTAAACTAATAATTTAAAATGAGAAATAATGCCACAACCACACATATTCCACAAAACTTATCAAATGGATGCTGCTTTAATGCACAACCAGTTAATCGGAAAAACCAGTTATCCGGAATACATCTGACCCCAAGCATTCCGGATAAAGGGTTCTGTACTGTATCCTTTTTTTTCACCGAATGCAAATGCAAGTGGATTTTAACCCTTTCGGGTCTGGTGTACTACTAATAGTACATGTCTTTTCATAGAGTATTATTTTTTCTTAAAAATTACTTTTGTTACTATCTATATATAGTAATGATAGTATATGGCTATGCTTTTCTTATTATGAGTTCATTTATGTTTGGACATTTAGTAATAACAATAACAAAAGTCTGCTTAAATCTCTATGCACCGTTGGTGATTCCTTTATTTTATACATAAATTTCACTCTTTAAATTTAAAATACAGGTTACTTTTCTGAACGAATCATGTGTGATAAAACACAAAAAAACATTACAAAGTTGTAATATCTGTTAAACCCTGTTGTAATACAATATTTTCCAAACATCTCCAAAAACTCTTCCTTATCCTATTATCATGTCAGTAAATCTATTTGGATAGCTATGATTAAAGTTGCCAGTTTGTACGTTTTTCCCGTAAGTTGTACGTTTTTTTTGCATTTTTCAGGCCTATCATACAGTGTATGTTTAAAATTGTCCCGTACAACGGTTTCTTCCTTTTTTCACCTCATCTTACTGTTGATAGTTTGAAGACTTTTTTATTTTTCAGTTTGCTTCAAAATTTCACCTCTTACCGAAAAAATGTTATACAATTGTGCCTCAAATGTAAAAATGGCTTATTTTTGATCAGAATGACAAAAACATTGAGAGAGTTGAGTAATATTAATTGCATATTCACAAACTCTTGGGTAGGATTAGATCATCTGAACTTGACATTATTATAGACTATAAGTATCAATATTATAAATTTTTTAATTTAGTATATCTGTACCTTAAGTTTTAATGTCTTGTTTTATTTATTATTTTCCTTTATGCTTTATTACAAAAATTTACTTCTGTAGGGTGTCCATTACTAAAATTTTTCATGATCATCATTTAATTGTAGGTTTAGATTTATTTTTGTTCTTACAATTCAATTAATTTTTCATTCATAATGCGATATATCACTGCAAATTTAGTTAATCGATGTTAATAGAATAATTATACAAATAAAGTTGGAAACTAATGATTAAATCGATTAATTAATAATCTCTTTTTAAAGAAACTTGTTACCGAAAGCATTACTGGCACATTCAACATAGTTTAGAATGGTATGAAGAAGGACGATAGCACAATAAAACCAAAACTAACTAGTGTCAATCAAAATCTTCCGTTTTTTTCTGAGATAAATCTGGCAACCCTAGCTACAATTAACATTATTAAAATAAAAGTAATTTTGTTCTCAAAATTGAAAAAAAAAAATTGGACCCGAAAGGGTTAAGGACATTGCAATATCTTCAATATGTTTAATCAGTTATATTATTTTTCTTCAAGAGATACTATTTAATCTTGCGAAATACACTCACCAGCTTAGATTCCAACTGTATGTAATGTGTGTGGTATGTTAATAACGCATTTAATTAACTAAAATCGAAGTAACATTTTATTATGTTTTGTTTGATTTTTTTTTTATTGTATACACCTAGCTGTTGGAATTTTAATTTAGTTACTAACTTTTTATATAAAGAAAGTAACAGTAATTTTTGTGTTTATGAACATTTACAAATAATCCAAAAATATATTCTAAAAAAATGAATATGGTAACAGATTTTGTAGTTTTTAAAGTAAATTTCTTGAATTTCAACTGCGTCCCTATTCTTATCATGAATAGTTGGCTGGTATAAAACTCTGATTTATAGAAAAATATGTATATATACAACGATTGTAGTTTATCTAGATGTCAAGAAAGTTTGAAACATTATAGTGGCCACTAACTTTAAAAAGTGGCCACTAATGAAACTGAGTGTACCGGCCACTGGCTATTAACTCAATTTTCCAGTTTTCACCTATACCCCTAAAGTTGAATTTCAGGGAGGGAGGGTGGCGAACAAATTTTTATAACCATAGCGACTTATACAGCAAATATTTTAGATGTGTTTTTTTTTACGGAGCACTCTGGTAACTATTATTTATAATATATGAAATTTCAGAAAGAGGTGTATTCCGGGATGTGCAATAGTGCCCCCTAACTTTTGCCTACAACCCTTCATGATATATCATTGGAAAGCACTGTGACAACTTATTCATATTAAGCACATACCATGCCCCTCCCTTCATTTTTCTAAATTTTGCCAATACCTCTCGTCTGACATATTGTTGGAAAGGCCTGTGACCACTTATTTATGTTATGCACCTCCTGCACCCCTCTCCCTTGCTTCCCCCCCCCCGCCCCCCAAAGCAGAATATGCTTAAAAGTGCGACGTACGTTGCAGAACAACGGACTTCTCTGCAGAACATTTCAAATTCTCTTTTTAAGAAAATTCACCATTCAATCGAAGGAAAAATCTCGAAATTCATCACTCAATGGCCGCGAGAAAAAAAAATTTGCCGGTTGACAGAGAGAAAATCTGAAATGTTGAGAAAATCGTCAGTCGATTGTCGGAAAAAAAGCTTAATCCATGATTTGATCGGAGTAAAATTGCAAAATTCGGTAGTAGATTCTTTTGTGTGTGTATGTCAGCATTTTTCAAAATGTCTTTTGCATTTCTATAAAAGATGCAATTGCACTTCTTCATATATACGAAAATCCCCATGTGTCTTTCATTTGTATTCCCGCAGAACATTCTTAATCAGCTGAAGTTTGTTGCAGAACATTGCAAAATATTCTGCTTTGGGGCCCCCGCCTGGAAGGCACTTTTCTAAATTTAGCCAAGAATCCTCATGTGACACTTGTGACATACACCTCTGGTGTCCCCCCCCCCCTCTTTGCCACCCCCACAGGAACTTTTCTAAATTTTGCTGACACCCTCCCATGTGATGTATCATTGGATAGACCTGTGACTACTTGTTGATGGTTTGCACCTGCCATGCCCCTCCCTCCACTCCCCCCCCCCCCTGAAAGGCACTTTTCTAAATTTTGCTGGCATCCCTTATGTTATATGTCATTGAAAAGCCCTGTTATCACTTATTGATACTATGCACATCCTGTGCTCCTCTCGCTACTTCCACCCCCACCCCCGGGGATCTGGACCCAGGTTTGTTCGGTTCAAGATTTTTTTTTTTTTTTTAACAAGGTTTTGCAGTGTGTGCACAGTATGCCTGCTATATTGTGTCATAGGCAGCAAGGAGTCACGGTAAATGGAGAAAGGGCAAAAAACAAAAGTATAACTATTGAGTAGTAGGAATTTAAATGACTGATCTTTTATTTATTATTAATTCTCATCACAGGAACAAGATGCTATTGATTTAATCCTAGGATACTGAGTTAAACAGTTTTTTTTCCCCACTCTTTTTAAATATATAATAAATGCAATTTATTGAAATACCATGTGTCCCAAAAATGACAGGTTTTATTTTTATATTAAATTCTTGTTACTGAAATATTCTCTTTCTCAAATTTTTTGTTTTTCTAAATATTTTTCAGTAAATGATGCATTTATATTAGCTTGCTAATTTAAAAAAATTCATTTTCTAAATAGATTTTTGGGGCACAGTATATGTTAAATATTTTACACATTACACAAACCCATTACACCTTACACAAACAAAGCAAAGTTTTTTAAAAATCCGTTTAATTTATATGATTGTTGTTTTTTATTTTTTATATTATATCTTTCAGGTAATGTATGCTAATAGCCCAGAAGCACTGGAAAAAGCAGTTACAGAATTGTGCAAAGAAGTGGAGCATCACCCAAAATTCGTCCAGCGATTTTTTAAGTTTTACAACAGAAAACATGAATGGGTTTTGCTTTATCGGCAAGAATTAATGACAAGGCAAAACAATACAAATAATTATGCCGAGGCAACCATCAGAGTGCTGAAGGACATAGTTCTTTGCCGAACAAAAGCCTTCAATGTTGTTGCTTTGGCAGAATTCTGTATTACAATGTGGGAGCCATATTTAGTAAAAAAGTTATTGGAATATGCCTATTCTAGGAAAAATGAAGTGAGCATTATGTATGACAGATTTCTTAAAAAAACAGAAACATTTGTTCCCGAACAAATCAAAGAAATTGATAATATATTCTTGTTTTCATCTAAAGACAAAAAGGTGTGTTACACTGTAAATTCGGAAATTGGATCATGCTCTTGTCCTTCTGGTATATCTGGTGCTTTTTGCAAGCACCAGTTTTTTCTAATGAAAGAAAAAAATATATCATTTTCCAAATCACCGCCTATTTCACAATCGGATAAATAAGAGTTATCGGTATTAGCCATCGGCACAAAGTCCCCTCCACTTAATTTCTTTGAAAGCTTTGACACATGTTCAAGCGTCAATTCTTTTGATAACTCTGATGTGACTATGAATTATAGTGTCACTTCTAAAAATGACAGTTCTGATATTGCATCCGATGTTGCTCCCATAATTGCATCAAAAGAACAAAAAGATTCAATTAAAAAAGAATTATATCGTTTGAGCAATTTGCTCGATGGTGATGGTGATCTTAGTCAAAATGAAGCAAATAAAGTACTGAGAACTTTGAAGGATGTTAAGGACATATGCGATTTAAGTAAACTTTATTTTTTTTAATCTGAAAGTACAGGAAAAATAAAGGTGCAGCCAACATCAATTTCCAGACATCATCCTGGCGTAGTGAAATCAGGAGCAAGGATACCGTCAGGTCGGCCTACTACTCTGATGCCAAATAAAGGAACAAAACAGAAAAGGAATTTAAAAGAAAGTGTTGCAGAGAACAGGCCAAATGCCAAATCTCATGGCAGTAACCATTAAAGTTTCTTGTTAAAGATTAAAATTTACATAGCACAGATTTTTCCATTACATTTTGGTGTTTTGTTTTTCTTTTTTAGAAAATGGTGGGCAGAATAATGGAAAAGTATCGCATTAAGTTTAATAATGAATAATTAGGAGATCCTTATGAAATTAATTTAACTGTACAGTAGACTCCCTCAAATTCGCACATTATCACAGATGTAAACAATGAAACTTTCAGTTCAGATGTAGGGGCAAAATTACAGAATTTTTTAGTTTTATTTGATTCCATATGTGTTTTAATATGTAATTAATGATAATATGACTGAACTTGTAAATTTTCATGAAGAAAGTATAAATTTATTTGTGAAAAAATAAAGATATTGCTGATATCACTGGTAATGACCATCTTTTTACCAAATGTATTTATGTATTAATCAACTTTTTTTTTTTTATTAAGACTGGCTAAACCTAATTTTTTTTCTTTATGATTTTGATGTGAATTAATAGGTTACCTTTATGATGAAAGTGTCATTGAATAATTCAAGGAAAATGTATCACCTTTATTATGCATATTTAATTATACATTATTGATCATTTGCTTCATCTTAACTTTTAATAATTGAATCATTTTCAAAATTATATTACTTTTAATCATTGTAGTTTATTACTTTACGTAATTATTTTAATATTTTACTATATTTCAAGCATTCATTATAATTTTCATTGCATTATTACATTCAAATTACTGTTTAAAAAATATAAAGAAAGCAATGACCTGAAATCTGTAAAATTCTAAAATCCACACATCCTCTGGTCCCAAGCTGTGCTGATTTGTGGGAGTCTACTGTATTATCTTTAATATATAAAAAAAATCCATTTTTTTTCACTTTTTTTTTTTAATTCATGTAAGCACTATTTTACATTAAATTACTGTGTATTTATACATGTAATTCTTTTTCCTGTTCCTTTGGTATATTTATATATATGCAATTATTTTTCTTGTTCCTTTAGTATTTATTCTAAATACATTATTTTCCAAAAACTCATTGTATTCACTGTGCAAAAGAATTAAAATAAGTAAAAATATTGGGGGGGGGGGGGGGAACCCTCTCATACAATGTTTATTTTGGAAAAATATGTAATTTCATGATTGCAATTCATTTTTTTCCCCAACAGTTTTTGTTAGAATGCATTATTTGGCTTGGGCACTGAACTCTATTATGGAAAACTGACATTTTTTAAAGTTTGGAAGATAACGGGAGCCAGTGAACTTAAAAATATATATATATATAACTTTTCATCACTTTCTGTTTTAAGATTTAACGACAAAGAAAAAAAATGAATTTATTTGGGATTTTTAAGTTATTTTCTCAATGTATAACCATAATTTAATTAACATTCAATTAATAAATGATTAAATTGTATATATATTTTTAATTGCACTTTTTATTTATGAGTCTTTATTTTTTATTTAGATTCTCTGTTTTCGAATATTTTGTCATTGCAGGTTCACAGATTTTTTTTTTTTTTTTCACTAAAGATGAGCAATGACAATCCAAGGTGACAAATGCATTGTTTTGTGCATTATTAAATCCATTGTTGTTTATCTTGTATACAAATGTAACCATATAGAATATTTGATGAGTTATCACCTGTGATTGTTTAGTGGAGTTAATCCTTAATATTAAGTCTGGTTAATCCTTAACATTGATTTATAATTAAGTTCTAAAATTATTAAAATGTTAAATTGCCATAAGAAATACCCATATGATCTTTTTTTTATCCTTTTTACATAATTCTAGCATATCAAAAAGTGAGTGAAAAATACCAAATTCCATCTTTACATGCAAAAACAAAGTTAAATTAGATAAAAGAGCATTAAAAAAAAAGACTTTCAGATGATGTTTTTAAATGCTTGGGAGTTTCCCCTTTAGCTTATTATTGGTACTTTGATTCTTTTTTATTTTATTCATATATATTTTAAATTATTTTTTTAATTTAATCCAGTACCATGCTATCTTCAATCCCAGGTTAACTCGTTTTTGTTTGATAAGATTATTTACAAATAAAACTTGCTAGAATTTTTTTCCTCAACTTTGCAAAACATCTATCAAAACTAATTTTTGTAACTGGTAGTTACATCAATATCTACTTTGAAAACAGCTTTTAAAAAATCTGTACACATATGAATAAATAAAGAGGGCATATTAAAGAATTTTAGAATTGGTGTTTAACAATGAATCAATTGCTAGCATTATTTGGATTTGGTTATAGCTTTTCTTTGATAATTAGCCAAATTATACAGTTTAATCAAAAGCCAGTTAGTACCCTGTACACATATGAATCGGCATTCACTCATTTTGTTTTTATTTATATAAAATTTTACTCAACTGACTTCTATTAAATGATTGAATTTTTAGTAAAAAAAATGTACGTTTTGATATTAATAAAATATTCATATTTTGTAACTTCATTTTTGCTTGTAATAAATAATTCTTTATCATTGTGTTTTTGTAATGTATGCAAGTGTTACTTATTAGCCTTACACTTCCATCTTATAACTTATACTATTTACTGAGAAAGTGAAAAAGTAAAACAATCTGGATGCGCAGTTTCAAAGATTGTACTTATTATTGACTCCAATAAAGACACGATACAATCTAAAAAAGAAAATATTTAAAATAAGAACAATTCACCTCAAACACAAAGAGGACCTGTACCGAACTAGAAAACATCCAGAATGGTGGGAAAACCCACAGTATAAACCTTTGAGGGTTAAACGAGCCACTATAAAATGCATAATGCATGTTCTTGAGTGACATATACTAAATATGATATGTATAATAATATGTTTTATTGATAGTACCAATTTTTTTAGCAAGATCTCCAGCAGTGACGTCCATTTCGGAACTTTCTTGGTAAGGGCAAAGTTTTCTTTGAGGTCAGTGGCATAGCCAAGAGTAGTTAGTGTATGAGTTCATTTTAGAGACTCATGTATACAAATAAAAAGAAAAGTGCCCAGTTAAACTGATGGCATTAATCTTGCAGGCTATTCAAACTAATTGTATATTATACTCTTATTTCCAAGACAATGCCCTCGAAAAATAAAAAGTTTCCCATCTTTATACTTAACCAATGAGCCTCCAAATCTCATCAGGGAACTGCCTTATCAAAATAAACCGGTATACTAAATTTGAAGCAAATCGGACAGGAAAATCCATTTATCTAAATTAAGGGGGGGTTAGCCCCCGTTCCTCCTTTATACTTTACCAATGAACCCCCAAAAGTAATCTGAGAAGCACCTTATCAGAATGAACCTATTTACAAAATTTGACGCAAATCAGAAAATTCTGCCTGAAAAATCCACTTATTAAGGAGGGTTAGCCCCCGTTCCCCCTTTATACTTAACCCCTTGAGGGGCGGTGGGATAAAATATATCCCACCTAATTAAAACAAGATTCTCACCAGAAAATTTTAACTAAATTTTATATTTTTAACTTTGGAGGAAAATCTTTGAAAATTTGCTTTTCCTTATTTAAAAATAAATTTTTTCGGTTATTCCGGTGAGAATTCAATATTTAGAGACATTTTTGCTTGCCCCTCAAGGGGTTAACGAATGAATCCCCAAAAGTAATTGGGGAAGCACCTTATCAGAATGAACCTATTTACAAAATTTGACACAAATCGGAAAATTCTGCCTGAAAAACCCAATTATCTAAATTAAGGGGGGGGGGTAACCCAAATGAACCCTCAAAACTAATCAGGGAAATGCCGTATCAGAATGAACCTAGAAAAATTTTTTGAAGCAAATCAGATAGTTCTATCAAGAGTTATCGCGTTACGTACATATAGAACCTGCGGACACATTAGCTCTCAGGCTTTGATAGCCTTTGAGCTAAAAAGTAAAAAACTCCAATATATAATATAAAAAGGCTGATAAAAATTTCTATTTTAGACAGGTTTTTATCTTAGCATGTTGTAGAAAATCTTAGTAAAGAATCTTAGTTGTAGAAAAGGATAGTGAATTTTGACAATTTGTTTTCAAAAAAATATTGTGAATTTCACTAAGTTACTAATAACAGACTTATTTTGAAATAAAAAATATGTAATCATAAAATACATAATACTGAACTATGTAATCAGCTTTGTCAAATATTGATTCATTAAAACCTTGAAAATGGAATCTAAATATATTTCACTCTATACAGGTTTCCATTTTAGCAGGTGTAATTGTTGATTTTCTTTCTGTTGAAAATGTATAATTTTTTATTTAACCCCTTCGGGATGAGTGTCTTTTACAGATTTTTTAATCTTTAATCACTGGTTTTTTAAAACAGAAATTTTTTGCCTAATTTAATCGGGAAAATGCTCAGATTAAACAAGGCAAAATTTACCGGTAAGAATAATCCCCGATTCTGAACACCTTACGCGCCACAAATACCGGTCTCTCGTCCCCAAAGGGTTAAGACCAGATTCTGTAACAGATTTCATTTTCACAAATTTTACAGTAGTAGTTGTAGTAATTACAATTGAGACATTTAAAGTCACAGTGATATGAATTAGCGGACTGCATTAGTCACATGAAGACATTCACAAGCTAATATTAAAACTATGGGAGCATTCTTTACAAATATCTTGCTTGCATTTTATTACTTTTAACTAATTTTTTTCATGAAATACCTAAGGTCAATATCTAATACAGTAAAACCTCTGAATAGCAGACACCTCGGGAGCAAGTATTTTGTCCGTTATTTGGAGGTGTCTGCTTTTCAGAGGGTAAAAACATACAAATACATATCATTTGGTATTGAAAAAGTGTCTGCTAAATAGAGGTGTCTGTTATGGAGGTTTTACTGTATTGTGCTTTTGTAATTTTTCATGTTTGGTTACATTTTTTTTTTTTTTTTATTCGGACATTTATTTTTGGAAAACTGTTTCGAAACAATTATGAAGTTTAAAGTATCATCTGATTAAAATAAAGCAACCAAAATTGATAAAGTAGAAACACACAACATTAGACATTGACTTCAGGTATATCGAATTTTTTTTTTTTTTTAATATAGGTTTAACATTAGCGTACGAGTGTTTTCGCATAAGACTACACTAGTCATGCAGAAAACTGGAAAGGTAATGTTAAATTTATGGCAGTGTTCTTTTTAAAAATTTTCACATTGATTTTAATAGTTTTAAATGACTTTTTTGCTTAGAATAGCTAATGTTGAAGCAGGTTGGTATTTATTTTTTCTATTTTAGCTGTAGATCATTTAAAAAGTTACTGTTACTTTTGGTTAGTTTTACATTTGAATTTTTTGGCTGCGAAACAATTTTATTCAAATTTCATATATTTACACATTTTTGTATAAAATGACAAATAAAATTTCATTCATTTGCCACCCACTCTGCCCTCCTGTAGTTTCGGCTCTAGCTATCACAGTGCTGGAATTAAATGACAATCTCCAACCATCATAAGGATTCTTAAGATATAGGTTCACTACATTGTGAGCATTTAAAAAGAAGATATAAGCATAGCGTTTTAACTTCCGCATTAACCCTATTAGATGTCTGCAACCACCAAAATCATGGAAAATGCAGCATAGCAGCACCACCTGTTGCATGAGTTAATGGTTAGTGCCACCACTAACCAACCTGGTACCACCAGGTTGGTTAACACCAAACCCTAATTAGAAACAAGTTATGGCAATGTGTAACTGAAACTGTAATTTGATGAAAATCATATCGCTAGTTCTTCAGATACAGTAATACCTCGACTTACGTCAGCAATTCGTTTCAAGACTAGCGACGTAAATCGAGATATTTTTAGATGGACAAAAAAAGATAAGTAATAAAAATTCACCAAAATCTAACGAACATATTCTGTTGTATTTAGGAATTATGTTACATGCATTTAACATTAATGCGCTTGCAATACAAGAATTTGGAATAAATCACTAAGTTGTTAAATTACAATTTATTGTTCTTCTAGTTGCTCCATTCAAGTCTTTGAGCATGTGAAAAAAATCTTGCAAGGACGTTTGAACAGACAATTTATTTTTTCCTCTTAGAAGCTCTTTGTAACAGCAGAATGCATTTTCTAAGCTTTTCTAGTTGTTTTTGCACTTTGCTCATCTGAATCAATATTTTCAAGAACCGTCATTCCAGCTACAATAATGTTTAATCCTTCGGTTAATTTTGCAACCGTCATAATCTTCCCCTTCGGCTCAAAATCTTCATCTATTTCTTCAACAGTATTTTTTTTCTTTAATTCGATAAGTTCGTTGATGGTTAATTCCAGACCAGGAGAATTTATGAGTTCAACAACACCTTCAGCATACACCTCTAAGTTGAGTTCTCTTCGCTTTTCAATGATTTTGGCAATTACGAGAGATACAGAATCACAATTTCCATATGTTTTCTTGGCCTCTGCGAAGGGAAAGGGCACAGTCTTCCAAGCATCTCTCATTGTTTTTTTGCTGAACTTCACTCCATGAATCCCCTATGACTGTGACTGTATTTGAGATGTTAAATTTTTTCTAAAAAGTTCAAAGTGCGTCTAAATTAAGGAACTTTTTTCCCCCAGGTCAAGCGACGTAAATGCGGGGTGATGTAATTTGAGGAGACATAAGCTGGTGTATTACTGTATTGCGGAAATCATAGAAAATGCAGCATAGCAACGCCACCTATTAGGCGATTAAAACCAAAACCTAATGAGCAACAAGTTATGTCAACGTCTAACTGAATCTGCAGTTTGATGAAAATACATTAATTCTCTCTTCATATAAAGTTATTGCGGAAATCGTAAAAATGCAGCATAGCAGCACTACCTATTGGGCGATTAACACCAAACCCTAAATAGAAACAAGTTATGTCAATGTGTAACTAAATCTGTAATTTGATGAAAATTGTTATGCTAGTTCTTCAGATAGATATTGCGGAAATCGTAGAAAATGCAGCATAGCAGTGTCACCTATTGGGGGATTAACACCAAAACCTATTAACCAACAAGTTATGTCAATGTCTAACTGAATCTGTAATTTGATGAAAATCCATGCACTAGTTCTTCAGATAAAGATATGCGAAAACAGCATGTATATTTACATTGCCTGTCATATAAATATGGAAACAATTGCACTTTCCCTTTTTCAAAAATCTTTTAAGAGGGGAGAAATTACACCGTTAAGTATTATGAATACTGAACCTGAGGAGAATTATATTCATGATACACTGTGTAGGATTCTTTGATATTGTTACCATGATTTGCATTTTATATTGATATATTGCCCAGCCCTACCGGTCACTGATCAAGTTATGTTGACCACTAAATTAAAAAACTACTTGCTTTAGTTTATTTGCGTGACAATTGACTGTGGACCATCTCAATAGTAGAATTAGGAAATGGATTATTCATTAATTGTTACTTTATATGATAGAGTATAGTGACATTTATGAATAGTTGAATTTTCGAAAATCATTTATCGCTATTGATGAACATCTTTCATGGAAATCTTGAAAAACATAACATTCCGACAGGTTAAATGGTATACACAAGGGCTCGAAATGAAAAAAATCATGCACGAGAACAATATTTCAAAAATTTTGTTGACTATTTCTTTTTTTTTTATAATTTAGACAAATTTATTTCTAGCCATACAAAATGTTTACTATTTAATGTAAACTAAAGTGAGTTTTCATTAAACAGAAAAAAGCCGTTCCTTGGTATAGTAACAACTAACTTGTTTAGTCTTCACTCTGGCCAGAAAATAACAGGAGAATGAAAGTTCTATCATCTAACTCGTGAGTCATTCACTTGGATTTGGAAATATCTGAATCACTTCACAGCTGTCGGTATGGGCAGTGGCTTATCACAGTGATGTTAAGCAGTGTTGTAGTCGAAAAAAAATTGGAGGGTATACGTAAAGTCATGAATATCATGCCTAAGTACACGCTATAGCTTTATTTGAGAAACAGAGGGTATACGGAACTTCTTCAAAAAATCCAAAAGGTATACGGCGTATACCCTCCACTTCACCTCTAATGTTTAACTGCATCACTGCGTGTTCTATCCATTTTTTCAGATAAGCCTAAATTGAAGCGGAAAAATTCTTGTTTTTCAGGAGCTGTAACAATGTTTTAATAATTGCAAGAACCAGAATATCACTCTGATTTGCTCTGGTAGATTTCAAGCCCTGTTTTAAACCCAAACCTTATCAGTATTTATTTACATAAAGCTATAATGGATTATGAAGTTTGTTAAAATCCCATATGTTAATTTTTGAGATACAGCTATCACTGAAATCATGAAGAATGCAACATAGAAATGTCACTTGTTGAGCACAATACACCTTAATCGACTCAGCACAAAGCATAATTTATGTCAAGGCATAATAAACTGAATCTAAGTTTGATTAAATTCAGTGCATTAGTTCTTAGCTAGAGCAGCTACTAATTTATGTCGCAGAAAGACATTTAAAAAAAATAGTAAAATTGTGTTAAGGGCATTCCATAATATGTTAATACCTTCAAAAGACAGAAGTAAAAAATTTTCATGATTCAACTATTTTCGTTATTATATAGAAGGCGTTTGTCAAGGTAAATTATAGAATTTCTAAAACTAAATTTATATCTCAAATGATTTGATTTTTACTGAAAAATAAAGGAGGAAGGGAGAGAGGTTACTAAAAATATAAAAAAAGCAGTAAAACTTGACCTTTTTTTTTCCCCCCCCCCCCCCCCCCCCCAGGAGATACATAAAAAGTGTTTATACTATTGACAAGACTGTTGCATACATATTTATATACATTTATTTACTATCCTTACAGTAATTATTGCATTGCGAGATTGGGTTAGTCTTTATTCATGTATAATTTCCCAATAGTTTTGTTTACCTATTCTATTTTCATTTACCTAATACTTTTGTTTACCTATTCTATTTTCATTTACCTATAATGAAAATAGAATAGATAACTATAAATATAATAAACTATTACATTAATAGTTTTATTACATAACTAACTTTCCTATGTGAATGAACAACCACTAACATAACACTCATACATTCTTATCAACTCTCATTCAACCACTATGTGAAATGTTTTCAGTGTTTTATTATTACATTGTATTATATTAGGAACTCTTGCAACATTTTTTCAAGATAAGACACATAAATATCATGTTAAAAATTCTTCATATGTAGCTACTATATAAACTATTATTAGATGATTAGTAACAGAAACTTTGAACTGACACTAGATAACTGAAAAATAAATTTGAATAATATTAAATTATTATAATCTGCAGATATATCATAATTCGATAAGAGTCAAAGTTATTTATTTAACATTCGATTGCTCTCCTCAAAAACCTTATGTTATTGTTGTCATTGTGTCTGTGTATTCACATGACGTTTATACAGCGATATTTTAGAGTAAGGTAGTAATCGACTAGAAATGTATATTCTTTTGCATTTAAACATAAAAACTAAAATAAATACACACACCTCCCCCAAAAATTAGCAAGTGCAAATACTACGCTTTTGCAACCAAAAATAAAAATCACTATCTTACACATTACAACGATAGTAATCGAGTGTTAATTTATGCGGCATTATTTCACTTTTACCATGGTTAAAGTATCAATTGTCAACTTCGATGTTCTAATAACCAATCTTATCTTGAAAATGTGTTAATGCAAATATTCATAATAATACAACATTATCTAAATTATATTAGTTAATATACAAAACACTGAAAACATAACACATACCTATATTTTAACTAAGTATCCTCTTCATTTGTGTGTAGATGATGTTCCAGTATGCTTTATAAGCCGTAAATATGGCATTGGTTGCATATTTAGCGTAAAATAATTTATTTTAGGCTCGACTAGCCGAATAAAACAAAAATCGGAGACTGTTTTGCTTAAAACTGAAACAACTTGTCGACACTGAGTCGAAAATACAGCAGAGTAGTTGCGCATGTGCGGAATAGCACTCTTTTCGCCAAACCATTTGGTGCTCTTTGACTTGTGCCAAGGTGCGTCTAAGCTATAGGGTTCGGATATTAGCACCCCGGTGCGTATATGACATCTTTGCCATTTTCTTATTACTTCATGATATTAACAGACATCCTGGTTCAGCGTATAAACCTAAGTTATGTCCATGAACTTATAATAAAGAAATACCTTAAATTATTCATACTAGCCGCCCTTGGCGACCAGTTTGGTCTCCCTTAAAATTTATGTTTGGGAAAGCATGCTAAGCATTGTATCCTGTTACTTTTATTCATAATTTAATTTACTTCGACTCCATTAACCCTCTCGCTGCGCAACCCGAGATTTCCTCAGGCAACGTAAAAGTAGCAAAATTTGCGCAATCCGAGATTTCCTCAGGGATTCATTTTTTCCACTGGCGACTATTTTTTATTTCAAATCAGACCACATTTTAAATACAAAAAAATTCATATAGACTTTAACAGCGAGAGAAATATACTGCAAAATTGATTTTCTTACAATAGTAGTGAGAGACTATAAAAATACTCTCCATGGACAGTCCTGATTTTGCCTAATTTCTAATATTATATCCCATTTAAGATCTTGAACTCTTTTACAAAAAATGTTTACATGTTTAAACTCTAAGCTATATATAGATTTGAAATATGTAATAAAAAAATGCGCGATTTTTGAACCTATTTTGATTTTTTTAAAAATACGCAGCGAGAGGGTTAAATATAATTAATATAATCCATTAAGTTAATATTAATTTTTGTTCCATTAAAATATCTCAATTTGTTGATTTTCTGTAAGCAAGTAACCCTATTGGTTTACAATGGAATTCTATGGAAATTTGGTGAATTATTAGAGATATCGCCAAGTTCGCATCACTTTTGGTGGCAGAATACGGTCCCCTACGGATACCTCCCTTATAGGTATAGAGATGCATTAAATGCTGTTCAATAACCAATGAGATGCGTTTCATTTGGGCGTTGCCATTAAACAATTAACAAATAATTGCGATTTATGTGCCACGTATGATAGCATAATATATATTTATATATAGAGATTGTCTCTTATAAAATGTGATAAACAATTGGCTTAATATATATATTTTTAATTATCGGAAGGAAAATGATTTGCTTAATTAATTCATTTCTTCTTTTTATGTTACGTGAACGACGTCACGGGTAACAGCTAGTAGTAAATATAAATCAATCAAATAAATAGTAGGTTGCCATTCATATTTTTTTCAAATATTAATTTCATAATTCATTTTATAAAAAAATTTAAATTACAAATTCAGTGAATTTATTTTTGGGTTTTATACTATTATAACATATTTATATTAATAAAAATATGAAAACGTAGATACAGAGAATATGTAAAAACGGAGATATTAATAAAAATATGAAAACGTAATTTAACATTAGAAGCTCTCAATTTTGAATGTTTATAATTCAAAAACTTATCATCGAAATGACTTAAAATTTCGTTTATAGGCATAGTTTAAACAAACGAATTAAAATTAGTTTCAAAATTGGGTGTTGCCATTGAAAAAAAGAAAGTTTGGGTTTGTTTTGATTTGTAGATGGCCCCCTAAGCAAATTTTATATACATAATTTAAAAACAGACTTTATTTCTGATCGTTTGGTACCAGTAACTTTCTTCTATTATAATTAGTTGCAGAGTTAGTAGGGCGTATTAATTTTTTTTCCGCAGCTGTACTTGCGATTGAGCACCAATTGGGCGATAAGATTAGAAACCACTGTCGCAAAAATCGTGCTTTCGTACACATCGGCCGAAAAATCCCCAAAAACCGAAAATTAAAGTTACTATTTAGGGAATTTTGATTATACAGTTGGCTAGAGTAATTTTTGGAGGGCCAGAATCTATATTTAGAATAACATTTTTCACTTTAGCCTAATTACCGGGTGTCCCAAAAATGACTGATGGATTTTTAAATCCCATAACTGGCAAACGGTGACTGATATTAAAAAAAATTCTTGCAGGATGGTTATGTATGATGTCAGGAGTTTTTTTACTGTGATTCTTGATTTTAGTTCGAATTTCAAACAATAGATGGCGCTAAGAGCAATAGCTGCTCAGACCATATCCGATTTTTTGGTACTTCGGAATCCATTTTAATCTCCCTTTTCCGCATGGAAGAAGACAGAGGCCGAAAAATCGAGCCTGGATTTAGCGGTTATTGCTTGCAGCGCCATCTATGGATGGTATTTTTAACTAAAATTGATAATCGCAGCATAAAAACTCCTGACATGTTATATAACACTCCTGCAAGAATTTTTTTAATATCTGTCACCGTTGCCAAGTTATTGAATTTTAAAATCCATCAGTCATTTTTGGGACGCCCGGTACCTGCATCATTTGAAAAGTTGCGTTCGCAAAAGAAGAAGCCGAGCCCCACAAAAACATCAAAATAAAGTTCCTTTAAAGATGTGCTCCTTTTCTCCATATTGTCAAATTTTAATGATTTAAAATGATTCACACGATGATGGTAAGTAGATTATTTACATGTGTTTCAAAAATTACATTAATAATATATAAATTAGTAATTTCGTAATAATTTTTGATAAAAATTTAAAAAAACAAATCTTATTTTTTTCCTTTCAAACATTGAGAAGTTTATAAATTCCACAGAGTTCTGCAACAAAATTTAAGGAGATAATAGCCTGAACTATTATTTAATGAATAATAATAATAATAATAATAAAAAAAAAACAGCTGCTAAAAACTGCTATTGTGCATTGCAACCGTGCAGGTTTTTGAAACAACCAGTAGAAATATCACTTTTTTAGTAACTTAAAAAACTCTAAAATTAATTACTTTTCACATTAATTTAGCTGGCAAACATTTTTGAAATTTTTATATTATTCAGTTTTGTAATAGATTATTATGTATTACATTACAAATAAGTATTATAATTATAAGCGTAAATGAAGTTTATAAGCAAGTTTAGTAACAAAATAATGAAAATAATTCTCAATCATTGATCCGATAGAATGACATTTTCTTATTTTTATAAGTAATAATCATGTTTATCATATTATAAGTAGAAGAATTGTGTTGTTAATTGGGTAAATGTTGGAAGATGCGCACGAATCGTGTAACAAATTGATTAAAAGGTATCGCGAAGATTTCTCACGAAAACACAATCAGACGAAAACGTTGAAAGATGCGTTTTTACGGCGTTTAATCTCATCAGACCCTTTCATTTCGAGCTTACGTAAATTACGTAAATTTGTATGAATAAATTCCGTAAATTACTTAACTGTTTTTTGAAATTTTAGCTTTTGAATCATGATTAGCATCCTAAAAAAAAATGCGAAGTTTCATACAAATTGAACTTTCGGAATTTTTAAATTTTCAGTCCACTGTATAGGATCTGCCATTTTGTTTTGTTTTTTAAATTTTAACTTTGGAATCGTAATCAGCATCCTAAAAGGCACTTGTATACGCATTTTCATGCAATTTGAATAACGTTTTCATATTTTGGCCATCTTTTCTTGATTTGGCCCCCACTGCGCCATCTTGGGTGTTGAATCCATTTAAAACCATTCTCAGACCTTTTTGCGACCGATTCTATAGTGAAAATCACGGATGAAATGCCAAATTGTATGTTTTAAATATTGCGGTGATGTTATCCAGCGTGAGTAGAGCAGAGGTAACGTCTCCAGTTCCAAACAGGAGGGTCCAGTGTTTAAATCCACCCATTCCACTGTGTCCACCGTGTCATATATACAGAATGTCCACTAACGTCCGTTCCCACACTCTTAACAGCCAAAAGACGGCAAATATGGTCATAAAAGTGATGTCTAGGTATAGTAGAGTGGCTATGCGCTACTAAATCAGACCGCTTACAGCGCCACCTGGTGCAAAACGGCAGAGTTAGCATTCCTATCTCGAAAACGGTACGAGATATGGGGGAAAAAGTCAATTACAATCAGGGCCGAAACTAGCCTTTCTGGCGCCCGGGGCAAACATGGATTTTGGCGCCCCCCCTCTCTTCCCCACAAAGTAAATTTACAAAAAGAATTTTACTAAGTATCTAATATACAACTTATTTTTAAATTTAAAATATATACAACTGAACTACGTAATCAGCTTTGTCAAACATTGATTCATTAAAACCTTGAAAACGGAATCAAAAGGAATCGAACTGCATTTTAATTTTTTATTTTATTTTATTATTTTTTTTGTATAGGCTAAATATCTAAAAAAGAAAAGTTTTCACTAAGAACTTTACTTTATGCATCCCTCCTCTCCTTTGTTTTTATTGTCCTGGGCAGTCATCGACCATGGCAAGACGGAAAAAAAAGAAAGGAAGCTCAACGCTGCTCAGCGAAAAGAAAACAGCTTTCATGGAATTTTTTTTATCTAATAGAAAAGTCAGACTGAGGGGTCGCTTCTCGTTCGGTAGTTATTCGCAGTAGACAGTGTACCACAATAGAGAATGACTTTGAAAAACGGTAGTGATTTTCCTACACAGGAAGTGATTTAAAAGATAGAAGGCAAAGGCATAGACATGATACTTTTGGAATGGGAGAATGAAAAAAGCCTAAGAGGACAATTCTTTTTTCTTATTCATTTGCAATTTTGTATTGTAGATGAATCTTTTTAACTATTTGTTAAGTTTAATGCATTTGGTTCAGTTTTCCTTTTAAATTTTCCGGCTGCGAAACATTTTTATACAAATTTCGTATATATATACATTCTTCTATTAAACGTCAAACAAAATCTTCATTTTGGCGCCCCCTTCACCTTCTGTTAAAGCGGCGCCCGGGCCACGTGCCCCCTTTGCCCCCCCCCCCCCCCCCCCCTTAGTTTCGGCCCTGATTACAATGTTGTTTAGCCTAATCGATTTAGTACAAAAAGACGCCTTGTGAACATGAACGCTTAAAATGGGCTTTTTTTTGTTCGTGATTTCAGAAACTGTGACCTCACGACAATTGAACGAAGGGATAAAAGATTTTTTTTCGGGCGAAAAACGAGCCCGCATCACGGTACAGTGGTATCCCTTGTAATTCTCAAACGAGAAGACTGTGTTTCAAACCCTGTGAGGTGCATTCTTGTACTGATTGTAGATACAAAATGTACACAATATGCAGATCGTGCAAAATCGTGTCAGAAAAGTATCAACTCAACGCAGCTTGAGCTTGGTGTGCGAAATCTGTACAATATGCATTATTAATTCGTGGAACAAATAATCCGGCACGGTGTTTTCGTAGAGTGGCCTCCACGTTCACCTGACCTGACTCCAATAGACTTTTTCCTGTGGGGGGCGGGGGGGGGGATACCTGAAACAGCATGTGTAGGTGACCCCTCCGCCAACGTTGCAGGACCTCCAACAACGCATTATGGATACTTGTGACAACGTGTCCCCCGCTATGGTACATCGTGTTCAACATGAAGTTCAGACAAGGGTCCAGCTGTGCATTGCAGCTGACGGAGAAAAGTTTAAAAATCGAAAATGAATGTATCTTGTGATAGCCATTTGTTTTTTTCTTTCTAAGATCTTTTCTTCACGTTACAGTGTAGGAAATCGCTAACAAAGAAATGCGCGTTCTAAGCCTTTTGTTTTTCACATTCATGTTCACAAGGTGTCTTTTCGTACCAAATTGATGATGTTCTAGAACTTTGCAATTCACTTTTTTCCCATATTTCGTACTGTTTTCGAGGCAGAAACGCTAACTCTGACGTTTTGTACCAGGTGGCGCTGTAAGTGGTCTCATCTAGTAGCACATATCCATATTACATAGATGACAATTTTATAGCTATAGCTGCAGCCGTTCGTCAGTTGAAAGGCTACTTCACTCAAACGAAAAGACCCATTTGCTACTGTTAATCCTACGGAAGAAAGTTATAAAGATGTCTCGGTCGCATTTCAATACTTTTAAATGATTTTTTTTTTTTTGCATTGGATAGCTGAGATCGATCTGTACAAAGGCCGTTTTTTACTTTTTCGATTTTGTTTGCAGGTATTTTTAATGAGCACACTTTCATTTAGGAAACCAGTTCCGAAAGTGAAAGCATCCTCATAAAAAAATCAGCAATCAAAATCGAAAGAGTAAAAAAACGGTCTTTGTACAGATCGATCTCATCTATCTAATGCAAAAGAAATCGTTTAAAAATATTGAAATGCGATCGAGATATCTTTATAAATTTCTTCCACAGGATTAGCATTACCGAGCGGGTCTTTTAGCGTGGATGAAGTAGCCCCTTAAGGCTCCTGTCCCTGCCTCCGAAGGCACTCACGAGCTAATAATAATCCTATGGGGAGTGATTTTTCTAATATCTCGTTTGCATTTCGAAATTTTTAAATAATTTTTTTTGTATTGGATAGCCGAGATCCGTCTCTACATCGCACCTTTTTTACTTTTTCAATTTTGGTTGCAGATATATTTTAGAATGACACTTTCATTTTCAGAACCGGTTTTGAAACTGAAAGTAACTACATAAAAAATATCTGCGACCAAAATCGAATGTAGAGACGGATCTCGGCTATCCAATGCAAAAAAAAAAAATTATTTAAAAAAGTCGAAATGCAAACGAGATACACTGCTCAAAACAATTAAAGGATATTGCAGTTTTAGGTGGATTTTGTATCTGGTAAACTGTTTAGCTGATTGATACATGGTCGACAGACATAGTAGGTTATATGAGAATAAATTACACATGTTTGGCAGAAAAAAATGCATTTTATTGCGCATTTGTGTACTAAAGGAAAAAAACACAATTTGTGCATATGAGAAAAAAAGAATAAGAAAAGGTGTTTTCTTCAAAGAAAATCATTTTCAGTAGGGGGTATGGTTTCTACGGGTGGCCAGCAACGTTGAACACCTTTCAGGCATGGACTCAATGAGGCTATTAATGACGAGTTGGGGTATTCTGCCCCACTCTTCCAGAAGAGCTCTTTCCAGTTCTTGGAGAGTTTGTGGGGGTTGTTGGCGGCCAGAAACTAGATCTTCCTAGAGCGTCCCAAACGTGCTCAATTGGATTCATGTCTGGAGAACACGCTGGCCATTCCATGCGAACGATTCCTTCCTCGAAAAGGAAATCCTCCACCAGGTTTGCACGATGTGGCCTGCAGTTATCGTCCATTAAAATGAAGTTATCTCCGATTGCTGCAGCGTAAGGGACTACAATAGGTCTGAGGATCTCATCCCTATATCAGCGACCAGTCAGAGCTCCATCTCGAATGATGTAGAGGTCAGTGCGCCCGTCAATGGAGATGCCACCATACACCAACACTCCTCCACCGCCAAATCTGACACTTTCGTGCACGAACGCAGGATTATTCCTACTGCCACGGTCCCTCCAGATGAAAATACGCCTATTATCCGGATTCACAGAAAAACGGGTCTCGTCAGAAAACAGAATATTGCTCCATTCATTTCTACTCCAGCTGACATGCTCGGTTGCCCACTCCCTGCGGTCGTGACGATGCCTTGATGTTAATCTAACACATACCATCGGTCGGCGAGCATACAGACCTACAGCATGGAGCCGGTTTCGGACAGTCTGAGTTGAAATCGTGGTGCCTGTAGCCGAGCGAAGGTGTTGTTGGAGAAGAGTAGCGTTCATGGTTCGGTGTCTCCGAGCTGTTAACGCTAAATACCAATCTTCATTGGGCGTTGTTGCCCGTCTACGACCTTGCCCTGGTCTTCGGCTTGCACATCCACTCTTCAAAAAACGGTTCCAGATCCTGGAAATGACACTTTGTGACACTCCAATGGCTTGTGCTACTTCGGCTTGAGTTTGGCCCCCTTCTAACCTACCAACAATTCTCAAAGCTTCTGAATCTGTCAAATGACTTCACTGAGACATCGTACTCATCGAAACAAAGCAATCACTGAATGCCGATCATCCTTGTCTTCATTCTCTTTTATCCAGTTGAAAGTCAAATTTCATTCGCTGCCGCTGAAGCGACGTTTTTGACGTCGAACTCAAAATTTGCATACTCCACAGTTTGAAAACCAGAAAAATTTGCATTTGTGATTCTCTTCTTCTATTTTCGGCAAAAAAATTTCGTTTATATCTTTATTTTATGTAAAACTTCAAATATCCTTTAATTGTTTTGAGCAGTGTATTAGAAAAATCCTTCCCCATAGGATTAGCATTAGCTCGGGAGTGTCTTCGCAGGCAGGGACAGGATCCTTAAGAGGGTGGGAACGGACTTTAGTGGGCATCCTGTATAGAGTATTGCCGAATTCGACCACAAACTTAAGAGGTGTGATAGTCGGCATCAAGAGGGTGAGAATGCAATATATCGAAATTTTGATACATTGCAAGATTTTTAACAATAAAATTCTTCCTAATTTTTCGAAAAATTGCTTCTTTATGTTGTAATGTGCAGCTACAAAACGCCCGCAAACAGTGCTTTATACCTCACTCGCAGTATGAACAACGAAATCATAATCGTTTTCTGTTGTTTTAAACATAAAATGACAAAGTTTTCAGAATTTTAGGTAGCTTTCTTTACAAAAAGCTACCTATTGCAGCCGTTCGGAGGAAAGCGATTTCAAAATATTTTGGTATATTTTCATCGATCATGACCCCCAGACCCCGAAACCACCCTCCGTTCAAAATTGATATATATATATATATATATATATCAATATATATATATATATATATCAATATATATATATATATATATATATATATATATATCTGACCTATGTCACACTGTAACTCTCGTATTTATGAACCGATTTGGATGTAATTCGGTGTGTACATAGTGCATACCAATGTCTCGACCGAGTTCGTTGGCCAGCTTCATCCGCCATTTTGTTTCAAAATGGCGGCCATTTAAAAAATTTAAAAAAATTTTAAATTTAAAATGTGGTACCAAAAAATTGAAAATGGAAAAATATTTTTTTCTTATGTATTTGACCTTTATACAAAGACTCCGTAGCAGTTTTTGTTTCGTCTATATCTTAAAAAATGGCTGAGTTATAGCATTTTGAATTTCTAGCGAAGCTGACATTTTGAAACGTCCTGAATTTTGTCACGCGATAAAAGGCGTATTTATGAACCGATTTGGATGTAACTTCGTTTATACATAGTACAGACCAATGTCTCGACCGAGTTCGTTGGCCATCATCATCCGCCATATTGTTTAAAAATGGCGGCCATTTAAAATTTTAAGAAAAAATTAAATTTGAAATGTAGTACCAAAAAATTTAAAATTGAAAAAATATTTTTTTCTTATGTGTTTGACCTTGATAAAAAGATTCGGGAGCAGTTTTTGTTTCGTCTATATCTTAAAAAATGGCTGAGTTCTACCATTTTGAATTTCTAGCGTGACTGACATTTTGGAACGCCCTGCTTTTTGTCACGCGATAACAGGCGTATTTATGAACCGATTTGAATGTAACTTGGTCTGTACATAGTACATACCAATGTTTCGACCGAGTTTATTGGCCAGCTTCATTCGCCATCTTGTTTCAAAAGGGTTGCCATTTTTTAAAAAAAATGTAATTTAAAATGAGGTATTAAAAAATTGGAAAATGAAAAAGATTTTTTTTATGTGTTTGGCCTTGATACAAAGATTCTGGAGCAGTTTTTGTTTCTGAAAATTTGTTCTTTTGTTTATATCTTAAAAAGTGGTTGAATTAAGCACTTTAAATTTCTATCATGGCTAACACTTTGAAACGATCTTGTATTTGTCTCGCGGTACCACACGTATTCGCCTATTTAGATGGAAGAAGGCATGTGGATAGTATACATCAATATCTCGATCAAGTTCGCTGGCCAGCTTCATCAGCCATCTTGTTTCAAAATGGCGGCCATTAAATAAAAAATATATATATTTAAAGTGAGGTGCAAAAAAATTAGAAATTGAAAAAGGTTTCTTTCTTAAGTATTTGACCTTGATATAAGGATTCAGGAGCATTTTTTGTTTGTCTTTATCTTAAAAAATGGCTCAGATATAGCAGTTTCAATTTCTAACGTGGGTGACATTTTGAAAAATCTGATTTTTTGCCTGCGACAGCACTCGTATGTCTCAACCGATTCCGATGTGAGTGAGCTTGTGCACAGCAATTACTAAGGTCTCGACCAAGTTCACTGGTTAGCCTCATCCACCATGCTGTCTTAAAATGGCAGGCACTTTAAGAAATCGCCGAATTTGGCAGCGAAATATAAGTTACTTTAAATAAAAGCAGCTTGGATAAAGCTAACTAATTTTGCGAAATTCTCATTCATAATGATTTAGTATTGATAAAAATTAGTATTGAATCTCCTACATTCGGTTTCCACTTAATTGAGCTTCGTGTGTTTGAATAATATAAGTTGGCTTTTTTAAAATAAGGAATATGAAAGCTACCTCTTCCTCCCGGCACTGGCCGGAAGGACTTTTTATGTATGTAAATTTACTGGTTCTAGGGTATTTTAGGTAGCTTTCATTACAAAAAGCTACCTATTGCAGCCGTTCGGAGGAAAGCGATTTCAAAAAATTTTAGTATATTTTCATCGATCATGACCCCCAGACCCCGAAACCACCCTCCGTTCAAAATTGATACATATATATATATATATATACATCTGACATTTGTCACACTGTAACTCTCGTATTTATGAACCGATTTGGATGTAATTAGGTGTGTACATAGTACATACCAAAGTCTTGACCGAGTTCGTTGGCCAGTTTATTTAAAAAAAAATTAAAATTTGAAATGTGCTACCAAAAAAGTCCTTCCGGCCAGTGCCGGGAGGAAGAGGTAGCTTTCATATTCCTTATTTTAAAAAAGCCAACTTATATTATTCAAGCACACGAAGCTCAATTAAGTGGAAACCAAATGTAGGAGATTCAATACTAATTTTTATCAAAACTAAATCATTATGAATGAGAATTTCGCAAAATTAGTCAGCTTTATCCAAGCTGCTTTTATTTAAAGTAACTTATATTTCGCTGCCAAATTTGGCGATTTCTTAAAGTGCCTGCCATTTTAAGACAACATGGTGGATGAGGCTAACCAGTGAACTTGGTCGAGACCTTAGTAATTGCTGTGCACATGATCACTCACATCGGAATCGGTTGATACATACGAGTGCTGTCGCAGGCAAAAAATCAGATTTTTCAAAATGTCACCCACGTTAGAAATTGAAACTGCTATATCTGAGCCATTTTTTAAGATAAAGACAAACAAAAAATGCTCCTGAATCCTTATATCAAGGTCACATACTTAAGAAAGAAACCTTTTTCAATTTCTAATTTTTTTGCACCTCACTTCAAATATAAATTTTTTTAATTTAATGGCCGCCATTTTGAAATAAGATGGCTGATGAAGCTGGCCAGCGAACTTGGTCGAGATATTGATGTATACTATCCACATGCCTTCTTCCATCGAAATAGGCGAATACGTGTGGTATCGCGAGACAAATACAAGATCGTTTCAAAGTGTTAGCCATAATAGAAATTCAAAGTGCTACAATTCAACCACTTTTTAAGATATAAACAAAAGACCAAATTTTCAGAAACAAAAACTGCTCCAGAATCTTTGTATCAAGGCCAAACACATAAAAAAAACTTTTTCATTTTCCAATTTTTTAATACCTCATTTTAAATTTTAAATTACATTTTTTTTTTAAATGACAATCCTTTTGAAACAAGATGGCGAATGAAGCTGGCCAACAAACTCGGTCGAGACATTGGTATGTACTATGTACAGACCAAGTTACATTGAAATCGGTTCATAAATACGCCTGTTATCGCGTGACAAAAATCAGGGCGTTTCAAAATGTCAGCCACGCTAGAAATTCAAAATGCTATAACTCAGCCATTTTTTAAGATATAGACGAAACAAAAACTGCCCCCAAATCTTTTTATCGAGGTCAAACACACAAGAAAAAAATATTTTTTCAATTTTCAATTTTTTGGTACCACATTTCAAATTTAAATTTTTCTTAAAATTTTAAATGGCCGCCATTTTTAAACAAAATGGCGGATGAAGCTGGCCAACGAACTCGGTCGAGACATTGGTCTGTACTATGTATAAACGAGGTTACATTCAAATCGGTTCATAAATACGCCTTTTATCGCGTGACAAAATTCAGGACGTTTCAAAATGTCAGCTTCGCTAGAAATTCAAAATGCTATAACTCAGCCATTTTTTAAGATATAGACGAAACAAAAACTGCTACGGAGTCTTTGCATAAAGGTCAAATACATAAGAAAAAAATATTTTTCAATTTTCAATTTTTTGGTACCACATTTTAAATTTTAAATTTTTTTTAAATTTTTAAATGGCCGCCATTTTGAAACAAAATGGCGGATGAAGCTGGCCAACGAGCTCGGTCGAGACATTGGTATGTACTATGTACACACCGAATTACATTCAAATCGGTTCATAAATACGAGAGTTACAGTGTGACATAGGTCAGATATATATATATATATATATATCAATTTTGAACGGAGGGTGGTTTCGGGGTCTGGGGGTCATGATCGATGAAAATATACCAAAATTTTTTGAAATCGCTCTCCTCCGAACGGCTGCAATAGGTAGCTTTTTGTAAAGAAAGCTACCTAAAATTGAAAATGGAAAAATATTTTTTCTTATGTATTTGACATTTATACAAAGATTCCGGAGCAGTTTTTGTTTCGTCTATATCTTAAAAAATGGCTGAGTTATAGCATTTTAAATTTCTAGCGTGGCTGACATTTTGAAATGTCCTGAATTTTGTCACGCGATAAAAGGCGTATTTATTAACAGATTTGGATGCAACTTCGTTTATACATAGTACATACCAATGTCTCGACCGAGTTCGTTGGTCAGCTTCATACGCCACCTTGTTTAAAAATGGCGGCCATTTAAATTTTTGAGAAAAATTTAAATTTGAAATGTGGTACCAAAAAATTAAAAATTGAAAACATGTTTTTTTCTTATGTGTTTGACCTTGATACAAAGATTCGGGAACAGTTTTTGTTTCGTCTACATGTTACAAAATGGCTGAGTTATAGCATTTTGAATTTCTAGCGTGGCTGACATTTTGAAACGTCTTGATTTTTGTCACGTGATAACAGGCGTATTTATGAGCCGATTTGGATGTACCTTGGTCTGTCTCTGTACATAGTACATACCAATGTCTCGACCGAGTTCGTTGGCCAGCTTCATTCGCCATCTTGTTTCATAATGGCGGCCATTTTAAAAAATTTTTTAAATTTTAAATTTAAAATGTGGTACCAAAAAATTGAAAAATGAAAAAGATTTTTTTTTGTATGTATTTGACCTCAATACAAAGATTCCGGAACAGTTTTTGTTTCGTCTATATCTAAAAAAATGACTGAGTTATAGCATTTTTAATTTCTATTGTGGCTGACATTTTAAAACGACCTGATTTTTGTCACGCGATAACAGGCGTATTTATGAACCGATTTGGATGTAACTTGGTCTGTACATAGTACATACCAATGTCTCGACCGAGTTCGTTGGCCAGCTTCATTCGCCATCTTGTTTCAAAAGGGTTGCCATTTAAAAAAAATTAAATTTAAAATTTAAAATGAGGTATTAAAAAATTGGAAAATGAAAAAAGATTTTTTTATGTGTTTCGCCTTGATACAAAGATTCCGGAGCAGTTCTTGTTTCTGAAAATTTGTTCTTTTGTTTATATATTAGAAAATGGTTGAATTATAGCACTTTGAATTTCCAGCATGGCTAACATTTTGAAACTATCTTGTATTTGTCCTATTTCGATGTAAGAAGTCATGTGGATAGTATACATTAATATCTCGACCAAGTTCGCTGGCCAGCTTCATCAGCCATCTTGTTTCAAAATGGCGGCCATTAAATTAAAAAAAATTATATTTAAAGTGAGGTACAAAAAATTAGAAATTGAAAAAGGTTTCTTTCTTAATTATTTGACTTTGATATAAGGATTCAGGAGCATTTTTTGTTTGTCTTTATCTTAAAAAATGGCTCAGACGTAGCAGTTTCAATTTCTAATGTGGGTAACATTTTGAAAAATCTGATTTTTTGCCTGCGACACCACTCGTATATATTAACCGATTCCGATGTGAGTGAGCATGTGCATAGCAATTACTGCCCCACCAGTGGCCGAGAGGTTCTGCTCTCGAAGCTGGTAGACGGGAAGTGCTGGGTTCGATCCCAATCGCGCCCGTCGGCCTAATCGTTCGGAGTTTTCGTGGTGTTCTTCGAGCCGTGGATATTCCATGCGTTAATACGGATTAGGTTCCCTTAGAAAGACCCCCACGGATAGCACTCCCCACGGGCCTATATCCCTCGTGTAGATAATTGGCCGTCAAAAATCAACCCAACCCAACCCACAGCAATTACTGAGGTCTCGACCAAATTCACTGGTTAGCCTCATCCACCATGTTGTCTTAAAATGGCAGGCACTTTAAGAAATCGCCGAATTTGGCAGCCAAATATAAGTTACTTTAAATAAAAGCAGCTTGGATAAAGCTGACTAATTTTGCGAAAATCTCATTCATAATGATTTAGTATTGATAAAAATTAGTATTGAATCTCCTATATTTTGTTTCCACTAAATTGAGCTTCGTGTGTTTGAATAATATAAGTTGGCTTTTTTAAAATAAGGAATATGAAAGCTACCTCTTTCTCCCGGCACTGGCCGGAAGGACGTTTTATAAATGTAAATATACTGCGTCTACAATAACTTTTCAGAATAGTTTCTTTGTTTTTCTAACAGAATCTCGGTTGTCAGCTCCCCTTAACTTTATCTAAGGCTTAAGAATAAATATACCAGTAGGTTATCCGTTATTTCACAGAAAGTTTTTTAACAGTGTTTATTTAGAAGGTATTTCATGCGGATGATTAAAAGATGCATTTAAAAAACTTTCAGTTATTCTTTTTACAAAAGGGATATAATGGTTCAGAAAATTTAGAAATATTTGTGTTGTCTATAAAGGTCTTATTTTTGGTAAACCAACAGCTTGGAAATTGTTTTCGAGGATTAAGAGGCTGCTTCAGTCAAACGAAAAGACCCATTCGCTAATGCTAATCCTATGGAAGACATTTATAAAAATATCTCGTTTGAATGTAAATATTTTTAAATGATTTTTTTTCCATTGAATAGTTGAGATCGATCTGTACAAAGGCCGTTGTTTACTTTTACGATTTTGTTTACAGGTATTTTTAATGAGGACACTTTCATTTTCGGAACCGGTTTCGAAAGTAAATGCATCCTCATAAAAAAATATGTAATCAAAATCGAAAGAGTAAAAAACGCCTGCATACAGATTGATCTCAGTTATCCAATGAAGAAAGATTATTTAAAAATATTGAAATGTGACTGAGATATCTTTATAAATTTCTTCCATAGGATTAGCATTATCGAACGCGTCTTTTCGTTTGACTGAAGTAGCCTCTTAACCCTCTCGCTGCGCATCCCGCGATTTCCACAGGCGACGTAAAAGTATCAAAATTTGCGCAACACACGCAATTTCCGCGATCTTTTTCTTCATGATCTAATTCTGTATTAAAAAAAGAACTCTTTTACAAAGAAATTTTACATAGTTTAACTCTAAAAGATATGTAGATTTAAAATATGTATAAAATAAATCCGTAATTTTTTAACCTATTTTGATAAAAAAAAAAAAACCGCAACGAGAGGGTTAAAATTAGAAATTTCAGCCTACTTTAGAATCATGTGTATTACCTATAGAAGAAAGGGAAAAAAATAGACGAAACCCAAAACTAATCTCTTAAGACTTAGAAGTATAAGAGTTTGTGAATATACTTACAGGTTCAAACAACAAAAATTTGATAAAATTGGGTAACATTATTTTTCAATATGATGCATAAATACCACATTATCTATGGAGGAAAAAATACCTTACATTTGGGAAACATTTTTTAATATGATGCATAAATACCACACAATCAGTATAGGAAAAAATACTTTACAAAAGATTTATTATTGGAGATAGTTATATTTCCCAACATGGTGCACAAGAGAACGTGAAATCAACTGTCAAAGCCTTCTATTTAAGCAGCGAAGTCGGATATCTACGTGCGAAAGGTTATGCTTTTTGTATGATGGAATTACAGTTTTTTTACTATGGATTTCTTTAATTTCATTAAAAGGTTCATACCTAAATAAACTGGAACAAAATGTGCCACAAGTTCTGTGATTGAATAAGGCTAAATTTACTATTCAAAATTGCTGGTACTAAAAATTCATGATCGTACGCGATGTTTTTGGTTTGGTTTTTATTGAACACATACATCAGACTTGTGTGCTTGACCCCAAGGCCCGCTTATGAGTTATCGTCGATGTAGAGGGACGAGATAGCACAATGAAATTTCGAGGGGTCTCTCAATGGGGTGTAATCTCGTACAACCGTTCCTGTAATCAGTGAAATCATACTGTAATCAAGTCTTAATCATGCGTAATCATGTCATCACATGTAATCGGTGGTAATCAATGAAATCTTAACGTAATCACATGTAATCAATATAATCATAGTATAATCATGTATAATCAAGTGTAATCTCCGAGGTAATCTCGAATTAAAAATCTCGAGAAAAATCTATTTTGTCGCCATTCTGTCTTCTTCCTCTCGCTGTCTTCAGTTTTGACGGAAGTTGGGGAAGAGGGGAAGGCAAAAGCAGAAATGAGAAATGCCCTCGGAAATGGCAGAAAGGCGAGCTCGCAGATGAGGAAAGATATAAGCTAGATAAGAAAGTAGTCTGTGTGTGGAGGGGGGGGGGGCGGGCTTTCTCAAGAATTTGTGTTTGATTTTATTCAAAGAACGTTTAGTGGTCGGCATGGGGCCATCGTAATGGAGGGAAACTTTCAAACTGGTCAGCCCGGCAGCATTAGGACATATTTTTAACGGGCGAGCTGGGGCAACAACAACAAAGAAAAAACAAATCCATGGGCTGTCGAACCCGAATTAAAAATTTAAACGAAACAGATAAAATATGAATAATTTTCAATGGATATGACCAGTGTTGGGGCAGAATCTGATTACAGAGTAATGAAATTATTGATTAAATTAAAATACATTATAATCACCTCATAATGCAATTGATTAACACGCAGAGCACTGAAAAGTAATTTCAATTTAAGCTTTTGAATTGTATAACCCTATAATTGTGTAAAGGATCACAAATCAATTCTTATTTAACATTTTAAGATTTAATTAGATTAATTTTAATCGATTACGTGCGGATTTCGATTACTCTTTTAATTATATAATCTAATTAACCTGCAATGGATTAAAAGATGATTTAAATTACGTTTTTAATTGTATAATCCAGTTAACCCGTAATGGATTGTAGGTCAATTCCAATTATATGTATTTTAAATATAATTTAGATTACATTCTAATATATTACAAGTTAATGTCGACTAAGTGTATTTAAAATATGCGGGAGATGAGAGGGACCGCAAGCAAATTTTTTAAATCTGATATATATTATTTATAACATATAAAAAAAATTAAAGATAGGAGGGAGTGATAATTGTCACCCGGGGGGGCAATTTTCTAACTTTTTCAGGGTAGTAGTTTAGGTGATAGTTTTTCTAGTTTAGGGCAGAGGGGGGGGGGGAGCACTTGCTCGGGCGTAAGAACGAAAGGCCAGGGCCGAAACTAAGGTGTGGCAGAGGGGGCATGTGCCCCGGGCGCCAGAACGAAGGGGCGCCAAATGAAGGCTTATACCTTTGGAATGGATCATTTTCTTCTGGTGGACTGATGGCTTCTATTATTACGAAACAGCCATTATAAATGAAGTGTTAGGTGAAGATGAAAGAGCAGTCGTAAAAAGTTAGAACTCTGATTTTCTGGTCAGAATGGAAAAAAAAAATGGCCATTTTTTTTTTTTTTTGCCAAAAAAAATTATGGCCATTTTTTTTTCCCATTCTGACCAGAAAATCAGAGTTCTAACTTTTTACGACTGCTGTTTCATCTTCACCTAACACTTCTTTTATAATGGCTGTTTCACAATAATAGAAGCCATCAGTCCATCAGAAAAAAATAACTCGGTGAAAGTGGAAACTCGGTTAAGCAGGACTCGGATAATCGGGACTCTAACTGTATATTTTATTTTTAAAATGATCTTTAGAATATTTTTGTTGGTGTTTAGAGGGGAGTCATGACACCCGTGACCTCCCCCTTGGATCCGCCATTGTAGATTACGTAGTTCAGTATTACATATTTTAAGATCATGTTTTAAATTTTTAAATAAGTCGGCTATTAGAAAATTAGTAAAATTCTCTTTGTAAATATACTTTGCGGAAGAGGGAGGGGGGGCGCCAAAATCCATGCTTGCCCCGGGTGTAAAAAGGTTAGTTTCGGCCCTAGGCGAAGAGGGCGCCAAATGGAAATTTTGTTTGTCGTTTGATACAAAAATGTATATATATATGGAATTTTGATAAAATTGTCTTGCAGTTAAAAAATCCAAACACGTAAAAATAACCAAAAGTAAAATTTAAAAAATATGCAACGAAAATAGAAAAAAAATCATTTAAAACTATTAAAATGCAAGCGAGAATGTTTTTTAAAGAACGCTCCCATAGGTTTAACATTAAAGTTGCAGTCAGGGGCGGCGCCAAAACTTGCCCTACGGGGTGAGGGGAGGGCATAGTATTCCGACAGGGTGGCCGGATTAGAGTCCTGCGCGGGTCGGGCATATAATATATATATATATATATATATGTGGGGAGGGGAATGGGTAAAAAAGCTCAAATTTTCATGTTTTAATAAAACATAATCAAGGGAAAAATTAGTTTAACTCACGGATTATTTTGAGAGCATAGAATCCTGCGTGGTTTGGGTCATACCCGACCCGAACCTGTAAATTATATATCCACTCAGCCTGAACCAGTTTAAAAAAATGAGTTGGATTAATTGATCCTAATCTGACAAACTTCGACCCAGAACGGACAGGTTTCAATCCGAACCCAATCCCACCCCAAAACTGAAAAAATAAACATAACAATCCACAATAGAATAATGGAAAAGTAGCCTACAATTGTATTTCTAGTATCAATTATATTTTTTATGAAGAAAAAACAATATTTCTGTATATGTGCTCCTTGATACCCAAGTAATATAATGTTTCATTTTCAAGTATATTTTGGAGAATATTTTGAGAAATCGGGTAGAATCGAACCCACCCACCAAAAGCAATTTAAGTTAACTCAACTCGTAAAATATAAGTCAATTCGAACCTCTCTGAAAAAATATTCAGTTTAGCCGGATCCGATTCAAACTATCAGTCGGGTTTAGTTTTGTTTGCCCAACTCGATACAGGGTAGATTCGAACCCGAAATGAGATCTGAGCACGACAAAAAATTTCATCCTCCACCTTTTGACCCGAACCCAAAATACTCGAACCTCAACTAAACCCCACCTCTTAATTTAAAAAAAAAAAAAAAAAAAAAAAAAAGTTTTCTACGGAAATAAAATGTAAATAAGTGTTAAATAACCTAGATTGTTTCTTAGTAGTAACATACCATGTATTTCAGCATTTAACACACAGCTCAAACATAAATCCAGAATATTTGTTAATGCAAATGTTACTTATTATTGTGGCATAACTATTTCAGTTATTTATTAAATAACATTTCTGTGTGTAAATATGTTTGAGCTTTGCGATATTTGCTAGAATGTACAGCATATACAAGTATGCTCCCCAAATGTGTATACTTTAAAGTAGAAAACGACAACTGTTTTAGAAGATATTGCAAAAGAGAAACTATTTATATATCATAAGCTTTTATTTAACTTAAAACTTCATTCCCCTATACATATACGCTGTATACTCTAACCCTGTGAAAAATGAACCTGTCTATAACGGAATCTTGCCTTAAATGAAAATTAAATAAATACGATACTATTATGAAAGCTAAGTCGAAAACCTGACAAAAACTAAATTTTTTACCAATCTTTACGGTAGTCAACAGATTTGACCGGATTTGACTGTATGCATATGATTTATTCAGTAAACTCTTATCTCATTCGGGAAGGGCATCCAGACCCCCCCCCCCCCCACACACACACACACTTCCTTGCCTAAAGCTCTGTGTGTGTAACAAAAGAAAATTTTATCAAAGTCATCTTTTGTCAAAGATTCTACGATTTTAAACAGATCATAAAACTTCAGAAAATTCGCCTCTTCTTTCTTGTTTGCTGATTGACAAAAATTTCACAGAGTTGAAATAATATATCGATCATTTACTTCAACATCAGAACTAAAAAATTGCGATTTTTGAATTATGACGTTGTTGCAACAAAGAGCGTATCAGCATGTTTTAGAACAGAATAATCACATTCGAGTTTTTACAGGTATTTTGAATTTCGCAACTTCGAACAAAACATCGCAGTAACTCTTCACAATAACTAGTCCAACAATGACATTACTTTTTTCTATTTCAAGTAGGAGATTTAAATCTATTGGTGATAATTCTCGATATAGAATTATAAAATAAATTAAGATTCACCAAATTATGTTAAGTGTGCCGCTTTTGTATTCATGTAAACATTTTTTTACCAGGGCCGAAACTAGCCTTTTTTGAGCCCGGAACAAATATGGATTTTGACGCCCCCCCCCCCCTCTCCTCACGCACAATAAAAGATATCGACCGCAGATACCCTATGCAAAAGAAAAAAAAAATTCTTTAAAAATAAAAATCATTTAATAATAATTAAAATGCTACAAGGAAATATGTAAACAACGCTCCCATAGGATTAATATTAGCTTGAGAGTTAAGAGCTTACACTATTCACGCGAAGAAACTGGACCGCTAATGTTAAACCTATGACAGCGTTCTTTTAAAAATTTCTCACTTGCATATTAATAGTTTCAAATGATTTTATTTTCTTCTGTAAATAGCTGAGAATGAATTCTACAAGGGCTACAATCACTCTACCAGGGAGCCAACCAAAAAATGGCAAATGCATGAACCCCTGGAAGAAGAAACCCTTCCGCCAGTCAGCCAAGAAAACTGACCCAGAAAACAGCGACACATATATTGAAACAAAGTACAGTCGGCCCCGCTTAATTGCATACAGTTGGTTCCACTGAATTGTATGCATTTAAGCGGGTTAAGCGTTTAAGCGAGGACAGCAATTAATGTTAGCAGTATACGTTATCAATTGATTATATACCACAGATATGATAAATATTAATGAACATCATTTACCTAATACTTTAAAAAATATTCTTTTAATAATTTAGATTTTAATTATTAATTTTAAATAATTTATTATTACTCTCTATATAACAATATATGGAATAAGGTATAATGTATTATTACACTATTTACGTTACATGGTTTAATTTTTCATTATAATGTATGTAAAATTAAAATGAAAGTAAAATAAAAAAAAATTTGTTTTAAATCATACCTTTGAAAATAAATAAATTCTGCATATATTAATTTTATTTTTCAATTATTTGTCAATTTATCACTTTTTTTTTCTTGTTGTTGTTGCCTACACAAAAAATCATTTAGGGAAATTTGTTTTTTCCTACCTCGGATACTGTATTTCTCAATTTCCGGCGCTAAATATCGTTCCTTTATTCTCTTGACCATCCCGATTGTATTTTCCCCCGATTCCAGGATTTTCCAAAAAGTACCCCCAACATATTGAGTCACTGTATGTACGACAAGCTTTAAAAGACAAGAAAAACATAATTGTCCAAATTCAACACTCCTATGAGTTTCCTAGAATTTAGATAATAAAGTCTTCTTTCACGACGGTTTCTGTTCTTCGATCGTAGATATAACAAACCATTGTTACAACAACAAAAAGTTCTTCCCATTCATCACTATAACAGGAATTTATAAAATGCGGATTACTAGATTGGAGATATTTATGCAATTAACCGGGGATTGTTATGCGATAAAACGAGTATATTTAACATTAACCTTATTGGGAGCGTTTTTGTTCCACGGCATTCTATGCATATAAGCGGGGTATGCAATTATCCGTTACCCGATTAAGTGGGGCCGACTGTATTACAAAGCTATGGCATCCAAGCACCATAGATAAAAGTATAAGAAACAGCAATTATAGTCATTTACAAGCATATGACTTATAAGTAAACACAAAATCATAAAGAAAACGGAATAAAAACAAAGTATAGACATGGGGGCACGTGCCCCGGGCGCCGCTTTAACAGGAGGTGAAGGGGGCGCCAAAATGAAGATTTTGTTTGACGTTTGACACAAGAATATATGGTATATATATATTATGAAATTTGTATAAAAATGTCTCGCAGGTGGAAAATTTAAAAGGAAAAGAACCAAATGCATTAAACTTTACATATAGATAAAAAGATTCATTACAATACAAAATTTCAAAGTATCATGCCTATGCGTTTGCTTTCTATCTTTTAAATCACTTCCTGTGAGGAGAATCTGAGGGAGAATCATTACCGTTTTTCAAGGTCAGTCTCTATTGTGGGACACCCTACTGTCCACTACGGATTTTGTCCATTACGGACCAAAGGAGAAGTGACCCCTCAGCCTGATTTTTCTTGTAGATAAAAAAAAATTCATGAAAGCTGTATGTTTTTTTTTTCCGCTGAACAGTGTTGAGCTTCCTTTCTTTCTTTTTTTTCCGTCTTGCCATGGGCGCTGACTGCCCAAGACAACAGGAAGGGGAATGCACAGAGTAAAATTCTTAGTAAAACCTTTCTTTTTTAGATATCGACCTCATTTAGACTATGCAAAAAAAAAAAAAAAAAAAAAATTAAAAAGATTAAAATGCAATTCTTTTCAATAACTTTTCAAAGATTTTAATGGATCAATGTTTGACAAAGCTGATTACGTAGTTCAGTTTTATATATTTTAAATTTAAAAATAAGTTGTCTGTTAGATATTTAGTAAAATTCTTTTTTGTAAATTTACTTTGTGGTGGAGGGGGTGGGGGGCGCCAAAATCTAAGTTTGCCCCGGGCGCCAAAAAGGCTAGTTTCGGCCCTGTATACAAAAATAACACATGACTTCTATGTAAACACAAAAATTAAAATAAAAACAAAATGAAAACAGTGTTTAAAGTTATTTACAAATACGAAAGGCTTAGGAATGAGGAAAATAATAAAGTTCAATAAAAGTTCACGAAGATAAACAGGCAGAAACACCGCAGAAAAAAAAAGATTCTTTAAAAGCGATATTTGATGAAAGAGTAGAGTTTATTAAATTCGTTGTATAGGATGCAGAGTTTTTTTATAATTTGATTTGTATAACAAAACGTTCTGAAGATTCCAGTTCAATGTTCTATTGCGGACAAAATTAAAACAAAAAAGCATTAAAGGACATTTGCCGAAGATGTAATGTTTGAAAACCAATGATTGAATTCTAACCGGGTTAGTGTTTAATTTTTCGATTTTGGTTGCAATTTTTTTTTTTATAAAGTTACTTTCAGTTTCACAAATTTGAAAAGAACGCTCCCATAGGTTTAACATTAGCTTGCGAGTTACTTTGTCTTTAATGTATATATATATATATATATATATATATATATATATATATAATATACATACATTTTTGTATGAAATGAAAAATAAAATCTTCATTTGGCGCCCCCACCCCTTTCCTCGCCTTTCGTTCTGACGCTTGGGGCACATGACCCCTCTGCATTCCCCTAGTTTCGGCCCTGTTTTTTACTGTAAGTTTTAGCAACATTGGTCACACCAAATTCTCCGTTGATGAAGTTTTACACTTTATCTAGTTACAATAACATCTCTCAAAACGGAATTACTAGAGATCGGAAAAATACCGTTTTAAACAGGTATCCACTTTAGCCAGAGTATTTCTATGATTATCCATCCTTTCGTAATCGGGATCATGAAATGTTTCTGTTTTTAATTTTCCACAGGCTTTACTGCTACAAAGAAGGAATCGCAAAGGTCTGGATAAATGTTCCATTTTACATAGATTTTTATATTAGCGGGTATAAATTGTACAGTGTTAATTTCGTCAAACTTTAATTTTTTTCCATTTATGGCACGCTTCGTTACAGACATGTTCTAATGTCGTAGATTTAACTATAGTACATTTATGCTCTCAAGCGGTTATTATCAGTGACGGATCCAAGGGGAAGGAGACGGGGTCATGACCCCCCCACCTCGTAAACAACAGAAAAATGCTAAAAGTTATTAAAAAATGAAATATATCTTAAATTCTTTCAATCCCCCTCCTCCGAAGTTTGTTCAACAATGCGAATCTCTCTGACTCTTTAAACCTCTACTCAAATCAAAATTAGGTAATTTCTGATACATCTGTGAAAATATTTCTAATCTCAAGAAATTTGAAAGTGCACTTATTCGGAAACTATGTGATCGAAACTGTTTTCCATTTTTCAATAAAAGCGAAGAATCTTACCAAAAATTCCATAAAATTTAACATTTTAAACTAAATTTCCGGACGCGAATGCAAATTGCTCTCTCATGATGACATTTCTGTGGCTCTCAAGTCCTAAAAATTGGCTTAAAATGCTAACTTGACAACATTTCTGAATCATTCTTTGCATTTATAAGAAAATGGGAAATGCTACGATTTCTTGGTATCTCAATGAAATCTATATATATATATTAACGAATACTACTGCAAATATTTTGTATTTAGGAATGAAAATGATTTCGCGAAAGTATCAGAAAAATCGTCAGTTTTAATTTTAGAATAGCCTTCAATATAAAAATTGATCATGAAGTGGTGTAACCCCCCCCCCCCCCCCCCACCCAAAAAAAAGAGCCATGACCCCCTCTAAATTGAGTGCTGGATCCACCTTTGGTTATTATAGAGTGGATAAATTTTAGAGAATACATGTGAAAACGTCTATAATGGAATCCTGTTTTAAACGGAAAAAAATAATGGTTCCGGCGAAAGAAACACTTTAAAATTATACCTGCTAAAATGAAAAATTTCGGAATTTTTCCTGTTTTAGCAGATGTTACTACTTTTTTATTCATGATTTAGTGTACGAACCCATCGTTAGGGGGGGGGGGGACATTCCGACCCCACCCCCCTTGGCTACGCCACTGTCGGCAGAACGGTGATAGGCAAATGACCGTCCTGCTTGATACTATTTTCTTATTTTGGACAAATCTAAAAAGTTAACATGTAAAAAAAAAAGAAAAAAAAATTGCCGTTTTAGCAGAAGTTACTACTTTTGTTATTCATGATTTAGTGTACGGACCTATCGTTAGAGGGGACCTTCCGACCCCACCCCCTTGGCTAAGCCACTGTCGGCAGACGGTGATAGGCAAATCACCGTCCTGCTTGATACTATTTTCTTATTTTTGACAAATCTAAAAAGTTAACATGTAAAAAAAAGAAAAAAAAAATTGCCGTTTTAGCAGAAGTTACTACTTTTATTATTCATGATTTAGTGTACGAGCCCATCATTTGGGGTGAGATTCACACCCCACCCCCTTAGCTACGCCACTGTCAGCAGAACAGTGATAGGCAAATCACCGTCCTGCTTGATACTTATTTCTTATTTTGGACAAATCTTTAAAAAAAAAAAAAAAAAAAAATAGATTTTTGGAAGGCAATAAAATCGAGTAAAACTGTTAAATCATAAATTATAGCAATTTAATCACGTATTTCCAAGTGAAATCAACTGTAATCAAGTGTAAACAGCTGTAATCTAGATGTAATCAGGTATAATCACATGTAATCTAGGTGTAATCAGGTATAATCACATGTAATCACATGTAATCAGCTGAATCAGCTGTAATCAAGGTGATTCCGTAATCTCGTACACGATTTCTCCCATTGAGAGACCCCTCGTGAAATTTACAACACAGAGAATTTTTACATCCGGGAGCTCCACAAAGAGTGTGCAAAGGAGCCAGCGGGAGTCGAACCCGCAAACCTCCTGCGTTCTCAAGCAATTAACAGCGTGGTGTCTTATCCACTCGGCCACGGAGGCCTCCCGTACGTGATGTATACGAGAAGCTAGTCGGGAAGATACGATGTTGTTGGTTGTGTTTTATCACGGCTAATTATCTACACGAGGGATATAGGTCCAAAGGGGGGAGTGCCCTCCGTGGGGGTCTTTCTAAGGGAACCTAACCCGTATTTACGCATGGAAATCCACGGTTCGAAGAAAACCACGAAAACTCCGAAAGATTAGGCCGACGGGCGCGATTGGGTTCGAACGCAGCACCTCCCGTCTACCAGCTTCGAGGGCAGAACCTCTCGGCCACTGTTGGGGCGATACGATGTTGTGAAGCTTAGCTTGTCTTTGATCACCCGACTAAAATTTCATAAGATAGGCTGGTATGTTTTAACTCATCTAATATATTTACTGTATTCTGCTCTATCTGACTTTCAGTAGTTTCGTTCTTTGAAAAATATTTAAGTGGAAAATAATTTTCTGATGAAAATGATCTCAAATGTTTTTAAATCTCCAGACTATCTCATTTCTATACTGGAAATTTTTTTAATAGTCTTCAATGTGCCTGTAACTTAGAGATGGGGTAAACAGCAGGTTATAATTTAAATATAAAGCTTGATTTCTTTCTTCCTTTTTCCTTCGCTATCTCAAAAAATGTTTCCGAACTTTTTGGACAACATCTGTGGGCGAAAAAAATCCTTTGTTTCTGTACCGCTTGCTAGTGCAAGGAGGTTTGCAACTAGCGTACTTGCAAAAAGGTTGGTATCCTCTACCAGGGTACTGCCCCGTACCGACCCTACTAAGATTGTTGTTTTAGATGAATGTACCTTTTGCCTGAGAAAAATGTGATACTTATAAGAATTTACAATCTCAAAATTATCCAGAAGATGAATCACCATGTTTAGATTAATGGGAAATTATCTAGAAAAATGTAACAGCTTTATAGGTAATTTCTTATCAAATTTGTAAAATAACTCAAAATAATTGTTTTTAAAAAATGCCAAAATTTAAAAGATATTTAATATATCCTTGAAAATAACCCCTTTATATCAATTTATTTTATACTCACTGTAAAAAAAAATTTCAGTATAAAGTAAAGCCTCTTTTTTTTAAAAATGTAATAATAATAATAAAAATACAAAATTATCCTATTGAAATACAATATTGCATTTTGGATTTATTTTAGCAAAATGAAATTCTTTATTTATCCAGTGAAAAGAATTTCATTACTTTTTTTTTTTTTTTTTTAATTTTACCTGTTAAACTTAAATTGTTTTCTATATAAAAGTAGAGATGGCAGCACCACAACTTTACAAGAAAAATTAATTAAATAATGCTACTAGATGGCAGCACCAAAAGTAAACAAGTGAAGTGGGCAACATTTTAAGTAGAGTTCGACGGAATATTCGGTTTCGTTTTCGGCCCAAACTCTTAGTTTAGGCAAACATTCGCTTTCGGCGTAAATATCGCCAAATATTCAATGGAGTTCAACACATTTTGCTATATAATACTATAAATATATTATGTATATATGCTACACATTTTGCTAATATGTCTATATACATTAATTATCTTGAGCTCTGTCGGCTCAAGTGAAAGTCTATTTATTGCCATGAACTTCACTGTTTCTAATCATCAGTTATCACTTCTAAGTGCTCATTAAAATCTTCAGACTTAATAATGATAGAAAGATTTTAGTTTGAATACCGCAGAAGTGTTTCGAATGCGCTCTAATGTAAGAATTGGAAGTAGAGAATAAAACAACTGATGCTCATTTACAAAAGTCATTAGAAAAGTTAAAACGAGGTATGCATTAGTAAACACTGTTGTTTTTATTTGAAACTTATACACACGTACACACATATATAGCTATGTGTATTCGTTAGAAATGTGTTTCAATATACGTATAGTTAATTAATTTGTATATAAATATATTATATATGTATGTATTGATTAATTTAAGTTTATTTTCAAGGTGGTTTCGTTTTCGTTTTCGGCCGAAACTAAGAATATAAATGAAATTCGGTTTCGGTCTTACACTAATTTTAAGAATATGTAAGTAGATGGCGCCGTTATTTTTGAAAAATGTAGTAATTATGATATAACAGGTACAGGGCCGATGAGAGGGAGAGGGGGGGGGGGGAGGGGACAACTGCCTTCTGGTCCGCTAGCAATACGGGCCGGACTGGATGATTTTTTTCACTTAAAAAAATTATGTTGTTGTTGTTGTTTTTATGACAGCCGATTATCTGCACAAGGATATAGGCCCTAGGGGGGGGAGGGGTTGCTCTCCGTGGGGTCTCTCTAAGGCAACCTAATCCATATTTACGCAAGGTTAGAAGAAAAACACGGAAAACTCCGAACTGTTAGACCGACGGGCGCGAATGGGTTTGAACCCAGCAAGTCCCTTCTGCCAGCTAGGTTGGTTGGTCGTGTTTATGTCGACCAATTATCAACAGGAGAGATATAGGCCCTAGGGGGGGTGCCCTCCGTGGGGGTCAGTCTAAGGGAACCTAACCGGTATTTACGCATGGAAATCCAAGGTTCGAAAAAAAAACACGGAAAACTCCGAACGATTAGGCCGACGGGCGCGATTGGGTTCGAACCCAGCACCGCCCGTCTACCAGTTTCGAGAGATGAACCTCTCGGCCACTGGTGGGGCCTTATAAAATTATGAAAAACTCTAATTTTGTTTTGTTTTTCTATTTTTATCTGAATGTTTCTTGAATGGTAGCCCACCACAAAAACAATTAACAGAAAAAAAGTTTAACCTCTTTCAGAGAAACCCGAGTCCAGTTGTCAAACTGTTGGTCAATTATCGTTCATATGAAAAGGGAACACGGGGAGTTTCCTTTCACACGAAAGAAAGAGAAATTTAAATCCTTTAAGATCAGAGGTCCTTAATGAGTAAGATAGCAAAAGAACCTGTGTCATGAAAAAAGATAGTCCAAGCAAATATTATATAGGTATTCAGGAAGATGCTGTATAATCTAACATTCGGGAATATTTATTGGTTTTGTTAAGAGTAATTTTTTTCCGATTTTAGCAGCCTCTGTTGTAAGAAATGTGATTACATAATTTAAGGTATTAATTAAATCATGTGACCCAAATCAAACGCAAGGCCTAATTACTCGTACTCGTATATCAAAGGCATGCGAGATTTGTGTCCTCCGTCCCCAGTTGAAGGCACCCCCAAATGCATTTTGTGTATTCTATGAAAAAACTTGTTAAAACTAATTTCCTTTTTCAGTTAACTAACTAAATAAAATAAAATAAAACTAAGAATGAATTCGTCACGTCTGAAATAATTCACTGTATTGCCACATGTTTGCTATTAAAGAAAAATAACTTTTATTATAACTGAGAAACTTGTAGGTGATCAAACACACCATGAATCACTTAGGACCTTAGTACCTTTAAGTAGCATTACAAGACATTAAGTGCAGAGGACTGTACTACCCTACCCATAAACTTAAAAACTAACGTGCTGTCCTGAAAGTGGTAACTTCAATTTTGTGAGTTTTGCCATAGAAAATTTGTAAATGGGTTTAATATAACCCCAATTAATACTGACTATGCGGATTCATGAATCAAATCAGGTGCCCAAAAAGAAAATTAAAGAAAACCTGGAATGAGGAAAACAATTTTTACAAATGTAAACTAAATATCATTGTAAGTTTTCGAATACAAATTTATCAAATCATTGTACTTATTATCTATTATACTAGAGTCTAGGATGAACTAAGAATTTGTAACGGAAGCACAGCAGTTTAGCAGTATATATGAAATTTAGGAAAATTATCGTACCACCGCTTTCGAAAGAAAATATATACTAACATAATAAAGAGAAAACGCATGACTGACTGACCTTTTTCAACTCAGAGCTGAAAGGACTAAAATCAGGATCACGAAATTTTGACAGTAGATTACTGTTATGACCTAGGCAAGCAATGAGAAAGGATTTTTGAAAATTTATCCTCCTAAGGGTGTCCAAAGTTTTAGGTCATTTCACCCTATCTCAGCAGAAGTTTTAAGTAGGAGCATAAAATTCAATACCATGAACTGGGGTAACTTTAGCCCATTAAGGGTAACTTTGGCCCAAAAGAGAAAAAAGATTAAATCTGCAATATTGTCTACATTGCTTGAGTTATGGACAAAGTTTTGGTCTCAAAATATAAGTGGCAGCAAAAACTTGAGGCTGGCAGCTCATTGTAAGTAATTCGCCAGGGTTCCGCCGTGGCAGCACCAGTCAAACAAAAACCTGTGAAGACGGTGAGACTTTTGCTCTTACAACTTTAGTCTGCCAAGCTGCAAATTAACTCATTTGAACCTTTGTAAGTACATGTTATTATAACCTCATTAGTGTAGATCAAAGCCTAATATAGAATTATGCGTTGTCTTTCTTGGGATAAAAAAGAAAAGCCTTTTTTCTACGTTGGGGTAACATTGACCCAAAATTTAGGGTAACAACCAATTATCCAAATATCCCAACCAATTATCATTTAAAATTTAGTATATACTTCCTGTCAATGCAGAAAAAAATGTTATTTTTGAAAGAGAGCTTTTTCTTATTTTCTTGAATTTAAACATTGATGTTTTTGAGGGAATGTTTTTGTTTATTTCTGGTATACTTTTGAAAATAGACATTTGTGCTCATACAAACTATAATTTTGTTGCAGATACATCCAGTGTATTGGTTTCAACTGAACCAAATAAGAAAGATATTGACAAAGATGACTGTAACATTGTAAATTTTGTACTTGTGCTGTTTAACCCTTTCCGGCACAGTGAGCCCGGGTCGGGATACCTAATTTTAATTCCAAATTTACAAACAGCACCAAGAATATTTTAATAAATTTTTGCATTAACAATGAAAGGATAAAGTAACAAGTTTTTAATTTCTAAAAATGTCGTATGGAAATTCCGATTTCAGTCGATGATTTCATCATTTTACAACAAAGTTTGCCTGTGCCGGAAAGGGTTAATGGCCATCTATATCCGGAAGGATTACATTGAAATAAAAGGAGGGTTGTGTTGTTGACTGCACGGAAAATACACTCTAAATAAAAAGGAGTGACTATTCACTCCGGAGGAGTGAATAGTCACTCCCCGGACTATTCAAAGTCAAAAGTTGGGCATAGTCCCGGGTAGTCAAAATATGCCCAACCTCTTTAGAGTGACTATTCACTCTGAGCAAAAGTGAATTTTTTGACTCTCTGAAAGAGTGAATAGTCACCCCTGGGAAGTGAATATTCACTCTAAACAGGGGTGGATAATCACTTTTTCGGAGGAGTGACTATTCACTCTTGCTAAAGGAGTGCGGTTTTTCACCCCTGGTAGGAGTGAATAGTCACTTTTTCATCAGAGTGAATGTTCATTTTTTATGTAGTCTATTTTTTTTTTCGCTTTTATGGTCATTTTAAAAGAATCACATCATTTACAGCATGCAATGAAAATAGATACAAGCGTGGTAAAGATTGGAATAAAATACTTTATCAGCAATATTTATTTAATTCATAGTTTGTAACACTAATTGAACTTTTAAGGAAAAATTCAGTTAAAGTTACATACGAATTTAAATTAGATTACGGATAGAAATAAACTAAAATATTTTATTCCAATCTTATCCTTTGTGTTTGCTTTTATTGCATGCCCTATAAAGATATTACTTTGAAAGTTTTATTAATAACTTTTTAATCGGCGGGTGTTATATGTTTAACAATGTTTGATTTGATTTTAATTTTTGTTTTAAATATAAAACCGTACTTTTTCCTTAAATTATTGCTATTTTTGCAAAGTCCTTTTGTTCTAAAATATTTTTAATTTTTTCATTTAAAAAACAATGCTTATAAGCTCGCATCTTTTTTAAATAAGTTCTAAGCATGATTTAAATATTAAGAATGTATATATATATATTTTATCCGCTGTCATTTGCTTTTGTTTTATTTAATATGAACATGGAGTCTAAATTTTAAGTTCTCTGGAATATGTATATATTTTTCTTTTAAACATATTCCTTAACTTAATCATGATTTCTAATTTTCGTCCGTCATTGCTGAAAAATGGAATTAATACAATACTTATTAATGAAATGACGCGATAAGCCATGTTTAATTTGAATTTTTTATTCGCGTAAATATTGTATTTTGTGAATGTGAGCAAAATAAATTTTATATGTTTTGTAGGAAAAGATTGACCTCGGAAATAGAAACAAGTTGGAAATTGCTCGTCAAACGTGGCAAATGAGGTGCGTTCGTACTATAACTAATTTTATAAATATTTTTTGCACCGCATATTGTGCTGAATGTATATTTTAGTGAACTTTATAAGTGCGTATTAATTTCATTCTGTTCGGAAGATTGTAGCATCATTAAAATGCACTTGAAATAACTTTTTCCCATTGACCTTAATGTAACGGAAAGCTTTTGGCTCCCTGTAATTAAACTGTACATCCGATTTTCATAAAATCTGAAACGACTCGACAAAATTTTGCAACAATTATATAGGGTAGATGTGCCAGTGATGGACACCCTTAAGGAATTTCTTTTAAAATTATTTTTGCATTAATAGTTATAATTATTATATTCCAGTTTTTTCAATATTATATTAATCTATCAACAATATTTAACCATTCTTATAGTCTCATTTCCCAATATAAATCGAAATTTAATTTTAAATAATAGAAATATATCAAAACACCCAAAAGCCCAGTAATGGACACCTTCTGGCCCAGTAATGGACATCCTCTGTTCCAGTAATGGACACCCCATAAAAAGTAATAAATATGATTGTTTTTATGACTGTATTTAGAACCAGAATTTAATGAATACATGCTAATGAAACAAACTGGTTATTTTGAAATAAATTTAACAATAAGGTTACCAGTAATTAATAAAATATTTGTGATGATCATTTACTGTTTGCATCAATTATTTTAATTATGAGACGATCAATGATTTAATTATTTTAGATGGATAGTTTAAAATACTAAATATCAGGCAATTACAACTATTAAATTATTGAAACAGTGGGGGATTTAAAAGGTAATAATAATAAAAAAAGTTTTGGAATGTTAGTGTTTAGTTTTGTCTCGCTATTTTTAGCAATTAATCTTCCAGAGACTACTTGATATATCATTTATAATAATTAATATTACAAACATGAAAGAAATGATATTGTGAGTTGAATATTTTAAATGCTAAGTAAAATAATTTCAAAACAAACTGTAGAACTGATGTTTGATGCCACTGATCTGCAGATTTACCAGTTTCATGAATATTGCCTATAAATTAAGGAATATTACTTTTTTTTCATCAGATGCGAATAAGAAAACATTTAACACAGAAAATAGATTTTTAATAGCTTCTGTAACTTAATTGTTTTTATTTAAACGGAGAGGTATTAAGCCCTATGAGCCCGTCTTTGACTGTGCTCTTAAACAATATTTTCTTCTTCCTAGCTGGTTTGATTGCCAGATTGTAAAATAGCAAGGTATATATACATAAAAAAAGAATAAAATATTGAAATTTTATTAATCACATAAAATAACTTAAAGCAGTTATTTAAAAAGTTTTGGTGGAAAATGACTAGTTAACCATTCTAGTAATGGACACCCCCCTCTTAAACTTTAAAAATAAATGAAATTTCGTAAATGACCGTTAGTATATAAAAGTCTAAGTTTTCTATTGCTACTCAAACAAAAGCATTCAAATTTTTCAAGAAAATAAATAATATATAAATTAATTAAACGAAGCCAGCTCTTAGCCTCTTCATTAAAATTTTCACAGGAAAACAGCAAAACTTTGAAACATTATTTTCTGCTTCCTAATAGGTTTGATTAAAAGTGCCAACAATAATCCAGTTTTATAAAACATGCAAGGGAAAATTATAAAAAAATAATTAAAGTTAAATATTTATTAGTTATTTTTTATGAACCAAAAACATCAAAGGGTGACCATTACTGGAAGGGTGTCCATTACTGGCACATCTACCCTATTTTAAATTTCAGAAAATTCGGAAGGCTGTAAAAACATTAAAATGCACTTGCAATAATTTTTTCCTATTAGCCGTAATGCAAAAGAAAACTTTTGACTGTCCCTGTAATTAAACTATACATCCGATTTTCATAAAATTTGAAATGACGCGACAGAATTATGCAACAATTATATATTTTAAATTTCAAACGATTCGGTTGGGTAGTTTTTGCGCTGTTATATGCGGGCAGACGGACAGACAGACAGACGGACAAGGGACAGAACGACGACTATAGGTGCTACGTATTTATATAACTACGAACGCACCTAAAAATCGATTTTTACTTTTTTATATCATTAAATAGTTTAAACTTTTGTCTTTCCAACGACGTGTCACACATGTTTATATAATAATAATAATAATAAAAAAAAAAAAAATAAGTTTTGAAATTATTCATTCTTTCTAACAGTACTTCACAGTTTAATGGCCATAAATCTTTAATTGACTTTTTCTCAAAACTTGGATTTTTCATGTTTATGTTCCTTTTTTTAGGTGCGTTCGTAATTATATAATTACGTAGCACCTATAGTCGTCGTTCCGTCCGTCTGAGTCAGTGTTGATTTCAGGGGGTGGCCCAGGGGGGACATTCCCCCTCCCGGAGCAATGAGATGTCTCCCCCCCGGAAGATTTGAGATTTTGTGTTTTCAATGGTCAAAAAGTGCAATTCCCCCCCCCCCCCCCGGAGCCACAGAAATCCCTCCCGGAGAAAAGTGTCTGAATTCAACACCTGCATATAACAGAGCAAAAACTACCCAACCGAAGGGTCTGAAATTTTAAATATATAATTGTTGCAAACTTTTGCCGAGTCATTTCAAATTTTATAAAAATCGGATGTATAGTTTAATTACAGAAACATTCAAAAGTTTTCCGTTACATTACGGCCAATGGGAAAAATTATTGCAAGTGCATTTACAACCTTCCAAATGGTTTGAAATTTTAAATATATAATTGCAAAATTTCGTCGGGTCATTTCAAATTTTATAAAAATCGGATGTATAGTTTAATTACAAGGACAGTCAAAAGTTTTCCGTTACATGACGGCCAATGGGAATAAATTATTGCAAGTGCATTTTAATGATGTTACAGCCTTCCGAATGATCTGAAATTTTAAATATATATTTGTTGCAAAATTTTGTAGACTCATTTCAAATTTCAGGAAAATCGGATGCATAGTTTAATTACAAGGACAATCAAAAGTTTTCCGTTACATGACGGCCAATGGGAATAAATTATTGCAAGTGCATTTTAATGATGTTACAGCCTTCCGAATGATCTGAAATTTTAAATATATATTTGTTGCAAAATTTTGTAGACTCATTTCAAATTTCAGGAAAATCGGATGCATAGTTTAATTACAAGGACAGTCAAAAGTTTTCCGTTACATGACGGCCAATGGGAATAAATTATTGCAAGTGCATTTTAATGATGTTACAGCCTTCCGAATGATCTGAAATTTTAAATATATATTTGTTGCAAAATTTTGTAGACTCATTTCAAATTTCAGGAAAATCGGATGCATAGTTTAATTACAAGGACAGTCAAAAGTTTTCCGTTACATGACGGCCAATGGGAATAAATTATTGCAAGTGCATTTTAATGATGTTACAGCCTTCCGAATGATCTGAAATTTTAAATATATATTTGTTGCAAAATTTTGTAGACTCATTTCAAATTTCAGGAAAATCGGATGCATAGTTTAATTACAAGGACAGTCAAAAGTTTTCCGTTACATGACGGCCAATGGGAATAAATTATTGCAAGTGCATTTTAATGATGTTACAGCCTTCCGAATGATCTGAAATTTTAAATATATATTTGTTGCAAAATTTTGTAGACTCATTTCAAATTTCAGGAAAATCGGATGCATAGTTTAATTACAAGGACAGTCAAAAGTTTTCCGTTACATGACGGCCAATGGGAATAAATTATTGCAAGTGCATTTTAATGATGTTACAGCCTTCCGAATGATCTGAAATTTTAAATATATATTTGTTGCAAAATTTTGTAGACTCATTTCAAATTTCAGGAAAATCGGATGCATAGTTTAATTACAAGGACAGTCAAAAATTTTCCGTTACATGACGGCCAATGGGAATAAATTATTGCAAGTGCATTTTAATGATGTTACAGCCTTCCGAATGATCTGAAATTTTAAATATATATTTGTTGCAAAATTTTGTAGACTCATTTCAAATTTCAGGAAAATCGGATGCATAGTTTAACCACAAGGACGGTCAAAATTTTTCCGTTACATGACGGCCAATGGGAAAAAAAAATATTTCAAGTGCATTTTAATGATGTTACAGCCTTTCAGAACAGAATGAAATGGATATGCACTTATGTATTGCACTAAAATATACATTCAGTACAATATGCGGTGCAAAAAATATTTCTAAAACTAGTTATAGTACGAACGCACCTCATTTGCCACGTTTGATGAGCAATTTCCAACTTGTTTCAATACCTATTAAACATAAAAACTCAGATTTTTGTTAATACTTATATTATGTTATATTGTATACACAGGGATTTAATGATTTGTTGAGAATTATTTATTTTAGGCAGTGAAATCTTACCAAAAAGTGCTAATTTAAAAATGACTTTCAATAAATAATTAATAATTAATTTTGAATTTCATTTAGAACGAAAATGGTCTGTTAAAATACGTGAAACATGTTATTCAAACTACTCTAAAAAATCTAGATCTCTATCTTTCGCCATTTCTGAGAAAAATGTACATAAAATTGGTTAATTTAACAGGCCGGAGATACGGCTTTTCCGGTCCCCTTAAAACAATTACATTTCAGACCTCTACATGAAGAAATCTCACAATCACTTTAGAACGAAAATGGTCTGTTAAAATACGTAAAGCATGTTATTCAAAGTACTCTAAAAAATCTAGACCTCTATCTTTCACCATTTCTGAGAAAAAGGTACATAAAGTTGGTGAGTTTAACATGGCGGAGATACGGCTTTCCCGGTCCCCTTAAAACAATTACATTTCAGATCGCTACATGAAGAAATCTCACAATCACTTTTGAATACTCCACGATAAATCTTTTTCTATACAACATACAACTATGTAGCTCATAATCTTGACATTCCACATATCTACACGATTAAATTCTTAAAATTAAATAAGATTTACCTTTAGACATTTAGATTACCACCTTATTGTGTGAAAATTAATCTAAGATTTACCTTTATTTTATGTATTGCATAAAAAATAATTGTAATGATATCTTAATCTGTTAATCTTAAAATAACGGACGAAAAAGTGATCATTTTTCTTATTTTTTAAGGGTGTCGTCGCCTTACTGTTCTGATTTGTTAAAAGCAATGCATACGTAAGTACACTTTCAGGAATGAGATATTTCACTCCTTTCTAGAGAGTGGAAAATTCCACTCTTTAAGGAGTGTATTTTTAAAAAATTCACTCCAAAACGAGTAAAAATGCCTGTCACTCTTTCAAATAGTGAACTTTTCACTCCTACCAATTTTAGAGTGTAAGTTTGAGTTTTGGCGTTGGGGCCACGGTGACCGATGAATTGTGAGATATTGTGGAAAAAATTAGTCCACCTAAACTTCTGTCCAAGAATAATTAGTATTCAGTCCCATACCTGGACAACCCACGCTAAGCAATATTTATGAGTTTTGAAATAACTTTTTATTAAAATGTGTGCTAATTTACTGTCTTTTTACATGATTACACTTCTTACTCTCTCTCTCCAGCCTTTTTCAATCAGGTAACATTGGCCCACATCATGCTGTAGGCACTATAACAATCGCTTTAACACATGACCCATTGTTACCCCATATCAAGGTAACATTGGCCCAAACTTTCAAAAACACTTTTTTGTAAAAAAAAATTCAATGTTGACAAATTTATGATAATTTTGTGGTTACATATATTCTTAGCAAGCAAAAAATTAACGGGATATTCATTTTTTTTTATAAAATAAGAGAATGGAGATGCTGAACATGCCGTGAAACAGAGAAATTTGGGCCAAAGTTACCCCAGTTGACGGTATAAATTTAAAAAAAAAATAGTTAAACACGTATTTTAGCGATTTTAGAAATTCAACCACTAAGAGGGTTAAACGGGGCGGGTGAGGGTCGAAAGTTTTGGAGCATTTCACCCTATCTCAGTAGCAGTTTTAGGTAGGAGCGTGAAATTCAGCCTAAGAAATCTACTAAAATATAGTTAAACGCCTATTTCAGTGGTTTTAGAAATTCAACCACCATGGGTGTTAAATGGGGGTCGAGTTTTAAGTCATTTTGCCATATCTCAGCTGTAGTTTTAGGTAAGAGCATAAAATACAGCTAAATCAATGTGCTAAAAGTATAGTTAACCCCTTCGGGACCGGAGGCATTTGCACAAATTTTATTCCGTAGGCACCACTTTTTTAATAAAAAAAGTTACATTTACTTAAACAATCACGAAAAGGCTCAAATTAAAGAAACTAATTAATACGTTTCTTTTTTTACTGGTGCCTAAAACAAATTCTGTATTTTCTTTTTGAGGGTGCATATGTGCACCCATGGTCCCGAAAGGGTTAAAAACGTATTTCGAAAGCGATTTTAGAACTATTTTAGCGATTTCGTCGCCAATATTGGCTGTGAACCCGATTATGGAAGATTAGACGAATAAGGCAACTATTGCTGATCGTTGATTAGATATTTTGCTACCTGGAATGAGAAGAGCATATTTAAGACATTTTTCCAACGATATATATATTTTAAATTTCATAATATGTATACGAAATAGCCTTACGAAATAGTGTTTCTCTAAATGATACGCCATTTAATATTTACTTTTCGTATTGTCAGGGAAATCTTACATTTTTCGGTTACATGCACGAAAAAAGGTGCACATTCTCATTTATAAAGCCGAGGGTTTTCTCTTTGTTTTTGTCAAAGTAACTTCATTTTCTCTTGATTGTGTTTCACGATTTATGTGCGGCAATACACAGAGCTCCGTTATTCTGATTGCTTTATTATTGAATTTTTAGTTATTTTACCTGTAAGGCCCTAATCGTTAACATAGGCAAAGCCACGTGGTTCTGATAGTATTGTACAAAAGAAAGTAGAAAAATAAAACACCACTCGAATTTTCGACGGATTGTGTAAGCGATTGGAATTTGTGAAATTTCATTAAAAAAAGTCAAAGTTTATTGTAAATTTAAAAGACGCTGTAACTCTAAGCGTAATTAATTTTTCGAGTGCGTCGAGTTAATTTTTAGCAAACTATTAATGTCAAAAACGCCGGTCTAATAATAGACAAATCAGTTTTACACGTGAGCAGACGACATTGAAAATCCAAATGAAAAATCGTTTCGAAGAATGTTTACAACAACTTTATCAAGTTTAAGTTCCTGTGATTGACGAATACTTACGGCATATGCCAAAGCACAGGATTTCCCGTAAGGTTTTCAAGATAATCATTATTACAACACAGTCCAGCAATGGAATTTCAAAAATTGTTATTACCACTGTCTTTGCATTAGAACTTTCACCTTTATTACTCAGCTTATTGATTGAATTTCAAAAATCGTTATTACCGTTGTCTTATGTACAATATTCACCCTTTGGGTTTGAGGCTACAAAAAATCGTCTGCTTGGGAATAGCATTCATAACCTCGCCATTCAAAAGCACTGTGTTTAGAAAATGTATGCTTATATTTTATTTTTATATGGAGTTTTAGACCTTTTCAGGGTCAGATATAGGTTCTCTATATTCTATTTTCTCTATTTTAATGCAGTTGCACGATATTTTTCATTTTATTTAAAATATATATTTTTTTATTTTTTATTAATAAGGTATATATGGATTTTAATTAATTTTTATTAATACGGTATATATGGATTTTAATTAATATGTATAGGGGAGACCGGGGCTAGTTGGCTTCAGGGGTAAGTAGGCGCAGTCCTCATAAATCGCCTGTTTGTGAATAGATTGCGCAACCAGTCAGAGTACCTTTCTTCTTGCTTTTTACAATTCTCATTGTAGTTTTGCAGCGTTACCTACGTGCAGTGAACATTTATTACGATTTTTCTGTTTTTTGCACTCATAAGTAATTTTTTGTTGCTTCGTTCTTTTTCGAATTTCTAATACTTATCTTAATAATTGCGATTTAACTTGTGCAGTTTTTCTTAGTGCATGATTAACTGTACTTACCCCATATGTGATTTACTTGGATTATTTATGCTTAGATGGTTACGTGTCCCTTTTGTGAAGAAATTTATTATGGGGCTAGTAGGCGCATTGAACGCGGGGCAAATTGGCTCGGTGTCTGGTGTGTGCTGGTAGCTTGAAAAACAGCAAACACCGAGAAAAGTAGTTGCAATGCAAGATTTTGGGAACACAACGCTTCCCCAAACGGAGACACTCGATTTTTTATTTGTGACAACTGTAACTCTGATGATGATATCGAGTAGGATAGAAGTTACTCAATGTTAATGTTTTATTCATTATTTTTATGTCTGTATAATTTAGAATTTACATTGTACGGCGATAACGCCTTTGTTTAAACTTACTGGTAATAATGAAATTCACTTCTCTTAACTGCGTGTCTTATTTGAGTTTCATTTAAATTTTTATAAAGTGTGTGCCAACTTACCCCATAGGTATAGGCAACTTGCCCCGTGACGGGGTAGGTTGGCGCACAATTTTCCTTTTGTTTTAGACTCCCGCTAAACATATACAAAAGCTACAAACTCAAACCTCCGGTATTTATAGCTCAATGCCTGTTCTTTAAAAGTACAGTTAAAGTTTCATAAAAAACTTAAACAAAAAATTAATAAAAATCAATAACTAAAAACTGCGCTTACTAGCCCCGGTCTCCCCTATAAGTATTCATCGAAAATAATTCATAAAAAATAAATCTGCTGTATTTTGAGCATGCATTTACCTGTATTTAGGCTGCAACAAATGACGCAATAAGGTAAACAAACGCGCTAACCACTATTTTTACACCACGTGATTCCCATTGTGACGTCACGAGAATACTGTTCATTAGGTGTGTTCGCAATTATGTAAATACATAACACCTATAGTTATCGTCTGGTTCGTTCGTCTGTTCGCATATGACAGCACAAAAACTAACTAACCGAATGGTTCGAAATTTAGTATATAGAAATCGTTGCAGAATTTTGTCGAGTCATTTCAAATTTTATGAAAATCGCATGTATGGTTCAATTAAAGGGACAGTCAAAAGCATTCCGTTACATTACGGTCAATGGGGGAAAAAAAGTTTCAAGTGCATTTGAATGACGTTACACCTTTCTGACCATAATGAAATTGATATGCATTTATGAAGGGCATTAAAATATACACTCTGTAGAATATGCGGTGCAAGGAGTATATATAATTCATTTACAGGGCCACACAATAGAAATCCGTTACATAATGGTATGGAGGAAAAGATTGTTTGCGGCGTATTTTAATTATGTTAAACTATTTCACATATAATGAAATTGATATACGTTGATGAGGTTTACTACAACTTACTTCCTATATAATAGAAAATGCATAGCATTTACAGGGACACACAAAAGATTTCGGATACTATACAGTATGAAGTACTGTTGCGGGAAATGCATTTTTAGTTGTGATATGAGTTTTTAAGTTGAACTAAATTTTTGCATATTATGTTGTGTGCATAAATGCTATAGATTATATACAGGGCTACACAAAAGAGTTCGTATGAGCTACTGAGTATGAACGAAAATAGCGTAAAGGTGGTTTTTAAATGAGTTATGCAATTTTACGCTGAACTACATTTAGTATACTAAGATATGTTTGTAGAATATAGATACAATGCTATACCGGGCCATGCAAAATAACATGTAATGATACTATGCATGATAATCTCTGGAAGTGTGATTTCAGTAGTTTTAAGCGTGTTTTAGTCGAAATTAAATCTTAACGAAATAGCGCCGTGTATATAAAGATAGTATGTAAAATACAGGGTTCTACAAATGCATTCAAGTATGCTCCCGTCTATTGGTATAAATTGCAGAAGGAGAAATTTCAACCTATTATGCGTTTTTAACACTTTCTAACATAGTTGAAAAGTGTTTATGAATTCAGTTTGTCTGTTCTTTTGTCCGTCTGTCTGTCTGTCCGAACTCTAACTTGTGTTAATATAGTTGGATTGCGCTGTAATTGATATATGTTATTGAGATTTACTATGCCATATTCGGTACTGAAAACAAAGTATGTAATTTATTTACAGAGACACTCAAAAGTATTCCATTACATTATGGTCTATGGGGAAATGTCGTAATTATATCAATACGTAGCACCTTTGGTCGTCTGGCCTGTCCGTCTGTCAACATAGAACAACGTAAAAACTACTCAACCGAATGGTTTGAAATTTAATATATAGAATCGTTGCAGAAGTTTGTCATTTCAAATTTTATGAAAATCGAATCACAACTTAAAAATGTATTAATAAAAGTTTTCTTCATTCTATTCAATCCTAACCTACGTCATTAATTCAATGCCATCCCATGATAGGTCATGATTCTAGATTGCCAGGGTGATTTCGCCCTATTTAAGATGGAATCCTATTATTTCCGTATTACTGAATTTAATATCGTAATAAATTTTGTATTCATGCATTTTTGCATAAGAGTGCAAAAGCTATTGCACCATGATCTTAATATTTACAAAACTAGTTATAGTACGAACGTTACGAATTTGCCACGTTTGACATACAATTTCCGATTTGTTAAGATCTATGTTTGTGGTAAATTACATTGTACTTAATCGAGCTGTTGTTGAGAAATCGTGTTTTGTCAGATTGTTGTGGATACGTAAGAAGCTTCTGCCACCTTCGGCTCGCTGTGCTTAAGGGTCCTGTCCCTGCCGGCGAAGACACTCACGAGCTAATGCTAATCCTATGGGGAGGGATTTTTCTAATATCTCGTTTGCATTTCGACATTTTTAAATAATGATTTTTGCATTGGATAGCCGAGGTCCGTCTCTACAGCGCACCGTGGTTACTTTTTCGATTTTGGTCGCAGATATTTATAATAAAGTTACTTTCATTTTCAAAACCGGTTCTGAAAATAAAAGTGTCATTCTAAAAAATATCTGCAACCAAAATCGAAAAAGTAACCAAAGCGCGCTGTAGAGACGGACCTCGGCTTTCCAATGCAAAAAAAATTATTTAAAAATGTCGAAATGCAAACGAGATATTAGAAAAATCCCTCCCCATAGGATTAGCATTAGCTCGTGAGTGTCTTCGCGGCAGGGACAGGACCCTTAAGGTTCCTACAGTTCATTTATGCTGTCAGAATTGTGTACTGCTATTGAAAAAAAAACAAACAAAGTTATGGTTCGTTTTAATATGTAGATGGCCCCCTCAACAAATTTTATATACATAATTTAAAAGTAGACTTTATTACCAATCGTGTGATACTTTCAGTAACTTTCTTCTACGATAATTTTTTGCAGAGTTAGTAAGGGGTGTTTACCTTTTTTTTCCACGACTGTACATCTGCTCCAGGTTTTGGTCCTAGCTTTTCGTACATTCTCCATTGTAAAAATGGATTAAAAGCATACTTGCCAACTTCCGACTTAACTTCCGTAAAATGTAAGTTCCTTTAAACCAGGTTTCTAACCGGAATATATTTTAGATGTATCATTAGCTATTTAATTTCCAGTTTCTATGTAGAACTTGTTTGCTTCCATTTCTTTAAAAAAAAATTCCGTTTCGAAGTATGTTTAATCTGGTTTAAATTAAACCACATTTTACGGAAGTTACGTCGGAAGTTGGCAAGTATGTAAAAGTAATCATTTGATGCATATTTAAGCACACATGCACTTCTAAATGATATAAGAATATGGAAATACGTAAAATACGTAAGTATTTTTCCCACATAGGAGACTCATAAGGCCAGTGTTTCGACCGCATGAAATACGCATATTTTATGAGGCCGTTTTATTTCTTTCACTTTGTAAGGTGCAACAGTTGATATTGGATCGAAAGGCTACAAGAAGTTCACTATTCAAGACGTTAACACTAGAACCAGCGGCTATTTTACTTAATTTTTGTAAAAAAGTGTTTCTCACCAGAATTTTTATTTAAAACTACTTAACTTATTTAATTAGCCTATTTTTGTGCTTCTTACATATAACCTATCTTATGAAAAAATTTCTGGTTCGAATCGACTATTATCAATTTTAGCAGGGGTCAAAATCACCCCTACGGCGGTTCTAGTGTTAATGAACACTTCACAGATACAAGTCTTCGTATCAACGATCATGAAATCCCCTGTTAACCAATGGGAAAATTGAATTAGGATGACTTATTCCTTAACATAATTTTCGAAACACGGTTTTCACTACAAAAAGTAGAGATCAGATGCCATTTTTCAAAAACGTTTGGAACGCTTTTTTAGGTGCGTTCGTAATTATATAAATACGTAGCACCTATAGTCGTCGTTCGGTCCGTCCGTCCGCATAACAGAGCAAAAACTACTCAACCGAATGGTCTGAAATTTTAAATATATAATTGTTGCAAAATTTTGTGGAGTCATTTCAAATTTTATGAAAAGCGGATGTATAGTTTAATGACAGGGACAGTCAAAAGTTTTCCGTTGCATTACGGCCAATGGGAAAAATTAGATTTCAAATTATATTTTTTGTATTTCAAGTGAATTTTAATGATGTTACAGCCTTTTGAACAGATTGAAATGGATATGCACTTATGAAGAGAACTAAAATATACATTCAGTACAATATGCGATTCAAAAAATATTTATAAAACTAGTTATAGTACGAATGCACCTCATTTGCCACGTTTGACGTGCAATTTCCAACTTGTGTATTTATTCAATATTGTACAGTAATAAAAAACATCTTTTTAATTCGATTGTAATGCAGAACTGTGAAAAACATAAAATTCTAATATCTTCATAACATTAAAAAAAATTGGGCTTTTTTGCTATTTTTTAGCAAAGTTTCATACTTACGCCAGACAGCGTACACTGAATTCAAATAAATATATTTAAATTTCCTTTGTAGTACGTACTACTATTACACTTATCTATGCACTGAACTAGAAGTTTTACAATAAACTGGGGACTCACATCATCAGTGTATAAAATCAATGTATAAACATAAACATTCCCCCCAACTACATGCAAGACGAAACATACAACTACATGCATTTCGTCTTAGCATGTGTAGATCCTGGCTTTTTTCACCCATTTGGAAATTTACAACCGTTATTCATTTACTTTAGTTAATTAACGCATGATAATTTGAGCTAGTTTTTACTTATGATCAGGTTTAAACTGTAACTGTAGTTTCCTCCTCATGGGTTACATGAAGCAGTATAGGTAGGTTACAAATATTTTGATGATATGCATGCAGGTAGCATAAAATAAGATATGATAAATGTAACTCAATGTGCAACTAATTTAAAGTTTAATGAATTTAACCCTTGACTGGCGTTATAATGCCATTGAGTCCTCACTTATTTTCTACTCATGTAATTTCCCCATTCATCGGTAAGATTCAGATAAAAATAATTAAGTATATAAAAGATATATTTACTGATTTATTCAACTGACTAATACAGTCATGTAAAAATACCGTCTTTTTTTTTTAATTATTCCTATTTATTTGATTTTATATATAAGTTATAACGCTATCTGGGGATGAAATGGCATCGTGACGCCAATTGCGCACAAAAATGTACATACCGTAATGTCCCGTGTACGCGTATACGACGCACCTCAGATAATTCGATTTCCTACCACAATTTGTTTTAAATAAAATGTGACTTGCTTTTGCTTAGCATTTATTTGACTTTCCGGTATGAGAAAGACTTAACTAAGCTGCGGCGTATACGCGGGAAATTACGGTACTTTACCGCCAGTTATGGTTAATGCATATTTAGCCTAAATTAGCGAGTAATATCGATAGCAATTTTTATAAAATCTAATCTTTAGAAAATGTTTCAGTCTTAGCCCTTCCCTTTTGAAAATCCTGCGCACGGATCAAACATGGCTTATATATATTTCCATACGTGATGCGAGAAAAATACACAGAATTTCAAAAGTCTGGGAGAAAAAATACCCCTCCCCTACAATACTACCAGGGATGTAGTGGAGGGTATACGGTGATATACGCCGTATACCTTCTGGATTCTTTAAAGGTATACTCTCTATTTCTCAAGAAAGCTAGTATATGCACTCTACACTGTATAAAAAACGGAGATTCTACTGGAAATCTAGATGCTACTACTATTTCCGTTTTTTTACGGAACATTTTCTCCATAAATTACAGAAAATTTTTCGTTTTTAATCAGAAAATCAGAAAATTTTCTGTAATTTATGGGGGAAAATTTCCGTAAAAATACGGAAATAGTACTGGCGCCTAGATTGCCAGTAGAATCCCTGTTTTTTAGTCTTTTTTTTTACAGTCCTTTTTTTTACAGAGGGTATACGCTCTGCCTTGAGCGTATGCCCACTGCTTAGAGCATATACCCTCTGTTTTTTTATGACAATACCACTGAATACTACTATCCCCGTAAAACAGCCTATGGTGTTTGATAAGGTGGATCCGGAAGTTTAATGAAGTCTGCAACTTTATGCTGGATACTAGGTATAGGTGCAGATTTACGGTCGCCAGTCTCCACGTGGCGACTAAATTTTTTGCTTTGGCGACTAATTTTCGGCGTCTAAGTCTATTGACGAAATTCACGTTTATTTCTGCAATCTTTTGGTAAAATTCGGGTTGTTTTTGCGATCCTTTGACAAAAATTTCGTTTTTTCCTTGATCCTTTGACGAAATTGGCGATTTTTTCTGCTGACGATTGACAAAATGTATTTTTTCGGCTAAACTTTGTCGAAATTCTCGATATGTTTCCGTAATATTTTTTTATGTTCGAATTTTCGGAACCGAATGTAATTGTATTTTGATTTTTATAGTGCAAAATAATCTTATACATTCACAATTATTTTTTATATGTGCTCTTGTATGACAAAATGAAAATAAGAAATACTGTCTTCCTAATATTCCCAACTACAATATGATTGCTTAGCTTATTCTTATAGATATTTTTTTAAACCTCTATCTTGCCCAAGTTTATCTTCTGACTGTATGCATAGCTTAAGATTTATATTATCCTCTTGAGACCCAAGCTCGCATTTTTCGTGCAAATTTTGCCATTTTTAGGATTAAGGCTCTTTATGAGGCTAGAAAACTTTATATATATTCATTTATTTTTAAAACTAAAAAATATATAGAGTTTTGGCGTGTCCAATATAATGGACATTGGGTCTTAGTCCTATAAAAAACATATTATTGAATTACATGATTCTGAATGAAAAAATCTTAATTGCAAAATTTTCTTTCATTATAAATGTGTTTCTATCGTTCATAATAACCTTTGAATATTGCACAATTATAGTGTTTTCATTATCAAAGAGAAAAAAGTACTTTTTGATGAAATTTATTTGAAAAGTATAAATCAATTTATTGATTTTTAAATAGTTTTTTTAAAAGGAACAAAAAAAAAATCTATCGCATCAATAAAAGTTTTTTTCTAAATAAAATTATAAATAGTTAGTGGCACGGTTATCACAATTGACATTTGAATGCCAAAAATAAATTAAAAAGAAATAAAACGCAATTTATTTATAATCTTAAATTATTATCTTCAGTTATATTTTCTTTCATTATAAATGTGCTTTTATCATTCATACATCACCTGGAAATATTGCACAATTTTAATGTTTTCATTATCAAAGAGAAAAAGTATTTTTGGATGAAATTTATTTGAAAAGTATAAATCAATTTAGTGACTTTTTAAATAGTTTTTTAAAAAGGAATTTAAAAAAATATATCACATCAATAAAAGTTTTTTCTAAAAAAAATTATAAAGTTAGTGCCACGGTTAATACAATTGACATTTGGATGCCGAAGAGAATTAAAAAGAAATAAAATGCAGTTTACATATACTCTTAAATTATTATCTTCAGTTATATTTTCTTTAAATTTTTATTTCTGTTTAAATTCGGTTAAATTAACTAATTTAATTATAAACGACTTACAAACAGTAAAATAATATAAAAAGTTTGCATTTATTTTTTCTAGTTAAACGAATATACAAAGACAAGTTGCATTTCACGCTTACTTATTGTACATGCTTACTTATTTTATTTTATACTTATCAAGTAAGATGAGATCGTTACCTAGGCTTTAAAAACTAGATTTTTAGCGTCAAGTTCCTATTTCTTTCACTGCAAACTTTGTTGACATGTGTTTGACATGAGTGACAAGTGTGTTTTTGTCGTTTATACGTCACTTCCAAATATCACATAAATTCAATTTTTGCATCATCAAATAGAAAAAGTGTATTTTAACTAAGAAACGTGTTGATCAATTTAGTAATAATAATAAAAAATTAATAACATTTTGTTTGTTTTTAACTCTTCTCAACACCAGTAATTTGTTTTTTAGAATAATGATAGTAAATAGTGGCACAGCTACCACAATTGGCAAGTAAATGCCAAGAAAAAATTTCAAAGAAATCAAAATAAGTTTATTTAGAATCTTAGAACGTTATATTTAATTATAGTTTCTTAAAGTTTTTTGCTAATTAAATATAATTAAATGTATTAATTAAATTATAAATAGTATACTACTAACAAAAAAAATAATACCAAAAATAGTTATGATTAAGAATAAAACATTATAAAGGCTTAATTATATATATTTACCAAATCCTGCACAAAAAAATCATTGAAATCCAAAATTTAACAATGTACTGATTCAGAATAAGCATTTTATCAGTAAAATTATACATTTTTAGGATAATATTTAAATATTTTTAAGAATATTATTATCTACTTCGGTATCTATTATTTGCTTCAATACTGTGTTGATTTTTAAGTAAAAACTAATGTCTCTCTTCAGTATACGAAAAGAGTCTAATATGAATAAAAACAACTGATGAAGACCCAACGTCCAATAGAATGGACATTAAAAAAAAAAGTTGTTTATTCTCTAAAATATACATTAGATTACTTTAACTGCGATGTCATTTCATTCATACAACACTTAACATTAGATGTATGTAGCTTTAATATCAAAATACTTTTAAAAAATATAAAAAATTAGCGTTAAAACTGCCTGCTTACCTTCAACAGTCTTTCTCTTGTTGGCTGTCACTTTCAAATGATTAAAATACATATTTAGTTGCATTTTTTTTTTATTATTTCGGCGTACAGATAGCAGCACCAGACTATCTAGTATAATGAACAGCAAGTATTTACAAGTTCCAACAGAAATTAAGTATGTCACATAAAAAATAAAAATGTCCAATAGAATGGACGCGGGGTCTCAGGAGGTTTTATACTTAATTTATGTTTAAATAAAAAGAATTGTGTGATTAAATGAAATATACACATTTGATGTAATTTGTCTGTGTTTTTTTGTACATGTGTAAATTATTTTTCCTTTTGAATTCCTGAGTTTTTTTTCCCATATAAACGCTATTGCATTTATGCATTTCTTTCACAATGTGGCCACTGCATTATTTGGGTTTAGGAGCCACTGGCTCCTTAAAAAGTTTGGGAATTGCACCTATAATACAAAGTGAGACCGATAATTAAGATGAATCCCCTCCTTTAGAAAATGTGAACAGCCCGACAAAATGACACATGCGCATTACGTTCTTAACTGGCTTAAGTAAATTTTGCACTTCGTTTTCAAAAATTTTCGGTAGGTATGCTCATGGGGCTGCAACGTAACAGTAGTTAGTGCTTTGCGCCATGGAACAGAGAATGAATTGGATATCTGAAATGTTAGCAAATCCGTGTCCTCTAAGTGTCGATTTCAGCCTTGGAAACAAGAGAAAGTCTGGTGGCGTAAGATCAGGGGAGTATGGAGGGTGGGACAACTCTGTAATTTCATGCTTAATGAGGAATCGTTTCACATAGGTAGCAGTATGAGTCATATTATTATCGTGAAAAATGTATCACTTGCATGATCCAGCAACAGCGAATTGCGACCGCAGACGATCAATGCGCATTTTTACTCAGTTTGAAACAATATTTTCTATTCACTCTCTGCTCCAGGACGCAATGCACTAACACCAGTTACCGCATGAACAAAAACCTACAGAGAAAATTTGAAGACTAAGTGCAAAATTTACGCAAAACAGGGAAGAGCGCAATGCTCATGTGTCAGCGCGTCGAACGGTTCAAATTTTCGAAAGGAGGAAGTATTCACCTTATTTATCCGTCTCGTGTAATTTAATCAGTGTTATAGCAGAACTAAAAGGCAGCCAGTGTTGTAAATGCCACGGGCCTTGAGACTCAGCTGCCCCTAACATCGAAAAGCGTATTGTTAATAATAGACCGGGAGCCGGCACCACAGACAATACAGTAAACTCTGCGTAAGGCGGACTCTGTGTAAGGCGGAAATCTGTCTAACTCGGAAAGATTTTCAAGTCCCTGCGAATCCATAGACATAGAGTAAAATTTGTCTAAGGCGGAATATTGTCTACAACGGAAAATTTTCTTGGTCCCGATTGACTCCGCCTTAGACAGAGTTTACTGTAGTATAAAAACCCAAAAGTATGAAAACATGGAGGACTGGGAGTAGGAAAGCACAATGGTAAACTTACGAGTCAACCGTTAAAATCGGGTTTTTAGGTGTTTTCCACCAAGATATGACTTGGCAGACCGTTTACGTTTTAATATACAAATCGAGTTTTAACTCCTTCATGAATTTCAGCCATGAACTCGATGAGGTGATTGTCTGTGCTGCCGGCTCGCGGTCCATAAGTAAGTATTAAAATTTTGTGATATCAGTTCTCAAGGCTGTTCTCAAATCCATAGGGGTAACTTTATGACACAAGTTTTAATTCATTTTTGTTCGGAAACGCATGACATGGTCAGGGGTTGTTATTCATAAAGTATGTGATCGAAAGACCTTTTCCATTTTTCGGTAAACGCAAAAGAATTTTTTTGGAAATACTGTCAAATTTGGCGTTTTGAACCGAATTTCCGGACAAAAGAAGAAATACTAGCCAGCGAAGGAAGAAAAACTGGTTGTCACGTGACCCAAAATCGCTTATAACTCAATAAATAATTTATTTACCAAAAAACGGAAAGCGTCTTTCGATTCCAAATCGCTTCTGTAGTCAGCTCTAACAATTATGTACCTTTACGTTTAAAAATGAGTCAGTAAATCTGTCATAAAGTTTCGGGCTTATTGAGCAGAGAACTTGAGAACCATCTTAAACAAATCGGAAACTATTATACCTTCATTAGAGAAGATTCTTAGAGATTTAAGGTTATTGTTGGAAAATTTCTCGATGTAAGATTCTCGATGTACACTGTAAAAAAAAACGAACTAAAATACGGAAATTATGCTGGCAATTGAGACGCCAGTACTATTTCTGTATTTTAACGGAAATTTTTTCCGTAAATTCCAGAGAAACGGAAATTTTTCCGTAATTTAAAGGAAAAAATTTCCGTTAAAATACGGAAATAGTACTGGCGCCTCGATTGCCATTACAATTTCCCTTTTTTAGGCCGTTTCTTTTACAGTGTACATTTTAAACTTGCTGAAACTTACAATCGTGTTATCACTCGAAATTTTCTATTCTGCAATATCCTCTAAAACGTTGGTTGCTCCAAATTCATTTTGATTTTTTACTTTAACTTTTGATACTGGTACTTTCAGTAGTGAGCCAAGATTTTGTTATGTCAGGGCGTTGACAGTGAGGCTGAGAAGGAAGGACTTTACGTAGGGCTATGTTAATTTTTCCCCCGAGGCAGTTTCTTTCGAAACGACTAATGTATTCAAAACTTACAAGAGAAAAATCACGCTTGTACTACACAGATACACATGCGATCAACGCAGGGTTAAATATATACTTAAAATTTAAGGAGAATATATTTTTAAATAGTATTACGCGGATATAGGATGACTACTTTCTAAGGTTGAGAACCGTATTTCGATAATCATATTAAGTAAAAACTAATCACCTCAATTATTTCCCCCATAAGTTAGCATGAGATTTCGCGAGCCCTCTTAACACTTTGTTGAACGGCAATTTAATACTAAATCGCTTTTTTACTACACTTCTTATTAGTTTTGGAGGTCGTGAGTACTGAATAAAAGGCCTTTCATATATTATTCTTCCTTATAATTAATTTCGTTTTAATGTTTATAGGTAAGAGAAAAATTTAATCTTCTTACCTGTATGGACGAAAATGCGGGGTCTTCGGAAATTCGCCGTAGTCGTTGTATCCACTGAAAAGCTGGAAGCTATAAATTTTTATTAAATGTGTGGTGAGGTGTAATATGGCAGCAGTCACAGAGACCTGTACTGTAGAATAACGATCTAGACTTTAATATAAATACAAATTATTAATACACACTGGATTATTGATATTATATACAATTTAGATTGAACTGGATTATTAATAGGTGGCATTCTTTGAGAGCCGACAAAGCTTCCCATATAATGAATGCAAAAAGCAGCGGACAAAATAGGTCCTTGTCACACAAACGCTGCGCCCAGTTCTGAGATAAAAAAGGGTTGCAAGAGTACAAGCAGTGTCTCTTGGTTGAGCACTTTTAATTTACAAAAGAAAACCGCTGATCTTAGCGGAAAATCCATTGTCTATCGAAAGTTCAAATTAGGATATTCTGTTCTTAATGTCTTTCAGTTTTTTTGGTGCTGCCCTCTATGAGGACTAAACGAAGATATTGTTATGAAGGGTGATTGTTCCAGTCTATTAGAGTTCTTTGATGTTAGTCCGTAAAGTGGCGACGCCTGCTGCACATTTCACGTTATTGTTTCCAGCACTCCCCCGTTTCGTTTGAGCCTTGTAAAGGGAGAAGTTGGAGTTGATTCACCAGTTTCTCAAAATGAGGTTTGGGGATTGGCTTGGTTAGAATGTCCGCTATCATTCTCTTGGAAGGACAGTATACTAGTGTAATGACACCGTTTTCCTTTAAGTGTCTCACATTGTGGTACTTGATGTCCTCGTGTTTCACCCGAGATTGGTGTTTGTCATTATCGCTAAGCTTTATACATGCGGTATTGTCTTCATATATTGTAATCGGTAAAGTCTGGTGTAACTCTAAGTCCTTTAGCAGATTAATTATCCATTGGATTTCTTGAGTCGCGTTCGAAACAGATATATACTCTGCCTCTGCGGTGGACAAAGCGACGCAGTTTTTTTATGTCCAGGACAGGAGATTGTTTCCTAATTTTAATACGTTCTCGGTTGTGAACTTCCTGTCTTCTCGATCTCCTGCCCAGTCCGAATCGCAATATACTGTTAGTATGGGTGGCTTTTCTTTGTCTATGATTAGTCTTAAGTACTTTGTAGTTCGCAGATATCTGATTACTTTTTCCACTGCATCAGAATCAGCCTTTCTGGGAGTTTCGTTTTTCCTTCCCATAATGTTAACCGTAGCAGCTATGTCTGATCTGGTCAACGTGGCTACGTATAGGAGTGCTCCCACTGCCTGCCTATATTGTTTGTTATCATTTAGCGGTTCACTGTGTGGGTCTATATTGAAATAATCTGTGCTCATGGGTGTGTATGTTTGTTTAGAGTTTGAAAATTTAAATTTTTCCGCTGTTTCATCGATTTTATTTTCTTGGTCTAGCTCAAGGTTTCCGTTGTCTAGCCTTTTAATATTTATCCCACGAAATTGTGATACCTCCCCAAGATTCTTTATTTCGTATTCCTTAGATAACTCCGCGTGTATATTGCGCGTGTTTTCTTGCTTGCAGCGACTAAAATGTCGTCTACATATACGATTATATAGGAAATGTCCCCATTTTCATTCCTCTTATACAAGCACTGACCTGAATCACACTCTCTAAAATTTAAATTTCTTAACGACTTATTGATTTTTATGTACCAAGCCCTCGCGGCTTGTTTGAGGCCATATATTGATTTTCTTAGTTTGCATACCTTTTCTTCCTCCCCCTCTACTATATATCCTTCGGGTTGAACCATTAGGACTTCCTCGTCCAAATCTCCATGTCAGAATGCTGTCTTTACATCGAGGTGAGTAATATTTAAATATTTATACACGGCGGCATTCAGGAAGCTTCTGATTGTGGTGTGCGCTACCACTGGTGCATATGTTTCATCATAGTCGCTTCCGTATTTTTGGGAATATCCCTTCGCGACGAGTCGCGCCTTGTACCTCTCTACTTCTCCGCGGGCATTATATTTTGTCTTAAATGTCCATTTGCAGCCAATGGTGCGTTTCCCGGTGTCGGGTTCACCAATTCCCAAGTATTTTTTTTCTTTAGTGACCTAATTTCCTCATTCTCGGCCTCAATCCATTTGTTTTTAATTTTAGCGTCTCTGATGTTGTTTATGTCTTCCCAGTTTTTCGGATCTTGTACTTTACAGATATTCGCGCTTATTCCGAAGCGGTCAGGGGGGACACCTCTGTTGCTTCTTAGTGATCTCTGCGGTTCAGCAGTGCTTTGCTGCGGAGTATTGTTTTGATTTTGTTCGTCATTATTTAGCTCAATCTCTACTGTTTCAGTAGGTGTCTTCGGGTCATTTTTGTTTTCATCAATTTCGTTTACTCCGTTCTCAAAGAATTTGACAGTTCGCGATATTATTACGTTGTTTCCCCCTGTGTGTATTCTGTACCCTTTGCTTCGGTTATCGTATCCTAATAGAATACCTTCAACGGCCTTTTTGTCAAATTTGGATCTCTTCGATTCCTCGACATAGGCATATGCCTTACATCCGAAGGTCCGTATGTTAGATAATTTAGGTTTTCTGTTATTCCACAGCTCGTAAGGCGTTCTATTGTTTTCGTTTGCCTTGGTGGGCAACCGATTTATCAGGTATGTCGCTGTAAGTACGGCCTCGCCCCAAAAGTGGTTTGGTAAATTCGCGTCAGATAACATGGTGCGCGCCATCTCGACTATAGTTCTGTTTTTACGTTCGGCAACGCCGTTCTGCTGGCTACAATATGGGACGCTTAACTGATGTTCTATGCCGTTTTCTGTCAGATAATTCTCAAAGCTATCTCCTAGATACTCCTTTGCATTATCGGATCTGATCGCTTTTATAATTTTTCCGAATTTGTTCTTCGTTAGCGCTACAAATTCTTTAAGTTTTGTTATCGCTTCTGACTTATGTGAAATCAAATATATCATTGTAAATCGGCTATAGTCATCGGTAAAAGTTATAAATATTTTTTTTTCACTGAATGTTGGCGTTCGCATCGGCCCGCATAAATCTGAATGAATCAAATTTAATGTTTTCTTTGATCTGTTTGTGGCGGATTTGGGGTAGGGTGCGATTGATAGTTTGCCCTCAATACATTCTTTACAAACAGTTTCATGTTTACAATTGTGTATTTCTATGCCCTCAGCTAGTTTATGTTTTGTGAGATATTTTATTGCTTCGAAATTTTTATGTCCTAGCCTCTTGTTCCAAATGCATATGCAATTTTTATTGTCACAAGATGTTTGTGTTTGCGCGTTATATCCGTAGTCATTTTTGGGTTCTAACTCATATAAATTATCATTTAATTTTGCCGTTAAAATTGTTTCGTTATCTTTTACGAATGAGCATTTCTATTTTTCAAATATTACCTTAATATCATTCTCTGTGGTTCTTTTGACAGATAAAAGATTGCTCTGCAATTCGGGACAGTATAATACGTTCCTGAGAGTTATGTAATTTTGTGAGTCTGTATTTATATTTACGTCTCCCAGACCCTGTGAATATAGCCGCTTTCTTTTCGCTATGGTTATTTCGCCAAAGTTTTCTGGCATAAAGTTTTGTAGGTTCTGCTTTGTAGCTACGACATGCCTTGTGCATCCAGAGTCAATGATGTATGTATCTGCTCTCGATGTTTGTGCTCTGTTTGCAGTGACAGGTTCGTTTTCAGGAATTTTTTCTTCTGGTGATTTCTTATCACTGAGGGTAATCAAGCCTTTTTAATTGTCACTATCTTCAGCTTTGCTCCCAAAGCAAAAATTTGAAGTTTCCTTGGGGTTATTTTGGGCATTTTTGTGACTAGTTGCATTATTTCTGTAGTTATTTGAATTGTTGAATGGTTTACTCCTATTCCAATCGTTTCTCGCGTAGTTATTATGCTGGTTTTTATTTTTTAGATGGTAACACTCATTTATTGTGTGCCCCTGTTTTTTACAGTATCCACAATTTTTTTTAATTTTATTTTGTTTGTTAGTTATTTTGTACGCAGTTTCACGCGTGTGTGGATTTGTTCCTTGGTTTTCATTCCTGTGTCTGTATTCATCAGACAGTTTATTCTTGACGAATTCAAGGGTTAAGTCGCTCTCATTTCGGGCTTCAAGACCTATAATTAAGGGGTCGTAGGACTTTGGTAGGCTGCACAATAAGAGTGCCACTATGTGGGTCTCGGGGATTTCTTCCCCAATGGCATATAATTTGTCTCACAGTGTTAATATACTATTGATATGTTTATTCATATCGCCACCGTCGCATAGTTTCTGCGAGAACAAAAACAATTTAGAGGATAAGGTGGATCTTTGGTGAACTGTTTTAAGAGTATCCCAGATTGCCTTAGCTGTTTTTAAATGCTTAATATGGTCAATCTGAGAGTCATCTATGAACAGGTTTATTGTAGCATGGGTTTTGGCATCTTTTTTACGCCAAGTGTCATCTGGATTTAGTGGGGGTGTTTCGACGACGTAACTAAATAAATCATCCCTAGTGAGCAGCATTTCTACGCGAAATGCCCAGAGATCGTAGTTATTATTAGAAAGTTTCTCTACCAGAGATATTTCCTTTGCTGTAGAAATTGCCATTGCAGTGGTGGAAAATTGGCGCAGAGGCGGAGCCTATTGACACCACTAAATTTTTATGGTATTATTTTGTTTAATAAAAACTCAGAAATTTGATCATTAGATAAGAGGCAAAATACTACTATAATTTAGTGGTGTCAATAGGCTCCACCTCTGCGCCAATTTTCCACCACTGCCATTGCTAAACACGAGATGCTACCCTATATTTTTTCAACTATCTATATTTTTATGCGTATTGTATACATATATATTTTCTTATTAATGCCGCACTATCATACACAATATAATATTAATGTCTATATAATATTTCTTTATATTTTTGAAATATTTCTTATTATCAACAGGTCACTCTATATTTATAATATATTCAATTTTTTTCATATATATACTTTCAATATTGTATCACTTTATATATATAATATTAAAAAATTTTTTTTTTCGTATATATATTTTCAATATTGATCAATATTATTTAATTTATCATATTCAATATAATCAATATCTATTTCAATAATACTATATTCAATAACGATCAATATTATGTTTAATATTTTATTATTGTATGGCCTTTTTTTTCTCACATTCTCAGTACTCCATAATCTATTAGTTTTGGAGGTCGTGAGTACTGAATAAATGGCCTTTCATATATTATTCTTCTTTATAATTAACTTCGTTTTAATGTTTATAGGTAAGAGAAAAATTTAATCTTCTTACCTGTATGGACGAAAATGCCGGGTCTTCGGAAATTCGCCGCAGTCGTTGTACCCACTGAAAAGCTGGAAGCTATAAATTTTTATTAAATGTGTGGTGAGGTGTAATATGGCAGCAGTCACGGAGACCTGTACTGTAGAATAACGATCTAGACTTTAATATAAATACAAATTATTAATACACATTGGATTATTGATATTATATACAATTTAGATTGAACTGGATTATTAATAGGTGGCATTCTTTGAGATCCGACAAAGCTTCCCATATAATGAATGCAAAAAGCAGCGGACAAAATAGGTCCTTGTCACACAAACGCTGCGCCCAGTTCTGAGATAAAAAAGGGTTGCAAGAGTACAAGCAGGGGCTCTTGGTTGAGCACTTTTAATTTAGAAAAGAAAACCGCTGATCTTAGCGGAAAATCCATTGTCTATCGAAAGTTCAAATTAGGATATTCTGTTCTTAATGTCTTTCAGTTTTTTTTTGGTGCTGCCCTCTATGAGGACTAAACGAAGATATTGTTATTAAGGGTGATTGTTCCAGTCTATTAGAGTTGTTTGATGTTAGTCCGTAAAGTGGCGACGCCTGCTGCACATTTCACAAACGAAACACATTTCACGTTATTGTTTCCAACACTTCTCATTAACACTAATTTCGGAGAGTAATCTTCGGTATTTTTATTTAAAAATACTTTCAACGAAAAATCCCAAAGAGCTATGCAAACACGAGTATACTCGTGACTGGTCAACAATGTTTAAAGATCGATTAAACAATCTGTAAACAGAGTTCGCAGGAGATCTCTTTTTAAAGTTTCGTTCATCTCACGAAACCTTTATGGTCTTCCTACTTTGTCTGATCGTCTGTCCGTCTCAGTGCTCGGAAACTATTTAAGTTATAGACTTGTTTTTTTTTAAATAGAGCTAAATACCCCCTGTCATACTCAAAATCAGAAAATTTTGATATTTTAAAAATTATATTTTAATTAATCGAATTCGCTCTTTTTCGATTTCAAAACATAGTCTTAAATTCAGCAAATATCGCAGAGGGCCGATAGCGCCGGGGTAAAGTGCATATCTCCCACAGAGTAGATTGTAGGCTCGAATCTGTCAGGCGGAACTTTAAAATTTTGAGTTTTGTTATTACACTTCATTTTCAGATGGATTTAATTAAAAGAAGCTTCCATTGTTTTGGCAATTTTAAAGACTTATTATTATTTTTTTTTGCGCAGCGGTAATTTTTAAAATCTCTTTTTATTTTATTTCAGACAGAGAAAATCTGATTTGGAATAAATGCTGGAAAACACTATCTAGCAATAGTCAGTTTCCGTAACATTTAGATCAAGAAACAGAACATTTGCGTGATTTCATGAAATGGATGTACAAATATATTTTTTAAAATAGAGTGATCAAATGTCAATTGTAATAGTTATATATATGAATAAAATAGGAATAAAGGTTCCTATAAAAATTAAATATGTATTTAAAAAAATGGTTTTATATTAAAATACATATCAGATTTTGAATGTGCAAGCTTGGATCTCAGTAAATAACAAGGAGTGGTCCTGCTAGACGCAATGGCGTCGTGCTATGGATAATATAAGAAAGGGATATTTACGACAGGATGTCGTAAAGGCACAAATGTGTCGGAATTAGTTTATGGCTAGGGAACACCTAGATTTTTATGGGCATGAACTTTGACACAGGGAGGAGTCTTAAAAAATAAAGAAATATGTGTGGGACAGTGAGGACTCGATTTTTCTAGGTCGAGCCAAGCAACATACAATTTATCCCACAGCCAATTAAATAGGGGATCTGTAAAAATGGATACGCCTTACAGCAAGGGATATTTTGGTAATAGAATTTTAAAGAAGTCAATCTGAAAAAGTCCTTCCGGCCAGTGCCGGGAGGAAGAGGTAGCTTTCATATTCCTTATTTTAAAAAAGCCAACTTATATCATTCAAACGCACGAAGCTCAATTTAGTGGAAGCCGAATATAGGAGATTCAATACTAATTTTTATCAATATAATGAATGAGAATTTCGCGAAATTAGTCAGCTTTATCCAAGCTGCTTTTCTTTAAAGTAACTTATATTTGGCTGCCAAATTCGGCGATTTCTTAAAGTGCCTGCCATTTTAAGACAACATGGTGGATGAGGCTAACCAGTGAACTTGGTCGAGACCTTAGTAATTGCTGTGCACATGCTCACTCACATCGGAATCGGTTGAGATATACGAGTGCTGTCGCATGCAAAAAATCAGATTTTTCAAAATGTCACCCACAATAGAAATTGAAACTGCTATATCTGAGCCATTTTTTAAGGTAAAGACAAACAAAAAATGCTCCTTTTCAAGGTCAAATACTTAAGAAAGAAATCTTTTTCAATTTCTAATTTTTTTGCACCTCACTTTAAATATATATTTTTTTCTTAATTTAATGGCCGCCAATTTGAAACAAGATGCCTGATGAATCTGGCCAGCGAACTTGGTCGAGGTATTGATGTATACTATCCACATGCCTTCTTCCATCGAAATAGGCGAATACGTGTGTTATCGCGTGACAAATACAAGATCGTTTCAAAATGTTAGCCATGCTAGAAATTCAAAGTGCTATAATTCAACCATTTTTTAAGATATAAACAAAAGAACAAATTTTCAGAAACAAAACTGCTCCGGAATCTTTGTATCAAGGCCAAACACATTACAAAAAATCTTTTTCATTTTCCAATTTTTTAATACCTCATTTTAAATTAAATTTTTTTTAAATGGCAACCATTTTGAAACAAGATGGCGAATGAAGCTGGCCAACGAACTCGGTCGAAACATTGGTATGTACTATGTACAGACCAAATTACATCCAAATCGGTTCATAAATACGCCTGTTATCGCGTGACAAAAATCAGGTCGTTTTAAAATGTCAGCCACAATAGAAATTCAAAATACTATTACTCATCCATTTTTTTAGATATAGACGAAACAAAAACTGTTCCTGAATCTTTGTATTAAGGTCAAACACATACGAAAAAAATCTTTTTCATTTTCCAATTTTTTGGTATCTCATTTTAATTTTTTTATTTTTTATTTTTTTATTTAAATAGCCGCCATTTTGAAACAACATGGCGGATGAAGCTGGCCAACGAACTCAGTCGAGACATTAGTATGTACTATGTATATGCGAAGTTACATCCAAATCGGTTTATAAATACGCCTTTTATAGCGTGACAAATTTCAGGACGTTTCAAAATGTCAGCCACGATAGAAATTCAAAATGCTGCAACTCAGCCATTTTTTAAGATATAGACGAAACAAAAACTCCTTCGAAATCTTTGTATAAAGGTCAAATACATAAGAAAAAAATATTTTCCATTTTCAATTTTTTGGTACCACATTTCAAATTTTAAATTAAAAAAAAAAATTAAATGCCGCCATTTTGAAACAAAATGGCGGATGAAGCTGGTCAACGAACTCGGTCGAGACATTGGTATGTACTATGTACACACTGAATTATATCGAAATCGGTTCATAAATACGCCTTGTATCGCGTGACAAAATTCAGGACGTTTCAAAATGTCAGCCACGCTAGAAATTCAAAATGCTATAACTCAGCCATTTTTTAAGATATAGACGAAACAAAAACTGCTCCGGAATCTTTGTATAAAGGTCAATTACATAACAAAATAATATTTTTCCATTTTTAATTTTTGGTACACCATTTCAAATTTAAAAATTTTTTAAAAATTTTAAATGGCCGCCATTTTGAAACCAAATGCCGGATGATACTGGCCAACAAACTCGGTCGAGACATTGGTATGTACTATGTACACACCGAATTATATCAAAATCGGTTCATAAATACGCCTTGTATCGCGTGACAAAATTCAGGACGTTTCAAAATGTCAGCCACGCTAGAAATTCAAAATGCTATAACTCAGCCATTTTTTAAGATATAGACGAAACAAAAACTGCTCCGGAATCTTTGTATAAAGGTCAATTACATAACGAAATAATATTTTTCCATTTTAAATTTTTTGGTACCACATTTCAGATTTTAAAAGTTTTTAAAAATTTTAAATGGCCGCCATTTTGAAACCAAACGGCGGATGAAGCTGGCCAACGAACTCGGTCGAGACATTGATATGTACTATGTACACACCGAATTACATCGAAATCGGTTCATAATTACGAGAGTTACAGTGTGACATAGGTCAGATATATATATATATATGGATATATATATATATATATATATATCAATTTTGAGCGGAGGGTGGTTTCGGGGTCTGGAGGTCATGATCGATGAAAATATACCAAAATTTTTTGAAATCGCTTTCCTCCGAACGGCTGCAATAGGTAGCTTTTTGTAATGAAAGCTACCTAAAAGTCTCTCGATGATATAGGTCAGTCTTAAAAGATCTCTAAAAGATGTAAGTCCCTCGTGAGTCAGCGGAGCTACAACACGAAGGAGGATGGAGCCGTACTTAGGATGACTCGATAGCGATCAATTCTGAACGAGAGGATGCCACCCGATGACCATACGGGATTTAGGTTAAAGATCCTTCTAATTGCCGCAAAGATGAGTGTTTCTTCATTCAGTACTGGAAAGGTGTCCCATGCCCCTCAACAGCTCTGGAGACCAAAGTGTGAAAGCTGATGAAACCTCTAACACAAGGTACATCAATTTATTATTTTTTACCACAAGATCTATATCAAGACTTAGTTATTTTGAACTAAAAAATATATGGTAATTGAGGTCAGATGGGATCCAAGCTACCCCCAATTAAGGTTTATGAATAATTTAATTAAAAATGTAAAATTTGAATTCTTACTATTTTAATGAGAAAATATGTTAAACTATTTTAATAGAGATAAGAAAAACTCAGGTTTAAACTTAAATATAAAAAAAAAGCAGTCTAAAATTCCTGCTTGTATTATTTTAGTAAATGAATGTATTAAAGAGTGTTTGTAAATATTTGTTTTCTTAATGTAAATAAAGTTATTTATTCAAGAGCAAATTCTCTGGTAATCTTTTAGAGTTAAAAATTTAATGTGTGTCTTTTGCTTTTCAGCTTAATTTGAGCATAATTCATATGTGCAAGAGCCGCCCTAAATATTCACAACGTAAGCTTTTAATTATTTTGTAATTAATTAATTTGATAATTAAAATTTTTACGCGAATTTTATTTAATTTTAGGATAATTATTCGCGTTGCTCTTGCACTAGAATTAATATTAAATTACGATCACTTGTTTTATTTTGAACAATTTTACGGTATATAAATTTATATACCAAGTATTATGTGGTAGCGTGGATGGTTTGTATTGAATAATAAATTTTGGTGAGAAATAGATAGGAGTTAATTAGGTGTAATTATCTGTCCAGCAATAAATAAAATATTTTTCAGAGAAAATATTTTTGTTTGCTGCTGCCATCTACTGCCAATTTTTTGAAATAATAGACTTCTATGGACAATGTTTTTCAAGTTATTTTTAAAAGCATAAATTAACAATTGAAATGTATTTTCTTCGAATTTTAACAAATCTTAACATCCTTTTTTGGAGCCATCTAGTGAGTGCTTGGAAAGTGAAAGACTTAATATGAAATTTTTTAGAAATTATTTGAGAATTATTTTAAATATGTTTTAAACATTTTTTTTCTTTTAAAAATTTTATATTTTATATAAAACCTCCGCTAATTTTTTTAATTGCTGAATTAAAAAAATTTCGGTTTTTTAAATTTTATTTAAATAATTTTACTTGAATATTTTTAATTATTTTAAAATTAAATATAATGGTGCTGCCATTTATGTAAGGATTTAATATTTATAAATTAACAATTTTGATTTATTAATTTAAGGATAAAGTGTTTTAAAAGAGATATTAAGCAAAACCCTCTATGCGATCTGCAATCACACTTACCCACTTGTTTGATGCATTATTCGAGTACAAAATAAGGTCAATGTAAGAACAATTTTGTATAAAGCTAAACTATGTCCTAGTGGTAAGACCATCAAGAGAGGCGTATTTCCTCAAAAGTCTCCATCTCCAAGTTAAATTACTGGAGGTCGTGTTGAGCATTTGTTATTGGAAGAACAAATGAAGGGAGCGTATTGTTGTCTTGTTCAATGTGTTTCGGGTCGTCAGCGCCCTCTACACGTGATTTTTTTTAAACGGTCAAGCGGGTTAACGGTCTAGCGGTTCTTTGGATAAATTAAAACTACAATTAATAGATTTAAAATAGATTTATAAATCTTTTGATGAGGGCAAAAAATAGTTTAATGACCTATCTCCTATCGAAACACTGTGTGCGAATCACAAATAGTTAAATACCGGGTGAGCTAAAAGTTCGTTACAACTCTAAAAATTCATAAAAAAAGGAAGAAATTATGATAAAGGAGTGCGGTTTGCAGGAAAGGGATCAGAAGGTAGTCGGATTTTTTTTAGCAGCAGAAAAAACTTAGTTAAAAAATCACATGTAGAGGGCGCTGACGACCCGAAACACAATGAACAGGAGAACAGTTGTGTCGTAGAATGTTCTGGAGGTCATGTTGAGAATTTGTTATTGGAAGAACAAATGAATGGAGCGTATTGTTGTCTTGTTCAATGTGTTTCGGGTCGTCAGCGCCCTCTACACGTGATTTTTTAACAAATTTTTTTTTTTGCTGCTAAAAAAAATCCGACTACCTTCTGAGCCCTTTCTTGCAAACCACACTCCTTTCTTACAATTTCTTCCTTTTTTATGAGTTTTTAAAGCTGTAACGAACTTCTGGCTCACCCGGCATGTGGTTTCTAATAAATGAGCTTCTAAAGACTACATATTAAATTATTATTTACCAAATTATCTGTGCACAAATTAGCAAAGCAGATTTTTTTTTTTATATAATAACAAGATAGGGAATTTTTACAATGGATAATTTTGTACGGGGGAGGGGGAGGACGAAAAATTATCTGCAAAATTTCTGAAATTTGTGAATAAAGAATGAAGAAACAGTAAGAAAAAACAAAAAATACTTTATTAAATGTGTACTATTATATAAGAAGTTAAAACATAGTCTAAAGATACATGTAAAAATACAATTATTTTCTGTAAAATTTTTTTAATCAGGTACATACTCTACCCACATAAAAGTATACAAAAACTGAAACACAAACTGTACTTTAGTTGTTTAATTTTTTTTTTTTCTGTAAACAATTTTTTTAATCAGGTACATACTCTAACCACATAAAAGTATACAAAAACTGAAACACAAAATAATACTTTTCTTGTTTACAATTCTTTTCTGTAAACAATTTTTGTAATCAGGTACATACTCTAACCACATAAAAGTGTACAAGAACTGAAAGACGAACTATAGTTTTGCTCAAAAACAAAATCTTATAAACATTTCATCTTTTAACTTTCCATGTTGCAGTATAAATGTCATTAGTTATATCGTTTTTTCTCTCTAAATAATGACGATACTATTTCAAATGAAAGGGACAGAGATGAATACCTCGGGAACTCAGCTTTCACTTTGGAGTTTTAGTGCAATCCCGAGGGACGGAAATTAAAATGACCACAGGTATACTGCATTTTGAAGTATCAGAATATGATTTAATTTTATGAGAAAAAGCTATTGTTAAAATCTTATTCAGTAGAATAAGATTTTAACAATAGCTTTTTCTCATAAAATGTTATACTTTTTCTCATAAAAAATCAAGTACCGACACTGTCAAAAAAATTCCGTTAAAATACAGAAATTGTACTGGCAATCGAGACGCCAGTACTATTTCCGTATTTTAACGGAATTTGTTTCTGTAAATTCCAGAAAAAATTCCGTTAAAATACGGAAATAGTACTGGCGTGTCTCGATTGCAAGTACAATTTCCGTATTTTAACGGAATTTTTTTTACAGTGGACACTCAATTTGAAAATCAATAGGATGTCACAAATGGTCATCACAAGTGTCACAGTCACAAGGTGACTTCTTTAGACTTTTAATCATTTTTTAACACATTCGCTACCGCTGACGCAAATTCGCGCCATTTGGATGTCTGTAACTCTACCTATGGGCGTTTATTTTGTGTTTTATATCTTGTATTATCTCTCAAAAATTTGCACAATATTCATATGTATACAATGTACACAATGCATATAAATGCATCGATTAAAAACAGTATCGTGATTTTACATGCCAGTTTGTAATATATACACGAATATAGAAAATCTTATTGTTAAATAATGCAGCATTGCGTGAGTATTCCATAGGCAGGATTTACTGCTAAAAAACCGAAAACATGCGGTCGCGAACGCGGTAATTCTTGCCACTGTGACACTCAGATGACTGCCGTTTTTCGTGATTTACAATGTGAAATGTCTGTGACCATTTTCATAATCACAGTGACTTGAATCACGTAAGGGCGATGATACGCGGTGCAGTTTGGTCATGATGCATTCGGATTTTGGTCGGTGGCTATTAATAAATTGAAAGTACTCAGTGTGTTCTGTAACTCGATTTAGTTGAGAGAATGGAGCCAAGTTTTGTAGGATGATTGAAATACAAAGGACTCCGAAAAATACAGAGCTACATATCTCCCTAGCGGTTACTTTCGGAACTATTTTTTTTGTGGAATCTTTCGTTACCCGTATTGTTTAATCATCCTACAAAATTTGACTTCATTTTCGCATTTATATTGCACTGAAGAACATGTTGAGTACTGTCACTTTAATTATGGCCACCTTGTATTTTGGTCACGATGCTAATAGGGTAACCACCAATGCGATTAGGTCTTATTGGATAGTGACTTTTAATATTTTAAAATGTGGCATAAATAATAATAATAAAAAAACATATATATACACTTATATTGTAACACAATTTACTTTATTATGAGTTATATGTATTTTAAAGTTGTGTATTAGCATATTTATTTAATTATTTTTCTTTGAAACATTTTTACTGATACGAGATTCAAAGTTAACTTTTGTTTTTCTTGAAATATAATAAAACTGTTATATATAATCAACAAATGAAATTGCTATCGATCATGAAAGCAACGCATGTCATTAACATATGATTTACTGCCATTTAGACACGCATTTTTAACAGTGTTTAATACATTATAATAAATACCTGGCAATATCTTAATATTTAAAAAAAATTTCATTTGGCTTAATTACAGAACAACTCTATTTAAGGGAATTTAAAAACCTGTTTTTATAAATGTTACCGCTATATAGAACTTATACCAGCTATAATGAAGGGTACTAATAATGTTAAGAAATAACTTATCAAAAAACCATTCAGAGAGACAAAAAATGGTAATATCAAAATAGCAAATAAGTATTTAAGCACGAAACTTCTCCACGACATGTAATGTGGAAGCAACATCGCAGCTAGATAATATTTCATGGACGAATCTTTCCACGATATCCACAAAGACAACAACAACATATTCATTAAATATTTCATCACAAAACTTATGCGGCTTTTATTCTTATACTTCTGACACGATCCAACTAACGGTGTTTTCATCCTTTCATTAGCACTTAAAATGGCATTTCTTGCTCCTTTCCACTTATGCGGACCTTGTAATCTGTACTGGTATGGTAATGATGGACCAAACACACAAGCTTTCCAAAGAGCTGGGTCAGTAATTAGCATTTTCCACAAATTTGGTTTCACTCCATACTGTGATGCGATATCATCCATATAAGGTATGTAATCCACCCTAATAGACATCTTATCACCTGGCCTGTATCGTTTTACATTTTCATCGTGCCTTTTTATTATATCTTGCATCATAACTTCTTTGCTGGGAAGTTTCAAGTGTCCAGCGAATATCTGCGCTATCCATCGACATTGTATTTCGCCCAGAGGAAATCCTGGACCGAAAGGAAGAACAAATCCTATTATTGCAAGCGTCTGATGTTTCAGATGGGGTGACCACATGCATTTGTACAAGTTGATTCTTCCGTCTTCCTCAGTTGTTACGATTTCATCTTCCAAAAAAGGAAACTTCCACTGATAACCTGTACCCATTATCACTGTATCCACTTCTGTAACAGTATCTTCTCCTTCAAACATGACGCCATTTTCGGTAAAATATTTGATATTTTTCTTTAAGATGACACTACCAGAAAGAAGTTTAGAAGGAAGGAGATCGTTGATGGAAGGGTCCTTGCAGAGGACATGATACTGAGGACGCAAGTTGTACAGTTCATGACTGAATTTCTGGTCGAGGTAAAATATTTCAATGAATTTGCTAGATATGCTAATAGGTAAGTATTCTTGAAAGAACGTAATATATCGTCGGAGTAAAGAGTAGTCAACTGGTACGCCGTGTGGACCTACACGAGGAAAAATCCATGATCCACTTCTAGTACTCATGTACACCTGGAAGAAAATAAAAAAGAAAAAATCAATGATAATGATATAATTATATGTTACAAACAATTTCTCTGTTAGGAGGGTAAAATTACCATTAAAAAATTAGAAAATAATGTGAAGAACAACAAATCATCCCTCAAGGAAATTAAAAATCTGAAAATACTGAAATTTTAGTCTAACGATGTATCAAAAATTAAATGCATTAAATTAAATGAAAGTATCGCATCGATTAAAATTTTGGTGAAATATTAATCAAACAAATGAGTGAAAGTTTAAGCCTGAGACAGCGCAGCGCCTATTTACTATGAATTATTTTTAATGTTACAGTATAAAAATTTTATGAGATATTCTTACAACCATGTCACTAATTTCATTTTTATTTTAGGAGTTATTGAATTTTAAAAAGGTGACATTTAAATCGCTTCAATAGTTCCCGAGGCAATATCAGCTGTTTTACGTGGCATTTAGAAATTGTTGTCAGCCTCTTAACTCCTGCCCATCATTTTAAGATATGTGGATTCAAGATTGTGAAATAAAAAGTACTGAAAGTTAATGAAACTGGTGTTTTTTTTTTATAATAGTTTTTTTGAAATGGTGAATTTGATGTTAAAATATACATACAACTGTGTCATTTCACCCATGAATATAAATGCACAGCTCCCAAACTATGCATTTATAGGCCCAGCTATGTTTTATCAAGACAAATAAACATATCGTGAACCAGAAAATTAATTTAATAAAAAGTATATTGATTAGTTGTAATACAGTTTAGAATGAGTTATAGGTACATTACTTTATAAATCCTAAAGCATTATCGGCTACACAAAACAATAATATTTTTAAAAGGACGATTTCTTTTGCCTTTGCATCTTCTCAGCTTTCTTGGCGTTGGGAGGGGGGGGGGGGTCAATTCGGAAATATTTCTATATTTCTATTGTAAGAACATTCTATTTGTACATTTCCTAATTCTACAAAATATTAAGAAAAATATTTTAAATAAAAGATTTGAGTGGGGTTATAAATATTGCACAAAATCCCTATACATTCAAATTTAATTAATCCTGCTAAATCCTTCAATCCATCTAAAATTTTTTACATGATTATGTAAATTTTCTAATGCAGTTTAAAAAATTCACCAAAAATGCTTTAGAAGATAAAATTTTCGTGAATTCACAATGCTGTACATAAAGGGTTAAGGGCAGTGATGCAATTATGGCATCACCTAAATTTAATTCCTAATTGCCAGATTAGCACCAGAATTTTTTAATGAAAATTTCTTTTTATTAAGTATGCGAAAATATACTTTTACTTCTTTAAAAACAAATTTTCTTGTAAAAACTGGTGTCATTCAATTATTTCAACATTTTACGAATGCAAGTACCTTGCCCCTGAAAGGGCTAATTTATTAAGTAAAATTTTAGTTCAAAATTTGTTTATTTGAATTGAAAAAAATCAGAAGGTTGTCACCTATGTGGTGCGATCCAAAATTTCCAGGAATAAATTTAATATAACCGTGGATCAAATAAACATGTTTTGAATCAAAAACTTTATTGACTAATTGAATTAAAATATTCTAGCCCATAATAAATCTATTTGATTCAGGGATGCATTTCAAGAACTTTTGAGAACTTTCCGAGAACCACGTATGGAAATGGAAAATCACATGCGTGTCCTTATTTTGCGTGTTTTAGATTAACATAAATAGTGCGTGCATATTATCGCCTCAGAGCAAGAGTAAGGTCATCTAGTAATAATAAAAAATGATATATCTGACTTACTGCTATAAATAACTGTGTTTGTATCTAGTGGAACAACTTCTGAAATACAAAGTTATGTTTAACGGGGTCCGGGACACATTTTCAAAAAAATTTTATTTATTGAGTTAAATTTTTGAAATTTTTTGTGATGGTTAACCATATCATTTGTAAACAAAATCGCATGATAAAACGTCTCATAATTTTTTTTAAAAAATTTAAATGTTAAATTTTGTTAAAAAAGTGGGGTAGTTTAAAATCGTTAAAACTCGAAATATTATTTATAGAATTTCAATTTTTTTTCATTTAAATAAGCAGAAATATATAAATTTTAATTTAGAGCCAGCATTTTAAAAAATATTAATTAAAAAAAATTAAAAATATTTAACGAAAAAATTACAAAAAAAGTGGTGCAACTTAAAAAAAAAATCTTATTTTCAAAAGTAAAAATTTTTTTCAAACATGCTGGCTTAAAAGTAAAGTAAAATTATTGAAAAAGATATGTTCCGAGTTTGAATCCTGTATCTTTAACGGTTCTCGAGTTATAAGAATTTAAAAATGAGAAATGGTGAAAAAACCTATCATGAAGAAAAACGCAATTTCACAAGAACTCGTTTCGTTGACAACCATAGCTTGAAAGGCAGATTTTGAAAACAAACCAAAACGAAAAAATTAATATTTCCTGTTCTAATTAAGATAGAAACATGATTTAAACATCATTTTAAGCAGAAAACTGCAGAGAAATGTTTAATAATAATAAATAAATAAAAAAAAAATTGAAAATTTGAAGATTTTTGTGTCCCGGACCCCCTTAATACTCTATCTGAGATGTGTTTTATAAAAATCCCCTACTGTTCCACTAGATGCAGACACAGTTTTTCATAGCAGTAAGTCAGACATCTCATTTCCGATTATTACTAGATGTCCTGTTGCTCCGAGGCGACGATATCACATTGCTTGAAAGTTACTTCACCTATTTTTTGTAATTTTGAAGACGCTGGACTGGAAATTTTAAGCATTAGAATGCTGATAAAGGTATCCTTTTAGGGTTTCGTTCATCTGACGAAACCCTATTCGTCTCGCTCCTCTGTCTGTCCGTCCGTCTGTCTGTATGTCTGTCACAGAGCCCGTTCTCAGAAACTATACATGTTGGAGACTTGAAATTTTGCATACTTATAGCTGAACACCACACATCATACGACAAATCATAGCATTTTGAAAAAGTCGTACATTTAACCCTTTGGGCTCCCAAATGTGTATTTTAAACAATTCTTTCTAAGTGAGCCCCTAATTAGGTTGAAGGCGTGGAATTTTGCGTACTTATAGCTGGACACCTCAGACGAAATGACAAGTCATAAAATTTTGAAAATGTACATTTAACTCTTTGGGCTCCCACATGTGTATTTTAAACAATTCTTTTTACGTGAGCCTCTAACTAGGTTGGAGGCATGAAATTTTGACTTATAGCTGAACACCTCACATCAAACGACAAATCATAAAATTTTGAAAAAGTTGTAAATTTAACCCTTTGTGCTCCCCCATGTGTATTTTAAACAATTCTTTGAAAGTGAGCCCCTAATTAGGTTGGAGGCGTGAACTTTTGCATACTTATAGCTGAACACCTCACATCAAACGATAAATCATAAAAATTTCAAAAAGTCGTACATTTAACTCTTTGGGCTCACACATGTGTATTTTAAACAATTCTTTCTAAGTGAGCCTCTAATTAGGTTGGAGGCATGAAATTTTGCATACTTATAGCTGAAGACATCACATCAAACGAAAAATCATAAAATTTTGAAAAAGTTGTAAATTTAACCCTTTGGACTCCTACATATGTATTTTAAACAATTCTTTCTAAGTGAGACCATAATTAGGTTGGAGGCATGGAATTTTGCATACTTATTGCTGAACACATCACATCAAACGACAAATCATAACATTTTGAAAAAGTTGTAAATTTAACCCTTTGGACTCCCACATATGTATTTTAAACAATTCTTTCTAAGTGAGACCATATTTAGGTTGGAGGCGTGAAATTTTGCATGCTTATAGCTGAACACCATCATGCGACAAATCATAAAATTTTGAAAAAGTCGTACATTTAACCCTTTGGGCTCCCACATTCGTATTTTAAGCAATTCTTTCTAACTGAGCCCCTTATTAAATTTGAGATTTGAAATTTTGCATACTTATAGCAGAACACCTGAGGCCAGGCGACAAATCATAAAATCTTTTAAAAGTCTTACGTTTAACCCTTTGAGGTACCACTTATGTATTTTAAGGAATTCTTTCTAAGAGAGCCCTTAATTAAGTAGGAGACATGAATTTTTGCATACGACCTCAGACTACACGACAAATCATAAAACTTTCAAAAAGTCTTATATTATTTACTCCTCCGGGCTCTAACTTGTGTATTTTAAGCAATTTTTCTAACCTCCGCCCTTTTCACCCGGGGAAACACTTTTCCAACTTTTGCCGACACCCCTTTGACCATTTTTTCATCTTACGCACCATAGCCTTCCATATTTTAGCTCCCCTTTTTGCCACCAGGGGCACCTACTTATCTCGGGTGCTATGGGCCCAATTCCCTCGACTAATATATCTACGGATAGTATGTAAAACGGAGTTTCGTTCGGATAGAGGTTTGTTTAGAATAGAGTGCGCCCCTGGTTGCGAAATGTGGAACTAACAGATTTTTCAAAAGGATAAAGTGTTTTGAAAGGTATATTAAACGAAACCCTCAGTGCGATCTGTGATCACACTTACCCACTTGTTTTCCTTTCAGAATAATTTATCCAATTTTCTGATATACGTTGTTACCCGTAAGGCATGGTGACGTCACGGCGACGTCGTTGTGAAGTCACACTGTGATTTTGTGACCGTCGATGTGACGTCACGTGACGTGGTTGTGACGTCACAGTGACTAGAATGCGAGGTCGTTATGGCCGTTTTAGAGGTCGTTTGTGACGTCACATTGTGACCACTCTGTGAAGTCACGGTGTGACTAATTTGTGAAAAGTGTGTCATTTGTGACTATTTTGGCATTAACTTTGTGACGAACCTGTGACGAAAGTGACAATGTTTTCAAGTCACACTGTGACCAATTTGTGAAACATGTGTCATTTGTGACGAACTTGTCATAAACTTTGTGATGATTTCAAATGAAAATCAAATTTCAAATTAATTGCTTAAAAGGCGCAAAGGCGAACTAGTGAAAAAGATTCCATGCTCGAACTCGAACCCGGGCCATCAGTATAGCGCACTTACATTCTACCGACTAAACCACATGGAACGATACCCAGACTGGAAAATTTCTCACTATTACATGTTGGCAAGGCTACAAACGCAGCACAAGATGCAATATTTATCGTCAGCCACCGACATGGCGCAAACAAGAAACTTAATTAAATCCAGCATCGATTGAAACTATATTAATACTTGGAAATTTTTTTCAGAGAGAACCATTCGCCTTGCATACAATATTTCAAATGAAAATCAAATTTCAAATTAATAGTGTAAAAGGCAATTTTAATTTGAAATTTGATTTTCATTTGAAATACTGTATGCAAGGCAAATGTTTCTCTCTGGAAAAATTTCCAAGTATTAATATAGTTTCAATCGATGCTGGATTTAATTAAGTTTCGTGTTTGCCCCATGACGGTGGCTCACGATAAATATTCCATCTTGTGCTGCGTTTGTAGTCTTGCCAACATGTAATAGGGAGAAAATTTCCAGGCTGGGTATCGTTCCATGTGGTTTAGTCAGTAGAATGTGAGTGCGCTGTACTGATGACCCGGGATCGAGTCCCGGCGTGGATATTTTTCACTATGTTGGCCTTTGTGCCTTTTAAGCAATTTATTTGAAATTTGAATTTCATTTGAAATATTGTATGCAAGGCGGATGTTTCTCTCTGGAAAAATGTCCAAGTATTAATACTGTGATGATTCTTGTCATAAAAACTACGATAATTTTAAAGTAAAGTTTTGTTTGAAATGTAAAATTTTATCTTTTTACCGTACTTTTTAGCAAGATATCACTATTTTGGAGTCCTATTCTTCTAAAATATTTTTAATTTTCCATTTAAAAAACAATGCTTATTAACTGACATCTTTTTTTATTAAGTTCTAAGCTTGATCTTTAATTCAAGCTTAATATTAAGAATGTGTAAGCTTTTTTTAATGTGTTATTATTTGTCATTGCTTTATTAAATACGAACATGGAGTCTAACGGACATTAATACAACTGTTACTTATAGAACTACATGATAAGTCCTATTTATTTAAATTTTTTATTCCCATATATATTGTATTTTGTGAATATGAGCTAATTAGATTTGGTATATTTTATATGAAAAGACTGATCTGGGAAATAGAAACAACAAGTAAGATATATCATGCGTTAGGCATAGATTATAAAACACTTTCCAACTCTTCCTAAATGTTTTAACAAGACATCGGCGGAAATAACGTAAATAAGATAACTAAGTAAACATGTAAACGCGTAAAACATTTGAAAAACTGATTTACGCAGTTACCATCCACTAAAGTGTAAAAAAATCATAATTTTTTTTTAAAAAAATAAAAAAATCGGATTTTTTTATTTAAATCAGATTTTTTTGATTTAAATCAGATTTTTATGATTTTTTTCCCAGCGTTCAAATACTGAATAGCTATCATGAGTTTTAGGTTTCCAAAACAATTACACCACTAATTGCTAACATAATCTATGTTTTTACACTTTAATTAATAAAATTATAATTGTTAGTTAGTAATTACAGAAATAAAAACTGCAAATTAGTAGTTTCATTAGGTAGTATTATACAATAATGTTATGTACATTAATATTGTAATAATTATGTAAAACTTTATAAATACTAGTGATACTTAACATTTATGAAAATTATTAACTGCATTTTATATTAAATAGCTAACATTACTTTAAATTAATTATTAAACAATCAACTCTCTAATTAGGAACATATTATACATTTTTTAAGCCTTAATTATTAAAATGATAATAATTCATTTTAGAAAGAAAAAGGGACAGGATGCTAGTTCAAAAAACGGGCACTATTTCATGAGGAAATATATTAGTAATGTGTTTAGTAATGATGTAATAAAAAAAAAGAATATTTTTTAGCATTATAAGTAAAGTGTCCTTAATTTTTAATAATTTTATGAATAACAAATTGAAAAATACAATTAAATAACATATTTTAATAATATCCTGTTTTTTCTAAAGAAATAAAGTTCCATATTTTTGCAAGTTTTTTTCCACATGAATTTAGAATACTGTTGAATGGGGAAGTTTTTTACAAGAAATCTCTGGCTACAACTACAGGTAAATTTCAACTTTTTTTTCTTTTTTTAAGGCAGGGTGCATTTTGCCAATTTCAAAAGAGGCATGGTGTGGCACCATTAAAAAAAATGGCCTACAAGAAGCAGTATAAGTAATTACAGAATTAATAAAAACTGTAAATAAGTAATTTCATTAGTTAGTAGCACAAATAACAAAACTAACAAATATTATTTGCAGCTCATTTTGCATTTGTATTTAGGAAAATTTCTGTAAACCACCAAAATCTATACTTACACACATGTACGTGTATGCTAAGCAAAAAAAAAAAAAAAAAAAAAAAAAAAAAAAAATGAAAATGAGTTAAACCCATTCATATAGAATAAATATAAGTTAGCCACTAATATCTGAAATCCTCAAAATATTTAAGTAACAGCATTATTACCTCTATTAGCTTTCAATGGTTCAATTTTTTAATATATATGAGTTACAATAATAATAATAAACATTTTTTTAACCTATACCAAAGAAGCTCTTGCTGTGCTTAGCATTTTTATACCAATTATTTCTTTTTCTCTTATGCATTCATTTACAATTTAGCTGCTGAGCAGATGTCATTCTTTCATTCTTCTTTAACTTGAGATTGCTATTAATTACTATTTATTCTTTTACTTGTAGAAATGTAATTATACTTGCTATGTGTATTTTATATAAAATAATGCATAAATTGATTACCTAAAGGAAATTATGACATTGCAAATTATGTTAGATTTAAATATCATTTTTAAATGAAACTGTTTTAATTCGGATAAAAACTTAAAAACAATGCTTTTTACAAACTCAACTGTTTTTAATTTTTTACAATACTAATGAATTAAGCTTAGAAACAATTATTTAAAGCTCTTTTTTTGTTTATTCATAAGTCAAAATACCCGTAGAAACTTTCAAATTATGTTCATGTTAGATTTTAATACTTTTTTTGACATTTTAAACATTTAGAAAATTTTTGATTTTAATCAATGATTTAAAAAAAAAATCGGTTGATTAAAATCATGATTTAATCGCTGATTTAAATCAACCGATTAAAATCGTTGACACCCTACCATCCACAGCCAAATATGTTTTCTAATTCTTTTAAACAGTCCTGTATTTGATCTGTAGATTGATATATATATACTATATAATGGAAAAATTTAGTTTATCAAGGAAACGCATAACAGGTTGAAATTCTCTTTCAGCAATTTATACTAATATATGGAAACATACTTAAATAATTTTGTACAACCCTGTAGTTTACCTAGAACCTTTATTACACGCCACTATTTAGTTAAAATTTAGTTCAAGCTAAAACACTCTTAAAACTGCTGAAATCACATTTCCAGAAATTATAATTCATAGACGGCAACGTATCCAATTCTTTGCGTGACCCTGTATATCATTTTACCTATATTCTACAAACATTTCTTAGTAAATTAAATACAGTGCAGCGTAAAAATGCATAACTTATTTAAAAAACACCTTTAAGCAATACCCAGTAACCCTTACGAATACTTCTGTATAGTCCTGTATATGAATTATAGCATATATATATATACACCATATACTTTGCATAAATGTAGTGAATCATAAAAGTGCATATCATAATTAAAAATGTATTTCCAGCAATCATCGCTAATGAACAGTACTTCGGATACAATATAGTATCTGAAATATTTTGTGTGTCCCTGTAAATGCTATATACACTTCGTAATATACATGAAATAATTCATAGTATGTAAACCTCAACGACCTATATCAATTTCATTACATATCAAATAGATTAACATAAATAAAGTACGCCGCAAACAATTCCCTCCACCCCTACATCATTATGTATTGGAATTCCTTTTTTAGCCCTGTAAATGAACAATAACTATTCTTTGCATCGCATATTCTATGGAATGCACATTTTAGTGCGCTTCATAAATGCATATCAATTTTATTCTCTTTGAAAGCGTGTAAATTCATTAAAAATCATTTAAAACGATTTTTTTCCCACAGGCCGTAATGTAATTTAATAGAATTGACTGTCCCTGTAAATGAACTAAACATGCTACAAACTTCATTACAAATAGGGGTCTTGCTATGGTAAACGTCAATAACATCCAAAAATTTTAGGTCAATCCGAGTATATTTACGCGAGTTAGAGCGCGGACAGACGGCCAGACAAACCGAAGTCATAAACACTTTTCAACTTTATCGGCATGAAAAACACTTTATTTCAATTCTTAAATATTATATTTTATTTTTTAATGCCAATAAAATAAATGTATCGAAAATGTAGAAAATGAGTTTACAATCAAAGAAAATTTAATAACTGACTCTGAATGTCTACAATTAAATGTTTGATTAAAATCACAAACAGCAAAAAAACGCTTAAATACAATTTAAAAAATATATAGCAATTTGAAAAACACTAAATAATTAGTATTTATAATTGTACTATTAAACAACAACAAACTATAATAGATGAATTAAATGCATTTAACAATTTCTCAAAAATCTTTCCATCGCCATATTTGCTTTTGAAAGGAATACCAGATCAGTCTCATTGCATATGACATACAACTATTTAACTCATGTAATAATCTGTCAAAAAGGAACAAAAAATTTAAATTAAATAAGACATACCTTTTAAGTTCCATAAATATTTTAATAATATCCGTATTATATCCTAAATTGTCAGGCATATTTCTGTTAGCTTAAAAAAACTAACTCTCCGTGTCAGAAGTTCTCTGATCCTTATTTTATTCTGCGGTTTAATCCAGCGCAGACGATATTTGACCAAGCAGCTGCTCCTACTGTATTATTATAATTTTTTTTTCTTTTGTACACAACAGAGTTTAAATGCGCAGTAATTTTACCTTTATGAGAGTATCTGTAATGAAAATTTTCTATTTGAATGAAACACCTGCCTTTTTTCTTTCTTTTTTTTAAAGTACAGTTTGTTTTACACCTAATAAATAAATACGTATCTTCTTAATAAATGAAAAGAGAGTATACAGGATAAAAAAAATTTCTTTGTCAATCTGTCATTTTTTTTCATATTCATTTTCTGTAGAATAAAACAATTTTAAAATAACTTTTTTTAAAGTCATATCTCTAAAACACGAATTTGAAATACGAATAATTATATCATGGGTTTTGTATAAAATTTGTATACATATTTTTTCGGAAAATACTAATTTTATTTAAAAAGTCTGAAAGAAGTAGAATTAAAAAAAAAATAGTTATTTAATTTAGTTAAACACTAACAGGAAAAAATATGACTTGAATGCAAATTCTAAAGTAAGAAATGTATATATGACTGAACTCTGAGTATTCTTTCTACGTGCTCATTAAAAGCTACAGACTTAACTGTAATAGAAAATTTTAGTTTGAAACCACAGAAGGGTTTAGAATACCACTGGTCGACAAAAAATAAAATAAAATAAAATAAAATAAAAAAATATAACAACTTCCTCCCTGAAAACTAAATATGTAAAGTGTACAGATGTAATATTCCTAATTCTAAATATGTTATCCAAATTGCTCCAATACGTACCATTTTCCCGAGAAACATTTTTATAATAACAATCAGTGAAGGATTAAATTGCAATGGTAGATAAAATTGAAATCATAAAAAAGTATACTTTCACTGTCTTAAATAAGAAATTGATAAAATATAGCATGGAAATCTAGTTTGTTGATACTTCTACCGTGCATTTTTTTTCTGCCCCCCCCCCCTCTCTTTTCGTGTCCGAATTTACTATTTCCTATCCACTAATATATTTTCATTCCTTATGTCGCTGTAACTCGGGCATGTAATATTTCTGTTCATTTTCAAAGATTTTTGATGTTCATATTTTTGTCACACTGTGACTTACATTATGGCGATTTTTTTCGTCACAAATGTGACGTGACGTACGTTACATGCAGTGTCATAACAGTGACGTCACAATTTTTTTTAATTGCCAGAAAATATAATTTTACATAAATAACATGTTTTGAATATTTTTTGTAATTTTTCAAAGTTTTCTAAGAAGTTCACATCTCAGTCACAATGTGACATCACTGAGTGGTGGCATTTTGGTCACAGATGTGACGTGACCACAGTGACTCACAGTGACGTAACAACGACGTCACCGTGACCATGCATGCTATGAGGGTACATACAATGCAAAAAAAGAATGATAGCTATAATTTAGTTTTTATTGAAAAAAAAAAAAAAAAAAAACAAGATAGAAAAAATCATACTTCAAGCATAGATTATGAAACAGAATAATGTAACAAAACTGGGCCGTTTAATAAGTTAAACTATTATGTCTAATTCAACCGTTTGGAAACACATAACACGTTTGAAAACCCAATTTCAGCTGTTCCTATCTACAATCGGAAAAGGACCCGAATTCTTTGAACAACCGTGTATAGGATATATAGATTTGTACTTATTAACGACATGCATGCAAATTTGAGTTCAGTTAGGAAATACATACTTGAGTTGAAAATTCCCCTTCAGGCAATTCCGCTAATAAAGAAAATGGTACGTGAATTCTTTTGTGCAGCCCTGTATACGTGGTACAGAATTTGTATACAACGCGTAACGTGCAAAAAATGAGTTCAGTTTAAAAGTCGTATACCGAAATTGGAAAATTGCTGGAAGCTGGAAATTGCCGAAATTGCTGGAAGTGCGACTTCCAGCAATTATTGCTCAAAGACACTACTGTAACCGATTTCTTCTATGTGCCCCTGTAAATGAATGACAAATGCTATGAATGCCCTATTCTATCGTCATCATCTTGTAGTGAAATTCAGCGATTTATATCAGTTTCAATACATTTGAAATAGCGTAATATCATTAAAATGCTTTGCAAACGATTTTTTCCCCACATACCATAATGTAATGGACTTCTTTTGAGTGTCCCTGTCAAGGAACTATTAATGCTACACACTTCCTATACAATACTGAGCATGCCATGGTAAACATCATTAACCTATTTCAATTGCATGAAAATCCGAGTCTATTTACGTGTATTTACAAAGTGTCTTACATAACGAAAATTGAATGCACCAATTATTTTTCAATTTATATTTAAAATTCGTAAAAATTTCGATTTTCAGATTTTTATCTTATCAATACCCTTTACGAGGACAGACGGACAGACAAACCGAATTCATAAACACTTTTCAATTTTGCTGAAAAGTGTTAAAAAGAAAATATCGTATCAGGAGGGAGAATACTATGTCGAAACTCATACACTGTAAAAAAAAAAACGACATTTTTACAGCACAAAGTACTGTTCATCTCGCACTCAAACTTAATCACAGTCGAATGTACTGTAGCTTTCTTTGATTTCTTGACTATATAGATATGCAAAATAACAGTAGTTGCGTAAAATTAACAGCACAAACTGCTGGCAAATCTACAGTGGTTTTTTTTACAGTAAACCTGTTCAAAAACTTTTCGTATGATACCTTATTTATTGGTGTGCGTTTCGTATGTGCAGAGAAAAAGGGATATTGACAACAGAAATAATACGTATGATTTTACTTTAAAACGGTAAATAATATTAATTTATTAAGGGATCGTCTAAACATTAAATTTAAGTCTAACTTTAACAAGTTCAAAAGGAACACACAATTCTTTTAAATATTTAAAGTAATCCCGCCAAAAATCGTGGAAAGGAAAATGTAATCGATTTTTAATTATTAGCCAGTGATATATGGGGCATTCTCACAATCTTTTGACTTTCATGTCCCTGAATAATAATTTTTATTTTAATGCACTTTTTTGTGTTTTTTTTAAAATTCATATACTTGGGAACATCCCATTGCATGATTGCACAACAATATTAACGAGATAAATAAGTTTTGAACGTTGTTGGGGGTCCAAACACATGAAAAACTCCTATACCGTCCTGTGTCCCTGATGCTGATTTTTAAGTTTGGAGCTGTCTGGATAAAATTGTTTCAATAAAAATAATTCGATGTAATTTTTTTCTGAAACTGGAACTATTGTTTTATATAAAAAAGTAGCTAAAAATTAGCCTGCACACATTTTTAGGGTTGTTATTATTTTTTAAACTCTGTCCCTAGGTTTTAGATTTCTTACCATCCCTCTTCTAAAATTATACAGAAAATCACTTCAGATGCAGCCACAGAATGTTTTTCAAGTTTTTTCTCATGTAGAAGTATGCTAGAGAAATAATGTCTAAAAATCTTTGGCAGGAAATTTACTGTAGAGTTGAAATCAGCATTTAAATATCAATTTCAAGCATCGTGGCTTTATTGATAGTCTTACCGTCCCCAAGGTTTATTCCTGCACTTTTCGAGGTAAATAAAAAAAAAATTAATTTAATCCAATGTTAACAACTGTTGCTAAAAATCAATGAACATTGTGGCTATCACTTAGTCTTAACATGATGTTCCTAAAAATAGGTGGTAATTTTCCTTTCCCTTCCATCCTTACCGTCCCTTTTTTCCAACACTATCCTCCTTTTTTACATTACCGTCCTTTCTTTAACACCCCTTTAAGACAATGTTATACAAAAATTCTGTATTAAAAGTACTACATTGTTATTATTTCTTATTTGAATGTCCTGTGGGTACTATGCAAATTCATTGTAGATAAAAATTTAGAAGAAAATAAAAAGTTATAGGGGTAAAATGGTAAGGAAAATCAAACTCGAAAGTTTAACTTAAACCTCAGTTAAATAAAAAAAATTTCGCTGCTGACCATTTTTTCTTTATTTTGTATCATTAAGGCATTCGTCTATCAAATTAAAATGTTATTTTAGCAAGTTTAATTTTGTCAGATTTTTTTTCCCCAAAAGTCATAAGATTGTGAGAATGCCCCATATAGATTGAAATGTGAAAAAGCAATGATAAAGACAAACGGCGCCGGAAACATTTTTTTTTTTCAGCTTAAAAAAATTTTTTGTTAGATATTATGTAAAAGTTAAATACGAATTTTTTTTAATAAAAATTATTTTTAAATAAATTAAAAAGAGTTCAATTTTAACCACAGAATTCGACACGCTACTAGTATTTTATTTTTAAAAATTTTCACTTTTTTTTCTGGTCATTCATGATATTTTGAACAGATTTAAAGATCGGATTTTTTAAAATAGCAATAGTGTTACAGAAAAAAATAACTAAATACAAGTGGGAAAAGGAAGAAAATGTGACAATTTTTTGTGTGATCTTTAAAATCTGATCTCTAAATCTCTTCCATGTTTAACTAGAAAAAATTCAAGCGCTTTCATTCATATCTATGAAAGCCTTAGTATTTTGAAAACATGAAAAGTCTGAAAAAATACGAACTGAGACAAATGAGCTTAGAGATTTTTTTAAAGGCTGAATATGATATCAAATGTTCATTAAATCAGCCGTAACTGTGTTTTATAGGCAATATCAGTATGAAATTTTGACATGATGTAGTCGACAGTGTAGGGTATTGATAAGATACCTGTCTGAAAATCGAAATTTTTACGAATTTTAAACATAAATTGAAAAATAATTGGTGCATTCAATTTTCGTTATCTAAGATACTTTGTAAAAGCTCAAGCATAATGGGCATGCATATTTTTAATAAATATGTGTCTGAAATGTTTGTTTTGAAATAATAATGTGATTATAAAAATATATAAATAAAACCTATACTGTTTTGTTCATCATTGTTCATGATCAGAAATCGTTGAAAATAAATTTTCATACCACTTCTTAGCCATTCGTTTTAAAGGTTATCAGGAGATGTGTAAATTTAATGGTTCTAATGAAGGGGACCTTTAGGGGAAATCGTGAAAATTCGTGAAAAATGACAAGAACATAATGTTTCCAACTTTTTTCATAAAATGAATTTAGACACCCGTTGTATATTCTCACGGAGTGCCGTAAAGATCCGATAATTAAAAAATCCCTGCTGGCTCAGCCTGCAGGCGGAGGTAGATTTCTAAGTTAAGTACTAATTTCACCAGCAAAAACTAAATCAACATTAGAGTTAAATCCAGTTTAACAATTTAACTAGCCGCTAGAGTTTTTAATTTCATTTTTCTGTAAGAGCTGGTTTTTATCAGAAACATGTTAATACGATCATTTTTTCTTCAACCCCTATTTTTGTTTGTTTTTGTTGCTAGAGTTGGTCCTACGAATAACTTGTAAATATAATAGTTGTAGATAATATTAAGAAGATTTATAATAAATTCAAGCGGATTTGATATCTTGGGAATTGACCAAGTTAGGAATTTTTTTCATCTTCATCCCCCCTCTCTTCCCTTTTTTTTCTGTATGAGGTAGTACTATGAAAAACTTGCCGATGAAAAAGTTGTAGATAATATTAAGAAGATTTACAATAAATTTAAGTGGATTTGATATATTCTGAAATGACGAAATTATGAATTTTATTCTTCTTAAAACCCTTTTTTTTCGTCCCTTGAGCCCATTTCAATATCAAAAATCTGTCCTACATAAATTTTTGGCACTTTTAATAGAAATAATAAAAACTTTAAACGGATTTTTTATGTACTGTAATTGGGACGTTAGAGGGTTTTTCTGTTTTCATAAAAACCTTCTCTATATCCACCTCCTTGGTCCGATTTTGCGCATTGACGAACTTGACCAAGATTTTCTGACCCTTGATTTTATGTATCAGTTTGAAAAAGGTTTGAGCATAATTATGAAAGTTTTCGCGTCCATAAAGAAGTGATATATATATATATATATATATATAACCGTTATAAAATATTACAAATGATCATCTATTTCAAATATAATTTATAAATTGAGTATCAAGACATGATACAAACATTATACATATTAAATTTAAACAACAATTATTAAATAAACTAATCACTAATGGCATATTTAGTCAAACCATTTGTAACCAAAACATTTTAACATATAAAAAAAAGACCAGAAAAAATTAAATCATTGACAGCACCATTAAATCCATTGTCCGATTTGCAGTACATCTATTGGAAAATACATAAATTCAATAAGACAAACCACAAAATGAATGCAAAAAGGAGAATGCTCACGAACAAAAATGTATCTTATGATTCGAAACTCGTTTTCAATGGCAATATTTCGACATCGCAAATTAAAAACTGTTGATTTCTGAAGTAGAAATAAGAAACACTGCTTGAATGCAAATTTCTACCACTGCTCGATTAATCGTAACCAAAAAAACTTTCGGGCATAATCAAGCCATACAAAACAAAAATTAAAAAATGAAACACGAGAGTGAAAAACTTATTGTTTTAATATAAACAAGATGAAATATCTAAAACATCAGAATAGCCACAAAATCATTCGTCCTAACCAATACAGCAACTCTTTCACGTGTTATAAGTAGCAGTTGCAATTAACAGCGAATTCTGACAGTTCAAAATCAGCAAATGAAAGGAATAATTATATTAATAATACAAATATAATAATTATTAAATATATTATAATAACAAAACAAAACATAATAAATTATTTTATATTCTAATTAAAGGAACCTAGGGGATATTTATTAAAAAATAGGATTGAAGAAATACAGGTATTAAATGAAAATGAAGAAATTGGCGAAATTTGTAGAATTTGCCAACCGTAGACTTTTTTAAAATAAAAAAAGAGGAATGAATGTGAACGAATTATAGTGCTGCCATTTATTGATTTTTCAAGTTAAGTACTATTTTAAATTGATAGGAAGGAATTTAAAATAATTATAGTAGTGTCAACTATTGTTCATATTTTAAACTAAGTACGGAAAATGATTTTATAATCATGATGAGAATTTATAATTTTTTGTAAATCAAAAATCAAGTTTTATTCATTATTAATTTTGAAAAACCCATCAGCGCGCGCGCGCACACACACACACACACACATATATAGACAGATAGATAGATAAAGTTTTGAACTGGGGGTGGTTCTGGGGGTCATGATCGGTGTAGATCTGCAAAAAGTTTTCAGAAATTCCAACATAGGGGAGAATGTAATAGGTAGTATTTCTTACGAAATCTATCTAAAATATGCGAAAAAGGCTTTTTTACTATACCCATTTCTCTTTAATTGATACAGACTTTCAATATTTAAATTCATTTTTACCAGTTTTAGGTAGATTTCGTAAGAAACACTACCTATTACATTCTCCCCTATGTTGGAATTTCTGAAAACCTTTTGCAGATCGGTGCCGAATATATATATATCTATATATATATCACTTTTTTATGGACACGATAACTTCCATAATTCTGCACAAATTTCTTCCAAACTGATAGATAAAATTAAGGAGCAGAAAATCTCGGTCAAGTTCATTAATGTGCAAAATCAGACGAAGAGGGGTGGAAATGGGGAGGGGTTTTGTGAAAACAGGAAAAACTCTATAACTTCTTAATTATGATACATATCGAATCAGTTTAATGTTATTATTACTTCTAGGAAAAGTGCCAAAAATTTAGGTATGACAGATGTTTGATATCATTAAAAAATGGTCTCTAGGGGCGAAAATAAATAGGGTTTTGAGAAAAAGAAAATTAATAACTTCGTCCATTCACAAGATACGAAATCCACTTAAATTTATTATAAATCTTCTTAATATTGTCTACAACTTTTATATTGACATGTTTTTGATAGGCCTATCTCTTACAATAAAAAAAGTAAAAAAAGGGGGAGGGGAGGTTGAAGAAGAAAAAAATTCCTAACTTCGTCTATTCGCAAGACATCAAATCCGCTTAAATTTATTATAAATCTTCTTAATATTATCTACAGCTTTTATATTGACAACTGTTTGATAGAACTAACTCTTACAAAAAAAAAAAAAAAAAAAAAAAAAAAAAAAAAAAAAAAAAAAAAAACAACTAAAATAAAGGGTGTGTGTGGGGGAGGGGGGGGGGTTGTAGAAGAAAAAACCTCGAAATCTACCTGTGTCTGTAGGCCGAGTCGGCAGGGATTTTTTTCAATATATCAATGTGATCAAAGTGACAAAACTTGAACAAATATACTTTATTTCTTTTTTGGGCTATCCTTAAGGTGCATAAACTAAGAACAATATTTTCAGTAATATCAATAGCTTATTTTTTTTTTTAAATAAAAATATTTAGTCATTTTTCTGTACTTTTTCATGTTATATAAGATTTTAAAAAAATCTTATTATTTTTTTGGAAATCTGACATTTATGGTTATAAACCAATGCTAAGAATATAGCTTCTAAATAGTGTTCAGCAAGAGATAATTCAAAATTTCAAAATTGTAGGAGAAGTGTGGTTTTAAAAATTTCTTGAATTAAAAAAATTTTTTTTTTCAAATTTTACTACAAATATTACATTTTTAGGGTTCCGTACTTAAAAAGTAAAAACGGAACCATTATAAGATCACTGGACCTTATGCACGCGACCTGAGGTCGAGGCTAAAATTCGTCTGCTGGCGGTATTTACTGGCGGTGTTTAGCATAGCAGTCTATGGAGTGTCAGTTATTAATGCTTGTTTGTTAAAAATACCGCAAAAAAATTCTTTGATGCAGCAGCATATACTTAATGTATTGTAATCTAAATTCAAAATGTTGTTCTGTATGCGAGAAAATTCCCTAAATTTGCAAATTTTCAGATAAAATGTCTGCACTCAACCTGGGTCAAGGCTAAAGTCGTCTGCTAGCAGTGTTTGCGCCTGCGCATACTAGTATTCTGCCGGTGCAGTAACTAGAATAACAGATCATCATACCGACAGCTCTGGCGTCTGACGTCACCTGAATAGGGTCCCTTCTGTGTCTGTCTGTCTGTCACAGCCCTTTTACTCGTAAACTATGCAACGTGAAAAGTTCAAATTGGGGCAAGTAATAAAGATTATTGACCCACATATTTACAGATTAATACATATTCATAAATATATGTAGGAAAAATGTAGAGGGGCTTATTAGGTTACTTGAAAAAAAAAATCTTTTCTTTGTACATCGTGTGGGGTATCGTGTGAAAGCTTTCGTAACGCTGAAATCAAAAATATATTTCATTTAATTTTAGGTATTATATTTTCAAAGTTATGGTGGAAAATGTAGTGCAAAAATATGTCCCCCCCCCCCACCTAATTCCAAATCTATTGAAACTAAAATTATGAAAAAATTAAAGGTAGTAGACATTAATTTAAACCTTGCAGGAAAATTATAGCGATTACCCTAGGTCCCATAGTTTTTGAGAAAATCGCATTTTTCCGTTACACTCAAATTTAGATTTACGGACTTCAGCAAAAGTGTTGAGCAGAGCTGGAGGTACCTATCGTAGCAGAAGTATAAAAGCATTGTTGATCATGAATTTCGGGAAAAATCGTCGGTAATTAGCCGAGATATTAACCTTTAAAGACACGGACGGTTTGGACATACATAATAAGGTTTCATATATGTTTGAACTTTCATGGTATATCCCTTTATACTTTTCTAGTATACAGGGTGCAAAGGGAAAATCCCTTTAACCTGATAATACTTGTGAACGGAGAGAGATACAGCTATGCAAGTGAAGTAACATGAAGCATAGTAAAGCGACTACGCCCGATTCAATGAAAACGGCAGCAGCGCCCCCTAGTGACGAAATGTGGAAGATGGCCACTGGAAATCGAAAACGAAAAGAGATAGAGCAGAATTCTCCGTTAGAAAGTTTTAGAGCTTAAATTAATTAGTAGAATACGACATTTGGTTTACATGGATAAGATAAATCTTCGCCTTTTTACTCAAAAATGTCCGACATCGATGCACTCCATTTTGTGTAAATGTTTGAATGGAATAATCAGAAGTATCAAGAAATACGCACAATTTATACTATAAATACCTACTTATCTCAATACATTTTGATAACATCACACAAAAAAAGACAAACTGTCTCACAGTGATAAAAAGTTAATATTCAGTTTGTTCGAGAAGTTCGCCATTGCTCAGAATACACGTTTGTATTCGTGAGAGTAATTCTGCATGCACATTTCTCAGCATGGAACGTCTATTGCAAGCCTCTTCAATACGACAACATAGATTTAACCCTTTCAAGGGTGGTGGCTAGACGGTCTAGCCACCTAATATTAATTCCAGAACTGACAAATGGCACCAAGAATATTTTAATAAAATTTTGCTTTTGTAATGAAAGTGCAAATTAGCGGGTTTTTGTTTTCTGAGAAATTTGTTTAAATATTTTGGTGTCACTCAATTATTTCATCAGTTTACGAACAGAATTCTTCTGGCCCTGAAAGGGTTATTCTAAAATGTTAAATGCATTGGAAATTAAATCTTTACAGACATTACAGCGCAGTACAACGTCACAATCTACAATTGTGCACTGCTGCATTTCCGGAATGTGAATAGGCAAAGTAGAATCGTCGCTCATCGATTTCGGACATTTTTGGGTATGCAGGCGACGATTTATCTTATCCGTGTGAACCAAATGTCGTTTCGTACTAATTAATTGATGCTCTAAAACTTTATAATTGGAAAATTTGCTCTACCTGTTTTCGTATTCGATTTGCAATGGCTATCTTCCAAATTTCGCCACTAGGAGTGCTGCTGTCGTTTGCATTAGGTCGGGTGTAGTCGTTTTACTGTACCGTTACCTCACTTGTATAGCTGTAGCGCTCTCCGTTCGCAAGTATTTTCAGGTTAAAGGGACTTTTCTTTACACCTTTTATACTATACAGCTATACCTAACCCTACGTTGTATAGTTTTTATAAAGTCTTAGTATTCTTTTAGTAACGGTATTTTTTTTCACTTACTAATTCATATATTATTGTACGGAACCCTCTGTGCGCGAGTAATACTCGCACTTGACCGTTTATTGTTTGATTAAATAATTTTCGCTAATAAAACAGCTAGTGAGATATTCTAAAATACTGAAATAAAAAACGGTTTAAAGAATACCGAGTCACCTTAAAGTGTTCCTGTTTTTCTCTGAATTCTAAACACTACGATGTCAACGATATATTTGGAAAGTTTTCCAGATGAACATCGTTATTCTCGTTAATAAATTATTGTTAAATCATTATTTTACTACAATTTCTCTCAAAGTTCAAAATGTGTTTTTTCAATTTTACATTTTAACATACGCTGTTAAAGCTACAGCAACGAAAATTTGTATTTATTATACGTGTGGCATGACAAACAAAAAGAAAGAAAAAAAATATATTTAAAGAGTTCGCATTTAGATTTTCATATTTTATTTAAATGTAAATATGTATACGATCGCTCAAGAACATTTAACTGTAACAGTAGATAAAAAAATCATAAATGCGGGTCTTTGAAGCAGTTTTATTCTGAGATTTGTATGACTTCCGTTGAGTGTTTTTTTCCCCCTTTTTTCTCAGGTTCCAAAGCTGAACTTTAAAGCAACGGAATACTATGATTCCATCGACTAGGTAGCCACCGAAATCAGCGAGCCTCCTATAAAAAAAACTCTTTCATTAGAAGAAATTGAAGAAAACATAATTTCAGGATCCATGTTGGATAAAGTATTAATCTGCTTTCCAAGTCACTCCCAGGCTGTGGAAAGAGACGTTAAAATTGTTACAGAAGCTGCGTCAAAGGTATGTGGGAGTGAAGGAAGAGATGCCTTCATTAGAGCAAAACTGGAAGCGCAGAAAAAGATGCCAAAATTCATTTCTAAGAAGGGTTTCGTAACCTAAAAAGGTATGCACTTTGAATATATAATATTCTGTGGGTGGGAGGGTGGGTGGAACTCGCAGTACAGCTACCTCCTCGCGGTGAGTTCTGGGTTGTTTCGCGTTGGTACCAGACGCAAAACAAGCTAAAAGCTGTACATTTTAAAAGCACGTAGCACAAAAATAGTGCATAATCAGAGCATATTTAAACATTTGGCACATTAAACATGCCTTTTCAAGTAAATACAATCAAAATAAATTTAACATTTTTAAAATTTTTGCAAAAAAGTTCAAAAATCAGCATTTTAGCAAAAAGCATTTTAGCATTGTCCAAAAAATCTCAAATTTTTTGTGTGAACTTGGTGCCACTAGTGGCCACTTTTCCGCACTACCCATCATCGAAAATAAAAAAAAAAGTTTTTTTCGGCCCACCCTAATATATATATATAAAGTTTTTTACTGGGGGTGCTTTTGGGCTCTAGGGGTTCTGATCGGCGTAGATCTGCAAAAAATGTTCCAAAATTCCAACATAGGGGAGAATGTAATAGGTAGTATTTCATATGAAATCTACCTAAAAATGGAATGTTGGAAGCTACGCTTTGCCATTTAATAGAATTCTTCATACAAAATACCTAATCTTAGTTTGATTATTGAATTTTTTTTATTTATTTAAAACATGAAATTCTGCACTTATGTGATTTCTAAAATAAATGATGCAAATAAATAATATGCGAACTCTTATATACAAGATGCAAATATTTTTTTTCCCGGCTCAAACAGCTGCTTAACCTCAAAAATCGCGCTGCATTAACAAGACTCGTCAAATTTCTGTTTCTGGAGATATATGACAGTAACAAGGAAAAAAAAATGCCGATGATATGCACTGTTAATCAAGAGCTTCACGTAAGTGCGGTGAAGTGTGGCACAGGCCAAGCATTAATAGCTTTTTCTCAATTTAGACTTCTTTGTACTAAACGAACTGTTACTTAAGATTGCCATAAGATATATGTATTTATTTAAATAAATTTTAAAGAAATATGTAACCGGAACGATATCAGAATTTTCCCCTGTAGATTGACTGTGTTGCTATTAATAGCAAATATTGACCGATGCACCTAAAATAAAACTGCATGATCTATGTTCGCCGTTAATTTATAAGTGAATGCATAGTTAATTTAATATTTTAAGAAATTTAATTATTTCTGTTTTTCCTTAAAAGAAATAAACTTTTCCAAAGTTTATTATGTAAGGAGCTCTAAAACTTTTGGAAAAAATTTGTTTTTTGTGGCCACCAGTTATTATTCAAATCTCTCGTTCTTGGATTGTTTGTACAGCGGGGATTATAATGTACAACCGTTCCCTGTATTTTTTATACATTTTGAAATAATTTTGCGAATATTTTTTTGTGTGTTATATATAAAACAAAATAGGCTAACACTAATTGGTTCACTTCTTTAGTAACTAGCTACTTTTTATATTTTTGTTATCTGTTTCTCTATTTTTGATACAGTCACATTTTTATAATAAATTTAATAGTAATTCTATGTTTCCTCTGTGTTATATTTATATTCAAAAATATATTGATTACGTGATCATTCTTATAAGTCAGTAATATCTGATATACATTATTTCTGTTTTATAACCATTGGGTGTGTTGCCTTTCAGTTTATTGGTACTATTAAATTGCTAGAATTTAAGCAATTTTATTACTAATAATTCCTGTGGATTTTGAACTGTGTTCTGTACTAATTAGTTCAATTTTTACATTGATTTATTTAGAAATCAATCTCTTGGAATCACTTCATTTATATTATATATATATATATATATAGAATACAAATTTTGTCATCACGATAACGTTGGGTATACGGAACCAGTTCGAACCTAATTTGTAAATTTTCTGGATGTGTTCGTTAATCAAATAGCTCTTATAGTTCGTCTACAGTGACATTCAAAAATTTTCGATGACATTCACTGAATGGGTTCACTGTAAAAAAAAACGTACTAAAAAACGGAAATACTACTGGCAATCTAGACGCCAGTACTATTTCTGTTTTTTTACGGAATTTTTACCCATAAATTACAGAACATTTTCCGTTTTTAATCAGAAAAATGGAAAAATTTCTGTAATTTATGGGTAAAAATTCCGTAAAAAAACGGAAATAGTACTGGCGTCTAGATTGCCAGTAGTATTTCCTTTTTTAGTCCGTTTTTTTTTTAGAGTGTTGGCTTCTAATCTCGTTTGAGCGACGTAAATATATTATAGATCTATTGGAATTTATTAAACCATGATAAAAAAAATGTGTAGCATTTTTTATATAATTTTCCATTATAATCAGAGCTGCCAAATCTCCGGCTTTTTGGATACCAGTATTTTAAAACAGATAATGTTATTTTATTTTATTGGAACATTTCGGTGGTTTAACAGAACCAGATTTTCTCTAAGATAATAGTGGTGTGCAAAAAGCCGGAGACTTGGCAACACTGATTATAATCCATTGAATTATATTTGGCAAGTCAAATAACAATTTCTTTGCAGATTATCTTTTTTCTAAAATAGAAAGATTAGAAAGAGAAAGATTAGAAACCAATTTGTTTTAAATCTGACGCATCTACCTTAAAATAAAAAAGGAAATAAATAAACCTATTCTTTCGACTGAGCCGTAAGGACTCGTTATAAGGATTTTTCGATATTTTTTTCCCCTCTAATAAGTGACATTTTTAGATTAAATCTAACAGTCATTTATATTTCCTCTATCATACACTATGTACAGACAATAGAGTGATTAATTGATCATTCTTCTAAGTAAGTATTATGTGCTATACAATAATTCTGTTTCGGAACCATTGACTATAAAGTCATCATGTATAAAATAATTATATATTTCTTACAGTTTATTGACCCTCTTGTACTACCAGAATATAAATAATTTTATAAATAATAATTGTTGTTATAAATATACTATTCCATACTGAAATAAAATTTCCATTTTTGTGGAGCTCCAGTTTATTACAAAATAGAGAAAATATGTTTTTTGAATTATTTCAATCTTATGAGTAGATTAATGGGACACAGTACCTTTTAAACTATTTTTCAGTTTTCAATAGTATTGTAATATACTGTAATAAGCATAGATCAAACTTTGTGCGAATTTTAATAAAAAATCTAAAATCTTTAATAATGATTTTACGCACAAATAACGTACAGACACGACAAAAAATCAGTTCCATAAGACAGTACTCGGGGCTATAATCGAGGGGTTCTTCGAAACCCATTTTAATTCTCTCATTCTTTTTATTTTTTCTCTCTCTCTCTCTCACTGAGGAAGGTGATACAGGAGTCCTGAAACGATCGTATGGGATTTTTTTGTCGTGTCTGTACGTTATTTGTGCGTAAAATCGTTGTTAAAGATTTTAGCCTTTTTATTAATATACTGTAATATCTGTGATGGCATTATGTTTAATACTATAATGTAAATATAATTTTTAAAAAAAATCTTGCAGAAATGCCTATTTAACAAAAATTTAAATTTTTTGAATAATTTTTAACTTTTTTAAAAATCCTTACTACTTTTTTAAATATGAATATTTTTGCTTCAAATATTTTTTCCATAATCCTAAGAACATACTACATGGGTCAATCCATTTCAAGTGGTCCAGCACTGGTTGCTCGACCATTTTTAAAAAATCTGAAATTTTTTGTACAACAACCCTAACATGATGGAAGTTCAAAATGACTATTATTGTAATTCTATTAATTTTTTTTGTGCATGGCGGCCACCTTTGTTTCATCGTCTGCAGCAATTTTCTCACAAGAAGGGTTTACGGAATTGTAAATAATTCATCGGTTATTTATCCAATTCAACTGCGGATTAAAGCAATTTGTACAGAATACATTGGGCTAAAAATCTGGTAATGGGGTAGTTTCCGAAACAAACTGCTTATTGGTAAAATTTAAGCATAAAGTTTCCGTTTTCTTCCAAAATTTGTCCGTTTACAAGAGGAAATTTTTCTAGCAAGGAATACTGTCAACATGACATAATTTTTTTTTACAAATAGGCCGAAAGCACTTGTACTCACACGCCGAGTTCCAGATCTGGGACTTGCTTTCTCTTCGCTAAAAAAAATCCCAAATTTTTTAAAAATGACAAAAATCGCACTTTTCAGGCTTTGATATCTCTGGTGGGGCACGAGATAAAAATCTAAATTTTATTTTTATAAGAGTATTATATGGTAGTATTATCCACAAGAAATTTCAAGATGGAGATTTGACTACAAGCTGAGATATGGCAAGTGCAACATGTCAAAATAACACTGTCAAACTATTGTTTTGTTGTAGTCACAGCTATATCTCATTCAAGTATTTATCTCAGAGTGTCATTTAAATTTATGTTTTTGATTATCTTTAAATAAAAGTAACAGAAAATAAAGCCCTTTGCAAAGCTTAGCAATTAATAAAAAAAAAATAATTATGCCTAAGGCCATACATTTTGTATGGTTTCAGTAATTTTTGTTGTAAGTAATTTTAGTAACTAAAAGAAACCTCAGCACTTTTACATAAAGAAAAAAAATATTTTTATACAAGACCTGAGACAAAAACAACATAGGGAAAAAGAAAAGCTGTTAATGTTGTCATACATATTGAGACATGATCAAACGTGTCAACACACATTCTTGCTTGTTGGTTCAAAAACCACAATTTTGATCTTTCTCAAAATTTTATTTGTAGGAACCAAGTCTTGTCATCTCTTGATGACTTGATTGAAGATCTTGGCCCTGCTGGCTCATAGAAATATACTTTGAAATCACTATGTGCAAGTCTCAATTCATTAATAAATCCTAGCTTACTTCTTATGAAAAAATGTGATTTTTCTGCAGTATAAATTTTAAAAAGGCTTTGGGTATCTTTACTTTCTGAAAATTACTTGAGGCTGATACATGGTAACATCGCATAATCCCTCATAGCATGCATGGTCACGGTGACGTCGTTGCGACGTCACTGTGAGTCACTGTGGTCACGTCACATCTGTGACCAAAATGCCACCACTCAGTGATGTCACTGCATGTAACGTACGTCACGTCACATATGTGACGAAAAAACCACCATATTGTAAGTCACAGTTTGACAAAAATATGAACATCCAAAATCTTTGAAAATGTACAGAAATATTTTAAACATGCCCGAGTTACAGCAACATAAGGAATGGAAACATATTAGTGGATAGGAAATAGTAAATTCGGACACGAAAAGAGGTGGGGGGGGGGGGCATAAAAAGGAAAATGCACGGTACAAGTATCAACAAACTAGATTTTCATGCTATATTTTATCAATTTGTTATCTAAGACAGTGAAGTATACTTTTTTATGATTTCAATTTTATCTACCATTGCAATTTAATCCTTCACCGATTGTTATTATTATAAAAGTGTTTCTCGGAAAAATGGTACGTTATGAAGCAATTTGGATAACATATTTAGAATTAGGAATATTAAATCTGTACACTTTACATATTTAGTTTGCAGGGAGGAAGTTTTTTGTCGACCAGTGTTATTCGAAACACTTCTGTGGTTTCAAACTAAAATTTTCTGTTACACTTAAGTCTGCAGCTTTTAATGAGCACGTAGAAAGAGTATTCAGAGTTTAGTCATATATGCATTTCTTGCTTTAGAATTTGCATTCAAGTCATATTTTTTCCTGTTAGTGTTTAACTATTTTAAATAACTATTTTTTAAAAAATTCTACTTCTTTCAGACTTTTAAAATAAAATGAGCATTCTCCGAAAAAATATTTATACAAATTTTATATAAAACCCATGATATAATTATTCATATTTTAAATTCGTGTTTTAGAAATACGACTTTAAAAAAAGCTATTTTACAAATAGTTTTATTCTACAGAAAATGAATATAAAAAAATGACAGATTGACAAAGAAAATTTTTTTATCCTGTATACTCTCTTTTCATTTATTAAGATGCCTAATTTGTATTTATTACGTGTAAAACAAACTTTACTTTTAAAAAAAAGAAAGAAAAAAGGCAGGTGTTTCATTCAAATAGAAAATTTTCATTACAGACAAAAATTATAATAATACAGTAAGCACCTGCTTGCGCGTGCGCGATCGTCTGCGCTCGATTAAACCGTAGAATAAAATAAGGATCAGAACTTTTGACGCGCGAAGTATGTCTGACAATTTTGTCATTTTGTCAGAAATATGTCTGACAATTTAGGATAAAACACGGACATTATTAAACTATTTATGGAACTTAAAAGGTATGTCTTATTTAATTTAAATTTTTTATTCCCGTTTGATAGATTAAAGTTAAATAAGTTGTAGTATGTCATATGCAATGAGACTGATCTGCAATTCTTTTCCGATTCGATGCTGTAAAATATATTAATCTGCATCGCTAGAAGGGAAAAAAAAGCTGACGCAGAGACTGATTCTAACACAGTATTTACCGTCATTAATATTTTGGAGTTAAATATGATATTCGATTATAATGATATTAGGAAACTGTTTCAATTTTGAAATTAACATTATACTGGGAAAATATCTTTTTACATATTGTAGTAGTGAAACTTTTGAAAGATTTTTTTTTTCATTGTTAGTAATATTTTAAATTAGTATTTAAAATCTTAAATCTTCATACCAATGTTTTCAGATTTAACATTTGCTAAAATTATAAAATAGTAGAAATTCCTTATAACATATGGAAAGATTTTTGAGAAATTGTTAAATGCATTTAATTCATCTATTGTAGTTTGTTGTTGCTTAATAGTACAATTATAAGTACTAATTATTTAGTGTTTTTCAAATTGATATATTTATTTTTTTTATTCTATTTAATCATTTTTTTTTGCTGTTTGTGATTTTAATCGAACATTTAATTGTAGACATTCAGAATCAGTTATTAAATTTTCTTTGATTGTAAACTCATTTTCTACGTTTTCGATACATTTATTTTATTGGCATTAAAAAATAAAAAATAATATTTAAGCATTGAAATAAAGTGTTTTCAGGCCCGATAAAGTTGAAAAGTGTTTATGACTTCGGTTTGTTTGGCCGTCTGTCCGCGCTCTAACTCGCGTAAATATACTCGGATTGACTTGAAATGTTTGGATGTTATTGACGTTTACCATAGCAAGGTCCCTATTTGTAATGAAGTTTGTAGCATGTTTAGTTCATTTACAGGGACAGTCAAAAGTATTCCATTACATTACGGCCTGTGGGAGAAAAAATCGTTTCAAATGATTTTTAATGATTTTACACGCTTTCAAACAGAATAAAATTGATATGCATTTATGAAGCGCACTAAAATGTGCATTCCGTAGAATATGCAATGCAGAGAATAGTTATTGTTTATTTACAGGGCTAAAAAAGGAATTCCAATACATAATGATATAGGGGTGGAGGGAATTGTTTGCGGCGTACTATATTTATGTTAATCTATTTGATATGTAATGAAATTGATATACGTCGTTGAGGTTTGCATACTATGAATTATTTCATGTATAATACGAAGTGTATATAGCATTTACAGGGACACACAAAATATTTCAGATACTATATTGTATCCGAAGTACTGTTCATTAGCGATGATTGCTGGAAATGCATTTTTAATTATGATATGCTCTTTTATGATTCACTACATTTATGCAAAGTATATGGTGTATATATATATGCTATAATTCATATACAGGACTATACAGAAGTATTCGTAAGGGTTACTGGGTATTGCTTAAAGGTGTTTTTTAAATAAGTTATGCATTTTTACGCTGTATTTAATTTACTAAGAAATGTTTGTAGAATATAGATAAAATGATATACAGGGTGACGCAAAGAATTGGATACGTTGCCGTCTATAAATTATAATTTCTGGAAATGTGATTTCAGCAGTTTTAAAAGTGTTTTAGTTTGAATTAAATTTTAACTAAATAGTGGCGTGTAATAAAGGTTCTAGGTAAACTACAGGGTTGTACAAAATTACTTAAGTATGTTTCCATATATTAGTATAAATTGCTGAAAGAGAATTTCAACCTGTTATGCGTTTCCTTGATAAACTAAATTTTTCCATTATATAGTATATATATCAATCTACAGATCAAATACAGGACTGTTTAAAAGAATTGGAAAACATATTTGGCTATGGATGGTAACTGCTGAAAATGTTCAAACGTTTTATGCGTTTTCATGTTTAGTTAGTTATCTTGTTTACATTATTTCCCCCGATGTCTTGTTAAAACATTCAGGAAGAGTTGGAAAGTGTTTAATAATATAGGCTTAACGCATGATATATCTTACTTGTTGTTTCTATTTCCCAGATCAGTCTTTTCCTATAAAACATACCAAATCTAATTAGCTCATATTCACAAAATACAATATATACGGGAATAAAAAATTTAAATAAATAGGGCTTATCATGTCGTTCTATAAATAACAGTTGTATTAATGTCCGTTAGACTCCATGTTCGTATTTAGTAAAGCAATGACAAATCACAAAAAATTAAAAAGCTTACACATTCTTAATATTAAGCTTTAATTCAAGATCAAGCTTAGAACTTAATGAAAAAAGATGTCAGTTGATAAGGATTGTTTTTTAAATGGAAAATTAAAAATATTTTAGAAGAATAGGACTCCAAAATAGGGATATCTTGCTAAAAAGTACGGTAAAAAGATAAGACTTTATATTTCAAACAAAACTTTACTTTAAAATTATCATAGTGTTTATGACAAGAATCATCACAATATTATAACACTTGGAAATTTTTCCAAAGAGAAACATTCGCCTTGCATACAATATTTCAAATGAAAATCAAATTTCAAATTAATTGCTTAAAAGGCGCAAAGGCCAACATAGTGAAAACATTCCACGCCGGGACTCGATCCCGGGTCATCAGTATAGCGCACTGACATTCTACTGACTAAACCACATGGAACGATACCCAGCCTGGAAAATTTCTCCCTATTACATGTTGGCGAGGCCACAAACGCAGCACAAGATGGAATATTTAGCGTGAGCCACCGTCATGGGGCAAACACGAAACTTAATTAAATCCAGCATCGATTGAAACTATATTAATGCTGGGAAATTTTTTCAGAGAGAAACATTCGCCTTGCATACAGTATTTCAAATGAAAATCAAATTTCAAATTAAAATTGCCTTTTAAGCAATTAATTTGAAATTTGATTTTCATTTGAAATATTGTATGCAAGGCGAATGGTTCTCTGGAAAAATTTCCTAGTATTAATATAGTTTCAATCGATGCTCGATTTAATTAAGTTTCGTGTTTGCCCCATGTCGATGGCTCACGATAAATATTCCACCTTGTGCTGCGTTTGTAGCCTTGCCAACATGTAATAGTGAGAAATTTTCCAGGCCGGGTATCGTTACATGTGGTTTAGTCGGTAGAATGTCAGTGCGCTATACTGATGGCCCGGGTTCGAGTCCCAGCATGGAATCTTTTTCACTGTGTTCGTCTTTGCGCCTTTTAAGCAATTCATTTGAAATTTGATTTTCATTTGAAATCATCACAGTGTTTATAACAAATTCGTCACAAATGACACATATTTCACAAATTGGTCACAGTGTGACTTCAAAGCATTGTCACTTTCGTCACAGGTTCGTCACAAAGTTAATGCCAAAATAGTCCCAAATAACACACTTTTCACAAATTTGTCACACCGTGACTTCACAGAGTGGTCACAATGTGACGTCACAAACGACCTCTAAAACGGCCATAACGACCTCGCATTCTAGTCACTATGACGTCACATCGACGGTCACAAAATCACAGTGTGACTTCACAACGACGTCGCCGTGACGCCACCATGCCTTACGGGATGTTTCATTTACAGGAACATAATTATGGTAGGAACAAGTTTCAGGGGCTGGCAAGCAGCATTAAAATTGTGGTTTTTAAACCAACAAGCAGGAATGTGTTTTGACACGTTTGATCATGTCTCAACAAGTATCCCAACATTAACAGCTTTTCTCTTTCCCTATTCAGTTTTTGTCTCATGTCTTGTATATATATATATATATATATATATATATATATGTAAAAGTGCTGAGGTTTCTTTTAGTTACTAAAATTACAACAAAATTTACTGAAACCATACAAAATGTAAGCCTTAGGCATAATTATTTTTTAAATTAATTGCAAAAGATTTATTTTCTGTTAGTATTATTTAAAGATAATCTATAAAAAATTAATTTAAATGATACTCTGAGATAAATACTTAGCTGTGACTACAACAAAACAATAGTTTGGCGGTATTGTTTTGACATGTTGCCCTTACCATATCTCAGCTTGTAGTCAAATCTCCATCCTGAAATTTCTTGTGCATAACACTACCATACAATACTCTTATAAAAAAAAAAAAAAAAAAAAAAAAAAATCAGATTTTTATCTCGTGCCCCACCAGAGATATCAAAGCCTGAAAAGTGCGATTTTTGTCATTTTTGAAAAATTTGGGATTTTTTTTAGCAGAGAGAAAGCAAGTCCCAGATCTGGAACACGGTGTGTGAGTACAAGTACTTTCGACCTACTTGTAAAAAAAATTATGTCATGTTGACAGTTTTCCTTGCTAGAAAAATTTCCTCTTGTAAACGGACAAATTTTGGAAAAAAAACGAAACTTTATGCTTAAGTTTTACCAATAAACAGTTAGTTTCGGAAACTACTCCATTACCACATTTTTAGCCCAATGTATTCTGTACAAATGGCTTTAATCCGCACTTGAATTGGATAAATAAACGATGAATTATTTACAATTCCGTAAACCCTTCTTGTGAGAAAATTGCTGCAGGCGATAAAACCAAGATGGCCGCCATGCGAAAACAAAAATTAATAAAATTCAAATAATAGTCATTTTGAACTTCCATCATTTTAGGGTTGTTGTACAAAAAATTCAGATTTTTTAAAAATGGTCGAGCAACGAATATGACATTTTCTGGACCACTTGAAATGGATTGACCCACATAAAATTGCGCATGGATTTAACATTCAAGATTATGGTTATTTTTTTAAGCATTTCAATTATGAGTTTCTTGAATTTCCTTGATTTTTTACTGTACAAAAGAGAAAAATATTCATATTAGACGTAATATCCCATAAATCTAAAAATACATGCACAGTTTTATGTAGTATAATCTAAGGAATGCGGAAAAATACTGAAACGAAAAAATTGATATTTAAAAAAATTAGTAGGGATTTAAAAAAATTTAATTTTTTTTAAATTTTAGTTAAATAGGCTGTTCTACAAGATTTATTTTTGAAATTATATAAAATTATATTTGCTTTATAGTATTAAATATAATGTCACTACAGATATTACAGTGTATTATAGTATTATTCAAAATTGAAAAAGTAGTTTAAAAGATACTGTGTCCCCTTAATTCGGAATAAAACATCTTAAAACGGAGAAATATGTTAAAATATAAATAAGATAATATCTTATAAACGATTATGCGGTGCTTTTTATGATTAAATTACTCTTCTGAACTTCTGTTTGGTTATGTTTTAGGTGCGTTCATAATTATATAAATACATAGCACCTATAGTCGTCGTCTGGTCCGGTCGTCTGTCGCATATAACAGCGCAAAAAATATCCAACCGAATGGTTTGAAATTGAATATATAGAATAGTTGCAGAATTGTGTCGAGTCATTTAAAATTTTAGGAAAATCGAATCAAAACTTAAAAAGATATTCATAAAAATTTTCTTCATTCTTTTAAATCCTATCCTACATCATTAATTCAATTATATCCCGTGATAGGTAATAATTCTAGGTTGCTATGTTAATAACGTCTTATTTATGATGGAGTGCTGCATGACTGAATTGAATCTATAGAGTCGTAATAAATTTTGTATTCGTACATGTTTGCATAAGACTGCAACAGCTATTACACAAAGATCTGAATATTTATAAAACTAGTTATAAGTACGAACGCACCTCATTTGCCACGTTCGACGTACAATTTCAGACTTGTTACGATTAATTTACTCTGCTGAAGTGTACCCAGTTGGATTAGTTTTTTTAAAATTAACCTTGTTTGACTGGCACCACTTTTTGAAATTGTAATATTCGCCTTATGTAATTGGTCATTAAAATGCGTCCCTAAATAAATCGAATATTTTTATTTATGACAAAAGGGTGGCAGTTAAGCATGCTTAATAAATAATGTAGCCGAACGATAACATTACTCTGCTGTCGCTTTTATTTTACCAGCTATACAGGGGGATTCAAAACTTATTGTTAAAATTTCGCGGGGGGGGGGGGGGGATAGGGAATTCGTCATGAAACCGATTTTACGTAGGAAAGTATGTCTGCAAATGTACGCATGCGTATGTAGAGGGCTCTGTGTCGTGTGTACCCAACCTTCCATTGCGTCCCTATCATTGTTTTCACTTTCTAAAGTTAGTATTTTTTCTTCTCCCATTTCCACTTCTCATTTGGACTTCCACGAAGCCCTTTTACATCTTTAAAAACACCAAAAATCTCGTTAATGACCTTTATTCAACGCCTTCATTATCTGACGCCTGGATACTTCTCGTTTAATTTTGTTCTTTCCGGTTCTTTTAACCTTTATTTTTTGTTTTTAATTGGTCTGTTTTTCACTTTTTGTTTTCATTTTTATTTGTTTTATTTTTTGTTAATATATTTTATTCTTTGTCTTTAACTTTCTTCGTTTATGAAATTTAAAATTTTGGTTTCACACTATAATTCTTAAACATCATTAACGAGATTTTTGGAGTTTTTAAAGATGTAAAAGGCTTCGTGGAAGTCCAAATGAGAAGTGAAAATAGGAGAAGAAATAATACTAGCTTCAGCAAAGTCAAAACAATGATTGGGACGCAATAGAAAGTTGAGTACACACAGCGCCCTCAACATACGCATGCGTACATTTGCGGACATACTTTCCTATGTAATATCGGTTTCATGACATATTCCCTACCTCCCCACGAAATTTGAACGATAATTTTTGAATCACCCTGTATATATAGGTAAAAACAGAGATTATTTCAACAACTCAATAAGCATATTTCACGCATTAAAAAGGAAAAAAATGCGCCTTAGTAGTTTAATTAAAAAAGTTAAAAAAAAATGTTTTAATCGAAAATTTAAATATAGTAGTAATTATTTTATACACTGATATGTGTGTTGTATTTTTAACCAACGGATTTAAATTTTTAAAATATGAAAGATAATGGATAAGTATCGAATTAACAGTTAAATGCTTGATTTTTCAAAAATCATTGTAATAATGTTTTTCGGCTTTGTTTTTTTAAATAAATCATGGGAAAAATACTTTAAAAAATCACATTTTGTTTAAAGTATGGTTTAGGGCTAAAAAACAGTTTGTTACTAATCGGCAATACTGGTCTTTAATTGAAAAAAAAATTCCTTGATTAAATTTTATAATACTAAACACACAAGAATTTTAGGAACTATAATAAGAAATAAATTTTACTTGCTCACTGCAGAACAAAATAGGGTATTTCGCAAGCTTCCAAACAAAACAAAAAGAACATGAAGCAACAATTGAAAAATAAATCTATCTTTATTCTTAAACAGCACAAGTGTTGCCATCTACATGTTGAAAATCGATTTAATAATATTTTCAGAATATATTTTATTGGCAACCTTAAGCATTATAGCTTTAATATTATTCTAATAGTATTTTAGAAGCCTAAATTCGGTATGTTGCCGAAAAGCAACACCCGGCATTTAAGGGTTAATATATTTTTAAAACTAATGATTTCATTATTTACTTTTCTAATAATATTGAAATGTTTAGAAAATACATTACAAATACATTTGTTTTCTTCAACAAACGTTTCCGTTTCCAAGAATGAACAGTTATTCTTCATAAAATGGTGTATAATTATTACTAGTGGTTGAAACTTGTAGTAATTGATAATAAGCTTTGAATAAGTTAAGAAGAAACATTTATAATAATATGTGCCCCCATCCCTTCTTCACGCCGCCAAAATAGGCGAAGGAGTACAGTGTGTCCATAATTAAACGACCCTACTTTAAAGTTGTCTTGAGACGAAACTAATTGTCAGAAAATTGTGAAATTTTGTGACGGACATAATGAAAGAATGAGAAATTGTTTGAGCGAAAAAAAATTTAGTTAAAATTTTATCACTAGAGGGCCTTTTATAATGAATTAAGCATTTTTAAAAGTTTTTACGCTTTATTTTTTATCAGATTAAATAAGACAAATATACAGACCGCCCCCTGAAAAAAATAAAGCGTAAAAACTTAAAAAACTTATTGGTGTTCGAATTGAACGGACCAACTCTGACAAAAAAAAATCTTCCTACGAGCACGCCATTTTTTTCTCAGATCTCAGGCCTAGTATTCAGTGGGCGGTGGCTAAATGTGTAACTTATTTAAAAACGCCCTCTGGTGGCGAAATTTATAACTAATTTTTTTCTCCCAAACAAATTCCCATTTCCTTATTATGTCCGTCACAAAATTTCACAACTTTCTGACGAACAGTTTCGTATGTAGACAACTTTAAAGCTGGGTCGTTTAATTATGGACACCCTGTATTTTTACGTCTTAACATAAATCATTGTTCAATATCTGGCTACGATATAGTGTTGCCAATTGAAAGAAATTTTTGTCTTATTTAGTGACAGAAAAATAAGGTGACTATTTCAAAAAAGTGGTAGCAATCTGAATAAAAAAAGTAGGATAACTGGCAACGCTGTGTGCATATAGTTAAAACAGAAGTTGCCAAATATGTATTTATTAGAATCTTGTATATTCAATCTATCCTGAGGGCAAAGGCTATTTTGTCTGTTACGATGCAAATTTAAATAATGTTGATATATATTTCTAAAAATGTCTTTTTTGTATAAGTTAATAGACCATGAAACTAAGGTTTCGAAAAAGTCAAGGTTATTGAGTATATTAAATACGTTTTAAACGGATTAAATACGTCTTAAACGGATTAAGTACGTCTTATTAACTTCAGTTTTACGTAATAAGCTTAAAACATTTCTAAATTGAAAACTGGTTGACTATTAAATCAAATATTTTGATTTTTTCAAATACCCTACAAACATATTTTCTAAAATAATATAAAGATACGTTATGTTTTTAAAAATTTATTTCGATTCATTTTAGATTACAGACTCTTGTATAGAATAAAGTTGATTTATGTAACATGCATTGTTTACTCTCACCCATATGTATTCAGTTCAATAAAAAAATTAAAATATGTAAAATGCTTCAAAAGTATTGGCAATTTACGATTATTACCTGTGTTAAAAGATTAAATAAATATAAAGCATGTAATCAATGAAAAGCTCAATGAAAGACAATGTTTGTCATATTTTGTCAAAAAGTGTTTTATTATATAGTTCAAAGTGTCCATTATATTGAAAAGATAAAATAATATTTTAATTAGGATGAGCGAAGCGAATCCTCTACTAGACTACACAAATTACATTTTGTCGTAAAAGAAAAAAGTATTCAGTATTTTGACTTGAAATTAAACATAAAAATAAATTATGATCTGTAGATTTACACAATATTATTTTTTTTTACAGAATAACGTTAAAAAATTTATTATTTTAATTAATTTACACGTTTTTCCATTACGGACGCATTTTTTCAAATGAAAAATGAAACACGTCTATTTTCAGAAGAAAAAATAAGTCAGGGAGTTACGATTTCTTTTATGAAACTTTTCAAATACTTTTTTTTAATGAAATTATAGCATATTTTTAATGAATTAAAATTTGTGAACATTCAATTATTTACATTCAATTATAAAAGTATTTTTCAATGTTAAGAATTCAAATACACAATTTATTCTTATTATGGTAAATCATTTACGCAGACGATACTAGATGCATTTTAAAAGAATTATATTATGATTTGTTTTTTGTAAAGTGACAACAAAAGAATTGTAAACAAATAAAATTAATTGTTACATTCGTTATATAAATATTTTGTAAAATTTTGCTTCGAAAATATTTTTATTTATAACAGTCTTATATCATAAATAAAAAATTCTGAGGAAATTCTCAGTTATTTGGCTGAATTTACATTTCTAAAATTAAAATGCGCCAAAACATAAAATAACGTTTTTGCTTAATAAAGATGCAAGAATAATATAAAAAAATATTGTTACTTTCAAATATTTATCTTATTAAATAATGCTTCGCGAATCCAAACAAAGCATGGCTTTTGCTAGTTATATTTGTAAATATGAGGCATTAATTTTTCAATGTTTAATATTTTTTATTTAGTAATTTAAATAATATTAATAATATTTATTAATTAAATATAAAACGTTCATAAGTTTTTAAAGAGAGTTTAGTACCAGCTGTTAAGAATTCAAACATGTGCTACCTAGGAGAAAATAAATCAGGAAAATTGACAACAAAAACTTCACTTCGGTTCTCTTGAAATTTTTGCTACATAACATTTTCCAAAGATCTCTTCAATTAGAAAATTATTAAGACAAAAAATTTATTTTGTGTTATTGAATTGCATTATTTCCGCTCATAATTTCTGAACTTCCTAATAATAATGTTTTGCTATAGGGCGATCAAAGCAGAGTCTTCTTCATTAAATTTGCGATTGTAATTTAAAGATTATAGTAATAAAGGCATTGCATATGAATTGAGAATTCAGAAGGAATTTCAGCAGAAAACGGTAGAGCAAATACCATATTCATTTGTATCATTTTCACCCTTGCGTATTTTTCACATCGCCTTTTGAAAGCAATTTTAAAACCAAACAAACTAGTTCACATTTTAAAAAGGATAAATTTGAAATATTTAATAAAGTGTAGCTAACAGATTTCATTTTTTTAAGGGGTCTCAGGACTCTTAAAATTGGAAAAAATGAAAAAAAAAGGACCATTTTCAACATTTAATATCTTAAAATGTATTTGGTATTAAGACACAATTTTAAATGGGAATGAAAGATACAAGTATGTTCTTTCATTTCAAATATTTGAAAAATTGCAAGAGGCAGAATTAGCATTTACAGGGGACTTCAAACTGTCACACATTTGACGAGCAGAAAATCGGCATAGCAGCTTATGCGCACGATTACAAAATAAATTTTGCAACTAGAATGAAACTTTTGGTGCCTACTTATACCTCAGATTACAATAATGATACTGAACCTAAATAAATTTGTATTTAAAGCATTTTTATATTTTTAATAAAAAGTTGTATTTAGCTAATGCAAAATTTAGAAAATTTCAACAATATAAACCCCTAAAAAAATATTTTCTTTTTACAATAAAAAGGAAATTTTAGGTTCAGTTTATACAGACTAACATGAAACATATGTTTTGAAAATTTCATGAAAAAATATTCAGAAGTTTTTGAGATATCGTGCGCGTTATGCCCAAAAACGTCATTTTGAGAAAAATGACTTCAAAGTTTTGAAAACACCGCTTCAGCTATTGAGCGAGTATAATTCTAAATGACATAACTTCTGTTCTAATAGGAATTTCAAGATAACAATTATATCAAAATGTTCAGAAAACATTGAAGTTTAACATCTAAAAAAATTAAAATTTCGAAAATTTTAGAGCTTTAAGAGTCCTGAGACCCCTTAAAAATTAAGTCTGTTCATGTGGATCTAATTGTAAAGGAATCAATATTAGTTGTACTTGAAGAACCAAAGCAACTGCGTGTTCTGTTATATTATAGAAACTTTATTTCAAAATATAACATGTTTTGTACCACGTGTACCGCCGGCTCTCACGCCACGCATTATTTTAATAATTATATTTTTATCACTTAGATAATATTATTTTATTCAAGTGCCATGTATATCGTCGGCTGTAACGCTCGGTACAAAACATATATTTCACAAACACTTTTTACATATTTAGAAAATATCACTAAACTTAGTTAACCCTTCAAGAGCGCCGTTTGCACAACGAAAATACTGTATTTTCATTCCAAACTCACGAACGTTACCAACTATTTTTTAATAAAATATTCCTTTTAGAATGTAGGTGAAAACAAGCATATGAGGGCATGAGTTTCAAAACTCGCCTTATCCAGAAAATCAAATCTTGGGAAATCGCGAAAAACGTCTGGCTGCGTCCATTGGTTTTCATTGTTTTTACCCGACTGAAAAGAAGGATTATGTGTTTCACGCGTATCTGTGTATGTGGATTTCTTTATACCCTCGAAACATCCCAACGGCTGGATGGATTTTAATGAATGAGGTCTCTATCAATTCATCTTAACCGTTCGATGGTTATAGGCTAGGTTTTGTTTTTATAAATTCAAAATGGCGGTAGAGACGAAAAAATTTTACGCACCCTATTGAGTGGCGTATCATTGGATAGGTCTTTCAAAATGAAGACGATATATCATTGAACATTTTACAGTCAGTAGCTCCGTTTAAATATTACACAACCTGGAAGTTGTGTACTTTGGATCTCTACCTTTACTGTAACTCTAACCTTCATAATAGAAGACTATAGGCCTCATCAAAACAGTATTTGTAGATAGGAACTAATAATTAAAGACAACTTAAAAGTCATCAATAGAAGTAAATATAATAAAAGGTAAGTAATATAAAAAGCAGTTTCATATTGATGAGAAATAATTAATTAGTTCGTTTTTTACGCAGTTGAGTTTTTTGAGTTTTCAAATTTAAGATATTATTGCGGACTGTAGTGTTAGGTAGCTTTCTTTACAAAAAAGCTACCTATTGCAGCCGTTCGGAGGAAAGCAATTTCAAAAAATTTTGGTATATTTTCATCGATCATGACCCCCAGACCCCGAAACCACCCTCCGTTCAAAATTGATATATATATATATATATCTGACCTATGTCACACTGTAACTCCCGTAATTATGAACCGATTTCGATGTAATTCGGTGTGTACATAGTACATATCAATGTCTCGACCGAGTTCGTTGGCCAGCTTCATCCGCCGTTTTGTTTCAAAATGGCGGCCATTTAAAATTTTTTAAAAAATTTAAAACTTAAAATGTGGTACCAAAAAATTAAAAATGGAAAAATATTTTTTTCTTATGTATTTGACCTTTATACAAAGATTCCGGAGCAGTTTTTGTTTCGTCTATATCTTAAAAAATGGCTGAGTTATAGCATTTTGAATTTCTAGCGTGGCTGACATTTTGAAACGTCCTGAATTTTGTCACGCGATAAAAGGCGTATTTATGAACCGATTTGGATGTAATTCGGTGTGTACATAGTACATACCAATCTCTCGACCGAGTTCGTTGGCCAGCTTCATCCGCCATTTTGTTTCAAAATGGCGGCCATTTAAAATTTTTTTAAAATTTTAAAATTTGAAATGTGGTACCAAAAAATTGAAAATGGAAAAATATTTTTTTCTTATGTATTTGACCTTTATACAAAGATTTCGGAGCAGTTTTTGTTTCGTCTATATCTTAAAAAATGGCTGAGTTATAGCATTTTGAATTTCTAGCGTGGCTGACATTTTGAAACGTCCTGAATTTTGTCACGCGATAAAAGGCGTATTTATGAACAGATTTGGATGTAGCTTCGTTTATACATAGTACATACCAATATCTCGACCGGGTTCGTTGGCCAGCTTCACCCGCCATCTTGTTTTAAAATGGCGGCTATTTAAATTTTTAAGAAAAATTTAAATTTGAAATGTGGTACCAAAAATTGAAAATTGAAAAAATATTTTCTTCTTATGTGTTTGACCTTAATACAAAGATTCCGGAACAGTTTTTGTTTCGTCTATATCTAAACAAATGACTGAGTTATAGCATTTTGAATTTCTCTTGTGGCTGACATTTTAAAACGACTTGATTTTTGTCACGCGATAACATGCGTATTTATGAACCTATTTGGATGTAACTTGGTCTGTACATAGTGCATATCAATGTCTCGACCGAGTTCGTTGGCCAGCTTCATTCGCCATCTTGTTTCAAAAGGGTTGCCATTTAAAAAAAAAATTAAATTTAAAATTCAAAATGAGGTATTAAAAAATTGCAAAATGAAAAAGATTTTTTTTATGTGTTTGGCCTTGATAGAAAGATTCCGGAGCAGTTTTTGTTTCTGAAAATTTGTTCTTTTGTTGATATCTTAAAAAATGGTTGATTTATAGCACTTTGACTTTCTAGCATGGCTAACATTTTGAAACGATCTTGTATTTGTCACGCGATAACACACGTATTCGCCTATTTCGATGCAAGAAGACATGTGGATAGTATACATCAACACCTCGACCAAGTTCGCTGGCCAGATTCATCAGCCATCTTGTTTCAAAATGGTGGCCATTAAATTAAAAAATATATATATTTAAAGTGAGGAGCAAAAAAATTAGAAATTGAAAATGGTTTCTTTCTTAAGTATTTGACCTTGATATAAGGATTCAGGAGCATGTTTTGTTTGTCTTTATCTTAAAAAAGTCCTTCCGGCCAGTGCCGGGAGGAAGAGGTAGCTTTCATAATCCTTATTTTAAAAAAGCCAACTTATATCATGCAAACACACGAAGCTCAATTTAGTGGAAACCGAATATAGGAGATTCAATACTAATTTTGATCAATATAATGAAGGAGAATTTCGCGAAATTAGTCAGCTTTATCCAAGCTGCTTTTCTTTAAAGTAACTTTAATTTGGCTGCCAATTTCGGCAATTTCTTAAAGTGCCTGTCATTTTAAGACAACATGGTGGATGAGGCTAAGCAGTGAACTTGGTCGAGACCTTAGTAATTGCTGTGCACCTGCTCCCTCACATCGGAATCGGTTAATATATAGGAGTGCTGTCGCATGCAAAAAATCAGATTTTTCAAAATGTCACCCACAATAGAAATTGAAACTGCTATATCTGAGCCATTTTTTAAGGTAAAGACAAACAAAAAATGCTCCTGAATCCTTATATCAAGATCAAATACTTAAGAAAGAAACCTTTTTCAATTTCTAATTTTTTTGCACCTCACTTTAAATATATATATTTTTTTAAATTTAATGGCCGCCATTTTGAAACAAGATGGCTGATGAATCTGGCCAGCTAACTTGGTCGAGGTGTTGATGTATACTATCCACATGCCTTCTTACATCGAAATAGGCGAATACGTGTGTTATCGCGTGACAAATACAAGATCGTTTCAAAATGTTAGCCATGCTCGAAATTCAAAGTGCTATAAATCAACCATTTTTTAAGATATCAACAAAAGAACAAATTTTCAGAAACAAAAACTGCTCCGGAATCTTTGTATCAATGCCAAACACATAAAAAAAAAATCTTTTTCATTTTTCAATTTTTTAATACCTCATTTTGAATTTTAAATTTAATTTTTTTTAAATGGCAACCCTTTTGAAACAAGATGGCGAATGAAGCTGGCCAACGAACTCGGTCGAAACATTGGTATGTACTATGTACAGACCAAGTTACATCCAAATAGGTTCATAAATACGCCTGTTATCGCGTGACAAAATCAGGTCGTTTTAAAATGTCAGCCACAAGAGAAATTCAAAATGCTATTACTCAGCCATTTTTTTTTTAGATATAGACGAAAGAAAAACTGTTCCGGAATCTTTGTATTAAGGTCAAACACATACAAAAAAAATCTTTTTCATTTTCCAATTTTTTGGTATCTCATTTAAATTTTTTATTTTTTAATTTTTTAAAATGGCCGCCATTTTGAAACAAGATGGCGGATGAAGCTGGCCAACGAACTCGGTCGAGATATTTGTATGTACTTTGTACACACCAATGTACATCCAAGTCGGTTCATAAATACGCCTGTTATTACGTGAGAATGCTAGCGAATTCATAGCGAAGATGCGTTATTTCATCCAATTTTGTCGGCATTAAGCCTAAAATGACAAAATTTAGCTCCTTATAGCGCATCATAAAAGAAAATAAAATAAAAAAGCCAAGAGATCTAAAGAAAGATACACCTCACACAGGATATTAAAAATTATTTGGGTACAATACCTCAATTACCTACTAGGATCCAAAACTACAGAAATGCTACAGGTGGACCCGTTTCAATGTTATCAGGATCTAACAATATTTATCTTGGCTGTTTTCTTAATTTTTTCCCCTTTATAAGCTTTAAATTTCGTAAAAATTGTCCAATCGCCACTGAAATTTAATATACACTGACGGAAAAAAAATCCCAACACCAAGAAAGAGTTGTGTTAGATAAACGAAATTTGGTAGGCATGTTTATACATCTGAAAGATGACATCGATTGAAATTTCCCGGTTCGCGCATAAGTGTGGCGCTAGTAGCGCCACTCAGAACTTGCAGATCAGGTTTAATTTAAATGCGTGCTGTAAAGTTCGTGGGCGTTATTTAGCTTCGAAATGTGACGTATTGAGTTGAGTTAGCCAAGAATGCCTTTAACAAGACGAAGAAGCCACTGTCAATAGCTCAACGAGTTGGAATGATGTCGCATATTCGGGCTACGAGAAGGTGGATTTTCTTTCCGCGATATTGCAGAAAGACTTGGCTGGAATGTATCCACTGTGCATTATTCTTAGAAGCAGTGGTCAAAGTATGGTACTGCCTCAAGAAGACCGGGTTCCAGGCGGCCACGTGGCACTCCTAAGAGGGAAGATCGCCGTATTTGGCGTACGACTGTGGCACATCGTACTGCGTCTGCGGCAGAAATTCGAACTGCAGTTGGTACCACAGTGACACAACGAACTATTAGAAATTGGTACGTTGATATTATTTTTTGAACTCTGTCCCTGGGTTTTAGATTTTTTACCACCCCTCTTCTAAAATTATACAGAAAATCACTTCAGATGCAGCGACAGAATTTTTTTCAAGTTTTTGTTCCTGCAGAAGTATGCTAGAGAAAGAATAAAATTCTTTGACAGGAAATTTACTGCAGAATATAAATCAGCATTTAAATATCAATTTCAAGCCCCGTGGATTTATGGGTAGTCTTACCGTCCCCAAGGTTTATTCCTGCACTTTTCGAGGTAAATTTAAAAACAAATAATCCAATGTTAACAACTGTTTCTAAAAATCAATGAACATTGTGGCTATCACTTAGTCTTAACATGATTTTCCTAAAAATAGGTGGTCATTTTTCTTACCGTTCCATCCTTATCGTCTCTTTTTTTACCATTTCGTCCCTTTTTTTTTACCATTTCGTCCCTTTTTTTACCTTACCGTCCCTTCTTTAACACCCCTTTAAGACAATGTTATACAAAAATTCTGTATTAAAAGTACTACATTTGTATTATTTCTTATTTGAATGTCCTGTGGGTACTATGCAAATTCATTATAAGTAAAAATTTAGAAAAAAATAAAAAGTTATAGGGGAGACTTGGGAGAGTTGATCCCTAGGGAGACTTGATTCCTAGGCCTAAAACCAGCGAAACAATTTAATTAAGTCTCTGAAACTGGAAACATTAATAAAGTGATTCCCTATCAAGCTAGCTAATTTCATTCAGCCATTTTTATTCTTGTTGTAAGAAAGGAATCTCTGTTTTCTTACAATCAAACTTCTTTTTGAGTAGGTAGTTTGTGTTTCATATTTTCTGCTAAATATAGCTAAATTACTTAATTTTATTGGTATAATATACTAACATGCCTTACTGCTTAAATGTTGATATTTAAATCTAATATACTTTCTTTATTTTTAATTTAGCATCCCCCCCCCCCAAACATGCACATTAGGGACACTTGATCCCTGTTGTATGGGGAGACTTGATCCTGGGGATCGAGTGTCCCCAAACCAAAGTTAAGCTAAATTAATGTTAAATTTTTAACCCCCTACTTCTCATTGTGACATTTAAATATTATCTGTACTAGTTAAAATATGGTTGCTTTGATTTTAGATGGTTGACAAAGATAGAAATTCAACTGCTGCATATGATGGTTAGCAAGCACATGGTAGATAAATGCACATGTGAGACATACGTCTAACTTTGCAAAATTTTTACAGCACTTCGTAAAGAATGTAAGATATTATAATCAAAACAGTAAAGTGTTAATCATAATGAATAATCATGATAACCATAAGCATTGAGAGTTTGAATTATGCCAAAGAAAATGGAATCATTTTGTTAAAAATATCACCGCACACTTCTCACACATTGCAGCCTCTGGATCGTGCTGTATATGAACAACTTAAAAGATATTTTAATGTGGCTGCTCAAGACTGGATGATTAATCATCCTTCTCAATCGACAACAATTTACCAAATTGCTGAACTGATCGGAATTGCCTATCTTAAAGCCATGGTGACAACTGACATAATAAGTGGGTTTATAATCACTGGAATACATCCCTTAAAAAGAAATTTCTGAAGATGATTTTTTATCGTTTTTTGTCTCAAATCGACCATTAACTCCAAGAAGCAGTAAAAAAATTACAGTTAAACCAAACATAGTGACACCAGAAGACATACAAGCCTTCCCTAAAGTTTGATTACCAAAAATGGGAAAATCTAAAGAAATGAAAAAAGGGTTTTCAAAAATTTTGACAAGCACACCAACTAAATGACAGAATGAAGAAGAAATGCAAGATCGTCAACTGAATAAAAAACAAAAATCGGGAAAAACTCATTTCATCTCAAGAAAAATAGTAAAAACACTAAAAAAGAAAGACCCGAATCTTCAGAAAGTTATAAAATCAGTTATAGTGTTTATGATTCAACAGACCCAGATCCACTTGATGCAAATTTTGATGAAATCATTGAAGATCCAAAAAATTTGTCGATTGATGAAAATGAATTTGTGCAATTTCTGGGAAAGAATAAAATTAGTCATTTCGTAGGAAAAATTTAAAAGAAGATTTAATCATCTGAATGTGAAATGAATTTTCTAAGAAAACTTAATTTCAACCAATTTGTTTTATCCAGAAAATGTTGACAATAGTGTTGTGGACAATGGTGACATTTTCAAAAAACTACCCAACTTGGTGGAATTCATCAAACTACAATAATTTTAATATTTACATTTGATTTTTCAAGCTTTGAAAATGTTTTTTGATCATTAATTGTGTTTTTCTCCCTTTTTACATGTTAGTCAACAATAAATTTGATATCTACTGCTTAATTTGAATTATTTCAATGCATCTGTTTCAAGGATCAAGTCTCCCTTGGCAAGGGATCAAGTCTCCCTGCCAGGCCCGTAGCTATACGATGCTTCCAGGTCGGGCAAATGTTTTTCCAAGAGGGGCAAAATTACTTCTTCATTTTTTTAGACTTTTACGATCCTTTAAAAATATATATTACGTATTCATATTCAGTATAAGTTTATAGCTCTCCCCAAAGTAATTGAAAAGTGACATTCTTTCATCTTGCTGTCAATCCATAAATTAATTTTTGTAAATATGGTTACGATAATATGGATTTCCACAAAAATGTTAGATGTTGTTGAGGATTGCTACAACCGCGTCATCAGCCAGTTGTCTGCGGACACCTCCCTCTCCCACCGTTGTCCGTAGAAAAATCTGGATACTTGAATTTTTATGCTTTATTAATAATAAACTAATAATACAATATTCCAAGAAATTCATTTACAGTAAAAACAGTAAAAATGGATTCGCAAAGGATAGAAAAAATATTCCGTTTTAGAAAGTTTCCATCTTATGAGGTATAACTGCTGTGTTGAATTTAGTCACTTTTCTCCGGGAGAAATTACTGATGCTCCCGGAGTGGTAGATAGAATGGAATTGCACTTTTACAACTTTAATAAGCACAAAATTAGAAAGCTTCCGGGAGTGACATTTCGATGCTCAGGGGAGAACCCTCCTCCCGGGTACCTGAATTGCTTACTTATTGTATGGTATTCTTTTCAACGGGACCACGAGATGCTCTCATGTAAGACAGCATTTTGTTATAGACAGGTTCTATTTACACAGGTTTTATAGTATTTATGGAATTTTATATGATTTAAAATTTAATATAAAGAACGCCTTGGTAATTACGTTGATAGATTCGTCACTTATTTAAAAAGCAGGTAACCCTCTCGCAACTAAATATTAAAATATATTTTCACGGATTTTTTACACATGCTTTAAAACCATAATATGCGTTTATAACTGATAACATTTTCAAACAGTTTGGACAACAGAAAAAAAAAAAAAATCACTGCCGGTTAGGCCTGCAAGCACAGCTAGATTTCGAAGCTAAGTACTATAATTTCACCAACAAAAACTAAATCAAGATGAAAGATAAACCCAGTTTAACAATTTTATCTGGTCGCTTTTGACGAGTTTTTAATTTCATTTTTCAGTAAGAGTTGGTTTTATCAGAATCATGTCAATACGATAATTTTTTCTTCAACCACGATTTTTTTCACCCTTTGAGAATATTTTTGGTAATATCACCCATTAGTAGATTTCATCTTATCAGAAACTTGTAACTACAAAAGTTATAGATAATATTAAGAAGATTTATATAATAAATTTACACCGTGTGGTGATTGTTTCATTAAATGAACCATACACTGGGTTTTAAATTCTGACGTTCTATATATTGATGCACGCGCACGTTTAATAATACAACCCTATATACAGGCACCTCTAAGGGTTCTCAAAAATGTTCATCACGCCAATGATACTTTTTTTGTTGCCTTAGTGGTAGATTAGCGGAGATGTGAATTTTTTTCTTCTACAACACCCCCCTTTTTATTTTATTATTTTTTTTCTATTATTATTGTGTGTGTGTAAGAGTTGGTCCTATCATACACTTGTCAATACAAAATTGTAGATAATATTAAGAAGATTTATAATAAATTAAAGCGGATTTGATACCTTGTGAATTGACGAAGTTATGAATTTTTTTCTTCTTCACCCCCCCCTCCCTCTCCTCTTTTTTTTTTTTTTTTTTTTTTGCTGTAAGAGTCTTATCAAAAACTTGTCAATCTAAAAGTTGTAGACAATATTAAGAAGATTTATAATAAATTTAAGTGGATTTCGTATCTTGTGAATTGACACAGTTAGGATTTTTTTCTTCTTAAAACCCTGTTTTTTTTTTTTTTTTTTCGCTTCTTGAGGCCATTTTTAATGATATCAAAAATCTGCCATACATAAATTTTTGGCCCTTTTCCTAGAAGTAATAATAAGTTTAAACGGATTCGATATGTATCCTAATTAAGAAATCATGTTTTTTTTTCTGTTTTCACAAAAATCCTTTCCATTTTCTGCCCCTTGATTTCACGTATCAGCTTAGAAGAGATTTGTGCAGAATTATGGAAGTTATCGTGTCTATAAAAAAGTGATATATATATATATATAGGTAGGTAGATACTAGATAGATAGATAAAGTTTTCAACTCTGTGGTGGTTTTGGGTTCTAGGGGTCATGATCGGTATAGGTCTGCAAAAAGTTTTCAGAAATTCCGACATAGGGGAGAATGTAATAGGTAGTGTTTCTTACGAAATCTACCTAAAATAGGGGTGCACAACCTTTTTTAGAGAAGGAACGAAAATGTCTGAGTTGTCGAGGGCCACATAAGTAACACAGAGAGAATTTTATTTTAATGAGGTGGGAGGGAATCTGTGGCTTATAATCAGATAAAAATGAAGATTTCAGAAGGAGGAGGAGTTTTACCCCTCTAGGTTCCCCCACCTAGTCAACATACCCAATTCAGTTGGCAATTTTTCCGCGACCGATCAATGAAATTCGCGGTTCTTTCACACCTGATTACCAAAATTCTGAGTTTGTCACCCCCCCCCCCCCCAATTAACGAAATTCGATATTCTTAACTGAATCTGATGAAATATAGAATTTCTTGCGCGGTAAATTGTCGAAATTCGCGATTCTTAACTGCCTGACGAAATTTGCAATACAGTAGAACCTCGATTATCCGAAGTAATTGGGATTGACCATCTTTCGGAAAATCGAAATTTTCGGATAATCGAGAATGCTTCAATTTTAAGATTAAGGGGAAATATATGCAACATTTCTTATTATGGTTACAAGTGCTTAATAAAAATAAAGCAATAGCAAAATAGAAACAAGAATAAATTACCTGAATTTTAATTTTGAAATTAAGTACCTCTTACATATATCACAAGGGTTTGAAACAATGTTCTGTTTGTCACAGTTTCGATTGCCTTTACTTTGAAACTATCACGGAGATTTATAATATTATTAGTTCACCAGTATCACAGCCTTTCTGTTGCTCCAGTCATGCCTAACCTTTTGCAAAGCATTCAAAAGCTTCAGAATTGCTACTTTTTTCGTTTTCTCCGTTCCACTCCGCAGCTTACGGGACTCAAGTTAAATTCAAAGGAACTCTAACAAAGGGGATCGAAAATATTTACATGTACTCGTAGTTCGGGAAGGACCACTTGCACACAAGGAATATGATAATTAAAAAGAAAAATAAATAAAAGCTTTCAAAATGGACTTGCACACAAAGAATGTGATAGTAGAAAAAAAAGCTTTAAAATGGATTTTGGTTAACCGAAAGATTCGGTTAAAAGAGTTTTGGATAAAAGAGGTTCTACTGTATTTTTAAACGGCAAATTGGTGAAATTTGCAATTTTTTCCCGCGGCAAATTGACAAAATTTGCGATTTTTTCTCGTAGTAAACTGACGAAACTCCTGATTTTTTCGCAGCCGATCAACGAAATTTGCAATTTTTCTGCGCCTCATCGGCAAAATTCATGATTTTTCCGTGCACGATCAACGAAATTCGCGATTTTCCGCTCCCGATCGACAAAATTCGCGATTTTTCCGTTCCCGATCGACGAAACTCGCGAATTTTCAAGTTCCGATCGGCAAGACTCGCGATTTTTCCGTTCCCAATCGGCGAAAATCGCGATTTACCGGTCTCGATCAAGGAAACTCGCAATTTTTCCGTGCCCGATCAACGAAACTCGATTTTTCCATGCTTGATCCACGAAATACAACTTTTTTTCATGCTCGATTGGCGAAATTCGAGTTATTTTTCGTTTAGCGACTGATGGAATATGCAACTTGGGAATTTTTTATGCTGATATTTATGGTATCGGCCGGCCGCTTAACGAAGTTCGCAATTTTTAATTGACTGACGAAATTTGCCCGCGACAAATTGATGAAATTCACGGGTTCATTCGGTAAAAATATTGCGGAGCCACCGATATGAGTTTCGTTTTGATTTTTTTTTTTCAGTATAAATTAAAAAAAAAATCTGATTAAAGATAAACTAATACAAATTTAAGGTCAATATTATCACATCACAGGCGACAACGGGCTGGTCAGCAAGTATCATACAAATAAAAACTATCATGATGATGTTTGTCAATATAATTCCCCATTACGGTTTCCATTCGAAATCTCCATTCTCTAACACAAGCACGAAAACATTTTTATGCTTAAGTTCCATAAAGTTACAATTATTTTTATTCTGACCCCACGATAGCAAATAGCGTTTTCTGTTTTCTATAAAAACAAAGTATATTTCAGAAAAAAAAAAATGGAACATGGTGTTATAAACCAATTTTTGTGTCTAGGAAAGTTTCGTCTGAGACACTATAGCTTAAAGTTCAAAATTCCATGCATTTGTCAAAAAATGAAAAATGCTATTCTTTTCTAAACTACTTCAATAATCTTGCCTGCGAATGTCATGCCTTTACATTTAAAAATAAATCCGCAAACGCATTATAAAGTTTCGCAAAGTCGAGTGAACAAAAATATTTTTTACAAACAGCCGTACGTGATTATTGTTTGCAAACAGCAGCTATAAATTAGGGAAATACCAAAATAAAAATGAGTATTTCATAGCTTAAAAATATTAATGCTCGTTTAGTATTTCTTAATTTTTCAATTTATCTTACCGCTTTCATTTATTTCTCCTTTTTCACACAGAAACTATGTAATATTTGGATATTTATAGTACATATATAGGAAGAAAGGAAGAAAACAACAAAAAAGTATAATAAATAAGGTGATATCTTTGTTAAAAGTAAAGGGTTGGGGGAAGCACCATAAAAGAAAACACTTTCCGCTTCGCAATTTTACATTTATTTCCCTTTTCCATACAGAAACTATGTAATATTTGGATATTTATATCGCATATATAGGAAAAAAGGAAGGAAACATCTAAAAAGTAGAATAAATAAGGTGATATCTTCGTTAAAAATAAAGGGTTGGGGGAAGCACCATGAAAAAAAGCACTTTTTGTAATAAAAATAATAATTTAATTCAGTAATATTCGCATTGCTAAATTACATTTAAATCATTTAATTAATATAAAAATATTATATTCAAATAGTTATATATGACATTTACAATGATTATAAAACCCCTTTACTCTGAAAAACCCTTCCTAGATATTGCAGTTCTGTGTGATAATGATTTTACAAACTTTTATGAGTTGCAACAGTGTCAAGAAAGCTGTCTCAAAGAACATTTCTCACTTTTGTTGAAGAGCCCCTAAAAGCAATATAGTGAAGTTAACGATGACAAAACCACATGATTGTAACACATGATAGTTGCCTGTTTTGTGGAACTGAAAATCCAAGCATTTGGTTTCAACCTTACCTGATTACAATAAATTTCACGTATGACAGTTGTACAAAGAAAACGATTTTCGCGGACATCCGAACCAGTTTGAGAAGAGGATAATCTCTAAACCCCATTATTCTTGCAGTTTGACTCTTTGGGGAGGCGGTAATGTAAATTTCTACAAAGAAACAAAACGAAAAATTTCCTACAGATCTTGGAATGAAAGGAAAAAAATGTCTTTACAGGTGAATTTTTTGTTTAAATTGTAATGTTTGAATTGAAAAGTTTTAGAGATGGGTGTCTGTTAGGCTATGGTCTATTCTGATTTTTTTTTTTTTTTTTTTTTTTTTTTTTTTTTTTTTTTTTTTTAATGAGGCAAAAAAAAAGTTTGGAAATTTAATGTGTCGATCAGGGATTAGGATGTCCAGTCAATTGTGCTAGGTCGGGCAAATATTTTTCCAGGTCGGGCATTGCCCGACCTCGCCCCCACCTAGCTACGGGCCTGCTCCCTGCAACTGGGGAGACTTGATCCTTTTTTTATTTTTTGGAAAACAATTTATTTCTATTTTAAAAATGGTTTTTCAAAAATAAAAAAAATACTACAACAAGAAAGACACATGAGCCTTTAATAATAACTGGAAACATTTAAAAAAAAATTGTTTTTTCGAAAATAAAAATTAAAAACTGAAAAAGGGATCAAGTCTCCCAAGTCTCCCCTAGGGGTAAAATGGTAAGGAAAATTAAACTCGCAAGTTTAACCTAAACCTCAGTTAAATAAAAAAATTTTCGCTGCTGACCATTTTTTCTTTATTTGGAATCATTAAGGCATTCGTCTATCAGATTAAAATGTTATTTTAGCAAGTTTAATTTCGCCAGATTTTTTCCCCGAAAAGTCGTAATATTGTGAGAATGCCTCTAACATATGATGTTAATAGACTTTAGATGAGGCGACTGACGTTTTCCTTTTCTTTTTTTTTCCAGTAAAACTCTTGTTTCTTATACAATCCGGTTTAAAAATGGGACTATATTACATCACGGATTACGTGTTATTCTATGGGAATTTCATCGGTAGTGCGTCGTTACTGTAGGTTCCTTGTTCGACGGTCGTTATAGTCCGGGAGCCGATAACATCGAAAGTCCCGACATCGCGGAATTGAAATTTTTTTATGTAAATCGATAGTAAAACGTCATACAAACAAAATGAGCTAGGTATGAGTAGGTTTGACATGCCGAAAATAAGTTTAATTAAATTAGTTATTATTAAAAAGCTGTCATGATTTACCGTTTTCGCGGAAAGCCGACACTTGGCCAGAGTCCAGATGCGAAATAAAGAAACCACCGGTAAAAATTCAAAGCAAAATAAACGTTAAATTTTACCACCGGGTGCGTCCTTGAAATATGTATGACAGACATTTCCGGCAAAATAAAATATGTCACACCAAGTTTTTTTGGAAGAGTACAAAATTTTCTATAAAATGTTCTAACAGTGGTCAGTGTCCTCACTGACGGTAAAACATTATAGCTTTTTAAGAATAATTCATTTAATGAAACCTACTTCCGGCTTGTCAAACCTAGTCATACCTAGCTCATTTTGTTCGTCTGACTTTTTACTTTCGATTTGCATGAAAATTTTCTAATTTCGCGATGACAGTATTTTCGATGTCACCGGCTCCCGGACTATTATGAACAGGTTATTGTTATTAAACCTGAAAATATTTAAAAAGTAATAAAGAATATTACATCGTTTGATAACGCAAAATCTATTTTGTTGAATGACGTTAGTCTTAAAACTTGCATAATGAAATCATTTGAAACTTTTTAATCTAAACTATTTACGAAAGAGAACGTAACTATTTGTGCAGTAATCAATGGCAAATAAAAATGCTGAGGTCAACGTAAATGAAACAAATTTCAACCACTGTGGCGAACATCCTGCTCTTTTGTTGTTCTATAGTTTTCGGTTTTCTGACGCATATGAAAAAATCGTCTCTCCATTTCATTTTTTGTTCCACTTTCATGTATCTGTTAATAAAATTGCCTTTCGTAGCAGTAAATGGAACGCATTAATCCTTTTTTTTAGATAAAACAAAAAGTGAAAGTAAAACTCTTAGCATCTTCGAAGCAAATCATTACAACACTATTTCTTGTTTCAAAAACAAAACGCTTCAGCTAACGGCACACTGTTGAGTACAGTAGAACCTCGATTATCCGAAGTAATTGGGACCGACCCTCTTTCGGAAAATCGAAATTTTCGGATAATCGAGAATGCTTTAATTTTAAGAATAAGGACAAATATATGCACTATTTCTTATTATGGTAACAACTGGTTAATACAAATAAAGCAATTGCAAAATAGAAACAATAATAAATTACCTGAATCTTAATTTTGAAATCAAGTACCTTTTACATATTTCACAAGGGTTTGAAACAAAGTTTTGTTTGCCACAGTTTCGATGACCTTTGCTTTTCAGCTCTATCACGAAGTTATAAACATAGCATTCATATACCAAAAAAAATGACAAAACAAGGGGACTTCAAATGTCTATTTTTTCCCCATCATTAACAAAGCTATTATGTAGTATTTGTCTTGTGATTTCGGTTAACCGAGAGTTTCGGTTCAAAGAGTTTCGGTTCAAAGAGTTTCGGATAAAAGAGGTTCTACTGTATTTGAAGCAAAATCCTAGACAAAATTATTTTTCATGTGTTTTGCAGTTAAAATCATTGCTGTTAACAAATACGACAGTATTCATGCGCATTCCTTCTTTTTTCCCCACTGTGTGCCTGTATACTGCTTAAATATGACATTCAGAGGCTAGGCGTTAGGAGAGTGGTTGTTGTCAAAAAGATATATAGAAGTATAAGATTTACACTCTAAAATTGGGAGGAGTGAAAAGTTCACTCTTTGAAAGAGTGAGAGGCATTTTCACTCTTTTTGGAGTAAATTTTATAAAAATAAACTCCTTAAAGTGTGGAATTTTCTACTCCCTAGAAAGGAGTGAAACATTTCACTCTATTGTTGAGAGTGAAATATGTCACTTCGTTGTCGAGAGTGAAATATTTCACCACACTGACGAGAGTGAAAGCCTGGTATTATACACTTTTAAGAAACTTTCCGTTCAACTTTGAACCAATATATGGAGTAAAATAATGAAAAGCACCAAAATATGTCACTTCTTAATTTTCAAAAACTCCATTTCATAATGTAACCTTGGAAATTACGTACTAAAATGCACTCCTCTGAAAGAGTTACTATTCACTCTAAGAAGGAGTGAGTATTGTATGGGTATTAATAATCAGCCAATCAGAACAGTCTTGCCTACGACGCTTTTTTAAGATAAGAGAAAGACGTCCGCCATTTTAGAATTAAGATATACGGATATTATTAAAGTAATTATTTATGGAACTTTTTATCTTCATATAAAATTAAATGTAATAAATTCATAAAGGATACATAATGATAGAACATTCTCAGAGAGCATTCGAACCACTTTTGCGGTTTCAAACTTGTATTACTGTTAAGTATGCAGTTTTTCCCGAGCGCGCGAAAAGTATCTTTAAAGTTTAGTCATATATGAATTGCTTGCATTATTATTTTTACTCCCGTCTCGAGTCTGTCATGACTGATAATTATACACAGTGAAGTTCATAGTATTAAATAAAGAGCGTCTCATTAGATCAGATACAACTCAAATCAAAGGGTAATATTGAAACTTTCCAAAGGAAGAAATGAGATTTCTGGAATATAGATAGTTACGGTTGAGTTTCGGTCCGGCCGAATTTTCGGCAGCATTTTCGCCGAAAACAAATTTTCGGCGCAACTCAGATTTTGGGATGTAAAGGAAACTGAATTTTCTTTCGATCTGTAATTGTATGTATTCGTATTACTCATCAGCTAATCAGAATACGACACTTTTATTAACATAAGAGAAAGGCGTCCGTCATTTTAGGATTAAAACATACGGATATTATCAAAGTGAGTATTTATGGAACGTAAAGGTAAGCCTTATTTAATTTTAATCTTTTATTCTTGTAGTTTCTTATGTTATGATCACGAGTTAAATAGTTTTATATTATATAGAAAAAGATCGTTTTCCTTTGAGAATTGTTGAAAATTTGTTGAGATAGTGTGCTGCTAGATTTTTTTCGGTTTTTTACTGTTTTTTTATTATAAACGCATACAGTATTTATCGTTATTATTGTTGTTGTTTAATAGTACAATTATAAAATACTAATTATTATTTTTAGTGTTTTTCAAATTGGTATACTTATTTTTTTAAATTGTATGTAAGCATTTTTCTGCTGTTTATAATTTTAATCAAAACATTTAATTACAGACATTCTGAATCAGTAATTAAATTTTCTTCTATTTTAAACTCATTTTCTACGTTTATGATACACGTAATTATTGGCACTAAAAAATAAAACATGATATTTAAGCATTGAAGTAAAGTTTTTTTTAATGCCTGATAGGAAGTTTATAGATTAAACTGCTTTAGTACATTTTTTTTAAAGTTCATATTTACTTACAGAGTATAGAACTGAATATTTTTTTTTTAAAGATTAATAACTACTTTTTACATTAAAATGTTTTTCAAACAATAAGAACAGTTCATATGCAGTCATTTATTTTATTTTATATTTCCTTCTTTTTTTTTTCTATTTCCTAGGTCAATCTTTTCCTATAAAACATATATAATCTATTTTGCTCATATCCACAAAATAAAATATCTACAGGAATAAAAAATTTAAATTAAATATGGCTTATCGTGTCGTTTCATAAATAAGTATTATATTAATTTCATTTTTCAGCAATAGCAGACGAAAATTAGAAATCATGATTAAGTTAAGGAATATGTTTAAAAGAGAAATATATACATATTCCAGAAAACTTAAAATTTAAACTCCATGGTCATATTAAATAAAACAAAAGCAAATCACAACGGATAAAACAAATTACACATTCTTAATATTTTGATCATGCTTAGAGTTTATTTAAAAAAGATCTGAGTTTATAAGCATTGTTTTTTAAGTGGAAAAATATTTCAGAACAATAGGACTTTGCAAAAATAGCAATAATTTACGGAAAAGTACGGTAAAAAGGTAGGAATTCATATTTAAAACAGAAATTTAAATGAAAGATCTGAAATTTGAATTATACATGGGAAAATGAACATAATTAACGTACATCACAGGAATTATTAAAACGCTTAATTCAACTTTATGAGTACCTGAAAAGAGAGAAATAATATTAATTGATTAATATTTTGTTTAATTATTTGCCCTTATGGAAATTTTAAAACTATCATATCTTTATAGGGCATACACAAAAGCAAACCTTAAGAGATAAGATTGGGTTGGGTTGGGTTGATTTTTGACGGCCAATTATCTACACGACGGATATAGGCCCGGGGGGAGTGCCCTCCGTGGGGGTCTTTCTAAGGGAACCTAATCCGTATTAACGCATGGAAGATCCACGGCTCGAAGAAAACCACGAAAACTCCGAAAGATTAGGCCGACGGGCGCGATTGGGATCGAACCCAGCACCTCCCGTCTACCAGCTTTGAGAGCAGAACCTCTCGGCCACTGGTGGGGCGAGATAAGATTGGAATAAAATATTTTAGTTCATTTCTGTCAGTAATCTAATTTAATTCATATGGAACTTTAACTGATTTTTTCCTTAAAAGTTCAATGTGTGTTACAAACTATGAATTAAATAAATATTGCTAATAAAGTATTTTATTCCAATCTTTACCACGCTCGTGTCTATTTTCATTGCATGCTGTAAAAGATGTGATTTTTTTAAAATGCCCATAAAAGCAAAATAAAAAAGGAATTGACACCATAAAAAATGAACATTCACTCCTATGAAAAGTGACTATTCACTCCTAGCAGGAGTGAAAAAACGCACTCCTGAGTGCGAGAGTGAATAATCACTCCTCCGAAAGAGTGATTATTCACCCCTGTTTAGAGTGAATATTCACTTCCCAGAAGTGACTATTCACTCATTCAGAGAGTCAACAATTTCACTTTTGCTCAGAGGAAATAGTCACTCTAAAGAGGTTGGGCATATTTTGACACTGCGATAGAGTGACTATTCACTCCTTTTTATTTAGTGTGTAGGAAGAGAGAAAGGGATGAGTGTAAGTGGTATATTCATATGAATGAATGCAGTAACCTATTCATGTGGTTATCGAATATTCTTTTACAGAAATACTACTGAGTAGATATAAACAATTGTAGTTGTAAGGAAAAATATTACTTTGAAAAGTAATTAGATAGCAAAACACGTAAAACTGAATTCGTATTTTGAATTAAAGTGCGGTATATTCTGAGCAAGAAGCAATACTTAGGGAAATCTTTGGGAGGAATTTCAGCAATTTTTTACAAAATGATAAGAAAATTTTGGGAGAATTACTACAAATTATAAAGGATATTTTTGGTTGGTATTATTAATGTGAAAAATTATATTAAAAAAATTCTTATTATTATATGGGACACCAATTTATGTCTATTGAAAAAGGAAACTTTAATCACTTTCATCCACCTTTGCTTTTACATGACGTTATGATCTGATTATTTTATTATTCTGACAAAGTAATAGACAGGACAAATTAAACAGAAAAAAAAATTAAATAATAATAGACCGAGAGGCGGCAACACAGACAGTCACCTCACCGAGTTCACAACTGAAATTCCAGAATTAGTTAAAACTCGATTCGCATATTAAAACGCAACCGGTCTGTCAAATCAAATCTTCGTGGAAAACACCTGAAAACCCGATTTTAGCGGTTGACTCGTAGATTTACCGCTGTGCTTTCCTGCACCCAAAAGTATGGAAACATGGAGGACTGGGAGCAGGAAAACACAATGGTAAACCTATGAGTAAACCATTAAAATCGGGTTTTTAGGTGTTTTCCACCAAGATATGACTTGGCAGACCCGGTTTATAGATAAAAAGGCAGAACACTTTCATAATATAAAAGAATTTTTAAGATTAGCTAAGTGTTGCGACGAGAAGGATTTTTAGAAATGTTTAGTTATTTATTACTACTGCAAAATAAGAAATGCAATAGAATTTTTTTGAAAAATTCAGGAAATTTAAAGCTTTGTATGCTAGGGAGGCACAGTGTGTGTGTGTGTGTTGGGGGTGGGCAGGGATTTCGTTTATGTAAAGCATTTTAGCTTTGTTACGTACAGATAATCGGATGTAACAAAAACACCACTAATATTATAGGCAAGTTGTCTTACATAATTACCGGACGCGATAGTGGAGAAACGAAAAAAAAAAATTCCGTCTTGAGAAAACTATCGCTTATAACTCAAGATGTAATTCAGTTATCCAAAAATGAAAAACACCGTTTGATTTCAAATCACTTCAATAATTATGTCTGTAAGCATCATATGCTTTTATGTTTATACTATCCATTTGCATACATTTCACTTTGTTTGGATACAATAACGCAAGGAAACCATTTACATAAATCTTACTTACAATTTTGGATAGCTTGGAAAGAAAGATAAATCGATTTATTGAAATCAATACATTTCAATCATAATATAGGTTCAGTGAAAGTAACATATTTAACAATGTATTGGTTGGTTGGTTGCATTTATGACGGCCAATTATCAACACGAGGGATATAGGCCCAAAGGGGGGAGTGCCCTCCGTGGGGGTCTTTCTAAGGGAACCTAACCCGTATTTACACGTAAAAATCCACTGTTCGAAGAAAACCACGAAAACTCCGAAAGATTAGGCCGACGGGCGCGATTGTGTTTGAACCCAGCACCTCCCGTCTACTAGCTTCGAGAGCAGAACCTCTCGGCCACTGGTGGGGCCAACAATGTATTGGAAAATTAAAAGTATTGTTTAGATGTGTAGTGTAAAGTATATTTCATCCAAACCAAAAATTATTAAAATTGAATTTTAAAACAAATCTTTTAAAGCCACATCAAGGTAAAATTTTGATACCATATCTTTTAAAACTCATATTTTGAATTTATGAGAGATGAGAATGAAAAAGTATCAGTGAATAAATTTTTATACATCTTTTCATGTTGAGCATAATTTTTGTACATGCGATTATAAATAGAAAAAATAAAATAAAATGGCGAAATAAATAATGCATATATATATATATATATATATATATATATATGCATTATTTATTTCGTATATATATATATATATTAATCAATAGCATTGCGTCACTCAAAATCGATATCAATATTTTAACGTTACATTTTTAAAATTCTTAGAGTAGCAGGGTTCGTACGGGTCAGGGATTTTTCCAGGAGAGTTACCAGTATTTTTTATTTAAAAATAAATATAAGTTAAACGGTCTAAATTTCGCCTTCTTTTAAGAAGAGATTTTCTATGAGAAAATACTGGTGCCGAAGAAGTTTCGCTCTGCAAAATTCCAGGAGGCGTACGATCCTGTATAACATGAAGTGCTGCGTCACAAACTTTTAACCCGTTAAAGATTTTTGTATTGATATTCTATACACAGTTGTATTTACCATACGAAAATAATGAAAATTGTTATTTTAAAATAATTTTACAATGAGATGATCAGATGAGAGAACCTCTGGAAACTGCAAATATTCTTAATTGGTCCACTGACTTAGTGCCGTCACTTTAGATGAAAAAAAATAATTTTTAGGAGTAAATATTCTACGTTACCTGTTTCGCGATATTACTAGTTTCTACTGCAGCATCCAGCGCTGAGCAACCAATACCAACTACGCAAATTCGCTGTCCTGCAAACATATCTACTTTCTTCAAACTATGCGTGTGAATAATTGTGCCTTTGAATTTTTCCATTCCAGGAAAATCATACAGTTTTGGATAGGTTATGTGGCCGACTCCCACCATAACACCGTCGAAAACGTCACTCGTCGATTCCCCGTTTTCTGCGTTTTTCACAGTCACCACCCATTTGCCTGTTTCATCATAATCAGACGCTTTACGTACACTAGTAACTTCTCTATTAAATATCATGTATTTGAAGCAGTCAAATGCTTCTCCAACATCTTTGAAGTATTGATAAAGCTCTGCATGTCGCATATAGTTCGCGTATTCTTTTTTTGGTGGACAGTTACTTAGGGCACCCATCTCTTTACTATGGTTTATAATAGTAGTGGGCATAATGGAAGGCACGCCATCAGACGCTTCTTCTCTGTAGCACCAGGTTCCTCCAGGCTCTGGAGTTCTTTCATAGCATACCGGTTCTATACCCACTTCTTTCAAGGCTCTGATAGAAGAAAGACCACTGAAACCCCCTCCAATGATCGCGACTCTCTTTTTATGAGGCATTTTTGATCTGAAAATAAAAATAAAAAATTAGCATTCATTAAAAAGAAGCATTATATTACGTTTCTTATATATTACATTTTTAAATATGTTTTATTTAAATATATGTAAGTAATATTATATTTTATATTACAGTGCGTCTCAAAAGTATATGGACAGGCGATTTTTTGAAATAACAGTTCAAAAGATGAAGCAATAATCCCGAAAAAATAATAAGCATATGGAATCATAACATAAGTTTATTACAGCAAAAAAGGTAGTATAAGTTTTACAGGAGTTTTGTAAAAAAATCAAATTCAAACTAGACTGTCCTAAAAATATATGCACATTTTTCTATTTTTCTATTTAAATTCAAATTTTGGATCCAATCCTTCAAATTATCTTAAAAACCATATCAGGAATGCTTCGAACTAGTGGTTAGAAAATTTGTGGCTGCAAAAAGAACCAACTATGCTCTACTTGTTGCTTTAATTCTTGAATAGTCGAAAACTGATGACCATGGGTATATACCTCTCGTGCAAGTACTCTTAAAAGGTTTTGAATTGTATTCAGGTCTGTGCTCAGGCCTAGCAGTCTATAACAATCTCTTGATTCTGCGTAAACCAAGTTGTTGTTGAGTGGGAGGTATGAATCGACGGATTGTCCAGTTGGAATTTCCAGTTTCCCCCTTCTAATATATTTCCAATTGGAAGTAGATTGCTTGGGCATTTCGATAATCCCCAGAGCACTGTCGACCATTAAGAAAAGCAGTATCCATTGTTCCGTTGAAACAGAACACGCCCCACAACATGATAGAACCTCCTCCTTGTTGAGGACTAAAGAACTCGCGAGGTTCTCGTTGTAGATCATCCCAATAGTATACACAGCCACCAGGGACATCGATATTGATTTTTTTTTTTGTCACTGAAGAAAACATTTAACCATAAATTCGTCCAATGTATGTATGTTTTAGTCCAAAGAACGTGCTCCTTTCCATGGTGAAATTTCAGCATGGGTCCGACACATTCAGCGATATTTATGAAAATTGCTAGCCTACTAGAACACTAGATCTCGAAATAGGAAACCCTAAAGTCCTCGCAATTTCACGAACAGACTTCTTTGGTGTTGAAACTGCTCGTAAAATCTCTCTAACTTGTCGCTGATGTGTTTTATTGGTTGACCTGAACGCTTTTTGTGCAATCGCATTGTCACCTTTCGACAAAATTTCATAAACTCCAGATCTGCTACACTTGATTAGCAGTATCAGAAACTTTAACATTTTGAGCCTTTAAACGCCAAATTTTAGCTATATTAGCTGCAGAAAATTGAACGTTGCAAGGCATTTTACTGCTATTCGAGAATTGAAAAACGTGTAGGGATTTTATATTTCGATTTGGTTACGTCACATGTACAAAACGCAGAATATGTAAATTTTTTTGATACGGTAGTAATAAAAACGATACTTTTCACTGTCCCTATATTTTTGGGACAGCTTATTTTGAATTTTATTTTTTTACAAACACTCTGTAATATAAGTATGATATTTCTGTATTGCAATAAACTTATGTTATGATTTTATACGCTAATTATTTTTTTCGTGATTTTCGCTTCATTTTTTGAACTGTTATTTCAAAAAATCGCCTGTCCATATACTTTTGAGACTTCCGAGCATATTCTGATACAACGTATTTTTTAAACAATTCAAAATACACTGGTGTGCAAAACTTAAGCAACAAAAAACGTAAAATGCTAATTTTCGAACGTGTGAGTACGCAAAAGAAAATTATATAAACATCAGATGTAGCAAATAGGTACTATCCCTACAGCACCGATAATTGATGTGACATCTGCTTCATATCACACATAGTCACAAGTGTCACAGTCACTACGATGAAACAAAATATGTGACCTTTCATTCGTCTGATTATTACTCTCAAAGATCGTTATGACTCCACTGAAAAGTCACTGTGACTGTTGCTTTGTGATGGGTCACCAGGTGACATTACAATAATCTTGCGGTTCTCATGTGACTGTAATTTTAAGAGTAAATTTTGAAGACATTGTGAGTATTGTATTGTGATGAGTCATCAAATAATGTCTTATGAAATCACATGGGGACTTTTTGGTGACCGAGACTCTACTGCGAAGTTACCATTGCGCTCCCTTCCTCACCAGATGATTTCATTTTCTATCACCCTGAAATTCGTGACAAAACAGCTATCATGATTACTTTACAATGGAGTCGCCAAATGACAGTTACATGAGAGTCATAAGGTAAGTTCATTGTCAAGTCACCTGGTGGCTTCACACAAGATAAAATTTACTGATGAAGAGCTTGTATAAAGCTTGGAAGGTCTCTTGTAATTTATTTTATTTTGGAATGTTAATATCTTTAGTTTATGAAATGTGTGATTTTAAATGTGTGATTTTAAATGCGTTTTTTAATATTATTTTTATGTTCAACATAAAAGGAAAATCTGTCTTCTCGTCTCAGACTTCAGTTTAACGCCAAAGTTCGATGTCTTATAGTGAATCTTCCGTATACAGGTCTATGGCCAAATGGCGTATTTACGCAAATGTGATGTGGCACAAGTGTCTTTAAAAAAAAACTTTTAATGGTATTCACCCTCTCTTAAAAGGACATTATAGGTATGGTGGCAACAATACAAGAAGACTAATTACGGCATATTAATCAAATGTAAAAAAGTAACATTAAATTAAACACAGTGAAGCTCCTTATTTCCATTCCACCCCAGTCCGTTTTATCACCCTGTGCAAAGAGGAATACATAGATAGCATTATTAATATGAAGGCTTCTCATTCTCATTATTTTCAGTATTTTTAAAGCGCGTATATAATTAATTAATAAAACAGCAAATATATATATATTGTACCCGTTCACAAGCGGACAACAAATTCCTGATGACAACGGGAAAGTAATTAGTGAAAGAAAACGGACTTCTAATAATGATGGTCATTAATAATGATGGAAATAAAATAATTTCGCTTTTTAAATGCTAGATAAAAATTTCTGATAATAGGCAAATTGGTTTTCAGTAATACTATTTTAAGACTGCTTCAAATCTAATCTTTCTTGCACATCCACGAAGTTATACTTATTTGACATTTTCAGGAATTCTTATTACTACGTTAATTTTAATACATTTATTCAAATTGATAAATAAATCATAGGAGTTGTAATTTCCCAACTGAATGAAAAAGTGTCATGGCCAGGATTCGACCCAAGAATATTTGGCATAAGCTGTCGATGCTTTGCCAAATGAGCAATCTGGTACAGGTATGCTTATCACCATACTAAAAAATAGGATAGTGTTTCTTTATTTTCTATAAAAGCAAAGAATTTTAAAAATTATGGTGGCAAAATGTGTGTTTGAAGGGGACCTTTTACATTAGGAGACCAAAAAAGCACTTATTTATGATTTTTTTGTAAGAAAACTGCATGATGGATCTTTTTGAAATTTTAACAGTTTATTTTACATATATTAAGGTATACACAAGAATTTTTTAATTAGATTTTGTTGCTTCTACTCAAAGTTATAAACAAATATGTTCAACTCCTTTGGAAAATTTCGTCTGGACAACCGTCCGGACAAAGCGCATGATAGCGTCTTGTAGAATTATCTGAAACACAAAAATAATTTTTTTTCGTAAATTTCGTGAGTATAGCTTCTAGTTGAATTAAAGGAAACCATAAATTTATTTAAAAAAAGTTATGTAATGGCTGATTTTTAAAAAAAAAATTAAAAAAATTCGTTCTTATTTGTTAATAACTTTTTTGTTTTAATAATTTTAGTAAAAGCTTTAATTCATATCGAAGGCAATTAAATAAGCTTTAATTAAAAAAATATCAAGATGATCCATTGAGTATTTTTTTTTTTTTTTTTTTGGTCCACCGTGTCAAAAAATGTGGTTGACACGGTGGGCAAGATAAAAAAAAAAAAAAAAAACTACTGCTAAAAAAAACTACTCAATGGATCATCTTGATTTTTTTTAAATTAAAGCTTATTTAATTGCCTTCGATATGAATTAAAGCTTTTACTAAAATTATTTTTTTTAAGTTATTAAGAAATAAGAAAGAATTAAAATTTTTTTTTTAAATCAGCCATTACATAACTTTTTAAAAATAAATGTATGGTATCCTTTAATTTATAGAAGCTATACTCACGAAATTTACGAAAAAAAATTATTTTTGTGTTTCAGATAATTCTACAAGGCGCTATCATGCCCACCGTCCAGACGAAATTTTCCAAAGCAGTTGAACATATTTGTTTATAACTTAGAGTAGAAGCAACAAAATCTAATAAAAAATTCTTGTGTATACCTTAAGCTATGTACAATAAACTGTTAAAATTTCAAAAAGATCCATCATGCAGTTTTCTTACAAAAAAAAAAAAAAAAAAATCATAAAAAAGTGCTTTTAGGTCTCCTGAAGGTCCCCTTAAGCCGATTTTCCAAACACTACAATCAAGAAAAATTCCAGATGTAAAATATTTTCAGAGAAAGGAAAAATGCTATTCAATTAAGAGGAATTTGGATAGTATGAAAGATACGGTTGTAAGTTTAAGTAACTTAAGTAGGTATATTCGTAAATTACTTGCATTCACACATAAAAATTGTTGGACTTGCAAACTGGGATTATTAAGAATCCAGTCTGGACTCGGTTCCACTTTAACGAAAATTTCTTTCTTATACGTGGTTAAAAAATAGTAATAATATATAAGCAAATCTATTTCAAGACTTTACATCCATATAAAATTAACTACCATTTCGTATTTTTTTAAATGCTGAATATTTTAAGATAAGAATTTCGGATATCTCTAATGAAATAGTAAGCTACACACGATAACAGTTAAATAGTTAGAAGTACAGAACAATTTATTGTCACACCATTTTTACGAATCCTTTCAAAGAGCTTAGTTAAAAATGATGTTATGTAGCAAAAATTAAATTTTCGAGAAAATTGAAGTGAATTTTTTTTTTGTTTTCAGTTTCAATGATTTATTTTCTTTTTGGTAGCATATATTGAATAGAATCGCAGGTGGCACACAACTCTTTCAGAAAAACATATAAACATTTAATTTTCTATTATTAAGAATTATTAATTGTATTTAAATTATTACATTTTAAAATTGTAAATATTAATAAATAAGGCCTCAGATCTCGAAGTCTAGTTATAATTTAGTATAATTTAGCTTTAGCCTATGCTAAAATACCTCCGAACATATTCTTCCATAAAAGAAGACAATGTTTGAGAAAATTTAACATAACATGTTCTGCCACTAAGCTCTTCATTTAAGAATTCTTTCGAAGCACAATACATTTTGTTTCTGTATAAAATGCAACAATTGTTCCATTTTTCACCTTTCTAAATGTATTTTGTCTATTTCAGCATCTGTTATTAAACTTCTGATAAATTTTAATTAGGAGTTCCATCGAAATATTTTTGTTTTGAAAATTAAACATTTTTGTTATGATTTGGTTTCTCAAAGAAAAGTTACATCGCGCACTTTAAATTAGGAATTCCATCGAAATATTTTTGTTTTGAAAATTAAACATTTTTGTTATGAATTGGTAGTTTAAAGAAAAGTTACATCGCGCAATTTAACTTAGGAATTCCATTGAAATATTTTTGCTTTGAAAATTAAACATTTTGTTATGAATTGGTAGTTTAAAGAAAAATTACATCACGCACTTTAAATTAGGAATTCCATCGAAATATTTTTGTTTTGAAAATTAAACATTTTTGTTATGATTTGGTAGTTTAAAGAGAAGTTGCATCGCGCATTGTCTCTTAAAAAATGTCAAAATATATTTTCATTCGAACACTTTTGTGACGCTAAATATTTAGAAAATTAACAACCTTCACTTTTACATTAAAAAATAATTCGCTCTACAGATCATTAATAGCTCTTTCCGAAACCGTTAATTTTAGAAATATAGTTACAATTGCAAAAATGTTCATGTTTTACATCATATGAAAATCAATTTACGTTAAACTAATTATTTTTTTTTAATGTTACGAAATTTAAATTTTTATACGGCACCTGGGTGTTATAGCTTATGTTTATAAATATTTTATTCATGCTTTGACGAATAAGACAGTAAAATTTTGATTTTTCTGTAACCAAAACCCACTGATTTATGATGCCAAAATGGTTTATTTTAACTCCCACTTTTGCGACGCTGGATATTTAGAAAATTAACAACCATCACTTTTACATTAAAAATTAATTTGTTCTAGAGTTCAGTTTAGTTGTTTTATATCAAATGTGTTTCAGGAGGACTGTATTGGTCAGTTTTGATTATTAGCATATAAGGATTTCAAAAGAAAAGTAACACATGATTAATAATTTCATATTTCCATATTTATCTGTGTGGAAATTGGAAAAAGCTTAATATTTCACCTTATTTCATAGAAATAACGAATGTGGGATGCAAATTTTAATATTAGATCTAGAAAGAGAATAATTTTAATTTATTTTTCTTTTAACCCTTTATGTACTGAATTATGAAATCATGAACATTTTATCTTCTAAAGCATTTTTCGTGAATTGTTTAAACTACATTAGAAGATTTACATAATCATTTAGTAAATTTTAGAAGTATTTTAGAAGGCTTGAAGTATTTAGAATGATTCATTAAATTTGAATTTATAGGGTTTTTGTGCAATATTTATAATCCCACTCAAATATTTTATTTTAAATATTTTTCTTAGTATTTTGTAGAATTAGAAAGTGTACAAATAGAATGTTCTTACAATAGAAATACAGAAATATATCCGTATTTAAAAATCACACAACCCCTCCCCCCTCCCCAACTCGATGAAAGCTGAAAACATGCAAAGGTAAAACAAATCATCCTTTTAAAAATATTTTTGTTTTGTGTAACCCATAATGCTCTTAGAACAAGATAAAGTTATGTATCTATAACGTATTCCAAACTGTATTACAACTAATCGATGTATTAAATGAATTTTATAACAAGTTATTTTAATGGTGTTTATAAGTACTGTCAGTAGATAAAGGGTTAAAATGACTAATTTATTATTTAATTTAATACATGTTTGAAATGGCTTGAATTTTGCACTATAAAATCCCACTATGTGCTACCTGTGAACTCCACGTTTCATAAAATACAGATTCCTTCACTTACATAATAATGCATTTCACAATTCTGACTATTAGCCTGTTTTAAAAAAAAAAACTCGGAAAATCAGAAAACGCAGTTTTGGCTAAGATTTCGGTAAAAATCACCACTGTGCAACGGTATTACCAGATTAAAAAGAAAAAAGAGAAAAAGAACGTACCTTGGGAACGGTTCAATGGTCGTATCACTGAACTGTTACATTACCAATGATATATACGAAAATGTTTAAAAAAATCCTCGTTTTCAGTGAAGTGAGAAATCTAAAGCTGATACTTCAACATAAATCAAGAGGAAATATTTAAACCCGTACTGCACCATGCCCAAATCGCTTTTGCATATTGCTATGCATACATAACTAAGAAGGTAGGAAACCCCTCTAATTTAGGACAAGTTGCTATTTTATTTTTGAATTTTTTATGCTCTTCCTTTAAAAAGAACCTCGTGAGAAATAAATTACGTAACTTGAGGTCAGTGACGAGAACAGTGGATTTCCGAACTTGAACTGTCAAGTTCAAAGCTGTTCACACGATTAACATATTTAGCATGGATCTATACTTATTATAGTCGATGGAAATACGGTATGGTTTCCTGGTATGGTAGAGATTAAGCAACGCTAAAAATTAATGACAGTTGCTAAAAATACAATTTTATTTCTTGAGGGGTCGGTTACTTTTAAAAAGGTAAGGTATCATTTGAACTATTTAATTTATATTTCAGTATTTTATAATACCTTTTTAACATATTATTAAATGGTTTTATGAACGAATTCAATTCTTTTGTCAAAATCGGAAAACTTAACTAAAATAAAACAAGAAAAAATTTAAAATCACACTTCTATAATTTTGAACTTTTTCAACTCAAAAGTGGGTATTACTAGTTGAAAAATCGAAGTTGATTCAACTTTTAACATGTACCTATAATATTTTTATACGATTATTTTTGTCCGAATTAGTTGTGGGGGTATCATTTTTTCCACAACTGTATATTCATGAAATTACATAAAATTTTGATCCTCCGTTTAATAAAATGTGTTTCCTTATTTTTTTTTAAATGGTTCCGAATGTCTCAGTTTTATGAAAGATTCCTTTTTCATTATTGAAAGAATAAAAATTTAGTTCGACAGTCATTTTAATTGAACTCTAATTGTATAAATATTGTTTTAAAAAATGGCTCTTTCGGCTATGTCAATATATTTCGCGCAGCGCATGAATCTTTGGAAAACATCTAACTACTTACTGATTGCAATGAATAAAAGATAAATATATTTTTATTGAACAATATTTAAACTTTTTTTTCTACAAACAAAAGGACTACGTCTGAATACATTCATAATTATAATTTTTTTTTCAAAATAACAGACATTACATTACACTACATTACACTACATTAAAAAGATAAAAACACACACAAAAAAAGTTTTTTTAGTGTTTTTATCTTTTTAATGTAGTGTAATGTAATGTCTGTCATTTTCGAAAAAAAAATTATAATATTTAAACGGTTAGAGTTATTTGAATATTTAAAGTTTTATACACATGGGTATAATATATTTTTTAATATAACAAGCTTTAGAACTTTTTCTTTTGAAATTTCTATGTGCATGACTCTTAAACATAGATAATGTGCCATCTCAAATTCATAAATTTCTAGTATCTATAAATTATAAATTAAGTACAAATTTCTACTTTCTCAAATGAAAAGTTTAAGTAACGACATTTAAGTGTATAAGAAACGAATAACATTCTCCTTTTTCCTATAGACACATTACAACTTGAGTTATGACCGATTGCTAAACGACTACCACCATTCTGTAATTGTCATATCCGACTCAAAATGCCAACTTTGACGTCATTTTCGGAAAGACCACCGCCCCCTGAATACTAGGCCTGAGCACTGACAAAAAAATGGCGGCTGCTGAAGGCGGATTTTTTTTAACGTAGGTACGGTCCCTCAAATGTAGACACCAGTATTTTATAAAAGATTTCTCTGACTCGCTTAATCTAAGAAAAATAAAGCGGAGAAAAATTAAAAAAATTATTGGTACGGATATTTCCGTGCACACGCTGAAAAAAATCAGGCGGCGGTGGAAAGAGTCAAAATTTTTATAGGAAACTAAGAAAAAATATGGTATTCAATTCTTTAGAGCAGTTATACTCACACACATTTGCGAAAAATACTCTCACACCACTATTTTGGAAAATCAATATCGACCTTATTAAATGACATAAAGTTTGGGATTTAATAAAATAAAAATTTTTATTTAAAAAAAAAAACGCGGCAATGCCTTAGAGACTAAATAACAATACCTGCAATTTTTATTCTTTTACCAATAAAAAGGGATTTGTGGATGCAGGCTTGTGCGCTGGATTTTCAAAAAATTTAGATTTTAATAAAAACTATTACTTATGATTTGCACATGACATTATAATTATACATAACATAAATTAATATGGAATAAAATTATTTTTTTATTGATTTATAACTATTACATCTTAATGTAGTCTATCTTCATATACAGTTGCAAAGACTGTAAAAAACCCGGGTTGAACTTGGGAACAAACCGCTTTTTTAAATAAACCTGGGAGCAAATTCAGCCCTTTGGGAATAAACCAATCAAAATTCAATCAATTTATTCCAACCAATTCAAAATAAAACCTGGGAGAATAAACTAATTTTTTTAAACTCTACCTGGATATCATGAAAATATGTGTAACGTACGACCTATTGTTACTCTCAAAGAGAAAATCACAGTTACTGCTTAACCCTTTATCTACTGAATTATGAATTCATGAAAATTTTATCTGCTAAAGCATTTTTCGTGAATTGTTTAAACAAAATTAGAAGATTTACATAATCATTTAATACATTTTAGAAGGATTTTAGAAGTATTGATGGATTTAGAAGAATTCATTAAATTTTAATTTATAGGGATTTTGTGCACAATTTATAACCCTACTCAAATCTTTTATTTTAAATATTTTTCTTAGTATTTTGCAGAATTAGGAAATGTACAAATATAATGTTCTTACAATAGAAATATAGAAATACTTCCGAATTCAAAAATTCCTACCCCCTCCCCCTCGGCGCTAGAGAGCTGAAAAGACACAAAGGCAAAAGAAATCGTCCTTTTAAAAATATTTTTGTTTTGTGTAACCAATAATGCTCTTGGGACAAGATAACCGTCAGCAGATAAAGGGTTAAACTTCGTAACAAGTAAAATCTAGTCCCAATTATCATTCATTAGTTACACTTAATTAATGAAATACAGGGTGGTCATAAAAAAACTTCCCCGATATATGAACACCTAGCGGCCTAACCGCTCAACCAATCGAAAAGAAATTTTAGATATACTTATTTAAAGGTATGCGCTCGAGGTCGTGATGATTTAAAACAACAGAGCTCTCACGGTTACGGCTACAGTGAAAAAATTTCGAAATTTTCGAATGGCAACACCCATTTGTTTCATGCGCTAATTCATTAGCGCATTGAAAACCATAAATGGCGTTAGAATAATACACGTACGATGAAAATTGATGACGTAAAACTCTCGCAAATAAGACCATTGCAAAATACCAATGACAGCACAAGAGAGAAGAGAGAAAAAAACATTTATTTGAATTAGTAGTTTTCAACATACCTACCTTCACAGACAATAACGCATGTTATTGAGACTGTTGACAACAATCCCGAACATAACATAGCAGAAGGAATCTGTACAACTTCACGTTTTATGGCATCTTTCAATTCTGACAAATTTCTTGGATTTGATATGTACGCCTTTGATTTCAAATAACTCCAGAAACAGAAATCCATTGGAGTGAGGTCGGGGGATGGTGGTGGCCACGAAACTGCAAAGTTACGAGAGATGATTCCATCATCAATGTGTTGTTGCAGCACTTGTCGAACAGATGTGGTGACGAATGGAGGAGCACCATCTTGCATCCATACAGTATCATTAACGACATTTCGCTGCTGCAATTCTGGAATTACGTAATTCTACAACATTGTTGTATACCGAGCAATTGTGATGGAGCACGTTTTCATACCTGTGGAAGTAACATCCTTGAAAAAGTACGGTCCGAGAACGAATGTGTTTGCGATGTCGCACCACACAGTCACTTTAGCTTCGTGTAAAGGCATTGGTGTCACATCGTGAGGATTTTCATCAGCGTAGTGAACACAGTTCTTGGAGATTACGTTCCCAGTTAAAGAGAAACACGACTCATCCGTTCATAATATTCGCAATGGCCAGCTGTTATCTTCATCATATCTGAAGAGAAAATAATTTGAAAAGTCCAAACGCTGTTGCTCGTCTCCAGGTTGCAACATATGGAGGCGCTGGAGTCGATAGGGAAACATCCGCAGAATCTTGAGGACTGTTGTTTTCGGCAGATCCAAACAAAGTGAAACTCTTCTTGCAGTATGCAATGGATCTGCAGTAATCCTGTTATGTACTTTCGCAACAACTTCAACAAGGACAGATGGACGTCCGGAATCGTGGTCGATCACATGTGCATCCAGTTTCTTCAATTTTTTTCACCAAATCACGTACAGTTTTTACGGAACATGGGACTCGTTGTAGCTTATGATTTCGGTAGTAAATTCGCACTGCTTCAGCTGCATGTTTCCCGTTCAGATAAAACAGCTTTATCAATTCACCTCGTTGTTTTATTGTAAGTGTCATCTTGTTGGCACGTACAAACAACTGATTGAAGAAACAATCTTCCTACACTGTATATTAAAAGTTTTCTACACGCAATGATTTGCATATGGTGTTTTGTGATTGGTGCTTCTACTATCTATTCCTGTGAATTATGCAAAGTGCGTCAGTTCACCTCGTATTTCATTTGCCATTAGTCCTTTACAATGCTCTTTTTTGCAAATGTTTTATGTCGGTGTAACCACCCTAAATATCACTTAGAATGCGTGATTTTTCGTAAGATGCGAAACCCCAAATAAACTCTGGATACACCATGTGATACGAAAGCAGGACTTGCTCCTGAATTGGGGTCCTTTTAACCTGCGTATGGCTTCGCTATCGTACCGAAGGAGCACGTTTTCGATACGCGAGGAACGAAGGAGTAGCTGCAAGACATGTTTTTCAGTAGCTGATTTTTTTTTCACTTGTGAACTGAGTAATGTTGTAAGATTTGTTTTAAAATGTGTTTTTGAGTTGTGTTTGTGTACACATAGTGAAAATAAAAACGTAATCATTTGTTTTAAAGTGCTGAATAGTACGTTACATATGAACTTATTAGGATTGAGTGCCCCGATATTACGCCGGCAATTTTGGTCATACGTGTATCGTTCGAAGGCCATTTATGGTTTTTCAATGCGCTGATGAATTTGCGCAGGAAAAAAAGGGTGTTGCCATTCGAAATTTTCGAAATATTTTCACTGCAACCGTTACCGTGAGAACTCTATTGTTTTAAATCATCACGATCTCGAGCGCATACCTTTAAATAACTAAATTTGAAATTTCCTTTCAATTGGTTGAGCGGTAAGGTCGCTAGGGATACATATATCCGGGAAGTTTTCTTTATGACCACCCTGTAGATAGAATGATATGCATATTAGAAGTGGCAGTGCGCCTTTCTTTGGAAATTTGCTTGCGTAATAAAAATAATAATGCGTATTTAAATAATATCCTTTGAAGTTTTTAATTTCCAATTAAGATAAATCTTAATTTTTCCAGTGAATACGTGCTTGATACTCTAAAACTATGTAGATAAAAGAAAAAAAAGTAGGTAGATTTATTTGAATAAATAACATGGAGATATGGTACATATACATACTCACACGTCTCCAATTAACAGTTAGATTACATAGTACATAGATTACACATATTTAGATTCCACTGCCTCACACCACTGTCGATCTCACCTACTGTGGTTATTTCTTAGGTAAATGTGGAGAGAAAACGGGTCAACATTGTGGATGAACTTGGGAAAGGTTAATATAGTCTGACCCCTGACCATTTAATTTATACGAAAAGAGCAGGCTAGGCCAGTGAAGAAGCTTTTCTTTCAGCAGAAAAAAAATAAAGGAAAAAAGAATGGATGCATCTACTAGCTTAACGATATAACGGGCTTGAAGATACATATGGGCAGGGCAGTCACGTTTTTACTTGAACAGGAAAATTAGGGTTATCGGAAAAACAAGTTTAGCGAATATTATGCTGCATCAAATTTACTTATTAAGTTAACAAAATTTAAATAACTGTAGACGCTTCCTTATGTAGTGGCATTTTTTTTATGTATCTTTTTCTTGAAAACACGGTAGATATACAGCCAGTTGTTAAGTATTTTAGCAAATGTTATTCTTTGACAAAATTATTGTGTATATACTGCAACCATTGCCTGCATATGCATGCAAATAACTCTGTAAGAAATATTATTAGAATTGCATTGGCCTAATCTTTTTAGGGGCAAAGTATTTCTATTGATAGAAGGCAACATGATTGAATAACACCAGAATTTACGAACAAATTATTTGGGGGGAAAGGCAAAAGCTTTTCTTCGCGTACATAATAAAAGGGAAATTTTATTACAAAATTCTGGTGCCATTGTGGTATTTGGGGATTAAAATTGAGTTGTATAAAAATGTACCACCGACCTTCAAGAGGTTAACAATACATGTGCAAATTATGAATTAAGAAAAACACACCCTTATAATATCTTTATTAATACTTCCTTCCTATAAATTTTTTTTTAATTTTACATCAGATGTGATAGAAAAGAACTGAGGAGATTAAAGGAAGGTGCAGTTCAGATAACAACGTTTAGTTAAATTAAAATGTAGAATTCATTTACGTTAGAAAGATTCATCTATTTTTATATTCAAAATTCAGTAATCTGCGATACAAAAGAACTTTGTGTTACTACTTCGAGTTTAGCGCGAGAACAATACTGCATCAAAATACGTCAGGCACGTATAGGAAAATACTGGGAGATTTTAAGTCTTAAAATAAATCAAAATTTAATACTTCGAAAAGTATAGACAGAAGAACGGTACGGTTCGACATAAAACAGACAGTATTGGAATTTGTTTACAGCGGATTTTTTTTTTTTTTTTTTTTTTTTTTGTCAAAGTAGCAGAATTTATCCCCAACGGTATGCACTGCACTGCAATTGCGACAGTATGCACTTAAAGTAACTGCCTGTCGCTACTTTAGACAGCTCGTGACAGAAATTATAGCATAAATCCTTTGCAGTGCTCTGCAGAGGGTTTTTTTTATCATGACTGACAACTATTCTCCACAATTGGTACCAGTCAAATTGAACATTTGTAATCTTAACCTTTAACTGGTGTCAGCAGTCTCACAGACAACTAGTTTTTTTTATGGTCATGGTTTAACTTGTAACTTTCACTTTATTGACACAAGTTAAATTTTTTTCGTTTTGACCCCTTTTACTATTGCTAGGCTTCCGAATAGGTGAATATTAATTATAATAATCCAGTACATAAATACAGTCGGCCCCGCTTAATTGCATACAATTAGTTTCACTGAATTGTATGCAATTAAGCAAGGTCAGCAAATAATGTTATCATTATAGGTTGTAATTTGATTATATACTGCAGATATGATAAATATTAATGGACAATAACAATTTATACAATAATTTAAAAATTAATTATTTTAATTTTAATTGTAATCAATAATTTGTTATTACTCTGTATATAATAAATATATATTATTATATACAGCGTAATAATAAATTATTGATTACAATTAAAATTAAAATAATTTTTAAATTATTCTAAATATATATTAAATTATATTAGTATTAAAATAATTAATTTTTAAATTATTCTAAATATATATTAAATTATATATTAAATTATTCTAAATATATATACAATAATTCTAAAATATAATGTATTATAACATTATTTACGTTACATGGTTTAATTTTTCAGTATAATTTATGTGATTTAAGTGAAAACTAAAATAAAATTTAAAAAAAAATGTTTTTAAATCATACCTTTGAAAATAAATAAATGTCTGCATAAATTCATTTTACTTTCCATTATTTGCCATTTTATCCTTTGTTTGTTGCCTACAAAAAATCCTTTATAGAATTTTTTTTTCTCTTTCGGACACTGCATTTCCCCTCTTCCGTCGCTGAATATTGTTATTTTATTATTTTAATTGTCTCTAATATATTGTCCCCCAATTCCAGGATTTTCAAAGAAGTACCACCAGCATCTTGAATCACTGTATGTATGGCAAGCTTTAAAAGAAAATCACATCTATTCAAAATCAGCTCTCCTATGCGCTTCCAAGAATTAAGAGAATTAAGTCTATTCTCTCACGAACGATTTCTGTTCTTCGATTTTACAGATAACAAACCATTTTGCAAAAGAAAATATCCCCGTTCTTAATTTTTTCCCCATTCATCGCCTTCACAGGCATTCCCAAAATCCGGATTACTAGATTGGGGATATTTTATGCGATTAAGGGGTCTCAGGACTCTTAAAATTGAAAAACAAAATGGAAAAAAAGACCATTTTCAACATTTAAAATCGTAAAATGTATATGATTTTAAAACACAATTTTAATTGCGATGAAAGATATAAGTATGTTCTTTCATTTCATGTATTTAAAAAATTGCAAGATGCAGAATTAGCATTTATAAGAGGGATCAAAACTGTTGACGCGCAGAAATTGGTATCACAGCTTACGCGCAGGATTACAAAATAAATATTGCAACTAGAATGAAAATTTCGGTGCCTACTTATACTTCAGATTGTAATAATTACCCTGAACCTAAATAAATTTGCATTTAAAGAATTTTTATATTTTTAATACAAAGTTGTATTTAGCTAATACAAAATTTTGAAATTTTCACAGTATAATCACATTAATTTTTTATTTTTATTTTTATTATTATTATTATTATTATTATTATTTTACAATAAAAAGAAAATTTTAGGTTCAGTTTATACAGACTAACATGAAACATATGTTTTGAAAATTTCATGAAAAAATTTTCAGAAGTTTTTGAGATATGTTCCAAAACGTCATTTGGAGAAAAATGACTTCAAAGTTCCGGAAACGCCGCTTCAGCTATTGAGCGGGAATCATTCTAAAAGCCATAACTTCTGTTCTAATGGGAATTTCAAGGAAACAATTATATCAAAATGTTTAGAATAGATAGGAGTTTAACATCTAAAGAAAATTAAATTTCGAAAATCTTTGAAGCTTTAAGAGTCATGAGACCCCTTAACCGGGATTGATATGCGATAAAACAAGTATATTTACCTTATTATCGAGTATTCCACCTTATGGGGACCGTTTCTGTTTCACGGCATTCTGTGCATATTAGCGGGGTATGCAATTATCCGTTACCCGATAAAGTGGGGCTGACTGTACTGGTACGGAAATAAACTCAAATACTAAGTACACAAATATAATTCGAAGGTTTATTTCTTTGATGCGAAATATTGAAACAGAACCACCGTGAGATATTTCAAAATGCTAAGAGAAACGGAGACTTACCCTGTTTATGTATTTCCAAGTAGTTGAGAAAGTGAAGCTGGAAGAGATACTTACACCTTCAAAACACCACTAACAGAAAGAGGGCAATTATGCTCTCCACCCATAAAGGTAATACTTCCATCGACGACAACCGATAACAATGAGTGATATTATTACCCCCATCTAAACGCGATGACACGTTTCATTGTTTTTAGAAAGCTGAATGAAGAAATCAAGGCTTTGAAATCCAATAGCATGGGGTTAGTAGGGTATATTTGAAAGTTTATATTATAGTAAAATATACATACAATTAATTTTAATCCAGTAACCCTTTATCTACTGATGGTACTTGTAAATACCATTGAAATGACTTGTTATAAAATTCATTTAATACATCGATTAGTAGTAATACAGTTTAGAATGAGTTATAGATACATGACTTTATCTTGTTCCAAAAGCATTATTGGTTACACAAAACAAAAATATTTTTAAAAGTATGATTTCTTTTGCCCCCCATCTAAACGCGATGACACGCTTCATTGTTTTTAGAAAGCTGAATGAAGAAATCAAGGCTTTGAAATCAAATATCATGGGGTTAGTAGGGTACATTTGAAAGTTTATATTATAGTAAAATATACATACAATTAATTTTAATCCATTAACCTTTTATCTACTGATGGTATTTATAAGTACCATTAAAATGACTTTTTATAAAATTCATTTAATACATCGATTAGTAGTAATAAAGTTTAGAATGAGTTATATATGCATTACTTTATCTTGTTCCAAAAGCATTATGGGTTACACAAAACAAAAATGTTTTTAAAAGTATGATTTCTTTTGCCTTTGCATCTTTTCAGCTTTCTTGGCGTTGGGGGAGGGGGGGGGGGATTTTTCAATTTGGAAATATTTCTATATTTCTATTGTAAGAACATTATATTTGTACATTTCCCAATTCTACAAAATACTAAGAAAAATAATTAAAATAAAAGATTTGAGCGGGGTTATAAATATGACACAAAATCACTATAAATTCAAATTTAATGAATCCTTCTAAATCCATTAATCCTTCTAAAGTCCTTCTAAAATTTATGAAATGATTATGTAAATCTTCTAATATAGTTTCAAAAATTCACGAAAAATGCTTTAGAAGATAAAATTTTCATGAATTCATAATTCAGTACATAAAGGGTTAAAGAGACTCTGCATCCTATAAACGTTTTTTTATTATTTCATTATTTAATCATATCTTTTAAACATATTATTAAATGACTTTAAAAAGTAAAATAATATTTCTAAGAAAAAATGCAGGTAAAATATGGAAATTTCAATTAAAAACAATTAAGAATATTTTTAAGTCACAATTCTCCGAAAATTTTGAATTTTTTGAAACCCTTTTATTCCATACTTTTTTTTACAAGTGTCTATAACGATAAGGACCTGATTTTCACGATTTTTTTTTCAGTTTCAAAGAAAAGAGATACAACCTTCGGACTTTTTGCATTATATTTAACCCTTCACTGCACCACGTGCCACATTTGGCACATACCTAAAAACACTAATTATTATTATGTGCCATGAATTTGGCCAATAGGATCTCTATCCCAGATCAAGAACAGTCCGAAGAATGGAATAACACTTATTTTGTCCATGTCAAATGGCTGCATTTGACAAAAAATTAGAATTTGTTCTTTGGAAACAAAAAAAAATTGATCAAGCTATTAATGTAAAATTTACTTTCATTATTTTTACTGAATACTTAAAAATATTAATATAAAAAACGTTGCAGAGTATTAATCAGATAAAATTAATTTAAGCTCATTTAGTTGTAAAATATAGCAATACAATATTTTAAAACCCTAATTGTGTACATAGGGTATACGCCATAAAATATCAAATTTTAGCTGAAAACTTGAAATTTAATTTTTTTAAACTATTTTTCCAATTATTAGACCGATATACAGATTTCAAATAATATTTTACATAAAAATAGGAAAAAATCGTGCAGTGAAGGGTTAATGGCATTTTCGTTATATATTTAAATTTTTGTGTGTAAAAATTTTTCAGAATACAAGGTGCATACCGTGAACTTCTAATTGGGCCAATAAATTATGAAAGGGAATTCAGTTCTCTGTAGCTTATACCAACATTTAGTAAGTTTATTTTTAACGAAATGGTGGTCATTTGAACAAAAAAAAATATTTTTTCTCCTTTTTTATACTTCTTGCAAGCTCGACAAAATAATAAATCAATAAAAATTATAATTTTCGTTGAGCTCCAACAAAAATCATTGTCTTTCTTTTAAATAAAAAATTTAGGAAATCGGTCATACAGTTTTCGAGAAAAAGGGTTGCCCTGTTTGAAAAACATGCTTTCGAGGAAAACAAGTTTAGCCCTTTGTGACTCAACAACTTCGATTTGAAAAATATTTAATTAAATGTTAGAAGGCATCATTTTAAGAATTTAATATAGTACGAAAATTTAGAATATAAAACTGGAAAAATTATTCGCTAAAAGGTACTTTTTAAAGACCTACAATAACCAGAAAACGGCATACTTCTCATACATATTGCCCATTTTCTAATACAACATTATAAAAACTACAAATTTAACTTAAAAAAAAATCTATTTTTGGACGTTTCCAGCTTTTTCAATTTGAGAAAATTTACGAAGTTCATTTTAGCAATATCGGTTTGAAACTGCTCAAATGATTAAAATAAAACTTTGGCATAAAAACTTAACTCAGTATCGCCGTCTATTGAGAATTCTATGACCAATTCAAATTAGCTACTGCGTTGGGAAGTAGAAGTAATAAATAATCGTGTTTTAAAGCTTTCTGTGTAAGTAACATTGATTTTTGGGTATGTTGCAGATCTGCAACACGGTGATACAAAGGACTAAAATTTTACAATAGCGTTATGTTCAAAAAGCGACGTTACGTTCAACGAGCAAAAAAGATTGCCAGAAAGAAATTAGAACATCACGAAACCAATTTAAGGCAACAATCTACACACTTGAGGGATGCAAATAATGAAAAAATAAAACAGAATTTTCTTTGTAAATTTTGATCCAAAGAAGTATAAGAACATCCTCTTAAAAATATTTTTGCTTTGTACAACGAATAACGCTTTTAGAACACGATATGGAAAATTTATATGCTTTATTGCTACCATTAAAATTTTTTAGTAAATTTCGTCTTATTTAATCACAGAAATCTGCGATTAAATAAAGCATAAATTTCTATATTAAATTTTAGCGGTAAGAAAAAGCGTAAAAGTTTACAGCTATGGGTCAAGCATCGATAGCTCATCCTAAATCGTATTACTGTTAATGGATGTGCTAAAGGAATTTTATAACAATTTTGATCGTACTTTAAAATATCGTCGAGGCATAAAGGATTAAAAGAAAACATCGAGACTGACCCGCTAACTTGAACTGCGTACGTTTGGTTTTCTTACACAGAGCTGCATACATACACTGCTCAAAACAATTAGGGAAGCACATGGTTTTAACGAAATTAAGCAAATATTTACACCGATAAGTAACGTAAAATAAAACATCCATAATTTAAAGTGTTGTAGAAAATAGATAAAGAAAACTTCACATGTAAATTAAAGATTATGACGTCAAAAGCTAGAAAAAGGAGATAAGTGCAGAAATCGGGATTTTGCAGAAACGTCTGTTTCACTGTCTCAGTTGTAAAATTCAATTGCTCAGCGTGTGTTTTGAGAAAAAGTGGCTTGAAAATGTCACAACATGATTTACCGCAATACATGGCTTGGCGTGTTATCGGGACAGAAGAATTTGAGGAAACACAACGAAGTGTGGTGGACGCTGTTGGAGTCACAAGAAGTGTCCATGAAAGCCTATGGAATCGATTCCAAGACACATGGAATGGTAGTCATCGACAAGTACAAGGTCGAAAATGTGCTAACACAGAAACTGATGACCGATATATCCTGATAACTGCTCGTCGAGACAGAACGGGCAATGCTAATCAGCTACAAACACAGTTGTTCTTGGCCACAGGACAAAGGATGTCCAGCCAAACAATCCAAAATGGGCTTCCTCTGGGGGGGTCTCTATGCACGTAAGCCAATGGTCTGTATTCCGTTGACCTCAAGACATTGTGCGGCCCAAGGAAGGTGGGGAACTGAACATTGAGTTTGGAGGCAACGTTGTTGGAGTCAAATCCTGTTTACAGAGGAGTCCCGATTCAGTCTGGATGTGACATCTGATGTGTTTTGGCATGGAGAGAAAGAGACACTCAAAATAATCCCACATTCGTTCGTGAAAAATCACATTGCAGACGAGGTAGGTTGATGTTATCGGCTGGAATCAGCATAGGTGGACGTACGGGCCTGCATATCATTCGAAATGGCACTTTGGCGGTCTGAAGTTATACAGACGAGATACTGAGACCTCATGCCGTATTTTATGTTGCAGCAATTAGTGATTTCTTTCTTCCCATGCATGATAATGCCAGACCTCATACAGTTCGTCTTGTGGAAAACATGCTTGAAGCTAAAACAATACAGCGTATGGAATGACCAGCATGCTCTCCTGACTTAAATCCGACCGAGCATGTTTGGGACATATTCAGACTACGCATTGCTGCGAGACCGAGGCCTCCTTTTACTGTCCGGGACTTGGAGATTGCAATTCTTGAGCAGTGGAACAGTATTTCCCAAAGTCTTACCGACAACCTCATCGCATCCATGGAAAACAGGTGTGCAGCAGTCTTAGCTGTTCGAGGAGACCACATGCCATATTAAAAATCTTGCATCATTTCTAAACAATACTTTTTTTTAAATCATTTACATGAAACCAAATTGTTGCCCTAAACCATCTTTTCATGTTCTTTTCATCTTTTCAAAGAATAAAAGCTCCCTTACAATTTTTTTGCGTCTTGTTTCCGTATTGCGATTTGATACACGTGTACTATCTATTTTATGCCAATACATGGCTGTGTTGCACTGTTCTCTTCACTTTTTTGCTTGCTCCCCTAATTTTTTTGAGCAGTGTACATTCATTTAAAATAAAATGAAAGCAAATCAACTATTTTTTCCCCTCTCTAAGGTAAAGTGTGTTTGTTTCGTTTTAGATTTTGATCGACACATTGTTTCAATACTTGAGCCGATCACTTTGAAAGTTGGGCAAGCCGATAATTTGAAAACAAAATAAGTTAAATCTACTATCTTAGGGGAGAGTAGCCGTATTTGGGCCGCCACTTTAAATGGACCGCTGCAATTCTGTCGTTAAGTACAGAAATAGGCTCCATCTGCCGCTGAAATCCTACTCATGAGAATGCGGCATTTATGATTAGAAGAAGCACCTGCTTTACACGTGCTGTCTCCGGACAATTTAAAAAAAACCTAAAAGTAGCTGTTTTGATCTAATTTTTTTCTGCTAAACGTAACAGAATACTTTAAAACTAAGGTAAGTTGTTATGTTTTCATATACATATCTAAATTCGTGTGCTTATTGCGCATATTTTGCAGGCGGATTTATTTACTTTTGATGTTGTTCTTAGTCTTAAGATTATCGGTTTTAAAAAATTGCGCAGTTGCGGTAATTGGACCAATTTGAGTTGATTAAATTGGACCAGATATATGATCATAAATATGAAAAGTAAGTAATTAATTTCGGGGGCCTCACGCTTTGGGCACTATTTTTTTTATAATAGATTACTATCTCCATGCAAGTGTTTGTATATTTTAATTTATTATATATATATATATATATATATATATATATATATGTATCTGGATCAATTTCTTTAAACAGTTTAGACCTATATAAACATAAAAAATGTCTTTTACATGTTTATGCAATAAATTTTCTTCGCAAGCAATTAAAATTCTTTCAATAAAAAAAATAGTCTTAATTCAATTCGAAAGAAAATGATGGAAGGCAAGAACTACAGACATAAGGTAAAGAAAACTTCTGTTGCAAAAAACAAAAAATGTCTAATGATTCAGAATCTAAAATGAAAAACCAAGACACTGATGATTGGTTTTGCCTAATTTGTAAGAAAAAGAAAATAGTAGTAGTGATTCATTTGTTCAGATTGTCAAATATGGTTCCATGTTGTGTGCGCTGGAATAAAAAATGAACAAAGAAATTCATGTCCATCACTTCTTACAGGATATTTAAGTAACTGGCAATTAGTTCCCTAATTTCTATTATTAATTACTTATTACTTTGATTTATAATTTGAATACATTTTAATTTAAAGTAATTACTCTTACTTTCAGACATTTGATTTTATTATATTTCATTGCTGTTGTTTGTTTGATTGTTTCATTAATCGCAAACTTTGTTTTTAATAACACCATTATATTCCCTACTCATTAAAACAGCCTAATATTGTTTGGTCTAATTTAGGAGACTGGTGGTCCAACTTAAGCGACCAGTCGCTGAATTTGGACCCCTTTTGGCAAATTTTTCAAATTAAAATAAAACTTAAGATTTTCAAAAAGAAATTTTTCTAAAGATTTATTTAGTTAGTAGATGAATAGATTAACCATGTGTATTTTGTACAGATTCCAAAAATGAAGTGAATTACACCTAAAAATAAGTGAAGTGGTCCAAATTTGGCTACTCTCCCCTATAAAAATTTAACATAAAAAATATATTTTTTAATCCATTAGCAATAAATAGCTTTAAATATCAGCATAAGTTTATAACTAGTCATTGATTGGGTCAACGGTATTTCCATTGCGTGAATTTTGAAAGTAGCATATCCACTTTGTATAGAATTATTTTTTTCTGTTGTGTAATATAACAAGCACACTATATTAATAATCATACTTTCATTATGAATACTTTAAAAATCTCCACTCTCTAAATTAAGGAATATGCGTTGCCCGGGTCCCGTGATACTATTCCTAATTTAAACTTAAATTTTTATGATTTTATATCTTTAACTCGATTTTTTCTGAAATACGTGCCCGCTGACAGTGTGAAAAATCGGTTTAAAAACATGATATTTTGCGGTAATTAGGTTCAAAATAGCTGCCATGGGAAACGAAAGGGGGGGGGGGGAGATATTTTTCCGACAACTGTGTAATTTTCGTGCTAAAATATTTATAATTAACTGTAAAAATCACTGACTTACGCGTAACCTTCTTTTTTCATAACGATATCCAGAGTGATTCTTTTTTTAAATTTTCAAAATGAATATTGCACGAAAATCTTGTATTTCCAACTTTCATCGTCAGGGGGCGCAATATGTTCTAATAAAACCTTCGACGCGTGTCCCCGCTGATTGCCGCACTGTATAGAAGGAGTGCTGCGAACGCGCTGCAAAATCTGTTACTTCCACTTCCCATTGCCAGGAGGCGCATTATTTTCTAAACAATCCACCTTCCGGACGAAACAACGACACGTGACCCCGCTACCTTCGGCACCGTATAGCAAGCGTGCTGTGCACGCGCTGCAAAATCTTTTAGTTCTACCTTTCACCACCGTGGCGCCCCCTATCGAGTGGAATAAAGTGGAACTAAAATGTGTAAGGATATTGATATCAAGTTGAATGAACCAAACCCTGTCGCCCATCTGGCCCATGGAACCTGAGATATGAAAGAGACCCTGGCGGTAAAAAGGGGGAATTAAAATGTGTAAGGCTATCGATGTCAAGTCGAATGAACCAAACCCCGTCGACATCGGGCCCATAGAACCCGCGATACTTTGAAATTACATGAAAAATATATGAAATTATTATTCGAAAAATGTGGTATGTACTACTCATAAATTTACTTTAATGCTATAGATGCTCATTATTAAGTTTATCATAATGTTTAGAATCAGCTGCGTTGAAATCCGAAAGATAGTTGCAGAGTTATGGAAACGGGCACAGGGGGCCGAAACCCGCTATCTATCACAATAATATATTTCATGCGGACTAATTCCAATATTTAATCAAAAGTAGATAATTAGAGACGAAACTCTAAGATTTAAATAATGTGCCATACAAAAACATTTCTTTTTCCTTTAAAAAAATCGATTTTTTGATAAAATAAAAAAAAATATCGATTTTTTCCATTTTTTGAAAATATGAAATATGTTGTGTTACATATATAACCTGATTTTGAAATCGCTGCTTGCCATAGATTTTAAAATTTGAATATACCTTAAAATTTTACACTACGTTGTTTATCAGCTAATAATGAAGCCTTGCAAATAAACATTGATTCGTTTCTTTAAATACTTTTATTTAATAACTCCTGAACGTTTTAACGGATTTTCTCGATTTTTTTGTATTTATGACATAGAATATCACTCTGAATCTGTATCCGAAATTTGAAATTTCTACCTTAAGTGGTTCTTAAATTTTTAAAACCCTAAAATTTCCCTGCTATCCATAGTCACGTGTTGTTTTGAAATGCCGTTTCATGAAACTAACATTGGAAGCAAATGTGAGACTCATTGTCGACAAAAGAAAATGAAATTGAAATTAATGATTCATTAGATCAGATTTTTAATTGATATTTAAATTTCTAACTGCAGGATATCAAAATTTGTTAGAAATTCTCAAAGAGAAAACATTTTTGCGTGTGTGCCCGAAATTTCAAGTTCGTATGTCGGATAGTTTTTAAGATACGGGTGTCTTTGGAGACCTCCAATCTATTTTTCCCCTCTGCAAGTAGTTTGAGAAAGAATTCTTTTTGCAGTTAGATTAAAACCTATTCTTTAATTGAATTATAAATATTTTCCATTTTTTAAATTGGGGTTTTTAATTAATAACCCATTTAATTATTAGAAATTTAAAATTCTGAGTCTCCTCATACGTGCCGCAGATTTTCCTAGCCATCGCACACAGATAGAATGAGCGAAACTTTCTTTTATTAGTATAGATTAATGTTATTTTTAGTATTATTACAAATTTTCTAAAAAGAAATGAAATAGAGCAATAAAATACATAAGTAAATAAAATTAAATATGCAGTTTCATATTATAATTATATTCCATTCAAAGAAAATCAATCTTTTCAATCCATCATTGCTTCTGAAAGTAAGGCAAGTATATGGGAGCACACCACAACTATGACTTTTTTTTCAGCTATCACGGATAACCATTATTGCATATTCAATTCACATAAAATGAGCCCCCCAAAAATATAAAATAAGTCTATGACTACTTACGAATATTTTAAAACTTATTCAAATAAAAGCCATTCAATATCTAGCAATAACGTAAAATGGATTTGTGCTACATTAAAACCAACAGCTCATTTTTTTAACACGTTAAACACGACGCCGGTCCCTGGGGAGCGGCATTGATCTTTCCGTTTAGGCGACGTCGGTCCCTAGGGACGGGCGGTATAAAACTATAAAAGTAATATATTATATAATATTAAAATCATTTTTCACTTTTTTAATGTATTTTATTAAAATATTTCAAACATAAAAAGGGTTTTCGTTCACAAGAATTGCAAAAATAAATAACTTTTTTAGTGCAATTTTTAGCTATTTTACTTCCAAATACTCGAAAAAAAAAATTGCGTATTTTCACAATTTCTGTGTATGCTGTCGTTTAAACGAAAATTAAAGTAAAATTAGCATTTTAAACATTTTTCAAGCATGAATTTTTTTAATCTATCTCCATCGCCAGCTGGATCTATTACGGATGAATATAATAACCCATTCACACTTAAAACAATATATAATTCAGCATTTTTCAGCATTCAGTTAATATTCCATAACGGAACTAAGACTTAATTAATAAATAAATATAAACATAAATTTAACATATATGAAATCGGACAATTTCAATTTTTATACAGCCTAATAAAAGAGCAAATGTTCTTTCAAGTATTTTAATTAGTTTGAAAACTGTATGCTTTTACTGACTAGGAATCTTTTAAACGAGTGGTAAAAACATCAAAAAGGTATAATCAAAATTATATAGAAAAAAAATAAAGTTAACCCTTTTGTTCGAAATAAATGAAGAAATAATTTAAAATAGGGGTCACAGAAGGAAAAAAAAAAATGAGAAAAAAATAATCACGTACTTTAGTCAAATAATTTTCCATTCTCCTTTATATTTTTTTGCCTTGATTTCGCTCTTCTTTACCTTTTGAAGTTTTTATAAACCCATTAGGAAAACATAACGAAGGGATAAGAAATAAAAACGAAGGAATAAAACTTAAATTTAAACGCTTTCATCTTCACGAATCACCTTATTTTAAACGTGAAGAAATCATCTGTCGAGTAATTGTCACCTATAAATGTTAGAACGTAGTTTTTTTCAGTTATTATTATTCAACCATAAGGATAAGAAATAAAAACGAAGGAATAAAACTTAAATTTAAACGCTTTCATCTCCACGAATCAGCTTATTCTAAACGTAAAGAAATCACCTGTCGAGTAATTGTCACCTATAAATGTTAGATCGTAGTTTTTTATTATTATTATTATTATTATTCAATCAAGGAGGCTGAACGAAAACATTTTTAAATTCCTTCACAAAACTAGAGAATTAATGCCCTACATTTAGGCCTCATAAATTTAATGAAAAATGACCAATTTTCAACTAATTATTTCTTAAAGAATACTATTAAAAATTTTCACGATGCCTATAAAAGGAGAATGATTGAGCGAGAAAAATGCCATTTTATAGACATTTATTTTAATTAATTAATCGGAAATGTTTCTTGATGAGTTCGCCCAAATAACGTCATATTTGTACAATTTCACCAGACTGATTTTATTTTCATGTCACTAGCACCGAAATAAAAAATTAAATTTTAAAGGAAGGTAATTTTGTTTTCTAAGGAAGCGTTGAAAATGAGCTTTTTTATTCAATAAACTTTCAACTTACATTGCAATATAGTTTATTACTTGAAATTCAGTATTTAATCAAATAAATATTATATATTTTTTTCTTAAACGTATAATAAAACTAGATTTAAATTTTCTAAAAATATATATATATCGTAAGATCTCATGCAATTTAAATGCAACATATCGTGTTTCTGTGCCACATTAGTTTTAGTAACGGAGCAGAAAAAAATGCTACTTTCTTGTGAAATGTGATAAATCTGAAGTGCACAATATATAGCACAATGGTAAACTATAGGTTAATCTGACTGTACTTAAAATTTAAGAAAAATCCTACCTCAATATCTCTTGTCTTGAAAACTACGACATAAATACTTAAAAGTTAATAAAAAAACTTTCAACTCTTATTTAAAATCAAATAACGTGTAAAATTAATCAAAAATATCAAACTGGATTGAAAATAAGTTATTGGCATAAACACCTATTAACCCTTTATGAATTATGAATTCATGAAAATTTTATCTTCTAAAGCATTTTTCGTGATTTGATTAAACTACAGTAGAAGATTTACATAATCATTGAATAAATTTTTTGAAGGATTAGAAGGACTCATTCCATTTGAATTTATAGGAATGTTGTGCAACATTTATAACCCTACTAAAATCTTTTATTTTAAATATTTTTCTTGGTATTTTGTAGAATTAGGAAATGTACAAATATAATGCTCTTACAATAGAAATATAGAAATATTTATAAAGCATTTTTCGTGAATTTTTGAAACTACATTAGAAGATTTACATAATCATTTCATAAATTTTAGAAGGATTTTAGAAGAATTAATGGATTTAGAAGAATTCGTTAAATTTGAATTTATAGTGATTTTGTTCCATATTTATAACCCTACTCAAATCTTTTATTTTAATTATTTTTCTTAGTATTTTGTAGAATCAGGAAATGTACAAATATAATGTTCTTACAATAGAAATATAGAAATATTTCCGAATTGAAAATCCCCCAACGCCAAGAAAGCAGAAAAGATGCAAAGGCAAAAGAAATCATACTTTTAAAAATATTTTTGTTTTATGTAACCCATAATGCTTTCGGAACAAGATAAAGTAATATATCTGTAACTCATTCTAAACTGTATTACAACTAATCGATGTATTAAATGAATTTTATAAGAAGTTATTTTAATGGTACTTATAAGTACAGTCAGTAGATAAAGGATAACAGAAGATAAAAGGAAGAACTTGAGTGAGAAATAATAGTAATGTATTACAATATCACATTTAACTAAGTTTTGTGCCAAAATATACCTCAACAAGAAAGAAAAATCTTGCCTCACGAGCAGATTATGAAACACTTTCCAATACTTCACATCCATGTAAACAAATTAGAAAACGTATAACACAGTTGAAAACCAAATTTCACCAAATCTGCCCTTAGTCGATAAGGTATTGAACCCTTTATGTCCCAAATTGTGAATTCATGAAAATTTCTTCTTCTAAAGCATTTTTCGTGAATTTTTGAAACTACATTAGAAGATTTACATAATCATTTAATAAATTTTAAAAGGATTTTTCCGATTAAAATTAATTAATTAAATTTTAATTTATAAGGATTTTGTACACTATTGATAACTCCACTCAAACCTTTTATTTAAAATATTTTTTTAGTATTTTGTAGAATTAGGAAATGTACATATAAAATGCTCTTACAATAGAAATATAGAAATATTTCCGAACGAAAACTTTTCCCCTCCAATCTTTCAACGTCAAGAAAGGTGAAAAGATGCAAATGAAAAAGAAATCATCCTTTTAAATTATTTTTGTTTTATGCAACCCATAATGCTTTTGGAACAAGAAAAAGTAAACTATCTATAACCCATTCTAAAGTGTATTCCTACTATTCGATGTGTTAAATTAATTTATAACAAGATATTTTAGCGATACTTTAAAGTGCCGTAGGGGGGTGGGGAGGCTAAATTCAATATCTAGAACAAATCGAATAAAATATGTAGAATGAAAGTAAAATATGGACTAAAAACGTAAACTTTCTACTACTTACTTTAATACTCCAGTATTATTTGATACCGATTTCATGCAACAATCCGAATGATTTAATTCCGTCAGCGATCAAGTATTGTCTTTACCCGAATTCAAATTCATCTGACACTGAATAATGGTTAGATTTGACTCGGTTGCTTACAAATGTTCCAGGTGAAGGGTTTTACTCTAAATACAGCTTTCACATTGTTAAATCGTGATGCATGGATGAGAAAGTCAACCGTAATTTCCCCCTATCAGCTTACAACATTCCCTTTTTTTTTTTCTTTGAATATACTGTTGTAAGGTAGAATAAAAAATATCGACGGTTTCAGGTATTTAAATTTTCAACCAATTTCTATTAAGTAGTTGGAGGCTGTTTCGAAACATACTACAAGTTTAGCTGCAAGTTCTTGGATTAGTTTAGTAGAGGAAAGTATTTCCATTAATTGCCGTTCCATTCATATAAGCACTAATGCTATAGATGTAGTAGAAGTAGTATTCCAAAGCTACCCGTAAGAATTATAGGCTTATATTTCAAACGAAGTGACGTATTTGAATGAATGGAACGGCAGTTAGGGTAAAGTGCCCATATTTCGTCCCCCAGTCACTTTTAGGTCCTAAATGTTGTAATTTTCAGTGAAAACCTACCAAATTTGGATTTTACATAGACTAACTACCCACGCACATAGAAACATAGGCAAATACCGTACAAAAAAAATTTAACAATGCGAAAAATTGTTTTATTAAAATTATCTAAAAAATGCAAAAGAAAAAAAAATGGTCCCAATTTCGTCCCCCCAAAAAATCCAATACGTCGAGGCTTAACTTATAACTAAATCAAAATTTATTTCTAAATGAGTAAATAATTTAATTTACATTAAAGTAAGGCACAAAGAAATGTACTAATTATCAGTGGAAGAATAACATAATGAAACATTAGCCATCCAAACATGAGGAAAAAAATTAAAAAATTGTCATGAAAAAGCATTCCTAATTTCGTCTCCGGGACGAAAATAAGAACTGCAAGGGGCACGAAATTGGGACCACGCTAGTTCCCAATATGGCGGAGCTTCAGTTCCCATAAGATGAACTGAGCGTCCTAAAACTCACTGTATGCTACTGTCAGCATCTTACCTACGTAAAATACAAGCAATGAATAAGAAATAAATACTTACAGTACAGTAAATAACGTTCTACAAACGACGTAATAAGAACTCAGTACTTCTAAAAATAGGAAATTCGGCGTCTTTAAATTATGTATGCGTCTTGACTAACGAAACTTTCAATACTGATCCCTTTTACCTTCCGTCCCCTGTGCCTTGCGTCATAAGTGGCGCCATTTTCGCAGAAGCGGAGAAGTTAAGGGGGACGAAATATGGGCAATTTACCCTAATGAAAATATTCCCTGGCGAAGGCTGCGGATGCAAACCGAAAGTACTCGGAAATTTAAATAAAATGTATATTTTAAACTTTTAACATCTGCATTATTATTTGTCACCTTTTAAGTAAACGGAGAACTTTTAAAGTTCATATTGTGGAGTTTGTGATTGAATCAAGGTGGGATATTACATTTCGTCTTATGACTATATGAGGGGCTCACAACCATAGTAGACCAAGTCCATTTTGAAAAAAAAAATGACACAGTCCATTTAAAAGCTGCATAAAATCTGTTTTATCCACTCCCACAGTAAACCAAGTCTGTAAATTGATGACATATATGAGAAAATTTGTGGAAACAGACTTGGGAGTGAATAAAACAGATTTTATGCCCCTTCTAAATGGACTATGTCATGTTTTTTTCAAAATGGACTTGGTCTACTATGACTGTAAGACCCTCATATAATTATCCCTCTTTTTTTCAATGAGAACCATTGCCTATGAAAACGTAAAATTTCGTTGAATCCTCAGTGTCAACTGCTATGTCACGTTATGTTTTAAGATTAGGTTTACTTGAGGATAAAACTGAGCTTGACTTTGTCAGTAAATAAATATTACTAAAAGGTAGTTTCAATATAGTTAGCGCCAACTAACTCCTGTTCCATGTTTGCATAAAAAAAAATCAGATTGTTATAGGGTTGCAATCCAATTCTTGCAAAAAATACATTTTTTTCCAAAAAATAATATGAGCGTTTATTTTGATACTGAGAGAACATAAACATAGAGTTACTTTTACATTTATTAAATGGAAACATCTAGTATATAAGAAAAGTCTGAATTATACCATTTTGAACTTCCATATATAAACTTCAAAACATATTTTATATTTACTACTTTCATTAGAATAAGTGAGTCATTTTCTTAGAAACGTTGAAAGCGATGCCACAGAATATTTGTTAAAAAAGTAATAGCAATTGAAACAAGATCGAAAAATCATGCGTCCAGTATAGATTATGTAACACTTTCCAACAGATTCAGAGTACTGTAATAAAACTTCGTAGTTTATTAAGGTGAAAGATGTCTACATAAACAATTTAGAAAATTGAAAACCCAATTTCTGCAATTATTACCAATAGCCGGAAAAATCTCCCAATTTTTTTTGCAGCCCTGTATAGGATCTGTAGATTTGTATGTATACTACATAGTTTGTTAAAAGTTAGTACAGTCGGACCTCGTTATCCCGACACCCGGTTCTCACGTCATTCCGCTTATCACGTCAGTTTTTCAAAGTCCCGATTTTCTGTATATGATTTTAATGTAAAGAAACTCCGGATTTTACGTCGTTGAATAATTTTCAACTCCGGATATCCCGACGGTTTAGGAAAATTGTTCATTTTTCATAACTCATCTTATAAGCACGGAAATTAAGCGGTAAGAGATGTCTTTTCCAAACTTTTCACAAAAGTATCACTAAAATATCCACTGAGTTATATGAGAAATTTTATTTTAATCCTTTATCTGAATAAATAAACCCAAACACTATGAATGACCAACTTAAGCTTCAGATAGACGTATCAGTCTACTAGCGGTCTTTTCGTTCTGGTCACGCGGCGCTTTCTTGTGGTTATACGGCGTTTTTCATCCAACTAAAACCGAAGCATTGCACATTGCATTGAAACGATCAGATATTATCTAACATCCAATTCTGAAACCACGAATATTGATTACAATTAATTGTATAATATTCAAAAAATAATTGTAGGAAGCACATCTAGGGATAAGCAAATCTTAATTCATCAATATTTCATGTAACAATAACAAACGATTCATCATAAATCTGATTTCTATTCTCTTCAATTTTGTTTTTGTGTTTATATTGTTTAATAATAATGTTTTATTGCTTAAAACTGCAAGAACAGTTATGAATTTAAAATTGTCTTAAATTAATTGAAAATACAGCTTTTTTATAAACACATTTTTCTCCAACTCCGGTTACCGCGACACTCCGCTTATGACGACACTTTTTTTTTTGGTCATTAGAGTGTCGCGATAACGAGGTTTGACTGAATTTTTAAACGCATAGTACAGTTGAAATTTTCTATTCAGCAATTTTCATTACTAAACGGAAATGTACTTGAGATCTTTTGTGTAGCCCTGCATAGGATCTAACAAATTTATGCATACCAAGTAATATCCAAAAAATAGTTACATTTCAAAACGCACTTCCAGCAATTATTCTTCATGGCCAGTACTGTAGCCAAATACTTTAGTGTGTCCCTGTAAACGAACTATAAATTATATGCGCACCAGATTCTTGAGTAAGTGCCTTGTAGTGCACCTCAGAGATATAATAAGATCATATATAAATTTCAATATGTTTGAAATAGTGTAATATCATTAAAACACACTGCAAACTATATTTCTTCATAGGCCGTAAAGTAACGGGATGCTTGCGTATTATCCATTCACAATGCTATAGCATTGTGAATGGATAATACATAAGCAAAAAAGCAGCAAAAAAGACGCCCGTCTGACATTGGTCTAAACGCTACAAGCTTCATTTTCAATACCGAACATGCCATAGTAAACACCTATAACATATATCTATTTAATGAGAATCTGACTATATTTACGCGAGTTAGAGCACGGGCGGACGGACAGAAAGACAGACAAACCGAAAACATAAACACTTTTGAACTACGTTGGAAAGTGTTAAAAATGCTTTAATGCTAATGTGGTGTGGTATACTCGAAAAAGGCATGTAAATAATTAAATATTAAAGCTATTAATTTTTAACATAAATAATGCGTCCCCGGAGCATGGCGAATCATTTCTGAAGCCTATTTTAGCCCGAGTCTCTACTGGGTCTGTAAAAATGATTTAAAGCTTTTATTTCTATAAAGCATTATTTATTTTCTCAGGTGACATTTCGAAGGATAAATTCTTTTATGTATAGATTTATTTGATAAATAACAACTGTCACAAGAAATTGAGTCATGTCCGTGGACAGAAATTTAATAGCTTCTAAATAGCTCAGCAGTTGGCAGAAAAAAAAAATTAAGGGTGAAAGAGAAGCTTGTTTTACATTTTAAACGTAACAATACTTGGAAGTGTTATAAAATGTGTAATTAGTGTGTAAAATATTTATTTTAGATAACTACGAAAAAATTATGAACATAATCACACCATCCATTCCGAGAACAAGATAAAAAATTCTAAGGATTTGGAAATAGTAAATTAAAATAGAATAACATGTAATATTAATTACACATGACCTTATTCAGCAGCTTCATTCAATTCAGTCTAATATTTAGCGTAAGGTCGGTAGACGTAATTTCCATAGGCATGGTAGTTACGACTACATCTGCAAAATCTAAAAATGCGCTTTCAATAAAACAAGGGAATAACCTGGGCTTACCGGGGTCAGAATATTGTTAAAAACCATTATTTTTTAATTGAAAGATTTTTTAAAATTTAATATACAGTAAAACCTCCGTAAAGCGACCACGTTCCGTTTCAATAAAAATGGGTCGTTCCGAGAGGTGTTCTCTTAATGTAGGTCATTTTTAAATCTAAATTTTAGATGTTCAAAAAAGATAAACATTAACGTTACTAAAATTTATTTTTCACATTAGGAAAAAATATAAAAAATTAAGTATCAAAACAAAAGTTAATTACATAAGTTGATTACTGCAGTGTTTAAAAAATGAATACATTGATGTTTGCTTTGATTTTACGGTTTTATCTTTTATAACTTTTATTTCCAAGTCCTTTCGAAGTTCAGTAAATAAATGCAATTTTTTTTTTGGACGGAAACAAATAATGACGATTTCGTTAATTTATCTATTTCTTTGAGAGTTTCATGACAGAACAGGGCAGGGGAGTTTATTGACTGTCATTCTTAATTTGTCACCAGAGTTAAATTCATTGCCTAAAACGGCACAAAGAGGTTTAAACACTTGAAAGTTACCGGCATTTAAAAAAAATCTAAACTTAGTTTAGAAGTTTGATGAATAATGCTCTCTCCTTAATTATTTTTCTAATAAAATCTTCTTCAAGCGACCAGGAAAAAACGGAATTTGTTTCATTTTCTTCAAAGAAATGGGTCGTTCATGGAGGGAGTTCAACTGGGATGGTCTCTGAATGGAGGTAAAATTAGAATTGAGCCTATGGGAATAAATTTTGTTCCATAAAAAAATGGTCGCTTAATGGGGGTGGTCACACATGAAGGTTTTACTGTATTTTATTAGCATACCCACTAACAGTACCAAAAATCATTTTTATATGAAAAATAGCAATTAATCATTCAAACAAAGTTTTAAAATTTATAAAAAGCGATACTTTCGTATTGGTCCCAGGGGTTAACAGACAGAGAAAAAGAAATCACCAAAGGTCGCTATTTACAGCAGTCTTCTTGATTCTGATCACTTCAGTGGTTGGAGTTCGAATACATGACTTAAATTTATGCTTTATTTATATTTTGCATTTTATTTATTTATTGGTGATGTTTTAATTTCGTTATGGAATATATGTCGGAAGCAAATGCTGAACTATTTATATTAATTTAAGTGAAAATGGATTTATGTTTCGCAATCGTCATCACGCGATAGAGATCAATAAAAAAAAAGCATGCTTAAAAATTATTTTAAAAACCGTACAACGTAAGTAAACATATTGTGATACGGTTTTCAAACAAATTCCGAAACAATTTTCAAACAAACTGCGTTTAAAGTAGATTTTTTTCCCAATTCGACGGTATAAAAATTGAAAATATGCGTTGTTTAGATGTTTAAAAAATTGCAGTAAAACATAAATATAAACGTCTGCTGTTGCTACCTTCAAAATGACGTCAACGTTACGGACGGGCTCGTTTGTCCTTTATAATATAGATATTTCTTACGATCTGGGAAAATACGAGCATGATGTTAGATAAGTCTAAAGTAATACAAAAACATGTTTTTTTAACCCTTAATTAATGGGCAATTCCACAGAAAATTATCATTTTGAGGGGGAATAAAATTTATAATATGTTTAATTTAAGGGTATGATTGGAAAACTTGATATTTTTACATTCTATAATAAAATCCTAATAAAAATGCATTGTAAATTACTGTTTACAAACTAAGTTAAGTACCACATTGTTTTTGTAAAGTCATCAGGTTACGTCAGTTACACAATAAAAGTTACGTTAGTTACACATGTAAATGCCATTTTTTCTTTTTTAATATTCAAAAATTAATTTAAAAAGTTACTGTTATAATTTGGCATTACTTAGTGTTGTTGAGAACATTAAATGACTTTTTTTAACGGGATAGTTTAGATCATTTTTACACTTCAATGAAGGCAGAAAAAATGTTTGTCTATTTTATGTTACGTCAGTTACAGAATTTTGAATTGTAATTTTTGGGACTCAAAGAGAGATTGAAATAATCTGCAGGTATTTGGGTATTAAGTGCTTAGTAAGAAATATTTTAAATTGTAAAAATTTGTTCTAGCTTTATTAGTAAATTTTCTACATAGTTTAGAAAACAAAATTCGATGATCAAATGTTACGTCAGTTACGATGGAATTGCCTTAATAATAAAGGAATAGACAATTTAGCACTGAAAATGTATGCTTCTAGGAGAATTTACTATTTTGTAAAGTTTATTGTATTTTCATATCGGAAAAATGAGTTTGAAGAAGCTTTGAATTTTAACATGATCAGCTCTGATACCAGTCGTTTTGACGTTGGTTGGGATGTTGCTGGAGCTAGAATCACCATTCAAACGACTCACCAGAGGATCATAGGTCTCCAAATGTCCAAAATATGATCAAAAGCCAGCAACTATCAACAAAATAAATAAATAAATAAAGTAAAATAAATAAAATAAAAATAAATGAAAATGATTAAAAAAATAAATAATCGAAAAAATTGGGATGTTACAAAAAATCAAATTCGTTTCTCATTGCAATAAACTCATGTTAGATCACTTTCCGAGTAGAGAGACAAACATTATATCAAAGAAAATCTGCATCGAGAAAGCATATTTCACTTTTCTTTTTTCACCGTGATCTTAGAAATATTCAAATTGAAACGAGAAATTCGAAAATAACCTGCCCATAGGATTAACATTACGGAGCGGGTGTTTTCAATCGCGCGAAGAATCCCCTTTCAAGATCGGTTTAGGCTCGTTCGAAAGAAAATAAGAAGGAAAAAAAAAAAAAACTTTGTGTTTTGGATTCAAATAAGCTAAAGCGATAGTAGATCTTTACCCTCTTTCTTACGGTTGGGATAACCATAGTCCGGAGTTAAAATACGAGGAAAAGCTATAAAAATACGCTGGAAAAATACGGGACTGCTATTGGTACATTTTAGCACCTGTGGTTCATGAGTGGGTAATGCAACATAGGGTCCATGAAACAGCATTTACATGATTTGTATTACGTGTTTTGCTTTGCACCTTATGTGCATGAAACAATAGAGATGATTCTATATTTAGTTATAGCTCCCCGCCCCTTCGCAGGATTACGAAATAAATTTTGCAACTAGAATGAAATTTTTCGTGCCTAATTATACTTCAGAGTATAGTAATTACCCTGAACCTAAATAATTTTGTATTTAAAACATTTTTATAATTTTAATAAAAAGTTGTATTTATCTAACACAAAATTTTGAAAATTTCAACAGTATAAACACCTAAAAATCCTTTTTTTAAACAATAAAAATGAAATTTTAGGTTTAGTTTATACAGACTAACATGAAATATATGTTTTGAAAATTTCATGAAAAAATATTCAGAATATATAAAAATATATAAAAATATATAATGTATAATATATAATAATGTTCAGAAAAGATAGCAGTTTAACATCTGAGAAAATTAAAATTTCTAATTCTCTTCAAAATTTCTAAAATTTTGAAGTTGTAACGCTTTCGAGATGGCATACCTTACACAAATTTTATTTGGGTGGCACCGTTTCTTTTACACAGTTCCCTTTACTTCTAAAATACCAAACAATACTACAATTAAAAAAGACAAATATTACACTTATTCATTAATGGTGCCAAAAACAAATTCCACATGCACCTTTTGACGATGCATATATGCATCACCCGTCCCTAAAGGGCTAAGAGTCCCTGAGACCCCTTAATATAAACTTGAATTTGTAATACGGGGCTGGGATTATTGCAATCTCAAACATTTTCTCCCGTCAGGAACAGCTTCAGAGAAGTGATAAAGCGGTTAAGAAATCTGTCTTCGATATCAATAGATATTTTGTTATTCTAAATAAAGTACTAGTCCTTCAAGTGTGTGATAATTATTTATCCAGAACCGAAACAAAATGTAATGTAACAAACAAAATACAATATATAGATTTTTTAATTTAATAAAATCTTAAAGCCACACTTCTCCTACAACTTTAGAATTTATTACAACATTTTCTTCTTACTTTTCTTACAAGTGTGCCCTATAATTGAAAGGATCGAATTACTAAAAAGTTAATTGTTTTAAGAGTGGGGGGGGGGGGGTATGTTATAATAGACCAAACAAAGGTTATTTTGCTTAAAGTTTTTGGTACTTTTCGGTTAGCCGGGCGCCAGTGTTATATACGCATATATATATATATATATATATATATATAATAAATTTGAAATCACAAATATATGAACAAATTAGTAAAATTGTAAAGATGAACTAGATATAAACATAGGGAACCAGTATGTAAAATAAGAAACTATGAATAACCCACAGAATCTTCAGAGGAGCTTATAGGTTCATTCATAGTGAAGATGCGTTATTTCACCCAATTTTGTCGGCATTAAGCCTAAAATGACAAAATTTAGCTCCTTATAACGCAACATAACAGAAAATAGATAATAAAAATCCAAGAGATCTAAAGAAAGATACACCTCACACAGGATATTAAAAATTATTAGAGCACAATGCCTAAATTACATACTAGGAAGCAAAATTTCAGCATGTCAGGATGCAAAACAGAGTTAGGACTATTTTAACATGTGGGCAACAGTAGAGTAACTGACTGAAACCCTAGAGATCCTGCATTAGAGAGAGATTGGACATTGAAGAAATGTCCGCCATTTCCATTACAAAGTAGATGGAACGCCGTACAACCCAATGCATTTTCGTCAGCGTCTAACACTTTTTATTTCATTAAAATTATGACTACTTCATTTTCTATGCCTTCTGAGAGTCTTTCAGAATATAAATACAGGCACATTTCTGTTATAATGAGTAAGAATTCTGAGAAAATGCATTTTTTTAACTGCGCTGAAATGCAGGATTGGCATTTCGAGTTTGGTCGGAGATTGGACGAAATTTTAGAAAAAGGTGCCATATTTTGGAATTTTCATTTAAAATAAACATATTTTAGTTTATACATAACACATGAAATGCTACAAATGTAATTTTAGGTAGTCTGTGTATTATTTTATACACAGTATTGTATACACAGTTGTATACACAGTATTATATACACAGTTTGTATAGGTAGTATTATTTTTTACTTTCCTCTGTCTAAATGTTCATTACTATAGATCAATTAGGTATACTTTTCTAAGTAAATAAGTAAATAAAATGTATTAGAAGAAACTCTTTTGAATTTTATAAGAAAGTTAAAAATATATCATTTAATAGCAATAAGAAATTTAAAAAACAATTACTGAAATATTTAGAAAAGTAGATTTTTCAAATAGATTCCTTTATATCTTCTGTATTATAGTATTTACATTCATAAATTTAGATAGTTTTAAAGAAAGTGATTGGTTGCATGAAATAAAAAGTTTCAATTTTCCAGCTTTAATACATTTTATAATACAAAGTGCAGCTAAAAAAAAAAAATATATATATATATTCCAAGAGAAACTGAAAAAAATATTTACACACATATGCTTAGTAATGTTTATTTATGAACTTAAAGGCTCTCTGCTTTAGAGTTTATATACTGTGAATTTATATACTTTTGCATCTGTCAGAATCTGCGCTATTTTTTATGCGGGAAATTGAAACTTCAAATTGCTTATGTCTTCTGTGCCCTAAATTCAGCGGGCTTTTAAAAAAAGAAAATAATATTAAAAATGAATTGTTTAAGCATTTATAATTTTCATATTTTAAATAGAGTGCACTATATACAATTTTATTGTGTATTACGTTCTTCAAATGAACATTTCGAAATGTAAACAAAATTCATCGGCAACAACGGATATCGCCAACTGTCAAACTTCGAAAGTCGAAATTATTTACACGTTTTGCATATTCACTACGCAAAGATTTAAATAAAAATTAGTGTTTAAATGTAAAACAACAGACACAGAAATGAAATTGATGTTTTATGTTATCCGTTTCGACCGTTGTTATTATAATAAAACTGTTTAAAGTTGACCGCATACACAGCAATCGGCCTCGGTCAATTTAAAATATTTTACAAAGTAAATACACATTCCTAAATATTAAAAAGTAACTCTAAACAAAAACAGCATAGCAATTAACAGTATAGCATGTCTTAATGCAATGTTTAAAACGCTGTATCTTTCAAAATGTAAAAATTTTTTCAGAGTGTAATAACGAAGTATACGGAAAGCGTAACTTAAATGGCGGATTTGTCAAATCTGCCGGTGCCGCAATTCTAACGTAGGATCTGTATGAAACCCATAACTTTGCTGCCATCTGGTGTGACGAAAGAAAAAAGTATATTGGAACTGGATTATTAACAATAATGTTTAGTGCTGCCATCTTTACCCCTTCCCCCCCCCCCCCTCCAAAAAAAAAAACGGAATGAAATTGATTGAAGAAATCAAGAAATGACTTAGATTAACATTTAGTTGAAGTAGAATGAAAAAATAGGAATAAACTGAATACTCCGCGAGCCAGCAACAGATTTGCATGACCAATTTCCTCTCGGCCGATAATTTGTAAAATGCTTCAGAGAGATGTCCCATGAAGCTATGTGAACGTCAGCTGCGGTTCCCTGGGTGGGTTGAGCAGCGGTAGCCTCCCAAACACGTAAAAAAAAAAAAAAAAAAAAAAAAAATAGTCATTTCCTCCCAGCTGAAAATTTGTCAAATTATAGCTAACACAATATCTTGAAGGAAAAAAAAGTCAGCTGATTATAAAGCGGTGGGTAATGCGTCAGCTGGTCACACGAACATGAAAAAAATATACATGTTGCAAAGGAAAGTCCCTTTAACCTGAAAATACTTGCGAATGGAGAGAGCTACAGTTATGGAAGGGAGGTAACGGTATAGTAAAGCGACTAAGCCCGACCTAATGCAAACGAAAACAGCGCCCCCTAGCGGCGAAATTTGGCAGATAGCTATTGAAAATCGTAAACGAAAAGAGATAGAGATAAATTTCCAATTAGAAAGTTTTAGAGCATCAATTAATTAGTACGAAACGAAATTTGGTTCACACGGATAAGATAAATCGTCGCCTGTACACCCAAAAATGTCCGAAATCGATGTGCGAGATTCTACTTTGCATATTCACATTCCGTAAATGTAGCAGTGCACAATTTCAGATTGTGACGTTGTACTGTGCTGTAATGTCTGTCAAAATTTAATTTCTGATGAATTTAAAATTTTAGATTAACCTTTTCATTGTCAGAAGAATTCTGTTCGTAAACTGATGAAATAATTTACTAACACCAGAATATTCAAACGAATTTCTTACAAAATAAAACCCCGCTAATGTTAATTTTCATTACAAAAGCCAAATTTTTTTTAAATATTCTTGCTGCCATTTGTCAGTTTTGGAATTAAAATTGGGGATTTCCATCTACGTCACAATCTGAAATTGTGCACTGCTACATTTAAGGAATGTGAATATGCAAAGTAGAATCGCCGCTCATCGATTTCGGACATTTTTAGGTATACAGGCGACGATTTATCTTATCCGTGTGAATCAATGTCGTTCCGTGCTAATTAATTGATGCTCTAAAACTTTCTAATTGGAAATTTTGCTCTATTTCTTTTCGTTTACGATTTTCAATAGTTATCTTCCAAATTTCGCCACTAGGGGGCGCTGTCGTCGTTTGCATTAAATCGGGCGTAGTCACTTTAATATACTGTTACCTCACTTCCATAGCTGTAGCTCTCTCCGTTCGCAAGTATTTTCAGGTTAAAGGGACTTTCCTTTGAAACCTGTATATTTTTTTCATGTTCGTGTGACCAGCTGACGCATTACACACCACTTTATAATCAGCTGACTTTTTTTTCTTTAAGATATTGGGTTAGCTATAATTTGACAAATTTTCAACCAGGAGGAAATGACTAAATTTTTGTTTTTTTTTACATGTTTGGGGGTCTACCGCTGCTACACCCACCCACGGAACCGCAGCTGACGTTCACGGGGCTTCATGATACACTCTCTGAAGCATTTTACAAATTATCGGCCGAGAGGAAATAACTGACGAAATTTGCACCTGACTCGCGGACTAGAATAAGTACTGAGTAAATACAAAATAAAATAAAGAATTATATAAAAATAAATAAATAAAAGGACATTGATTAAATTTATATATATATATATATATATATATATATATATATATATATACATATATATGTGTGTGTATATATGCAATATATGTATATATTGTATATGTATATATATATATGTATATTTACATATATGTATGCATATAAATGTGTATATATAACACTGGCGCCCGGCTAACCGAAAAGTACCAATTCTTTTAAATATGAAGCGATGCCGTACGGGAGAAAAGGAGAAATCAGAAAACGACCGTTTTTGAAATTTGTTTTTCAAAGTGTTAACAAAGTGCCGACATATGCGAGTGAGAGATGCCAGGCTGGGTATCGTCCTCGTAGCTCAAAGGTAAAGCATTGGAGCGTTATTTCAAGGATCCGGTTTCGGTTTCCAGCTTAGGAATTTTTCACTTCTTTGGTTATACGCTTAGTTAGCAATGTGAAAATTCACATATTTAATATTCAATAATTTCGGGCGCGATTTCACTGCTGAAAATTAATTGAAAGATAATTAAAAAATATAAGTCTCTTTCTTTCCTGTAGGGTGTCATATTCTTTATAAAAAAGAAAGAAATGTATATTTCTAGTATTATTTTAACTTCAGATCTCAAGAAGTTAAAGGATTTAATTTTAGTGAACTAAACAGTTTGAATTTAAAACGTTTGTACAAAAATGTGTATTTTGCTTTTCTTTATCCAAGGATCAGAGATATTCCAGCGGCATATGGAGCATTCTCACAATCTTTTGAGTTTCGGAAATAAAAATCTGGTGAAATTAAACTTGCTAAAATAACATTTTAATCTGATAGACGAATGCCTTAATGATTCAAAATAAAGAATAAATGGTCAGCAGCGAAAAATATTTTATTTAACTGAGGTTTAAGTTAAACTTGCGAGTTTAATTTTCCTTACCATTTTATCACTATGACTTTCTATTTTCTTCTAAATGTTTACGTATAATGAATTTGCATAGTACTCACAGGACATTCAAATAAGAAATAATAACAATGTCGTATTTTTAGTACAAAATTTTGGTATAACATTGTCTTAAAGGGGTATTAAAGAAGGGACGGAAGGCAAAAAAGGGGTTGGTATAGGAAAAAAGGGACGGTAATGGAAAACAAAACGTATGGTAAGGATGGGACGGCAAGGAAAATTATCACTATTTTTAGGCAAATCATGTTAAGACTGAGTGATAGACACAATGTTCATTCAATTTTAGCAACAGTTATTTACATTGGATTCAATTAAAAAAAAATAATTTACCTCGAAAAGTGCAGGAATAAATATTGGGGACGGTAAGACTACCCATAAAAATCCGATGCTTGAAATTGATATTTAAATGCTGATTTAAATTCTGTAGTAAATTTCCTGTGAAAGAATTTTAGACATTCTTTCTCTAGCATACTTCTGAATGAGAAAAAACTTTAAAAAAATTCTCTGACTGCATCTGAAGTGATTTTCTGTATAAGTTTAGCAAGAGGTACGGTATGGAACCTAAAACCCAGGGACCGAGTTCAAAAAATAATATCAACCGTAAAAATGTGTGCAGGTTAATTTTTTGCTGCATATTTATATAAAACAACTGTCTCAGTTTCGTAAAAAAATTACATCGAATTACTTTTATTGAAACAATTTTATACAGACAGTTCCAAACTTAAAAATCCACATCAGGGACACGGGACGGTATAGGTATTTTCCTGGTATTTGGACCCCCAACATCGTCCAAGACTTATTTATCTCGTTAATATTGTTATGCAATCATGCAATGGGATGTTCCCATTATATGAAATTAAAAAAAACACACACACAAGAATATGTACTAAAATAAAAATTATTACTCAGTACTTAAAAGTCAAAAGATTGTAAGAATGCCCCATATACTGAGTTAGAAAAGTCACTTTCTCTTCTAAATATAATAATGCAAGCGTACTTTCGACTATCAGTTACATTGTTTGTTCAACGAAGCTTTTCTACATCGCACGCACCATTGTTTACCAGCATTACATTGTCCGCACAAAGTTATTTATAGACAAAGTAATTTTTAAACAACAAGAACATAAAACCATGCGTTAAGCATAGATTATGAAACACTTTCTAACATATTTAAAATACTATAGTAAAATTTCACCGTTTAATAAAGTAAAAAATGCTAAACAATTCGCAAAACACATAACGCATTCGAAAACTTAATTTCTTCAATTTCCATCAAAAGACGAAAAAAAAAAATTGATTTTTCTTTTGCAGCCCTGTATGTGTATATGTACTAGAGATTTATCGCATAATACATTTGTAAGCGCTAGAATTTAGTTCAATTAGAAAACGCATATCACAGTTCAAAATTTACCTTCAGCCATTTTCACCCATAAACGGAAATGTACTTCAAGCGTTTTGTGCAGCCTTCTATATGATCTGTAGAATTAATACACACTAAGAAATCTGAAAAAAAAAGTTTAATTTAAAAACACTTACCAGAACAGAAAACGTACTATTTCCATAGGTGCCAACCTCAAACTAATCTTCCGTAATACGTGCGTTAATTTGACCCTGGTTTAATACGTTTCGAAACAAAATTTTTTTTTAGAAATGGAATTAAATACGTTCCACGGTGGAATATTGAATTAAATAAATAAAGGTTCCCGAAATAAATTTTCTGGTTTGAAAGTGGTTAACGTGGTTCAAATTAATCCAGATATTACGAAAGATTAGTGAAAGGTTGGCAGCTATGTATTTCTAACAATTATTGTTCATAAAGAATCCTGTAATGGAGTTATTTTGTGTGTTCGTGCATATCAGTGATGAATGCTATGAAGATCCTATTCTCTAGTAAATATCTTGCAGTGCACCTCAGAGATATATATCAGTTCCAATATGTAACATGAATAAAATACACTGCAAACGATTTTTCTCCGTAGACCGTAATGTAATGGAATACTTTTGAGTGTCCCTGTAAAAGAAGATGAATGCTATCCATACTCTATTCCATAGTAAGCATCTTGTAGTGTACTTCCAGAGCTACATATATACTTCAATGAGTTAGCAATTGTGAAACGTTATTAAAAACCACCGCAAACGATTTTTACCCATAGGCCGTCTTGTAATGGAATGTCCCTGTCTTTTGAATGTCCCTGTAAAGGAACTGTGTCTGCTATATGCTTCATTTTCAATACCGAACATGCCATAGTGAATATCAATGACATATATCAATTTCATGACAATCCGTCCATATTTACACGAGTTAGAGCACGGACAGACAGACAAACCTAAGTTATAAACACTTTTCAACTGTATGTTAAACAAGAAAGAAGAACTCATGCGTCAAGCATTGATTATGAAACACTTTCCAACACATTGAGAATAATGTAACAAAACTGCACCGTTTAAAAGTTTTAAATATTACGTCTAATTGAACCCCATGGAAACGCATAACACATTTCAAAACCTATTTTCAGCTGTTCCCATCACAATCGGAAAATTATCCAAACTTTTTCAGCAGCCCTGTATAATATTTAGATTTCAATCTATTCACTACATGCATGCCAAAATTGAGTTCACTTAAGAAATACATATACCTCAGTTGAAAATTTCCCTTGAGTAATTTCCTCTAATAAGGAGAATGGTACGTGAATACTTTTGTGCAGCCCTGTATATGAGGTATAGAATTTATATATAACGAGTAACACGCAAAAAATGAGTTAAATTTAAAAGCTCATAGCGAATTTTAAAACGTACGCTCCAGCAATTATTACTCAAAGACAGTACTGTAACCGATTTCTTTTGTGTGTCCCTGTAAATGAATAAAAAATGCTATGAATGCCCTGTAACGTAATCGTAGTGAAATTCAGTGATTTATATCAGTTTCAATACATTTGAAATAGCGTAATGTCATTAAAATACTCTGCAAACGTTTTTCTCCATATTCCATAATGTAATAGAATTCTTTTGAGTACCCCTGTCAAAGAACTATTAATCCTACATACTTCCTATACAATACCAAACATGCTTTGGTGATCCTAAATAACCTTTATCAATTGAATGATATCCGAGTATATTTACGGGAGTTAGAGCGTGGACAGAAGAACAGACAAACCGAATGCATAAACATTTTTCAACTATGTTGGAAAGTGTTAAAAATAAAAGCAACTTCAAGAACTGGTTTTGCTAATTCACCATTTCTTGCAGTTATGCAAAAACATTCATGGTATTAACGTAGTCTATTTTTTTTATTTGCTTATTGAACGTCAGTTGACGTATTTTAGCGAGAGTATTTAAACAAGGCGCTGTTTTTTTTTTTTTTTTTTGCTAGAATCTTTCATCGTTATCCACATTCAATTTAATCTAAGTCGCTGCCAGTAGAAGGCTTTTTTAAATAAAAAAGTGGTATACGCACAGATGTTCAGATCGGAAATTTTACTCAGACTACGGTAACCTATACATTCCAAAACTTGTCAATACTTTGTCAAAGAGTTCCATTAGAGGGATGAAACAAATGAGCAAATATTAATTTAGTGATACTGGGATAGGAGGAAAGGGGTAGACTAAGAATGATTTTGACGAAAATCTTCTCCACCAATAAGTTTTCATTGGTCGTATGTGATATTTAGAAAGGTGTTTTTATTTGTAAAAGGTTTTATTATTTATAAAGGTGTTCATATTGCGCGTCAGTTGGCGTGTTTTAGCGAGAGTGTTTTAACACAACACAGTGTTTTTTTGCTAGAACCTTTTATCGTTATCCACATTCAATTTAACCAAGTCCTTACCAGTAGAATTATTTTATAAATATGAAAGTGACATACGCACAGATATTCAGATCGGCAATTTCTATAAAAATATGGCAACCTAAATTCCAGAAATTGGAAATACTTTGTGAAAGAGTTCCATTAGAGGGGTGAGACAAATGAACAAATATCAATTTAGAGATACAGGGATGGGAGGAAGGGGGTTGGCTTGTCATGTTTTTGACCAAAATCTTCTCCACCAATCAATTTTCATTGATCGTATGTGATATTTATAAAGGTGTTCTTACTTATAAAGGTTTTCTTATTTATAAAGATTTCTTATTTATAAAGGCGTTCTTATAGCTGGCATTACTAACGTTTGACACACATTAGACAATAATAGTTTTGTAGATAGTTTAGTTTTGTCCTTGTAAATAGTTATAGAATCCTGCTATAGAATCCTTGTAAAAAAATTACATATAATTTGATGACTGTTTTTGTTATTTTTAGCTTAAAATCTTCGCTGGCGTACTGGAATTGTAGAATAAAAAATTTAATTCAAATTCGTTTAGTGGTTGTTCAAAAAATTGCAGACATACAAACAAAACGGCCAAAATAGAAACTTCCCTTTTATAAAAGTCTTTTAAAAAATAAAAAAAAGACGCTTTCATATGTGATTTCTTACGTGAGATTTTGATACAGAAACTCGTAAAATAGTAAATTACATACAAACACATACATATTCGAATATAAATTTGATATTGATGAGCTGATTTTGATATTAATTTATTTCGAATGAGTTGGGACGACTCTTGGATGATCGGTGTCAATTTCGTGAGGACTGAATGCTAATATTTTCGTTTATCTGTGCTCTAACGTTAGTCAACATATTGAAATTGCAACGAATTCTAATTTTCTTGCAAATGATTTTATAATCTTACAGAATTGTATCTCACAATGTTAAAAGAAAAGGATATATAATATTTTCTCTGAAGTTAATTCTTGAATAAGATGTTTAGTATTTGAATGCGCTATCCTTGACTAAAATTTAAAATCAATCAAAATCATGCTTCAATTTCAACTTTATGTTTGGAATGAAGACAAACGAATTTCCCTCTCTATATAAAAATCACTTCAAAACATCACAGTGCGCATTAATTGCTATTAGTGATAAACATACATTTTCAAACGGCAAAATACGTATATTTATTTACATTTCGACATGTTTCATTGCATCAGACGGCAACATTCTCAAGAAAATAAAAGGATAAAACTATTTTCGCAAAAATTCAAATTGAAAAACTAGTAAACAAAAACAAAAATCACGCGGACACAAGTATAATGAAATTAACTGCAATATAAAAAATGGAAATTTGTGAACCTGAATTATATTATATTATTATTTCATTATCCTGAATAGCATTTCTTTCCAAATATCCTATTTCAAATATTTAAAACTTATCAAAACAATATCAACGTTTTTAATATTTAAGCTTGAATTTCGGAACAACTTTTATTCACATTTTTGCAAGTTCATTGACTTGTCGAACCCATTTACATTGTTGCCAACTTAATTTTATCTGATATTTCTATAACTTTTCCAACTTTTTTGAATTTCATCATTACATTGGGTTGTAATATGCCAATTTGAAGGTGAATTTAAGCGGAACTTGTCCCAACTATCAAACCTGAGTTTTTATTTTATCCCCTAACTTTAAAGCTTAACATTATCAACTTTTTTAATATTTAAGCTAGAATTTTGGATTAACTTTCATTTAGCTTTTTAGAAGTTCACTGGCTTGTCCCACCCACTTACATTGTTGAAACTTAATTTTATCTAATATTTCTATAACTTTTCCAACTCTTTTAAATTTCATCATTACATTGGGTTGTAATATATCTATTTGAAGGTGGATTTAATAGGAACTTGTCCCATCTATCAAAACTGAGTTTTTCTTTCATCCCCTAACTTTAAAGCTTAACATTATAAAAATTTTTAATATTTAAGCTAGAAATTTTGAACAACTATTATTTAGCCTTTTATAAGTTCACTGGCTTGTCCCACCCACTTACATTGTTTAAACTTAATTTTATCTAATATTTCTATAACTTTTCCAACTCTTTTAAATTTCATCATTACATTGGGTTGTAATATATCTATTTGAAGGTGGATTTAAAAGGAACTTGTCCCATCTATCAAAACTGAGTTTTTCTTTCATCCCCTAACTTTAAAGCTTAACATTATAAAAAATTTTAATATTTAAGCTAGAAATTTTGAACAACTATTATTTAGAATTTTATAAGTTCTCTGGCTTGTCCCACTCATTTACAATGTTGCCACCTTGTCCAACACTTTATAAAGTTGAACCAGTTGGATATCGTTATTATTTGAGAAGCTCATAATCTTAAGCTTTAAAGTTAGAGGATGAAAAAAAAGATAAGATTGGTTCGTTGGGACAAGATTCGTTTGTATCCACCTTCAATTAGATATATTACAACCCACTGTAATGATGAAATTTAAAAGAGTTGGAAAAGTTATAGACATATTAGATAAAATTAAGTTTGCAACAATGTAAATGGGGGGGGGATAAACCGAAGAATTTATAAAAAGGTGAATAAAAGTTGTCCCAAAATTCTAGCTTAAGTATTAAAAAGGTTCATATTGTTAAGTTTTAAAGTTAAGGGGTTAATGAAAAACTCAGGATTGATAGTTGGGACAAGTTCCGCTTAAATTCACCTTCAAATAAATATATTACAACCCAATGTAATGATGAAATTTAAAAGATTTGGAAATGCTATAGAAATAGTAGAAAAAATTAAGTTGGCAACAATGTAAATGGGTGGGACAAGCCAATGAACTTTTAAAAAAGATGAATTAAAGTTGTTCCAAAACTCTAGCTTAAATGTTAAACAGTTGGTAAGGTTAAGCTTTAAAATTAGGGGATGAAAGAAAAACTTAGGTTTGATAGATGGGACAAGTTCCGCTTAAATTCACCTTCAAATAGATATATTACAACCCAATGTAATGGTGAAATTTTAAAGAGTTGGAAAAGTTATAGAAATATTAGATAAAATTAAGTCGGCAACAATTTAAATGGATGGGACAAGCCAGTGAACTTGTAAAATGGTGAATAAAAGTTGATCCAGAAATCTAAATTAAATATAAAAAAGGTCGAAAAAATATGAAATGGATGGGGGGGGGGGGGGTTGAGGCGAAACCGGTGCAACCGTGAGAGGAGATGAAAATATAAATAAGTTATTAATTTTGAGAGTGTCTGTTAGTTAATAGTCTCAGAAAATACTTTTATAAGTAAGGCTTATTTTCAGTTATTGTTAGCTATATGTGCTTCATAAGACAACAAAATTCCACTATTAAATAGTAAACATACACATCAGCTAATGGTATACCTATTCCAATTTATTAGATTTGTAGGAAGTAATATTCTATAAACATGATGTAACAATGATAACATTTTGGAACATTATGCAACAGTACGGAATATTTCAATGAAGTATTGAACGTAATCCTATATTATCCATTGAAGAATGAACAGCATAAGTGTAGGTTGGATAAAATTAGAGGTTCTCAAAACAATTCGTAATAATTCTATTTCAAATTTATGTTCTTTATTGTCCATAATAGCAGAATCGATACTTTCCAAAACGTCGACAATCAAATGCATGAGATTTTTGACGACATCTTCATCATATATTTCAATCATGTGCTCCAATTCTGAATATATTAAGAAACCTGACTTTGAATTCTATCGGACATAGCTTGTTTGTCGTCCGAATTTGTACCATATACATTTTCTTGCATAAGGGATGACAGAAGCTGTATATGGAACAAATCATACAATCTGTGTTTTAATAATCTCTTTGTTATTTTCTTTTATCCAATAAAATAATGGAATCCTCTATGCAAGAAACGGTATATATTACAAATTGCGTGGGAGATCCTCAGTGCTCATCAAAAATCTTCTTAAGTAAGAAGTCACTTTTTAGCATCGAAATACGTTTGTCTCTCTTTTATGATTATGCGATACACAAAATGTAGAGCTGTATAAAGAATGAATGCAGAAAAGAAAAAAAGAAATAAATCTTTGGTATTGTTTCATACACACGATTCGTAGAATAAAAATTCTACATTTGCTTAGAAAACATGATGGTGTTTCAGTTATTCTCATATTTAATGATAATCTACTCGGATTAAAAAATCTTAGAAAAACTTCAATTAAGTGCATTATTATATTTTAGTTAAATTTTTGTTTTCCATTTGCCTAAACACAAATCAAGCAGGACGGTCGTTCTGCCAAGCCAAGCTGAAAAAAAAATGCTAACCCCGCCAAACAAACAAACGCCAAGAATAAGGCAAGACACCGTAACTGCTTATTATACTGATGACAACTTCTCCATGTTAAATGAACGAAATATGCCAGCGTAAAATTTCCCATATCAAAAGAAGCAATCATCGCAGAAAAATAAAACCAACACTAGAAGGACCTAATAAAGAAGATCTTCAATTTGAGATCAAATGCATCCTCATAAATTAATTATAAACAGAGATATAGATTTTTTAAAATAATGTCGAGATACTGAAAATGACAGATTTTTTTTCTTCGTCACAAGTTATGTTTCAATCGAGGTAGAGACTTAAATAATGGACAGAAAAAAATAAGGATTGAATTTTTGGATAGATATTTACTCAATCTACGTGCTTTTATAAAATTCAGCTTTAAAAACATTAATTTTCTATTCATAATTAGCGAAAAACTGGTAATTAGTTCTAAAGTTTACAAATTATGCCAAATAGCGATAAACCCGCCAAAATATTTTAGAAATCTTATACTTTTCTTTTATATTATCCTTTTGTATTGATTTCATCGAAGATAACTATGGCTGAGATTCAGATAGATTTTTCGCTGTTAGCGAAATGAGTTTGACCAATCAGAAGCCTCCATGTTTGAGAATATTTGCTGTTTGTGGATCCCGGCCTATGTCATGAAAGTTTTGAGTCTTTTTTTTAGTGCCGTGGATGAAGTGCAATGTTTGTAGAAATGTAGGCTAGGATCCAGATAGATGTTTCGCTGTTAGCGAAACGAGAATCGCCAATCAATAGCCTGCATTTCTGCAAACAGCGAAAAGTTCACAAAAATTCTGATTGATGAATCTCGTTTCTCTGACAGCCAAAAATCTATCTAGATTGCGCACAATGGAGGATATTCCAAATATGGGTTCGAGGCTGAAAAAGTCACGTGATACCGGTAATTTATCCAAAGAACTTCTATCTGATAAGAAGGGAAGATACTACTACTTTGCCTCATGAACCGTTTCATTGGCTAGCGGGGATTTACATTACACGTCTACGGAGCCTTCCCTTCTTTACGATAGAAGTTTTTACCTTGACCACGTGATCAAAATGTAGATGGAATATCCTCCATTATGTTGAACACAATTTTGCATTTCCACATCCAGGTAGGGTATTAATTGTCATAACAACAATACACATTCGAAACTATTTAAGGCACTGATTCTGAACTCCTTTGCTATACCTTTCAATATTAAAGAAGTTGTTGTTTCCATAGTAACAGTACTTTTCTGTATTGCTTTCTCTAAAACACAAATATAGAAATTTAACAAAGAGCGCTCATAATCAACACCATAACAGAGAGCCTTCATACATAAGAGTGGTGATATATGCACAGGAAGCATGCTCATTTCAAGTTTTTGCCGAAAGTATGGCTACAGCGTCTAGAATACCTTGTGTGGAAATATGCTATCCAAACAACGCTAAAAATTTGTATCCCTTAAATGTGCGACGATACTGCTAAAATCCCAAGTATCGATCACAGCGACATCTGCAGGATTTAGTATTACATTGTATAGACTAGCAATATCTTGCTGTTTGAGAAAATATCCTGCAGATGTCGCTGTGATCTGTATATTTCAGCAGCATCATTGCACAGTTAAGGGATACAATATTTTAGCACTTTTTAAAGTATTACAGGGATAGCCAATTTCCACACTATATATACAGCGCCTAGAAGATACAGTGTGGAAAACGGCTACAAAATAATGCTAAAAAATTGAATCCCATAAATGTACAACGATGCTGAATAACAAGATGTCGATAGTAGCGCCATCGTAGTGATTTAAAAACGATAGTCATTCTAAAAGAGACTCTTTAACCTATTTCACGTCATTCCTTAACTAAATTAGCTTATAACAGACCAAAATATCTTATATTTATAGTTTCCGATATTTAAAATTCTATAATTTTTGAAAACTCAGTGTTTATATTGAAAAGAGTTACGAGATGGCTCTCGTATCAGCATATTGCCGCTGAGCATTGTTGGAGATTTATGGGATACAAGTTTTTAGCACTTTTTAAAGCATTATAGGAATAGCCGTTTTCCACACTGTATCTTCTAGGCGCTGTACTATATATTCTAGGTGCTATAGTACGGCAATCCACTTTCTAGAATAGAGGCTATTCTGTCTACGTTATGATCACGTGGTCAAGGCAAAAACATCTAACGTAAAGAAGGGAAGGCTCCGTCGACGTAATGTAAATCCCCGCTAGCCAATGAAACAGTTCACGGGAGAAAGCAGTAGTAGTTTCCTGTTTCCCTTCTCATCAGCTAGAAGTTCTTTAGGTAAATTGCCGGTAGCACGTGACTTTTTCAGCCTTGAACCTATATTTGGAATATCCTCCATTAGACGATACGCGCATGGACGAGTTTTATTAGACTAGGGAAATAGTTCAATATGCATTAGCCTGACGATAATGACACGCTCACAAAGACCTTTAACGATTTGTTTTTATCACTTCTACCAATAAACCTTTATTGGCCATACGTCGCTACTTCGTTATAGCGACACACTTGTTCCTAATTGGATCCCGGCCTTAATGTATCAAAATACGGAGTTTGCTTTCTGTACTATTCCTGAGCTCAGTTATAACATCTAGAAATATAGGCCGAGATCCAGGTACATTTTTGCAAACAGTGAAAAGTTAGCAATAATTCTGGCTTCTCATTGGTCAATCTCGTTGCGATAACAAAGAAAAATCTACCTAGATCATGGTCATGTGTGGAAACCGGCTATTCCAGTAATACTTTAAAAATTGCTAAAAATTGAATCCCATAAATATTGAAAAATACTGAATGACAAATGTCGATAGCAGCCACATTTTCTAGATCTTCTCTGAGCGAAACGTTTTCTCATTTGATGTCTTTTGAAATAGTTACGTTGGAATTACCATATGTCGCTGTGATCGACATTCATCGTTCAGCCTCGTTCAACATTTATGGGATACAATTTTTTAGCACCTTTTTAATAAGCCGATTTTTAAACTATATCTTCTAGATACTATAGCTACAGCGCCTAGAAGATACAGTGTGGAAAACGGCTACAAAATAGTGCTAAAAAATTGAATCCCATAAATGTACAACGATGCTGAATAACAAGATGTCGATAGTAGCGCCATCGTAGTGATTTAAAAACGATAGTCATTCTAAAAGAGACTCTTTAACCTATTTCACGTCATTCCTTAACTAAATTAGCTTATAACAGACCAAAATATCTTATATTTGTAGTTTCCGATATTTAACATTCTATAATTTTTGAAAACTCAGTGTTTATATTGAAAAGAGTTACGAGATGGCGCTCGTATCAGCATATTGCCGCTGAGCATTGTTGGAGATTTATGGGATACAAGTTTTTAGCACTTTTTAAAGCTTTATAGGAATAGCCGTTTTCCACACTGTATCTTCTAGGCGCTGTACTATAGCTCCGTTATAGGCCTAGATTATATGTTGTAGAAATCGAATATCCCAGCAATACTTAAAAAACGCGGAAATAGTGAATCCCTTAAATGTACAACGATGTTGAATTCCAAACAGTCATTTACAGCGACATCTGCAGGATATTTTTTAAAGAAGAAAGAGACACGTGTAATGCACCGCTATAGCGTCTAGAATACATACTGTGGAATTTTGCTATCCAAGCAGCGCTAAAAAGTTGTATCCCTTAAATGTGCACTGACGCTGAAATCCAGGGAGCTGATCGCAGCGACATCTGTGATAAACTTTCAAAGTAAACATCGTATTATTACAGCGGGCTTGACGCCAAGCACACAGGTCAGATGTATGTTAATAAAATGTAAAAAAAAAAAAAACGCTACAGCGTCTAGACCAAATTATAGCGCCTAGAATATATAGTGTTGAAATTGGCTATCCCTGTAATACTTAAAAAAGTGGTAAAATATTGTATCCTTAAATGTGCAACGATGCTGCTGAAATATACAAATCGCAGCGACATCTGCAGGATATTTTCTATAACTGAAAGATATTGCTAGTCTATACAATGTAATACGAAAATCCCGCTGATTTCGCTGCGATCGACACTTGGAATTTTAGCAGTATCGTCGATCATTTACGGGATACAAATTTTTAGCGTTGTTTAATAAAATATTTCCACACTAGGTATTCTAGACGCTGTTACCAAATCGTCATGAAGTTTTAGGAAATATCCTGCAGACATCGCTGTGATCGACTCATTGAAATTTAAGAGATCCAATATATTAGCACTTTTTAAAGTATTACTGGGATAGCCGATTTCCACACTATATATTCTAGGCGCTGTAGGTAGCCTGTCTTTTTCGTTTACCTCGGAGTAGATATAAATGAAGTCATTTGTAGCTGTTCCTAAACTGTGGCCAACAACATATAAGGCCAGTTCATAACGTCACACGGAGTTTATTATCTGTACATGGCAATGGACACAAAAAAAATCGACTCGCAGCTTTGAACTAATCATCGTGTAAAGATGATCCAACTCTGAGACTAACGAAAAAGACAGGCTACCGCGGTGGGTCCGATTCTTCTTTTTTTACAAACCGCTGGAGTCACGTGATGCTCGAATGCACCAAAGAAGGTGCGTGAAAAGAGCATCACGTGACTCCAGCGGTTTGTAAAAAAAGAAGAATCGGACCCACCGCGGTAGCCTGTCTTTTTCGTTAGCCTCGATCCAACTGCGTGTGACTTTTAAACATCATGAACTGGCCTATTATGTCATTGGTCGCGCTAAGACCCTCCCTCCTGCGTCCACCGTATATAGCGGCATCTTGTACTGGAGACTGCTAAATGGGCTGCTATCGGTCAAAATCAAGAGAGAAAAGGGCAGAAGAGAGGAAAATAACTCGTTTTTTTTGGCAACTAGTTTTTCACACGGGAAGATTGACATGTCTGTTCCTCTCCTTTCATAACTTCATGGTGGTGAAATACGCCAAAGCATCCTAAATATCTGAGAAAGTCTTGACTCGCGTCACGAAAACATCACACAAAGCAGGCAAAGCAAACAAACAAAATCATTCATCGGCTCGTGAACATGAACGAGCCAATGAATGATTTTTCTTCTTTGTTTTGCCTGCTTTGTGTGACGTTTTTCTGACACGTGTCAATGCTTTCTCCAATATTTAAAGGCCGTTGAATAGGCCGGGATCAAGATAGATATTTCGCTATTAGCGGGATGGGATTGATCAATCAGACGTCTGCATTTTTCCGAACTTTTTTAACTTTTTGATGTTTGCAGTAAACACCGAAAAGCCTGCAAGGATAAAGGCTACTGATTGGTCAATGTAATTTTACTAACAGAGAAAAATTTATCTGGATCCCGGACATTAACTTTGGTTGGTTAAAACAATTTTGAATAAAATCAAATCAGGAAGCCAATGTTTGTTAACTTTCCTGGTTAGTTTAATTGAAATCTTCCTCGTCTATTACTGAAAACTGAGTTACCGTACTTTGGACAAAAAATTGAATATGAATACACGACTTGTGCATATGTCACCACTCTAACACAGTGTTGCCAGATGGGCTAATTTTTTTTTAACTCAGATACTTGATTGGCACCACTTTTTTGAAATTGTAAAATGTGCCTTATTTAATGACATATTAATTAAGGCGAAAACAATGGGAATTTTACCGTTTATAATAAGTGCTGGCAATCAAGAAATCTGAATTTAAAAAAAGTAGCCCACTGGCAACACTGCTCTAACATATAAATGTTCTGTGTTATGACCATGATTCTAAGTGCAGTTGGTTAAATTTAAGTATCTGGGCATTAGAGAAAGCAATAGTGGCCCACTGTGGCTGAGTGGATAAGACACAATGCCGCTAATCGCTTGAGAGCGTAGGTGGAAGCAGATTCGAATCCCGCCGTGATCCGCATGTGATATGATGTATGTGTTCAATAAATCAAACAAATAAACAAGCAAGCAATAGTGAAAGGTACAGTTGGCATGGAAACATCGACTTCTTTAATTCGTATAGAAAATTAATGAATAGTAGTAAATGACTCAAGTTTAAAATGTAGGCAAATGATCTGGAAATATCAATGGCTCCCATCTAGTATTTCACAAAATTAATTTAATAGATTCACATGATGTATAACTTGATGCAACTCTTAACTAATGAAAATTCTGCAACAAGACTTATGTAGGTAGATATTTTGAATGAATAATTCAGAATTCTGAGAACAAAACGAAGTTCTTAAGGCTCTTCCTCACACCCCCCTCAAAAAAGGAAATACGATAGAAAGATATAAGAATTTGGATAGCTTCAATATGTCTGTGATCTTTTGTCAGAGTTCAGAAAAAGAGTCTGGGCATAAAAAAAAACAAATTTAACGAACGATAAAACTATAGATTTCAGGCAATTTTTAACCGAAAAATATTTAATTCTAATGTATATGCGGCTTTAATAATAGACTATTAAAGATAATCAATTTAGGGGAAATTCTATAGTAAATTAATATCCTCACATTTATGCAAATAGGTATGGATAAACAGACTTGAGTAAAATTACATATTTATTCTTTCTTCTCTATAACACGATCTAAATGAAGATGAAGTTATATGTACAGTTTATATCTTTAAATTTTTAGATTTTTTTTATCAAAAATGTTCCTTTATTATGTCTAGAATTGCTAGATTTACAGATCTTCGATTCTTTAGATGCTTGCGGGTTTTCATTCTCGGATTTACCGTAGGTATTTGTAAAGGTAAATTTATTTTGCAAAACCGTCAGCAAAAAAAGTTAGAAAAAACAATTAACTGACAGACTAACTGTAAATATATATTTTATTTCGACTCTGTTTTTTACTAAATTTTCATCTTTCGTAGAAAATTTTAAGGAGATATAGATTGAGAAAGACTGATACTTTGAAAGAAGAAATTGACTTTCCTTACTTTTAAATTATTAATCACTATAAAAAATGAATGATAGGTAAACAAAATGTATAATATTGAGTTTGCTCCCTGCTTATAAAGGCTATACAAGGACTAATTTTAATTTGAGCTAGTAGAATTATTTCAGTTATATATCATTTGTTTTAAAAAAAGAACTGATATCTACTAAAAAACAACTTTTCAAAAGTAAAAAATAAGCCAAGCAAAAAAAAAAAAAAAAAAAAGAAAAAAAAAAAGAAAAAGAAAAGAAAAGAAAAGAAAAAAGGTGAAAGTTGTGGCTAAAAAATAGTGTGATATCAAATTTCCAAGCTTATATTGCGGCACTTATTTAACATTTTTTGATAAAAATTTACCATATGTAAGTCGAGTACCTAAGTATGCGTTTATAGAAAGCCTTTTCTCCTTTACTAAATACATCATAACGTGTTTCTGAAAATTAATTTTTTTTTAATTATGCATGATGGGCTTGGCGGCCATCTTTCCATATTTTACACAAATTTCTAAGCACTCAAGCTCGTAACATATTTGCATTATTAAGAATTTCGAACTTATAGTTTTAGCTACAGACAGATAAATTAAGAAAGTTTTTTATTTTGAAAAAACAAATTGATTTTTACTGCTTTAACTAATTAATTAACCCCCTCCGAAAAAAGAGAATCATAAGATGAAACCTGAAGTTACTTCAGCTTTATTTTTAGACACAAATTTTTAGGCACTCATTTCCATAAATTAAAAGAATAAAATGTTTGCGTTAGTAACAATTTCGAACTTCCAATCTTAACAATGAACTTGTGTGCTTAGAAATTTGTGTAAAATATGGAAAGATGGCCGCCAAGCCCATCATGCATAATTTAAAAAAAATTAATTTTCAGAAACACGTTATGATGTATTTAGTAAAGGAGAAAAGGCTTTCTATCAACGCATACTTAGGTACTCGACTTACATATGGTAAATTTTTATCAAAAAATGTTAAATAAGTGCCGCAATATAAGCTTGGAAATTTGATATCACACTATTTTTTAGCCACAACTTTCACCTTTTTTCTTTTCTTTTCTTTTCTTTTTCTTTTTTTTTTCTTTTTTTTTTTTTTTTTTTTTTGCTTGGCTTATTTTTTACTTTTGAAAAGTTGTTTTTTAGTAGATATTATTTACACAAGTATTGAATATGCTATAGAATGAATAGTTAAACTTTTAAATTATGACTGAAGAATTTTCTTTGGAAACATTTATAGAAGACAGATGCCAATCTTTATGTTGTCTTTAGAGACAATCAGAGAATCAGAGACAATAAAATTCCATAATGATAAAGTATCTATAATATACTTAGTGTTGCAACAACGTAAAAGAAAGAAAGAAATTAAAGTCAGATATTATTAGCTATATATGTTTCATAACACGACAAAATTCCACTATTAAATAGTAAACATATACATTAGATAATGGTATTCCTATTGTAATTTATTAGATTTTTAGGAAGTAATATTCTATAAAGAAGATGTAACAATGATAACATTTTTGTTTCAACATTATAACAGTAAAAATGAAATAAAATTCAGTTATTGTTAGAAAAGTGTTTCATAACAATGCAAAAGTGTTTAGTTAAAAAATGCTGTATAAAAAATTATGCAACAATATTTTCATTTTTTCAGTTACATTTAATTATTTATAACAGTCTTTCAATAAAGTTTGCAGATTTTGTTTTTGTATATTTCTCAATATATGTCCACGCATAACTTTTCAGTAGAGATTCTGAATTTAATTCTTTTTTCGGAAAGGACACGTTTTGGTGGTAGTTTCGTATCAATCACTTAAGTATTAGGTAGCTTTCTTTACAAAAAAGCTACCTATTGCAGCCGTTCGGAGGAAAGCGATTTCAAAAAATTTTGGTATATTTTCATCGATCATGACCCCCAGACCCCGAAACCACCCTCCGTTCAAAATTGATATATATATATATATCTGACATATGTCACACTGTAACTCCCGTAATTATGAACCGATTTCGATGTAATTCGGTGTGTACATAGTACATACTAATGTCTCGACCGAGTTCGTTGGCCAGCTTCATCCGCCGTTTTCTTTCAAAATGGCGGCCATTTAAATTTTTTAAAAAAATTTAAAACTTGAAATGGGGTACCAAAAAATTAAAAATGGAAAAATATTTTTTTCTTATGTATTTGACCTTTATACAAAGATTCCGGAGCAGTTTTTGTTTCGTCTATATCTTAACAAATGGCTGAGTTATATTATTTTGAATTTCTAGCGTGGCTGACATTTTGAAACGTCCTGAATTTTGTCACGCGATAAAAGGCGTATTTATGAACCGATTTGGATGTAATTCTGTGTGTACATAGTACATACCAATCTCTCGACCGAGTTTGTTGGCCAGCTTCATCCGCCATTTTGTTTCAAAATGGCGGCCATTTAAAATGTTTTTAAAAATTTTAAATTTGAAATGTGGTACCAAAAAATTTAAAATGGAAAAATATTTTTTCTTATGTATTTGACCTTTATACAAAGATTTCGGAGCAGTTTTTGTTTCGTCTATATCTTAAAAAATGGCTGAGTTATAGCATTTTGAATTTCTAGCGTGGCTGACATTTTGAAACGTCCTGAATTTTGTCACGCAATAAAGGCGTATTTATGAACCGATTTGGATGTAACTTCGTTTATACATAGTACATACCAATGTCTCGACCGGGTTCGTTGGCCAGCTTCACCCGCCATCTTGTTTCAAAATGGCGGCCATTTAAAAAAATAAAAAAATAAAAAAATTTAAATGAGATACCAAAAAATTGGAAAATGAAAAAGATTTTTTTTGTATGTGTTTGACCTTAATACAAAGATTCCGTAACAGATTTTCTTTCGTCTATATCTAAAAAAAATGGCTGAGTAATAGCATTTTGAATTTCTCTTGTGACTGACATTTTAAAACGACCTGATTTTTGTCACGCGATAACAGGCGTATTTATTAACCTATTTGGATGTAACTTGGTCTGTACATAGTACATACCAATGTCTCGACCGAGTTCGTTGGCCAGCTTCATTCGCCATCTTGTTTCAAAAGGGTTGCCATTAAAAAAAAATAAATTTAAAATTCAAAATGGGGTATTAAAAAATTGGAAAATGAAAAAGATTTTTTTTATGTGTTTGGCCTTGATACAAAGATTCCGGAGCAGTTTTTGTTTCTGAAAATTTGTTATTTTGTTGATATCTTCAAAAATGGTTGATATATAGCACTTTGAATTTCTAGCATGGCTAACATTTTGAAACGATCTTGTATTTGTCACGCGATAACACACGTATTCGCCTATTTCGATGTAAGAAGGCATGTGGATAGTATACATCAACACCTCGACCAAGTTCGCTATCCAGATTCATCAGCCATCTTGTTTAAAAATGGCGGCCATTAAATTAAAAAATATGTATATATGTAAAGTGAGGTGCAAAAAAATTAGAAATTGAAAAAGGTTTCTTTCTTAAGTATTTGATCTTGATATAAGGATTCAGGAGCATTTTTTGTTTGTCTTTACCTTAAAAAATGGCTCAGATACAGCAGTTTCAATTTCTATTGTGGGTGACATTTTGAAAAATCTGATTTTTTGCATGCGACAACACTCCTATATATTAACCGATTCCGATGTGAGTGAGAATGTGCACAGCAATTACTAAGGTCTCGACCAAGTTCACTGCTTAGCCTCATCCACCATGTTGTCTTAAAATGACAGGCACTTTAAGAAATTGCCGAATTTGGCAGCCAAATATAAGTTACTTTAAAGAAAAGCAGCTTGGATAAAGCTGACTAATTTCGCAAAATTCTCATTCATTATATTGATAAAAATTAGTATTGAATCTCCTATATTCGGTTTCCACTAAATTGAGCTTCGTGTGTTTGCATGATATAAGTTGGCTTTTTTTAAATAAGGATTATGAAAGCTACCTCTTCCTCCCGGCACTGGCCGGAAGGACTTTTTTTAATCCGTATATTTCGGTTGCTATAATGATATATAGTATTGAATAACTAGTCAAAAGTAGTAGTTTCTTGAAGACACCTCATATTAAATGTATAACTGCCAAGTTTACTATTGCATGGGGTGTAAATGTAAGTATGCTAAGTTATACACAGTTATGCAATTTTTAGTCATGGCATACATATAGCTATGTGGATACATGTAGATGCTGTAAATGGATCGATCTATATTTTCTGATGAAGTAACTCTATAATAAATAAATGCGCATGTTTAAATATGTTTATTTAGGTGTATGTGCAAAAGAATAGGTGCAGATACGTAAATTTATTTATGTTCTATCATATAGCATTACTTAATATCGTAGGACAATTTATGAGGTTTCAGGTTTTTTTAAATCATATTTTTTTAACGTAGAAACACGATTTCCTAAATAAATCTGGTCAGATACGCAGAGTACTTATTTTTTTTTTATGGTACATTTGTATGCATATAGCAGTGAATATATTAAATATAAAGTCCACGTATTTATGTTGACGTTAGCCGGATGTTCGGTTTGACGTTCGGAATACCGCAGGTTACTATCATAAAATGAATTGAAATTTTTTAAAGCTGACGTAACAATTAGAATCTACCGTTTATAACAAAAACAAAAATAATCATATTTTCCTGCATAACAATTAAAAGCATATATTTCGCTGTTGTCCACGTAACAATATAAGGAAATAAAGCAACAATGGCCAATATTTATTGATTCTGAATGTTCAGTTTCCATTTTTAGTTGCATAGTGCGCGGCATGAGTGAAGTTCGAATGAAAATTCTTGTTTAGCTCATGGTAGACTTGATACGTTAGTAAACATAGGGCATCTGCATTTCATTTCCGAATCACATTAATTAAGAGTAACTACATATACATAAATGTGAGTGTTAAAAGTATAGTCTTAATTTTTTTATGTTGAATTTTATTATTTCTAACAGTCTTTCAATAAAGCTGTAAGTTTTTTTGTGTGTGTGTGTGTGTGTGTGTATGTTTTTCCCTATATGTCAACGCATAGGTGGATTTAAAAGGTAGAGGAGAAGGTCCAAATACCAGCTACTAGGTGTTCTGAGAACTTAGCGCAGCGCAGCCTAGCGGTGATAGGCAGAGTTTGTAACTTTAATTGAGAGAAGAAAGTTACGAAAAGTACGTCGCTGAAATCTGTGTCATTTACGAATAGTAAATGCAAAAGTGTCGAATCCACGTAATCTGGTACATCAAAAGTTTTTCAGATATGTGTTTCTCATTTTTTTTTAAATATACTGATCGTATTTTGGCTTGAATTGTTGATTATTTTCTAGACATATTTAGCTCTCAATTGCCACGCGCACGGTATTGGTATTTTATTATATGAATGAGTAATACCGGTTTTAACTTAAACATGTTGTCCGAATACCGGCTACCTAGAGTGGTCTGAACACCGGCTAGCCGGTATTTGGACCTCTCTCGGTTGCTCTGCTTGAAAGGGAGGAAAATAAATTAATTTAAATAGTTCCATAATTAATAAATTAATTTAAATGGTTCAGAAATATTCCCCGTCCCATTTCGCAATATCAAAAAAGCAACCATGGCCGTAAATCTTCAGGACCGATACTGGTTACCGGAACACTTTCCAAAAAAGAGCTGTTGGACACTACAAAATTACGTGTAATAAATTTGAAGACAAAGAAAAAGAAATGACGGAGTAAACCAGGTGAAAGAGGCAGAAATTTGATTTTAACCCTCTCGCTGCGCAACCCGAGATTTCCTTGGGCATCATAAAAGTAGCAAAATTTGCGCGACCCGAGATTTCCTCGGGGATGCATTTTTCCGTCTAATTAACCCTCCTTCATTATTCCCACCAGTTATTTTTTATTGTAAATTATGCCTTATTTAATCGGAGAATTTTCTCGGTTAAATTAGACAAAATTTTTGTTTTGAAAAACCGGTGACAAAAGAATAAAAATTCTTAAAAGACCCTCGTCTCGAAGGGGTTAAATACGCAATTTTTGAAGCTAATTTGATAAAACAATTACACAGCGAGAGGGCTAAAAAAGTGAAAACGGAAAATATTCAACAGAGGAAGATGATAAATTTGTGTCTTTTGCATGGGTGCTTTCTCTGTGGACAAGAATTGGGGAGGGGATTCTGGGCTCAATGTTAAGAATAGATACGTGGACTGATAGGGTCTATACCGACTCAGAGAGTGATATTATATTTTTTATTTTTTTCAGATAAAATAATTCTCATTTCAATCAGCAAGCTTTTTTTTTGTTTTACACGTTAAAAAACAAAATTAAAAACATAATGGGAAGAAGACTGTGAGAGATAGTCGTAAAGAATTTTAGATATTTGACAAAAATACTTATTTATTAAAAATTGTGCATTTTTTCTGTGCATAAGAAATGTTATTAATCAATACAATTTATAAAATAATATTCTTATTGCTTAATAATTGTCATTAGCTCTATTTGTGTGATCTTTTGGAAAAAAACTTAGGTAGCCAGTATTTAGACACCATTTTAAAAACTCAAAATTTGAAGACTTTCGGAATTTTGCTTCTTATAAACAGAAAACGCCTTTTTAAACTGATTTTTTTTCTCTAAACTGGTGTAAGACGTGTCAAGGTACCCTGCTGTCACTTTTTATTTTATTAATTTTGAAAATTTTATGATCTAGATTGAAAACAAAAGTGGTAGCCGGTATTTGGACCTTTTCCTCTACCTGTCGCATTTATCAAACAAGAGTTTTTCTTTCATCCCCTAATTTTAAAGCTTAACATTACCAAATTTTTTAATATTTAAGATATAGTTTTGTAAGAACTTTTATTTACCTTTTTATAAGTTCACTGGCTTGTCCCACTCTCTTAAATTGTTGTCGACTTAATTTTATCTAATATATCTATAACTTTTCCAACTCTTTTAAATTTCATCATTACATTGAGTTGTAATATATCTATTTGAAGGTGAATTTAAGCGGAACTAGTCCCAACTATCAAACATGAGTTTTTCTTTAATCCCCTAACTTTAAAACTTAACATTACCAACTTTTTTACCGTTTAAGCTAGAGTTTCTGAACAACTTTAATTCATCTTTTTAAAAGTTCATTGGCTTGTCCCACCCATTTACATTGTTGCCACCTTAATTTTATCTACTATTTCTATAACATTTCCAACTCTTTTAAATTTCATCTTTACATTGGGTTGTAATATATCTATTTGAAGGCAGATACAAGCGAAATTTGTCCCGTCTATCAAACCTGAGTTTTTTTCATCCCCTAACTTTAAAGCTTAACAATATCATCTTTTTAATATAGAATTTTGGAACAAATTTTATTCACCTTTTTACAAGTTCAATGGCTTGACGCACCCATTTACATTGTTGCCAACTTAATTTTATCTAATATTTCTATGACTTTTCCAATTCTTTTAAATTTCATCATTAGGGTACAAAAAAACCTCAGGTGTGATAGACTAATGTATCTATTCTGGGCTGTAATATATCTATTTGAAGGTGGATTTAAACGGAACTTGTCCAAACTATCCAACCTGAGTTTTTCTTTCATCCCCTAACTCTAAAGCTTAACATTATCAAAATTTTAACTATTTAAGCTAGAATTTTGGAACAACTTTTTTTCACCTTTTTACAAGTTAATGGCTTGTCCCACACATTTAAATTATGGCCGACTTAATTTTATCTAATATTTCTATAAATTCATCCATCTTTTTAAAAGTTCATTGGCTTTTCCTACCCATTTACATTTTTGCCAACATAATTTTATCTAACATTTCTATAAGTTTTCCAACTCTTTTAAATTTCATCATTACATTGGGTTGTGATATATCTATTTTAAGGTGGATTTAAAAGGAATTTCTCTCATCTCACAAACCTGAGTTTTTCTTTCATCCCCTAACTTTAAAACTTAACATCATCAACTTTTTTAATATTTAAGTTAGACTTTTGGAACAACATTTTTTCACCTTTTTACAAGTTCACTGGCTTGTCCCTGCCATTAAAATTGTTGCCGACTTAATTTAATCTAATATTTTTATAACTTTTATAACTCTTTTAAATTTCATCATTACATTGGGTTTTAATATATCTATTTGAAGGTGAATTTAGCGGAACTTGTCCCATCTATCAAACCTGAGTTTTTCTTTCATCCTCTAATTTTAAGCTTAACATTACCTACTTTTTCACCATTTAAGCTTTAGTTTTGGAACAACATTAATTCGTCTTTTTAAAATTTCATTGGCTTGCCCTACCCATTTACATTGTTGCAATCTTAATTTTATCTAACATTTCTATAAGTTTTCCAACTCTTTTAAATTTCATCATTACATTGGGTTGTAGTATATCTTTTTGAAGGTGGATTAAAATGGAACTTGTCCCATCTATCAAAGCTGAAATTTTCTTTCATCCCCTAACTTTAAAGCTTAACATTATCAAAATTTTTAATATTTAAGCTAGAATTTTGGAACAACTTTTATTTAGCTATTTATAAGTTCACTGGCTTGTCCCATCCATTTACATTGTTGCCAACTTATAATTATCTACTATTTCTATAACATTTCCAACTCTTTTAAATTTCATCATTACATTGAGTTGTAATATATTTATTTGAAGGTGAATTTAAGCGGAAATTGTCCCAACTATCAAACCTAAGTTTTTCTTTAATCCCCTAACTTTAAAACTTAATATTACCAACTTTTTTACCATTTAAGCTAGAGTTTTGGAACAACTTTAATTCATCGTTTTAAAAGTTAATTGGCTTGTCCCACCCAGTTACATTGTTGCCATCTTAATTTTATCAACTATTTGTATAACATTTCGAACTCTATTAAATTTCATGTTTACATTGGGTTGTAATACACCTATTTGAGGGTGGATTTAAGCGCAACTCTTCCAAACTATCAAACCTGAGTTTTTCTTTAATCCCTTAACTTTAAACTTAACAATATCAACTTTTTTAATATTTATGGTTGAATTTTGGAACAACTTTTATTCACATTTTTACAAGTTCATTGGCTCGTCGCACCCATTCACATTGTTGCCAACTTAATTTTATCTTATATTTCTATAACATTTCCAACTCATTTATATTTCATCATTACATTGGGTTGTAATATGTCAATTTGAGGTGGATTTAAGCGGAACTTGTCTCAACTATCAAACCTGAGATTTTTTTTTTATCCCCTAACTTTAAAGCTTATCATTAACAACTTTTTAAATATTTAAGCTTGAATTTTTGAACAACTTTCATTGAGCTTTTTATGAGTTCACTGGCTTGTCCCACCCATTTACATTGTTGTCAACTCAATGTTGTCTAAAATTTATATAAGTTTTCCAACTCTTTTAAATTTCAACATTACATCGGTTTTTATATATATTTATTAGAAGGTGGATTTAAAAGGAACTTGTCCCATCTCTCAAACCTGAGTTTTTTTTCATCCCCTAACTTTAAAGCTTAACATTATAAAATTTTTTAATATTTAAGCTAGAATTTTAGAACAACGTTTATTTAGCTTTTTATAAGTTCACTGGCTTGTCCCAACCATTTGCAATGTTGGCACCTTAAATTTGAAAGTTGAACCAGTTGGATGTCGTTATTGTTTGAGAAGCTCATAAAGTTAAGCTTTTAATTTAGAGAATGAAATAAAAGCTAAGATTGGTCCGTTGGGACAAAATTCGTTTGTATCCACCTTCAATTAGATATATTACAACCCAATGTAATTATGATATTTAAAAGAGTTGCAAAAGTTATAGAAATATTAGATAAAATTAAGTTTGCAACAATGTAAACGGGTGGGACAAGCCGAAGAATTTATAAAAAGGTGAATAAAAGTTGTTTCAAAATTCTAGCTTAAATATTAAAATTTGATATGGTTAAGTTTTAAAGTTAGGGGATTAAAGAAAAACTCAGGTCTGATAGTTGGGACAAGTTCCGCTTAAATTCACCTTGAAATTGATATATTACAACCTAATGTAATGATGAAATTTAAAAGAGTTGGAAAAGTTATAGAAATATTAGATAAAATTAAGTTATCAACAATGTAAATGGGTGGGATAAGCCGAAGAATTTATAAAAAGGTGAATAAAAGTTGTTCCAAAATTCTAGCTTAAATATTAAAAAAGTTGCTATTATTAAGTTTTAAAGTTAAGGGATTAAAGAAAAACTCATGTTTGATAGTTGGGACAATTTCCGCTTAAATTCACCTTCAAACAGATCTATTACAACCCAATGTAATGATGAAATTTTAAAGAGTTTGAAAAGTTATAGAAATATTAGATAAAATTAAGTCGGCAACAATTTAAATGGGCGGACAAGCCAGTGAACTTATAAAAAGGTAAATAAAACTTGTTCGAAAATTCTAGCTTAAATGTTAAAAAAGTTGGTAATGTTAAGCTTTAAACTTAGAGGGTGAAAGAAAAACTCATGTTTGATAGATGGGACACGTTCCGCTTAAATTCACCTTCAAATAGATATATTACAAGTATTAGGAAAACAAGAGTACGGGGACAGCAGGGTGCACGGTTGCACCGTACACCCTCACGCAGCACGCAGGTCCCTCCTCTCGTGCACCCTCCCGTGCCTCCTCTCGTGAACCCACCCATCCCTCTTCAACTATCCGTGCCGCCACTGAAACCAATTTAGACGCCCCCTAGCGGGAAAAATGGCGTTTTTAGAGTATTTTTCTGCTATAACATGAGAGTTGAACGTTAGATCGACTAGATTATCGTACTATAGAATGAAGATTAAATTTACATTTGAATTTTGAACAACCTTTTACCTTAATGAGTGTTATTAATTAAGCAAAATAATGGAAAATATCAATTTCTTAGGAAAAAAGCTGATTTCTGTAGATCTTTTTCAACTGCAAGATCAAAATATCAACTTAAACGGAGAAAGATAAACATATTTGAATTTTGAACAATTTTTACCTTAGTGAGTATTATTAATTAAGCAAAACAATGAAAAATGACAATTTTAAAAGGAAAAAAGCCGAATCCTGTAGATTATTTTCAACTACAAGATCAGAATATCAACTTAAATTGGTAAAATTAAACATATATATTTGAATTTTGAACAATCTTTACCTTAATGAGTATTATTAATTAAGCAAAATAACAAAAAAATATAAATTTTAATGGAAAAAGCAGATTTATTTATTTTTTTTTTCCCCAACCATAAAATGAGAATATCGTCTTAAAATGGAAATTTAAACATACATTTCAGTTTGAGAACAACCCTCACCTTAATTAATTTTGATTAACTGAACAAATAACAAAAGTTAATATGGAATAAAAAGATGAATTTTATTAACTTTTATGCTAGTTTGAGATTTTAACACAGACATTTAAACACTAGTTATGTAAGATTTAAAACCTTAGACAAATACGTCCTAAGATATATATTATTTAATCAAAATAAATTCAATTTTCAGCTTAATCAATAACTGGAAATTTATCATTAAATATATATATATATATTTCATGATTGTACATATAAAAATAAGAGTTTACAAGCTAATTTCCTTAATTTTTCGAAGATTCAACAGAATATTTTCAACAAGTCTGGTATAAGAAAAAATAATTTCAACCCCTATTCACTATCGTCAATCGCTCACATTCCCTAAACTTGGGGGAACACAACAATAGAGTTTTGACGTCACAAAAGCATATCGGGAAAATGTTTACATCCAAGAAAAATATCAATTTTTATGCTTCTTCTCAACTGTTAAATGAAAGATATAAACTTATATTTTAGTTTTGAACAATCATTACCTTAATGATTATTAATAATTAAGCAGAACAAAGGAAAATATTTCTTTTTTATGAAAAAGACTCATTTAAACGAATTATGTTAACATTTACACTACTTTGAGATTATATCGTCCTTTTTTAGACGTTAGTTATGTAATATTTAATTCGTTAGATGACTATACCCCAAGATATATTCAATCTAATTTCCTTAATTTTAGCAGATTCAACAGAATTTTTTCTATAGGGCTAGTATAAGAAAATAATTTCAGATCTCATTCACTGCACGCTACCCCTAGCATTCTTCAAACTTGGGAAGGGATCAGAAACCTTCTCTGACGTCATATTCGAACCAATTTTTAGTTCGTGTTTACTGCACATGGTAAACGACAAAGCATAACAGAAAATGTTTCCATTCACGAAGAATATCAATTTTTAGGTAAAAAGAAACTGAATTCTTTACAACTGTTACATGAAAGATATAAACATTTATTTTAGTTTTTAACAACCATAACTTTAATGAATTTTAATAATTGAAAAAGTAACAAAGGAAAATATTATATTTTAATGAAAAAAAGACAAATTTAAATGAATTTGATTAACTTTTACACTAGTTGGAAACTGGAAATGAATAAAATTGTTTTATGAGTTTATTTGATCATTGACACATTCGAGATCTTGAACATATATCCGAATTTTGAATGAACAACATCTTAATGTATATTAATAATTAAGTAAAACAATGGAAAATATCAATTTTTAAGGAAAAAGATCAGAATATCAACATAAAAGAGGGAAGATACGAGGATTTCATCTTAAAAGGGAAATTTAAACATTTATTTCACTTTTTGAAAACCATTACCTTAATGAATTTTAATAATTGAACAAATAACTAAGGAAAATATAATTTTTTAATGATAAAAGACAAATTTAAAAGAATTTGATTAACTTTTACACTAGTTTGAAATTTTACCATACTTTTAGATGCTAGCTATATAGAATTACAACCCTTGAACGAGGTACACTTCAATAAATATTCATTACTAAACAAAAATAAATTAATTTTAATCTAATCGATAACTGAAAATTTCACATTTAAAAAATATTTTCATGAATGTGCATAAAAATACGAGTTTACAAACTAATATCCTTATTTTTATTTCATTTAACTAATTTTTCTACATTCAAGCTTAATTTTTATACCCAAAGCATTATTTAATCAAATCCAGTTCTTTCAGATTTAACGAAATTCAACGATTTTTCATTTTTTAAACCAATCCTATGAGTTAAAAAACAAGAGCACCTCCTATAATTTTATAGCTTTGGATGAAACGAGACGAATTAGCAGCACATTAAAACTTAAACATAAACAAAAAGAAAGTTATTAAATAATTGCTCAGTGCGTAATTTTCACTCAAAATGAAAAGCAAATGAATTCTTGAAACCTCGAAACTTACTAAGTAAAAAAAAAATAATAATTCGCCCTTGGACGGATTCGAACCGCCAACCCCATGGTTAAGAGCCATATGCGCTATCCAATTGCGCTACAAGGGCATCGAAGATTTCTGAATTATTGCAATGCTTATCTACATCTAACTCGATTCTTGCTCCTATATATTTTACCATTACATAATTTTAACAACTTTTTTTCCATTTATCAGAAAATTATTAAATCACAGAACGATCACACATCAAGTTGCTTCAAATATGAATACTATCTTTACAGTTTTTAATGATACAGGGTATACATGAATACAAACTTTAATTTTCAAACATTTCATATTTCAAATAGTCTATATTTCAAACCAAACTATTTGAAATTTTCACACGTAAGAGCAAATATTACTTAGATCTTTTCACTATTACCTTTTTAAAAATAGCAGATAACTAATTTTGAATTAATTTTCCAAGAACTGTAACTGAAATTACATCAACGCCTTATAGAAAACCCTGTTTTCACACAATTTCTAGAAATTCAACAACGAATTGACCTTTACAGCAATACTTATCTACATCAAACTCGATTCTTTCTCCTATATATTTTAACATTACATAATTTTAACAAATTTACATCGAATTTGTAAGATTTTAACACTTTGATGACATACACCTAAAGAAATATTCATAATTAGGCAACAAGCAAAAAAAAAAAAAAATCTTATCAATAACTGGAAATTTCACATTAAAATATATATATATATATATATATATATATATATATATTCGTGATGTTACATATAAAAATAAGAGTTTACAAACCAATTTCCATAATTTTATCAAACTCGAACTTAATTTTTATGCACAAAACATTGATTGTACATATAAAAATAAGAGTATACAAACCAATTTCCATAATTTCGTCACATTCGAAATTAATTTTTATACACAAAACATTATTTAATCAAATTCTATACTTTATGATTCAGTGAAATTCGGACTAGTCTAGGTTATTCTGCTCATATTATTAATAAAATTTTCTTATGTTTCACACTGCCTTTCGGAGATTTCTGAATTATCATCCATCAAGTTATGTAAAATATAAATACTGTCTTTATAGTTTAATGATACATAGTATACATATCTAGTCGGAGTTATTCTATCCATATTATTAATAAAATTGTTGTATGTTACATCTTACACATCGAAGATTTCCGAATTTTCATCCATCAAGTTGCTTAAAATATTAATACTACGTTTATAGTTCTAATGATGCATAGCATACATGAATGCAATCCTTAATTTTAACATTTCATATTTCAAAACCAAACTACATGAATTTTTACTACAACGCTTATCAACATCACAGAACGATTTCTTCGCAGAATATAATAATCTATGGTTTGCTATAACAGAATTTCTTGATAACATTTATTATACTACTCATTTGTACGCATGCGTGAGTTGTGACGTTCTCAAAACGTTTGAGAATAATTTAAATTTTCGAAAAGCAGCGCAGCATTTCTCATTAGACTACTATATACATCAACTATTAGACTTGCGGGAGAAGATAACTTTAAGTGCACAACTCTGATAAATTTCCAGATTTTAATTCAAGTGGGGAATCGATTTCTTTGTTAGTGAATAAAGTAAGTTTTAGCATATCATTGCAATATATAATAATAAAAATAAACAATGAATAAATGATTATTTATGTATTAAACCTTTCCTAAGTATATAAATATATTTCTTTTATTGTACAGATGTTGCAACAAGATGAATCAAAACAGCAGCAGTCCTCTTTATCAGAAATGAATGATCTGAATGATTCGCCCTTAGCACATGAAGAGTTACAGAATAATAAATATGTGAGTACTTATATATGAAATACTATAATTCATATATGAAACGTAATTAGAGTAAATTTAAAATCAAATATTTTGTTGTTTATACTTTAACAAGTGTTTTTTATCTATATCGATGAAGAAAATTCTAATTGTTTACATTTATTTCTCTTACAGATGTGTTCTATTTGCTACAAACAATTTTTAAGTAAATGGAATTAAAAAGAACATATACAGATCCATACAGATGAAAAAGCCTATACTTGCGATGATTGCCAAAAACAGTTTTCAAGAAAACATGAATCTGAAATGCCTACTACATCATATAGTGTATCACCAGTTGTATGTAAACTTTGTAAATATATTCAACAAATAATCAGACGTTTGAAGAATTTAACAATCAAGGATGAGATTTAGACTATGTACCAAACCTAATTGCATAAGATTTACTACAATTATCCTAAGATTAAAATTTGGAAGGCATAAACACTGCATGTAAAGAAATGTTTGTTATCCATGATTCTTCTAACTAACATGAATGTAGATATTATTTACAGTGTATTCCTTACATGGTCATAATAAATATTTTTTATCTATACATATCAACGTGTTTATTTTTCTAAAGTCCATTTCATTCTTGGAATATATCTCCTAACATTTTAAACGAAAAAAAGCTTTCTCATCTTAAAAAATTTCATAAGAAGAGACAAAAATTAACAGATGAATGAAAAATATACAAAATAAGTTTACAAAATAATTTCAAAGTTTTCTAGATATATTCACAAAATAAAAAATTTTCAAAAGTAAAAAGAAAAAATTCCCAAATGTAAAAAAAAAAAAAAAAAAAAAAAAAAAAAAATTACAACATAAGTTTTTTTTTTTTTTTTCCAAATTTGAATTTTTGAAAAGTGAAAAAAAAAATTTGCAACTAGATTTTTTTTTCAAAACTGAAAAAAAATATTTTTACAAATTTTTTTTTTTTTTTACAAATGTGAAAAAAAATTTTACAACATAAAAAATAATAAAAAAGTTACAAAAAACTTGCAAAAAAAATTGCAAAATGTTTAAAAAATGTACAAAAAAGTTATGAAAAAATTAAAAAAAAATGGTATTTTAAATATAGAGTATAATGGTTGGTAACCATTATAATGCTATTTAAAATACCATTTTAAAACTTTTCATAACTTTTTTGTACATTTTTTTAAACATTTTGCAATTTTTTTTTACAATTTTTTTTGTAATTTTTTTATTATTTTTTTATGTTGTAATTTTTTTTTTCACTTTTGAAAAAAAAATTTTGTAAAAATATTTTTTTTTCAGTTTTGAAAAAGAAAAATCTAGTTGCAAATTTTTTTTTTCACTTTTCAAAAATTCAAATTTGGAAAAAAAAAACTTATGTTGTAATTTTTTTTTTTTTTTTTTTTTTTTTTTACATTTGGGAATTTTTTCTTTTTACTTTTGAAAAATTTTTATTTTGTGAATATATCTAGAAAACTTTGAAATTATTTTGTAAACTTGTATATTTTTCATTCATCTGTTAATTTTTGTCTCTTCTTATGAAATTTTTTAAGATGAGAAAGCGTTTTTCGTTTAAAATTTTAGGAGATATATTCCAAGAATGAAATGGACTGTAGAAAAATAAACACGTTGATATGTATAGATAAAAAATATTTATTTTAACCATGTAAGGAATACACTGTGAATAATATCTACATACATGTTAGTTAGAAGAATCATGGATAACAAACATTTTTTTACATGCAGTGTTTATGCCTTCCAAATTTTAATCTTAGGATAATTGTAGTAAATCTTATGCAATTAGGTTTGGTACATAGTCTAAATCTCATCCTTGATTGTTAAATTCTTCAAACGTCTGATTATTTGTTGAATATCTTTACAAAGTTTATATACAACTGGTGATACACTACATGATGTAGTAGGAATTTCAGATTCATGTTTTCTTGAAAACGGTTTTTGGCAATCATCGCAAGTATAGGCTTTTTCATCCGTATGGATCTATATATGTTCTTTGAAATTCCATTTACTTAAAAATTGTTTGTAGCAAATAGAACACATCTGTAAGAGAAATAAATGTAAACAATTAGAATTTTCTTCATCGATATAGATAAAAAACACTTGTTAAAGTATAAACAACAAAATATTTGATTTTAAATTTACTCTAATTACGTTTCATATATGAATTATAGTATTTCATATATAAGTACTCACATATTTATTATTCTGAAACTCTTCATGTGCTAAGGGCGAAACATTCGGATCATTCATTTCTGATAAAGAGGACTGCTGCTGTTTTGATTCATCTTGTTGCAACATTTGTACAATAAAAGAAATATATTTATATACTTAGGAAAGGTTTAATACATAAATAATCATTTATTCATTGTTTATTTTTATTATTATACATTGCAATGATATACTAAAACTTACTTTGTTCACTAACAAAGAAATCGATTCCCCACTTGAATTAAAATCTGGAAATTTATCAGAGTTGTGCATTTAAAGTTACCTTCTCCCGCAAGTCTAATAGTTGAAATGAGAAATGCTGCGCTGCTTTTCGAAAATTTATATTATTCTCAAACGTTTTGATCACGTGACAACTCACGCATGCGTACAAATCAGTAGTATAATAAATGTTATCAAGAAACTCTGTTATAGCAAACCATAGATTATTATATTCTGCGAAGAGATTGTGGTAATGACATTTAAGGTAGGAGTTAAACTTGCAATTTTTAAAAGCTTTTTTTTTAAATTAAATTTTCAATAACTTGTATTTTTTTCTTACTTTTGTAAATTTTATTTTGCTAATTTGCATATTTTCCATTCATCAGTTGAAGTTTTATATGTAATAGATGGAATTTTATGCAATAGTTAATTATTTTAATTGATTATTAGTATTTTCCTTCTGTGATACTTTTCGTGTATGAGGTTATTTAACATATATAGTTATAATACATTTTCTTTACTTATTCATATGGTAGTAATATTTCTGAGGAATACATATCTGATAATTATTAGAAAAGCGTGAAGCATAAATCGTTCTATGATGTTGATAAGCGTTGTAGTAAAAATTCATGTAGTTTGGTTTTGAAATAGGTTATTTGAAATATGAAATGTTAAAATTAAGGATTCCATTCATGTATGCTATGCATCATTAGAACTATAAACGTGGTATTAATATTTTAAGCAACTTGATGGATGAAAATTCGGAAATCTTCGATGTGTAAGATGAAACATACAGCAATTTGATTAATAATATGGATAGAATAACTCAGACTAGTCATGTATACAATGTATCATTAAACTATAAAGACAGTATTTATATTTTACATGACTTGATGGATGATAATTCAGAAATCTCCGAAGGCAGTGTGAAACATAAGACAATTTGATCAATAAAATGAGCAGAATAACCTAGACTAGTCCGAATTTCACTGAATCATAAAGTATAGAATTTGATTAAATAATGTTTTGTGTCTAAAAATTAAGTTCGAATGTGACGAAATTATGGAAATTGGTTTGTATACTCTTACTTTTATATGTACAATCAATGTTTTGTGCATTAAAATTAAGTTCGAGTGTGATAAAATTATGGAAATTGGTTTGTAAACTCTTATTTTTATATGTAACATCACGAATATATATATATATATATATATTAATGTGAAATTTCCAGTTATTGATAAGATTAATTTTTTTTTGTTGCTTAATTATGAATATTTCTTGAGGTGTATGTCATCAAAGTGTTAAAATCTTACAAATTTGATGTAAATTTGTTAAAATTATGTAATGTTAAAATATATAGGAGCAAGAATCGAGTTTGATGTAGATAAGTATTGCTGTAAAGGTCAATTCGTTGTTGAATTTCAAAAATTGTGTGAAAACAGGGTTTTCTATAAGGAGTTGATGTAATTTCAGTTACAGTTCTTGGAAAATTACTTCAAAATTAGTTATCTGGTATTTTTAAAAAAGGTAATAGTGAAAAGATCTAAGTAATATTTGCTCTTACGAGTGAAAATTTCAAATAGATCGGTTTGAAATATAGACTATTTGAAATATGAAATGTTTGAAAATTAAAGTTTGTATTCATGTATACCCTGTATCATAAAAAACTGTAAAGACAGTATTTATATTTGAAGCAACTTGATGTGTGATTGTTCTGTGATTTAATAATTTTCTGATAAATGGAAAAAAAGTTGTTAAAATTATGTAATGGTAAAATATATAGGAGCAAGAATCGAGTTTGATGTAGATAAGCATTGCAATAATTCAGAAATCTTCGATGCCCTTGTAGCGCAATTGGATAGCGCATATGGCTGTTAACCATGGGGTTGGCGGTTCGAATCCGTCCAAGGGCGAATTATTATTTTTTTTTTTACTTAGTAAGTTTCGAGGTTTCAAGAATTCATTTGCTTTTCATTTTGAGTGAAAATTACGCACTGAGCAATTATTTAATAACCTTTTTTTGTTTAAGTTTTAATGTGCTGCTAATTCGTCTCGTTTCACCCAAAGCTATAAAATTATAGGAGGTGCTCTTGTTTTTTAACTCATAGGATTGGTTTAAAAATGAAAAATCGTTGAATTTCGTTAAATCTGAAAGTACTGGATTTGATTAAATAATGCTTTGGGTATAAAAATTAAGCTTGAATGTAGAAAAATTAGTTAAATGAAATAAAAATAAGGATATTAGTTTGTAAACTCGTATTTTTATGCACATTCATGAAAATATTTTTTAAATGTGAAATTTTCAGTTATTGATTAGATTAAAATTAATTTATTTTTGTTTAGTAATGAATATTTATTGAAGTGTACCCCGTTCAAGGGTTGAAATTCTACATCACTAGCGTCTAAAAGTATGGTAAAATCTCAAACTAGTGTAAAAGTTAATCAAATTCTTTTAAATTTGTCTTTTATCATTAAAAAATAATATTTTCCTTAGTTATTTGTTCAATTATTAAAATTCATTAAGGTAATGGTTTTCAAAAAGTGAAATAAATGTTTAAATTTCCCTTTTAAGATGAAATCCTCGTATCTTCCCTCTTTTATGTTGATATTCTGAACTTTTACCTTAAAAATTGATATTTTCGATTGTTTTACTTAATTATTAATATTCATTAAGATGTTGTTCATTCAAAATTCGGATATATGTTCAAGATCTCGAATGTGTCAATGATCAAATGAACTCATAAAACAATTTTATTCATTTTCAGTTTCCAACTAGTGTAAAAGTTAATCAAATTCATTTAAATTTGTCTTTTTTTCATTAAAATATAATATTTTCCTTTGTTACTTTTTCAATTATTAAAATTCATTAAAGTTATGGTTGTTAAAAACTAAAATAAATGTTTATATCTTTCATGTGACAGTTATAAAGAATTCAGTCTCTTTTTACCTAAAAATTGATATTTTTCATGAATGAAAACATTTTCTGTTATGCTTTGTAGTTTACCATGTGCAGTAAACACGAACTAAAAATTGGTTCGAATATGACGTCAGAGAAGGTTTGTGATCCCTTCCCAAGTTTGAAGAATGCTAGGGGTAGCGTGCAGTGAATGAGATCTGAAATTATTTCCTTATATTAGCCCTATCGAAAAAATTCTGTTGAATCTGCTAAAATTAAGGAAATTAGATTGAATATATCTTGGGGTATAGTCATCTAACGAATTAAATATTACATAACTAACGTCTAAAAAAGGACGATATAATCTCAAAGTAGTGTAAATGTTAACATAATTCGTTTAAATGAGTCTTTTTCATAAAAAAGAAATATTTTCCTTTGTTCTGCTTAATTATTAATAATCATTAAGGTAATGATTGTTCAAAACTAAAATATAAGTTTATATTTTTCATTTAACAGTTGAGAAGAAGCATAAAAATTGATATTTTTCTTGGATGTAAACATTTTCCCGATATGCTTTTGTGACGTCAAAACTCTATTGTTGTGTTCCCCCAAGTTTAGGGAATGTGAGCGATTGACGATAGTGAATAGGGGTTGAAATTATTTTTTCTTATACCAGACTTGTTGAAAATATTCTGTTGAATCTTCGAAAAATTAAGGAAATTAGCTTGTAAACTCTTATTTTTATATGTACAATCATGAAATATATATATATATATATATATATTTAATGATAAATTTCCAGTTATTGATTAAGCTGAAAATTGAATTTATTTTGATTAAATAATATATATCTTAGGACGTATTAGTCTAAGGTTTTAAATTTTACATAACTAGTGTTTAAATGTCTGTGTTAAAATCTCAAACTAGCATAAAAGTTAATAAAATTCATCTTTTTATTCCATATTAACTTTTGTTATTTGTTCAGTTAATCAAAATTAATTAAGGTGAGGGTTGTTCTCAAACTGAAATGTATGTTTAAATTTCCATTTTAAGACGATATTCTCATTTTATGGTTGGGGAAAAAAAAAAATAAATAAATCTGCTTTTTCCATTAAAATTTATATTTTTTTGTTATTTTGCATAATTAATAATACTCATTAAGGTAAAGATTGTTCAAAATTCAAATATATGTTTAACTTTCCCAATTTAAGTTGATATTCTGATCTTGTAGTTGAAAATAATCTACAGGAATCGGCTTTCTTCCTTTAAAATTGTTATTTTTCATTGTTTTGCTTAATTAATAATACTCATTAAGGTAAAAATTGTTCAAAATTCAAATATATGTTTATCTTTCTCCATTTAAGTTGATATTTTGATCTTGCAGTTGAATAAAATCTACAGAAATCAACTTTTTTTCCTAAGAAATTGATATTTTCCATTGTTTTGCTCAATTAATAATACTCATTAAGGTAAAAGTTGTTCAAAATTCAAATGTAAATTTAATCTTCATACTATAGTACGATAATCTAGTCGATCTAACGTTCAACTCTCATGTTATAGCAGAAAAATACTCTAAAAAGGCCATTTTTTTCCGCTAGGGCGCGACTGAATTGGGTTCAGAGGCGGCACGGATAGTTGAAGAGGGATGGGAGGGTGCACGCGAGGGTGCACGAGATGAGGGACCTGCGTGCTGCGGGAGGGTGCACGGTGCACCCGTGCACCCTGCTGTCCCCGTACTCTTGTTTTCCTACTACTATTACAAACCAATGTAATGAGGAAATTTAAAAGAGCTGGAAACGTTAGACCAAAATTTTATAACTTTAAGTTGGCAACAATGTAAATGTGTGTGACAAGCCAATGAACTTGTAAATAGGTGAATAAAAGTTGATCCAGAAATCTAACTTAAATATTAAAAAAGGTCGAAAAAATATAAAAAGGGGGGGGGGGGGTTGAGGCGAAACCGGTGCAACCGTTAGAGGAGATCAAAATATAAATAAGTTATTAGTTTTGAGAGTGTCTGTTAGTTAATAGTCTCAGAAAACACTTTTATAAATAACACAATTTTTCAGTTATTTTTAGCTATATGTGTTTCACAACGCAACAAAAGTCCACTTTTAAATAGTAAAGTGGTATGCAGCTAATGGTATACCAATAGTAATTTATTAGATTTGTAGGAAGTAATATTCTATAAAGATGATGTAACAAAGATAACATTTTGTTTTCAACAATATAATAGCAAAAATGAAATTAAATTCATTTATTTTTATAAAAGTGTTTCATAATAATGCAAAATTGTTTAGTTAAACAATGCAGTATAAAAAATTATGCAACAATAATGAATATATTATTGAAGTATTGAACGTAATCCCATATTTTCCATTGAAGAATGAACAGCATAAGTGTAGGTTGGATAAAAGTTTGAGGTTCTCAAAACAATTCGTAATAATTCTATTTCAAATTTATGTTCTTAATTGTCCATAATAGCAGAATCGATACTTTCCAAAAAGTAGACAACCAAATGCATTAGATTTTTGACGGCATCTTCATCATATATTTCAATCATGTGCTCCAATTCTGGATATATATTAGAAGCCAGACTTTGAACTTTTTCGGAAATAACCATGTTTGTCGTCTGAATTAGTACCATATACAGTGTCTTGCTTTAGGGATGACAGAAACTGTATATGGTACAAATCATATAATCATTTTTTTAATAATCTCTTTGTTATTTTCGTTTATCCAATAAAATAATGGAATCCTTTATGCAAGAAGCGGTATATGCTACAAATTGCGTGGGAGATCCTCAGTGCTCTACTAAAATCTTAAGTAAGAAATCACTTTCTAGCATCGAAATTCATCAGATAATGGTATTCCTATTGTAATTTATCAGATTTATAGGAAGTAATATTCTATAAAGATGATGTAACAATGATAATCCAATCAACAATATAACAGTAAAAAGGAAATGAAATGCATTTATTTGGAAAAGTGTTTCATAACAATGCAAAAGTGTTTAGTTAAACAGTGCAGTATAAAAAATTATGCAACAATTCTTTCATTTTTTTCAGTTACATTTATTTATTTATAACAGTCTTTCAATAAAGTTTGCAGATTTTGTTTTTGTATATTTCTCAATATATGTCCACGCATAACTTTTCAGTAGACATTCTGAATTTAATTCTTTTTTCGGAAAGGACACGCTTTGGTGGTAGTTTCGTATCAATCACTTAAGTATTTATAATCCGTATATTTCGGTTGCTATAATGATATATGCTTATTGAATAACTAGTCAAAAGTAGTAGTTTCTTGAAGGAACCTCATATTAAATGCATAACTGTTAAGTTTACTATTGCATGGGGTTTAAATGTAAGCATATTAAGACATACAAAGTTATACAATTTTTAGTCATCGTATACATATAGCTATGTGGGTACATGTAGATGTTTTACACATTTAAATGTGTCCCACACATTTAAATGTGTGGGACAAGCCAATGAATTTGTAAATAAGTGAATAAAAGTTGATCCAGAAATCTTAATTGAATATTAAAAAATGTCGAGGAAATATAAAATGGGTGTGTGTGTGTGTGGGGGGGGGGGGGAATCGAGGCGAAACCGTTGCAACCGTTAGAAGAGATCAAAATATAAATATGTTATTAATTTTGAGAGTGTCTGTTAGTTAATAGTCTCAGAAAACACTTTTATAAGTAACACATTTTTTCAGTTATTGTTAGCTATATGTGTTTCGCAACGCAACAAATCTCCACTTTTAAATAGTAAACATATACATTAGCTAATGGTATACCTATTGAAATTTATTAGATTTGTAGGAAGTAAAAATCTATAATGATGATGAAACAAAGATAACATTTTGTTTTCAACAATATAATAGCAAAAATGAAATTAAATTCATTTATTTTTATAAAAGTGTTTCATAATAATGCAAAATTGTTTAGTTAAACCATGCAGTATAAAAAATTATGCATCAATAATGAATATTTTATTGAAGTATTGAACGTAATCCCATATTTTCCATTGAAGAATGACAACATTTAATGTAGATACAGATCTTCTGAAACCATTTAATTTCGCAGCCGAGTATAACTTCAATTATGGAGCTATGGAAATAAACTTCACACCATTCATAAAATCTTGACACTACACATATTTAAAACTCAACAATTTTAATACTCTAAAAACATTTTAAAATAACCAATAATCAGAACTATATAACATTCTATTCCACACTCCACTACCTTTTCCACCCTTCTGCATCAGCTATCACGATCTTCTGTTTCGTAACGTTGCCAGTTGAGTTACCTAAATTTCAACGGTAGACTGTGAATTAAAGTAAAAACGTCCATTCTAGACATTTCAGTTTGTCCGCTGGGGTTCACTACTCTGACAACTGCATTTAAATTCATCCGTCGGGTTTCACTACTCTGACAACTGCATTTAAATTCATCCGTCGGATTTCACTACTCTGACAACTGCATTTAAATTTGTCCGTTGTGCTTCACAACTCTGACAACTTTCCCCTCAAAGAAGCTCATTCGTGACCTTTGTCACAATGAAGCGTAACATTATAATTATACCACACACAAGTTTTTTTTTCAGCTAAGGTGAGAATTTGGAACTTCCCATTATAACTAATTAAACTAACTAATTCAATAAATATATATATATATACAATATTATTCATCAACATGAATTTCATAACTTAATACACAAAAATATAATACTTTCCAAGAACACAAATTAAAAAATTAAATTACAGTTTAACCTTCATCAAACGTCAATCTTGACATAGAATCTGCATTTAAATGTCCAGAACCTTTACGATAAATTATAGTTAAATTGTATCTCTGCAATGCCAGAGACCAACGAGCCAATTTCGCTCCATGCGGCACGCTGTTCGTAAGAAAAGTGAGTGGATTGTGATCCAAAGTGACCTCAATCTCTGCACCGAATATCCAAGTGTCAAACCTCTTCAAAGCCTCGATTACACTGTATGCTTCTCTCTCTATAGTAGCCCAACGCATCTGGGTATCTGTAATTTTCTTACTAAAAAATGCGATAGGTCTCTCTTGTGCCTGATCATCCATCTGAGCAAGACAAGCTCCGATAGCACTAGCGGAAGCATCAGTATACAACTGAAACGGTCGATCGAGTTTAGGGGTTAACATTGACGACATTTGTGACAATTTCTCCTTTAACTGGGTGAATGCATTTTCAGCGTCTGCATCCCATGGAATTACGTTTGCTACTCTTTTTCGTGTAAGATTAGTCAACCAGCGTTCTACCGCTCCCATACTCTCTCGATGTCCAGGAGTCGAAAATCAGGCGCTACCCCCAAAGTGTCCAAAAACGCATCGTACAATTGTGAAGTAAAATTCGGTCCTTGATCTGTGCATATAGTAATGGGAAATCCCGTTTGGGTAAATATTTTCATTAACACTTCACATGTGGTCTTTGCGGTTATATTTTTAACTGGTACCGCCTCGGCCCACCTGGTACACAGGTCAACAGCAGATATCACATATTTATGTCCTCTACGAGAAGGTGGTTCCAAAGGTCCAATACAATCCAGACTCCACACTTCAAATGGGTTTTCCGGTCGTACTAACGGACGTATGGGTACTCTGTCTCTATATGTGACAGTTCTTCTTAACTGACATTGTTTTCAACTTGCGCAAAAATTTTTTACATCTTTCTTCAATCCCGGCCAATAAAAGGAATACTTAATTCTCTGTTTCGTCTTCTGTTCTCCCAGATGGCCTGCCAAGGGAATTTCATGAGCGACTGATAAAATATGCTGTCTCTTACACACAGGCAATACTACTTCTTTCACGTCTTCGCCGCACACATTTTCCAGATGCATTAATATCCCTTCCTCTATAAAGTAATCGTTTTTATTATTCTTAGCCATTTCCCATATATCTTCCAATGAATCATCAGCTTTTTGTAATTCAAGAAAAGATTCCTTTACTCTTCCCTCGCTCTCATTTTTATTGCCGGCCTGTTCTCTTCACCAAAGTCATATATTTCCTGATCTCCACCAGCATCTTCCTCAGTATTAATGTTCTGTTCTCTCATCACCTTATGTTCCATCTGAGGATCAACATTACCAACCAGACTGGGGATAGTCGTTGTCCTAGTATACAATATAACATTTTGGTTCAACGCTTCATAAGCCGTTGGGCATATTAACATATCATTTATCAGTTTTTCTGAAATAGCACAAGTTACAAGAACTTCTCCATGGAATCCACCATCTATTCTCATTGGCATCACTCTTAACGGAGTGACTTCACTTTCTCCAAACGCTGAGGTTATCTCGATCCTTCCCTCTCCCTCCTTGGCCATATCCTTGACCAGATCAGCTCGTATCACCGAAATCTGGGCACCGGAATCATAGATTCCATCCACAACATTACTTCCACATTTAATTTTCACCCTTTCCAATTCATCACACTTTCCATTCTTTCCCACGTGTGCAGATACCGGTATTGTTATTCTAGCAGTCAATGTTGGTGATTGGTTTTCCCCAGTTTTTCTTTCAGATTGCACCGAATTTGTCTGTGATTTCTGCATAGAAGGAGTACTACGTTTATTTGGACAGAATGGAGCCTTGTGACCTTCCCTTCCGCACGAATAGCAAGTAACTTTATTATTTATCTGTGTATTTGATTTATAAGTATTAGCTCTAGAGTCCTGTTTCCGATATGGTACAAAACCAGGTTTCCTATTATCAACATACTTAGGATTTAATGAAAAACTACTGTTTCTTTCCACATATCTATCCCTCTTAACTTGCCTCCTACAGTCCTCTCGCACACTTTCATACAAATCGAGCTTCTCTGCCAACTCAGTGGGGGACACTATTTTAGGCCATTCATCCACAAAGTGTTCTCTCATTTCATACGGCACTCTCCTTTTTAATTGATCAGTTACCATCAACTCTTTCAGGGAATCAAAATCAACAATTTTCAGTCCATCAATCCATTCCTGAAAATAACCGTTTATTTCAAACACAAATTCTCGCCATGTCCGTTCGGGGTTTCGTTGATGGTCCATGAACTTCTTACGAAATTTTTCAGGACTCAGCTTAAATCGTTTTAACAAAATCTTTTTTATATAATCATAGTCTTCAAATTTTTCCTCTGCCTCACGTGCAAGAACCTGAACAATTTCCGATGGCAACAACACCAACAAACTTGACATCCAATGTTTCGGGTTCAAACGAATCCTCTTTACCTGGCGTTCAAAAATGGACAAATACAAAACAATGTCATCTTCCCTAACATTAAATTTCGGCATAAGCTTTGTAACCTCTATTCCGTAATTATACCCTTCCACACCCCCTCCAGTCTTAGATTCCTAACTTTCATTATTCTTTCCCAGCCTTAATTTCTCCAATTCAAACTCTCTCTCCTCTTTCGCTGCTCTTTCCCGTCTTGCCTCTACAACTGTGTCCAATAATCCTCTCACAAATTCGGCTTCATAATTCTTATTTGCCATAATCAATTCCTTTAAATCAACTATTCTTGCATCCGGAGCAGGCTGTTCTCCCAACTCCTCCGCCACACATCGCAAATCTTCCTTGCGGCCTTTCCCGAAAAACGCCATCTCTCCCTTTCTATCTCTTAACCTGCCTGACAAAAGAAAAAACTCAAACTTGTCCACCAAAATTGTGCAAGACTCCAATTAAACTCGGTATCAACAATCCACCACTCAGTTATGCGAAATTATGAGCTCAAATATTACTGTATATTGTATACACATAATCAGTTCATAACATTTCTCAAAAACATTTATATAAGCATATATCACAATAACTCAATTTTATATCTTAATATACACCATTTCAAAGAAAACTCATTTCAAAGCAATTCCAAAAATTTGCATAAATCATTAACCCAGTATATAAACCAACCAACCATCACACAAATATACACAAGGATTATATATATATAAATAGCAATATCATATTTTACACTTTTTTTTCCAAAACATAATTATTTATACAAAGCAATCTCATCCGAACATATATATCCCATCTCAACATTTCAGTACTTATGCTATATTCTAAAACAAATCATAATAACCATGTGTCTGAACAGTTATATCTCCCCCCTTCCATATTGAAATATATTTTACAAGAAAAAAAAAACAATAATTATTATCCTAAATAAACATTCTGCTTTTTTTTTCTTTTTCGTACTGACGTACGCTGTAATTCAAATTAACACATTTAAATACTAGTAACTCATCTTAATGGGAAGCCACTCACAGAAAAATTCTCACCTTGCTTTCCTTTCCTTTCCCGATATGACCAGTCCTTCCAGCCAGACTACGCCAGTGAACTTTTACTATAGATACGGATATTCTGAAACCATTTAATTTCGCAGCCGAATATAACTTCAAACATGGAGCTATGGAAATAAACTTCACACCATTCATAAAATCTTGACACTACACATATTTAAAACTCAACAATTTTAATACTCTAAAAACATTTTAAAATAACCAATAATCAGAACTATATAACATTCTATTCCACACTCCACTACCTTTTTCCAACCTCTTCTGCATCAGCTATCACGATCTTCTGTTTCGTAACGTTGCCAGTTGAGTTACCTAAAGTTCAACGGTAGACTGTGAATCAAAGTAAAAACGTCCATTCTAGACATTTCAGTTTGTCCGTTGGGTTTCACTACTCTGACAACTGCATTTAAATTCATCCGTCGGGTATCACTACTTTGACAACTGCATTTAAATTCATCCGTCGGGTTTCACTACTCTGACAACTGCATTTAAATTTGTCCGTTGTGCTTCACAACTCTGACAAACAGCATAAGTGTAGGTTGGATAAAAATTTGAGGTTCTCAAAACAATTCGCAATAATTCTATTTCAAATTTATGTTCTTGATTGTCCATAATAGCAGAATCGATACTTTCCAAAACGTCGAACACCAAATGCCTGAGATTTTTGACGACATCTTCATCATATATTTCAATCATGTGCTCCAATTCTGAATATATATTAGAAGCCAGACTTTGAACTTTTTCGGAAATAACCATGTTTGTCGTCTGAATTTGTACCATATACAGTTTCTTGCATTAGGGATGACAGAAACTGTATATGGTACAAATCATATAATCATTTTTTTAATAATATCTTTGTTATTTTCGTTTATCCAATAAAATAATGGAATCCTCTATGCAAGAAGCGGTATATGCTACAAATTGCGTGGGAGATCCTCAGTGCTCAACAAAAATCTTAAGTAAGAAATCACTTTTTAGCATCGAAATTCATCAGATAATGGTATTCCTATTGTAATTTATCATTTATAGGAAGTAATATTCTATAAAGATGATGTAACAATGATAGTCCAATAAACAATATAACAGTAAAAATGAAATGAAATGCATTTATTTAGAAAAGTGTTTCATAACAATGCAAAATTGTTTAGTTAAACAATGCAGTATAAAAAATTATGCAACAACACTTTCATTTTTTTTCAGTTACATTTATTTTTTATAACAGTCATTCAATAAAGTTTGCAGATTTTCTTTTTGTATATTTCTCAATATACAAAATTTCTCAAAATACTTCTCACGCATAACTTTTCAGTAGAGATTCTGAATTTAATTCTTTTTTCGGAAAGGACACTCTTTGGTGGTAGTTTCGTATCAATCACTTAAGTATTTATAATCCGTATATTTCGGTTGCTATAATGATATATGTTTATTGAATAACCAATCAAAAGTAGTAGTTTCTTGAAGACACCTCATATTATATGCATAACTGTTAAGTTTACTATTGCATGGGGTTTAAATGTAAGCATACTAAGACATACACAGTTATGCAATTTTTAGTCATCATATACATATAGCTATGCGGGTACATATAGATATTGTAAATGGATTTATCTATATTTTCTGATGAAGTAACACTATAACAAATAAATGCGCATGTTTAAATATGTTTATTTAGATGTATGTACAAAAGAATAGGCGCAGACACGTAAATTTATTTTTGTTATATCATATAGCATTACTTAATATCGTAGGACAATTTATGAGGTTTCAGGGTTTTTTTAAATCATAATTTATTAACGTAGCAACAAGATTTCCTAAAAAAATCTGGTCAGATACGCAGCGTGCTTAATTTTTATTGTGATACATTTATATGTATATAGCAGTGAAAATATTAAATACAACGTCCATGTATTTATGTTGACGTTAGCCGGACGTTCGGTTTGACGTGACTTGATAAGTTAGTAAACTTAGGACGTCTGCATCTCATTTTCGAAGTACATTAATTAAGAATAACTACATATTTATAACTGTGAGTGTTAAAAGTATAGTTTTAATTATTTTCAATTGAATATAATTATTTCTGTCTTTCAATAAGGGCTGTAGATTTTGTTTTGTGTTTGTGTATGTTTATCTCTATATTTCCACACACAACCTTAGTAGGTGGATTTAAATGGTACATGACACATCTATCAAACCTGAATTTTTCTTTCAACCCATAATTTTAAAGCTTAACATTACCAACTTTTTTAACATTTAAGCTAGAGTTTTGGATCAACTTTTATTTACCTTTTTAAAAGTTCACTGGCTTGTCCGACTCTTTGAAATTGTTGCCGAGTTAATTTTATCTAATATATCTATAACTTTTCCAACTCTTTTAATTTTCATCATTACATTGAGCTGTAATATATCTATTTGATGGTAGTTTTAATTGGAACTCGTCCAAACTATCAAACCTGAGTTTTTCTTTAATCCCCTAACTTTAAAACTTAACAATATCAATTTTTTTAATATTTAAGTTAGAATTTTGGAATAGCTTTTATTTAATTTTTTATAAGTTAACTGGCTTGTCCCACCCATTTACAGTGTTGCTACCTTGTCCAACAATTTTGAAAGATGAACCAGTTGGATATCGTTATTATTTGAGAAGCTCATAATGTTAAGCTATAAATTTAGAGGAAGAAATAAAAGCTAAGATTGGTTCTTTGGGACAAGACTCGTTTGTATCCACCTTCAATTAGATATATTACAACCCAATGTAATGATGAAATTTAAAAGAGACGGAAAAGTTATAGAAATATTAGATAAAATTAAGTTTGCAACAATGTAAATGGGTGGGACAAGCTGAAGAAATTATAAAATGGTGAAAAAAAGTTTTTCCAAAATTCTAGCTTAAGTATTTAAAAAAATGATAATGTTAAGTTTTAAAGTTAGGGGATTAAAGAGAAACTCAGGTTTGATAGTTGGGACAAGTTCCGCTTAAATTCACCTTCAAATAGATATATTACAACCCAATGTAATGATGAAATTTAAAAGAGTTCGAAAAGTTATAGAAATATTAGATAAAATTAAGTATGGGTGGGATAAGCCGAAGAATTTATAAAATGGTGAATAAAAGTTTTTCCAAAATTCTAGCTTAAATATTTAAAAAAATGATAATGTTAAGTTTTAAAGTTAGGGGATTAAACAAAAAATCAGGTTTGATAGTTGGGACAAGTTCCGCTTAAATTCACTTTCAAATAGATATATTACAACCCAATGTAATGATGAAGTTTAAAAGAGTTGGAAAAGTTATAGAAATAGTAGATAAAATTAAGTCGGCAACAATTTAAATGTGTGGGACAAGCCAATGAATTTGTAAATAGGTGAATAAAAGTTGATCCAGAAATCTCAATTGAATATTAAAAAAGGTCGAAAAAATATAAAATGGGTGTGGGGCGGTGAGGCGAAACCGTTGCAACCGTTAGAGGAGATCAAAATATAAATAAGTTATTAATTTTGATAGTGTCTATTAGTTAATAGTCTCAGAAAACACTTTTATAAGTAACACATTTTTTCAGTTATTGTTAGCTATATGTGTTTCACAACGCAACAAAATTCCACTTTTAAATAGTAAACATATACATCAGCTAATGGTATACCTATTGAAATTTATTAGATTTGTAGGAAGTAAAAATATATAATGATGATGTAACAAAGATAACATCTTCTTTTCAACAATATAATAGCAAAAATGAAATTAAATTCATTTATTTTTATAAAAGTGTTTCATAATAATGCAAAATTGTTTAGTTAAACAATGCAGTATAAAAAATTATGCAACATTAATGAATATTTTATTGAAGTATTGAACGTAATCCCACATTTTCCATTCTAGAATGAACAGCATAAGTGTAGGTTGGATAAAAGTTTGAAGTTCTCAAAACAATTTGTAATAATTCTATGTCAAAATTATGTTCTTGATTGTCCATAATAGCAGAATCGATACTTTCCAAGACGTCGACAACCAAATGCATTAGATTTTTGACGACATCTTCATCCTATATTTCAATCATGTGCTCCAATTCTGAATATATATTAGAAGCCAGACTTTGAGCTTTTTCGGAAATAACCATGTTTGTCTTCCGAATTTGTCCCATATAGAGTTTCTTGCATTAGGGATGACAGAAACTGTATATGGTACAAATCAAATAATAATTTTTTTTAATAATCTCTTTGTTATTTTCTTTTATCCAATAAAATAATGGAATCCTCTATGCAAGAAACGGTATATGCTACATATTGCGTCGGAGATCCTCAGTGCTCAACAAAAATCTTAAGTAAGAAATCACTTTTTAGCATCGAAATTCATCAGATAATGGTATTCCTATTGTAATTTATCAGATTTATAGGAAGTAATATTCTATAAAGATGATGTAAAAATGATAATCCAATCAACAATATAACAGTAAAAAGGAAATGAAATGCATTTCTTTAGAAAAGTGTTTCATAACAATGCAAAATTGTTTAGTTAAACAATGCAGTATAAAAAATTATGCAACAATACTTTCATTTTTTTCAGTTACATTTATTTATTTATAACAGTCATTCAATAAAGTTTGCAGATTTTCTTTTTGTATATTTCTCAATATACAAAATTTCTCAAAATACTTCTCACGCATAACTTTTCAGTAGAGATTCTGAATTTAATTCTTTTTTCGGAAAGGACACTCTTTGGTGGTAGTTTCGTATCAATCACTTAAGTATTTATAATCCGTATATTTCGGTTGCTATAATGATATATGTTTATTTAATAACCAATCAAAAGTAGTAGTTTCTTGAAGACACTTCGTATTATATGCATAACTGTTAAGTTTACTATTGCATGGGGTTTAAATGTAAGCATACTAAGACATACACAGTTATGCAATTTTTAGTCATCGTATACATATAGCTATGCGGGTACATATAGATATTGTAAATGGATTTATCTATATTTTCTGATGAAGTAACTATATAACAAATAAATGCACATGTTTAAATATGTTTATTTAGATGTATGTACAAAAGAATGGGCGCAGATACGTAAATTTATTTTTATTATATCATATAGCATTACTTAATATCGTAGGACAATTTATGAGGTTTCAGGGTTTTTTTAAATCAGAATTTTTTAACGTAGCAACACGATTTCCTAAAATAATCTGGTCAGATACGCAGCGTGCTTAATTTTTATTGTGATACATTTATATGTATATAGCAGTGAAAATATTAAATACAACGTCCATGTATTTATGTTGACGTTAGCCGGACGTTTGGTTTGACGTGACTTGATAAGTTAGTAAACTTAGGACGTCTGCATCTCATTTTCGAAGTAGATTAATTAAGAGTAACTACATATTTATAACTGTGAGTGTTAAAAGTATAGTTTTAATTATTTTGAATTGAATATAATTATTTCTGTCTTTCAATAAGGGCTATAGATTTTGTTTTGTGTTTGTGTATGTTTATCCCTATATTTCAACACATAACCTTAGTAGGTGGATTTAAATGGTACATGACACATCTATCAAACCTGAATTTTTCTTTCAACCCATAATTTTAAAGCTTAACATTACCAACTTTTTTAACATTTAAGCTAGAGTTTTGGATCAACTTTTATTTACCTTTTTAAAAGTTCACTGGCTTGTCCCACTCTTTGAAATTATTGCCGAGTTAATTTTATCTAATATATCTATAACTTTTCCAACTCTTTTAAATTTCATCATTACATTTAGTTGCAATACATCTATTTTAAGGTGAATTTAAGCGGAACTTGTCCCAACTCTCAAACATGAGTATTTTTTTTAATTCCCTAACTTTAAAACTTAACATTACGAACTTTTTTACCATTTAAGCAAGAGTTTTGGAACAGCTTTAATTCATCGTTTTAAAAATTCATTGGCCTGTCCCACCCATTTACATTGTTGCCAACTTAATTTTATCTACTATTTCTATAACATTTCTAACTCTTTTAAATTTCATCTTTACATTGGGTTGTAATATATCTATTTGAAGGTGGATTTAATCGGAACTCGTCCAAACTATCAAACCTGAGTTTTTCTTTAATCCCCTAACTTTAAAACTTAACAATATCAATTTTTTTAATATTTAAGTTAGAATTTTGGAATAGCTTTTATTTAATTTTTTATAAGTTAACTGGCTTGTCCCACCCATTTACAGTGTTGCTACCTTGTCCAACAATTTTGAAAGATGAACCAGTTGGATATCGTTATTATTTGAGAAGCTCATAATGTTAAGCTATAAATTTAGAGGAAGAAATAAAAGCTAAGATTGGTTCGTTGGGACAAGACTCGTTTGTATCCACCTTCAATTAGATATATTACAACCCAATGTAATGATGAAATTTAAAAGAGACGGAAAAGTTATAGAAATATTAGATAAAATTAAGTTTGCAACAATGTAAATGGGTGGGACAAGCTGAAGAAATTATAAAATGGTGAAAAAAAGTTTTTCCAAAATTCTAGCTTAAATATTTAAAAAAATGATAATGTTAAGTTTTAAAGTTAGGGGATTAAACAAAAACTCAGGTTTGATAGTTGGGACAAGTTCCGCTTAAATTCACCTTCAAATAGATATATTACAACCCAATGTAATGATGAAATTTAAAAGAGTTCGAAAAGTTATAGAAATATTAGATAAAATTAAGTATGGGTGGGATAAGCCGAAGAATTTATAAAATGGTGAATAAAAGTTTTTCCAAAATTCTAGCTTAAATATTTAAAAAAATGATAATGTTAAGTTTTAAAGTTAGGGGATTAAACAAAAACTCAGGTTTGATAGTTGGGACAAGTTCCGCTTAAATTCACCTTCAAATAGAAATATTACAACCCAATGTAATGATGAAATTTAAAAGAGTTGGAAAAGTTATAGAAATAGTAGATAAAATTAAGTCGGCAACAATTTAAATGTGTGGGACAAGCCAATGAATTTGTAAATAGGTGAATAAAAGTTGATCCAGAAATCTCAATTGAATATTAAAAAAGGTCGAAAAAATATAAAATGGGTGTGGGGCGGTGAAGCGAAACCGTTGCAACCGTTAGAGGAGATCAAAATATAAATAAGTTATTAATTTTGATAGTGTCTGTTAGTTAATAGTCTCAGAAAACACTTTTATAAGTAACACATTTTTTCAGTTATTGTTAGCTATATGTGTTTCACAACGCAACAAAATTCCACTTTTAAATAGTAAACATATACATCAGCTAATGGTATACCTATTGAAATTTATTAGATTTGTAGGAAGTAAAAATATATAATGATGATGTAACAAAGATAACATCTTGTTTTCAACAATATAATAGCAAAAATGAAATTAAATTCATTTATTTTTATAAAAGTGTTTCATAATAATGCAAAATTGTTTAGTTAAACAATGCAGTATAAAAAATTATGCAACATTAATGAATATTTTATTGAAGTATTGAACGTAATCCCACATTTTCCATTCTAGAATGAACAGCATAAGTGTAGGTTGGATAAAAGTTTGAAGTTCTCAAAACAATTTGTAATAATTCTATGTCAAAATTATGTTCTTGATTGTCCATAATAGTAGAATCGATACTTTCCAAAACGTCGACAACCAAATGCATTAGATTTTTGACGACATCTTCATCCTATATTTCAATCATGTGCTCCAATTCTGAATATATATTAGAAGCCAGACTTTGAACTTTTTCGGAAATAACCATGTTTGTCGTCCGAATTTGTCCCATATAGAGTTTCTTGCATTAGGGATGACAGAAACTGTATATGGTAAAAATCAAATAATAATTTTTTTTAATAATCTCTTTGTTATTTTCTTTTATCCAATAAAATAATGGAATCCTCTATGCAAGAAACGGTATATGCTACATATTGCGTCGGAGATCCTCAGTGCTCAACAAAAATCTTAAGTAAGAAATCACTTTTTAGCATCGAAATTCATCAGATAATGGTATTCCTATTGTAATTTATCAGATTTATAGGAAGTAATATTCTATAAAGGTGATGTAACAATGATAATATTTTTGTTTCAACAATATAACAGTAAAAATGGAATAAAATGCATTTATTTAGAAAATTGTTTCATAACAATGCAAAATTGTTTAGTTAAACAATGCGGTATAAAAAATTATGCAACAATACTTTCATTTTTTTCAGTTACATTTATTTATTTACAAGTTTTTCAATAAAGTTTGCACGTTTTGTTTTTGTATATTTCTCAATATATGTCCACGCATAACTTTTCAGTAGACATTCTGAATTTAATTCTTTTTTTTTGGAAAGGACACGCTTTGGTGGTAGTTTCGTATCAATCTCTTAAGTATTTATAATCCGTATATTTCGGCTGCTATAATGATATATGTTTATTGAATAACTAGTCAAAAGTAGTAGTTTCTTGAAGACACCTCATATTAAATGCATAACTGCTAAGTTTACTATTGCATGGTGTTTAAATGTAAGCATACTAAGACATACACATTTATGCAATTTTTAGTCATCGTATACATATAGCTATGTGGGTACATGTTGATATTGTAAATGGATTGATCTATATTTTCTGATGAAGTAACTCTACAACAAATAAATACGCATGTTTAAATATGTTTATTTAGATGTATGTACAAAAGAATTGGCGCAGATACGTAAATTTATTTTTGTTATATCATATAGCATTACTTAATATCGTAGGACAATTTATGAGGTTTCAGGTTTTTTTTAAATCATATTTTTTTTAACGTAGCAACACGATTTCCTAAAAAAATCTGGTCAGATACGCAGCGTGCTTAATTTTTATTGTAATACATTTATATGTATATAGCAGCGAAAATATTAAATACAACGTCTATGTATTTATGTTGACGTTAGCCGGACGTTCGGTTTGACTTGACTTGATAAGTTAGTAAACTTAGGGCGCCAGCATCTCATTTTCGAAGTACATTAATTAAGAGTAACTACATATTTGTAATTGTGAGTGTTAAAAGTATAGTTTTAATTATTTTCAATTGAATATAATTATTTCGAACAGTCTTTCAATAAGGGCTGTAGATTTTGTTTTGTGTTTAGGTATGTTTATCCCTATATGTCCACACATAACCTTAATAGGTGGATTTAAATGGTGCTTGACCCATCTATCAAACCTGAATTTTTCTTTCAACCCATAATTTTAAAGCTTAACATTACCAACTTTTTTAACATTTAAGCTAGAGTTTTGGATCAACTTTTATTTACCTTTTTAAAACTTCACTGGCTTGTCCCACTCTTTGAAATTATTGCCGAGTTAATTTTATCTAATATATCTATAACTTTTCCAACTCTTTTAAATTTCATCATTACATTTAGTTGCAATACATCTATTTTAAGGTGAATTTAAGCGGAACTTGTCCCAACTCTCAAACATGAGTATTTTTTTTAATTCCCTAACTTTAAAACTTAACATTACGAACTTTTTTACCATTTAAGCAAGAGTTTTGGAACAGCTTTAATTCATCGTTTTAAAAATTCATTGGCCTGTCCCACCCATTTACATTGTTGCCAACTTAATTTTATCTGCTATTTCTATAACATTTCTAACTCTTTTAAATTTCATCTTTACATTGGGTTGTAATATATCTATTTGATGGTAGTTTTAATTGGAACTCGTCCAAACTATCAAACCTGAGTTTTTCTTTAATCCCCTAACTTTAAAACATAACAATATCAATTTTTTTAATATTTAAGTTAGAATTTTGGAATAGCTTTTATTTAATTTTTTATAAGTTAACTGGCTTGTCCCAACCATTTACAGTGTTGCTACCTTGTCCAACAATTTTGAAAGATGAACCAGTTGGATATCGTTATTATTTGAGAAGCTCATAATGTTAAGCTATAAATTTAGAGGAAGAAATAAAAGCTAAGATTGGTTCTTTGGGACAAGACTCGTTTGTATCCACCTTCAATTAGATATATTACAACCCAATGTAATGATGAAATTTAAAAGAGACGGAAAAGTTATAGAAATATTAGATAAAATTAAGTTTGCAACAATGTAAATGGGTGGGACAAGCTGAAGAAATTATAAAATGGTGAAAAAAAGTTTTTCCAAAATTCTAGCTTAAGTATTTAAAAAAATGATAATGTTAAGTTTTAAAGTTAGGGGATTAAAGAGAAACTCAGGTTTGATAGTTGGGACAAGTTCCGCTTAAATTCACCTTCAAATAGATATATTACAACCCAATGTAATGATGAAATTTAAAAGAGTTCGAAAAGTTATAGAAATATTAGATAAAATTAAGTATGGGTGGGATAAGCCGAAGAGTTTATAAAATGGTGAATAAAAGTTTTTCCAAAATTCTAGCTTAAATATTTAAAAAAATGATAATGTTAAGTTTTAAAGTTAGGGGATTAAACAAAAACTCAGGTTTGATAGTTGGGACAAGTTCCGCTTAAATTCACCTTCAAATAGATATATTACAACCCAATGTAATGATGAAATTTAAAAGAGTTGGAAAAGTTATAGAAATAGTAGATAAAATTAAGTCGGCAACAATTTAAATGTGTGGGACAAGCCAATGAATTTGTAAATAGGTGAATAAAAGTTGATCCAGAAATCTCAATTGAATATTAAAAAAGGTCGAAAAAATATAAAATGGGTGTGGGGTGGTGAGGCGAAACCGTTGCAACCGTTAGAGGAGATCAAAATATAAATAAGTTATTAATTTTGATAGTGTCTGTTAGTTAATAGTCTCAGAAAACACTTTTATAAGTAACACATTTTTTCAGTTATTGTTAGCTATATGTGTTTCACAACGCAACAAAATTCCACTTTTAAATAGTAAACATATACATCAGCAAATGGTATACCTATTGAAATTTATTAGATTTGTAGGAAGTAAAAATATATAATGATGATGTAACAAAGATAACATCTTGTTTTCAACAATATAATAGCAAAAATGAAATTAAATTCATTTATTTTTATAAAAGTGTTTCATAATATTGCAAAATTGTTTAGTTAAACAATGCAGTATAAAAAATTATGCAACATTAATGAATATTTTATTGAAGTATTGAACGTAATCCCACATTTTCCATTCTAGAATGAACAGCATAAGTGTAGGTTGGATAAAAGTTTGAAGTTCTCAAAACAATTTGTAATAATTCTATGTCAAAATTATGTTCTTGATTGTCCATAATAGCAGAATCGATACTTTCCAAAACGTCGACAACCAAATGCATTAGATTTTTGACGACATCTTCATCCTATATTTCAATCATGTGCTCCAATTCTGAATATATATTAGAAGCCAGACTTTGAACTTTTTCGGAAATAACCATGTTTGTCGTCCGAATTTGTCCCATATAGAGTTTCTTGCATTAGGGATGACAGAAACTGTATATGGTACAAATCAAATAATAATTTTTTTTAATAATCTCTTTGTTATTTTCTTTTATCCAATAAAATAATGGAATCCTCTATGCAAGAAACGGTATATGCTACATATTGCGTCGGAGATCCTCAGTGCTCAACAAAAATCTTAAGTAAGAAATCACTTTTTAGCATCGAAATTCATCAGATAATGGTATTCCTATTGTAATTTATCAGATTTATAGGAAGTAATATTCTATAAAGATGATGTAACTATGATAATCCAATCAACAATATAACAGTAAAAAGGAAATGAAATGCATTTATTTAGAAAAGTGTTTCATAACAATGCAAAATTGTTTAGTTAAACAATGCAGTATAAAAAATTATGCAACAATACTTTCATTTTTTTCAGTTACATTTATTTATTTATAACAGTCATTCAATAAAGTTTGCAGATTTTCTTTTTGTATATTTCTCAATATAAAAATTTCTCAAAATACTTCTCACGCATAACTTTTCAGTAGAGATTCTGAATTTAATTCTTTTTTCGGAAAGGACACTCTTTGGTGGTAGTTTCGTATCAATCACTTAAGTATTTATAATCCGTATATTTCGGTTGCTATAATGATATATGTTTATTGAATAACCAATCAAAAGTAGTAGTTTCTTGAAGACACTTCGTATTATATGCATAACTGTTAAGTTTACTATTGCATGGGGTTTAAATGTAAGCATACTAAGGCATACACAGTTATGCAATTTTTAGTCATCGTATACATATAGCTATGCGGGTACATATAGATATTGTAAATGGATTTATCTATATTTTCTGATGAAGTAACTCTATAACAAATAAATGCACATGTTTAAATATGTTTATTTAGATGTATGTACAAAAGAATGGGCGCAGATACGTAAATTTATTTTTGTTATATCATATAGCATTACTTAATATCGTAGGACAATTTATGAGGTTTCAGGTTTTTTTTAAATCATAATTTTTTAACGTAGCAACACGATTTCCTAAAAAAAAAATCTGGTCAGATACTCAGCGTGCTTAATTTTTATTGTGATACATTTATATGTATATAGCAGTGAAAATATTAAATACAACGTCCATGTATTTATGTTGACGTTAGCCGGACGTTTGGTTTGACGTGACTTGATAAGTTAGTAAACTTAGGACGTCAGCATCTCATTTTCGAAGTAGATTAATTAAGAGTAACTACATATTTATAACTGTGAGTGTTAAAAGTATAGTTTTAATTATTTTGAATTGAATATAATTATTTCTGTCTTTCAATAAGGGCTATAGATTTTGTTTTGTGTTTGTGTATGTTTATCCCTATATTTCAACACATAACCTTAGTAGGTGGATTTAAATGGTACATGACACATCTATCAAACCTGAATTTTTCTTTCAACCCATAATTTTAAAGCTTAACATTACCAACTTTTTTAACATTTAAGCTAGAGTTTTGGATCAACTTTTATTTACCTTTTTAAAAGTTCACTGGCTTGTCCCACTCTTTGAAATTGTTGCCGAGTTAATTTTATCTAATATATCTACAACTTTTCCAACTCTTTTAATTTTCATCATTACATTGAGTTGTAATATATCTATTTTAAGGTGAAATTAAGCGGAACTTGTCCCAACTCTCAAACATGAGTTTTCTTTTTAATTCCCTAACTTTAAAACTTAACATTACGGACTTTTTTACCATTTAAGCAAGAGTTTTGGAACAGCTTTAATTCATCGTTTTAAAAATTCATTGGCTTGTCCCACCCATTTACATTGTTGCCAAATTAATTTTATCTACTATTTCTATAACATTTCTAACTCTTTTAAATTTCATATTTACATTGGGTTGTAATATATCTATTTGAAGGTAGTTTTAATTGGAACTCGTCCAAACTATCAAACCTGAGTTTTTCTTTAATCCCCTAACTTTAAAACTTAACAATATCAATTTTTTTAATATTTAAGTTAGAATTTTGGAATAGCTTTTATTTAATTTTTTATAAGTTAACTGGCTTGTCCCACCCATTTACAGTGTTGCTACCTTGTCCAACAATTTTGAAAGATGAACCAGTTGGATATCGTTATTATTTGAGAAGCTCATAATGTTAAGCTATAAATTTAGAGGAAAAAATAAAAGCTAAGATTGGTTCGTTGGGACAAGACTCGTTTGTATCCACCTTCAATTAGATATATTACAACCCAATGTAATGATGAAATTTAAAAGAGACGGAAAAGTTATAGAAATATTAGATAAAATTAAGTTTGCAACAATGTAAATGGGTGGGACAAGCTGAAGAAATTATAAAATGGTGAAAAAAAGTTTTTCCAAAATTCTAGCTTAAATATTAAAAAAGTTGATATTGTTAAGTTTTAAAGTTAGGGGCTTAAAGGAAAACTCAGGTTTGATAGTTGGGACAAGTTCCGCTTAAATTCACCTTCAAATAGATATATTACAACCCAATGTAATGATGAAATTTAAAAGAGTTCGAAAAGTTATAGAAATATTAGTTAAAATTAAGTATGGGTGGGATAAGCCGAAGAATTTATAAAATGGTGAATAAAACTTGTTCCAAAATTCTAGCTTAAATATTTAAAAAAATGATAATGTTAAGTTTTAAAGTTAGGGGATTAAACAAAAACTCAGGTTTGATAGTTGGGACAAGTTCAGCTTATTTTCACCTTCAAATAGATATATTACAACCCAATGTAATGATGAAATTTAAAAGAGTTAGAAATGTTATAGAAATAGTAGATAAAATTAAGTTGGCAACAATGTAAATGGGTGGTACAAGCCAATGAATTTATAAATAGGTGAATAAAAGCTGATCCAGAAATCTCAATTGAATATTAAAAAAGGTCGAAAAATATAAAATGGGTGTGGGGCGGTGAGGCGAAACCGTTGCAACCGTTAGAGGAGATCAAAATATAAATAAGTTATTAATTTTGAGAGTGTCTGTTAGTTAATAGTCTCAGAAAACACTTTTATAAGTAACACATTTTTTCAGTTATTGTTATCTATATGTGTTTCACAACGCAACAAAATTCCACTTTTAAACAGTAAACATATACATCAGCTAATGGTATAGCTATTGAAATTTATTAGATTTGTAGGAAGTAAAAATCTATAATGATGATGTAACAAAGATAACATTTTGTTTACAACAATATAATAGCAAAAATGAAATGAAATTCATTTATTTTTATAAAAGTGTTTCATAATAATGGAAAATTGTTTACTTAAACAATGCATTATAAAAAATTGTGCAACAATAATGAATATTTTATTGAAGTATTGAACGTAATCCCATATTTTCCATTGAAGAATGAACAGCATAAGTGTAGGTTTGATAAAAGTTTGAGGTTCTCAAAACAATTCGTAATAATCTTATTTCAAATTTATGTTCTTGATTGTCCATAATAGCAGAATCGATACTTTCCAAAACGTCGACAACCAAATGCATTAGATTTTTGAGGACATCTTCATCATATATTTCAATCATGTGCTCCAATTCTGAATATATATTAGAAGCCAGACTTTCAACTTTTTCGGAAATAACCATGTTTGTCGTCCGAATTTGTACCATATACAGTTTCTCGCATTAGGGATGACAGAAACTGTATATGGTACAAATCATATAATCATTTTTTTTAATAATCTCTTTGTTATTTTCTTTTATCCAATAAAATAATGGAATCCTCTACGCAACTAACGGTATATGCTAAAAATTGCGTGGGAGATCCTCAGTGCTCAACAAAAATCTTAAGTAAGAAATCACTTTTAGCATCGAAATTCATCAGATAATGGTATTCCTATTGTAATTTATGAGATTTATAGGAAGTAATATTCTATAAAGATTATGTAACAATGATAATATTTTTGTTTCAACAATATGACAGTAAAAATGAAATGAAATGCATTTATTTAGAAAATTGTTTCATAACAATGCAAAATTGTTTAGTTAAACAATGCAGTATAAAAAATTATGCAACAATACTTTCATTTTTTTCCGTTACATTTATTTATTTATAACAGTCTTTCAATAAAGTTTGCAGATTTTGTTTTTGTATTTTTCTCAATATATGTCCACGCATAACTTTTCAGTAGACATTCTGAATTTAATTCTTTTTTCGGAACGGACACACTTTGGTGGTAGTTTCGTATCAATCACTTAAGTATTTATAATCCGTATATTTCGGTTTCTATAATGATGTATGTTTATTGAATAACTAGTCAAAAGTAGTAGTTTCTTGAAGACACCTCATATTAAATGCATAACTGCTAAGTTCACTATTGCATGGGGTTTAAATGTAAGCATACTAAGGCATACACATTTATGCAATTTTTATTCATCGTTTACATATAGCTATGTGGGTACATGTAGATATTGTAAATGGATTGATCTATATTTCCTGATGAAGCAACTCTATAACAAATAAATACGCATGTTTAAGTATGTTTATTTAGATGTATGTACAAAAGAATAGGCGCAGATACGTAAATTTATTTTTGTTATATCATATAGCATTACTTAATATCGTAGGACAATTTATGAGGTTTCAGGGTTTTTTTAAATCATATTTTTTTAACGTAGCAACACGATTTCCTAAAAAAATCTGCTCAGATACGCAGCGTGCTTAATTTTTATTGTAATACATTTATATGTATATAGCAGTGAAAATATTAAATACAACGTCCATGTATTTATGTTGACGTTAGCCGGACGTTCGGTTTGACGTGAATTGATAAGTTAGTAATCTTGGGGCGTCTGCATCTCATTTTCGAAGTACATTAATTAAGAGTAACTACATATTTATAATTATGAGTGTTAAAAGTATAGTTTTAATTATTTTCAATTGAATATAATTATTTCTAACAGTCTTTCAATAAGGGCTGTAGATTTTGTTTTGTGTTTGTGTATGTTTATCCCTATATGTCCACACATAACCTTAATAGGTGGATTTAAATGGTGCTTGACCCATCTATCAAACCTGAATTTTTCTTTCAGCCCATAATTTTAAAGCTTAACATTACCAACTTTATTAACATTTAAGCTAGAGTTTTGGATCAACTTTTATTTACCTTTTTAAAAATTCACTGGCTTGTCCCACTCTTTGAAATTATTGCCGAGTTAATTTTATCTAATATATCTATAACTTTTCCAACTCTTTTAAATTTCATCAAGATTTATGTAAATGGTTTATTTGCGTCAAACTATCCTTTTTCATACATTTCATGTAGTTTGGACACAATGACGCAAAGAAACCATTTACATAAATCTTACTCACAATTTTGAATAGCGTGACACAAAAGATAAATCAATTTATTGAAATAAATACATTTCAATGCATAGTATAGATTCAATGAAAGTGATATATTTAACAGTGAATTGGAAAATTAAAAGTATTGTGTAGATGTAAAAAAATATTTTAACCAAGTCAAAAATAATTTAAATTGAATTTTAAAACAAACCTTTTAAAGTCAGATCAAGGCGTCACTTAAATTTTATATCATATCTTTTAAAACTCATATTTTGAATTTATGAGAGATGTAAATGATAAAGCAACAGCGAATAAAATTTTATGCAGCTTTTCATGTTGAACATAACTTTTGCACATGCGATTATAAATAAAAGAAAAATAAAATGATGAAATAAATACAGATATATTTTTTAAGAAATAGCATAACGTCACTTAAAATTTGATATCAGTATTTTTAATTTCCATATTTAAAATTCTTAGAGCATAAGATAAAGTGCTGCGTCAGAAACTTTTAACCCGTCAAGGGTTTTTGCATTGATATCATTACTTTTTTGAGGTTAGTGATAAAATGATTAAAAAAAAGATACTTATGGAATTTAATGCAGATTTAATTTTTACTATTTTATTACAATTTTCCTTATAGCAGTTTGTATATAAAAACAACTGGGTAAGTATAATCGCAGATCGCACAGAGGCTTTCATTTGATATTCCTTTAAAAATACTTTATTTTTAAATTAATAAATGCAAAATGTTAATTTATAATTATTAAATCCTTACATAGATGGTGCACCAATAGTTCCAATTTTCATGGGGCAGGGAACGCACTCTTTTAAACAAACCACCTTCCAATTGAAGTCATCAAAAACCAAGTTGAATAAGCCAGACCCCGTTGTGTTGTTTGACAAACAGAAGTCTCATGTCCCCTCCTTCCCCCTTTTTCAAAATTTTTCAGACCAGTACCTAAGAATGGAACCGAAATAATTTTTTCTCTTCAGAAATTACGATAAAAAAATAGTATGCAGTACTCATAAATTTACTTTAATGTTATATAGGGCGATTATTAAGTTAATTATAACGTTTGGAATCTGTTGCATTGATGTCCGAAAGGTAGTTTCTGAGTTATGGAACCTGGACCCATAAGGCGCCATAGAGGGGCGAAGCCCGCTAGTGTCTATCATAATTATATCTGCCATGTAGACTAATTGCGATATTTAATCAAAATAGTCCCCTCCCCCTCCTCATCCCCGGAAATATAACAAATACAAAATGTGTCTTTATAAACCTATCGTCAAATAGGTTTTTATTTCTTTTTCCCTAAAAAAACCCCATGATTTTTATATCCGTAACGTAAATAGCGGACGAAGCCCGCTAGTTCCTATCATAATATATAGTTTTAATAATTTTATATAGTCTATAATAAAAATCAGACTTAAAATAGTCTAGTTCCATGAGTACATGTAGTGTCAGTTACATGCTACGATTTTTGGATACCAGTATTTTAGAACGGGAAATTGTGACTTATTTTATCGGAGATATCTCATTAATTGAATAAGGTGAAGCAAACTTTTTGAAAAAAAGGTGGCCAACAAGCATGGCAGTTATCAGCTATGCGACTTTGTGCTTAAAGTCCATTAAATTGGTCTGCTTTAAAAAGATTACGGAAGATTGATTTATAGTAGAACCTGGATTAACCGAGCTTCGATTAATCGAGGTTTCTGTTAACCGAGCCGATATAAAGTCTGATTTTTTTTCCCTTTTGAATGAGCCTTAAAAATAACCACACTCTTTAGCTCACTGTCCGTGCTATACAGGCCATTCTGCCCCCAAAAGCACTCATCCAAAGAAACATTGGACCCTGAGAAGTCAATAGCGAACAATGCTTTGTTTCCAGTGGCTGTGTGAACTTTCGTAAATTTTTCAATTTGCATTTTAAAATTTACTACTGGTAGTTGATTTTCTTTTTAAATTTGTTAAGCTGTGAAACAGAACTTTACATATATTTATTTTTATTATTTAAAAAACGTTCTATATATTTTTTAAAAAGAGATGTTAAATTCGCAAGCACGGCGAGATTTTACACACAGATTCCATTAACCGAGATTTCCGATTCCGATTTACTAACAGTCCCAATCAGCTCGGATAATCGAGGCTGCTCTCTATAATTAAAAAATCAATGGCGATCTTACTGTAAACGGGTTTCCCTTTTACTGAGGGATTTCAAGACCGAATCAGCTGATGTTAGTTGCTGTTTCCGTGCTTGATTAAATAAGATTAGTTAAACATTTGAAAATTACCAAATATAAAAGGAACTAAGTCAACAGAGTCTTTGCTTTATGGTATTTTTTAACAACGCTATAAGAAAATGATTTTAATTAAGATATTTTAAGTGTAACGTTTTAAATCTGAAATAATTTTCACCAAACTTTCCTTTCTCTTTGTAACATTCAACTGAAAATATTTTTATTATTAGAAAGATAATATTATTATTTGCGCTACCTTAAAATTGGCAACTATAGTTAAAAATATCATCTCGAAATTTGAAATAAATCTCTCATATAAATATATTTTTTAATTTAAACTCTTTTGCAATATGTTTTGCAATATGTTTTGCAAACTGTTTTGGCCACTTTGGCCAATATGACGTAATTTCCTCCATTTACGACTTTTGACACATATCAATGAATTTATTATTTAAAAATTTTCTTTTTCTTTAATATTCATGTGTAAATATAATTTTTATGACGTAATTTTCAATGTTTTCCTGCTTTTAATGCGTAATCATTTAATTCTAATTTGAAAATAATTGATTATTTTATAATTTTCTTCCATTTTAAGTAAGCATGTGTAAAGACAATTTTTATGACGTAACGTTTAATATTTTCCTGCTTTTAACACGTTATCATTTAATTCTAATTTAGAAGGATTTTTTTCTGTTTATAATAGCCACGTGTGAATAAATTTTTAATTTAAAGGATATATTATTCTTTGCGCTGTTTTAACAATTGGCAGCAATTTAAAATAACCTTTTCTAAAATATGTCAAAAATATCTCTGGAAATTCTGAAAAATTTAATTTAAAATTGAAATAAAACGTCAAAAAATTAGGCAAGTTAAAAATAATAAATGCACTCTGCAAACTTCGAGTTTCTATTGAACGATTAAATTGAATGAAAATGATTAAATTCCCATGTATATATATATTTTTTCCTTTGAGACTTTTTTAATGAGACAATTTTATCCAGATTTAACATTAAATATCTCTTAAAATAATTCTTCGATTTAAAAACTGTCTACTTCAACGTTTTTATCAAACATTTCTCTATAATACTACCCATTTTAATATTTTTGTATGCAGTAATTTTCTTAATATTTGCGAAATAGACCTCTAGTCACAAGAGATTCTTTCAAAGCGGCGAAACACGTTAGTTTTTTTTTTCCGAATAAGAGACAAAATGTAGTACGCATTTGCGTCAAAAGATGGCGACACCAGAATTCTGATATGCTTATTATGTAAACTGTAAATATTGCAAAGTTAAATAAAAACAATTGTCTCGGGGTTATGAAACTTCATTGATATTTATAAATAAAACATTTCAACTAAATTATTTATTATAAAAGAATTATTACATCACAATAGTTTTTATGCAAGGAAAATAATAATTATAATAATAATAATATTATGGATGTCAGTGATTATATATTGATTGACCGTCATAATAATAAAAAATGATATTATAAAAAGAAGAGCTGAAATGAATTATTTTTTTACGTTTCTGATCGTGTGATTTATATTCAAATAATAATTATTAATGTATATTTTTTGTAAAGTGATTGAAATTAAATATATTTATAAAATTTATGGTAATATTTTTATTGTTGAAAAATTGCCAAGAAATAATCATCATCAAATTGGCGTCATTATAATAGTAATTTTATTTAACTTAATAGCAATTAAAAAATTACAAAGGAACTGAGAATAATGGTCAACTAGCAGACTTAAAAAAAAAACACACATTCACATATGAAAACACGTACCAGCGAGTATCGAACTGCCTATCTGAAGATCAGTAGACGATGGCCCTTAAACACTCAGCCAATGGGAAGACAAAATTTTTCTCCCCAAAAGTGGTTAAAAAGAAAGCATGTGTATGAATACAGTGCCATGCATTTGGCGAAGAAATATAGTCCGATTTTTCCTGCGCATTATAAAACGAACAAGAGTCTTGCTGGAAACAAGTAAATTGTTATTTGGTTCATCTGAAACATATTGATTTGATTTTTAAAAAATCGCCCGTGTCATTTTCGAGAGAAAAAAAAATCGAATTATTTAACGAACGAGAGTTTTCCGAGAAAAAAGAAAAGTGTTATTCACCTCGCCTTAATCACATTTATATTATGTATCAATTTAAAAATAATCGTTAGAACCGTTTTCGAGATTTTCAAATTAGAACTTCCTCGATATCATACCAAAGTTTTCACTTTAAAAATGGCTATTTAGATCTCAAAATACACTGCACGCAGAAATGTAAAAATTTCAGTATTCGATTAGACTGCAGATATAAGACTGTTCTAGAAAATTCAGAACAATAAGACATATATCTGCTGAGTTATTAAAAGGCGGTTTTTCGCGTTTTCTTTGATGTCTAGTTAGCTGTATATATGAGTTCCGCCATCTACGAATTCTATGATACGATACGATACGATTTTAGGCTTAAGGCTGCGTCACTCGGAATACTACCGTCTTCCATGATTTAAGAAGAAAGAGAAAACAGAATTTTTGTTAAATAAAATTATGCTAAAAACAGCCTCAATTCTTTACAAAATGATACGTATTTTAAAATATTATTAGATTGCACTAGCCTGCAAAAGTTGGATTATATCATGTTTTTTAGCTTTTCATAATTGATTATTATATATTCTGTATAGCTGAATCTGAAATTGACCTTCATTTTTAACTATCACATCAGGATTTTTCGCAAATTGCAAATTTCAAAGTTAAAATAGAATCTCCTCCCCCATCTCACCGGACCACTCAGCTGTTTAGTTGTAAGAATCCCAGGATAAGCAAAAATATCGAATAGATTATTGAATAAAATAAAATAAAATAAAAAATGTTTTACATATGTTTTATATTATGAGATTTTCGCTATATTTTAACTTACACATTTGCGATTTGTAAAAAAATTCTAACGTGGTGGTTAAAAGTGAAGGTCATTTACAGATTTTGTTCTAAAAAGTACGTAAAAATCAATTATCAAAAGTTAAAAAACACAACGATCTCCTCTACTTTATAGTATCCGATTTTTGTTATTCTTTAAATCGGACAATTTATGATTTGCGAAATATCCTAACATGATGGTTAAAAATTAAGGTAATTTTTGGATTCAGTACTAAAAAATACATAAAAGTTAAAAAAAACCCAACAATCGCAGTCTTGTATTATCTAATCTAAAACTGTTTCTTAAACTTCTTGGCGGTAATCTATCCGAAATTTTTTGTGTTATCCTGTAAAATGAGTATAAATGGTAACCAACGAAAATCATAATACTATTAGATTGTTATAGGATTTGCGCCAGTATGTAAAATGTAATATCGATCGGATATTTAAAAGTGGGTTAAAGTTCGAGTACAAATTTTGAACTGGAAATCCTACATACGATCGTTGAAGTAACATAAAAACTTATAAAAATAACATAATTTTTGTTAAAAGAAATCATAAAAGAAACAGTCTCAAATCCTGACAAAAAAAAAACATATGTTATTTTAGCCAATTTGAAACTTAATCGTAATGCTTGTACGATTTTTTTTCAAAGCGCAGGTACACATGAAATAAGATCTTCGAATACTTTAAGCATTTGGTATATGACCCCTCCAAGCCAAGCCGAACTCATTTGTTTTCAGAGCAGAAAAGTGGCATAAGTCATGCATTTTTAAAGTTTCATAATTCGCTCAATTTTAGTGGTATATGAATGGGACTTTTTTTGTCTTATTTTTCAGTGTAATAGGAAACATTTACTAAATATAATTTATAGGACCGGGGGACAGTATAAAAATTTAAATTTCGTAATTTTTTAAGAAACGTTTTTATTGATCCAAATCGCTTTTAAAATATTTCTTTACATGATTTAAAACATTTTTGTAATTGGAACTATATGTCTATGACTAACGGTTTAAGAATTAGCCATTGGACACCGTTGAGACCGGACACCCTGTATATTAGAAGCCAGACTTTGAACTTTTTCGGAAATAACCATGTTTGTCGTCGGAATTTGTACCATATACAGTTTCTTGCATTAGGGATGACAGAAACTGTATATGGTAGAAATCATATAATCATTTTTTTAGTAATCTCTTTGTAATTTTCGTTTATCCAATAAAATAATGGAATCCTCTATGCAAGAAGCGGTATATGCTACAAATTGCGTGGGAGATCCTCAGTGCTCAACAAAAATCTTAAGTAAGAAATCACTTTTTAGCATCGAAATTCATCAGATAATGGTATTCCTATTGTAATTTATCAGATTTATAGTAAGTAATATTCTATAAAGATGATGCAACAATGATAATATTTTTGTTTCAACAATATAACAGTAAAAATGAAATGAAATGCATTTATTTAGAAAAGTGTTTCATAACATTGCAAAATTGTTTAGTTAAACAATGCAGTATAAAAAATTATGCAAAATTACTTCCATTTTTTTCAGTTACATTTATTTATTTATAACAGTCTTTCAATAAAGTTTGCAGATTTTGTTTTTGTATATTTCTCAATATATGTCCACGCATAACTTTTCAGTAGACATTCTGAATTTAATTCTTTTTTCGGAAAGGACACGCTTTGGTGGTAGTTTCGTATCAATCACTTAAGTATTTATAATCCGTATATTTCGGTTGCTATAATGATATATGTTTATTGAATAACTAGTCAAAAGTAGTAGTTTCTTCAAGACACCTCATATTAAATGCATAACTGCTAAATTTACCATTGCATGGGGTTTAAATGTAAGCATACTAAGACATACACAGTTATGCAATTTTTAGTCATCGTATACCATATAGCTATGTGGGTACATGTAGATATTGTAAATGGATTGATCTATATTTTCTGATGAAGTAACTCTATAACAAATAAATGCGCATGTTTAAATATGTTTATTTAGATGTATGTACAAAAGAATAGGCGCAGATACGTAAATTTATTTTTGTTATATCATATAGCATTACTTAATATCGTAGGACAATTTATGAGGTTTCAGGGTTTTTTTAAATCATATTTTTTTAACGTAGCAACACGATTTCCTAAAAAAAAATCTGGTCAGATACGCAGCGTGCTTAATTTTTATTGCGATACATTTATATGTATATAGCAGTGAAAAAATTAAATAAAACGTCCATGTATTTATGTTGACCTTAGCCGGACGTTCGGTTTGACCTGACTTGATAAGTTAGTAAACTTAGGGCGATTGCATCTCATTTTCGAAGTACATTAATTAAGAGTAACTACATATTTATAACTGTGAGTGTTAAAAGTATAGTTTTAATTATTTTCAATTGAATATAATTATTTCTAACAGTCTTTCAATAAGGTCTGTAGATTATGTTTTGTGTTTGTGTATGTTTATCCCTATATGTCCAAACATAACCTTAATAGGTGGATTTAAATGGTGCTTGACCCATCTATCAAACCTGAATTTTTCTTTCAACCCATAATTTTAAAGCTTAACATTACCAACTTTTTTAACATTTAAGCTAGAGTTTTGGATCAACATTTATTTACCTTTTTAAAAGTTCACTGGCTTGTTCCACTCTTTGAAATTATTGCCGAGATAATTTTATCTAATATATCTATAACTTTTCCAACTCTTTTAAATTTCATCATTACATTGAGTTGTAATATATCTATTTTAAGGTAAATTTAAGCGGAACTTGTCCCAACTCTCAAACATGAGTTTTTTTTAATTCCCTAACTTTAAAGCTTAACAACATCAATTTGTTTAATAATTAAGTTAGAATTTTGGAACAGCTTTTATTTAATTTTTTATAAGTTAACTGGCTTGTCCCACACATTTACATTGTTGCTACCTTGCCCAACAATTTTGAAAGATGAACCAGTTGGATATCGTTATTATTTGAGAAGCTCATAATATTAAGCTATAAATTTAGAGGAAGAAATAAAAGCTAAGATTGGTTCGTTGGGACAAGACTCGTTTGTATCCACCTTCAATTAGATATATTACAACCCAATGTAATGATGAAATTTAAAAGGGACGGAAAAGTTATAGAAATATTAGATAAAATTAAGTTTGCAAAAATGTAAATGGGTGGGACAAGCTGAAGAAATTATAAAATGGTGAAAAAAAGTTGTTCCAAAATTCTAGCTTAAACATTAAAAAAGTTGATATTGTTAAGTTTTAAAGTTAGGGGATTAAAGAAAAACTCAGGTTTGATAGTTGGGACAAGTTCCGCCTAAATTAACCTTCAAATAGATATATTACAACCCAATGTAATGATGAAATTTAAAAGAGTTGGAAAAGTTATAGAAATAGTAGATAAAATTAAGTCGGCAACAATTTAAATGTGTGGGACAAGCCAATGAATTTGTAAATAAGTGAAAATCCAGAATCCAGAAATCTCAATTGAATATTAAAAAAAAGGGGGGGGGGGTGAGGCGAAACCGTTGCAACCGTTAGAGGAGATCAAAATATAAATAAGTTATTAATTTTGAAAGTGTCTGTTAGTTAATAGTCTCAGAAAAGACTTTTATAAGTAACACATTTTTTCAGTTATTGTTAGCTATATGTGTTTCACAACGCAACAAAATTCCACTTTTAAATAGTAAACATATACATCAGCTAATGGTATACCTATTGAAATTTATTAGATTTGTAGGAAGTAAAAATCTATAATGATGATGTAACAAAGATAACATTTTGTTTTCAACAATATAATAGCAAAAATGAAATTAAATTCATTTATTTTAATAAAAGTGTTTCATAATAATGCAAAATTGTTTAGTTAAACAATGCAGTATAAAAAATTATGCAACAATAATGAATATTGTATTGAAGTATTGAACGTAATCCCATATTTCCCATTGAAGAATGAACAGCATAAGTGTAGGTTGGATAAAAGTTTGAGGTTCTCAAAACAATTCGTAATAATTCTATTTCAAATTTATGTTATTGATTGTCCATAATAGCAGAATCGATGCTTTCCAAAACGTCATCAACCAAATGCATTAGATTTTTTGACGACATCTTCATCATATATTTCAATCATGTGCTCCAATTCTGAATATATATTAGAAGCCAGACTTTGAACTTTTTCGGAAATAACCATGTTTGTCGTCCGAATTTGTCCCATATACAGTTTCTTGCATTAGGGTTGACAGAAACTGTAAATGGTACAAATCATATAATCATTTTTTTAATAATCTCTTTGTTATTTTCTTTTATCCAATAAAATAATGGAATCCTCTATGCAGGAAACGGTATATGCTAAAAATTGCGTGGGAGATCCTCAGTGCTCAACAAAAATCTTAAGTAAGAAATAAATTTTTACATCGAAATTCATCAGATAATGGTATTCCTATTGTAATTTATCAGATTTATAGGAAGTAATATTCTATAAAGATGATGTAACAATGATAATATTTTTGTTTCAACAATATAACAGTAAAAATGAAATGAAATCCATTTATTTAGAAAATTGTTTCATAACAATGCAAAATTTTTTAGTTAAATAATGCAGTATAAAAAATTATGCAACAATACTTTCATTTTTTTCAGTTACATTTATTTATTTATAACAGTCTTTCAATAAAGTTTGCAGATTTTTTTTTGTATATTTCTCAATATATTTCCACGCATAACTTTTCAGTAGACATTCTGAATTTAATTGTTTTTTCGGAAAGGACACGCTTTGGTGGTAGTTTCGTATCAGTCACTTAAGTATTTATAATCCGTATATTTCGGTTGCTATAATGATATATGTTTATTGAATAACTAGTCAAAAGTAGTAGTTTCTTGAAGACACCTCATATTAAATGCATAACTGCTAAGTTTACTATTGCATGGGGTTTAAATGTAAGTATACTAAGACATACACATTTATGCAATTTTTAGTCATCGTATACATATAGCTATGTGGGTACATGTAGATATTGTAAATGGATTGATCTATATTTTCTGATGAAGTAACTCTATAACAAATAAATGCGCATGTTTAAATATGTTTATTTAGATGTATGTACAAAAGAATAGGCGCAGATACGTAAATTTATTTTTGTTATATCATATAGCATTACTTAATATCGTAGGACAATTTATGAGGTTTCAGGGGCTTTTTAAATCATATTTTTGTAACGTAGCAACACGATTTCCTAAAAAAATCTGGTCAGATACGCAGCGTGCTTAATTTTTATTGTAATACATTTATATGTATATAGCAGTGAAAATATTAAATACAACGTCCATGTATTTATGTTGATGTTAACCGGACGTTCGGTTTGACGTGACTTGACAAGTTAGTAAACTTAGGGCGTCTGCATCTCATTTTCGAAGTACATTAACTAAGAGTAACTACATATTTATAATTATGAGTGTTAAAAGTATAGTTTTAATTATTTTCAATTGAATATAATTATTTCTAACAGTCTTTCAATATGGGCTGTAGATTTTGTTTTGTGTTTGTGTATGTTTATCCCTATATGTCCACACATAACCTTAATAGGTGGATTTAAATGGTGCTTGACCCATCTATCAAACCTGAATTTTTCTTTCAGCCCATAATTTTAAAGCTTAACATTACCAACTTTATTAACATTTAAGCTAGAGTTTTGGATCAACTTTTATTTACCTTTTTAAAAATTCACTGGCTTGTCCCACTCTTTGAAATTATTGCCGAGTTAATTTTATCTAATATATCTATAACTTTTCCAACTCTTTTAAATTTCATCAAGATTTATGTAAATGGTTTATTTGCGTCAAACTATCCTTTTTCATACATTTCATGTAGTTTGGACACAATGACGCAAAGAAACCATTTACATAAATCTTACTCACAATTTTGAATAGCGTGACACAAAAGATAAATCAATTTATTGAAATAAATACATTTCAATGCATAGTATAGATTCAATGAAAGTGATATATTTAACAGTGAATTGGAAAATTAAAAGTATTGTGTAGATGTAAAAAAATATTTTAACCAAGTCAAAAATAATTTAAATTGAATTTTAAAACAAACCTTTTAAAGTCAGATTAAGGCGTCACTTAAATTTTATATCATATCTTTTAAAACTCATATTTTGAATTTATGAGAGATGTAAATGATAAAGCAACAGCGAATAAAATTTTATGCAGCTTTTCATGTTGAACATAACTTTTGCACATGCGATTATAAATAAAACAAAAATAAAATGATGAAATAAATACAGATATATTTTTTAAGAAATAGCATAACGTCACTCAAAATTTGATATCAGTATTTTTAATTTCGATATTTAAAATTCTTAGAGCATAATATAAAGTGCTGCGTCAGAAACTTTTAACCCGTCAAGGGTTTTTGCATTGATATCATTACTTTTTTGAGGTTAGTGATAAAATGATTAAAAAAAAGATACTTATGGAATTTAATGCAGATTTAATTTTTACTATTTTATTACAATTTTCCTTATAGCAGTTTGTATATAAAAACAACTGGGTAAGTATAATCGCAGATCGCACAGAGTGTTTCATTTGATATTCCTTTAAAAATACTTTATTCTTAAATTAATAAATGCAAAATGTTAATTTATAATTATTAAATCCTTACATAGATGGTGCACCAATAGTTCCAATTTTCATGGGGCAGGGAACGCACTCTTTTAAACAAACCACCTTCCAATTGAAGTCATCAAAAACCAAGTTGAATAAGCCAGACCCCGTTGTGTTGTTTGACAAACAGAAGTCTCATGTCCCCTCCTTCCCCCTTTTTCAAAATTTTTCAGACCAGTACCTAAGAATGGAACCGAAATAATTTTTCTCTTCAGAAATTACGATAAAAAAATAGTATGCAGTACTCATAAATTTACTTTAATGCTATATAGGGTGATTATTAAGTTAATTATAACGTTTGGAATCTGTTGCATTGATGTCCGAAAGGTAGTTTCTGAGTTATGGAACCTGGACCCATAAGGCGCCATAGAGGGGCGAAGCCCGCTAGTGTCTATCATAATTATATCTGCCATGTAGACTAATTGCGATATTTAATCAAAATAGTCCCCTCCCCCTCCTCATCCCCGGAAATATAACAAATACAAAATGTGTCTTTATAAACCTATCGTCAAATAGGTTTTTATTTCTTTTTCCCTAAAAAAACCCCATGATTTTTATATCCGTAACGTAAATAGCGGACGAAGCCCGCTAGTTCCTATCATAATATATAGTTTTAGGTAGCTTTCTTTACAAAAAGCTACCTATTGCAGCCGTTCGGAGGAAAGCGATTTCAAAAAATTTTGGTATATTTTCATCGATCATGACCCCCAGACCCTGAAACCACCCTCCGTTCAAAATTGATATATATATATATATATATATATATATCAATATATATATATATATATATATCTGACCTATGTCACACTGTAACTCTCGTATTTATGAACCGATTTGGATGTAATTCGGTGTGTACATAGTACATACCAATGTCTCGACCGAGTTCGTTGGCCAGCTTCATCCGCCATTTTGTTTAAAAATGGCGGCCATTTAAAAATTTTTAAAAAATTTAAAATTTGAAATGTGGTACCAAAAAATTGAAAATGGAAAAATATTTTTTTCTTATGTATTTGACCTTTATACAAAGACTCCGTAGCAGTTTTTGTTTCGTCTATATCTTAAAAAATGGCTGAGTTATAGCATTTTGAATTTCTAGCGAAGCTGACATTTTGAAACGTCTTGAATTTTGTCACGCGATAAAAGGTGTATTTATGAACCGATTTGGATGCAACTTCGTTTATACATAGTACAGACCAATGTCTCGAACGAGTTCGTTGGCCAGCTTCATCCGCCATCTTGTTTAAAAATGGCGGCCATTTAAAATTTTAAGAAAAATTTAAATTTGAAATGTGGTAGCAAAAAATTGAAAATTGAAAAAATATTTTTTTCTTATGTGTTTGACCTTGATAAAAAGATTCGGGAGCAGTTTTTGTTTTGTCTATATCTTAAAAAATGGCTGAGTTATAGCATTTTGAATTTCTAGCGTGGCTGATATTTTGAAACGTCCTGATTTTTGCCACGTGATAACAGACGTATTTATGAACCGATTTGGATGTACCTTGGTGTGTACATAGTACATACAAATAACTCAACCGAGTTCGTTGACCAGCTTCATTCGCCATCTTGTTTCAAAATGGTGGCCATTTAAAAAAATTAAAAAAAATTTAAATTTAAAATGAGATACCAAAAAATTGGAAAATGAAAAAGATTTTTTTTGTATGTGTTTGACCTTAATACAAAGATTCCGTAACAGGTTTTGTTTCGTCTACATCTAAAAAAATAGCTGAGTTATAACATTTTGAATTTCTATTGTGGCTGACATTTTAAAACGACCTGATTTTTGTCACGCGATAACATGCGTATTTATGAACCGATTTGAATGTAACTTGGTCTGTACATAGTACATACCAATGTCTCGACCGAGTTCGTTGGCCAGCTTCATTCGCCATCTTGTTTCAAAAGGGTTGCCATTTAAAAAAAATGTAATTTAAAATTTAAAATGAGGTATTAAAAATTGGAAAATGAAATGATTTTTTTTATGTGTTTGGCCTTGATACAAAGATTCTGGAGCAGTTTTTGTTTCTGAAAATTTGTTCTTTTGTTTATATCTTAAAAAGTGGTTGAATTATAGCACTTTGAATTTCTATCATCATGGCTAACACTTTGAAACGATCTTGTATTTGTCACGCGATACCACACGTATTCGCCTATTTCGATGGAAGAAGGCATGTGGATAGTATACATCAATATCTCGACCAAGTTCGCTGGCCAGCTTCATCAGCCATCTTGTTTCAAAATGGCGGCCATTAAATTAAAAAAAAATTATATTTAAAGTGAGGTGCACAAAAAATTAGAAATTGAAAAAGGTTTCTTTCTTAAGTATTTGACCTTGATATAAGGATTCAGGAGCATTTTTTGTTTGTCTTTATCTTAAAAAATGGCTCAGATATAGCAGTTTCAATTTCTAAAGTGAGTGACATTTTGAAAAATCTGATTTTTTGCCTGCGACAGCACTCGTATATATCAACCGATTCGGATATGAGTGAGCATGTGCACAGCAATTACTAAGGTCTCGACCACGTTCGCTGGTTAGCCTCATCCACCATGTTGTCTTAAAATGACAGGCACTTTAAGAAATTGCCGAATTTGGCAGCCAAATATAAGTTACTTTAAAGAAAAGCAGCTTGGATAAAGCTGACTAATTTCGCGAAATTCTCATTCATAATGATTTAGTATTGATAAAAATTAGTATTGAATCTCCTACATTCGGTTTCCACTTAATTGAGCTTCGTGTGTTTGAGTAATATGAGTTGGCTTTTTAAAAATAAGGAATATGAAAGCTACCTCTTCCTCCCGGCACTGGCCGGAAGGACTTTTAATAATTTTATATAGTCTATAATAAAAATCAGACTTAAAATAGTCTAGTTCCATGAGTACATGTAGTGTCAGTTACATGCTACGATTTTTGGATACCAGTATTTTAGAACGGGAAAATGTGACTTATTTTATCGGAGATATCTCATTAATTGAATAAGGTGAAGCAAACTTTTTGAAAAAAAGGTGGCCAACAAGCATGGCAGTTATCAGCTATGCGACTTTGTGCTTAAAGTCCATTAAATTGGTCTGCTTTAAAAAGATTACGGAAGATTGATTTATAGTAGAACCTGGATTAACCGAGCTTCGATTAATCGAGGTTTCTGTTAACCGAGCCGATATAAAGTCTGATTTTTTTTCCCTTTTGAATGAGCCTTAAAAATAACCACACTCTTTAGCTCACTGTCCGTGCTATACAGGCCCTTCTGCCCCCAAAAGCACTCATCCAAAGAAACATTGGACCCTGAGAAGTCAATAGCGAACAATGCTTTGTTTCCAGTGGCTGTGTGAACTTTCGTAAATTTTTTAATTTGCATTTTAAAATTTACTACTGGTAGTTGATTTTCTTTTTAAATTTGTTAAGCTGTGAAACAGAACTTTACATATATTTATTTTTATTATTTAAAAAACGTTCTATATATTTTTTTAAAAGAGATGTTAAATTCACAAGCACGGCGAGTTTTTACACACAGTTTCTATTAACCGAGATTTCCGATTCCGATTTACTAACAGTCCCAATTAGCTCGGATAATCGAGGCTGCTCTGTATAATTAAAAAATCAATGGCGATCTTACTGTAAACGGGTTTCCCTTTTACTGAGGGATTTCAAGACCGAATCAGCTGATGTTAGTTGCTGTTTCCGTGCTTGATTAAATAAGATTAGTTAAACATTTGAAAATTACCAAATATAAAAGGAACTAAGTCAACAGAGTCTTTGCTTTATGGTATTTTTTAACAACGCTATAAGAAAATGATTTTAATTAAGATATTTTAAGTGTAACGTTTTAAATCTGAAATAATTTTCACCAAACTTTCCTTTCTCTTTGTAACATTCAACTGAAAATATTTTTATTATTAGAAAGATAATATTATTATTTGCGCTACCTTAAAATTGGCAACTATAGTTAAAAATATCATCTCGAAATTTGAAATAAATCTCTCATATAAATATATTTTTTAATTTAAACTGTTTTGCAATATGTTTTGCAATATGTTTTGCAAACTGTTTTGGCCACTTTGACCAATATGACGTAATTTCCTCCATTTACGACTTTTGACACATATCAATGAATTTATTATTTAAAAATTTTCTTTTTCTTTTAATATTCATGTGTAAATATAATTTTTATGACGTAATTTTCAATGTTTTCCTGCTTTTAATGCGTAATCATTTAATTCTAATTTGAAAATAATTGATTATTTTATAATTTTCTTTCATTTTAAGTAAGCATGTGTAAAAACAATTTTTATGACGTAACGTTTAATATTTTCCTGCTTTTAACACGTTATCATTTAATTCTAATTTAGAAGGATTTTTTTCTGTTTATAATAGCCACGTGTGAATAAATTTTTAATTTAAAGGATATATTATTCTTTGCGCTGTTTTAACAATTGGCAGCAATTTAAAATAACCTTTTCTAAAATATGTCAAAAATATCTCTGGAAATTCTGAAAAATTTAATTTAAAATTGAAATAAACCGTCAAAAAATTAGGCAAGTTAAAAATAATAAATGCACTCTGCAAACTTCGAGTTTCTATTGAATGATTAAATTGAATGAAAATGATTAAATTCCCATGTATATATATATTTTTTCCTATGAGACAATTTTATCCAGATTTAACATTAAATATCTCTTAAAATAATTCTTCGATTTAAAAACTGTCTACTTCAACGTTTTTATCAAACATTTCTCTATAATACTACCCATTTTAATATTTTTGTATGCAGTAATTTTCTTAATATTTGCGAAATAGACCTCTAGTCACAAGAGATTCTTTCAAAGCGGCGAAACACGTTAGTTTTTTTCCGAATAAGAGACAAAATGTAGTACGCAATTGCGTCAAAAGATGGCGACACCAGAATTCTGATATGCTTATTATGTAAACTGTAAATATTGCAAAGTTAAATAAAAACAATTGTCTCGGGGTTATCAAACTTCATTGATATTTATAAATAAAACATTTCAACTAAATTATTTATTATAAAAGAATTATTACATCACAATAGTTTTTATGCAAGGAAAATAATAATTATAATAATAATAATATTATGGATGTCAGTGATTATATATTGATTGACCGTCATAATAATAAAAAATGATATTATAAAAAGAAGAGCTGAAATGAATTATTTTTTTACGTTTCTGATCGTGTGATTTATATTCAAATAATAATTATTAATGTATATTTTTTGTAAAGTGATTGAAATTAAATATATTTATAAAATTTATGGTAATATTTTTATTGTTGAAAAATTGCCAAGAAATAATCATCATCAAATTGGCGTCATTATAATAGTAATTTTATTTAACTTAATAGCAATTAAAAAATTACAAAGGAACTGAGAATAATGGTCAACTAGCAGACTTAAAAAAAAAAAAAACACATTCACATGTGAAAACACGTACGAGCGAGTATCGAACTGCCTATCTGAAGATCAGTAGACGATGGCCCTTAAACACTCAGCCAATGGGAAGACAAAATTTTTCTCCCCAAAAGTGGTTAAAAAGAAAGCATGTGTATGAATACAGTGCCATGCATTTGGCGAAGAAATATAGTCCGATTTTTCATGCGCATTATAAAACGAACAAGAGTCTTGCTGGAAACAAGTAAATTGTTATTTGGTTCATCTGAAACATATTTATTTGATTTTTAAAAAATCGCCCGTGTCATTTTCGAGAGAAAAAAAATCGAATTATTTAACGAACGAGAGTTTTCCGAGAAAAAAGAAAAGTGTTATTCACCTCGCCTTAATCACATTTATATTATGTATCAATTTAAAAATAATCGTTAGAACCGTTTTCGAGATTTTCAAATTAGAACTTCCTCGATATCATACCAAAGTTTTCACTTTAAAAATGGCTATTTAGATCTCAAAATATACTGCACGTAGAAATGTAAAAATTTCAGTATACGATTAGACTGCAGATATAAGACTGTTCTAGAAAATTCAGAACAATAAAACATATATCTGCTGAGTTATTAAAAGGCGGTTTTTCGCGTTTTCTTTGATGTCTAGTTAGCTGTATATATGAGTTCCGCCATCTACGAATTCTATGATACGATACGATACGATTTTAGGCTTAAGGCTGCGTCACTCGGAATACTACCGTCTTCCATGATTTAAGAAGAAAGAGAAAACAGAATTTTTGTTAAATAAAATTATGCTAAAAACAGCCTCAATTCTTTACAAAATGATACGTATTTTAAAATATTATTAGATTGCACTAGCCTGCAAAAGTTGGATTATATCATGTTTTTTAGCTTTTCATAATTGATTATTATATATTCTGTATAGCTGAATCTGAAATTGACCTTCATTTTTAACTATCACATCAGGATTTTTCGCAAATTGCAAATTTCAAAGTTAAAATAGAATCTCCTCCCCCATCTCACCGGACCACTCAGCTGTTTAGTTGTAAGAATCCCAGGATAAGCAAAAATATCGAATAGATTATTGAATAAAATAAAATAAAATAAAAAATGTTTTACATATGTTTTATATTATGAGATTTTCGCTATATTTTAACTTACACATTTGCGATTTGTAAAAAAATTCTAACGTGGTGGTTAAAAGTGAAGGTCATTTACAGATTTTGTTCTAAAAAGTACGTAAAAATCAATTATCAAAAGTTAAAAAACACAACGATCTCCTCTACTTTATAGTATCCGATTTTTGTTATTCTTTAAATCGGACAATTTATGATTTGCGAAATATCCTAACATGATGGTTAAAAATTAAGGTAATTTTTGGATTCAGTACTAAAAAATACATAAAAGTTAAAAAAAAACCAACAATCGCAGTCTTGTATTATCTAATCTAAAACTGTTTCTTAAACTTCTTGGCGGTAATCTATCCGAAATTTTTTGTGTTATCCTGTAAAATGAGTATAAATGGTAACCAACGAAAATCATAATACTATTAGATTGTTATAGGATTTGCGCCAGTATGTAAAATGTAATATCGATCGGATATTTAAAAGTGGGTTAAAGTTCGAGTACAAATTTTGAACTGGAAATCCTACATACGATCGTTGAAGTAACATAAAAACTTATAAAAATAACATAATTTTTGTTAAAAGAAATCATAAAAGAAACAGTCTCAAATCCTGACAAAAAAAACATATGTTATTTTAGTCAATTTGAAAATTAATCGTAATGCTTGTACGATTTTTTTTCAAAGCGCAGGTACACATGAAATAAGATCTTCGAATACTTTAAGCATTTGGTATATGACCCCTCCAAGCCAAGCCGAACTCATTTGTTTTCAGAGCAGAAAAGTGGCATAAGTCATGCATTTTTAAAGTTTCATAATTCGCTCAATTTTAGTGGTATATGAATGGGACTTTTTTTGTCTTATTTGTCAGTGTAATAGGAAAAATTTACTAAATATAATTTATAGGACCGGGGGACAGTATAAAAATTTAAATTTCGTAATTTTTTAAGAAACGTTTTTATTGATCCAAATCGCTTTTAAAATATTTCTTTACATGATTTAAAACATTTTTGTAATTGGAACTATATGTCTATGACTAACGGTTTAAGAATTAGCCATTGGACACCGTTGAGACCGGACACCCTGTATATTAGAAGCCAGACTTTGAACTTTTTCGGAAATAACCATGTTTGTCGTCGGAATTTGTACCATATACAGTTTCTTGCATTAGGGATGACAGAAACTGTATATGGTAGAAATCATATAATCATTTTTTTAATAATCTCTTTGTAATTTTCGTTTATCCAATAAAATAATGGAATCCTCTATGCAAGAAGCGGTATATGCTACAAATTGCGTGGGAGATCCTCAGTGCTCAACAAAAATCTTAAGTAAGAAATCACTTTTTAGCATCGAAATTCATCAGATAATGGTATTCCTATTGTAATTTATCAGATTTATAGTAAGTAATATTCTATAAAGATGATGCAACAATGATAATATTTTTGTTTCAACAATATAACAGTAAAAATGAAATGAAATGCATTTATTTAGAAAAGTGTTTCATAACATTGCAAAATTGTTTAGTTAAACAATGCAGTATAAAAAATTATGCAAAATTACTTCCATTTTTTTCAGTTACATTTATTTATTTATAACAGTCTTTCAATAAAGTTTGCAGATTTTGTTTTTGTATATTTCTCAATATATGTCCACGCATAACTTTTCAGTAGACATTCTGAATTTAATTCTTTTTTCGGAAAGGACACGCTTTGGTGGTAGTTTCGTATCAATCACTTAAGTATTTATAATCCGTATATTTCGGTTGCTATAATGATATATGTTTATTGAATAACTAGTCAAAAGTAGTAGTTTCTTGAAGACACCTCATATTAAATGCATAACTGCTAAATTTACCATTGCATGGGGTTTAAATGTAAGCATACTAAGACATACACAGTTATGCAATTTTTAGTCATCGTATACCATATAGCTATGTGGGTACTTGTAGATATTGTAAATGGATTGATCTATATTTTCTGATGAAGTAACTCTATAACAAATAAATGCGCATGTTTAAATATGTTTATTTAGATGTATGTACAAAAGAATAGGCGCAGATACGTAAATTTATTTTTGTTATATCATATAGCATTACTTAATATCGTAGGACAATTTATGAGGTTTCAGGGTTTTTTTAAATCATATTTTTTTAACGTAGCAACACGATTTCCTAAAAAAAAATCTGGTCAGATACGCAGCGTGCTTAATTTTTATTGCGATACATTTATATGTATATAGCAGTGAAAAAATTAAATAAAACGTCCATGTATTTATGTTGACCTTAGCCGGACGTTCGGTTTGACCTGACTTGATAAGTTAGTAAACTTAGGGCGATTGCATCTCATTTTCGAAGTACATTAATTAAGAGTAACTACATATTTATAACTGTGAGTGTTAAAAGTATAGTTTTAATTATTTTCAATTTAATATAATTATTTCTAACAGTCTTTCAATAAGGGCTGTAGATTTTGTTTTGTGTTTGTGTATGTTTATCCCTATATGTCCAAACATAACCTTAATAGGTGGATTTAAATGGTGCTTGACCCATCTATCAAACCTGAATTTTTCTTTCAACCCGTAATTTTAAAGCTTAACATTACCAACTTTTTTAACATTTAAGCTAGAGTTTTGGATCAACTTTTATTTACCTTTTTAAAAGTTCACTGGCTTGTTCCACTCTTTGAAATTATTGCCGAGATAATTTTATCTAATATATCTATAACTTTTCCAACTCTTTTAAATTTCATCATTACATTGAGTTGTAATATATCTATTTTAAGGTAAATTTAAGCGGAACTTGTCCCAACTCTCAAACATGAGTTTTTTTTAATTCCCTAACTTTAAAGCTTAACAACATCAATTTTTTTAATAATTAAGTTAGAATTTTGGAACAGCTTTTATTTAATTTTTTATAAGTTAACTGGCTTGTCCCACACATTTACATTGTTGCTACCTTGCCCAACAATTTTGAAAGATGAACCAGTTGGATATCGTTATTATTTGAGAAGCTCATAATATTAAGCTATAAATTTAGAGGAAGAAATAAAAGCTAAGATTGGTTCGTTGGGACAAGACTCGTTTGTATCCACCTTCAATTAGATATATTACAACCCAATGTAATGATGAAATTTAAAAGGGACGGAAAAGTTATAGAAATATTAGATAAAATTAAGTTTGCAAAAATGTAAATGGGTGGGACAAGCTGAAGAAATTATAAAATGGTGAAAAAAAGTTGTTCCAAAATTCTAGCTTAAACATTAAAAAAGTTGATATTGTTAAGTTTTAAAGTTAGGGGATTAAAGAAAAACTCAGGTTTGATAGTTGGGACAAGTTCCGCCTAAATTAACCTTCAAATAGATATATTACAACCCAATGTAATGATGAAATTTAAAAGAGTTGGAAAAGTTATAGAAATAGTAGATAAAATTAAGTCGGCAACAATTTAAATGTGTGGGACAAGCCAATGAATTTGTAAATAAGTGAAAATCCAGAATCCAGAAATCTCAATTGAATATTAAAAAAAAAGGGGGGGGGGGTGAGGCGAAACCGTTGCAACCGTTAGAGGAGATCAAAATATAAATAAGTTATTAATTTTGAAAGTGTCTGTTAGTTAATAGTCTCAGAAAAGACTTTTATAAGTAACACATTTTTTCAGTTATTGTTAGCTATATGTGTTTCACAACGCAACAAAATTCCACTTTTAAATAGTAAACATATACATCAGCTAATGGTATACCTATTGAAATTTATTAGATTTGTAGGAAGTAAAAATCTATAATGATGATGTAACAAAGATAACATTTTGTTTTCAATAATATAACAGCAGAAATGAAATTAAATTCATTTTTTTTATAAAAGTGTATCATAATAATGCAAAATCGTTTAGTTAAACAATGCAGTATAAAAAATTATGCAACAATAATAAATATTTTATTGAAGTATTGAACGTAATCCCATATTTCCCATTGAAGAATGAACAGCATAAGTGTAGGTTGGATAAAAGTTTGAGGTTCTCAAAACAATTCGTAATAATTCTATTTCAAATTTATGTTATTGATTGTCCATAATAGCAGAATCGATGCTTTCCAAAACGTCATCAACCAAATGCATTAGATTTTTTGACGACATCTTCATCATATATTTCAATCATGTGCTCCAATTCTGAATATATATTAGAAGCCAGACTTTGAACTTTTTCGGAAATAACCATGTTTGTCGTCCGAATTTGTCCCATATACAGTTTCTTGCATTAGGGTTGACAGAAACTGTAAATGGTACAAATCATATAATCATTTTTTTAATAATCTCTTTGTTATTTTCTTTTATCCAATAAAATAATGGAATCCTCTATGCAGGAAACGGTATATGCTACAAATTGCGTGGGAGATCCTCAGTGCTCAACAAAAATCTTAAGTAAGAAATCACTTTTTACATCGAAATTCATCAGATAATGGTATTCCTATTGTAATTTATCAGATTTATAGGAAGTAATATTCTATAAAGATGATGTAACAATGATAATATTTTTGTTTCAACAATATAACAGTAAAAATGAAATGAAATCCATTTATTTAGAAAATTGTTTCATAACAATGCAAAATTTTTTAGTTAAATAATGCAGTATAAAAAATTATGCAACAATACTTTCATTTTTTTCAGTTACATTTATTTATTTATAACAGTCTTTCAATAAAGTTTGCAGATTTTTTTTTGTATATTTCTCAATATATTTCCACGCATAACTTTTCAGTAGACATTCTGAATTTAATTCTTTTTTCGGAAAGGACACGCTTTGGTGGTAGTTTCGTATCAATCACTTAAGTATTTATAATCCGTATATTTCGGTTGCTATAATGATATATGTTTATTGAATAACTAGTCAAAAGTAGTAGTTTCTTGAAGACACCTCATATTAAATGCATAACTGCTAAATTTACCATTGCATGGGGTTTAAATGTAAGCATACTAAGACATACACAGTTATGCAATTTTTAGTCATCGTATACCATATAGCTATGTGGGTACATGTAGATATTGTAAATGGATTGATCTATATTTTCTGATGAAATAACTCTATAACAAATAAATGCGCATGTTTAAATATGTTTATTTAGATGTATGTACAAAAGAATAGGCGCAGATACGTAAATTTATTTTTGTTATATCATATAGCATTACTTAATATCGTAGGACAATTTATGAGGTTTCAGGGGCTTTTTAAATCATATTTTTGTAACGTAGCAACACGATTTCCTAAAAAAATCTGGTCAGATACGCAGCGTGCTTAATTTTTATTGTAATACATTTATCAAGCAGGACGGTCGTTCTGCCAAGCCAAGCTGAAAAAAAAATGCTAACCCCGCCAAACAAACAAACGCCAAGAATAAGGCAAGACACCGTAACTGCTTATTATACTGATGACAACTTCTCCATGTTAAATGAACGAAATATGCCAGCGTAAAATTTCCCATATCAAAAGAAGCAATCATCGCAGAAAAATAAAACCAACACTAGAAGGACCTAATAAAGAAGATCTTCAATTTGAGATCAAATGCATCCTCATAAATTAATTATAAACAGAGATATAGATTTTTTAAAATAATGTCGAGATACTGAAAATGACAGATTTTTTTTCTTCGTCACAAGTTATGTTTCAATCGAGGTAGAGACTTAAATAATGGACAGAAAAAAATAAGGATTGAATTTTTGGATAGATATTTACTCAATCTACGTGCTTTTATAAAATTCAGCTTTAAAAACATTAATTTTCTATTCATAATTAGCGAAAAACTGGTAATTAGTTCTAAAGTTTACAAATTATGCCAAATAGCGATAAACCCGCCAAAATATTTTAGAAATCTTATACTTTTCTTTTATATTATCCTTTTGTATTGATTTCATCGAAGATAACTATGGCTGAGATTCAGATAGATTTTTCGCTGTTAGCGAAATGAGTTTGACCAATCAGAAGCCTCCATGTTTGAGAATATTTGCTGTTTGTGGATCCCGGCCTATGTCATGAAAGTTTTGAGTCTTTTTTTTAGTGCCGTGGATGAAGTGCAATGTTTGTAGAAATGTAGGCTAGGATCCAGATAGATGTTTCGCTGTTAGCGAAACGAGAATCGCCAATCAATAGCCTGCATTTCTGCAAACAGCGAAAAGTTCACAAAAATTCTGATTGATGAATCTCGTTTCTCTGACAGCCAAAAATCTATCTAGATTGCGCACAATGGAGGATATTCCAAATATGGGTTCGAGGCTGAAAAAGTCACGTGATACCGGTAATTTATCCAAAGAACTTCTATCTGATAAGAAGGGAAGATACTACTACTTTGCCTCATGAACCGTTTCATTGGCTAGCGGGGATTTACATTACACGTCTACGGAGCCTTCCCTTCTTTACGATAGAAGTTTTTACCTTGACCACGTGATCAAAATGTAGATGGAATATCCTCCATTATGTTGAACACAATTTTGCATTTCCACATCCAGGTAGGGTATTAATTGTCATAACAACAATACACATTCGAAACTATTTAAGGCACTGATTCTGAACTCCTTTGCTATACCTTTCAATATTAAAGAAGTTGTTGTTTCCATAGTAACAGTACTTTTCTGTATTGCTTTCTCTAAAACACAAATATAGAAATTTAACAAAGAGCGCTCATAATCAACACCATAACAGAGAGCCTTCATACATAAGAGTGGTGATATATGCACAGGAAGCATGCTCATTTCAAGTTTTTGCCGAAAGTATGGCTACAGCGTCTAGAATACCTTGTGTGGAAATATGCTATCCAAACAACGCTAAAAATTTGTATCCCTTAAATGTGCGACGATACTGCTAAAATCCCAAGTATCGATCACAGCGACATCTGCAGGATTTAGTATTACATTGTATAGACTAGCAATATCTTGCTGTTTGAGAAAATATCCTGCAGATGTCGCTGTGATCTGTATATTTCAGCAGCATCATTGCACAGTTAAGGGATACAATATTTTAGCACTTTTTAAAGTATTACAGGGATAGCCAATTTCCACACTATATATACAGCGCCTAGAAGATACAGTGTGGAAAACGGCTACAAAATAATGCTAAAAAATTGAATCCCATAAATGTACAACGATGCTGAATAACAAGATGTCGATAGTAGCGCCATCGTAGTGATTTAAAAACGATAGTCATTCTAAAAGAGACTCTTTAACCTATTTCACGTCATTCCTTAACTAAATTAGCTTATAACAGACCAAAATATCTTATATTTATAGTTTCCGATATTTAAAATTCTATAATTTTTGAAAACTCAGTGTTTATATTGAAAAGAGTTACGAGATGGCTCTCGTATCAGCATATTGCCGCTGAGCATTGTTGGAGATTTATGGGATACAAGTTTTTAGCACTTTTTAAAGCATTATAGGAATAGCCGTTTTCCACACAGTATCTTCTAGGCGCTGTACTATATATTCTAGGTGCTATAGTACGGCAATCCACTTTCTAGAATAGAGGCTATTCTGTCTACGTTATGATCACGTGGTCAAGGCAAAAACATCTAACGTAAAGAAGGGAAGGCTCCGTCGACGTAATGTAAATCCCCGCTAGCCAATGAAACAGTTCACGGGAGAAAGCAGTAGTAGTTTCCTGTTTCCCTTCTCATCAGCTAGAAGTTCTTTAGGTAAATTGCCGGTAGCACGTGACTTTTTCAGCCTTGAACCTATATTTGGAATATCCTCCATTAGACGATACGCGCATGGACGAGTTTTATTAGACTAGGGAAATAGTTCAATATGCATTAGCCTGACGATAATGACACGCTCACAAAGACCTTTAACGATTTGTTTTTATCACTTCTACCAATAAACCTTTATTGGCCATACGTCGCTACTTCGTTATAGCGACACACTTGTTCCTAATTGGATCCCGGCCTTAATGTATCAAAATACGGAGTTTGCTTTCTGTACTATTCCTGAGCTCAGTTATAACATCTAGAAATATAGGCCGAGATCCAGGTACATTTTTGCAAACAGTGAAAAGTTAGCAATAATTCTGGCTTCTCATTGGTCAATCTCGTTGCGATAACAAAGAAAAATCTACCTAGATCATGGTCATGTGTGGAAACCGGCTATTCCAGTAATACTTTAAAAATTGCTAAAAATTGAATCCCATAAATATTGAAAAATACTGAATGACAAATGTCGATAGCAGCCACATTTTCTAGATCTTCTCTGAGCGAAACGTTTTCTCATTTGATGTCTTTTGAAATAGTTACGTTGGAATTACCATATGTCGCTGTGATCGACATTCATCGTTCAGCCTCGTTCAACATTTATGGGATACAATTTTTTAGCACCTTTTTAATAAGCCGATTTTTAAACTATATCTTCTAGATACTATAGCTACAGCGCCTAGAAGATACAGTGTGGAAAACGGCTACAAAATAGTGCTAAAAAATTGAATCCCATAAATGTACAACGATGCTGAATAACAAGATGTCGATAGTAGCGCCATCGTAGTGATTTAAAAACGATAGTCATTCTAAAAGAGACTCTTTAACCTATTTCACGTCATTCCTTAACTAAATTAGCTTATAACAGACCAAAATATCTTATATTTGTAGTTTCCGATATTTAACATTCTATAATTTTTGAAAACTCAGTGTTTATATTGAAAAGAGTTACGAGATGGCGCTCGTATCAGCATATTGCCGCTGAGCATTGTTGGAGATTTATGGGATACAAGTTTTTAGCACTTTTTAAAGCTTTATAGGAATAGCCGTTTTCCACACTGTATCTTCTAGGCGCTGTACTATAGCTCCGTTATAGGCCTAGATTATATGTTGTAGAAATCGAATATCCCAGCAATACTTAAAAAACGCGGAAATAGTGAATCCCTTAAATGTACAACGATGTTGAATTCCAAACAGTCATTTACAGCGACATCTGCAGGATATTTTTTAAAGAAGAAAGAGACACGTGTAATGCACCGCTATAGCGTCTAGAATACATACTGTGGAATTTTGCTATCCAAGCAGCGCTAAAAAGTTGTATCCCTTAAATGTGCACTGACGCTGAAATCCAGGGAGCTGATCGCAGCGACATCTGTGATAAACTTTCAAAGTAAACATCGTATTATTACAGCGGGCTTGACGCCAAGCACACAGGTCAGATGTATGTTAATAAAATGTAAAAAAAAAAAAACGCTACAGCGTCTAGACCAAATTATAGCGCCTAGAATATATAGTGTTGAAATTGGCTATCCCTGTAATACTTAAAAAAGTGGTAAAATATTGTATCCTTAAATGTGCAACGATGCTGCTGAAATATACAAATCGCAGCGACATCTGCAGGATATTTTCTATAACTGAAAGATATTGCTAGTCTATACAATGTAATACGAAAATCCCGCTGATTTCGCTGCGATCGACACTTGGAATTTTAGCAGTATCGTCGATCATTTACGGGATACAAATTTTTAGCGTTGTTTAATAAAATATTTCCACACTAGGTATTCTAGACGCTGTTACCAAATCGTCATGAAGTTTTAGGAAATATCCTGCAGACATCGCTGTGATCGACTCATTGAAATTTAAGAGATCCAATATATTAGCACTTTTTAAAGTATTACTGGGATAGCCGATTTCCACACTATATATTCTAGGCGCTGTAGGTAGCCTGTCTTTTTCGTTTACCTCGGAGTAGATATAAATGAAGTCATTTGTAGCTGTTCCTAAACTGTGGCCAACAACATATAAGGCCAGTTCATAACGTCACACGGAGTTTATTATCTGTACATGGCAATGGACACAAAAAAAATCGACTCGCAGCTTTGAACTAATCATCGTGTAAAGATGATCCAACTCTGAGACTAACGAAAAAGACAGGCTACCGCGGTGGGTCCGATTCTTCTTTTTTTACAAACCGCTGGAGTCACGTGATGCTCGAATGCACCAAAGAAGGTGCGTGAAAAGAGCATCACGTGACTCCAGCGGTTTGTAAAAAAAGAAGAATCGGACCCACCGCGGTAGCCTGTCTTTTTCGTTAGCCTCGATCCAACTGCGTGTGACTTTTAAACATCATGAACTGGCCTATTATGTCATTGGTCGCGCTAAGACCCTCCCTCCTGCGTCCACCGTATATAGCGGCATCTTGTACTGGAGACTGCTAAATGGGCTGCTATCGGTCAAAATCAAGAGAGAAAAGGGCAGAAGAGAGGAAAATAACTCGTTTTTTTTGGTAACTAGTTTTTCACACGGGAAGATTGACATGTCTGTTCCTCTCCTTTCATAACTTCATGGTGGTGAAATACGCCAAAGCATCCTAAATATCTGAGAAAGTCTTGACTCGCGTCACGAAAACATCACACAAAGCAGGCAAAGCAAACAAACAAAATCATTCATCGGCTCGTGAACATGAACGAGCCAATGAATGATTTTTCTTCTTTGTTTTGCCTGCTTTGTGTGACGTTTTTCTGACACGTGTCAATGCTTTCTCCAATATTTAAAGGCCGTTGAATAGGCCGGGATCAAGATAGATATTTCGCTATTAGCGGGATGGGATTGATCAATCAGACGTCTGCATTTTTCCGAACTTTTTTAACTTTTTGATGTTTGCAGTAAACACCGAAAAGCCTGCAAGGATAAAGGCTACTGATTGGTCAATGTAATTTTACTAACAGAGAAAAATTTATCTGGATCCCGGACATTAACTTTGGTTGGTTAAAACAATTTTGAATAAAATCAAATCAGGAAGCCAATGTTTGTTAACTTTCCTGGTTAGTTATTGAAATCTTCCTCGTCTATTACTGAAAACTGAGTTACCGTACTTTGGACAAAAAATTGAATATGAATACACGACTTGTGCATATGTCACCACTCTAACACAGTGTTGCCAGATGGGCTAATTTTTTTTTAACTCAGATACTTGATTGGCACCACTTTTTTGAAATTGTAAAATGTGCCTTATTTAATGACATATTAATTAAGGCGAAAACAATGGGAATTTTACCGTTTATAATAAGTGCTGGCAATCAAGAAATCTGAATTTAAAAAAAGTAGCCCACTGGCAACACTGCTCTAACATATAAATGTTCTGTGTTATGACCATGATTCTAAGTGCAGTTGGTTAAATTTCAGTATCTGGGCATTAGAGAAAGCAATAGTGGCCCACTGTGGCTGAGTGGATAAGACACAATGCCGCTAATCGCTTAAGAGCGTAGGTGGAAGCAGATTCGAATCCCGCCGTGATCCGCATGTGATATGATGTATGTGTTCAATAAATCAAACAAATAAACAAGCAAGCAATAGTGAAAGGTACAGTTGGCATGGAAACATCGACTTCTTTAATTCGTATAGAAAATTAATGAATAGTAGTAAATGACTCAAGTTTAAAATGTAGGCAAATGATCTGGAAATATCAATGGCTCCCATCTAGTATTTCACAAAATTAATTTAATAGATTCACATGATGTATAACTTGATGCAACTCTTAACTAATGAAAATTCTGCAACAAGACTTATGTAGGTAGATATTTTGAATGAATAATTCAGAATTCTGAGAACAAAACGAAGTTCTTAAGGCTCTTCCTCACACCCCCCTCAAAAAAGGAAATACGATAGAAAGATATAAGAATTTGGATAGCTTCAATATGTCTGTGATCTTTTGTCAGAGTTCAGAAAAAGAGTCTGGGCATAAAAAAAAACAAATTTAACGAACGATAAAACTATAGATTTCAGGCAATTTTTAACCGAAAAATATTTAATTCTAATGTATATGCGGCTTTAATAATAGACTATTAAAGATAATCAATTTAGGGGAAATTCTATAGTAAATTAATATCCTCACATTTATGCAAATAGGTATGGATAAACAGACTTGAGTAAAATTACATATTTATTCATTCTTCTCTATAACACGATCTAAATGAAGATGAAGTTATATGTACAGTTTATATCTTTAAATTTTTAGATTTTTTTTATCAAAAATGTTCCTTTATTATGTCTAGAATTGCTAGATTTACAGATCTTCGATTCTTTAGATGCTTGCGGGTTTTCATTCTCGGATTTACCGTAGGTATTTGTAAAGGTAAATTTATTTTGCAAAACCGTCAGCAAAAAAAGTTAGAAAAAACAATTAACTGACAGACTAACTGTAAATATATATTTTATTTCGACTCTGTTTTTTACTAAATTTTCATCTTTCGTAGAAAATTTTAAGGAGATATAGATTGAGAAAGACTGATACTTTGAAAGAAGAAATTGACTTTCCTTACTTTTAAATTATTAATCACTATAAAAAATGAATGATAGGTAAACAAAATGTATAATATTGAGTTTGCTCCCTGCTTATAAAGGCTATACAAGGACTAATTTTAATTTGAGCTAGTAGAATTATTTCAGTTATATATCATTTGTTTTAAAAAAAGAACTGATATCTACTAAAAAACAACTTTTCAAAAGTAAAAAATAAGCCAAGCAAAAAAAAAAAAAAAAAAGAAAAAAAAAAGAAAAAGAAAAGAAAAGAAAAGAAAAAAGGTGAAAGTTGTGGCTAAAAAATAGTGTGATATCAAATTTCCAAGCTTATATTGCGGCACTTATTTAACATTTTTTGATAAAAATTTACCATATGTAAGTCGAGTACCTAAGTATGCGTTGATAGAAAGCCTTTTCTCCTTTACTAAATACATCATAACGTGTTTCTGAAAATTAATTTTTTTTTAATTATGCATGATGGGCTTGGCGGCCATCTTTCCATATTTTACACAAATTTCTAAGCACTCAAGCTCGTAACATATTTGCATTATTAAGAATTTCGAACTTATAGTTTTAGCTACAGACAGATAAATTAAGAAAGTTTTTTATTTTGAAAAAACAAATTGATTTTTACTGCTTTAACTAATTAATTAACCCCCTCCGAAAAAAGAGAATCATAAGATGAAACCTGAAGTTACTTCAGCTTTATTTTTAGACACAAATTTTTAGGCACTCATTTCCATAAATTAAAAGAATAAAATGTTTGCGTTAGTAACAATTTCGAACTTCCAATCTTAACAATGAACTTGTGTGCTTAGAAATTTGTGTAAAATATGGAAAGATGGCCGCCAAGCCCATCATGCATAATTTAAAAAAAATTAATTTTCAGAAACACGTTATGATGTATTTAGTAAAGGAGAAAAGGCTTTCTATCAACGCATACTTAGGTACTCGACTTACATATGGTAAATTTTTATCAAAAAATGTTAAATAAGTGCCGCAATATAAGCTTGGAAATTTGATATCACACTATTTTTTAGCCACAACTTTCACCTTTTTTCTTTTCTTTTCTTTTCTTTTTCTTTTTTTTTCTTTTTTTTTTTTTTTTTTTTTTTGCTTGGCTTATTTTTTACTTTTGAAAAGTTGTTTTTTAGTAGATATGTATATAGCAGTGAAAATATTAAATACAACGTCCATGTATTTATGTTGACGTTAACCGGACGTTCGGTTTGACGTGACTTGACAAGTTAGTAAACTTAGGGCGTCTGCATCTCATTTTCGAAGTACATTAACTAAGAGTAACTACATATTTATAATTATGAGTGTTAAAAGTATAGTTTTAATTATTTTCAATTGAATATAATTATTTCTAACAGTCTTTCAATATGGGCTGTAGATTTTGTTTTGTGTTTGTGTATGTTTATCCCTATATGTCCACACATAACCTTAATAGGTGGATTTAAATGGTGCTTGACCCATCTATCAAACCTGAATTTTTCTTTCAGCCCATAATTTTAAAGCTTAACATTACCAACTTTATTAACATTTAAGCTAGAGTTTTGGATCAACTTTTATTTACCTTTTTAAAAATTCACTGGCTTGTCCCACTCTTTGAAATTATTGCCGAGTTAATTTTATCTAATATATCTATAACTTTTCCAACTCTTTTAAATTTCATCAAGATTTATGTAAATGGTTTATTTGCGTCAAACTATCCTTTTTCATACATTTGATGTAGTTTGGACACAATGACGCAAAGAAACCATTTACATAAATCTTACTCACAATTTTGAATAGCGTGACACAAAAGATATATCAATTTATTGAAATAAATACATTTCAATGCATAGTATAGATTCAATGAAAGTGATATATTTAACAGTGAATTGGAAAATTAAAAGTATTGTGTAGATGTAAAAAAATATTTTAACCAAGTCAAAAATAATTTAAATTGAATTTTAAAACAAACCTTTTAAAGTCAGATTAAGGCGTCACTTAAATTTTATATCATATCTTTTAAAACTCATATTTTGAATTTATGAGAGATGTAAATGATAAAGCAACAGCGAATAAAATTTTATGCAGCTTTTCATGTTGAACATAACTTTTGCACATGCGATTATAAATAAAACAAAAATAAAATGATGAAATAAATACAGATATATTTTTTAAGAAATAGCATAACGTCACTCAAAATTTGATATCAGTATTTTTAATTTCGATATTTAAAATTCTTAGAGCATAATATAAAGTGCTGCGTCAGAAACTTTTAACCCGTCAAGGGTTTTTGCATTGATATCATTACTTTTTTGAGGTTAGTGATAAAATGATTAAAAAAAAGATACTTATGGAATTTAATGCAGATTTAATTTTTACTATTTTATTACAATTTTCCTTATAGCAGTTTGTATATAAAAACAACTGGGTAAGTATAATCGCAGATCGCACAGAGTGTTTCATTTGATATTCCTTTAAAAATACTTTATTCTTAAATTAATAAATGCAAAATGTTAATTTATAATTATTAAATCCTTACATAGATGGTGCACCAATAGTTCCAATTTTCATGGGGCAGGGAACGCACTCTTTTAAACAAACCACCTTCCAATTGAAGTCATCAAAAACCAAGTTGAATAAGCCAGACCCCGTTGTGTTGTTTGACAAACAGAAGTCTCATGTCCCCTCCTTCCCCCTTTTTCAAAATTTTTCAGACCAGTACCTAAGAATGGAACCGAAATAATTTTTCTCTTCAGAAATTACGATAAAAAAATAGTATGCAGTACTCATAAATTTACTTTAATGCTATATAGGGTGATTATTAAGTTAATTATAACGTTTGGAATCTGTTGCATTGATGTCCGAAAGGTAGTTTCTGAGTTATGGAACCTGGACCCATAAGGCGCCATAGAGGGGCGAAGCCCGCTAGTGTCTATCATAATTATATCTGCCATGTAGACTAATTGCGATATTTAATCAAAATAGTCCCCTCCCCCTCCTCATCCCCGGAAATATAACAAATACAAAATGTGTCTTTATAAACCTATCGTCAAATAGGTTTTTATTTCTTTTTCCCTAAAAAAACCCCATGATTTTTATATCCGTAACGTAAATAGCGGACGAAGCCCGCTAGTTCCAATAATAATATATAGTTTTAATAATTTTATATAGTCTATAATAAAAATCAGACTTAAAATAGTCTAGTTCCATGAGTACATGTAGTGTCAGTTACATGCTACGATTTTTGGATACCAGTATTTTAGAACGGGAAAATGTGACTTATTTTATCGGAGATATCTCATTAATTGAATAAGGTGAAGCAAACTTTTTGAAAAAAAGGTGGCCAACAAGCATGGCAGTTATCAGCTATGCGACTTTGTGCTTAAAGTCCATTAAATTGGTCTGCTTTAAAAAGATTACGGAAGATTGATTTATAGTAGAACCTGGATTAACCGAGCTTCGATTAATCGAGGTTTCTGTTAACCGAGCCGATATAAAGTCTGATTTTTTTTCCCTTTTGAATGAGCCTTAAAAATAACCACACTCTTTAGCTCACTGTCCGTGCTATACAGGCCCTTCTGCCCCCAAAAGCACTCATCCAAAGAAACATTGGACCCTGAGAAGTCAATAGCGAACAATGCTTTGTTTCCAGTGGCTGTGTGAACTTTCGTAAATTTTTCAATTTGCATTTTAAAATTTACTACTGGTAGTTGATTTTCTTTTTAAATTTGTTAAGCTGTGAAACAGAACTTTACATATATTTATTTTTATTATTTAAAAAACGTTCTATATATTTTTTTAAAAGAGATGTTAAATTCGCAAGCACGGCGAGTTTTTACACACAGTTTCTATTAACCGAGATTTCCGATTCCGATTTACTAACAGTCCCAATCAGCTCGGATAATCGAGGCTGCTCTGTATAATTAAAAAATCAATGGCGATCTTACTGTAAACGGGTTTCCCTTTTACTGAGGGATTTCAAGACCGAATCAGCTGATGTTAGTTGCTGTTTCCGTGCTTGATTAAATAAGATTAGTTAAACATTTGAAAATTACCAAATATAAAAGGAACTAAGTCAACAGAGTCTTTGCTTTATGGTATTTTTTAACAACGCTATAAGAAAATGATTTTAATTAAGATATTTTAAGTGTAACGTTTTAAATCTGAAATAATTTTCACCAAACTTTCCTTTCTCTTTGTAACATTCAACTGAAAATATTTTTATTATTAGAAAGATAATATTATTATTTGCGCTACCTTAAAATTGGCAACTATAGTTAAAAATATCATCTCGAAATTTGAAATAAATCTCTCATATAAATATATTTTTTAATTTAAACTGTTTTGCAATATGTTTTGCAATATGTTTTGCAAACTGTTTTGGCCACTTTGACCAATATGACGTAATTTCCTCCATTTACGACTTTTGACACATATCAATGAATTTATTATTTAAAAATTTTCTTTTTCTTTTAATATTCATGTGTAAATATAATTTTTATGACGTAATTTTCAATGTTTTCCTGCTTTTAATGCGTAATCATTTAATTCTAATTTGAAAATAATTGATTATTTTATAATTTTCTTTCATTTTAAGTAAGCATGTGTAAAAACAATTTTTATGACGTAACGTTTAATATTTTCCTGCTTTTAACACGTTATCATTTAATTCTAATTTAGAAGGATTTTTTTCTGTTTATAATAGCCACGTGTGAATAAATTTTTAATTTAAAGGATATATTATTCTTTGCGCTGTTTTAACAATTGGCAGCAATTTAAAATAACCTTTTCTAAAATATGTCAAAAATATCTCTGGAAATTCTGAAAAATTTAATTTAAAATTGAAATAAACCGTCAAAAAATTAGGCAAGTTAAAAATAATAAATGCACTCTGCAAACTTCGAGTTTCTATTGAATGATTAAATTGAATGAAAATGATTAAATTCCCATGTATATATATTTTTTTTCCTATGAGACAATTTTATCCAGATTTAACATTAAATATCTCTTAAAATAATTCTTCGATTTAAAAACTGTCTACTTCAACGTTTTTATCAAACATTTCTCTATAATACTACCCATTTTAATATTTTTGTATGCAGTAATTTTCTTAATATTTGCGAAATAGACCTCTAGTCACAAGAGATTCTTTCAAAGCGGCGAAACACGTTAGTTTTTTTCCGAATAAGAGACAAAATGTAGTACGCAATTGCGTCAAAAGATGGCGACACCAGAATTCTGATATGCTTATTATGTAAACTGTAAATATTGCAAAGTTAAATAAAAACAATTGTCTCGGGGTTATCAAACTTCATTGATATTTATAAATAAAACATTTCAACTAAATTATTTATTATAAAAGAATTATTACATCACAATAGTTTTTATGCAAGGAAAATAATAATTATAATAATAATAATATTATGGATGTCAGTGATTATATATTGATTGACCGTCATAATAATAAAAAATGATATTATAAAAAGAAGAGCTGAAATGAATTATTTTTTTACGTTTCTGATCGTGTGATTTATATTCAAATAATAATTATTAATGTATATTTTTTGTAAAGTGATTGAAATTAAATATATTTATAAAATTTATGGTAATATTTTTATTGTTGAAAAATTGCCAAGAAATAATCATCATCAAATTGGCGTCATTATAATAGTAATTTTATTTAACTTAATAGCAATTAAAAAATTACAAAGGAACTGAGAATAATGGTCAACTAGCAGACTTAAAAAAAAAAACACATTCACATGTGAAAACACGTACGAGCGAGTATCGAACTGCCTATCTGAAGATCAGTAGACGATGGCCCTTAAACACTCAGCCAATGGGAAGACAAAATTTTTCTCCCCAAAAGTGGTTAAAAAGAAAGCATGTGTATGAATACAGTGCCATGCATTTGGCGAAGAAATATAGTCCGATTTTTCATGCGCATTATAAAACGAACAAGAGTCTTGCTGGAAACAAGTAAATTGTTATTTGGTTCATCTGAAACATATTTATTTGATTTTTAAAAAATCGCCCGTGTCATTTTCGAGAGAAAAAAAATCGAATTATTTAACGAACGAGAGTTTTCCGAGAAAAAAGAAAAGTGTTATTCACCTCGCCTTAATCACATTTATATTATGTATCAATTTAAAAATAATCGTTAGAACCGTTTTCGAGATTTTCAAATTAGAACTTCCTCGATATCATACCAAAGTTTTCACTTTAAAAATGGCTATTTAGATCTCAAAATATACTGCACGTAGAAATGTAAAAATTTCAGTATACGATTAGACTGCAGATATAAGACTGTTCTAGAAAATTCAGAACAATAAGACATATATCTGCTGAGTTATTAAAAGGCGGTTTTTCGCGTTTTCTTTGATGTCTAGTTAGCTGTATATATGAGTTCCGCCATCTACGAATTCTATGATACGATACGATACGATTTTAGGCTTAAGGCTGCGTCACTCGGAATACTACCGTCTTCCATGATTTAAGAAGAAAGAGAAAACAGAATTTTTGTTAAATAAAATTATGCTAAAAACAGCCTCAATTCTTTACAAAATGATACGTATTTTAAAATATTATTAGATTGCACTAGCCTGCAAAAGTTGGATTATATCATGTTTTTTAGCTTTTCATAATTGATTATTATATATTCTGTATAGCTGAATCTGAAATTGACCTTCATTTTTAACTATCACATCAGGATTTTTCGCAAATTGCAAATTTCAAAGTTAAAATAGAATCTCCTCCCCCATCTCACCGGACCACTCAGCTGTTTAGTTGTAAGAATCCCAGGATAAGCAAAAATATCGAATAGATTATTGAATAAAATAAAATAAAATAAAAAATGTTTTACATATGTTTTATATTATGAGATTTTCGCTATATTTTAACTTACACATTTGCGATTTGTAAAAAAATTCTAACGTGGTGGTTAAAAGTGAAGGTCATTTACAGATTTTGTTCTAAAAAGTACGTAAAAATCAATTATCAAAAGTTAAAAAACACAACGATCTCCTCTACTTTATAGTATCCGATTTTTGTTATTCTTTAAATCGGACAATTTATGATTTGCGAAATATCCTAACATGATGGTTAAAAATTAAGGTAATTTTTGGATTCAGTACTAAAAAATACATAAAAGTTAAAAAAAAACCAACAATCGCAGTCTTGTATTATCTAATCTAAAACTGTTTCTTAAACTTCTTGGCGGTAATCTATCCGAAATTTTTTGTGTTATCCTGTAAAATGAGTATAAATGGTAACCAACGAAAATCATAATACTATTAGATTGTTATAGGATTTGCGCCAGTATGTAAAATGTAATATCGATCGGATATTTAAAAGTGGGTTAAAGTTCGAGTACAAATTTTGAACTGGAAATCCTACATACGATCGTTGAAGTAACATAAAAACTTATAAAAATAACATAATTTTTGTTAAAAGAAATCATAAAAGAAACAGTCTCAAATCCTGACAAAAAAAACATATGTTATTTTAGCCAATTTGAAACTTAATCGTAATGCTTGTACGATTTTTTTTCAAAGCGCAGGTACACATGAAATAAGATCTTCGAATACTTTAAGCATTTGGTATATGACCCCTCCAAGCCAAGCCGAACTCATTTGTTTTCAGAGCAGAAAAGTGGCATAAGTCATGCATTTTTAAAGTTTCATAATTCGCTCAATTTTAGTGGTATATGAATGGGACTTTTTTTGTCTTATTTGTCAGTGTAATAGGAAAAATTTACTAAATATAATTTATAGGACCGGGGGACAGTATAAAAATTTAAATTTCGTAATTTTTTAAGAAACGTTTTTATTGATCCAAATCGCTTTTAAAATATTTCTTTACATGATTTAAAACATTTTTGTAATTGGAACTATATGTCTATGACTAACGGTTTAAGAATTAGCCATTGGACACCGTTGAGACCGGACACCCTGTATATTAGAAGCCAGACTTTGAACTTTTTCGGAAATAACCATGTTTGTCGTCGGAATTTGTACCATATACAGTTTCTTGCATTAGGGATGACAGAAACTGTATATGGTAGAAATCATATAATCATTTTTTTAATAATCTCTTTGTAATTTTCGTTTATCCAATAAAATAATGGAATCCTCTATGCAAGAAGCGGTATATGCTAAAAATTGCGTGGGAGATCCTCAGTGCTCAACAAAAATCTTAAGTAAGAAATCACTTTTTAGCATCGAAATTCATCAGATAATGGTATTCCTATTGTAATTTATCAGATTTATAGTAAGTAATATTCTATAAAGATGATGCAACAATGATAATATTTTTGTTTCAACAATATAACAGTAAAAATGAAATGAAATGCATTTATTTAGAAAAGTGTTTCATAACATTGCAAAATTGTTTAGTTAAACAATGCAGTATAAAAAATTATGCAAAATTACTTCCATTTTTTTCAGTTACATTTATTTATTTATAACAGTCTTTCAATAAAGTTTGCAGATTTTGTTTTTGTATATTTCTCAATATATGTCCACGCATAACTTTTCCGTAGACATTCTGAATTTAATTCTTTTTTCGGAAAGGACACGCTTTGGTGGTAGTTTCGTATCAATCACTTAAGTATTTATAATCCGTATATTTCGGTTGCTATAATGATATATGTTTATTGAATAACTAGTCAAAAGTAGTAGTTTCTTGAAGACACCTCATATTAAATGCATAACTGGTAAGTTTACCATTGCATGGGGTTTAAATGTAAGCATACTAAGACATACACAGTTATGCAATTTTTAGTCATCGTATACCATATAGCTATGTGGGTACATGTAGATATTGTAAATGGATTGATCTATATTTTCTGATGAAGTAACTCTATAACAAATAAATGCGCATGTTTAAGTATGTTTATTTAGATGTATGTACAAAAGAATAGGCGCAGATACGTAAATTTATTTTTGTTATATCATATAGCATTACTTAATATCGTAGGACAATTTATGAGGTTTCAGGGTTTTTTTAAATCATATTTTTTTAACGTAGCAACACGATTTCCTAAAAAAAAATCTGGTCAGATACGCAGCGTGCTTAATTTTTATTGCGATACATTTATATGTATATAGCAGTGAAAAAATTAAATAAAACGTCCATGTATTTATGTTGACCTTAGCCGGACGTTCGGTTTGACCTGACTTGATAAGTTAGTAAACTTAGGGCGATTGCATCTCATTTTCGAAGTACATTAATTAAGAGTAACTACATATTTATAACTGTGAGTGTTAAAAGTATAGTTTTAATTATTTTCAATTGAATATAATTATTTCTAACAGTCTTTCAATAAGGGCTGTAGATTTTGTTTTGTGTTTGTGTATGTTTATCCCTATATGTCCAAACATAACCTTAATAGGTGGATTTAAATGGTGCTTGACCCATCTATCAAACCTGAATTTTTCTTTCAACCCATAATTTTAAAGCTTAACATTACCAACTTTTTTAACATTTAAGCTAGAGTTTTGGATCAACTTTTATTTACCTTTTTAAAAGTTCACTGGCTTGTCCCACTCTTTGAAATTATTGCCGAGATAATTTTATCTAATATATCTATAACTTTTCCAACTCTTTTAAATTTCATCATTACATTGAGTTGTAATATATCTATTTTAAGGTAAATTTAAGCGGAACTTGTCCCAACTCTCAAACATGAGTTTTTTTTTTAATTCCCTATTTTTAAAACTTAACAATATCAATTTTTTTAATATTTAAGTTAGAATTTTGGAACAGCTTTTATTTAATTTTTTATAAGTTAACTGGCTTGTCCCACACATTTACATTGTTGCTACCTTGCCCAACAATTTTGAAAGATGAACCAGTTGGATATCGTTATTATTTGAGAAGCTCATAATATTAAGCTATAAATTTAGAGGAAGAAATAAAAGCTAAGATTGGTTCGTTGGGACAAGACTCGTTTGTATCCACCTTCAATTAGATATATTACAACCCAATGTAATGATGAAATTTAAAAGGGACGGAAAAGTTATAGAAATATTAGATAAAATTAAGTTTGCAAAAATGTAAATGGGTGGGACAAGCTGAAGAAATTATAAAATGGTGAAAAAAAGTTGTTACAAAATTCTAGCTTAAACATTAAAAAAGTTGATATTGTTAAGTTTTAAAGTTAGGGGATTAAAGAAAAACTCAGGTTTGATAGTTGGGACAAGTTTCGCTTAAATTAACCTTCAAATAGATATATTACAACCCAATGTAATGATGAAATTTAAAAGAGTTGGAAAAGTTATAGAAATAGTAGATAAAATTAAGTCGGCAACAATTTAAATGTGTGGGACAAGCCAATGAATTTGTAAATAAGTGAAAATCCAGAATCCAGAAATCTCAATTGAATATTAAAAAAAAAGGGGGGGGGGTGAGGCGAAACCGTTGCAACCGTTAGAGGAGATCAAAATATAAATAAGTTATTAATTTTGAAAGTGTCTGTTAGTTAATAGTCTCAGAAAACACTTTTATAAGTAACACATTTTTTCAGTTATTGTTAGCTATATGTGTTTCACAACGCAACAAAATTCCACTTTTAAATAGTAAACATATACATCAGCTAATGGTATACCTATTGAAATTTATTAGATTTGTAGGAAGTAAAAATCTATAATGATGATGTAACAAAGATAACATTTTGTTTTCAATAATATAATAGCAGAAATGAAATTAAATTCATTTTTTTTTATAAAAGTGTATCATAATAATGCAAAATTGTTTAGTTAAACAATGCAGTATAAAAAATTATGCAACAATAATAAATATTTTATTGAAGTATTGAACGTAATCCCATATTTCCCATTGAAGAATGAACAGCATAAGTGTAGGTTGGATAAAAGTTTGAGGTTCTCAAAACAATTCGTAATAATTCTATTTCAAATTAATGTTATTGATTGTCCATAATAGCAGAATCGATGCTTTCCAAAACGTCATCAACCAAATGCATTAGATTTTTGACGACATCTTCATCATATATTTCAATCATGTGCTCCAATTCTGAATATATATTAGAAGCCAGACTTTGAAATTTTTCAGAAAAAACCATGTTTGTCGTCCGAATTTTTCCCATATACAGTTTCTTGCATTAGGGATGACAGAAACTGTATATGGTACAAATCATCTAATCATTTTTTTTAATAATCTCTTTGTTATTTTCTTTTATCCAATAAAATAATGGAATCCTCTATGCAAGAAACGGTATATGCTAAAAATTGCGTGGGAGATCCTCAGTGCTCAACAAAAATCTTAAGTAAGAAATCACTTTTTACATCGAAATTCATCAGATAATGGTATTCCTATTGTAATTTATCAGATTTATAGGAAGTAATATTCTATAAAGATGATGTAACAATGATAATATTTTTGTTTCAACAATATAACAGTAAAAATGAAATGAAATCCATTTATTTAGAAAATTGTTTCATAACAATGCAAAATTTTTTAGTTAAACAATGCAGTATAAAAAATTATGCAACAATACTTTCATTTTCTTCAGTTACATTTATTTATTTATAACAGTCTTTCAAAAAAGTTTGCAGATTTTTTTTTTGTATATTTCTCAATATATTTCCACGCATAACTTTTCAGTAGACATTCTGAATTTAATTCTTTTTTCGGAAAGGACACGCTTTGGTGGTAGTTTCGTATCAATCACTTAAGTATTTATAATCCGTATATTTCGGTTGCTATAATGATATATGTTTATTGAATAACTAGTCAAAAGTAGTAGTTTCTTGAAGACACCTCATATTAAATGCATAACTGCTAAGTTTACTATTGCATGGGGTTTAAATGTAAGTATACTAAGACATACACATTTATGCAATTTTTAGTGATCGTATACATATAGCTATGTGGGTACATGTAGATATTGTAAATGGATTGATCTATATTTTCTGATGAAGTAACTCTATAACAAATAAATGCGCATGTTTAAATATGTTTATTTAGATGTATGTACAAAAGAATAGGCGCAGATACGTAAATTTATTTTTGTTATATCATATAGCATTACTTAATATCGTAGGACAATTTATGAGGTTTCAGGGGCTTTTTAAATCATATTTTTGTAACGTGGCAACACGATTTCCTAAAAAAATCTGGTCAGATACGCAGCGTGCTTAATTTTTATTGTAATACATTTATATGTATATAGCAGTGAAAATATTAAATACAACGTCCATGTATTTATGTTGACGTTAACCGGACGTTCGGTTTGACGTGACTTGACAAGTTAGTAAACTTAGGGCGTCTGCATCTCATTTTCGAAGTACATTAACTAAGAGTAACTACATATTTATAATTGTGAGTGTTAAAAGTATAGTTTTAAATATTTTCAATTGAATATAATTATTTCTAACAGTCTTTCAATAAGGGCTGTAGATTTTGTTTTGTGTTTGTGTATGTTTATCCCTATATGTCCACACATAACCTTAATAGGCTGATTTAAATGGTGCTTGACCCATCTATCTTACATTGGGTTGTAATATATCTATTTGAAGGTGGATTTAATCGAAACTTGTCCAAACTATTTTTCTTTAATCCCCTAACTTTAAAACTTAAAAATATCAATTTTTTTAATATTTAAGTTAGAATTTTGGAACAGCTTTTATTTAATTTTTTATAAGTTAATTGGCTTGTCCTACCCATTTACATTGTTGCTACCTTGACCAACAATTTTGAAAGATGGACCAGTTGGATATCGTTATTATTTGAGAAGCTCATAATGTTAACCTATAAATTTAGAGGAAGAAATAAAAGCTAAGATTGGTTCGTTGGGACAAGACTCGTTTGTATCCACCTTCAGTTAGATATATTACAACCCAATGTAATGATGAAATTTAAAAGAGACGGAAAAGTTATAGAAATATTAGCTAAAATTAAGTTTGCAACAATGTAAATGGGTGGGACAAGCTGAAGAAATTATAAAATGGTGAAAACAAGTTGTTCCAAAATTCTAGCTTAAATATTTAAAAAGTTGATATTATTAAGTTTTAAAGTTAGGGGATTAAAGAAAAACTCACGTTTGATAGTTGGGACAAGTTCCGCTTAAATTCACTTTTAAATAGATATATTACAACCCAATGTAATGATGAAATTTAAAAGAGACGGAAAAGTTATAGAAATATTAGATAAAATTAAGTATGGGTGGGATAAGCCGAAGAATTTATAAAATGGTGAATAAAAGTTGTTCCAAAATTCTAGCTTAAATATTTAAAAAAATGATAATGTTAAGTTTTAAAGTTAGGGGATTAAACAAAAACTCAGGTTTGATAGTTGGGATAAGTTCCGCTCAAATTCACCTTCAAATAGATATATTACAAACCAATGTAATGATGAAATTTAAAACAGTTGGAAAAGTTATAGAAATTGTAGATAAAATTAAGTCGGCAACAATTTAAATGTGTGGGACAAGCCAATGAATTTGTAAATAGGTGAATAAAAGTTGATCCAGAAATCTCAATTGAATATTAAAAAAGGTCGAAAAAATATAAAATGGGTGTGGGGCGGTGAGGCGAAACCGTTGCAAGCGTTAGAGGAGATCAAAATATAAATAAGTTATTAATTTTGAGAGTGTCTGTTTGTTAATAGTCTCAGAAAACACTTTTATAAGTAACACATTTTTTCAGTTATTGTTAGCTATATGTGTTTCACAATGCAACAAAATTCCACTTTTAAATAGTAAACATATACATCAGCTAATGGTATACCTATTGAAATTTATTAGATTTGTAGGAAGTGAAAATCTATAATGATGATGTAACAAAGATAACATTTTGTTTTCAACAATATAATAGCAAAAATGAAATTAAATTCATTTATTTTTATAAAAGTGTTTCATAATAATGCAAAATTGTTTAGTTAAACAATGCAGTATAAAGAATTATGCAACAATAATGAATATTTTATTGAAGTATTGAACGTAATTGCATATTTTCCATTGAAGAATGAACAGCATAAGTGCAGGTTGGATAAAAGTTTGAGGTTCTCAAAACAATTCGTAATAATTCTATTTCAAATTTATATTCTTGATTGTCCATAATAGCAGAATCGATGCTTTCTAAAACGTCGACAACCAAATGCATTAGATTTTTGACGACATCTTCATCATATATTTCAATCATGTGCTCCAATTCTGAATATATATTAGAAGCCAGACTTTGAACTTCTTCGGAAATAACCATGTTTGTCGTCCGAATTTGTCCCATATATAGTTTCTTGCATTAGGGATGACAGAAACTGTATATGGTACAAATCATATAATCATTTTTTTTAATAATCTCTTTGTTATTTTCTTTTATCCAATAAAATAATGGAATCCTCTATGCAAGAAACGGTACATGCTAAAAATTGTTTGGGAGATCCTCAGTGCTCAACAAAAATCTTAAGTAAGATATCACTTTTTAGCATCGAAATTCATCAGATAATGGTATTCCTATTGTAATTTATCAGATTTATAAGAAGTAATATTCTATAAAGATGATGTAACAATGATAACATTTTTGTTTCATCAATATAACAGTAAAAATGAAATGAAATCCATTTATTTAGAAAATTGTTTCATAACAATGCAAAATTGTTTAGTTAAACAATGCAGTATAAAAAAGTCCTTCCGGCCAGTGCCGGGAGGAATAGGTAGCTTTCATATTCCTTATTTTAAAAAAGCCAACTTATATTATTCAAACACACGAAGCTCAATTTAGTGGAAACCGAATATGGGAGATTCAATACTAATTTTTATCAATACTAAATCATAATGAATGAGAATTTCGCGAAATCAGTCAGCTTTATCCAAGCTTCTTTTATTTAAAGTAACTTATATTTGGCTGCCAAATTCGGCGATTTCTTAAAGTGCCTGCCATTTTAAGACAACATGGTGGATGAGGCTAACCAGTGAACTTGGTCGAGATCTTAATAATTGCTGCGCACATGCTCACTCACATCGGAATCGGTTGATATATACGAGTGCTGTCGCAGGCAAAAAATCAGATTTTTCAAAATGTCACCCACATTAGATATTGAAACTGCTATATCTGAGCCATTTTTTAAGATAAAGACAAACAAAAAATGCTCCTGAATCCTTATATCAAGGTCAAATACTTAAGAAAGAAACATTTTTCAATTTCTAATTTTTTTGCACCTCACTTTAAATATATTTTTTTTAATTTAATGACCGCCATTTTGAAACAAGATGGCTGATGAAGCTGGCCAGCGAACTTGGTCGAGATATTGATGTATCCTATCCACATGCCTTCTTCCATCGAAATAGGCGAATACGTGTGTTATCGCTTGACAAATACAAGATCGATTCAAAGTGTTAGCCATGCTAGAAATTCAAAGTGCTATAATTCAACCATTTTTTAAGATATAAACAAAAGAACAAATTTTCAGAAACAAAAACTGCTCCAGAATCTTTGTATCAAGGCCAAACACATAAAAAAAAATCTTTTTCATTTTCCAATTTTTTAATACTTCATTTTAAATTTTAAATTACATTTTTTTAAATGGCAACCCTTTTGAAACAAGATGGCGAATGAAGCTGGCCAACGAACTCGGTCGAGACATTGGTATGTACTATGTACAGACCAAGTTACATCCAAATCGGTTTATAAATACGCCTTTTATCGCATGACAAATATCAGGTCGTTTTAAAATGTCAGCCACAATAGAAATTCAAAATGCTATAACTCAGCCATTTTTTTTTAGATATAGACGAAACAAAACCTGTTCCGGAATCTTTGTATTAAGGTCAAACACATACGAAAAAAATCTTTTTCATTTTCCAATTTTTTGGATCTCATTTTAAATTTTAAATTTTTTAAATGGCCGCCATTTTGAAACAAGATGGCGGATGAAGCTGGCCAACGAACTTGGTCGAGATATCTGTATGTACTATGTACACACCAAGGTACATCCAAATCAGTTCATAAATACGTCTGTTATCACGTGACAAAAATCGGGACGTTTCAAAATGTCAGCCACGCTAGAAATTCAAAATGCTATAACTCAGCCATTTTAGGTAGCTTTCATTACAAAAAGCTACCTATTGCAGCCGTTCGGAGGAAAGCGATTTCAAAAAATTTTGGTATATTTTCATCGATCATGACCCCCAGACCCCGAAACCATCCTCCGTTCAAAAGTTGATATATATATATATATATATATATATATATATATATATATATATCCATATATATATATATATGATCTTTGTCACGCTGTAACTCTCGTATTTATGAACCAATTTGGATGAAACTCAGTGTGTACATAGTACATACAAATGTCTCGACCGAGTTCGTTGGCCAACTTCATCCGCCATCTTGTTTCAAAATGGCAGCCATTTAAAAATTTTAAATAATTTAAAGTCTAAAATGTGGTACCAAAAATTTAAAAATCGAAAACTATTTTTTTCTTATGTGTTTGACCTTGATACAAAGATTCAGGAGCAGTTTTTGTTTCGTCTATATCTTAAAAAATGGCTGAGTTATAGCATTTTAGGTAGCTTTCTTTACAAAAAAGCTACCTATTGCAGCCGTTCGGAGGAAAGCGATTTCAAAAAATTTTGGTATATTTTCATCGATCATGACCCCCAGACCCCGAAACCACCCTCCGTTCAAAATTGATATATATATATATATATATATATCCATATATATATATATATATATATATATATATATATATATATATATATATATATATATATATATATATATATCCATATATATATATATCTGACCTATGTCACACTGTAACTCCCGTAATTATGAACCGATTTTGATGTAATTCGGTGTGTACATAGTACATACCAATGTCTCGACCGAGTTCGTTGGCCAGCTTCATCCGCCGTTTTGTTTCAAAATGGCGGCCATTTAAAATTTGTAAAAAAATTTAAAACTTGAAATGTGGTACCAAAAAATTAAAAATGGAAAAATATTTTTTTTTAATGTATTTGACCTTTATACAAAGATTCCGGAGCAGTTTTTGTTTCGTCTATATCTTACAAAATGGCTGAGTTATAGCATTTTGAATTTCTAGCGTGGCTGACATTTTGAAACGTCCTGATTTTTGTCACGCGATAAAAGGCGTATTTATGAACCGATTTGGATGTAATTCGGTGTGTACATAGTACATACGAATCTCTCGACCGAGTTTGTTGGCCAGCTTCATCCGCCATTTTGTTTCAAAATGGCGGCCATTTAAATTTTTTAAAATAATTTAAAATTTGAAATGTGGTACCAAAAAATTGAAAATGGAAAAATATTTTTTTCTTATGTATTTGACCTTTATACAAAGATTTCGGAGCAGTTTTTGTTTCGTCTATACCTTAAAAAATGGCTGAGTTATAGCATTTTGAAATTCTAGCGTGGCTGACATTTTGAAACGTCCTGAATTTTGTCACGCGATAAAAGGCGTATTTATGAACCGATTTGGATGTAATTCGGTGTGTACATAGTACATACGAATCTCTCGACCGAGTTTGTTGGCCAGCTTCATCCGCCATTTTGTTTCAAAATGGCGGCCATTTAAATTTTTAAAAAAAAATTTAAATTTGAATTGTGGTACCAAAAATTGAAAATTGAAAAAATATTTTCTTCTTATGTGTTTGACCTTGATAAAAAGATTCGGGAGCAGTTTTTGTTTCGTCTATATCTTAAGAAATGGCTGAGTTATAGCATTTTGAATTTCTAGCGTGGCTGACATTTTGAAACGTCCTGATTTTTCTCACGTAATAACAGGCGTATTTATGAACCGACTTGGATGTACCTTGGTGTGTACATAGTACATACAAATATCTCGACCGAGTTCGTTGGCCAGCTTCATCCGCCATCTTGTTTCAAATGGCGGCCATTTAAAAAAATTAAATAATAAAAAAATTTAAATGAGATACCAAAAAATTGGAAAATGAATTTTTTTTGTATGTGTTTGACCTTAATACAAAGATTCCGGAACAGTTTTTCTTTCGTCTATATCTAAAAAAAAAATGGCTGAGTAATAGCATTTTGAATTTCTCTTGTGGCTGACATTTTAAAACGACCTGATTTTTGTCACGCGATTACAGGCGTATTTATGAACCTATTTGGATGTAACTTGGTCTGTACATAGTACATACCAATGTCTCGACCGAGTTCGTTGGCCAGCTTCATTCGCCATCTTGTTTCAAAAGGGTTGCCATTTAAAAAAATTAAATTTAATATTCAAAATGAGGTATTAAAAAATTGGAAAATGAAAAAGATTTTTTTTATGTGTTTGGCCTTGATACAAAGATTCCGGAGCAGTTTTTGTTTCTGAAAATTTGTTCTTTTGTTGATATCTTAAAAAATGGTTGATTTATAGCACTTTGAATTTCTAGCATGGCTAACATTTTGAAACGATCTTGTATTTGTCACGCGATAACACACGTATTCGCCTATTTCGATGTAAGAAGGCATGTGGATATTATACATCAAACCTCGACCAAGTTCGCTGGCCAGATTCATCAGCCATCTTGTTTCAAAATGGCGGCCATTAAATTAAAAAATATATATATATTTAAAGTGAGGTGCAAAAAAATTAGAAATTGAAAAAGGTTTCTTTCTTAAGTATTTGATCTTGATATAAGGATTCAGGAGCATTTTTTGTTTGTCTTTACCTTAAAAAATGGCTCAGATATAGCAGTTTCAATTTCTATTGTGGGTGACATTTTGAAAAATCTGATTTTTTGCATGCGACAGCACTCCTATATATTAACCGATTCCGATGTGAGTGAGCATGTGCACAGCAAGTACTAAGGTCTCGACCAAGTTCACTGCTTAGCCTCATCCACCATGTTGTCTTAAAATGACAGGCACTTTAAGAAATTCCCGATTTTGGCAGCCAAATATAAGTTACTTTAAAGAAAAGCAGCTTGGATAAAACTGACTAATTTCGCGAAATTCTCATTCATTATATTGATAAAAATTAGTATTGAATCTCCTATTTTCGGTTTCCACTAAATTGAGCTCCGTGTGTTTGCATGATATAAGTTGGCTTTTTTAAATAAGAATTATGAAAGCTACCTCTTCCTCCCGGCACTGGCCGGAAGGACTTTTTTAAGATATAGACGAAACAAAAACTGATTCCGAATCTTTTTATCAAGGTTAAACACATAAGAAAAAAATATTTTTTCAATGTTCAATTTTTTGGTACCACATTTCAAATTTAAATTTTTCTTAAAAATTTAAATGGCCGCCATTTTTAAACAAGATGGCGGCTGAAGCTGGCCAACAAACTCGGTCCAGACATTGGTATGTACTATGTATAAACGAAGTTACATCCAAATCGGTTCATAAATACGCCTTTTATCGCGTGACAAAATTCAGGACGTTTCAAAATGTCAGCCACGCTAGAAATTCATAATGCTATAACTCAGCCATTTTTTAAGATATAGACGAAACAAAAACTACTCCGGAGTCTTTGTATAAAGATCAAATACATAAGAAAAAAATATTTTTCCATTTTCAATTTTTTGGTACCGCAATTCAAATTTAAAATTTTTAAAAAAAATTTAAATGGCCGCCATTTTGAAACAAAATGGCGGATGAAGCTGGCCAACGAACTCGGTCGAGTCATTGGTATGTACTATGCACACACCGAATTACATCCAAATCGGTTCATAAATACGCGAGTTACAGTGTGACATAAATCAGATATATATATATATATATACATATATATATATATATATATATATATATATATGGATATATATATATATGGATATATATATATATATATATATGGATATATATATATATATATATATGGATATATATATATATATATATATATATATATCAATTTTGAACGGAAGGTGGTTTCGGGGTCTGGGGGTCATGATCGATGAAAATATACCAAAATTTTTTGAAATCGCTTTCCTCCGAACGGCTGCAATAGGTAGCTTTTTTGTAAAGAAAGCTACCTAAAATTATGCAACAATACTTTCATTTTTTTCAGTTACATTTATTTATTTATAACAGACTTTCAATAAAGTTTGCAGATATTGTTTTTGTATATTTCTGTATAGGCATTCTGAATTTAATTCTTTTTTCGCATCGAAATTCATCAGATAATGGTATTCCTATTGTAATTTATCAGATTTATAGGAAGTAATATTCTATAAAGATGATGTAACAATGATAATATTTTTGTTTCAACAATATAACAGTAAAAATGGATTGATATCCATTTATTTAGAAAATTGTTTCATAACAATGCAAAATTTTTTAGTTAAACAATGCAGTATAAAAAATTATGCAACAATACTTTCATTTTTTCAGTTACATTTATTTATTTACAACAGTCTTTCAATAAAGTTTGCAGATATTGTTTTTGTATATTTCTCAATATATGTCCACGCATAACTTTTCAGTAGGCATTCTGAATTTAATTCTTTTTTCGGAAAGGACACGCTTTGTGGTAGTTTCGTATCAATCACTTAAGTATTTATAATCCGTATATTTCGGTTTCTATAATGATATATATTTATTGAATAACTAGTCAAAAGTAGTAGTTTCTTGAAGACACCTCATATTAAATGCATAACTGCTAAGTTTACTATTGCATGGGGTTTAAATGTAAGCAAACTAAGACATACACAGTTATGCAATTTTTAGTCATCGTATACATATAGCTATGTGGGTACATGTAGATATTGTAAATGGATTGATCTATATTTTCTGATGAAGTAACTCTATAACAAATAAATGCGCATGTTTAAATATGTTTATTTAGATGTATGTACAAAAGAATAGGCGCAGATACGTAAATTTATTTTTGTTATATCATATAGCATTACTTAATATCGTAGGACAATTTATGACGTTTCAGGGTTTTTTTAAATCATATTTTTTTAACGTAGCAACACGAATTCCTAAAAAAATCTGGTCAGATACGGAGCGTGCTTAATTTTTATTGTAATACATTTATATGTATATAGCAGTGAAAATATTAAATAAAACGTCCATGTATTTATGTTGACGTTAGCCAGACGTTCGGTTTGACGTGACTTGATAAGTTAGTAAACTTAGGGCGTCTGCATCTCACTTTCGAAGTACATTAATTAAGAGTAACTACATATTTATAATTGTGAGTGTTAAAAGTATAGTTTTAATTATTTTCAATTGAATATAATTATTTCTAACAGTCTTTCAATAAGGGCTGTAGATTTTGTTTTGTGTTTGTGTGTGTTTATCCCTATATGTCCACACATAACCTTAATAGGCGGATTTAAATGGTGCTTGACCCATCTATCTTACATTGGGTTGTAATATATCTATTTGAAGGTGGATTTAATCGGAACTTGTCCAAACTATCAAACCTGAGTTTTTCTTTAATCCCCTAACTTTAAAACTTAACAATATCAATTTTTAATATTTAAGTTAGAATTTTGGAACAGCTTTTATTTAATTTTTTATAAGTTAACTGGCTTGTCCTACCCATTTACATTGTTGCTACCTTACCCAACAATTTTGAAAGATGAACCAGTTGGATATCGTTATTATTTGAGAGGCTCATAATGTTAAGCTATAAATTTAGAGGAAGAAATAAAAGCTAAGATTGGTTCATTGGGACAAGACTCGTTTGTATCCACCTTCAATTAGATATATTACAACCCAATGTAATGATGAAATTTAAAAGAGACCGAAGAGTTATAGAAATATTAGATAAAATTAAGTTTACAACAATGTAAATGGGTGGGACAAGCTGAAGAAATTATAAAATGGTGAAAAACAGTTGTTCCAAAATTCTAGCTTAAATATTAAAAAAGTTGATATTGTTAAGTTTTAAAGTTAGGGGAATAAAGAAAAACTCAGGTTTGATAGTTGGGACAAGTTCCGCTTAAATTCACCTTCAAATAGATATATTACAACCCAATGTAATGATGAAATTTAAAAGAGTTGGAAAAGTTATAGAAATATTAGATAAAATTAAGTATGGGTGGGATAAGCCGAAGAATTTATAAAATGGTGAATAAATGTTGTTCCAAATTTCTAGCTTAAATATTTAAAAAAATGATAATGTTAAGTTTTAACGTTAGGGGATTAAACAAAAACTCAGGTTTGATAGTTGGGACAAGTTCCGCTTAAATTCACCTTCAAATAGATATATTACAACCCAATGTAATGATGAAATTTAAAAGAGTTTGAAAAGTTATAGAAATAGTAGGTAAAATTAAGTCGGCAACAATTTAAATGTGTGGGACAAGCCAATGAATTTGTAAATAGGTGAATAAAAGTTGATCCAGAAATCTCAATTGAATATTAAAAAAAGGTCGAAAAAATATAAAATGGGTGTGGGGCGGTGAGGCGAAACCGTTGCAACCGTTAGAGGAGATCAAAATATAAATAAGTTATTAATTTTGAGAGTGTCTGTTAGTTAATAGTCTCAGAAAACACTTTTATAAGTAACACATTTTTTCAGTTATTGTTAGCTATATATGTTTCACAACGCAACAAAATTCCACTTTTAAATAATAAACATATACATCAGCTAATGGTATACCTATTGAAATTTATAAGATTTGTAGGAAGTAAAAATCTATAATGATGATGTAACAAAGATAACATTTTGTTTTCAACAATATAATAGCAAAAATGAAATTAAATTCATTTATTTTTATAAAAGTGTTTCATAATAATGCAAAATCGTTTAGTTAAACAATGCAGTATAAAAAATTATGCAACAATAATGAATATTTTATTGAAGTATTGAACGTAATCCCATATATTCCATTGAAGAATGAACAGCATAAGTGTAGTTTGGATAAAAGTTTGAGGTTCTAAAAACAATTCGCAATAATTCTATTTCAAATTTATGTTCTTGATTGTCCTAAATAGCAGAATCGATGCTTTCCAAAACGTAGACCACCAAATGCATTAGATTTTTGACGACAACTTCATCATATATTTCAATCATGTGCTCCAATTCTGAATATATATTAGAAGCCAGACTTTGAACTTTTCCGGAAATAACCATGTTTGTCGTCCGAATATGTCCCATATACAGTTTCTTGCATTAGAGATGACAGAAACTGTATGTGGTACAAATCATATAATCGTTTTTTTAACAATCTCTTTGTTATTTTCTTTTATCCAATAAAATAATGGAATCCTCTATGCAAGAAACGGTATATGCTAAAAATTGCATGGGAGATCCTCAGTGCTCAACAAAAATCTTAAGTAAGAAATCACTTTTTAGCATCGAAATTCATCAGATAATGGTATTCCTATTGTAATTTATCAGATTTATAGGAAGTAATATTCTATAAAGGTGATGTAACAATGATAATATTTTTGTTTCAACAATATAACAGTAAAAACGAAATGAAATCCATTTATTTAGAAAATTGTTTCATAACAATGCAAAATTTTTTAGTTAAACAATGCAGTATAAAAAATTATGCAACAATACTTTCATTTTTTTCAGTTACATTTATTTATTTATAACAGTCTTTCAATAAAGTTTACAGATTTTGTTTTTGTATATTTCTCAATATATGTCCACGCATAACTTTTCAGTAGACATTCTGAATTTAATTCTTTTTTCGGAAAGGACACGCTTTGGTGGTAGTTTCGTATCAATCACTTAAGTATTTATAATCCGTATATTTCGGTTTCTATAATGATATATGTTTATTGAATAACTAGTCAAAAGTAGTAGTTTCTTGAAGACACCTCATATTAAATGCATAACTGCTAAGTTTACTATAGCATGGGGTTTAAATGTAAGCGTACTAAGACATACACAGTTATGCATTTTTTAGTCATCTTATACATATAGCTATGTGGGTACATGTAGATATCGTAAATGGATTGATCTATATTTTCTTATGAAGTAACTCTATAACAAATAAATGCGCATGTTTAAATATGTTTATTTAGATGTATGTACAAAAGAATAGGCGCAGATACGTAAATTTATGTTTGTTATATCATATAGCATTAATTAATATCGTAGGACAATTTATGAGGTTTCAGGGCTTTTTTAAATCATATTTTTTTAACGTAGCAACACGATTTCCTAAAAAAATCTGGTCAGATACGCAGCGTGCTTAATTTTTATTGTAATACATTTATATGTATATAGCAGCGAAAATATTAAATACAACGTCCATGTATTTATGTTGACGTTTGCCGGACGTTCGGTTTGACGTGACTTGATAAGTTAGTAAACTTAGGGCGTCTGCATCTCACTTTCGAAGTACATTAATTAAGAGTAACTACATATTTATAATTGTGAGTGTTAAAAGTATAGTTTTAATTATTTTCAATTGAATATAATAATTTCTAACAGTATTTCAATAAGGGCTGTAGATTTTGTTTTGTGTTTGTGTGTGTTTATCCCTATATTTCCACACATAACCTTAATAGGCGGATTTAAATGGTGCTTGACCCATCTATCTTACATTGGGTTGTAATATATCTATTTGAAGGTGGATTTAATCGGAACTTGTCCAAACTATCAAACCTGAGTTTTTCTTTAATTCCCTAACTTTAAAACTTAACAATATCAATTTTTAATATTTAAGTTAGAATTTTGGAACAGCTTTTATTTAATTTTTTATAAGTTAACTGGCTTGTCCTACCCATTTACATTGTTGCTACCTTGCCCAACAATTTTGAAAGATGAACCAGTTGGATATCGTTATTATTTGAGAAGCTCATAATGTTAAGCTATAAATTTTGAGGAAGAAATAAAAGCTAAGATTGGTTCGTTGGGACAAGACTCGTTTGTATCCACCTTCAATTAGTTATATTACAACCCAATGTAATGATGAAATTTAAAAGAGACGGAAAAGTTATAGAAATATTAGATAAAATTAAGTTTGCAACAATGTAAACGGGTGGGACAAGCTGAAGAAATTATAAAATGGTGAAAAAAAGTTGTTCCAAAATTCTAGCTTAAATATTAAAAAAGTTGATATTGTTAAGTTTTAAAGTTAGGGGATTAAAGAAAAACTCAGGTTTGATAGTTGGGACAAGTTCCGCTTACATTCACCTGCAAATAGATATATTACAACCCAATGTAATGATGAAATTTAAAAGAGTTGGAAAAGTTATAGAAATATTAGATAAAATTAAGTATGGGTGGGATAAGCCGAAGAATTTATGAAATGGTGAATAAAAGTTGTTCCAAAATTCTAGCTTAAATGTTAAAAAAATGATAATATTAAGTTTTAAAGTTAGGGGATTAAAGAAAATCTCAGGTTTGATAGTTGGGACAAGTTCCGCTTAACTTCACCTTCAAATAGATATATTACAACCCAATGTAATGATGAAATTTAAAAGAGTTTGAAAAGTTATAGAAATAGTAGATAAAATTAAGTCGGAAACAATTTAAATGTGTGGGACAAGCCAATGAATTTGTAAATAAGTGAATAAAAGTTGATCCAGAAATCTCAATTGAATATTAAAAAAGGTCGAAAAAATATAAAATGGATGTGGGGCGGTGAGGCGAAACCGTTGCAACCGTTAGAGGATATCAAAATATAAATAAGTTATTAATTTTGAGAGTGTCTGTTAGTTAATAGTCTCAGAAAACACTTTTATAAGTAACACATTTTTTCAGTTATTGTTAGCTATATATGTTTCACAACGCAACAAAATTACACTTTTAAATAGTAAACATATACATCAGCTAATGGTATACCTATTGAAATTTATTAGATTTGTAGGAAGTAAAAATCTATAATGATGATGTAACAAAGATAATAGTTTGTTTTCAACAATATAATAGCAAAAATGAAATTAAATTCATTTATTTTTATAAAAGTGTTTCATAATAATGCAAAATTGTTTAGTTAAACAATTGAGTATAAAAAATTATGCAACAGTAATGAATATTTTATTGAAGTATTGAACGTAATCCCATATTTTCCATTGAAGAATGAACAGCATAAGTGTAGTTTGGATAAAAGTTTGAGGTTCTAAAAACAATTCGTAATAATTCTATTTCAAATTTATGTTCTTGATTGTCCATAATAGCAGAATCGATGCTTTCCAAAACGTAGACCACCAAATGCATTAGATTTTTGACGACATCTTCATCATATATTTCAATCATGTGCTCCAATTCTGAATATATATTAGAAGCCAGACTTTGAACTTTTTCGGAAATAACCATGTTTGTCGTCCGAATTTGTCCCATATACAGTTTCTTGCATTAGGGATGACAGAAACTGTATGTGGTACAAATCATATAATCATTTTTTTAATAATCTCTTTGTTATTTCCTTTTATCCAATAAAATAATGGAATCCTCTATGCAAGAAACGGTATATGCTAAAAATTGCGTGGGAGATCCTCAGTGCTCAACAAAAATCTTAAGTAAGAAATCACTTTTTAGCATCGAAATTCATCAGATAATGGTATTCCTAATGTAATTTATCAGATTTATAGGAAGTAATATTCTAAAAGATGATGTAACAATGATAATATTTTTGTTTCAACAATATAACAGTAAAAACGAAATGAAATCCATTTATTTAGAAAATTGTTTCATAACAATGCAAAATTTTTTAGTTAAACAATGCAGTTTAAAAAATTGTGCAACAATACTTTCTTTTTTTTCAGTTACATTTATTTATTTATAACAGTCTTTCAATAAAGTTTGCAGATTTTGTTTTTGTATATTTCTCAATATGTGTCCACGCATAACTTTTCAGTTGACATTCTGAATTTAATTCTTTTTTCGGAAAGGACACGCTTTGGTGGTAGTTTTTCGTATCAATCACTTAAGTATTTATAATCCGTATATTTCGGTTGCTATAATGATATATGTTTATTGAATAACTAGTCAAAAGTAGTAGTTTCTTGAAGACATCTCATATTAAATGCATATCTGCTAAGTTTACTATTGCATGGGGTTTAAATGTAAGCATACTAAGACATACACAGTTATGCAATTTTTAGTCATCGTATACATATAGCTATGTGGGTACATGTAGATATTGTAAATGGATTTAAATGGTGCTTGACCCATCTATCAAACCTGAATTTTTCTTTCAACCCATAATTTTAAAGCTTAACGTTACCAACTTTTTTAACATTTAAGCTAGAGTTTTGGATCAACTTTTATTTACCTTTTTAAAAGTTCACTGGCTTGTCCCACTCTTTGAAATTATTGCCGAGTTAATTTTATCTAATATATCTATAACTTTTCCAACTCTTTTAAATTTCATCATTACATTGAGTTGTAATATATCTATTTTAAGGTGAATTTAAGCGGAACTTGTCCCAACTCTCAAACATGAGTTTTTTTTTTAATTCCCTAACTTTAAAACTTAACATTACGAACTTTTTTACCATTTAAGCTAGAGTTTTGGAACAGCTTTAATTCATCGTTTTAAAAATTCATTGGTTTTTCCCACCCATTTACATTGTTGCCAACTTAATTTTATCTACTATTTCTATAACATTTCTAACTCTTTTAAATTTCATCTTTACATTGGGTTGTAATATATCTATTTGAAGGTTGATTTAATCGGAACTTGTCCAAACTATCAAACCTGAGTTTTTCTTTAATCCCCTAACTTTAAAACTTAACAATATCAATTATTTTAATATTTAAGTTAGAATTTTGGAATAGCTTTTATTTAATTTTTTATGAGTTAACTGGCTTGTCCCACCCATTTACATTTTTGCTACCTTGCCCAAGAATTTTGAAAGATGAACCAGTTGGATATCGTTATTATTTGAGAAGCTCATAACGTTAAGCTATAAATTTAGAGGAAGAAATAAAAGCTAAGATTGATTCGTTGGGACAAGACTCGTTTGTATCCACCTTCAATTAGATGTATTACAACCCAATGTAATGATGAAATTTAAAAGAGACGGAAAAGTTATAGAAATATTAGATAAAATTAAGTTTAAAACAATGTACATGGGTGGGACAAGCTGAAGAAATTATAAAATGATGAAAAAAAGTTGTTCCAAAATTCTAGCTTAAATATTAAAAAAGTTGATATTGTTAAGTTTTAAAGTTAGGGGATTAAAGAAAAACTCAGGTGTGATAGTTGGGACAAGTTCCGCTTAAATTCACCTTCAAATATATATATCACAACCCAATGTAATGATGAAATTTAAAAGAGTTGGAAAAGTTATAGAAATATTAGATAAAATTAAGTATGGGTGGGATAAGCCGAAGAATTTATAAAATGGTGAATAAAAGTTGTTCCAAAATTCTAGCTTAAATATTTAAAAAAATGATAATGTTAAGTTTTAAAGTTAGGGGATTAAAGAAAAACTCAGGTTTGATAGTTGGGACAAGTTCCGCTTAAATTCACCTTCAAATAGATATATTACAACCCAATGTGATGATGAAATTTAAAAGAGTTGGAAAAGTTATAGAAATAGTAGATAAAATTAAGTCCGCAAAAATTTAAATGTGCGGGTCAAGCCAATGAATTTGTAAATAGGTGAATAAAAGTTGATCCAGGAATGTCAATTGAATATTAAAAAAGGTCGAAAAAATATATAATGGGTGTTGGGCGGTGAGGCGAAACCGTTGCAACCGTTAGAGGAGATTAAAATAAGTTATTAATTTTGAGAGTGTCTGTTAGTTAATAGTCTCAGAAAACACTTTTATAAGTAACACTTTTTTTCAGTTTTTGTTAGCTATATGTGTTTCACAACGCAACAAAACTCCACTTTTAAATAGTAAACATATACATCAGCTAATGGTATACCTATTGAAATTTATTAGATTTGTAGGAAGTAAAAATCTATAATGATGATGTAACAAAGATAACATTTTGTTTTCAACAATATAATAGCAAAAATGAAATTAAATTCATTTATTTTTATAAAAGTGTTTCATAATAATGCAAAATTGTTTAGTTAAACAATGCAGTAAAAATAATTATGCAACAATAATGAATATTTTATTGAAGTATTGAACGTAATCGCATATTTTCCATTGAAGAATGAACAGCATAAGTGTAGGTTGGATAAAAGTTCGAGGTTCTCAAAACAATTCGTAATAATTCTATTTTAAATTTATGTTCTTGATTGTCCATAATAGCAGAATCGATGCTTTCCAAAACGTCGACAACCAAATGCAGTAGATTTTTGACGACATCTTCATTATATATTTCAATCATGTGCACCAATTCTAAATGTATATTAGAAGCCAGACTTTGAACTTTTTCGGAAATAACCATGTTTGTCGTCCGAATTTGTCCCATATACAGTTTCATGCATTAGGGATGACAGAAACTGTATATGGTACAAATCATATAATCATTTTTTTAAATAATCTCTTTGTTATTTTCTTTTATCCAATAAAATAATGGAATCCTCTATGCAAGAAACGGTATATGCTAAAAATTGCGTGGGAGATCCTCAGTGCTCAACAAAAATCTTAAGTAAGAAATCACTTTTTAGCATCGAAATTCATCAGATAATGGTATTCCTATTGTAATTTATCAGATTTATAGGAAGTAATATTCTATAAAGATGATGTAACAATGATAATATTTTTTGTTTCAACAATATAACAGTAAAAATGAAATGAAATCCATTTATTTAGAAAATTGTTTCATAACAATGCGAAATTGTTTAGTTAAACAATGCAGTTAAAAAAATTATGCAACAATACTTTCGTTTTTTTCAGTTACATTTATTTATTTATAACAGTCTTTCAATAAAGTTTGCAGATTTTGTTTTTGTATATTTCTCAATATGTGTCCACGCATAACTTTTCAGTTGACATTCTGAATTTAATTCTTTTTTCGGAAAGGACACGCTTTGGTGGTAGTTTTTCGTATCAATCACTTAAGTATTTATAATCCGTATATTTCGGTTGCTATAATGATATATGTTTATTGAATAACTAGTCAAAAGTAGTAGTTTCTTGAAGACATCTCATATTAAATGCATATCTGCTAAGTTTACTATTGCATGGGGTTTAAATGTAAGCATACTAAGACATACACAGTTATGCAATTTTTAGTCATCGTATACATATAGCTATGTGGGTACATGTAGATATTGTAAATGGATTTAAATGGTGCTTGACCCATCTATCAAACCTGAATTTTTCTTTCAACCCATAATTTTAAAGCTTAACGTTACCAACTTTTTTAACATTAAAGCTAGAGTTTTGGATCAACTTTTATTTACCTTTTTAAAAGTTCACTGGCTTGTCCCACTCTTTGAAATTATTGCCGAGTTAATTTTATCTAATATATCTATAACTTTTCCAACTCTTTTAAATTTCATCATTACATTGAGTTGTAATATATCTATTTTAAGGTGAATTTAAACGGAACTTGTCCCAACTCTCAAACATGAGTTTTTTTTTTCCCTAACTTTAAAACTTAACATTACGAACTTTTTTACCATTTAAGCTAGAATTTTGGAACAGCTTTAATTCATCGTTTTAAAAATTCATTGGTTTTTCCCACCCATTTACATTGTTGCCAACTTAATTTTATCTACTATTTCTATAACATTTCTAACTCTTTTAAATTTCATCTTTACATTGGGTTGTAATATATCTATTTGAAGGTTGATTTAATCGGAACTTGTCCAAACTATAAAACCTGAGTTTTTCTTTAATCCCCTAACTTTAAAACTTAACAATATCAATTTTTTTAATATTTAAGTTAGAAGTTTTGGAAGAGCTTTTATTAAATTTTTTATAAGTTAACTGGCTTGTCCCACCCATTTACATTGTTGCTACCTTGCCCAATAATTTTGAAAGATGAACCAGTTGGATATCGTTATTATTTGAGAAGCTCATAACGTTAAGCTATAAATTTAGAGGAAGAAATAAAAGCTAAGATTGGTTCGTTGGGACAAGACTCGTTTGTATCCACCTTCAATTAGATGTATTACAACCCAATGTAATGATGAAATTTAAAAGAGTTGGAAAAGTTATAGAAATATTAGATAAAATTAAGTATGGGTGGGTAAGCCGAAGAATTTATAAAATGGTGAATAAAAGTTGTTCCAAAATTCTAGCTTAAATATTTAAAAAAATGATAATGTTAAGTTTTAAAGTTAGGGGATTAAAGAAAAACTCAGGTTTGATAGTTGGGACAAGTTCCGCTTAAATTCACCTTCAAATAGATATATTACAACCCAATGTGATGATGAAATTTAAAACAGTTGGAAAAGTTATAGAAATAGTAGATAAAATTAAGTCCGCAAAAATTTAAATGTGCGGGTCAAGCCAATGAATTTGTAAATAGGTGAATAAAAGTTGATCAAGGAATCTCAATTGAATATTAAAAAAGTTCGAAAAAATATATAATGGGTGTTGGGCGGTGAGGCGAAACCGTTGCAACCGTTAGAGGAGATTAAAATAAGTTATTAATTTTGAGAGTGTCTGTAACTTAATAGTCTCAGAAAACACTTTTATAAGTAACACATTTTTTCAGTTATTGTTAGCTATATGTGTTTCACAACGCAACAAAATTCCACTTTTAAATAGTAAACATATACATCAGCTAATGGTATACCTATTGAAATTTATTAGATTTGTAGGAAGTAAAAATCTATAATGATGATGTAACAAAGATAACATTTTGTTTTCAACAATATAATAACAAAAATGAAATTAAATTCATTTATTTTTATAAAAGTGTTTCATAATAATGCAAAATTGTTTAGTTAAACAATGCAGTAAAAATAATTATGCAACAATAATGAATATTTTATTGAAGTATTGAACGTAATCGCATATTTTCCATTGAAGAATGAACAGCATAAGTGTAGGTTGTATAAAAGTTCGAGGTTCTCAAAACAATTCGTAATAATTCTATTTTAAATTTATGTTCTTGATTGTCCATAATAGCAGAATCGATGCTTTCCAAAACGTCGACAACCAAATGCAGTAGATTTTTGACGACATCTTTATTATATATTTCAATCATGTGCACCAATTCTAAATGTATATTAGAAGCCAGACTTTGAACTTTTTCGGAAATAACCATGTTTGTCGTCCGAATTTGTCCCATATACAGTTTCTTGCATTAGGGATGACAGAAACTGTATATGGTACAAATCATATAATCATTTTTTTTAATAATCTCTTTGTTATTTTCTTTTATCCAATAAAATAATGGAATCCTCTATGCAAGAAACGGTATATGCTAAAAATTGCGTGGGAGATCCTCAGTGCTCAACAAAAATCTTATGTAAGAAATCACTTTTTAGCATCGAAATTCATCAGATAATGGTATTCCTATTGTAATTTATCAGATTTATAGGAAGTAATATTCTATAAAGATGATGTAACAATGATAATATTTTTTGTTTCAACAATATAACAGTAAAAATGAAATGAAATCCATTTATTTAGAAAATTGTTTCATAACAATGCGAAATTGTTTAGTTAAACAATGCAGTTAAAAAAATTATGCAACAATACTTTCGTTTTTTTCAGTTACATTTATTTATTTATAACAGTCTTTCAATAAAGTTTGCAGATTTTGTTTTTGTATATTTCTCAATATGCCAAATTGGCTATATATCTTCTATATATATTGGCTATATATCTTCAAATAGATATATAGCCAACTCTTTTAAATTTCATCATTACATTGAGTTGTAATATATCTATTTTAAGGTGAATTTAAGCGGAACTTGTCCCAACTCTCAAACATGAGTTTTTTTTTTAATTCCCTAACTTTAAAACTTAACATTACGAACTTTTTTACCATTTAAGCTAGAGTTTTGGAACAGCTTTAATTCATCGTTTTAAAAATTCATTGGTTTTTCCCACCCATTTACATTGTTGCCAACTTAATTTTATCTACTATTTCTATAACATTTCTAACTCTTTTAAATTTCATCTTTACATTGGGTTGTAATATATCTATTTGAAGGTTGATTTAATCGGAACTTGTCCAAACTATCAAACCTGAGTTTTTCTTTAATCCCCTAACTTTAAAACTTAACAATATCAATTTTTTTAATATTTAAGTTAGCATTTTGGAATAGCTATTATTTAATTTTTTATAAATTAACTGGCTTGTCCCACCCATTTACATTGTTGCTACCTTGCCCAACAATTTTGAAAGATGAACCAGTTGGATATCGTTATTATTTGAGAAGCTCATAACGTTAAGCTATAAATTTAGAGGAAGAAATAAAAGCTAAGATTGGTTAGTTGGGACAAGACTCGTTTGTATCCACCTTCAATTAGATGTATTACAACCCAATGTAATGATGAAATTTAAAAGAGACGGAAAAGTTATAGAAATATTAGATAAAATTAAGTTTGCAACAATGTACATGGGTGGGACAAGCTGAAGAAATTATAAAATGATGAAAAAAAGTTGTTCCAAAATTCTAGCTTAAATATTAAAAAAGTTGATATTGTTAAGTTTTAAAGTTAGGGGATTAAAGAAAAACTCAGGTGTGATAGTTGGGACAAGTTCCGCTTAAATTCACCGTCAAATAGATATATTACCACCCAATGTAATGATGAAATTTGAAAGAGTTGGAAAAGTTATAGAAATATTAGATAAAATTAAGTATGGGTGGGATAAGCCGAAGAATTTATAAAATGGTGAATAAAAGTTGTTCCAAAATTCTAGCTTAAATATTTAAAAAAATGATAATGTTAAGTTTTAAAGTTAGGGGATTAAAGAAAAACTCAGGTTTGATATTTGGTACAAGTTCCGCTTAAATTCACCTTCAAATAGATATATTACAACCCAATGTAATGATGAAATTTAAAAGAGTTGGAAAAGTTATAGAAATAGTAGATAAAATTAAGTCGGCAACAATTTAAACGTGTGGGACAAACCAATGAACTTGTAAATAGGTGAATAAAAGCTAATACAGAAATCTAAATTAAATATTAAGAAAGGTCGAAAAAACATAAAATGGGAGGTGGGGGGGGGGGGCGGGGGTGGGAGTGAGGCGAAACCGTTGCAACCGTTAAAGGAGATCAAAATATAAATAAGTTATTAATTTTGAGAGTGTCTGTTAGTTAATAGTCTCAGAAAACACTTTTATAAGTAACACTTTTTTTCAGTTTTTGTTAGCTATATGTGTTTCACAACGCAACAAAACTCCACTTTTAAATAGTAAACATATACATCAGCTAATGGTATACCTATTGAAATTTGTTAGATTTGTAGGAAGTAAAAATCTATAATGATGATGTAACAAAGATAACATTTTGTTTTCAACAATATAATAGCAAAAATGAAATTAAATTCATTTATTTTTATAAAAGTGTTTCATAATAATGAAAAATTGTTTAGTTAAACAATGCAGTATAAAAAATTATGCAACAATAATGAATATTGTGTTGAAGTATTGAACGTAATCGCATATTTTCCATTGAAGAATGAACAGCATAAGTGTAGGTTGGATAAAAGTTTGAGGTTCTCAAAACAATTCGTAATAATTCTCTTTTAAATTTATGTTCTTGATTGTCCATAATAGCAGAATCGATGCTTTCCAAAACGTCGACAACCAAATGCATTAGATTTTTGACGACATCTTCATCATATATTTCAATCATGTGCTCCAATTCTGAATATAAATTAGAAGCCAGACTTTGAACTTTTTCGGAAATAACCATGTTTGTCGTCCGAATTTGTCCCATATACAGTTTCATGCATTAGGGATGACAGAAACTGTATATGGTACAAATCATATAATCATTTTTTTAAATAATCTCTTTGTTATTTTCTTTTATCCAGTAAAATAATGGAATCCTATATGCAAGAAACGGTATATGCTAAAAATTGCGTGGGAGATCCTCAGTGCTCAACAAAAATCTTAAGTAAGAAATCACTTTTTAGCATCGAAATTCATCAGATAATGGTATTCCTATTGTAATTTATCAGATTTATAGGAAGTAATATTCTAAAAGATGATGTAACAATGATAATATTTTTGTTTCAACAATATAACAGTAAAAACGAAATGAAATCCATTTATTTAGAAAATTGTTTCATAACAATGCAAAATTTTTTAGTTAAACAATGCAGTTTAAAAAATTGTGCAACAATACTTTCGTTTTTTTCAGTTACATTTATTTATTTATAACAGTCTTTCAATAAAGTTTGCAGATTTTGTTTTTGTATATTTCTCAATATGTGTCCACGCATAACTTTTCAGTTGACATTCTGAATTTAATTCTTTTTTCGGAAAGGACACGCTTTGGTGGTAGTTTTTCGTATCAATCACTTAAGTATTTATAATCCGTATATTTCGGTTGCTATAATGATATATGTTTATTGAATAACTAGTCAAAAGTAGTAGTTTCTTGAAGACATCTCATATTAAATGCATATCTGCTAAGTTTACTATTGCATGGGGTTTAAATGTAAGCATACTAAGACATACACAGTTATGCAATTTTTAGTCATCGTATACATATAGCTATGTGGGTACATGTAGATATTGTAAATGGATTTAAATGGTGCTTGACCCATCTATCAAACCTGAATTTTTCTTTCAACCCATAATTTTAAAGCTTAACGTTACCAACTTTTTTAACATTAAAGCTAGAGTTTTGGATCAACTTTTATTTACCTTTTTAAAAGTTCACTGGCTTGTCCCACTCTTTGAAATTATTGCCGAGTTAATTTTATCTAATATATCTATAACTTTTCCAACTCTTTTAAATTTCATCATTACATTGAGTTGTAATATATCTATTTTAAGGTGAATTTAAACGGAACTTGTCCCAACTCTCAAACATGAGTTTTTTTTTTTCCCTAACTTTAAAACTTAACATTACGAACTTTTTTACCATTTAAGCTAGAATTTTGGAACAGCTTTAATTCATCGTTTTAAAAATTCATTGGTTTTTCCCACCCATTTACATTGTTGCCAACTTAATTTTATCTACTATTTCTATAACATTTCTAACTCTTTTAAATTTCATCTTTACATTGGGTTGTAATATATCTATTTGAAGGTTGATTTAATCGGAACTTGTCCAAACTATAAAACCTGAGTTTTTCTTTAATCCCCTAACTTTAAAACTTAACAATATCAATTTTTTTAATATTTAAGTTAGAAGTTTTGGAAGAGCTTTTATTAAATTTTTTATAAGTTAACTGGCTTGTCCCACCCATTTACATTGTTGCTACCTTGCCCAATAATTTTGAAAGATGAACCAGTTGGATATCGTTATTATTTGAGAAGCTCATAACGTTAAGCTATAAATTTAGAGGAAGAAATAAAAGCTAAGATTGGTTCGTTGGGACAAGACTCGTTTGTATCCACCTTCAATTAGATGTATTACAACCCAATGTAATGATGAAATTTAAAAGAGTTGGAAAAGTTATAGAAATATTAGATAAAATTAAGTATGGGTGGGTAAGCCGAAGAATTTATAAAATGGTGAATAAAAGTTGTTCCAAAATTCTAGCTTAAATATTTAAAAAAATGATAATGTTAAGTTTTAAAGTTAGGGGATTAAAGAAAAACTCAGGTTTGATAGTTGGGACAAGTTCCGCTTAAATTCACCTTCAAATAGATATATTACAACCCAATGTGATGATGAAATTTAAAACAGTTGGAAAAGTTATAGAAATAGTAGATAAAATTAAGTCCGCAAAAATTTAAATGTGCGGGTCAAGCCAATGAATTTGTAAATAGGTGAATAAAAGTTGATCAAGGAATCTCAATTGAATATTAAAAAAGTTCGAAAAAATATATAATGGGTGTTGGGCGGTGAGGCGAAACCGTTGCAACCGTTAGAGGAGATTAAAATAAGTTATTAATTTTGAGAGTGTCTGTAACTTAATAGTCTCAGAAAACACTTTTATAAGTAACACTTTTTTTCAGTTATTGTTAGCTATATGTGTTTCACAACGCAACAAAACTCCACTTTTAAATAGTAAACATATACATCAGCTAATGGTATACCTATTGAAATTTATTAGATTTGTAGGAAGTAAAAATCTAAGATGATGATGTAACAAAGATAACATTTTGTTTTCAACAATATAATAGCAAAAATGAAATTAAATTCATTTATTTTTATAAAAGTGTTTCATAATAATGCAAAATTGTTTAGTTAAACAATGCTATATAAAAAATTATGCAACATTAATGAATATTATATTGAAGTATTGAACGTAATCGCATATTTTCCATGGAAGAATGAACAGCATAAGTGTAGGTTGGATAAAAGTTTGAGGTTCTCAAAACAATTCGTAATAATTCTATTTCAGATTTATGTTCTTGATTGTCCATAACAGCAGAATCGATGCTTTCCAAAACGTCGACAATCAATTGCATTAGATTTTTGACGAAATCTTCTTCATATATTTCAATCATGTGCTCCAATTCTGAATATATATTAGAAGCCAGACTTTGAGCTTTTTCGGAAATAACCATGTTTGTCGTCCGAATTTGTCCCATATACAGTTTCTTGCATTAGGGATGACAGAAACTGTATATGGTACAAATCATATAATCATTTTTTTAAATAATCTCTTTGTTATTTTCTTTTATCCAATAAAATAATGGAATCCTCTATCCAAGATACGGTATATGCTAAAAATTGCGTGGGAGATCCTCAGTGCTCAACAAAAATCTTAAGTAAGAAATCAATTTTTAGCATCGAAATTCATCAGATAATGGTATTCCTATTGTAATTTATCAGATTTATAGAAAGTAATATTCTATAAAGATGATGTAACAATGATAATATTTCTTGTTTCAACAATATAACAGTAAAAATGAAATGAAATCCATTTATTTAGAAAATTGTTTCATGACAATGCAAAATTGTTTAGTTAAACAATGCAGTTTAAAAAATTATGCAACAATACTTTCATTTTTTTCAGTTACATTTATTTATTTATAACAGTCTTTCAATAAAGTTTGCAGATTTTGTTTTTGTATATTTCTCAATATGTGTCCACGCATAACTTTTCAGTAGACATTCTGAATTTAATTCTTTTTTCGGAAAGGACACGCTTTGGTGGTAGTTTCGTATCAATCACTTAAGTATTTATAATCCGTATTTCGGTTGCTATAATGATATATGTTTATTGAATAACTAGTCAAAAGTAGTAGTTTCTTGAAGACACCTCATATTAAATGCATATCTGCTAAGTTTACTATTGCATGGGGTTTAAATGTAAGCATACTAAGACATACACAGTTATGCAATTTTTAGTCATCGTATACATATAGCTATGTGGGTACATGTAGATATTGTAAATGGATTTAAATGGTGCTTGACCCATCTATCAAACCTGAATTTTTCTTTCAACCCATAATTTTAAAGCTTAACATTACCAACTTTTTTAACATTTAAGCTAGAGTTTTGGATCAACTTTTATTTACCTTTTTAAAAGTTCACTGGCTTGTCCCACTCTTTGAAATTATTGCCGAGTTAATTTTATCTAATATATCTATAACTTTTCCAACTCTTTTAAATTTCATCATTACATAGAGTTGTAATATATCTATTTTAAGGTGAATTTAAGCGGAACTTGTCCCAACTCTCAAACATGAGTTTTTTTTTAATTCCCTAACTTTAAAACTTAACATTACAAACTTTTTTACCATTTAAGCTAGAGTTTTGGAACAGCTTTAATTCATCGTTTTAAAAATTCATTGGCTTGTCCCACCCATTTACATTGTTGCCAACTTAATTTTATCTACTATTTCTATAACATTTCTAACTCTTTTAAATTTCATCTTTACATTGGGTTGTAATATATCTATTTGAAGGTTGATTTAATCGGAACTTGTCCAAACTATCAAACCTGATTTTTTCTTTAATCCCTAACTTTAAAACTTAACAATATCAATTTTTTTAATATTTATGTTAGAATTTTGGAATAGCTTTTATTTAATTTTTTATAAGTTAACTGGCTTGTCCCACCCATTTACATTGTTGCTACCTTGCCCAACAATTTTGAAAGATGAACCAGTTGGATATCGTTATTATTTGAGAAGCTCATAACGTTAAGCTATAAATTTAGAGGAAGAAATAAAAGCTAAGATTGGTTCGTTGGGACAAGACTCGTTTGTTTCCACCTTCAATTAGATATATTACAACCCAATGTAATGATGAAATTTAAAAGAGACGGAAAAGTTATAGAATTATTAGATAAAATTAAGTTTGCAACAATGTAAATGGGTGGGACAAGCTGAAGAAATTATAAAATGGTGAAAAAAAGTTGTTCCAAAATTCTAGCTTAAATATTAAAAAAGTTGATATTGTTAAGTTTTAAAGTTAGGGGATTAAAGAAAAACTCAGGTGTGATAGTTGGGACAAGTTCCGCTTAAATTCACCTTCAAATGGATATATAATGCAACACAATGTAATGATGAAATTTAAAAGAGTTGGAAAAGTTATAGAAATATTAGATAAAATTAAGTATGGGTGGGATAAGCCGAAAAATTTATAAAATGGTGAATAAAAGTTGTTCCAAAATTCTAGCTTAAATATTTAAAAAAATGATAATGTTAAGTTTTAAAGTTAGGGGATTAAACAAAAACTCAGGTTTGATAGTTGGGACAAGTTCCGCTTAAATTCACCTTCAAATAGATATATTACAACCCAATGTTATGATGAAATTTAAAAGAGTTAGAAAAGTTATAGAAATAGTAGATAAAATTAAGTCGGCAACAATTTAAATGTGTGGGACAAGCCAATGAACTTGTAAATACGTGAATAAAAGTTAATCCAGAAATCTAAATTAAATATTAAGAAAGGTCGAACAAACATAAAATGGGTGGGGGGGGGGGGGAGTGAGGCGAAACCGTTGCAACCGTTAGAGGAGATCAAAATATAAATATGTTATTAATTTTGAGAGTGTCTGTTAGTTAATAGTCTCAGAAAACAGTTTTATAAGTAACACTTTTTTTCAGTTATTGTTAGCTATATGTGTTTCACAACGCAACAAAACTCCACTTTTAAATAGTAAACATATACATCAGCTAATGGTATACCTATTGAAATTTATTAGATTTGTAGGAAGTAAAAATCTAAGATGATCATGTAACAAAGATAACATTTTGTTTTCAACAATATAATAGCAAAAATGAAATTAAATTCATTTATTTTTATAAAAGTGTTTCATAATAATGCAAAATTGTTTAGTTAAACAATGCAATATAAAAAATTATGCAACATTAATGAATATTATATTGAAGTATTGAACGTAATCGCATATTTTCCATTGAAGAATGAACAGCATAAGTGTAGGTTGGATAAAAGTTTGAGGTTCTCAAAACAATTCGTAATAATTCTATTTCAGATTTATGTTCTTGATTGTCCATAACAGCAGAATCGATGCTTTCCAAAACGTCGACAACCAAATGCATTAGATTTTTGACGAAATCTTCATCATATATTTCAATCATGTGCTCCAATTCTGAATATATATTAGAAGCCAGACTTTGAGCTTTTTCGGAAATAACCATGTTTGTCGTCCGAATTTGTCCCATATACAGTTTCTTGCATTAGGGATGACAGAAACTGTATATGGTACAAATCATATAATCATTTTTTTTAAAAATCTCTTTGTTATTTTCTTTTATCCAATAAAATAATGGAATCCTCTATCCAAGATACGGTATATGCTAAAAATTGCGTGGGAGATCCTCAGTGCTCAACAAAAATCTTGAGTAAGAAATCAGATTTTAGCATCGAAATTCATCAGATAATGGTATTCCTATTGTAATTTATCAGATTTATAGGAAGTAATATTCTATAAAGATGATGTAACAATGATAATATTTTTTGTTTCAACAATATAACAGTAAAAATGAAATGAAATCCATTTATTTAGAAAATTGTTTCATGACAATGCAAAATTGTTTAGTTAAACAATGCAGTTTAAAAAATTATGCAACAATACTTTCATTTTTTTCAGTTACATTTATTTATTTATAACAGTCTTTCAATAAAGTTTGCAGATTTTGTTTTTGTATATTTCTCAATATGTGTCCACGCATAACTTTTCAGTAGACATTCTGAATTTAATTCTTTTTTCGGAAAGGACACGCTTTGGTGGTAGTTTCGTATCAATCACTTAAGTATTTATAATCCGTATTTCGGTTGCTATAATGATATATGTTTATTGAATAACTAGTCAAAAGTAGTAGTTTCTTGAAGACACCTCATATTAAATGCATATCTGCTAAGTTTACTATTGCATGGGGTTTAAATGTAAGCATACTAAGACATACACAGTTATGCAATTTTTAGTCATCGTATACATATAGCTATGTGGGTACATGTAGATATTGTAAATGGATTTAAATGGTGCTTGACCCATCTATCAAACCTGAATTTTTCTTTCAACCCATAATTTTAAAGCTTAACATTACCAACTTTTTTAACATTTAAGCTAGAGTTTTGGATCAACTTTTATTAACCTTTTTAAAAGTTCACTGGCTTGTCCCACTCTTTGAAATTATTGCCGAGTTAATTTTATCTAATATATCTATAACTTTTCCAACTCTTTTAAATTTCATCATTACATAGAGTTGTAATATATCTATTTTAAGGTGAATTTAAGCGGAACTTGTCCCAACTCTCCAACATGAGTTTTTTTTTAATTCCCTAACTTTAAAACTTAACATTACGAACTTTTTTACCATTTAAGCTAGAGTTTTGGAACAGCTTTAATTCATCGTTTTAAAAATTCATTGGCTTGTCCCACCCATTTACATTGTTGCCGTCTTAATTTTATCTACTATTTCTATAACATTTCTAACTCTTTTAAATTTCATCTTTACATTGGGTTGTAATATATCTATTTGAAGGTTGGTTTAATCGGAACTTGTCCAAACTATCAAACCTGAGTTTTTCTTTAATCCCTAACTTTAAAACTTAACAATATCAATTTTTTTAATATTTAAGTTAGAATTTTGGAATAGCTTTTATTTAATTTTTTATAAGTTAACTGGCTTGTCCCACCCATTTACATTGTTGCTACCTTGCCCAACAATTTTGAAAGATGAACCAGTTGGATATCGTTATTATTTGAGAAGCTCATAACGTTAAGCTATAAATTTAGAGGAAGAAATAAAAGCTAAGATTGGTTCGTTGGGACAAGACTCGTTTGTATCCACCTTCAATTAGATATATTACAACCCAATGTAATGATGAAATTTAAAAGAGACGGAAAAGTTATAGAATTATTAGATAAAATTAAGTTTGCAACAATGTAAATGGGTGGGACAAGCTGAAGAAATTATAAAATGGTGAAAAAAAGTTGTTCCAAAATTCTAGCTTAAATATTAAAAAAGTTGATATTGTTAAGTTTTAAAGTTAGGGGATTAAAGAAAAACTCAGGTGTGATAGTTGGGACAAGTTCCGCTTAAATTCACCTTCAAATGTATTAAAATATCTAGAAGGGGTGAGTTCGCGATTAGCGTGAAGCTAAGGACCCAGTATAAATATAAAATTGTTATACCAAAAGTTTTTCCATTAATAATGAAAGATAGAAATTTATTTTCTTACCTTTCTGGTAAAGCAGACATACGCTGGTTTACTTCATGTGAAAACAAACTATATTTTTTATTTATTGAGTAGGTGTGATAAATAGTGAAAAAATATCTTCTTGGAATGATGGAGATGCACTTGTAGAGAAAAACTATTTAATGCACGAAGAATTTTAGGTTTCATGGACGAACACACACACACACACACTAAAAAAAGAATAAAATAAAAGGGTTAAATGTGGGTACTATAGAAGTAATGACATTAAAATCCAGTAGGAGATGCAAGTCTTCCATTGAACAAAGAGTTAACGCACTAAAAAACAGTGCGTCTTCTCCTCACGAAATCGGGCCTAGAAGTGAAGAAATAATAGGGGCCCACAAGAGTTAAAACAGAGTAAAAAAAAACTTGAAACAATACAGTCTGCTTAATAAGCAAAAAGGTTCTATTTAAAATCAGTTTATCAGAAAATTTCTGTGGTGCTGCGATCTGTTGACGCCTTTTCGAAACACAAGTCTTTTACACAATCCTTCTTTAGTTTGTGACCTTACGCTACGATGACTCAGGGAAGTGTCGCCATCCCTGAACATATTTCACAACTAAAAGAAACGCGTTGCATGTATCACGAGGAGATTGTCATTTCACAAGCGAAGTGATGTTTGACATAAAATTACTTACACTGTGACGTTTTCCAACACCCCCGCTTTTTATGTCAAACCGACGAGCGTAGAATGTTTAACTTGTTTCTGAAACACTCGAAATGAGGCTTAGGCAACGGCTTGGTGAGCACGTCTGCCAGCATTAACTTCGATGGGCAGTAAGTTATTTTGATTATACCATTCTGGCATAGATGTCTGATGTGGTGATACTTAACTTCCACGTGTTTAGTCCTTGTCTGTGCCTTTTCGTTTTCGGTCAATCTTATGGCTGATAAGTTATCTTCGTACAACGTTACGGGTAGTTGTTGACACAGTTCGAGGTCATTTAATAGGTCTAACAACCACGAAATCTCTTGACCTGCATTAGAGGCAGCGATATATTCAGCTTCCGTGGAGGAGAGTGCTGTGCAACTCTGCTTCCTCGATGACCATGCCAATATATTATTTCCTAATTTGAACAAGTTTCCAGTGGTTGATTTCCTGTCTATTCTGTCGTTTCCCCAATCGGCATCGCTATATGCCGTTAGGATTGGAGGTTTTGTTTTATCTATGACGAATTTAAGATCTTTGGTAGTAAGCAGATATCTAATTAATTTCTCGATAGCTTGCCAATCGACTTCCCTTGGGGATTCATTCCTTCTTCCCAGGATGTTAACGACTGATGCTATGTCGGGTCTAGTTAAAGTTGCAATGTATAGAAGCCCTCCTATAGCCTGTCTAAATTTTACGTTATCTCCCATTAGTTTCCCGTTTGGATCTAGATTAAAGTAGTTAGTATTCATGGGTGTATACGTAGGCTTGCCATTTAACAAATTGAATTTTTCTGCGATTTGTATTATTTTGTGTTCCTGGTCTAATTCTAGATTACCGTTTGCTTTTTCCTTTATGTTTATGCCTAAATATTGTGTTACTTGACCCAAATTTTTGATTTCGTATTGCTTTGATAATTCAGTGTATATTTCGTGTGTGTCTGTTTTGTCTCCTGCGACTAAGATGTCATCAACATACACTATTATGTATGCGATTTTTCCATCTTGGACTCTTTTGTACAGACATTTGTCTGACGCGCATTCAACGAAATTTAGTTCTTTTAGAGATTTACTTATTTTTTGGTTCCATGCCCTAGCTGCCTGCTTAAGGCCGTAAATCGCTTTGTTTAAACTACAGACTTTATCTTCTTCCCCTTTTGTTATGTATCCCTCTGGCTGATGCATATAGACCTCCTCTTCTAAATCGCCATGTAAGAAAGCAGTTTTGACATCTAGGTGAGTTATTTTAAGATCTTTGTACACCGCTGCGTTTAAGAATGCTCGTAGGGTGGTATGCGCTACAACGGGTGCGTAGGTCTCGTCGAAATCGCTTCCATATTTTTGAGCATATCCCTTAGCGACCAATCTGGCTTTATATCGCTCTATAGACCCGTTCGCTCCCCTTTTTGCCTTAAACGTCCACCTACAACCTATGACGCGTTTTCCCGGGATAGGTTTTATTAATCTCCAAGTATTATTTTGCTTCAGAGAATCTATTTCCTCACTAGTGGCTTTTAGCCATTTATCTTTAGTTTCTGCGTCATTGATATTTTGTAGGTCTGTCCATGACTTTGGCTCCTGAATGTGACACAGGTTTGCGCTTATTCCATAACGGTTAGGTGGTACACCACGATTTTGTCTCTGCGATCTTCTCGGCTCAAGGGATGTGTCGGTCGGGGTGTTATTCTGATCATCGTCGCGCTCTTCTAGATCAATTTCAATATTATCTGCGGGAGTTTGTTCGATGTTTTGATTTTCTTTGGCGGGTATAATTTCCTCATCTTTTATACCTTCTTCGAAGAATTTTACGGTTCTAGATATTATAATTTTATTTTCACCCGTATATATCCTATAGCCCTTGCTTCTGAAATCATATCCCAACATTATTCCCTCGATGGCTTTCTCATCTAATTTATTTCTTTTAGGTTTGTCGACATAGGCAAATGCCTTACATCCGAATGTTTTGATGTTCGAGAGATCGGGTTTTCTTTTATGCCAAAGTTCATAGGGTGTCATGTTATTTTTGTTAGCCTTTGTTGGTAGACGGTTGATGAGGTAGGTGGCGGACATGACAGCTTCCCCCCAGAATTGCTTAGGTAACTTGGCGTCCGACAACATGGTTCTAGCCATTTCCACTATCGTTCTATTCTTTCTTTCTGAAACACCGTTCTGTGGGCTAGAATAGGGAACACTCAATTGACGCTCTATCCCGTTTTCTATCAGGCAGTTTTCAAATTCGTCACTGATATACTCTTTTGCGTTATCGGACCTGATTGCCTTTATCAACTTGCCAAATTTATTTTTTGTTAGCGCTATGTATTCTTTCAGTTTGATAACAGCTTCCGACTTATGCGCGATTAAGTATGTTATTGTGTACCTGCTATAATCATCCGTGAATGTTATAAAGTACCTTTTCCCTCCTATCGTTTCAGTATTCATGGGGCCACATATATCGGAATGTGCGAGGGTACCGATGTCTTTGCTTCTGTTTGTGGCTACTTTAGGGTAGGGCAGAGCGGAAAGTTTCCCTTCAATGCACTTGGTGCATCGCGTGTCATGTTTACATTTGTTAATTGTTATCCCATTGGCTAATTCATGATTAACAAGGTATTTAATATCATCAAAATTTTTGTGTCCGAGTCTTCGGTGCCACAATGAAATACAATTTGTATTGTTACAGAAAGTTTGAGTACTTATAGTATAGCCGTAATCATCTTCAGGGTTTAATACGTAGAGATTATCATTTAATTTAGCTGTCAAGATTATATTATCATCTTTGACAAATAAACATGCATTTTTCTCGAAAATTACCTTTATATTATTTTCAGTGGCTTTCTTAACTGACAATAAATTGCCCTTTAGTTCTGGACAGTATAAGACGTTTCTTAGTGTAATGTAGTGGTTTTTGTCTGTTTTTATTTTTACGTCGCCCATACCTTCCGAATTAAGCCTTTTTCCATTAGCGATTGTTATATTCCCAAAATTCCCGGCTGTGAATGTAGCAAAATTTGTTTTTGCTGATGCAACGTGCCTGGTGCAACCCGAGTCAATGATATATGTGTTTGGATCTGTTGTTTGTGTTTGGTTAATTTTTACTGACTCAATTTCAAAATTGTTTTCCACTGGGAAGAGAGGAATGATCGATTGGTTGACCTCATCCTCTATATTTGATTTGCTGTTAAAGCAAAAATTCGAGGAGTCTGTTTTACTACCATTGTGTTGATTTTTGGGGTTTACCGAATTGGCTTTAAAGTTGGCATGGTTGTTAAATTTATTACTGTTATAATTTTCACTTCTTTGGTAATTGTTTTTCTGTTTGTTTTTCAATTTGTAACACTCTGAACGAGCGTGCCCATCTCGTTGACAGAAGCTGCAATATTTTTTGTTTCCTTTATTTATTATTTTATATGCTGTGTCCCTTGGTCGTGTGCTGGTGTTTTTGTATTCGATTCGATGAGAGTACTCGTCGATGAGTTTGTTTTTCACAAACTCGAGGTCTAGATCCTTTTCGTCTCTAGCCTCCATGCTCGTTATAACAGGAGCATATGACTGAGGCAAGCTGCAAAGCATAAGAGCCACGATGTGCGAATCATTTATGAGCTCTAAAATGGCAGCGAGTTTGTCGCGGATAGTTAAAATATTGTTGATATGTAGATTTAAGTCTCCGCCCTCATTGAGCCTTTGCGAATATAGTTTCCTCAAAAGGAATAATTTGGATGATAAATTCGCCCTTTGGTGAACACTTTTTAATCTTTCCCAAATTTCTTTGGGAGATGTCAAATGTCTTATGTGCACGATTTGTGTATTTTCAATGCACAAACAAATTATGGCTTTCGCCTTAGCCGCGTTTTTAGTATATGTATCATCGGGTGTGGCAGGTGGAGATTCTGTTATATATTTGAATAAGTCGTCTTTAATTAACAGATTTTCTAATTTGAAACACCAATGATTGTAATTATTATCATTTAGTTTCTCCACTGCCGTAATTTCTTTTGTGGCTGACATAGCGTGTTATTCAAGTTTTATAAATTCTTTGATAACAAATATATTTACTATAAGAAGTTTGTGACTTTCTTAAAATAATTTCTTAGAATGTATTCATAAATATAAATAAAATGATCAGTTATTCACAATAATCAATCAATATTTGTTCACAATAATACTCTTTTTGCGATATTATATATATCGTTATTTATTCATGCACATTTATTTTTATTTTCATGTATATATTTCAACATTTCATATCTCATATGTGCATCTTGTTCATCATTTTATCACAATCAGATAAACAAATTTTTATTACTGGGTTTTTTTTTTTATTTATTTATTTATTTACTTTCCCCTTCAACTCATCTCTCATAATCTATTAAAATATCTAGAAGGGGTGAGTTCGCGATTAGCGTGAAGCTAAGGACCCAGTATAAATATAAAATTGTTATACCAAAAGTTTTTCCATTAATAATGAAAGATAGAAATTTATTTTCTTACCTTTCTGGTAAAGCAGACATACGCTGGTTTACTTCATGTGAAAACAAACTATATTTTTTATTTATTGAGTAGGTGTGATAAATAGTGAAAAAATATCTTCTTGGAATGATGGAGATGCACTTGTAGAGAAAAAACTATTTAATGCACGACGAATTTTAGGTTACATGGACGAACACACACACACACTAAAAAAAGAATAAAATAAAAGGGTTAAATGTGGGTACTATAGAAGTAATGACATTAAAATCCAGTAGGAGATGCAAGTCTTCCATTGAACAAAGAGTTAACGCACTAAAAAACCGTGCGTCTTGGCCTCACGAAATCGGGCCTAGAAGTGAAGAAATAATAGGGGCCCACAAGAGTTAAAACAGAGTAAAAAAAAACTTGAAACAATACAGTCTGCTTAATAAGCAAAAAGGTTCTATTTAAAATCAGTTTATCAGAAAATTTCTGTGGTGCTGCGATCTGTTGACGCCTTTTCGAAACACAAGTCTTTTACACAATCCTTCTTTAGTTTGTGACTTTACGCTACGATGACTCAGGGAAGTGTCGCCATCTTGGAACATATTTCACAACTAAAAGAAACGCGTTGCATGTATCACGAGGAGATTGTCATTTCACAAGCGAAGTGATGTTTGACATAAAATTACTTACACTGTGACGTTTTCCAACAAAATGGATATATTACAACCCAATGTAATGATTAAATTTAAAAGAGTTGGAAAAGTTATAGAAATATTAGATAAAATTAAGTATGGGTGGGATAAGCCGAAAAATTTATAAAATGGTGAATAAAAGTTGTTCCAAAATTCTAGCTTAAATATTTAAAAAAATGATAATGTTAAGTTTTAAAGTTAGGGGATTAAACAAAAACTCAGGATTGATAGTTGGGACAAGTTCCGCTTAAATTCACCTTCAAATAGATATATTACAACCCAATGTAATGATGAAATTTAAAAGAGTTGGAAAAGTTATAGAAATAGTAGATAAAATTAAGTCGGCAACAATTTAAATCTGTGGGACAAGCCAATGAACTTGTAAATAGGTGAATAAAAGTTAATCCAGAAATCTAAATTAAATATTAAGAAATGTCGAAAAAACATAAAATGGATGGGGGGGGGGGGGAGTGTGAGGCGAAACCGTTGCAACCGTTAGAGGAGATCAAAATATAAATAAGTTATTAATTTTGAGAGTGTCTGTTAGTTAATAGTCTCAGAAAACACTTTTATAAGTAACACTTTTTTTTCAGTTATTGTTAGCTATATGTGTTTCACAACGCAACAAAACTCCACTTTTAAATAGTAAACATATACATCAGCTAATGGTATACCTATTGAAATTTATTAGATTTGTAGGAAGTAAAAATCTATAATGATGATGTAACAAAGATAACATTTTGTTTTCAACAATATAATAGCAAAAATGAAATTAAATTCATTTATTTTTATAAAAGTGTTTCATAATAATGCAAAATTGTTTAGTTAAACAATGCAGTATAAAAAATTATGCAACAATAATGAATATTGTATTGAAGTATTGAACGTAATTGCATATTTTCCATTGAAGAGTGAACAGCATAAGTGTTGGTTGGATAAAACTTTGAGGTTCTCAAAATAATTCGTAATATTTCTATTTCAAATTTATGTTCTTGATTGTCCATAACAACAGAATCGATGCTTTCCAAAACGTCGACAACCAAATGCATTAGATTTTTGACGACATCTTCATCATATATTTCAATCATGTGCTCCAATTCTGAATATATATTAGAAGCCAGACTTTGAGCTTTTTCGGAAATAACCATGTTTGTCTTCCGAATTTGTCCCATATACAGTTTCTTGCATTAGGGATGACAGAAACTGTATATGGTACAAATCATATAATCATTTTTTTTAATAATCTCTTTGTTATTTTCTTTTATCCAATAAAATAATGGAATCCTCTATGCAAGAAACGGTATATGCTAAAAATTGCGTGGGAGATCCTCAGTGCTCAACAAAAATCTTATTTAAGAAATCACTTTTTAGCATCGAAATTCATCAGATAATGGTATTCCTATTGTAATTTTTCAGATTTATAGGAAGTAACATTCTATAAAGATGATGTAACAATGATAATATTTTTTGTTTCAACAATATAACAGTAAAAATGAAATGAAATCCATTTATTTAGAAAATTGTTTCATAACAATGCAAAATTGTTTAGTTAAACAATGCAGTTTAAAAAATTATGCAACAATACTTTCGTTTTTTTCAGTTACATTTATTTATTTATAACAGTCTTTCAATAAAGTTTGCAGATTTTGTTTTTGTATATTTCTCAATATGTGTCCACGCATAACTTTTCAGTAGACATTCTGAATTTAATTCTTTTTTCGGAAAGGACACGCTTTGGTGGTAGTTTCGTATCAATAACTTAAGTATTTATAATCCGTATATTTCGGTTGCTATAATGATATAAGTTTATTGAATAACTAGTCAAAAGTAGTAGTTTCTTGAAGACACCTCATATTAAATGCATATCTGCTAAGTTTACTATTGCATGGGGTTTAAATGTAAGCATACTAAGACATACACAGTTATGCAATTTTTAGTCATCGTATACATATAGCTATGTGGGTACATGTAGATATTGTAAATGGATTTAAATGTGCTTGACCCATCTATCAAACCTGAATTTTTCTTTCAACCCATAATTTTAAAGCTTAACATTACCAAGTTTTTTAACATTTAAGCTAGAGTTTTTGATCAACTTTTATTTACCTTTTTAAAAGTTCACTGGCTTGTCCCACTCTTTGAAATTATTGCCGAGTTAATTTTATCTAATATATCTATAACTTTTCCAACTCTTTTAAATTTCATCATTACATTGAGTTGTAATATATCTATTTTAAGGTGAATTTAAGCGGAACTTGTCCCAACTCTCAAACATGAGTTTTTTTTTTAATTCCCTAACTTTAAAACTTAACATTACGAACTTTTTTACCAACTTTTATTTACCTTTTTAAAAGTTCACTGGCTTGTCCCACTCTTTGAAATTATTGCCGAGTTAATTTTATCTAATATATCTATAACTTTTCCAACTCTTTTAAATTTCATCTTTACATTGGGTTGTAATATATCTATTTGAAGGTTGATTTAATCGGAACTTGTCCAAACTATCAAACCTGAGTTTTTCTTTAATCCCCTAACTTTAAAACTTAACAATATCAATTTTTTTAATATTTAAGTTAGAATTTTGGAATAGGTTTTATTTAATTTTTTATAAGTTAACTGGCTTGTCCCACCCATTTACATTTTTGCTACCTTGCCCAACAATTTTGAAAGATGAACCAGTTGGATATCGTTATTATTTGAGAAGCTCATAACGTTAAGCTATAAATTTAGAGGAAGAAGTAAAAGCTAAGATTGGTTCGTAGGGACAAGACTCGTTTGTATCCACCTTCAATTAGATGTATTACAACCGAATGTAATGATGAATTTTAAAAGAGGCGGAAAAGTTATAGAAATATTAGATAAAATTAAGTTTGCAACAATGTAAATGCGTGGAACAAGCTGAAGAAATTATAAAATGGTGAAAAAAAGTTGTTCCAAAATTCAAGCTTAAATAATAAAAAAGTTGATATTGTTAAGTTTTAAAGTTATGGGATTAAAGAAAAACTCAGGTGTGATAGTTGGGACAAGTTCCGCTTAAATTCACCTTCAAATAGATATATTACAACCCAATGTAATGATGAAATTTAAAAGAGTTGAAAAGTTATAGAAATATTAGATAAAATTAAGTATGGGTGGGATAAGCCGAAGAATTTATAAAATGGTGAATAAAACTTGTTCCAAAATTCTAGCTTAAATATTTAAAAAAATGATAATGTTAAGTTTTAAAGTTAGGGGATTAAACAAAAACTCAGGTTTGATAGTTGGTACAAGTTCCGCTTAAATTCACCTTCAAATAGATATATTACAACCCAATGTAATGATGAAATTTAAAAGAGTTGGAAAAGTTATAGAAATAGTAGATAAAATTAAGTCAGCAACAATTTAAATGTGTTGGACAAGCCAATGAACTTGTAAATAGGTGAATAAAAGTTAATCCAGAGGGGGGGGGGTAGTGAGGCGAAACCGTTGCAACCGTTAGAGGAGATCAAAATATAAATAAGTTATTAATTTTGAGAGTGTCTGTTAGTTAATAGTCTCAGAAAACACTTTTATAAGTAACACTTTTTTTCAGTTTTTGTTAGCTATATGTGTTTCACAACGCAACAAAACTCCACTTTTAAATAGTAAACATATACATCAGCTAATGATATACCTATTGAAATTTATTAGATTTGTAGGAAGTAAAAATCTATAATGATGATGTAACAAAGATAACATTTTGTTTTCAACAATATAATAGCAAAAATGAAATTAAATTCATTTATTTTTATAAAAGTGTTTCATAATAATGCAAAGTTGTTGAGTTAAACAATGCAGTATAAAAAATTATGCAACAATAATGAATATTGTATTGAAGTATTGAACGTAATCGCATATTTTCCATTGAAGAGTGAACAGCATAAGTGTTGGTTGGATAAAAGTTTGAGGTTCTCAAAATAATTCGTAATATTTCTATTTCAAATTTATGTTCTTGATTGTCCATAACAGCAGAATCGATGCTTTCCAAAACGTCGACAACCAAATGCATTAGGTTTTTGACGACATCTTCATTATATATTTCAATCATGTGCTCCAATTCTGAATAAATATTAGAAGCCAGACTTTGAGCTTTTTCGGAAATAACCATGTTTGTCTTCCGAATTTGTCCCATATACAGTTTCTTGCATTAGGGATGACAGAAACTGTATATGGTACAAATCATATAATCATTTTTTTTAATAATCTCTTTGTTATTTTCTTTTATCCAATAAAATAATGGAATCCTCTATGCAGGAAACGGTATATGCTAAAAATTGCGTGGGAGATCCTCAGTGCTCAACAAAAATCTTAAGTAAGAAATCACTTTTTAGCATCCAAATTCATCAGATAATGGTATTCCTATTGTAATTTTTCAGATTTATAGGAAGTAATATTCTATAAAGATGATGTAACAATGATAATATTTTTTGTTTCAACAATATAACAGTAAAAATGAAATGAAATCCATTTATTTAGAAAATTGTTTCATAACAATGCAAAAGTGTTTAGTTAAACAATGCAGTTTAAAAAATTATGCAACAATACTTTCATTTTTTTTCAGTTACATTTATTTATTTATAACAGTCTTTCAATAAAGTTTGCAGATTTTGTTTTTGTATATTTCTCAATATGTGTCCACGCATAACTTTTCTGTAGGAATTCTGAATTTAATTCTTTTTTCGGAAAGGACACGCTTTGGTCGTAGTTTCGTATCAATCACTTAAGTATTTATAATCCGTATATTTCGGTTGCTATAATGATATATGTTTATTGAATAACTAGTCAAAAGTAGTAGTTTCTTGAAGACACATCATATTAAATGCATATCTGCTAAGTTTACTATTGCATGGGGTTTAAATGTAAGCATACTAAGACATACACAGTTATGCAATTTTTAGTCATCGTATACATATAGCTATGTGAGTACATGTAGATATTGTAAATGGATTTAAATGGTGCTTGACCCATCTATCAAACCTGAATTTTTCTTTCAACCCATAATTTTAAAGCTTAACATTACCAACTTTTTTAACATTTAAGTTAGAGTTTTGGATCAACTTTTATTTACCTTTTTAAAAGTTCACTGGCTTGTCCCACTCTTTGAAATTATTGCCGAAATAATTTTATCTAATATATCTATAACTTTTCCAACACTTTTAAATTTCATCATTACATTGAGTTGTAATATATCTATTTTAAGGTGAATTTAAGCGGAACTTGTCCCAACTCTCAAACATGAGTTTTTTTTTTAATTCCCTAACTTTAAAACTTAACATTACGAACTTTTTTACCAACTTTTATTTACCTTTTTAAAAGTTCACTGGCTTGTCCCACTCTTTGAAATTAATGCCGAGTTAATTTTATCTAATATATCTATAACTTTTCCAACTCTTTTAAATTTCATCTTTACATTGGGTTGTAATATATCTATTTTAAGGTGAATTTAAGCGGAACTTGTCCCAACTCTCAAACATGAGTTTTTTTTTTTAATTCCCTAACTTTAAAACTTAACATTACGAACTTTTTTACCATTTAAGCTAAAGTTTTGGAACAGCTTTAATTCATCGTTTTAAAAATTCATTGGTTTGTCCCACCCATTTACATTGTTGCCAACTTAATTTTATCTACTATTTCTATAACATTTCTAACTCTTTTAAATTTCATCTTTACATTGGGTTGTAATATATCTATTTGAAGGTTGATTTAATCGGAAGTTGTCCAAACTATCAAACCTGAGTTTTTCTTTAATCCACTAACTTTAAAACTTAACAATATCAATTTTTTTAATATTTAAGTTAGAATTTTGGAATAGCTTTTATTTAATTTTTTATAAGTAAACTGGCTTTTCCCACCCATTTACATTGTTGCTACCTTGCCCAACAATTTTGAAAGATGAACCAGTTGGATATCGTTATTATTTGAGAAGCTCATAACGTTAAGCTATAAATTTAGAGGAAGAAATAAAAGCTAAGATTGGTTCGTTGGGACAAGACTCGTTTGTATCCACCTTCAATTAGATGTATTACAACACAATGTAATGATGAAATTTAAAAGAGACGGAAAAGTTATAGAAATATTAGATAAAATTAAGTTTGCAACAATGTAAATGGGTGGGACAAGCTGAAGAAATTATAAAATGGTGAAAAAAAATTGCTCCAAAATTCAAGCTTAAATAATAAAAAAGTTGATATTGTTAAGTTTTAAAGTTAAGGGATTAAAGAAAAACTCAGGTGTGATAGTTGGGACAAGTTCCGCTTAAATTCACCTTCAAATAGATATATTACAACCCAATGTAATGATGAAATTTAAAAGAGTTGGAAAAGTTATAGAAATATTAGATAAAATTAAGTATGGGTGGGATAAGCCGAAGAATTTATAAAATGGTGAATAAAAGTTGTTCCAAAATTCTAGCTTAAATATTTAAAAAAATGATAATGTTAAGTTTTAAAGTTAGGGGATTAAAGAAAAACTCAGGTTTGATAGTTGGTACAAGTTCCGCTTAAATTCACCTTCAAATAGATATATTACAACCCAATGTAATGATGAAATTTAAAAGAGTTGGAAAAGTTATAGAAATAGTAGATAAAATTAAGTCGGCAACAATTTAAATGTGTGGGACAAGCCAATGAACTTGTAAATAGGTGAATAATAGTTAATCCAGAAATCTAAATTAAATATTAAGAAATGTCGAAAAAACATAAAATGGGTGGGGGGGGGTGGGGGGAGTGAAGCGAAACCGTTGCAACCGTTAGAGGAGATCAAAATATAAATAAGTTATTAATTTTGAGAGTGTCTGTTAGTTAATAGTCTCAGAAAACACTTTTATAAGTAACACTTTTTTTCAGTTATTGTTAGCTATATGTGTTTCACAACGCAACAAACTTCCACTTTTAAATAGTAAACATATACATCAGCTAATGGTATACCTATTGAAATTTATTAGATTTGTAGGAAGTAAAAATCTATAATGATGATGTAACAAAGATAACATTTTGTTTTCAACAATATAATAGCAAAAATGAAATTAAATTCATTTATTTTTATAAAAGTGTTTCATAATAATGCAAAATTGTTTAGTTAAACAATGCAGTATAAAAAATTATGCAACAATAATGAATATTGTATTGAAGTATTGAACGTAATCGCATATTTTCCATTGAAGAGTGAACAGCATAAGTGTTGGTTGGATAAAAGTTTGAGGTTCTCAAATTAATTCGTAATAATTCTATTTCAAATTTATGTTCTTGATTGTCCATAACAGCAGAATCGATGCTTTCCAAAACGTCGACAACCAAATGCATTAGATTTTTGACGACATCTTCATCATATATTTCAATCATGTGCTCCAATTCTAAATATATATTAGAAGCCAGACTTTGAACTTTTTCGGAAATAACCATGTTTGTCGTCCGAATTTGTCCCATATACAGTTTCTTGCATTAGGGATGACAGAAACTATATATGGTACAAATCATATAATCATTTTTTTAATTATCTCTTTGTTATTTTCTTTTATCCAATAAAATAATGGAATCCTCTATGCAAGAAACGGTATATGCTAAAAATTGCGTGGGAGATCCTCAGTGCTCAACAAAAATCTTAAAGTAAGAAATCACTTTTTAGCATCGAAATTCATCAGATAATGGTATTCCTGTTGTAATTTATCAGATTTATAGGAAGTAATATTCTATAAAGATGATTTAACAATGATAATATTTTTTGTTTCAACAATATAACAGTAAAAATGAAATGAAATCCATTTATTTAGAAAATTGTTTCATAACAATGCAAAATTGTTTAGTTAAACAATGCAGTTTAAAAAATTATGCAACAATACTTTCATTTTTTTCAGTTACATTTATTTATTTATAACAGTCTTTCAATAAAGTTTGCAGATTTTGTTTTTGTATATTTCTCAATATGTGTCCACGCATAACTTTTTAGTAGACATTCTGAATTTAATTCTTTTTTCGGAAAGGACACGCTTTGGTGGTAGTTTCGTATCAATCACTTAAGTATTTATAATCCGTATATTTCGGTTGCTATAATGATATATGTTTATTGAATAACTAGTCAAAAGTAGTAGTTTCTTGAAGACACCTCATATTAAATGCATATCTGCTAAGTTTACTACTGCATGGGGTTTAAATGTAAGCATACTAAGACATACACAGTTATGCAATTTTTAGTCATCGTATACATATAGCTATGTGGGTACATGTAGATATTGTAAATGGATTTAAATGGTGCTTGACCCATCTATCAAACCTGAATTTTTCTTTCAACCCATAATTTTAAAGCTTAACATTACAAACTTTTTTAACATTTAAGCTAGAATTTTGGATCAAATTTTATTAACCTTTTTAAAAGTTCACTGGCTTGTCCCACTCTTTGAAATTATTGCCGAGTTAATTTTATCTAATATATCTATAACTTTTCCAACTCTTTTAAATTTCATCATTACATTGAGTTGTAATATATCAATTTTAAGGTGAATTTAAGCGGAACTTGTCCCAACTCTCAAACATGAGTTTTTTTTTTAATTCCCTAACTTTAAAACTTAACATTACGAACTTTTTTACCAACTTTTATTTACCTTTTTAAAAGTTCACTGGCTTGTCCCACTCTTTGAAATTATTGCCGAGTTAATTTTATCTAATATATCTATAACTTTTCCAACTCTTTTAAATTTCATCATTACATTGAGTTGTAATATATCTATTTTAAGGTGAATTTAAGCGGAACTTGTCCCAACTCTCAAACATGAGTTTTTTTTTTTTTAATTCCCTAACTTTAAAACTTAACATTACGAACTTTTTTACCATTTAAGCTAGAGTTTTGGAACAGCTTTAATTCATCGTTTTAAAAATTCATTGGTTTGTCCCACCCATTTACATTGTTGCCAACTTAATTTTATCTACTATTTCTATAACATTTCTAACTCTTTTAAATTTCATCTTTACATTGGGTTGTAATATATCTACTTGAAGGTTGATTTAATCGGAACTTGTCCAAACTATCAAATCTGAGTTTTTCTTTAATCCCCTAACTTTAAAACTTAACAATATCAATTTTTTTAATATTTAAGTTAGAGTTTTGGAATAGCTTTTATTTAATTTTTTATAAGTTAACTGGCTTGTCCCACCCATTTACATTGTTGCTACCTTGCCCAAAAATTTTGAAAGATGAACCAGTTGGATATCGTTATTATTTGAGAAGCTCATAACGTTAAGCTATAAATTTAGAGGAAGAAATAGAAGCTAAGATTGGTTCGTTGGGACAAGACTCGTTTGTATCCACCTTCAATTAGATGTATTACAACCCAATGTAATGATGAAATTTAAAAGAGACGGAAAAGTTATAGAAATATTAGATAAAATTAAGTTTGCAACAATGTAAATGGGTGGAACAAGCTGAAGAAATTATAAAATGGTGAAAAATGTTGTTCCAAAATTCAAACTTAAATAATAAAAAAGTTGATATTGTTAAGTTTTAAAGTTATGGGATTAAAGAAAAACTCAGGTGTGATAGTTGGGACAAATTCCGTTTAAATTCACCTTCAAATAGATATATTACAACCCAATGTAATGATGAAATTTAAAAGAGCTGGAAAAGTTATAGAAATAGTAGATAAAATTAAGTCGGCAACAATTTAAATGTGTGGGACAAGCCAATGAACTTGTAAATAGGTGAATAAAAGTTAATCCAGAAATCTAAATTAAATATTAAGAAATGTCGAAAAAACATAAAATGGGTGGTGGTGGGGGGGGGGGGGAGTGAGGCGAAACCGTTGCAACCGTTAGAGGAGATCAAAATATAAATAAGTTATTAATTTTGAGAGTGTCTGTTAGTTAATAGTCTCAGAAAACACTTTTATAAGTAACACTTTTTTTCAGTTATTGTTAGCTATATGTGTTTCACAACGCAACAAAACTCCACTTTTAAATAGTAAACATATACATCAGCTAATGGTATACCTATTGAAATTTATTAGATTTGTAGGAAGTAAAAATCTATAATGATGATGTAACAAAGATAACATTTTGTTTTCAACAATATAATAGCAAAAATGAAATTAAATTCATTTATTTTAATAAAAGTGTTTCATAATAATGCAAAATTGTTTAGTTAAACAATGCAGTATAAAAAATTATGCAACAATAATGAATATTGTATTGAAGTATTGAACGTAATCGCATATTTTCCATTGAAGAGTGAACAGCATAAGTGTTAGTTGGATAAAAGTTTGAGGTTCTCAAAATAATTCGTAATAATTCTATTTCAAATTTATGTTCTTGATTGTCCATAACAGCAGAATCGATGCTTTCCAAAACGTCGACAACCAAATGCATTAGATTTTTGACGACATCTTCATCATATATTTCAATCATGTGCTCCAATTCTGAATATATATTAGAAGAAAGACTTTGAGCTTTTTCGGAAATAACCATGTTTGTCTTCCGAATTTGTCCCATATACAGTTTCTTGCATTAGGGATGACAGAAACTGTATATGGTACAAATCATATAATCATTTTTTTTAATAATCTCTTTGTTATTTTCTTTTATCCAATAAAATAATGGAATCCTCTATGCAAGAAACGGTATATGCTAAAAATTGCGTGGGAGATCCTCAGTGCTCAACAAAAATCTTAAGTAAGAAATCACTTTTTAGCATCGAAATTCATCAGATAATGGTATTCCTATTGTAATTTTTCAGATTTATAGGAAGTAATATTCTATAAAGATGATGTAACAATGATAATATTTTTTGTTTCAACAATATAACAGTAAAAATGAAATGAAATCCATTTATTTAGAAAATTGTTTCATAACAATGCAAAATTGTTTAGTTAAACAATGCAGTTTAAAAAAATTATGCAACAATACTTTCATTTTTTTTTCAGTTACATTTATTTATTTATAACAGTCTTTCAATAAAGTTTCCAGATTTTGTTTTTGTATATTTCTCAATATGTGTCCACGCATAACTTTTCAGTAGACATTCTGAATTTAATTCTTTTTTCGGAAAGGACACGCTTTGGTGGTAGTTTCGTATCAATCACTTAAGTATTTTTAATCCGTATATTTCGGTTGCTATAATGATATAAGTTTATTGAATAACTAGTCAAAAGTAGTAGTTTCTTGAAGACACCTCATATTAAATGCATATCTGCTAAGTTTACTATTGCATGGGGTTTAAATGTAAGCATACTAAGACATACACAGTTATGCAATTTTTAGTCATCGTATACATATAGCTATGTGGGTACATGTAGATATTGTAAATGTATTTAAATGGTGCTTGACCCATCTATCAAACCTGAATTTTTCTTTCAACCCATAATTTTAAAGCTTAACATTACCAACTTTTTTAACATTTAAGTTAGAGTTTTGGATCAACTTTTATTTACCTTTTTAAAAGTTCACTGGCTTGTCCCACTCTTTGAAATTATTGCCGAAATAATTTTATCTAATATATCTATAACTTTTCCAACACTTTTAAATTTTATCATTACATTGAGTTGTAATATATCTATTTTAAGGTGAATTTAAGCGGAACTTGTCCCAACTCTCAAACATGAGTTTTTTTTTTAATTCCCTAACTTTAAAACTTAACATTACGAACTTTTTTACCAACTTTTATTTACCTTTTTAAAAGTTCACTGGCTTGTCCCACTCTTTGAAATTAATGCCGAGTTAATTTTATCTAATATATCTATAACTTTTCCAACTCTTTTAAATTTCATCTTTACATTGGGTTGTAATATATCTATTTTAAGGTGAATTTAAGCGGAACTTGTCCCAACTCTCAAACATGAGTTTTTTTTTTTAATTCCCTAACTTTAAAACTTAACATTACGAACTTTTTTACCATTTAAGCTAAAGTTTTGGAACAGCTTTAATTCATCGTTTTAAAAATTCATTGGTTTGTCCCACCCATTTACATTGTTGCCAACTTAATTTTATCTACTATTTCTATAACATTTCTAACTCTTTTAAATTTCATCTTTACATTGGGTTGTAATATATCTATTTGAAGGTTGATTTAATCGGAAGTTGTCCAAACTATCAAACCTGAGTTTTTCTTTAATCCACTAACTTTAAAACTTAACAATATCAATTTTTTTAATATTTAAGTTAGAATTTTGGAATAGCTTTTATTTAATTTTTTATAAGTAAACTGGCTTTTCCCACCCATTTACATTGTTGCTACCTTGCCCAACAATTTTGAAAGATGAACCAGTTGGATATCGTTATTATTTGAGAAGCTCATAACGTTAAGCTATAAATTTAGAGGAAGAAATAAAAGCTAAGATTGGTTCGTTGGGACAAGACTCGTTTGTATCCACCTTCAATTAGATGTATTACAACACAATGTAATGATGAAATTTAAAAGAGACGGAAAAGTTATAGAAATATTAGATAAAATTAAGTTTGCAACAATGTAAATGGGTGGGACAAGCTGAAGAAATTATAAAATGGTGAAAAAAAATTGCTCCAAAATTCAAGCTTAAATAATAAAAAAGTTGATATTGTTAAGTTTTAAAGTTAAGGGATTAAAGAAAAACTCAGGTGTGATAGTTGGGACAAGTTCCGCTTAAATTCACCTTCAAATAGATATATTACAACCCAATGTAATGATGAAATTTAAAAGAGTTGGAAAAGTTATAGAAATATTAGATAAAATTAAGTATGGGTGGGATAAGCCGAAGAATTTATAAAATGGTGAATAAAAGTTGTTCCAAAATTCTAGCTTAAATATTTAAAAAAATGATAATGTTAAGTTTTAAAGTTAGGGGATTAAAGAAAAACTCAGGTTTGATAGTTGGTACAAGTTCCGCTTAAATTCACCTTCAAATAGATATATTACAACCCAATGTAATGATGAAATTTAAAAGAGTTGGAAAAGTTATAGAAATAGTAGATAAAATTAAGTCGGCAACAATTTAAATGTGTGGGACAAGCCAATGAACTTGTAAATAGGTGAATAATAGTTAATCCAGAAATCTAAATTAAATATTAAGAAATGTCGAAAAAACATAAAATGGGTGGGGGGGGGGGTGGGGGGAGTGAAGCGAAACCGTTGCAACCGTTAGAGGAGATCAAAATATAAATAAGTTATTAATTTTGAGAGTGTCTGTTAGTTAATAGTCTCAGAAAACACTTTTATAAGTAACACTTTTTTTCAGTTATTGTTAGCTATATGTGTTTCACAACGCAACAAACTTCCACTTTTAAATAGTAAACATATACATCAGCTAATGGTATACCTATTGAAATTTATTAGATTTGTAGGAAGTAAAAATCTATAATGATGATGTAACAAAGATAACATTTTGTTTTCAACAATATAATAGCAAAAATGAAATTAAATTCATTTATTTTTATAAAAGTGTTTCATAATAATGCAAAATTGTTTAGTTAAACAATGCAGTATAAAAAATTATGCAACAATAATGAATATTGTATTGAAGTATTGAACGTAATCGCATATTTTCCATTGAAGAGTGAACAGCATAAGTGTTGGTTGGATAAAAGTTTGAGGTTCTCAAATTAATTCGTAATAATTCTATTTCAAATTTATGTTCTTGATTGTCCATAACAGCAGAATCGATGCTTTCCAAAACGTCGACAACCAAATGCATTAGATTTTTGACGACATCTTCATCATATATTTCAATCATGTGCTCCAATTCTAAATATATATTAGAAGCCAGACTTTGAACTTTTTCGGAAATAACCATGTTTGTCGTCCGAATTTGTCCCATATACAGTTTCTTGCATTAGGGATGACAGAAACTATATATGGTACAAATCATATAATCATTTTTTTAATTATCTCTTTGTTATTTTCTTTTATCCAATAAAATAATGGAATCCTCTATGCAAGAAACGGTATATGCTAAAAATTGCGTGGGAGATCCTCAGTGCTCAACAAAAATCTTAAAGTAAGAAATCACTTTTTAGCATCGAAATTCATCAGATAATGGTATTCCTGTTGTAATTTATCAGATTTATAGGAAGTAATATTCTATAAAGATGATTTAACAATGATAATATTTTTTGTTTCAACAATATAACAGTAAAAATGAAATGAAATCCATTTATTTAGAAAATTGTTTCATAACAATGCAAAATTGTTTAGTTAAACAATGCAGTTTAAAAAATTATGCAACAATACTTTCATTTTTTTCAGTTACATTTATTTATTTATAACAGTCTTTCAATAAAGTTTGCAGATTTTGTTTTTGTATATTTCTCAATATGTGTCCACGCATAACTTTTCAGTAGACATTCTGAATTTAATTCTTTTTTCGGAAAGGACACGCTTTGGTGGTAGTTTCGTATCAATCACTTAAGTATTTATAATCCGTATATTTCGGTTGCTATAATGATATATGTTTATTGAATAACTAGTCAAAAGTAGTAGTTTCTTGAAGACACCTCATATTAAATGCATATCTGCTAAGTTTACTACTGCATGGGGTTTAAATGTAAGCATACTAAGACATACACAGTTATGCAATTTTTAGTCATCGTATACATATAGCTATGTGGGTACATGTAGATATTGTAAATGGATTTAAATGGTGCTTGACCCATCTATCAAACCTGAATTTTTCTTTCAACCCATAATTTTAAAGCTTAACATTACAAACTTTTTTAACATTTAAGCTAGAATTTTGGATCAAATTTTATTAACCTTTTTAAAAGTTCACTGGCTTGTCCCACTCTTTGAAATTATTGCCGAGTTAATTTTATCTAATATATCTATAACTTTTCCAACTCTTTTAAATTTCATCATTACATTGAGTTGTAATATATCAATTTTAAGGTGAATTTAAGCGGAACTTGTCCCAACTCTCAAACATGAGTTTTTTTTTTAATTCCCTAACTTTAAAACTTAACATTACGAACTTTTTTACCAACTTTTATTTACCTTTTTAAAAGTTCACTGGCTTGTCCCACTCTTTGAAATTATTGCCGAGTTAATTTTATCTAATATATCTATAACTTTTCCAACTCTTTTAAATTTCATCATTACATTGAGTTGTAATATATCTATTTTAAGGTGAATTTAAGCGGAACTTGTCCCAACTCTCAAACATGAGTTTTTTTTTTTTTAATTCCCTAACTTTAAAACTTAACATTACGAACTTTTTTACCATTTAAGCTAGAGTTTTGGAACAGCTTTAATTCATCGTTTTAAAAATTCATTGGTTTGTCCCACCCATTTACATTGTTGCCAACTTAATTTTATCTACTATTTCTATAACATTTCTAACTCTTTTAAATTTCATCTTTACATTGGGTTGTAATATATCTACTTGAAGGTTGATTTAATCGGAACTTGTCCAAACTATCAAATCTGAGTTTTTCTTTAATCCCCTAACTTTAAAACTTAACAATATCAATTTTTTTAATATTTAAGTTAGAGTTTTGGAATAGCTTTTATTTAATTTTTTATAAGTTAACTGGCTTGTCCCACCCATTTACATTGTTGCTACCTTGCCCAAAAATTTTGAAAGATGAACCAGTTGGATATCGTTATTATTTGAGAAGCTCATAACGTTAAGCTATAAATTTAGAGGAAGAAATAAAAGCTAAGATTGGTTCGTTGGGACAAGACTCGTTTGTATCCACCTTCAATTAGATGTATTACAACCCAATGTAATGATGAAATTTAAAAGAGACGGAAAAGTTATAGAAATATTAGATAAAATTAAGTTTGCAACAATGTAAATGGGTGGAACAAGCTGAAGAAATTATAAAATGGTGAAAAATGTTGTTCCAAAATTCAAGCTTAAATAATAAAAAAGTTGATATTGTTAAGTTTTAAAGTTATGGGATTAAAGAAAAACTCAGGTGTGATAGTTGGGACAAATTCCGTTTAAATTCACCTTCAAATAGATATATTACAACCCAATGTAATGATGAAATTTAAAAGAGTTGGAAAAGTTATAGAAATAGTAGATAAAATTAAGTCGGCAACAATTTAAATGTGTGGGACAAGCCAATGAACTTGTAAATAGGTGAATAAAAGTTAATCCAGAAATCTAAATTAAATATTAAGAAATGTCGAAAAAACATAAAATGGGTGGTGGTGGGGGGGGGGGGGAGTGAGGCGAAACCGTTGCAACCGTTAGAGGAGATCAAAATATAAATAAGTTATTAATTTTGAGAGTGTCTGTTAGTTAATAGTCTCAGAAAACACTTTTATAAGTAACACTTTTTTTCAGTTATTGTTAGCTATATGTGTTTCACAACGCAACAAAACTCCACTTTTAAATAGTAAACATATACATCAGCTAATGGTATACCTATTGAAATTTATTAGATTTGTAGGAAGTAAAAATCTATAATGATGATGTAACAAAGATAACATTTTGTTTTCAACAATATAATAGCAAAAATGAAATTAAATTCATTTATTTTAATAAAAGTGTTTCATAATAATGCAAAATTGTTTAGTTAAACAATGCAGTATAAAAAATTATGCAACAATAATGAATATTGTATTGAAGTATTGAACGTAATCGCATATTTTCCATTGAAGAGTGAACAGCATAAGTGTTAGTTGGATAAAAGTTTGAGGTTCTCAAAATAATTCGTAATAATTCTATTTCAAATTTATGTTCTTGATTGTCCATAACAGCAGAATCGATGCTTTCCAAAACGTCGACAACCAAATGCATTAGATTTTTGACGACATCTTCATCATATATTTCAATCATGTGCTCCAATTCTGAATATATATTAGAAGAAAGACTTTGAGCTTTTTCGGAAATAACCATGTTTGTCTTCCGAATTTGTCCCATATACAGTTTCTTGCATTAGGGATGACAGAAACTGTATATGGTACAAATCATATAATCATTTTTTTTAATAATCTCTTTGTTATTTTCTTTTATCCAATAAAATAATGGAATCCTCTATGCAAGAAACGGTATATGCTAAAAATTGCGTGGGAGATCCTCAGTGCTCAACAAAAATCTTAAGTAAGAAATCACTTTTTAGCATCGAAATTCATCAGATAATGGTATTCCTATTGTAATTTTTCAGATTTATAGGAAGTAATATTCTATAAAGATGATGTAACAATGATAATATTTTTTGTTTCAACAATATAACAGTAAAAATGAAATGAAATCCATTTATTTAGAAAATTGTTTCATAACAATGCAAAATTGTTTAGTTAAACAATGCAGTTTAAAAAAATTATGCAACAATACTTTCATTTTTTTTTCAGTTACATTTATTTATTTATAACAGTCTTTCAATAAAGTTTGCAGATTTTGTTTTTGTATATTTCTCAATATGTGTCCACGCATAACTTTTCAGTAGACATTCTGAATTTAATTCTTTTTTCGGAAAGGACACGCTTTGGTGGTAGTTTCGTATCAATCACTTAAGTATTTTTAATCCGTATATTTCGGTTGCTATAATGATATAAGTTTATTGAATAACTAGTCAAAAGTAGTAGTTTCTTGAAGACACCTCATATTAAATGCATATCTGCTAAGTTTACTATTGCATGGGGTTTAAATGTAAGCATACTAAGACATACACAGTTATGCAATTTTTAGTCATCGTATACATATAGCTATGTGGGTACATGTAGATATTGTAAATGTATTTAAATGGTGCTTGACCCATCTATCAAACCTGAATTTTTCTTTCAACCCATAATTTTAAAGCTTAACATTACCAACTTTTTTAACATTTAAGCTAGAGTTGTGGATCAACTTTTATTTACCTTTATAAAAGTTAACTGGCTTGTCCCACTCTTTGAAATTATTGCCGAGTTAATTTTATCTAATATATCTGTAACTTTTCCAACTCTTTTAAATTCCATCTTTACATTGAGTTGTAATATATCTATTTTAAGGTGAATTTAAGCGGAACTTGTCCCAACTCTCAAACATGAGTTTTTTTTTTAATTCCCTAACTTTAAAACTTAACATTACGAACTTTTTTACCAACTTTTATTTACCTTTTTAAAAGTTCACTGGCTTGTCCCACTCTTTGAAATTATTGCCGAGTTAATTTTATCTAATATATCTATAACTTTTCCAACTCTTTTAAATTTCATCATTACATTGAGTTGTAATATATCTATTTTAAGGTGAATTTAAGCGGAACTTGTCCTAACTCTCAAACATGAGTTTTGTTTTTAATTCCCTAACTTTAAAACTTAACATTACGAACTTTTTTACCATTTAAGCTAGAGTTTTGGAACAGCTTTAATTCATCGTTTTAAAAATTCATTGGTTTGTCCCACCCATTTACATTGTTGCCAACTTAATTTTATCTACTATTTCTATAACATTTCTAACTCTTTTAAATTTCATCTTTACATTGGGTTGTAATATATCTACTTGAAGGTTGATTTAATCGGAACTTGTCCAAACTATCAAACCTGAGTTTTTCTTTAATCCCCTAACTTTAAAACTTAACAATATCAATTTTTTTAATATTTAAGTTAGAGTTTTGGAATAGCTTTTATTTAATTTTTTATAAGTTAACTGGCTTGTCCCACCCATTTACATTGTTGCTACCTTGCCCAACAATTTTGAAAGATGAACCAGTTGGATATCGTTATTATTTGAGAAGCTCATAACGTTAAGCTATAAATTTAGAGGAAGAAATAAAAGCTAAGATTGGTTCGTTGGGACAAGACTCGTTTGTATCCACCTTCAATTAGATGTATTACAACCCAATGTAATGATGAAATTTAAAAGAGACGGAAAAGTTATAGAAATATTAGATAAAATTAAGTTTGCAACAATGTAAATGGGTGGAACAAGCTGAAGAAATTATAAAATGGTGAAAAAAGTTGTTCCAAAATTCAAGCTTAAATAATAAAAAAGTTGATATTGTTAAGTTTTAAAGTTATGGGATTAAAGAAAAACTCAGGTGTGATAGTTGGGACAAGTTCCGCTTAAATTCACCTTCAAATAGATATATTACAACCCAATGTAATGATGAAATTTAAAAGAGTTGGAAAAGTTATAGAAATATTAGATAAAATTAAGTATGGGTGGGATAAGCCGAAGAATTTATAAAATGGTGAATAAAAGTTGTTCCAAAATTCTAGCTTAAATATTTAAAAAAATGATAATGTTAAGTTTTAAAGTTAGGGGATTAAAGAAAAACTCAGGTTTGATAGTTGGTACAAGTTCCGCTTAAATTCACCTTCAAATAGATATATTACAACCCAATGTAATGATGAAATTTAAAAGAGTTGGAAAAGTTATAGAAATAGTAGATAAAATTAAGTCGGCAACAATTTAAATGTGTGGGACAAGCCAATGAACTTGTAAATAGGTGAATAAAAGTTAATCCAGAAATCTAAATTAAATATTAAGAAATGTCGAAAAAACATAAAATGGGTGGTGGTGGGGGGGGGGGGGGAGTGAGGCGAAACCGTTGCAACCGTTAGAGGAGATCAAAATATAAATAAGTTATTAATTTTGAGAGTGTCTGTTAGTTAATAGTCTCAGAAAACACTTTTATAAGTAACACTTTTTTTCAGTTATTGTTAGCTATATGTGTTTCACAACGCAACAAAACTCCACTTTTAAATAGTAAACATATACATCAGCTAATGGTATACCTATTGAAATTTATTAGATTTGTAGGAAGTAAAAATCTATAATGATGATGTAACAAAGATAACATTTTGTTTTCAACAATATAATAGCAAAAATGAAATTAAATTCATTTATTTTAATAAAAGTGTTTCATAATAATGCAAAATTGTTTAGTTAAACAATGCAGTATAAAAAATTATGCAACAATAATGAATATTGTATTGAAGTATTGAACGTAATCGCATATTTTCCATTGAAGAGTGAACAGCATAAGTGTTAGTTGGATAAAAGTTTGAGGTTCTCAAAATAATTCGTAATAATTCTATTTCAAATTTATGTTCTTGATTGTCCATAACAGCAGAATCGATGCTTTCCAAAACGTCGACAACCAAATGCATTAGATTTTTGACGACATCTTCATCATATATTTCAATCATGTGCTCCAATTCTGAATATATATTAGAAGAAAGACTTTGAGCTTTTTCGGAAATAACCATGTTTGTCTTCCGAATTTGTCCCATATACAGTTTCTTGCATTAGGGATGACAGAAACTGTATATGGTACAAATCATATAATCATTTTTTTTAATAATCTCTTTGTTATTTTCTTTTATCCAATAAAATAATGGAATCCTCTATGCAAGAAACGGTATATGCTAAAAATTGCGTGGGAGATCCTCAGTGCTCAACAAAAATCTTAAGTAAGAAATCACTTTTTAGCATCGAAATTCATCAGATAATGGTATTCCTATTGTAATTTTTCAGATTTATAGGAAGTAATATTCTATAAAGATGATGTAACAATGATAATATTTTTTGTTTCAACAATATAACAGTAAAAATGAAATGAAATCCATTTATTTAGAAAATTGTTTCATAACAATGCAAAATTGTTTAGTTAAACAATGCAGTTTAAAAAAATTATGCAACAATACTTTCATTTTTTTTTCAGTTACATTTATTTATTTATAACAGTCTTTCAATAAAGTTTGCAGATTTTGTTTTTGTATATTTCTCAATATGTGTCCACGCATAACTTTTCAGTAGACATTCTGAATTTAATTCTTTTTTCGGAAAGGACACGCTTTGGTGGTAGTTTCGTATCAATCACTTAAGTATTTTTAATCCGTATATTTCGGTTGCTATAATGATATAAGTTTATTGAATAACTAGTCAAAAGTAGTAGTTTCTTGAAGACACCTCATATTAAATGCATATCTGCTAAGTTTACTATTGCATGGGGTTTAAATGTAAGCATACTAAGACATACACAGTTATGCAATTTTTAGTCATCGTATACATATAGCTATGTGGGTACATGTAGATATTGTAAATGTATTTAAATGGTGCTTGACCCATCTATCAAACCTGAATTTTTCTTTCAACCCATAATTTTAAAGCTTAACATTACCAACTTTTTTAACATTTAAGCTAGAGTTGTGGATCAACTTTTATTTACCTTTATAAAAGTTAACTGGCTTGTCCCACTCTTTGAAATTATTGCCGAGTTAATTTTATCTAATATATCTGTAACTTTTCCAACTCTTTTAAATTCCATCTTTACATTGAGTTGTAATATATCTATTTTAAGGTGAATTTAAGCGGAACTTGTCCCAACTCTCAAACATGAGTTTTTTTTTTAATTCCCTAACTTTAAAACTTAACATTACGAACTTTTTTACCAACTTTTATTTACCTTTTTAAAAGTTCACTGGCTTGTCCCACTCTTTGAAATTATTGCCGAGTTAATTTTATCTAATATATCTATAACTTTTCCAACTCTTTTAAATTTCATCATTACATTGAGTTGTAATATATCTATTTTAAGGTGAATTTAAGCGGAACTTGTCCTAACTCTCAAACATGAGTTTTGTTTTTAATTCCCTAACTTTAAAACTTAACATTACGAACTTTTTTACCATTTAAGCTAGAGTTTTGGAACAGCTTTAATTCATCGTTTTAAAAATTCATTGGTTTGTCCCACCCATTTACATTGTTGCCAACTTAATTTTATCTACTATTTCTATAACATTTCTAACTCTTTTAAATTTCATCTTTACATTGGGTTGTAATATATCTACTTGAAGGTTGATTTAATCGGAACTTGTCCAAACTATCAAATCTGAGTTTTTCTTTAATCCCCTAACTTTAAAACTTAACAATATCAATTTTTTTAATATTTAAGTTAGAGTTTTGGAATAGCTTTTATTTAATTTTTTATAAGTTAACTGGCTTGTCCCACCCATTTACATTGTTGCTACCTTGCCCAAAAATTTTGAAAGATGAACCAGTTGGATATCGTTATTATTTGAGAAGCTCATAACGTTAAGCTATAAATTTAGAGGAAGAAATAAAAGCTAAGATTGGTTCGTTGGGACAAGACTCGTTTGTATCCACCTTCAATTAGATGTATTACAACCCAATGTAATGATGAAATTTAAAAGAGACGGAAAAGTTATAGAAATATTAGATAAAATTAAGTTTGCAACAATGTAAATGGGTGGAACAAGCTGAAGAAATTATAAAATGGTGAAAAATGTTGTTCCAAAATTCAAGCTTAAATAATAAAAAAGTTGATATTGTTAAGTTTTAAAGTTATGGGATTAAAGAAAAACTCAGGTGTGATAGTTGGGACAAATTCCGTTTAAATTCACCTTCAAATAGATATATTACAACCCAATGTAATGATGAAATTTAAAAGAGTTGGAAAAGTTATAGAAATAGTAGATAAAATTAAGTCGGCAACAATTTAAATGTGTGGGACAAGCCAATGAACTTGTAAATAGGTGAATAAAAGTTAATCCAGAAATCTAAATTAAATATTAAGAAATGTCGAAAAAACATAAAATGGGTGGTGGTGGGGGGGGGGGGGGGGAGTGAGGCGAAACCGTTGCAACCGTTAGAGGAGATCAAAATATAAATAAGTTATTAATTTTGAGAGTGTCTGTTAGTTAATAGTCTCAGAAAACACTTTTATAAGTAACACTTTTTTTCAGTTATTGTTAGCTATATGTGTTTCACAACGCAACAAAACTCCACTTTTAAATAGTAAACATATACATCAGCTAATGGTATACCTATTGAAATTTATTAGATTTGTAGGAAGTAAAAATCTATAATGATGATGTAACAAAGATAACATTTTGTTTTCAACAATATAATAGCAAAAATGAAATTAAATTCATTTATTTTAATAAAAGTGTTTCATAATAATGCAAAATTGTTTAGTTAAACAATGCAGTATAAAAAATTATGCAACAATAATGAATATTGTATTGAAGTATTGAACGTAATCGCATATTTTCCATTGAAGAGTGAACAGCATAAGTGTTAGTTGGATAAAAGTTTGAGGTTCTCAAAATAATTCGTAATAATTCTATTTCAAATTTATGTTCTTGATTGTCCATAACAGCAGAATCGATGCTTTCCAAAACGTCGACAACCAAATGCATTAGATTTTTGACGACATCTTCATCATATATTTCAATCATGTGCTCCAATTCTGAATATATATTAGAAGAAAGACTTTGAGCTTTTTCGGAAATAACCATGTTTGTCTTCCGAATTTGTCCCATATACAGTTTCTTGCATTAGGGATGACAGAAACTGTATATGGTACAAATCATATAATCATTTTTTTTAATAATCTCTTTGTTATTTTCTTTTATCCAATAAAATAATGGAATCCTCTATGCAAGAAACGGTATATGCTAAAAATTGCGTGGGAGATCCTCAGTGCTCAACAAAAATCTTAAGTAAGAAATCACTTTTTAGCATCGAAATTCATCAGATAATGGTATTCCTATTGTAATTTTTCAGATTTATAGGAAGTAATATTCTATAAAGATGATGTAACAATGATAATATTTTTTGTTTCAACAATATAACAGTAAAAATGAAATGAAATCCATTTATTTAGAAAATTGTTTCATAACAATGCAAAATTGTTTAGTTAAACAATGCAGTTTAAAAAAATTATGCAACAATACTTTCATTTTTTTTTCAGTTACATTTATTTATTTATAACAGTCTTTCAATAAAGTTTGCAGATTTTGTTTTTGTATATTTCTCAATATGTGTCCACGCATAACTTTTCAGTAGACATTCTGAATTTAATTCTTTTTTCGGAAAGGACACGCTTTGGTGGTAGTTTCGTATCAATCACTTAAGTATTTTTAATCCGTATATTTCGGTTGCTATAATGATATAAGTTTATTGAATAACTAGTCAAAAGTAGTAGTTTCTTGAAGACACCTCATATTAAATGCATATCTGCTAAGTTTACTATTGCATGGGGTTTAAATGTAAGCATACTAAGACATACACAGTTATGCAATTTTTAGTCATCGTATACATATAGCTATGTGGGTACATGTAGATATTGTAAATGTATTTAAATGGTGCTTGACCCATCTATCAAACCTGAATTTTTCTTTCAACCCATAATTTTAAAGCTTAACATTACCAACTTTTTTAACATTTAAGCTAGAGTTGTGGATCAACTTTTATTTACCTTTATAAAAGTTAACTGGCTTGTCCCACTCTTTGAAATTATTGCCGAGTTAATTTTATCTAATATATCTGTAACTTTTCCAACTCTTTTAAATTCCATCTTTACATTGAGTTGTAATATATCTATTTTAAGGTGAATTTAAGCGGAACTTGTCCCAACTCTCAAACATGAGTTTTTTTTTTAATTCCCTAACTTTAAAACTTAACATTACGAACTTTTTTACCAACTTTTATTTACCTTTTTAAAAGTTCACTGGCTTGTCCCACTCTTTGAAATTATTGCCGAGTTAATTTTATCTAATATATCTATAACTTTTCCAACTCTTTTAAATTTCATCATTACATTGAGTTGTAATATATCTATTTTAAGGTGAATTTAAGCGGAACTTGTCCTAACTCTCAAACATGAGTTTTGTTTTTAATTCCCTAACTTTAAAACTTAACATTACGAACTTTTTTACCATTTAAGCTAGAGTTTTGGAACAGCTTTAATTCATCGTTTTAAAAATTCATTGGTTTGTCCCACCCATTTACATTGTTGCCAACTTAATTTTATCTACTATTTCTATAACATTTCTAACTCTTTTAAATTTCATCTTTACATTGGGTTGTAATATATCTACTTGAAGGTTGATTTAATCGGAACTTGTCCAAACTATCAAACCTGAGTTTTTCTTTAATCCCCTAACTTTAAAACTTAACAATATCAATTTTTTTAATATTTAAGTTAGAGTTTTGGAATAGCTTTTATTTAATTTTTTATAAGTTAACTGGCTTGTCCCACCCATTTACATTGTTGCTACCTTGCCCAACAATTTTGAAAGATGAACCAGTTGGATATCGTTATTATTTGAGAAGCTCATAACGTTAAGCTATAAATTTAGAGGAAGAAATAAAAGCTAAGATTGGTTCGTTGGGACAAGACTCGTTTGTATCCACCTTCAATTAGATGTATTACAACCCAATGTAATGATGAAATTTAAAAGAGACGGAAAAGTAATAGAAATATTAGATAAAATTAAGTTTGCAACAATGTAAATGGGTGGAACAAGCTGAAGAAATTATAAAATGGTGAAAAAAGTTGTTCCAAAATTCAAGCTTAAATAATAAAAAAGTTGATATTGTTAAGTTTTAAAGTTATGGGATTAAAGAAAAACTCAGGTGTGATAGTTGGGACAAGTTCCGCTTAAATTCACCTTCAAATAGATATATTACAACCCAATGTAATGATGAAATTTAAAAGAGTTGGAAAAGTTATAGAAATATTAGATAAAATTAAGTATGGGTGGGATAAGCCGAAGAATTTATAAAATGGTGAATAAAAGTTGTTCCAAAATTCTAGCTTAAATATTTAAAAAAATGATAATGTTAAGTTTTAAAGTTAGGGGATTAAAGAAAAACTCAGGTTTGATAGTTGGTACAAGTTCCGCTTAAATTCACCTTCAAATAGATATATTACAACCCAATGTAATGATGAAATTTAAAAGAGTTGGAAAAGTTATAGAAATAGTAGATAAAATTAAGTCGGCAACAATTTAAATGTGTGGGACAAGCCAATGAACTTGTAAATAGGTGAATAAAAGTTAATCCAGAAATCTAAATTAAATATTAAGAAATGTCGAAAAAACATAAAATGGGTGGTGGTGGGGGGGGGGGGAGTGAGGCGAAACCGTTGCAACCGTTAGAGGAGATCAAAATATAAATAAGTTATTAATTTTGAGAGTGTCTGTTAGTTAATAGTCTCAGAAAACACTTTTATAAGTAACACTTTTTTTCAGTTATTGTTAGCTATATGTGTTTCACAACGCAACAAAACTCCACTTTTAAATAGTAAACATATACATCAGCTAATGGTATACCTATTGAAATTTATTAGATTTGTAGGAAGTAAAAATCTATAATGATGATGTAACAAAGATAACATTTTGTTTTCAACAATATAATAGCAAAAATGAAATTAAATTCATTTATTTTAATAAAAGTGTTTCATAATAATGCAAAATTGTTTAGTTAAACAATGCAGTATAAAAAATTATGCAACAATAATGAATATTGTATTGAAGTATTGAACGTAATCGCATATTTTCCATTGAAGAGTGAACAGCATAAGTGTTAGTTGGATAAAAGTTTGAGGTTCTCAAAATAATTCGTAATAATTCTATTTCAAATTTATGTTCTTGATTGTCCATAACAGCAGAATCGATGCTTTCCAAAACGTCGACAACCAAATGCATTAGATTTTTGACGACATCTTCATCATATATTTCAATCATGTGCTCCAATTCTGAATATATATTAGAAGAAAGACTTTGAGCTTTTTCGGAAATAACCATGTTTGTCTTCCGAATTTGTCCCATATACAGTTTCTTGCATTAGGGATGACAGAAACTGTATATGGTACAAATCATATAATCATTTTTTTTAATAATCTCTTTGTTATTTTCTTTTATCCAATAAAATAATGGAATCCTCTATGCAAGAAACGGTATATGCTAAAAATTGCGTGGGAGATCCTCAGTGCTCAACAAAAATCTTAAGTAAGAAATCACTTTTTAGCATCGAAATTCATCAGATAATGGTATTCCTATTGTAATTTTTCAGATTTATAGGAAGTAATATTCTATAAAGATGATGTAACAATGATAATATTTTTTGTTTCAACAATATAACAGTAAAAATGAAATGAAATCCATTTATTTAGAAAATTGTTTCATAACAATGCAAAATTGTTTAGTTAAACAATGCAGTTTAAAAAAATTATGCAACAATACTTTCATTTTTTTTTCAGTTACATTTATTTATTTATAACAGTCTTTCAATAAAGTTTGCAGATTTTGTTTTTGTATATTTCTCAATATGTGTCCACGCATAACTTTTCAGTAGACATTCTGAATTTAATTCTTTTTTCGGAAAGGACACGCTTTGGTGGTAGTTTCGTATCAATCACTTAAGTATTTTTAATCCGTATATTTCGGTTGCTATAATGATATAAGTTTATTGAATAACTAGTCAAAAGTAGTAGTTTCTTGAAGACACCTCATATTAAATGCATATCTGCTAAGTTTACTATTGCATGGGGTTTAAATGTAAGCATACTAAGACATACACAGTTATGCAATTTTTAGTCATCGTATACATATAGCTATGTGGGTACATGTAGATATTGTAAATGTATTTAAATGGTGCTTGACCCATCTATCAAACCTGAATTTTTCTTTCAACCCATAATTTTAAAGCTTAACATTACCAACTTTTTTAACATTTAAGCTAGAGTTGTGGATCAACTTTTATTTACCTTTATAAAAGTTAACTGGCTTGTCCCACTCTTTGAAATTATTGCCGAGTTAATTTTATCTAATATATCTGTAACTTTTCCAACTCTTTTAAATTCCATCTTTACATTGAGTTGTAATATATCTATTTTAAGGTGAATTTAAGCGGAACTTGTCCCAACTCTCAAACATGAGTTTTTTTTTTAATTCCCTAACTTTAAAACTTAACATTACGAACTTTTTTACCAACTTTTATTTACCTTTTTAAAAGTTCACTGGCTTGTCCCACTCTTTGAAATTATTGCCGAGTTAATTTTATCTAATATATCTATAACTTTTCCAACTCTTTTAAATTTCATCATTACATTGAGTTGTAATATATCTATTTTAAGGTGAATTTAAGCGGAACTTGTCCTAACTCTCAAACATGAGTTTTGTTTTTAATTCCCTAACTTTAAAACTTAACATTACGAACTTTTTTACCATTTAAGCTAGAGTTTTGGAACAGCTTTAATTCATCGTTTTAAAAATTCATTGGTTTGTCCCACCCATTTACATTGTTGCCAACTTAATTTTATCTACTATTTCTATAACATTTCTAACTCTTTTAAATTTCATCTTTACATTGGGTTGTAATATATCTACTTGAAGGTTGATTTAATCGGAACTTGTCCAAACTATCAAACCTGAGTTTTTCTTTAATCCCCTAACTTTAAAACTTAACAATATCAATTTTTTTAATATTTAAGTTAGAGTTTTGGAATAGCTTTTATTTAATTTTTTATAAGTTAACTGGCTTGTCCCACCCATTTACATTGTTGCTACCTTGCCCAACAATTTTGAAAGATGAACCAGTTGGATATCGTTATTATTTGAGAAGCTCATAACGTTAAGCTATAAATTTAGAGGAAGAAATAAAAGCTAAGATTGGTTCGTTGGGACAAGACTCGTTTGTATCCACCTTCAATTAGATGTATTACAACCCAATGTAATGATGAAATTTAAAAGAGACGGAAAAGTTATAGAAATATTAGATAAAATTAAGTTTGCAACAATGTAAATGGGTGGAACAAGCTGAAGAAATTATAAAATGGTGAAAAAAGTTGTTCCAAAATTCAAGCTTAAATAATAAAAAAGTTGATATTGTTAAGTTTTAAAGTTATGGGATTAAAGAAAAACTCAGGTGTGATAGTTGGGACAAGTTCCGCTTAAATTCACCTTCAAATAGATATATTACAACCCAATGTAATGATGAAATTTAAAAGAGTTGGAAAAGTTATAGAAATATTAGATAAAATTAAGTATGGGTGGGATAAGCCGAAGAATTTATAAAATGGTGAATAAAAGTTGTTCCAAAATTCTAGCTTAAATATTTAAAAAAATGATAATGTTAAGTTTTAAAGTTAGGGGATTAAAGAAAAACTCAGGTTTGATAGTTGGTACAAGTTCCGCTTAAATTCACCTTCAAATAGATATATTACAACCCAATGTAATGATGAAATTTAAAAGAGTTGGAAAAGTTATAGAAATAGTAGATAAAATTAAGTCGGCAACAATTTAAATGTGTGGGACAAGCCAATGAACTTGTAAATAGGTGAATAAAAGTTAATCCAGAAATCTAAATTAAATATTAAGAAATGTCGAAAAAACATAAAATGGGTGGGGGGGGGGGGAGTGAAGCGAAACCGTTGCAACCGTTAGAGGAGATCAAAATATAAATAAGTTATTAATTTTGAGAGTGTCTGTTAGTTAATAGTCTCAGAAAACACATTTATAAGTAACACTTTTTTTCAGTTATTGTTAGCTATATGTGTTTCACAACGCAACAAACTTCCACTTTTAAATAGTAAACATATACATCAGCTAATGGTATACCTATTGAAATTTATTAGATTTGTAGGAAGTAAAAATCTATAATGATGATGTAACAAAGATAACATTTTGTTTTCAACAATATAATAGCAAAAATGAAATTAAATTCATTTATTTTTATAAAAGTGTTTCATAATAATGCAAAATTGTTTAGTTAAACAATGCAGTATAAAAAATTATGCAACAATAATGAATATTGTATTGAAGTATTGAACGTAATCGCATATTTTCCATTGAAGAGTGAACAGCATAAGTGTTGGTTGGATAAAAGTTTGAGGTTCTCAAATTAATTCGTAATAATTCTATTTCAAATTTATGTTCTTGATTGTCCATAACAGCAGAATCGATGCTTTCCAAAACGTCGACAACCAAATGCATTAGATTTTTGACGACATCTTCATCATATATTTCAATCATGTGCTCCAATTCTAAATATATATTAGAAGCCAGACTTTGAACTTTTTCGGAAATAACCATGTTTGTCGTCCGAATTTGTCCCATATACAGTTTCTTGCATTAGGGATGACAGAAACTATATATGGTACAAATCATATAATCATTTTTTTAATTATCTCTTTGTTATTTTCTTTTATCCAATAAAATAATGGAATCCTCTATGCAAGAAACGGTATATGCTAAAAATTGCGTGGGAGATCCTCAGTGCTCAACAAAAATCTTAAGTAAGAAATCACTTTTTAGCATCGAAATTCATCAGATAATGGTATTCCTGTTGTAATTTATCAGATTTATAGGAAGTAATATTCTATAAAGATGATGTAACAATGATAATATTTTTTGTTTCAACAATATAACAGTAAAAATGAAATGAAATCCATTTATTTAGAAAATTGTTTCATAACAATGCAAAATTGTTTAGTTAAACAATGCAGTTTAAAAAATTATGCAACAATACTTTCATTTTTTTCAGTTACATTTATTTATTTATAACAGTCTTTCAATAAAGTTTGCAGATTTTGTTTTTGTATATTTCTCAATATGTGTCCACGCATAACTTTTCAGTAGACATTCTGAATTTAATTCTTTTTTCGGAAAGGACACGCTTTGGTGGTAGTTTCGTATCAATCACTTAAGTATTTATAATCCGTATATTTCGGTTGCTATAATGATATATGTTTATTGAATAACTAGTCAAAAGTAGTAGTTTCTTGAAGACACCTCATATTAAATGCATATCTGCTAAGTTTACTACTGCATGGGGTTTAAATGTAAGCATACTAAGACATACACAGTTATGCAATTTTTAGTCATCGTATACATATAGCTATGTGGGTACATGTAGATATTGTAAATGGATTTAAATGTGCTTGACCCATCTATCAAACCTGAATTTTTCTTTCAACCCATAATTTTAAAGCTTAACATTACAAACTTTTTTAACATTTAAGCTAGAATTTTGGATCAAATTTTATTAACCTTTTTAAAAGTTCACTGGCTTGTCCCACTCTTTGAAATTATTGCCGAGTTAATTTTATCTAATATATCTATAACTTTTCCAACTCTTTTAAATTTCATCATTACATTGAGTTGTAATATATCAATTTTAAGGTGAATTTAAGCGGAACTTGTCCCAACTCTCAAACATGAGTTTTTTTTTTAATTCCCTAACTTTAAAACTTAACATTACGAACTTTTTTACCAACTTTTATTTACCTTTTTAAAAGTTCACTGGCTTGTCCCACTCTTTGAAATTATTGCCGAGTTAATTTTATCTAATATATCTATAACTTTTCCAACTCTTTTAAATTTCATCATTACATTGAGTTGTAATATATCAATTTTAAGGTGAATTTAAGCGGAACTTGTCCCAACTCTCAAACATGAGTTTTTTTTTTAATTCCCTAACTTTAAAACTTAACATTACGAACTTTTTTACCAACTTTTATTTACCTTTTTAAAAGTTCACTGGCTTGTCCCACTCTTTGAAATTATTGCCGAGTTAATTTTATCTAATATATCTATAACTTTTCCAACTCTTTTAAATTTCATCATTACATTGAGTTGTAATATATCTATTTTAAGGTGAATTTAAGCGGAACTTGTCCCAACTCTCAAACATGAGTTTTTTTTTTTTTAATTCCCTAACTTTAAAACTTAACATTACGAACTTTTTTACCATTTAAGCTAGAGTTTTGGAACAGCTTTAATTCATCGTTTTAAAAATTCATTGGTTTGTCCCACCCATTTACATTGTTGCCAACTTAATTTTATCTACTATTTCTATAACATTTCTAACTCTTTTAAATTTCATCTTTACATTGGGTTGTAATATATCTACTTGAAGGTTGATTTAATCGGAACTTGTCCAAACTATCAAATCTGAGTTTTTCTTTAATCCCCTAACTTTAAAACTTAACAATATCAATTTTTTTAATATTTAAGTTAGAGTTTTGGAATAGCTTTTATTTAATTTTTTATAAGTTAACTGGCTTGTCCCACCCATTTACATTGTTGCTACCTTGCCCAAAAATTTTGAAAGATGAACCAGTTGGATATCGTTATTATTTGAGAAGCTCATAACGTTAAGCTATAAATTTAGAGGAAGAAATAAAAGCTAAGATTGGTTCGTTGGGACAAGACTCGTTTGTATCCACCTTCAATTAGATGTATTACAACCCAATGTAATGATGAAATTTAAAAGAGACGGAAAAGTTATAGAAATATTAGATAAAATTAAGTTTGCAACAATGTAAATGGGTGGAACAAGCTGAAGAAATTATAAAATGGTGAAAAATGTTGTTCCAAAATTCAAGCTTAAATAATAAAAAAGTTGATATTGTTAAGTTTTAAAGTTATGGGATTAAAGAAAAACTCAGGTGTGATAGTTGGGACAAATTCCGTTTAAATTCACCTTCAAATAGATATATTACAACCCAATGTAATGATGAAATTTAAAAGAGTTGGAAAAGTTATAGAAATAGTAGATAAAATTAAGTCGGCAACAATTTAAATGTGTGGGACAAGCCAATGAACTTGTAAATAGGTGAATAAAAGTTAATCCAGAAATCTAAATTAAATATTAAGAAATGTCGAAAAAACATAAAATGGGTGGTGGTGGGGGGGGGGGGGGGGGAGTGAGGCGAAACCGTTGCAACCGTTAGAGGAGATCAAAATATAAATAAGTTATTAATTTTGAGAGTGTCTGTTAGTTAATAGTCTCAGAAAACACTTTTATAAGTAACACTTTTTTTCAGTTATTGTTAGCTATATGTGTTTCACAACGCAACAAAACTCCACTTTTAAATAGTAAACATATACATCAGCTAATGGTATACCTATTGAAATTTATTAGATTTGTAGGAAGTAAAAATCTATAATGATGATGTAACAAAGATAACATTTTGTTTTCAACAATATAATAGCAAAAATGAAATTAAATTCATTTATTTTAATAAAAGTGTTTCATAATAATGCAAAATTGTTTAGTTAAACAATGCAGTATAAAAAATTATGCAACAATAATGAATATTGTATTGAAGTATTGAACGTAATCGCATATTTTCCATTGAAGAGTGAACAGCATAAGTGTTAGTTGGATAAAAGTTTGAGGTTCTCAAAATAATTCGTAATAATTCTATTTCAAATTTATGTTCTTGATTGTCCATAACAGCAGAATCGATGCTTTCCAAAACGTCGACAACCAAATGCATTAGATTTTTGACGACATCTTCATCATATATTTCAATCATGTGCTCCAATTCTGAATATATATTAGAAGAAAGACTTTGAGCTTTTTCGGAAATAACCATGTTTGTCTTCCGAATTTGTCCCATATACAGTTTCTTGCATTAGGGATGACAGAAACTGTATATGGTACAAATCATATAATCATTTTTTTTAATAATCTCTTTGTTATTTTCTTTTATCCAATAAAATAATGGAATCCTCTATGCAAGAAACGGTATATGCTAAAAATTGCGTGGGAGATCCTCAGTGCTCAACAAAAATCTTAAGTAAGAAATCACATTTTAGCATCGAAATTCATCAGATAATGGTATTCCTATTGTAATTTTTCAGATTTATAGGAAGTAATATTCTATAAAGATGATGTAACAATGATAATATTTTTTGTTTCAACAATATAACAGTAAAAATGAAATGAAATCCATTTATTTAGAAAATTGTTTCATAACAATGCAAAATTGTTTAGTTAAACAATGCAGTTTAAAAAAATTATGCAACAATACTTTCATTTTTTTTTCAGTTACATTTATTTATTTATAACAGTCTTTCAATAAAGTTTGCAGATTTTGTTTTTGTATATTTCTCAATATGTGTCCACGCATAACTTTTCAGTAGACATTCTGAATTTAATTCTTTTTTCGGAAAGGACACGCTTTGGTGGTAGTTTCGTATCAATCACTTAAGTATTTTTAATCCGTATATTTCGGTTGCTATAATGATATAAGTTTATTGAATAACTAGTCAAAAGTAGTAGTTTCTTGAAGACACCTCATATTAAATGCATATCTGCTAAGTTTACTATTGCATGGGGTTTAAATGTAAGCATACTAAGACATACACAGTTATGCAATTTTTAGTCATCGTATACATATAGCTATGTGGGTACATGTAGATATTGTAAATGTATTTAAATGGTGCTTGACCCATCTATCAAACCTGAATTTTTCTTTCAACCCATAATTTTAAAGCTTAACATTACCAACTTTTTTAACATTTAAGCTAGAGTTGTGGATCAACTTTTATTTACCTTTATAAAAGTTAACTGGCTTGTCCCACTCTTTGAAATTATTGCCGAGTTAATTTTATCTAATATATCTGTAACTTTTCCAACTCTTTTAAATTCCATCTTTACATTGAGTTGTAATATATCTATTTTAAGGTGAATTTAAGCGGAACTTGTCCCAACTCTCAAACATGAGTTTTTTTTTTAATTCCCTAACTTTAAAACTTAACATTACGAACTTTTTTACCAACTTTTATTTACCTTTTTAAAAGTTCACTGGCTTGTCCCACTCTTTGAAATTATTGCCGAGTTAATTTTATCTAATATATCTATAACTTTTCCAACTCTTTTAAATTTCATCATTACATTGAGTTGTAATATATCTATTTTAAGGTGAATTTAAGCGGAACTTGTCCTAACTCTCAAACATGAGTTTTGTTTTTAATTCCCTAACTTTAAAACTTAACATTACGAACTTTTTTACCATTTAAGCTAGAGTTTTGGAACAGCTTTAATTCATCGTTTTAAAAATTCATTGGTTTGTCCCACCCATTTACATTGTTGCCAACTTAATTTTATCTACTATTTCTATAACATTTCTAACTCTTTTAAATTTCATCTTTACATTGGGTTGTAATATATCTACTTGAAGGTTGATTTAATCGGAACTTGTCCAAACTATCAAACCTGAGTTTTTCTTTAATCCCCTAACTTTAAAACTTAACAATATCAATTTTTTTAATATTTAAGTTAGAGTTTTGGAATAGCTTTTATTTAATTTTTTATAAGTTAACTGGCTTGTCCCACCCATTTACATTGTTGCTACCTTGCCCAACAATTTTGAAAGATGAACCAGTTGGATATCGTTATTATTTGAGAAGCTCATAACGTTAAGCTATAAATTTAGAGGAAGAAATAAAAGCTAAGATTGGTTCGTTGGGACAAGACTCGTTTGTATCCACCTTCAATTAGATGTATTACAACCCAATGTAATGATGAAATTTAAAAGAGACGGAAAAGTTATAGAAATATTAGATAAAATTAAGTTTGCAACAATGTAAATGGGTGGAACAAGCTGAAGAAATTATAAAATGGTGAAAAAAGTTGTTCCAAAATTCAAGCTTAAATAATAAAAAAGTTGATATTGTTAAGTTTTAAAGTTATGGGATTAAAGAAAAACTCAGGTGTGATAGTTGGGACAAGTTCCGCTTAAATTCACCTTCAAATAGATATATTACAACAAAATGTAATGATGAAATTTAAAAGAGTTGGAAAAGTTATAGAAATATTAGATAAAATTAAGTATAGGTGGGATAAGCCGAAGAATTTATAAAATGGTGAATAAAAGTTGTTCCAAAATTCTAGCGTAAATATTTAAAAAAATGATAATGTTAAGTTTTAAAGTTAGGGGATTAAAGAAAATCTCAGGTTTGATAGTTGGTACAAGTTCCGCTTAAATTCACCTTCAAATAGATATATTACTACCCAATGTAATGATGAAATTTAAAAGAGTTGGAAAAGTTATAGAAATAGTAGATAAAATTAAGTCGGCAACAATTTAAATGTGTGGGACAAGCCAATGAACTTGTAAATAGGTGAATAAAAGTTAATCCAGAAATCTAAATTAAATATTAAGAAATGTCGAAAAAACATAAAATGGGTGGGGGGGGGGGGGGGGGGGGAGTGAGGCGAAACCGTTGCAACCGTTAGAGGAGATCAAAATATAAATAAGTTATTAATTTTGAGAGTGTCTGTTAGTTAATAGTCTCAGAAAACACTTTTATAAGTAACACTTTTTTTCAGTTATTGTTAGCTATATGTGTTTCACAACGCAACAAAACTCCACTTTTAGATAGTAAACATATACATCAGCTAATGGTATACCTATTGAAATTTATTAGATTTGTAGGAAGTAAAAATCTATAATGATGATGTAACAAAGATAACATTTTGTTTTCAACAATATAATAGCAAAAATGAAATTAAATTCATTTATTTTAATAAAAGTGTTTCATAATAATGCAAAATTGTTTAGTTAAACAATGCAGTATAAAAAATTATGCAACAATAATGAATATTGTATTGAAGTATTGAACGTAATCGCATATTTTCCATTGAAGAGTGAACAGCATAAGTGTTGGTTGGATAAAAGTTTGAGGTTCTCAAAATAATTCGTAATAATTCTATTTCAAATTTATGTTCTTGATTGTCCATAGCAGCAGAATCGATGCTTTCCAAAACGTCGACAACCAAATGCATTAGATTTTTGACGACATCTTCATCATATATTTCAATCATGTGCTCCAATTCTGAATATATATTAGAAGCCAGACTTTGAGCTTTTTCGGAAATAACCATGTTTGTCTTCCGAATTTGTCCCATATACAGTTTCTTGCATTAGGGATGACAGAAACTGTATATGGTACAAATCATATAATCATTTTTTTTAATAATCTCTTTGTTATTTTCTTTTATCCAATAAAATAATGGAATCCTCTATGCAAGAAACGGTGTATGCTAAAAATTGCGTGGGAGATCCTCAGTGCTCAACAAAAATCTTAAGTAAGAAATCACTTTTTAGCATCGAAATTCTTCAGATAATGGTATTCCTATTGTAATTTTTCAGATTTATAGGAAGTAATATTCTAGAAAGATGATGTAACAATGATAATATTTTTTGTTTCAACAATAGAACAGTAAAAATGAAATGAAATCCATTTATTTAGAAAATTGTTTCATAACAATGCAAAATTGTTTAGTTAAACAATGCAGTTTAAAAAATTATGCAACAATACTTTCATTTTTTTCAGTTACATTTATTTATTTATAACAGTCTTTCAATAAAGTTTGCAGATTTTGTTTTTGTATATTTCTCAATATGTGTCCACGCATAACTTTTCAGTAGACATTCTGAATTTAATTCTTTTTTCGGAAAGGACACGCTTTGGTGGTAGTTTCGTATCAATCACTTAAGTATTTATAATCCGTATATTTCGGTTGCTATAATGATATATGTTTATTGAATAACTAGTCAAAAGTAGTAGTTTCTTGAAGACACCTCATATTAAATGCATATCTGCTAAGTTTACTATTGCATGGGGTTTAAATGTAAGCATACTAAGACATACACAGTTATGCAATTTTTAGTCATCGTATACATATAGCTATGTGGGTACATGTAGATATTGTAAATGGATTTAAATGGTGCTTGACCCATCTATCAAACCTGAATTTTTCTTTCAACCCATAATTTTAAAGCTTAACATTACCAACTTTTTTAACATTTAAGCTAGAGTTTTGGATCAACTTTTATTTACCTTTTTAAAAGTTCACTGGCTTGTCCCACTCTTTGAAATTATTGCCGAGTTAATTTTATCTAATATATCTATAACTTTTCCAACTCTTTTAAATTTCATCATTACATTGAGTTGTAATATATCTATTTTAAGGTGAATTTAAGCGGAACTTGTCCCAACTCTCAAACATGAGTTTTTTTTTTAATTCCCTAACTTTAAAACTTAACATTACGAACTTTTTTACCATTTAAGCTAGAGTTTTGGAACAGCTTTAATTCATCGTTTTAAAAATTCATTGGTTTGTCCCAAACATTTACATTGTTGCCAACTTAATTTTATCTTCTATTTCTATAACATTTCTAACTCTTTTAAATTTCATCTTTACATTGGGTTGTAATATATCTATTTGAAGGTTGATTTAATCGGAACTTGTCCAAACTATCAAACCTGAGTTTTTCTTTAATCCCCTAACTTTAAAACTTAACAATATCAATTTTTTTAATATTTAAGTTAGAATTTTGGAATAGCTTTTATTTAATTTTTTATAAGTTAACTGGCTTGTCCCACCCATTTACATTGTTGCTACCTTGCCCAACAATTTTGAAAGATGAACCAGTTGGATATCGTTATTATTTGAGAAGCTCATAACGTTAAGCTATAAATTTAGAGGAAGAAATAAAAGCTAAGATTGGTTCGTTGGGACAAGACTCGTTTGTATCCACCTTCAATTAGATGTATTACAACCCAATGTAAAGATGAAATTTAAAAGAGACGGAAAAGTTATAGAAATATTAGATAAAATTAAGTTTGCAACAATGTAAATGGGTGGGACAAGCTGAAGAAATTATAAAATGGTGAAAAAAAGTTGTTCCAAAATTCAAGCTTAAATAATAAAAAAAGTTGATATTGTTAAGTTTTAAAGTTAGGGGATTAAAGAAAAACTCAGGTGTGATAGTTGGGACAAGTTCCGCTTAAATTCACCTTCAAATAGATATATTAGAACCCAATGTAATGATGAAATTTAAAAGAGTTGGAAAAGTTATAGAAATATTAGATAAAATTAAGTATGGGTGGGATAAGCCAAAGAATTTATAAAATGGTGAATAAAAGTTGTTCCAAAATTCTAGCTTAAATATTTAAAAAAATGATAATGTTAAGTTTTAAAGTTAGGGGATTAAAGAAAATCTCAGGTTTGATAGTTGGTACAAGTTCCGCTTAAATTCACCTTCAAATAGATATATTACTACCCAATGTAATGATGAAATTTAAAAGAGTTGGAAAAGTTATAGAAATAGTAGATAAAATTAAGTCGGCAACAATTTAAATGTGTGGGACAAGCCAATGAACTTGTAAATAGGTGAATAAAAGTTAATCCAGAAATCTAAATTAAATATTAAGAAATGTCGAAAAAACATAAAATGGGTGGGGGGGGGGGGAGTGAGGCGAAACCGTTGCAACCGTTAGAGGAGATCAAAATATAAATAAGTTATTAATTTTGAGAGTGTCTGTTAGTTAATAGTCTCAGAAAACACTTTTATAAGTAACAATTTTTTTCAGTTATTGTTAGCTATATGTGTTTCACAACGCAACAAAACTCCACTTTTAGATAGTAAACATATACATCAGCTAATGGTATACTTATTGAAATTTATTAGATTTGTAGGAAGTAAAAATCTATAATGATGATGTAACAAAGATAACATTTTGTTTTCAACAATATAATAGCAAAAATGAAATTAAATTCATTTATTTTAATAAAAGTGTTTCATAATAATGCAAAATTGTTTAGTTAAACAATGCAGTATAAAAAATTATGCAACAATAATGAATATTGTATTGATGTATTGAACGTAATCGCATATTTTCCATTGAAGAGTGAACAGCATAAGTGTTGGTTGGATAAAAGTTTGAGGTTCTCAAAATAATTCGTAATAATTCTATTTCAAATTTATGTTCTTGATTGTCCATAGCAGCAGAATCGATGCTTTCCAAAACGTCGACAACCAAATGCATTAGATTTTTGACGACATCTTCATCATATATTTCAATCATGTGCTCCAATTCTGAATATATATTAGAAGCCAGACTTTGAGCTTTTTCGGAAATAACCATGTTTGTCTTCCGAATTTGTCCCATATACAGTTTCTTGCATTAGGGATGACAGAAACTGTATATGGTACAAATCATATAATCATTTTTTTTAATAATCTCTTTGTTATTTTCTTTTATCCAATAAAATAATGGAATCCTCTATGCAAGAAACGGTATATGCTAAAAATTGCGTGGGAGATCCTCAGTGCTCAACAAAAATCTTAAGTAAGAATTCACTTTTTAGCATCGAAATTCTTCAGATAATGGTATTCCTATTGTAATTTTTCAGATTTATAGGAAGTAATATTCTATAAAGATGATGTAACAATGATAATATTTTTTGTTTCAACAATAGAACAGTAAAAATGAAATGAAATCCATTTATTTAGAAAATTGTTTCATAACAATGCAAAATTGTTTAGTTAAACAATGCAGTTTAAAAAATTATGCAACAATACTTTCATTTTTTTCAGTTACATTTATTTATTTATAACAGTCTTTCAATAAAGTTTGCAGATTTTGTTTTTGTATATTTCTCAATATGTGTCCACGCATAACTTTTCAGTAGACATTCTGAATTTAATTCTTTTTTCGGAAAGGACACGCTTTTGTGGTAGTTTCGTATCAATCACTTAAGTATTTATAATCCGTATATTTCGGTTGCTATAATGATATATGTTTATTGAATAACTAGTCAAAAGTAGTAGTTTCTTGAAGACACCTCATATTAAATGCATATCTGCTAAGTTTACTATAGCATGGGGTTTAAATGTAAGCATACTAAGACATACACAGTTATGCAATTTTTAGTCATCGTATACATATAGCTATGTGGGTACATGTAGATATTGTAAATGGATTTAAATGGTGCTTGACCCATCTATCAAACCTGAATTTTTCTTTCAACCCATAATTTTAAAGCTTAACATTACCAACTTTTTTAACATTTAAGCTAGAGTTTTGGATCAACTTTTATTAACCTTTTTAAAAGTTCACTGGCTTGTCCCACTCTTTGAAATTATTGCCGAATTAATTTTATCTAATATATCTATAACTTTTCCAACTCCTTTAAATTTCATCATTACATTGAGTTGTAATATATCTATTTTAAGGTGAATTTAAGCGGAACTTGTCCCAACTCTCAAACATGAGTTTTTTTTTAATTCCCTAACTTTAAAACTTAACATTACGAACTTTTTTACCATTTAAGCTAGAGTTTTGGAACAGCTTTAATTCATTGTCTTAAAAATTCATTGGTTTGTCCCACCCATTTACATTGTTGCCAACTTAATTTTATCTACTATTTCTATAACATTTCTAACTCTTTTAAATTTCATCTTTACATTGGGTTGTAATATATCTACTTGAAGTTTGATTTAATCGGAACTTGTCCAAACTATCAAACCTGAATTTTTCTTTAATCCCCTAACTTTAAACTTAACAATATCAATTTTTTTAATATTTAAGTTAGAGTTTTGGAATAGCTTTTATTTAATTTTTTATAAGTTAACTGGCTTGTCCCACCCATTTACATTGTTGCTACCTTGCCCAACAATTTTGAAAGATGAACCAGTTGGATATCGTTATTATTTGAGAAGCTCATAACGTTAAGCTATAAATTTAGAGGAAGAAATAAAAGCTAAGATTGGTTCGATGGGACAAGACTCGTTTGTATCCACCTTCAATTAGATGTATTACAACCCAATGTAATGATGAAATTTAAAAGAGACGGAAAAGTTATAGAAATATTAGATAAAATTAAGTTTGCAACAATGTAAATGGGTGGAACAAGCTGAAGAAATTATAAAATGGTGAAAAAAGTTGTTCCAAAATTCAAGCTTAAATAATAAAAAAGTTGATATTGTTAAGTTTTAAAGTTATGGGATTAAAGAAAAACTCAGGTGTGATAGTTGGGACAAGTTCCGCTTAAATCCACCTTCAAATAGATATATTACAACCCAATGTAATGATGAAATTTAAAAGAGTTGGAAAAGTTATAGAAATATTAGATAAAATTAAGTATGGGTGGGATAAGCCGAATAATTTATAAAATGGTGAATAAAAGTTGTTCCAAAATTCTAGCTTAAATATTTAAAAAAATGATAATGTTAAGTTTTAAAGTTAGGGGATTAAAGAAAAATTCAGGTTTGATAGTTGGTACAAGTTCCGCTTAAATTCACCTTCAAATAGATATATTACAACCCAATGTAATGATGAAATTTAAAAGAGTTGGAAAAGTTATAGAAATAGTAGATAAAATTAAGTCGGCAACAATTTAAATGTGTGGGACAAGCCAATGAACTTGTAAATAGGTGAATAAAAGTTAATCCAGAAATCTAAATTAAATATTAAAAAATGTCGAAAAAACATAAAATGGGTGGGGGGGGGGGGGGAGTGAGGCGAAACCGTTGCAACCGTTAGAGGAGATCAAAATATAAATAAGTTATTAATTTTGAGAGTGTCTGTTAGTTAATAGTCTCAGAAAACACTTTTATAAGTAACACTTTTTTTCAGATATTGTTAGCTATATGTGTTTCACAACGCAACAAAACTCCACTTTTAAATAGTAAACATATACATCAGCTAGTGGTATACCTATTGAAATTTATTAGATTTGTAGGAAGTAAAAATCTATAATGATGATGTAACAAAGATAACATTTTGTTTTCAACAATATAATAGCAAAAATGAAATTAAATTCATTTATTTTAATAAAAGTGTTTCATAATAATGCAAAATTGTTTAGTTAAACAATGCAGTATAAAAAATTATGCAACAATAATGAATATTGTATTGAAGTATTGAACGTAATCGCATATTTTCCATTGAAGAGTGAACAGCATAAGTGTTGGTTGGATAAAAGTTTGAGGTTCTCAAAATAATTCGTAATAATTCTATTTCAAATTTATGTTCTTGATTGTCCATAACAGCAGAATCGATGCTTTCCAAAACGCCGACAACCAAATGCATTAGATTTTTGACGACATCTTAATCATATATTTCAATCATGTGCTCCAATTCTGAATATATATTAGAAGCCAGACTTTGAGCTTTTTCGGAAATAACCATGTTTGTCTTCCGAATTTGTCCCATATACAGTTTCTTGCATTAGGGATGACAGAAACTGTATATGGTACAAATCATATAATCATTTTTTTTAATAATCTCTTTGTTATTTTCTTTTATCCAATAAAATAATGGAATCCTCTATGCAAGAAACGGTATATGCTAAAAATTGCGTGGGAGATCCTCAGTGCTCAACAAAAATCTTAAGTAAGAAATCACTTTTTAGCATCGAAATTCATCAGATAATGGTATTCCTATTGTAATTTTTCAGATTTATAGGAAGTAATATTCTATAAAGATGATGTAACAATGATAATATTTTTTGTTTCAACAATATAACAGTAAAAATGAAATGAAATCCATTTATTTAGAAAATTGTTTCATAACAATGCAAAATTGATTAGTTAAACAATGCAGTTTAAAAAATTATGCAACAATACTTTCATTTTTTTCAGTTACATTTATTTATTTATAACAGTCTTTCAATAAAGTTTGCAGATTTTGTTTTTGTATATTTCTCAATATGTGTCCACGCATAACTTTTCAGTAGACATTCTGAATTTAATTCTTTTTTCGGAAAGGAAACGCTTTTGTGGTAGTTTCGTATCAATCACTTAAGTATTTATAATCCGTATATTTCGGTTGCTATAATGATATATGTTTATTGAATAACTAGTCAAAAGTAGTAGTTTCTTGAAGACACCTCATATTAAATGCATATCTGCTAAGTTTACTATAGCATGGGGTTTAAATGTAAGCATACTAAGACATACACAGTTATGCAATTTTTAGTCATCGTATACATATAGCTATGTGGGTACATGTAGATATTGTAAATGGATTTAAATGGTGCTTGACCCATCTATCAAACCTGAATTTTTCTTTCAACCCATAATTTTAAAGCTTAACATTACCAACTTTTTTAACATTTAAGCTAGAGTTTTGGATCAACTTTTATTAACCTTTTTAAAAGTTCACTGGCTTGTCCCACTCTTTCAAATTATTGCCGAATTAATTTTATCTAATATATCTATAAATTTTCCAACTCCTTTAAATTTCATCATTACATTGAGTTGTAATATATCTATTTTAAGGTGAATTTAAGCGGAACTTGTCCCAACTCTCAAACATGAGTTTTTTTTTAATTCCCTAACTTTAAAACTTAACATTACGAACTTTTTTACCATTTAAGCTAGAGTTTTGGAACAGCTTTAATTCATTGTCTTAAAAATTCATTGGTTTGTCCCACCCATTTACATTGTTGCCAACTTAATTTTATCTACTATTTCTATAACATTTCTAACTCTTTTAAATTTCATCTTTACATTGGGTTGTAATATATCTACTTGAAGGTTGATTTAATCGGAACTTGTCCAAACTATCAAACCTGAATTTTTCTTTAATCCCCTAACTTTAAACTTAACAATATCAATTTTTTTAATATTTAAGTGAGAGTTTTGGAATAGCTTTTACTTAATTTTTTATAAGTTAACTGGCTTGTCCCACCCATTTACATTGTTGCTACCTTGCCCAACAATTTTGAAAGATGAACCAGTTGGATATCGTTATTATTTGAGAAGCTCATAACGTTAAGCTATAAATTTAGAGGAAGAAATAAAAGCTAAGATTGGTTCGATGGGACAAGACTCGTTTGTATCCACCTTCAATTAGATGTATTACAACCCAATGTAATGACGAAATTTAAAAGAGACGGAAAAGTTATAGAAATATTAGATAAAATTAAGTTTGCAACAATGTAAATGGGTGGAACAAGCTGAAGAAATTATAAAATGGTGAAAAAAGTTGTTCCAAAATTCAAGCTTAAATAATAAAAAAGTTGATATTGTTAAGTTTTAAAGTTATGGGATTAAAGAAAAACTCAGGTGTGATAGTTGGGACAAGTTCCGCTTAAATCCACCTTCAAATAGATATATTACAACCCAATGTAATGATGAAATTTAAAAGAGTTGGAAAAGTTATAGAAATATTAGATAAAATTAAGTATGGGTGGGATAAGCCGAATAATTTATAAAATGGTGAATAAAAGTTGTTCCAAAATTCTAGCTTAAATATTTAAAAAAATGATAATGTTAAGTTTTAAAGTTAGGGGATTAAAGAAAAATTCAGGTTTGATAGTTGGTACAAGTTCCGCTTAAATTCACCTTCAAATAGATATATTACAACCCAATGTAATGATGAAATTTAAAAGAGTTGGAAAAGTTATAGAAATAGTAGATAAAATTAAGTCGGCAACAATTTAAATGTGTGGGACAAGCCAATGAACTTGTAAATAGGTGAATAAAAGTTAATCCAGAAATCTAAATTAAATATTAAAAAATGTCGAAAAAACATAAAATGGGTGGGGGGGGGGGGGGGGGGGGAGTGAGGCGAAACCGTTGCAACCGTTAGAGGAGATCAAAATATAAATAAGTTATTAATTTTGAGAGTGTCTGTTAGTTAATAGTCTCAGAAAACACTTTTATAAGTAACACTTTTTTTCAGTTATTGTTAGCTATATGTGTTTCACAACGCAACAAAACTCCACTTTTAAATAGTAAACATATACATCAGCTAATGGTATACCTATTGAAATTTATTAGATTTGTAGGAAGTAAAAATCTATAATGATGATGTAACAAAGATAACATTTTGTTTTCAACAATATAATAGCAAAAATGAAATTAAATTCATTTATTTTAATAAAAGTGTTTCATAATAATGCAAAATTGTTTAGTTAAACAATGCAGTTTAAAAAATTATGCAACAATACTTTCATTTTTTTCAGTTACATTTATTTATTTATAACAGTCTTTCAATAAAGTTTGCAGATTTTGTTTTTGTATATTTCTCAATATGTGTCCACGCATAACTTTTCAGTAGACATTCTGAATTTAATTCTTTTTTCGGAAAGGACACGCTTTTGTGGTAGTTTCGTATCAATCACTTAAGTATTTATAATCCGTATATTTCGGTTGCTATAATGATATATGTTTATTGAATAACTAGTCAAAAGTAGTAGTTTCTTGAAGACACCTCATATTAAATGCATATCTGCTAAGTTTACTATAGCATGGGGTTTAAATGTAAGCATACTAAGACATACACAGTTATGCAATTTTTAGTCATCGTATACATATAGCTATGTGGGTACATGTAGATATTGTAAATGGATTTAAATGGTGCTTGACCCATCTATCAAACCTGAATTTTTCTTTCAACCCATAATTTTAAAGCTTAACATTACCAACTTTTTTAACATTTAAGCTAGAGTTTTGGATCAACTTTTATTAACCTTTTTAAAAGTTCACTGGCTTGTCCCACTCTTTGAAATTATTGCCGAATTAATTTTATCTAATATATCTATAACTTTTCCAACTCTTTTAAATTTCATCATTACATTGAGTTGTAATATATCTATTTTAAGGTGAATTTAAGCGGAACTTGTCCCAACTCTCAAACATGAGTTTTTTTTTTTTAATTCCCTAACTTTAAAACTTAACATTACGAACTTTTTTACCATTTAAGCTAGAATTTTGGAACAGCTTTAATTCATTGTTTTAAAAATTCATTGGTTTGTCCCACCCATTTACATTGTTGCCAACTTAATTTTATCTACTATTTCTATAACATTTCTAACTCTTTTAAATTTCATCTTTACATTGGGTTGTAATATATCTACTTGAAGGTTGATTTAATCGGAACTTGTCCAAACTATCAAACCTGAGCTTTTCTTTAATCCCCTAACTTTAAACTTAACAATATCAATTTTTTTAATATTTAAGTGAGAGTTTTGGAATAGCTTTTATTTAATTTTTTATAAGTTAACTGGCTTGTCCCACCCATTTACATCGTTGCTACATTGCCCAACAATTTTGAAAGATGAACCAGTTGGATATCTTTATTATTTGAGAAGCTCATAACGTTAAGCAATAAATTTAGAGGAAGAAATAAAAGCTAAGATTGGTTCGGTGGGACAAGACTCGTTTGTATCCACCTTCAATTAGATGTATTACAACCCAATGTAATGATGAAATATAAAAGAGACGGAAAAGTTATAGAAATATTAGATAAAATTAAGTTTGCAACAATGTAAATGGGTGGAACAAGCTGAAGAAATTATAAAATGGTGAAAAAAGTTGTTCCAAAATTCAAGCTTAAATAATAAAAAAGTTGATATTGTTAAGTTTTAAAGTTATGGGATTAAAGAAAAACTCAGGTGTGATAGTTGGGACAAGTTCGCTTAAATTCACCTTCAAATAGATATATTACAACCCAATGTAATGATGAAATTTAAAAGAGTTGGAAAAGTTATAGAAATAGTAGATAAAATTAAGTCGGCAACAATTTAAATGTGTGGGACAAGCCATTGAACTTGTAAATAGGTGAATAAAAGTTAATCCAGAAATCTAAATTAAATATTAAGAAATGTCGAAAAAACATAAAATGGGTGGGTGGGGGGGGGGGGGGAGTGAGGCGAAACCGTTGCAACCGTTAGAGGAGATCAAAATATAAATAAGTTATTAATTTTGAGAGTGTCTGTTAGTTAATAGTCTCAGAAAACACTTTTATATGTAACACTTTTTTTCAGTTATTGTTAGCTATATGTGTTTCACAACGCAACAAAACTCCACTTTTAAATAGTAAACATATACATCAGCTAATGGTATACCTATTGAAATTTATTAGATTTGTAGGAAGTAAAAATCTATAATGATGATGTAACAAAGATAACATTTTGTTTTCAACAATATAATAGCAAAAATGAAATTAAATTCATTTATTTTAATAAAAGTGTTTCATAATAATGCAAAATTGTTTAGTTAAACAATGCAGTATAAAAAATTATGCAACAATAATGAATATTGTATTGAAGTATTGAACGTAATCGCATATTTTCCATTGAAGAGTGAACAGCATAAGTGTTGGTTGGATAAAAGTTTGAGGTTCTCAAAATAATTCGTAATATTTCTATTTCAAATTTATGTTCTTGATTGTCCATAACAGCAGAATCGATGCTTTCCAAAACGTCGACAACCAAATGCATTAGATTTTTGACGACATCTTCATCATATATTTCAATCATGTGCTCCAATTCTGAATATATATTAGAAGCCAGACTTTGAGCTTTTTCGGAAATAACCATGTTTGTCTTCCGAATTTGTCCCATATACAGTTTCTTGCATTAGGGATGACAGAAACTGTATATGGTACAAATCATATAATCATTTTTTTAATATTCTCTTTGTTATTTTCTTTTATCCAATAAAATAATGGAATCCTCTATGCAAGAAACGGTATATGCTAAAAATTGCGTGGGAGATCCTCAGTGCTCAACAAAAATCTTAAGTAAGAAATCACTTTTTAGCATCGAAATTCATCAGATAATGGTATTCCTATTGTAATTTTTCAGACTTATAGGAAGTAATATTCTATAAAGATGATGTAACAATGATAATATTTTTTGTTTCAACAATATAACAGTAAAAATGAAATGAAATCCATTTATTTAGAAAATTGTTTCATAACAATGCAAAATTGTTTAGTTAAACAATGCAGTTTAAAAAATTATGCAACAATACTTTCATTTTTTTTCAGTTACATTTATTTATTTATAACAGTCTTTCTATAAAGTTTGCAGATTTTGTTTTTGTATGTTTCTCAATATTTGTCCACGCATAACTTTGCAGTAGACATTCTGAATTTAATTCTTTTTTCGGAAAGGACACGCTTTTGTGGTAGTTTCGTATCAAACACTTAAGTATTTATAATCCGTATATTTCGGTTGCTATAATGATATATGTTTATTGAATAACTAGTCAAAAGTAGTAGTTTCTTGAAGACACCTCATATTAAATGCATATCTGCTAAGTTTACTATAGCATGGGGTTTAAATGTAAGCATACTAAGACATACACAGTTATGCAATTTTTAGTCATCGTATACATATAGCTATGTGGGTACATGTAGATATTGTAAATGGATTTAAATTGTGCTTGACCCATCTATCAAACCTGAATTTTTCTTTCAACCCATAATTTTAAAGCTTAACATTACCAACTTTTTTAACATTTAAGCTAGAGTTTTGGATCAACTTTTATTAACCTTTTTAAAAGTTCACTGGCTTGTCCCACTCTTTGAAATTATTGCCGAATTAATTTTATCTAATATATCTATAACTTTTCCAACTCTTTTAAATTTCATCATTACATTGAGTTGTAATATATCTATTTTAAGGTGAATTTAAGCGGAACTTGTCCCAACTCTCAAACATGAGTTTTTTTTTTTAATTCCCTAACTTTAAAACTTAACATTACGAACTTTTTTACCAACTTTTATTTACCTTTTTAAAAGTTCACTGGCTTGTCCCACTCTTTGAAATTATTGCCGAGTTAATTTTATCTAATATATCTATAACTTTTCCAACTCTTTTAAATTTCATCATTACATTGAGTTGTAATATATCTATTTTAAGGTGAATTTAAGCGGAACTTGTCCCAACTCTCAAACATGAGTTTTTTTTTTAATTCCCTAACTTTAAAACTTAACATTACGAACTTTTTTACCATTTAAGCTAGAGTTTTGGAACAGCTTTAATTCATCGTTTTAAAAATTCATTGGTTTGTCCCAAACATTTACATTGTTGCCAACTTAATTTTATCTACTATTTCTATAACATTTCTAACTCTTTTAAATTTCATCTTTACATTGGGTTGTAATATATCTATTTGAAGGTTGATTTAATCGGAACTTGTCCAAACTATCAAACCTGAGTTTTTCTTTAAAACTTAACAATATCAATTTTTTTAATATTTAAGTTAGAATTTTGGAATAGCTTTTATTTAATTTTTTATAAGTTAACTGGCTTGTCCCACCCATTTACATTGTTGCTACCTTGCCCAACAATTTTGAAAGATGAACCAGTTGGATATCGTTATTATTTGAGAAGCTCATAACGTTAAGCTATAAATTTAGAGGAAGAAATAAAAGCTCAGATTGGTTCGTTGGGACAAGACTCGTTTGTATCCACCTTCAATTAGATGTATTACAACCCAATGTAAAGATGAAATTTAAAAGAGACGGAAAAGTTATAGAAATATTAGATAAAATTAAGTTTGCAACAATGTAAATGGGTGGGACAAGCTGAAGAAATTATAAAATGGTGAAAAAAAGTTGTTCCAAAATTCAAGCTTAAATAATAAAAAAAGTTGATATTGTTAAGTTTTAAAGTTAGGGGATTAAAGAAAAACTCAGGTGTGATAGTTGGGACAAGTTCCGCTTAAATTCACCTTCAAATAGATATATTAGAACCCAATGTAATGATGAAATTTAAAAGAGTTGGAAAAGTTATAGAAATATTAGATAAAATTAAGTATGGGTGGGATAAGCCGAAGAATTTATAAAATGGTGAATAAAAGTTGTTCCAAAATTCTAGCTTAAATATTTAAAAAAATGATAATGTTAAGTTTTAAAGTTAGGGGATTAGAGAAAATCTCAGGTTTGATAGTTGGTACAAGTTCCGCTTAAATTCACCTTCAAATAGATATATTACTACCCAATGTAATGATGAAATTTAAAAGAGTTGGAAAAGTTATAGAAATAGTAGGTAAAATTAAGTCGGCAACAATTTAAATGTGTGGGACAAGCCAATGAACTTGTAAATAGGTGAATAAAAGTTAATCCAGAAATCTAAATTAAATATTAAAAAATGTCGAAAAAACATAAAATGGGTGGGGGGGGGGGGAGTGAGGCGAAACCGTTGCAACCGTTAGAGGAGATCAAAATATAAATAAGTTATTAATTTTGAGAGTGTCTGTTAGTTAATAGTCTCAGAAAACACTTTTATAAGTAACACTTTTTTTCAGTTATTGTTAGCTATATGTGTTTCACAACGCAACAAAACTCCACTTTTAAATAGTAAACATATACATCAGCTAATGGTATACCTATTGAAATTTATTAGATTTGTAGGAAGTAAAAATCTATAATGATGATGTAACAAAGATAACATTTTGTTTTCAACAATATAATAGCAAAAATGAAATTAAATTCATTTATTTTAATAAAAGTGTTTCATAATAATGCAAAATTGTTTAGTTAAACAATGCAGTATAAAAAATTATGCAACAATAATGAATATTGTATTGAAGTATTGAACGTAATCGCATATTTTCCATTGAAGAGTGAACAGCATAAGTGTTGGTTGGATAAAAGTTTGAGGTTCTCAAAATAATTCGTAATAATTCTATTTCAAATTTATGTTCTTGATTGTCCATAACAGCAGAATCGATGCTTTCCAAAACGCCGACAACCAAATGCATTAGATTTTTGACGACATCTTAATCATATATTTCAATCATGTGCTCCAATTCTGAATATATATTAGAAGCCAGACTTTGAGCTTTTTCGGAAATAACCATGTTTGTCTTCCGAATTTGTCCCATATACAGTTTCTTGCATTAGGGATGACAGAAACTGTATATGGTACAAATCATATAATCATTTTTTTTAATAATCTCTTTGTTATTTTCTTCTATCCAATAAAATAATGGAATCCTCTATGCAAGAAACGGTATATGCTAAAAATTGCGTGGGAGATCCTCAGTGCACAACAAAAATCTTAAGTAAGAAATCACTTTTTAGCATCGAAATTCATCAGATAATGGTATTCCTATTGTAATTTTTCAGATTTATAGGAAGTAATATTCTATAAAGATGATGTAACAATGATAATATTTTTTGTTTCAACAATATAACAGTAAAAATGAAATGAAATCCATTTATTTAGAAAATTGTTTCATAACAATGCAAAATTGATTAGTTAAACAATGCAGTTTAAAAAATTATGCAACAATACTTTCATTTTTTTCAGTTACATTTATTTATTTATAACAGTCTTTCAATAAAGTTTGCAGATTTTGTTTTTGTATATTTCTCAATATGTGTCCACGCATAACTTTTCAGTAGACATTCTGAATTTAATTCTTTTTTCGGAAAGGACACGCTTTTGTGGTAGTTTCGTATCAATCACTTAAGTATTTATAATCCGTATATTTCGGTTGCTATAATGATATATGTTTATTGAATAACTAGTCAAAAGTAGTAGTTTCTTGAAGACACCTCATATTAAATGCATATCTGCTAAGTTTACTATAGCATGGGGTTTAAATGTAAGCATACTAAGACATACACAGTTATGCAATTTTTAGTCATCGTATACATATAGCTATGTGGGTACATGTAGATATTGTAAATGGATTTAAATGGTGCTTGACCCATCTATCAAACCTGAATTTTTCTTTCAACCCATAATTTTAAAGCTTAACATTACCAACTTTTTTAACATTTAAGCTAGAGTTTTGGATCAACTTTTATTAACCTTTTTAAAAGTTCACTGGCTTGTCCCACTCTTTGAAATTATTGCCGAATTAATTTTATCTAATATATCTATAACTTTTCCAACTCTTTTAAATTTCATCATTACATTGAGTTGTAATATATCTATTTTAAGGTGAATTTAAGCGGAACTTGTCCCAACTCTCAAACATGAGTTTTTTTTTTTTAATTCCCTAACTTTAAAACTTAACATTACGAACTTTTTTACCATTTAAGCTAGAGTTTTGGAACAGCTTTAATTCATCGTTTTAAAAATTCATTGGTTTGTCCCACCCATTTACATTGTTGCCAACTTAATTTTATCTACTATTTCTATAACATTTCTAACTCTTTTAAATTTCATCTTTACATTGGGTTGTAAAATATCTACTTGAAGGTTGATTTAATCGGAACTTGTCCAAACTATCAAACCTGAGTTTTTCTTTAATCCCCTAACTTTAAACTTAACAATATCAATTTTTTTAATATTTAAGTTAGAGTTTTGGAATAGCTTTTATTTAATTTTTTATAAGTTAACTGGCTTGTCCCACCCATTTACATCGTTGCTACATTGCCCAACAATTTTGAAAGATGAACCAGTTGGATATCTTTATTATTTGAGAAGCTCATAACGTTAAGCAATAAATTTAGAGGAAGAAATAAAAGCTAAGATTGGTTCGGTGGGACAAGACTCGTTTGTATCCACCTTCAATTAGATGTATTACAACCCAATGTAATGATGAAATTTAAAAGAGACGGAAAAGTTATAGAAATATTAGATAAAATTAAGTTTGCAACAATGTAAATGGGTGGAACAAGCTGAAGAAATTATAAAATGGTGAAAAAAGTTGTTCCAAAATTCAAGCTTAAATAATAAAAAAGTTGATATTGTTAAGTTTTAAAGTTATGGGATTAAAGAAAAACTCAGGTGTGATAGTTGGGACAAGTTCGCTTAAATTCACCTTCAAATAGATATATTACAACCCAATGTAATGATGAAATTTAAAAGAGTTGGAAAAGTTATAGAAATATTAGATAAAATTAAGTATGGGTGGGATAAGCCGAATAATTTATAAAATGGTGAATAAAAGTTGTTCCAAAATTCTAGCTTAAATATTTAAAAAAATAATAATGTTAAGTTTTAAAGTTAGGTTATTAAAGAAAAATTCAGGTTTGATAGTTGGTACAAGTTCCGCTTAAATTCAACTTCAAATAGATATATTACAACCCAATGTAATGATGAAATTTAAAAGAGTTGGAAAAGTTATAGAAATAGTAGATAAAATTAAGTCGGCAACAATTTAAATGTGTGGGACAAGCCATTGAACTTGTAAATAGGTGAATAAAAGTTAATCCAGAAATCTAAATTAAATATTAAGAAATGTCGAAAAAACATAAAATGGGTGGTGGGGGGGGGGGGGGGGGGAGTGAGGCGAAACCGTTGCAACCGTTAGAGGAGATCAAAATATAAATAAGTTATTAATTTTGAGAGTGTCTGTTAGTTAATAGTCTCAGAAAACACTTTTATATGTAACACTTTTTTTCAGTTATTGTTAGCTATATGTGTTTCACAACGCAACAAAACTCCACTTTTAAATAGTAAACATATACATCAGCTAATGGTATACCTATTGAAATTTATTAGATTTGTAGGAAGTAAAAATCTATAATGATGATGTAACAAAGATAACATTTTGTTTTCAACAATATAATAGCAAAAATGAAATTAAATTCATTTATTTTAATAAAAGTGTTTCATAATAATGCAAAATTGTTTAGTTAAACAATGCAGTATAAAAAATTATGCAACAATAATGAATATTGTATTGAAGTATTGAACGTAATCGCATATTTTCCATTGAAGAGTGAACAGCATAAGTGTTGGTTGGATAAAAGTTTGAGGTTCTCAAAATAATTCGTAATATTTCTATTTCAAATTTATGTTCTTGATTGTCCATAACAGCAGAATCGATGCTTTCCAAAACGTCGACAACCAAATGCATTAGATTTTTGACGACATCTTCATCATATATTTCAATCATGTGCTCCAATTCTGAATATATATTAGAAGCCAGACTTTGAGCTTTTTCGGAAATAACCATGTTTGTCTTCCGAATTTGTCCCATATACAGTTTCTTGCATTAGGGATGACAGAAACTGTATATGGTACAAATCATATAATCATTTTTTTTAATATTCTCTTTGTTATTTTCTTTTATCCAATAAAATAATGGAATCCTCTATGCAAGAAACGGTATATGCTAAAAATTGCGTGGGAGATCCTGTAAGGAAATATTTGAGTAACAAATTCATTATCAAAACCAGTATAAAATATTTAAATATCTTTCAACTAGCATCTTCAAAATTATCACTGATTTCTTGAACTCTGTTCTTATTGTCTACAAAAGCTTGAGGTTCATCACCTGGTAATTCGATGTATGGATTATAATCATTTCAACGAGTTTGAGTTGTTTTGTAGGTAGGAATCTCTTTTTCTGTTGAAGTTGGTAAAAACAAAGCTCTTTCGACTTCTGCAACGGCGAGACGTGCTCGTTTATGCATAGAAAGTAGATTTATTTGCAATAGCTTTGAAAGTGGTAAATAACTAATGATTTTCAAAGCTATCCCAAAAACTAATTCAGCAAATGAAATATTTCAGGATCATTTTCGAAAAAATACAAAAATCAAATATTGCAATTGAACCTGTTAAGTGAAATGTATGTTGAACTCATCTAAACACTTCTGTAACAAATACATAGAAGAAACTTTCAATCGCCACAAGAAAACAATAGAGTTTCGAAGAAAACACATAGATCACAATAAGACTAAAGAAAGTTATCACAAATCACACAGAAAAAGACGTAATGAAAATAACTGAACAACTAAAATCATGATTATATTTATCTCTACACTATAGTCCGATTTATTTGGGATCGCTTTGAAAGTCGTAAATAAGTTATGATTTTCAAAGCTATCCCAAAAATTAATTCAAATTTTGGAAATTTTTTGAGAAATACCAAAATAAAATATTACAATTGAACCTGTTAAGGAAAAAATTATGTTGATCTCATCCAAACTCTTATGTTACAAATACATAGAAGAAACTTTCAAGCGCCACAAGAAAACACTAGACTTTCGAGGAAAACAAAACCAAAACCAGTATAAAATATTTAAGTATCTTTCAACTAGCATCTTCAAAATTATCACTGATTTCTTGAACTCTGTTCTTATTGTCTACAAAAGCTTGAGGTTCATCACCTGGTAATTCGATGTATGGATTATAATCATTTCAACGAGGTTGAGTTGTTTTGTAGGTAGGAATCTCTTTTTCTGTTGAAGTTGGTAAAAACAAAGCTCTTTCGACTTCTGCAACGGCGAGATGTGCTCGCTTATGCATAGAAAGTACATTTATTAGCAATAGCTTTGAAAGTGGTAAATAACTTATGATTTTCAAAGCTATCCCAAAAACTAATTCAGCAAATGAAATATTTCAGGATAATTTTCGAAAAAATACAAAAATCAAATATTGCAATTGAACCTGTTAAGTGAAATGTATGTTGAACTCATCTAATTACTTCTGTAACAAATACATAGAAGAAACTTTCAATCGCCACAAGAAAACACTAGAGTTTCGAAGAAAACACATAGCTCACAATAAGACAAAAGAAAGTTATCACAAATCACACAGAAAAAGACGTAATGAAAATAACTGAACAACTAAAATCATGATTATATATATCTCTATACTATAGTCCGATTTATTTGGGATTGCTTTGAAAGTGGTAAATAAGTAGTGATTTTCAAAGCTATTCCAAAAATTAATTCAAAAACGAAATGTTTTTGGAAATTTTTTGAAAAATACCAAAATAAAATATTACAATTGAACCTGTTAAGGGAAAAATTATGTTGAACTCATCTAAACACTTCTATAACAAATACATAGAAGAAACTTTCAATCGCCACAAGAAAACACTAGAGTTTCGAAGAAAACACATAGCTCACAATAAGACTAAAGAAAGTTATCAGAAATCACACAGAAAAAGACGTAATGAAAATAACTGAACAACTAAAATCATGATTATATTTATCTCTACACTATAGTCCGATTTATTTGGGATCGCTTTGAAAGTCGTATATAAGTTATGATTTTCAAAGCTATCCCAAAAATTAATTCAAAAACGAAATGTTTTTGGAAATTTTTTGAAAAATACCAAAATAAAATATTACAATTGAACCTGTTAATGGAAAAATTATGTTGAACTCATCCAAACTCTTATGTTACAAATACATAGAAGAAACTTTCAAGCGCCACAAGAAAACACTAGACTTTCGAGGAAAACAAATAGCTCACAATAAGGCTAAAGATAGTAATCACAAATCACACAGAAAGAGACGTAATGAAAATAATTGAACAACTAAAATGATGGTTATATTTATCTGTACACTATAGCCCGATTTATTTGGGATTCCTTTGAAAGTGGTAAAGACGTTATGATTTAAAAGCTCTCCCAAAAATTAATTCAGCATATGAAATATTTTGGGAAGGATTCGGAAATGAAGGAAATTTTTAAGTAACAAATTTATTATGAAAACCAGTATAAAATATTTAAATATAATTAAATGATTATGTAACAATATTTACGTGTTTAGAACAATAATTGAAGTTCAACAACGCATTTTCAATGCTATTTTATCTTAAAATGCATCAAAGCAATGATGTAACAATAAACGTGTGTTTATTTCAACAATGTAAATAAACAATTAAATTTCATTTCGTAATATTATAAGAATGAAAATATTGTTTTAAACAAAGAAATTGATATCAGTCGACTCAGTAATTTTCATTTGTGTAGTTTGCTAAAGGTTTTTGGGAGGATTTGGAAATGTAAGGAAATATTTGAGTAACAAATTCATTATCAAAACCAGTATAAAATAATTAAATATCTTTCAACTAGCATCTTCAAAATTATCACTGATTTCTTGAACTCTGTTCTTATTGTCTACAAAAGCTTGAGGTTCATCACCTGGTAATTCGATGTATGGATTATAATCATTTCAACGAGGTTGAGTTGTTTTGTAGGTAGGAATCTCTTTTTCTGTTGAAGTTGGTAAAAACAAAGCTCTTTCGACTTCTGCAACGGCGAGACGTGCTCGTTTATGCATAGAAAGTAGATTTATTTGCAATAGCTTTGAAAGTGGTAAATAACTTAAGATTTTCAAAGCTATCCCAAAAACTAATTCAGCAAATGAAATATTTCAGGATCATTTTCGAAAAAATACACAAATCAAATATTGCAATTGAACCTGTTAAGGGAAATTTATGGTGAACTCATCTAAACACTTCTGTAACAAATACATAGAAGAAACTTACAATCGACACAAGAAAACACTAGAGTTTCGAAGAAAACACATAGCTCACAATAAGACTAAAGAAAGTTATCACAAATCACACAGAAAAAGACGTAGTGAAAATAACTGAACAACTAAAATCATGATTATATTTATCTGTACACTATAGTCCGATTTATTTGGGATCGCTTTGAAAGTCGTAAATAAGTTATGATTTTCAAAGCTATCCCAAAAATTAATTCAAAAACGAAATGTTTTTGGAAATTGTTTGAGAAATACCAAAATAAAATATTACAATTGAACCTGTTAAGGAAAAAATTATGTTGATCTCATCCAAACTCTTATGTTACAAATACACAGAAGAAACTTTCAAGCGCCACAAGAAAACACTAGACTTTCGAGGAAAACAAATAGCTCACAATAAGGCTAAAGAAAGTTATCACAAATCACACAGAAAGAGACGTAATGAAAATAATTGAACAACTAAAATGATGGTTATATTTATCTGTACACTATAGCCCGATTTATTTGGGTTTCCTTTGAAAGTGGTAAAGAAGTTATGATTTAAAAGCTCTCACAAAAATTAATTCAGCATATGAAATATTTTGGGAAGGATTCGGAAATGAAGGAAATTTTTAAGTAACAAATTTATTATCAAAACCAGTATAAAATATTTAAATATAATTAAATGATTATGTAACAATATTTACGTGTTTAGAACAATAATTGAAGTTCAACAACGCATTTTCAATGCTATTATATCTTAAAATGCATCAAAGCAATGATGTAACAATAAGCGTGTGTTTATTTCAACAATGTAAATAAACAATTAAATTTCATTTCGTAATATTATAAGAATGAAAATATTGTTTTAAACAACGAAATTGATATCAGTCGACTCAGTAATTTTCATTTGTGTAGTTTGCTAAAGGTTTTGGGGAGGATTTGGAAATGTAAGGAAATATTTGAGTAAAAAATTCATTATCAAAACCAGTATAAAATAATTAAATATCTTTCAACTAGCATCTTCAAAATTATCACTGATTTCTTGAACTCTGTTCTTATTGTCTACAAAAGCTTGAGGTTCATCACCTGGTAATTCGATGTATGGATTATAATCATTTCAACGAGGTTGAGTTGTTTTGTAGGTAGGAATCTCTTTTTCTGTTGAAGTTGGTAAAAACAAAGCTCTTTCGACTTCTGCAACGGCGAGACGTGCTCGTTTATGCATAGAAAGTAGATTTATTTGCAATAGCTTTGAAAGTGGTAAATAACTTATGATTTTCAAAGCTATCCCAAAAACTAATTCAGCAAATGAAATATTTCAGGATCATTTTCGAAAAAATACACAAATCAAATATTGCAATTGAACCTGTTAAGGGAAATTTATGGTGAACTCATCTAAACACTTCTGTAACAAATACATAGAAGAAACTTTCAATCGCCACAAGAAAACACTAGAGTTTCGAAGAAAACACATAGCTCACAATAAGACTAAAGAAAGTTATCACAAATCACACAGAAAAAGACGTAATGAAAATAACTGAACAACTAAAATCATGATTATATTTATCTCTACACTATAGTCCGATTTATTTGTGATCGCTTTGAAAGTCGTATATAAGTTATGATTTTCAAAGCTATCCCAAAAATTAATTCAAAAACGAAATGTTTTTGAAAATTTTTTGAAAAATACCAAAATAAAATATTACAATTGAACCTGTTAATGGAAAAATTATGTTGAACTCATCCAAACTCTTATGTTACAAATACATAGAAGAAACTTTCAAGCGCCACAAGAAAACACTAGACTTTCGAGGAAAACAAATAGCTCACAATAAGACTAAAGAAAGTTATCACAAATCACACAGAAAAAGACGTAATGAAAATAACTGAACAACTAAAATCATGATTATATTTATCTCTACACTATAGTCCGATTTATTTGGGATCTCTTTGAAAGTCGTAAATAAGTTATGATTTTCAAAGCTATCCCAAAAATTAATTCAAAAACGAAATGTTTTTGGAAATTTTTTGAGAAATACCAAAATAAAATATTACAATTGAAGCTGTTACGGAAAAAATTATGTTGATCTCATCCAAACTCTTATGTTACAAATACATAGAAGAAACTTTCAAGCGCCACAAGAAAACACTAGACTTTCGAGGAAAACAAATAGCTCACAATAAGGCTAAAGAAAGTTATCACAAATCACACAGAAAGAGACGTAATGAAAATATTGAACAACTAAAATGATGGTTATATTTATCTGTACACTATAGCCCGATTTATTTGGGATTCCATTGAAAGTGGTAAAGACGTTATGATTTAAAAGCTCTCCCAAAAATTATTTCAGCATATGAAATATTTTGGAAAGGATTCGGAAATGAAGGAAATTTTTAAGTAACAAATTTATTATCAAAACCAGTATAAAATATTTAAATATAATTAAATGATTAGGTAACAATATTTACGTGTTTAGAACAATAATTGAAGTTCAACAACGCATTTTCAATGCTATTATATCTTAAAATGCATCAAAGCAATGATGTAACAATAAACGTGTGTTTATTTCAACAATGTAAATAAACAATTAAATTTCATTTCATAATATTATAAGAATGAAAATATTGTTTTAAACAACGAAATTGATATCAGTCGACTCAGTAATTTTCATTTGTGTAGTTTGCTAAAGGTTTTTCGGAGGATTTGGAACTGTAAGGAAATAGTTGAGTAACAAATTCATTATCAAAACCAGTATAAAATATTTAAATATCTTTCAACTAGCATCCTCAAAATTATCACTGATTTCTTGAACTCTGTTCTTATTGTCTACAAAAGCTTGAGGTTCATCACCTGGTAATTCGATGTATGGATTATAATCATTTCAAAGAGGTTGAGTTGTTTTGTAGGTAGGAATCTCTTTTTCTGTTGAAGTTGGTAAAAACAAAGCTCTTTCGACTTCTGCAACGGCGAGACGTGCTCGTTTATGCATAGAAAGTAGATTAAATTGCAATAGCTTTGAAAGTGGTAAATAACTTATGATTTTCAAAGCTATCCCAAAAACTAACTCAGCAAATGAAATATTTCAGGATCATTTTCGAAAAAATACAAAAATCAAATATTGCAATTGAACCTGTTAAAGGAAATTTATGGTGAACTCATCTAAACACTTCTGTAACAAATACATAGAAGAAACTTACAATCGACACTAGAAAACACTAGAGTTTCGAAGAAAACACATAGCTCACAATAAGACTAAAGAAAGTTATCACAAATCACACAGAAAAAGACGTAATGAAAATAACTGAACAACTAAAATCATGATTATATTTATCTCTACACTATAGTCCGATTTATTTGGGATCGCTTTGAAAGTCGTAAATAAGTTATGATTTTCAAATCTATCCCAAAAATTAATTCAGCATATGAAATATTTTGGGAAGGATTCGGAAATGAAGGAAATTTTTAAGTAACAAATTTATTATCAAAACCAGTATAAAATATTTAAATATAATTAAATGATTAGGTAACAATATTTACGTGTTTAGAACAATAATTGAAGTTCAACAACGCATTTTCAATGCTATTATATCTTAAAATGCATCAAAGCAATGATGTAACAATAAACGTGTGTTTATTTCAACAATGTAAATAAACAATTAAATTTCATTTCGTAATATTATAAGAATGAAAATATTGTTTTAAACAACGAAATTGATATCAGTCGACTCAGTAATTTTCATTTGTGTAGTTTGCTAAAGGATTTTCGGAGGATTTGGAACTGTAAGGAAATAGTTGAGTAACAAATTCATTATCAAAACCAGTATAAAATATTTAAATATCTTTCAACTAGCATCCTCAAAATTATCACTGATTTCTTGAACTCTGTTCTTATTGTCTACAAAAGCTTGAGGTTCATCACCTGGTAATTCGATGTATGGATTATAATCATTTCAAAGAGGTTGAGTTGTTTTGTAGGTAGGAATCTCTTTTTCTGTTGAAGTTGGTAAAAACAAAGCTCTTTCGACTTCTGCAACGGCGAGACGTGCTCGTTTATGCATAGAAAGTAGATTAAATTGCAATAGCTTTGAAAGTGGTAAATAACTTATGATTTTCAAAGCTATCCCAAAAACTAACTCAGCAAATGAAATATTTCAGGATCATTTTCGAAAAAATACAAAAATCAAATATTGCAATTGAACCTGTTAAAGGAAATTTATGGTGAACTCATCTAAACACTTCTGTAACAAATACATAGAAGAAACTTACAATCGACACAAGAAAACACTAGAGTTTCGAAGAAAACACATAGCTCACAATAAGACTAAAGAAAGTTATCACAAATCACACAGAAAAAGACGTAATGAAAATAACTGAACAACTAAAATCATGATTATATTTATCTCTACACTATAGTCCGATTTATTTGGGATCGCTTTGAAAGTCGTAAATAAGTTATGACTTTCAAAGCTATCCCAAAAATTAATTCAAAAACGAAATGTTTTTGGAAATTTTTTGAGAAATACCAAAATAAAATATTACAATTGAACCTGTTAAGGAAAAAATTATGTTGAACTCATCCAAACTCTTATGTTACAAATACATAGAAGAAACTTTCAAGCGCCACAAGAAAACACTAGACTTTCGAGGATAACAAATAGCTCACAATAAGGCTAAAGAAAGTTATCACAAATCACACAGAAAGGGACGTAATGAAAATAATTGAACAACTAAAATGATGGTTATATTTATCTGTACACTATCGCCCGATTTATTTGGGATTCCTTTGAAAGTGGTAAAGACGTTATGATTTAAAAGCTCTCCCAAAAATTAATTCAGCATATGAAATATTTTGGGAAGGATTCGGAAATGAAGGAAAATTTTAAGCAACAAATTTATTATCAAAACCAGTATAAAATATTTAAATATAATTAAATGATTATGTAATAATATTTACGTGTTTAGAACAATAATTGAAGTTCAACAACGCATTTTCAATGCTATTATATCTTAAAATGCATCAAAGCAATGATGTAACATTAAACGTGTGTTTATTTCAACAATGTAAATAAACAATTAAATTTCATTTCGTAATATTATAAGAATGAAAATATTGTTTTAAACAACGAAATTGATATCAGTCGACTCAGTAATTTTCATTTGTGTAGTTTGCTAAAGGTTTTGGGGAGGACTTGGAAATGTAAGGAAATATTTGAGTAACAATTTCATTATCAAAACCAGTATAAAATATTTAAATATCTTTCAACTATCATCTTCAAAATTATCACTGATTTCTTGAACTCTGTTCTTATTGTCTACAAAAGCTTGAGGTTCATCACCTGGTAATTCGATGTATGGATTATAATCATTTCAACGAGGTTGAGTTGTTTTGTAGGTAGGAATCTCTTTTTCTGTTGAAGTTGGTAAAAACAAAGCTCTTTCGACTTCTGCAACGGCGAGACGTGCTCGCTTATGCATAGAAAGTACATTTATTAGCAATAGCTTTGAAAGTGGTAAAAAACTTATGATTTTCAAAGCTATCCCAAAAACTAATTCAGCAAATGAAATATTTCAGGATCATTTTCGAAAAAATACAAAAATCAAATGTTGCAATTGAACCTGTTAAGGGAAATGTATGGTGAACTCATCTAAAAACTTCTGTAACAAATACATAGAAGAAACTTTCAATCGCCACAAGAAAACACTAGAGTTTCGAAGAAAACACATAGCTCACAATAAGACTAAAGAAAGTTATCACAAATCACACAGAAAAAGACGTAATGAAAATAACTGAACAACTAAAATCATGATTATATTTATCTCTACACTATAGTCCGATTTATTTGGGATCGCTTTGAAAGTCGTAAATAAGTTATGATTTTCAAAGCTATCCCAAAAATTAATTCAAAAACGAAATGTTTTTGGAAATTTTTTGAGAAATACCAAAATAAAATATTACAATTGAACCTGTTAAGGAAAAAATTATGTTGAACTCATTCAAACTCTTATGTTACAAATACATAGAAGAAACTTTCAAGCGCCACAAGAAAACACTAGACTTTCGAGGAAAACAAATAGCTCACAATAAGGCTAAAGAAAGTCATCACAAATCACACAGAAAGAGACGTAATGAAAATAATTGAACAACTAAAATGATGAATATATTTATCTGTACACTATAGCCCTATTTATTTGGGATTCCTTTGAAAGTGGTAAAGACGTTATGATTTAAATTCTCTCCCAAAAATTAATTCAGCATCTGAAATATTTTGGGAAGGATTCGGAAATGAAGGAAATTTTTAAGTAACAAATTTATTATCAAAACCAGTATAAAATATTTAAATATAATTCAATGATTATGTAACAATATTTACGTGTTTAGAACAATAATTGAAGTTCAACAACGCATTTTCAATGCTATTATATCTTAAAATGCATCAAAGCAATGATGTAACAATAAACGTGTGTTTATTTCAACAATGTAAATAAACAATTAAATTTCATTTCGTAATATTATAACAATGAAAATATTGTTTTAAACAACGAAATTGATATCAGTCGACTCAGTAATTTTCATTTGTGTAGTTTGCTAAAGATTTTTGGGAGGATTTGGAAATGTAAGGAAATATTTGAGTAACAAATTCATTATCAAAACCAGTATAAAATATTTAAATATCTTTCAACTAGCATCTTCAAAATTATCACTGATTTCTTGAACTCTGTTCTTATTGTCTACAAAAGCTTGAGGTTCATCACCTGGTAATTCGATGTATGGATTATAATCATTTCAAAGAGGTTGAGTTGTTTTGTAGGTTGGAATCTCTTTTTCTGTTGAAGTTGGTAAAAACAAAGCTCTTTCGACTTCTGCAACGGCGAGACGTGCTCGTTTATGCATAGAAAGTAGATTTATTTGCAATAGCTTTGAAAGTGGTAAATAACTTATGATTTTCAAAGCTATCCCAAAAACTAATTCAGCAAATGAAATATTTCAGGATCATTTTCGAAAAAATACAAAAATCAAATATTGCAATTGAACCTGTTAAAGGAAATTTATGGTGAACTCATCTAAACACTTCTGTAACAAATACATAGCAGAAACTTACAATCGACACAAGAAAACACTAGAGTTTCGAAGAAAACACATAGCTCACAATAAGCCTAAAGAAAGTTATCACAAATCACACAAAAAAAGACGTAATGAAAATAACTGAACAACTAAAATCATGATTATATTTATCTGTACACTGTAGTCCGATTTATTTGGGATCGCTTTGAAAGTCGTAAATAAGTTATGATTTTCAAAGCTATCCCAAAAATTAATTCAAAAACGAAATGTTTTTGGAAATTTTTTGAGAAATACCAAAATAAAATATTACAATTGAACCTGTTAAGGAAAAAAATTATGTTGATCTCATCCAAACTCTTAAGTTACAAATACATAGAAAAAACTTTCAAGCGCCACAAGAAAACACTAGACTTTCGAGGAAAACAAATAGCTCACAATAAGGCTAAAGAAAGTTATCACAAATCACACAGAAAGAGACGTAATGAAAATAATTGAACAACTAAAATGATGGTTATATTTATCTGTACACTATAGCCCGATTTATTTGGGATTCCTTTGAAAGTGGTAAAGACGTTATGATTTAAAAGCTCTCCCAAAAATTAATTCAGCATATGAAAGATTTTGGGAAGGATTCGGAAATGAAGGAAATTTTTAAGTAACAAATTTATTATCAAAACCAGTATAAAATATTTAAATATAATTAAATGATTATGTAACAATATTTACGTGTTTAGAACAATAATTGAAGTTCAACAACGCATTTTCAATGCTATTATATCTTAAAATGCATCAAAGCAATGATGTAACAATAAACGTGTGTTTATTTCAACAATGTAAATAAACAATTAAATTTCATTTCGTAATATTATAAGAATGAAAATATTGTTTTAAACAACGAAATTGATATCAGTCGACTCAGTAATTTTCATTTGTGTAGTTTGCTAAAGGTTTTTGGGAGGATTTGGAAATGTAAGGAAATATTTGAGTAACAAATTCATTATCAAAACCAGTATAAAATATTTAAATATCTTTCAACTAGCATCTTCAAAATTATCACTGATTTCTTGAACTCTGTTCTTATTGTCTACAAAAGCTTGCGGTTCATCACCTGGTAATTCGATGTATGGATTATAATCATTTCAAAGAGGTTGAGTTGTTTTGTAGGTAGGAATCTCTTTTTCTGTTGAAGTTGGTAAAAACAAAGCTCTTTCGACTTCTGCAACGGCGAGACGTACTCGTTTATTCATAGAAAGTAGATTTATTTGCAATAGCTTTGAAAGTGGTAAATAACTTATGATTTTCAAAGCTATCCCAAAAACTAATTCAGCAAATGAAATATTTCAGGATCATTTTCGAAAAAATACAAAAATCAAATATTGCAATTGAACCTGTTAAAGGAAATTTATGGTGAACTCATCTAAACACTTCTGTAACAAATACATAGCAGAAACTTACAATCGACACAAGAAAACACTAGAGTTTCGAAGAAAACACATAGCTCACAATAAGCCTAAAGAAAGTTATCACAAATCACACAAAAAAAGACGTAATGAAAATAACTGAACAACTAAAATCATGATTATATTTATCTGTACACTGTAGTCCGATTTATTTGGGATCGCTTTGAAAGTCGTAAATAAGTTATGATTTTCAAAGCTATCCCAAAAATTAATTCAAAAACGAAATGTTTTTGGAAATTTTTTGAGAAATACCAAAATAAAATATTACAATTGAACCTGTTAAGGAAAAAAATTATGTTGATCTCATCCAAACTCTTATGTTACAAATACATAGAAAAAACTTTCAAGCGCCACAAGAAAACACTAGACTTTCGAGGAAAACAAATAGCTCACAATAAGGCTAAAGAAAGTTATCACAAATCACACAGAAAGAGACGTAATGAAAATAATTGAACAACTAAAATGATGGTTATATTTATCTGTACACTATAGCCCGATTTATTTGGGATTCCTTTGAAAGTGGTAAAGACGTTATGATTTAAAAGCTCTCCCAAAAATTAATTCAGCATATGAAAGATTTTGGGAAGGATTCGGAAATGAAGGAAATTTTTAAGTAACAAATTTATTATCAAAACCAGTATAAAATATTTAAATATAATTAAATGATTATGTAACAATATTTACGTGTTTAGAACAATAATTGAAGTTCAACAACGCATTTTCAATGCTATTATATCTTAAAATGCATCAAAGCAATGATGTAACAATAAACGTGTGTTTATTTCAACAATGTAAATAAACAATTAAATTTCATTTCGTAATATTATAAGAATGAAAATATTGTTTTAAACAACGAAATTGATATCAGTCGACTCAGTAATTTTCATTTGTGTAGTTTGCTAAAGGTTTTTGGGAGGATTTGGAAATGTAAGGAAATATTTGAGTAACAAATTCATTATCAAAACCAGTATAAAATATTTAAATATCTTTCAACTAGCATCTTCAAAATTATCACTGATTTCTTGAACTCTGTTCTTATTGTCTACAAAAGCTTGCGGTTCATCACCTGGTAATTCGATGTATGGATTATAATCATTTCAAAGAGGTTGAGTTGTTTTGTAGGTAGGAATCTCTTTTTCTGTTGAAGTTGGTAAAAACAAAGCTCTTTCGACTTCTGCAACGGCGAGACGTACTCGTTTATTCATAGAAAGTAGATTTATTTGCAATAGCTTTGAAAGTGGTAAATAACTTATGATTTTCAAAGCTATCCCAAAAACTAATTCAGCAAATGAAATATTTCAGGATCATTTTCGAAAAAATACAAAAATCAAATATTGCAATTGAACCTGTTAAAGGAAATTTATGGTGAACTCATCTAAACACTTCTGTAACAAATACATAGCAGAAACTTACAATCGACACAAGAAAACACTAGAGTTTCGAAGAAAACACATAGCTCACAATAAGCCTAAAGAAAGTTATCACAAATCACACAAAAAAAGACGTAATGAAAATAACTGAACAACTAAAATCATGATTATATTTATCTGTACACTGTAGTCCGATTTATTTGGGATCGCTTTGAAAGTCGTAAATAAGTTATGATTTTCAAAGCTATCCCAAAAATTAATTCAAAAACGAAATGTTTTTGGAAATTTTTTGAGAAATACCAAAATAAAATATTACAATTGAACCTGTTAAGGAAAAAAATTATGTTGATCTCATCCAAACTCTTATGTTACAAATACATAGAAAAAACTTTCAAGCGCCACAAGAAAACACTAGACTTTCGAGGAAAACAAATAGCTCACAATAAGGCTAAAGAAAGTTATCACAAATCACACAGAAAGAGACGTAATGAAAATAATTGAACAACTAAAATGATGGTTATATTTATCTGTACACTATAGCCCGATTTATTTGGGATTCCTTTGAAAGTGGTAAAGACGTTATGATTTAAAAGCTCTCCCAAAAATTAATTCAGCATATGAAAGATTTTGGGAAGGATTCGGAAATGAAGGAAATTTTTAAGTAACAAATTTATTATCAAAACCAGTATAAAATATTTAAATATAATTAAATGATTATGTAACAATATTTACGTGTTTAGAACAATAATTGAAGTTCAACAACGCATTTTCAATGCTATTATATCTTAAAATGCATCAAAGCAATGATGTAACAATAAACGTGTGTTTATTTCAACAATGTAAATAAACAATTAAATTTCATTTCGTAATATTATAAGAATGAAAATATTGTTTTAAACAACGAAATTGATATCAGTCGACTCAGTAATTTTCATTTGTGTAGTTTGCTAAAGGTTTTTGGGAGGATTTGGAAATGTAAGGAAATATTTGAGTAACAAATTCATTATCAAAACCAGTATAAAATATTTAAATATCTTTCAACTAGCATCTTCAAAATTATCACTGATTTCTTGAACTCTGTTCTTATTGTCTACAAAAGCTTGAGGTTCATCACCTGGTAATTCGATGTATGGATTATAATCATTTCAAAGAGGTTGAGTTGTTTTGTAGGTAGGAATCTCTTTTTCTGTTGAAGTTGGTAAAAACAAAGCTCTTTCGACTTCTGCAACGGCGAGACGTGCTCGTTTATGCATAGAAAGTAGATTTATTTGCAATAGCTTTGAAAGTGGTAAATAACTTATGATTTTCAAAGCTATCCCAAAAACTAATTCAGCAAATGAAATATTTCAGGATCATTTTCGAAAAAATACAAAAATCAAATATTGCAATTGAACCTGTTAAAGGAAATTTATGGTGAACTCATCTAAACACTTCTGTAACAAATACATAGAAGAAACTTACAATCGACACAAGAAAACACTAGAGTTTCGAAGAAAACACATAGCTCACAATAAGACTAAACAAAGTTATCACAAATCACACAGAAAAAGACGTAATGAAAATAACTAAACAACTAAAATCATGATTATATTTATCTGTACACTATAGTCCGATTTATTTGGGATCGCTTTGAAAGTCGTAAATAAGTTATGATTTTCAAAGCTATCCCAAAAATTAATTCAAAAACGAAATGTTTTTGGAAATTTTTTGAGAAATACCAAAATAAAATATTACAATTGAACCTGTTAAGGAAAAAATTATGTTGATCTCATCCAAACTCTTATGTTACAAATACATAGAAGAAACTTTCAAGCGCCACAAGAAAACACTAGACTTTCGAGGAAAACAAATAGCTCACAATAAGGCTAAAGAAAGTTATCACAAATCACACAGAAAGAGACGTAATGAAAATAATTGAACAACTAAAATGATGGTTATATTTATCTGTACACTATAGCCCGATTTATTAGGGATTCCTTTGAAAGTGGTAAAGACGTTATGATTTAAAAGCTCTCCCAAAAATTAATTCAGCATATGAAATATTTTGGGAAGGATTCGGAAATGAAGGAAATTTTTAAGTAACAAATTTATTATCAAAACCAGTATAAAATATTTAAATATAATTAAATGATTATGTAACAATATTTACGTGTTTAGAACAATAATTGAAGTTCAACAACGCATTTTCAATGCTATTATATCTTAAAATGCATCAAAGCAATGATGTAACAATAAACGTGTGTTTATTTCAACAATGTAAATAAACAATTAAATTTCATTTCGTAATATTATAAGAATGAAAATATTGTTTTAAACAACGAAATTGATATCAGTCGACTCAGTAATTTTCATTTGTGTAGTTTGCTAAAGGTTTTTGGGAGGATTTGGAAATGTAAGGAAATATTTGAGTAACAAATTCATTATCAAAACCAGTATAAAATATTTAAATATCTTTCAACTAGCATCTTCAAAATTATCACTGATTTCTTGAACTCTGTTCTTATTGTCTACAAAAGCTTGAGGTTCATCACCTGGTAATTCGATGTATGGATTATAATCATTTCAAAGAGGTTGAGTTGTTTTGTAGGTAGGAATCTCTTTTTCTGTTGAAGTTGGTAAAAACAAAGCTCTTTCGACTTCTGCAACGGCGAGACGTGCTCGTTTATGCATAGAAAGTATATTTATTTGCAATAGCTTTGAAAGTGGTAAATAACTTATGATTTTCAAAGCTATCCCAAAAACTAATTCAGCAAATGAAATATTTCAGGATCATTTTCGAAAAAATACAAAAATCAAATATTGCAATTGAACCTGTTAAAGGAAATTTATGGTGAACTCATCTAAACACTTCTGTAACAAATACATAGAAGAAACTTACAATCGACACAAGAAAACACTAGAGTTTCGAAGAAAACACATAGCTCACAATAAGACTAAACAAAGTTATCACAAATCACACAGAAAAAGACGTAATGAAAATAACTAAACAACTAAAATCATGATTATATTTATCTGTACACTATAGTCCGATTTATTTGGGATCGCTTTGAAAGTCGTAAATAAGTTATGATTTTCAAAGCTATCCCAAAAATTAATTCAAAAACGAAATGTTTTTGGAAATTTTTTGAGAAATACCAAAATAAAATATTACAATTGAACCTGTTAAGGAAAAAATTATGTTGATCTCATCCAAACTCTTATGTTACAAATACATAGAAGAAACTTTCAAGCGCCACAAGAAAACACTAGACTTTCGAGGAAAACAAATAGCTCACAATAAGGCTAAAGAAAGTTATCACAAATCACACAGAAAGAGACGTAATGAAAATAATTGAACAACTAAAATGATGGTTATATTTATCTGTACACTATAGCCCGATTTATTAGGGATTCCTTTGAAAGTGGTAAAGACGTTATGATTTAAAAGCTCTCCCAAAAATTAATTCAGCATATGAAATATTTTGGGAAGGATTCGGAAATGAAGGAAATTTTTAAGTAACAAATTTATTATCAAAACCAGTATAAAATATTTAAATATAATTAAATGATTATGTAACAATATTTACGTGTTTAGAACAATAAATGAAGTTCAACAACGCATTTTCAATGCTATTATATCTTAAAATGCATCAAAGCAATGATGTAACAATAAACGTGTGTTTATTTCAACAATGTAAATAAACAATTAAATTTCATTTCGTAATATTATAAGAATGAAAATATTGTTTTAAACAACGAAATTGATATCAGTCGACTCAGTAATTTTCATTTGTGTAGTTTGCTAAAGGTTTTTGGGAGGATTTGGAAATGTAAGGAAATATTTGAGTAACAAATTCATTATCAAAACCAGTATAAAATATTTAAATATCTTTCAACTAGCATCTTCAAAATTATCACTGATTTCTTGAACTCTGTTCTTATTGTCTACAAAAGCTTGAGGTTCATCACCTGGTAATTCGATGTATGGATTATAATCATTTCAAAGAGGTTGAGTTGTTTTGTAGGTAGGAATCTCTTTTTCTGTTGAAGTTGGTAAAAACAAAGCTCTTTCGACTTCTGCAACGGCGAGACGTGCTCGTTTATGCATAGAAAGTATATTTATTTGCAATAGCTTTGAAAGTGGTAAATAACTTATGATTTTCAAAGCTATCCCAAAAACTAATTCAGCAAATGAAATATTTCAGGATCATTTTCGAAAAAATACAAAAATCAAATATTGCAATTGAACCTGTTAAAGGAAATTTATGGTGAACTCATCTAAACACTTCTGTAACAAATACATAGAAGAAACTTACAATCGACACAAGAAAACACTAGAGTTTCGAAGAAAACACATAGCTCACAATAAGACTAAACAAAGTTATCACAAATCACACAGAAAAAGACGTAATGAAAATAACTAAACAACTAAAATCATGATTATATTTATCTGTACACTATAGTCCGATTTATTTGGGATCGCTTTGAAAGTCGTAAATAAGTTATGATTTTCAAAGCTATCCCAAAAATTAATTCAAAAACGAAATGTTTTTGGAAATTTTTTGAGAAATACCAAAATAAAATATTACAATTGAACCTGTTAAGGAAAAAATTATGTTGATCTCATCCAAACTCTTATGTTACAAATACATAGAAGAAACTTTCAAGCGCCACAAGAAAACACTAGACTTTCGAGGAAAACAAATAGCTCACAATAAGGCTAAAGAAAGTTATCACAAATCACACAGAAAGAGACGTAATGAAAATAATTGAACAACTAAAATGATGGTTATATTTATCTGTACACTATAGCCCGATTTATTAGGGATTCCTTTGAAAGTGGTAAAGACGTTATGATTTAAAAGCTCTCCCAAAAATTAATTCAGCATATGAAATATTTTGGGAAGGATTCGGAAATGAAGGAAATTTTTAAGTAACAAATTTATTATCAAAACCAGTATAAAATATTTAAATATAATTAAATGATTATGTAACAATATTTACGTGTTTAGAACAATAATTGAAGTTCAACAACGCATTTTCAATGCTATTATATCTTAAAATGCATCAAAGCAATGATGTAACAATAAACGTGTGTTTATTTCAACAATGTAAATAAACAATTAAATTTCATTTCGTAATATTATAAGAATGAAAATATTGTTTTAAACAACGAAATTGATATCAGTCGACTCAGTAATTTTCATTTGTGTAGTTTGCTAAAGGTTTTTGGGAGGATTTGGAAATGTAAGGAAATATTTGAGTAACAAATTCATTATCAAAACCAGTATAAAATATTTAAATATCTTTCAACTAGCATCTTCAAAATTATCACTGATTTCTTGAACTCTGTTCTTATTGTCTACAAAAGCTTGAGGTTCATCACCTGGTAATTCGATGTATGGATTATAATCATTTCAAAGAGGTTGAGTTGTTTTGTAGGTAGGAATCTCTTTTTCTGTTGAAGTTGGTAAAAACAAAGCTCTTTCGACTTCTGCAACGGCGAGACGTACTCGTTTATGCATAGAAAGTAGATTTATTTGCAATAGCTTTGAAAGTGGTAAATAACTTATGATTTTCAAAGCTATCCCAAAAACTAATTCAGCAAATGAAATATTTCAGGATCATTTTCGAAAAAATACAAAAAACCAAATATTGCAATTGAACCTGTTAAAGGAAATTTATGGTGAACTCATCTAAACACTTCAGTAACAAATACATAGCAGAAACTTACAATCGACACAAGAAAACACTAGAGTTTCGAAGAAAACACATAGCTCACAATAAGCCTAAAGAAAGTTATCACAAATCACACAGAAAAAGACGTAATGAAAATAACTGAACAACTAAAATCATGATTATATTTATCTGTACACTGTAGTCCGATTTATTTGGGATCGCTTTGAAAGTCGTAAATAAGTTATGATTTTCAAAGCTATCCCAAAAATTAATTCAAAAACGAAATGTTTTTGGAAATTTTTTGAGAAATACCAAAATAAAATATTACAATTGAACCTGTTAAGGAAAAAAATTATGTTGATCTCATCCAAACTCTTATGTTACAAATACATAGAAAAAACTTTCAAGCGCCACAAGAAAACACTAGACTTTCGAGGAAAACAAATAGCTCACAATAAGGCTAAAGAAAGTTATCACAAATCACACAGAAAGAGACGTAATGAAAATAATTGAACAACTAAAATGATGGTTATATTTATCTGTACACTATAGCCCGATTTATTTGGGATTCCTTTGAAAGTGGTAAAGACGTTATGATTTAAAAGCTCTCCCAAAAATTAATTCAGCATATGAAATATTTTGGGAAGGATTCGGAAATGAAGGAAATTTTTAAGTAACAAATTTATTATCAAAACCAGTATAAAATATTTAAATATAATTAAATGATTATGTAACAATATTTACGTGTTTAGAACAATAATTGAAGTTCAACAACGCATTTTCAATGCTATTATATCTTAAAATGCATCAAAGCAATGATGTAACAATAAACGTGTGTTTATTTCAACAATGTAAATAAACAATTAAATTTCATTTCGTAATATTATAAGAATGAAAATATTGTTTTAAACAACGAAATTGATATCAGTCGACTCAGTAATTTTCATTTGTGTAGTTTGCTAAAGGTTTTTGGGAGGATTTGGAAATGTAAGGAAATATTTGAGTAACAAATTCATTATCAAAACCAGTATAAAATATTTAAATATCTTTCAACTAGCATCTTCAAAATTATCACTGATTTCTTGAACTCTGTTCTTATTGTCTACAAAAGCTTGAGGTTCATCACCTGGTAATTCGATGTATGGATTATAATCATTTCAAAGAGGTTGAGTTGTTTTGTAGGTAGGAATCTCTTTTTCTGTTGAAGTTGGTAAAAACAAAGCTCTTTCGACTTCTGCAACGGCGAGACGTGCTCGTTTATGCATAGAAAGTAGATTTATTTGCAATAGCTTTGAAAGTGGTAAATAACTTATGATTTTCAAAGCTATCCCAAAAACTAATTCAGCAAATGAAATATTTCAGGATAATTTTCGAAAAAATACAAAAATCAAATATTGCAATTGAACCTGTTAAGTGAAATGTATGTTGAACTCATCTAAACACTTCTGTAACAAATACATAGAAGAAACTTTCAATCGCCACAAGAAAACACTAGAGTTTCGAAGAAAACACATAGCTCACAATAAGACTAAAGAAAGTTATCACAAATCACACAGAAAAAGACGTAATGAAAATAACTGAACAACTAAAATCATGATTATATATATCTCTATACTATAGTCCGAATTATTTGGGATTGCTTTGAAAGTGGTAAATAAGTAGTGATTTTCAAAGCTATCCCAAAAATTAATTCAAAAACGAAATGTTTTTGGAAATTTTTTGAAAAATACGAAAATAAAATATTACAATTGAACCTGTTAAGGGAAAAATTATGTTGAACTCATCTAAACACTTCTATAACAAATACATAGAAGAAACTTTCAATCGCCACAAGAAAACACTAGAGTTTCGAAGAAAACACATAGCTCACAATAAGACTAAAGAAAGTTATCACAGATCACACAGAAAAAGACGTAATGAAAATAACTGAACAACTAAAATCATGATTATATTTATCTCTACACTATAGTCCGATTTATTTGGGATCGCTTTGAAAGTCGTAAATAAGTTATGATTTTCAAAGCTATCCCAAAAATTAATTCAAAAACGAAATGTTTTTGGAAATTTTTTGAAAAATACCAAAATAAAATATTACAATTGAACCTGTTAAGGGAAAAATTATGTTGAACTCATCCAAACTCTTATGTTACAAATACATAGAAGAAACTTTCAAGCGCCACAAGAAAACACTAGACTTTCGAGGAAAACAAATAGCTCACAATAAGGCTAAAGAAAGTTATCACAAATCACACAGAAAGAGACGTAATGAAAATAATTGAACAACTAAAATGATGGTTATATTTATCTGTACACTATAGCCCGATTTATTTGGGATTCCTTTGAAAGTGGTAAAGACGTTATGATTTAAAAGCTCTCCCAAAAATTAATTCAGCATATGAAATATTTTGGGAAGGATTCGGAAATGAAGGAAATTTTTAAGTAACAAATTTATTATCAAAACCAGTATAAAATATTTAAATATAATTAAATGATTATGTAACAATATTTACGTGTTTAGAACAATAATTGAAGTTCAACAACGCATTTTCAATGCTATTATATCTTAAAATGCATCAAAGCAATGATGTAACAATAAACGTGTGTTTATTTCAACAATGTAAATAAACAATTAAATTTCATTTCGTAATATTATAAGAATGAAAATATTGTTTTAAACAACGAAATTGATATCAGTCGACTCAGTAATTTTCATTTGTGTAGTTTGCTAAAGGTGTTTGGGAGGATTTGGAAATGTAAGGAAATATTTGAGTAACAAATTCATTATCAAAACCAGTATAAAATATTTTAATATCTTTCAACTAGCATCTTCAAAATTATCACTGATTTCTTGAACTCTGTTCTTATTGTCTACAAAAGCTTGAGGTTCATCACCTGGTAATTCGATGCATGGATTATCATCATTTCAACGAGGTTGAGTTGTTTTGTAGGTAGGAATCTCTTTTTCTGTTGAAGTTGGTAAAAACAAAGCTCTTTCGACTTCTGCAACGGCGAGACGTGCTCGCTTATGCATAGAAAGTACATTTATTAGCAATAGCTTTGAAAGTGGTAAATAACTTATGATTTTCAAAGCTATCCCAAAAACTAATTCAGCAAATGAAATATTTCAGGATAATTTTCGAAAAAATACAAAAATCAAATATTGCAGTTGAACCTGTTAAGTGAAATGTATGTTGAACTCATCTAAACACTTCTGTAACAAATACATAGAAGAAACTTTCAATCGCCACAAGAAAACACTAGAGTTTCGAAGAAAACACATAGCTCACAATAAGACTAAAGAAAGTTATCACAAATCACACAGAAAAAGACGTAATGGAAATAACTGAACAACAAAAATCATGATTATATATATCTCTATACTATAGTCCGATTTATTTGGGATTGCTTTGAAAGTGGTAAATAAGTAGTGATTTTCAAATCTATCCCAAAAATTAATTCAAAAACGAAATGTTTTTGGAAATTTTTTGAAAAATACCAAAATAAAATATTACAATTGAACCTGTTAAGGGAAAAATTATGTTGAACTCATCTAAACACTTCTATAACAAATACATAGAAGAAACTTTCAATCGCCACAAGAAAACACTAGAGTTTCGAAGAAAACACATAGCTCACAATAAGACTAAAGAAAGTTATCACAAATCACACAGAAAAAGACGTAATGAAAATAACTGAACAACTAAAATCATGATTATATTTATCTCTACACTATAGTCCGATTTATTTGGGATCGCTTTGAAAGTCGTAAATAAGTTATGATTTTCAAAGCTATCCCAAAAATTAATTCAAAAACGAAATGTTTTTGGAAATTTTTTGAGAAATACCAAAATAAAATATTACAATTGAACCTGTTAAGGAAAAAATTATGTTGATCTCATCCAAACTCTTATGTTACAAATACATAGAAGAAACTTTCAAGCGCCACAAGAAAACACTAGACTTTCGAGGAAAACAAATAGCTCACAATAAGGCTAAAGAAAGTTATCACAAATCACACAGAAAGAGACGTAATGAAAATAATTGAACAACTAAAATGATGGTTATATTTATCTGTACACTATAGCCCGATTTATTAGGGATTCCTTTGAAAGTGGTAAAGACGTTATGATTTAAAAGCTCTCCCAAAAATTAATTCAGCATATGAAATATTTTGGGAAGGATTCGGAAATGAAGGAAATTTTTAAGTAACAAATTTATTATCAAAACCAGTATAAAATATTTAAATATAATTAAATGATTATGTAACAATATTTACGTGTTTAGAACAATAATTGAAGTTCAACAACGCATTTTCAATGCTATTATATCTTAAAATGCATCAAAGCAATGATGTAACAATAAACGTGTGTTTATTTCAACAATGTAAATAAACAATTAAATTTCATTTCATAATATTATAAGAATGAAAATGTTGTTTTAAACAACGAAATTGATATCAGTCGACTCAGTAATTTTCATTTGTGTAGTTTGCTAAATGTGTTTGGGAGGATTTGGAAATGTAAGGAAATATTTGAGTAACAAATCCATTATCAAAACCAGTATAAAATATTTAAATATCTTTCAACTAGCATCTTCAAAATTATCACTGATTTCTTGAACTCTGTTCTTATTGTCTACAAAAGCTTGAGGTTCATCACCTGGTAATTCGATGTATGGATTATCATCATTTCAACGAGGTTGAGTTGTTTTGTAGGTAGGAATCTCTTTTTCTGTTGAAGTTGGTAAAAACAAAGCTCTTTCGACTTCTGCAACGGCGAGACGTGCTCGCTTATGCATAGAAAGTACATTTATTAGCAATAGCTTTGAAAGTGGTAAATAACTTATGATTTTCAAAGCTATCCCAAAAACTAATTCAGCAAATGAAATATTTCAGGATAATTTTCGAAAAAATACAAAAATCAAATATTGCAATTGAACCTGTTAAGTGAAATGTATGTTGAACTTATCTAAACACTTCTGTAACAAATACATAGAAGAAACTTTCAATCGCCACAAGAAAACACTAGAGTTTCGAAGAAAACACATAGCTCACAATAAGACTAAAGAAAGTTATCACAAATCACACAGAAAAAGACGTAATGAAAATAACTGAACAACTAAAATCATGATTATATATATCTCTATACTATAGTCCGATTTATTTGGGATTGCTTTGAAAGTGGTAAATAAGTAGTGATTTTCAAAGCTATCCCAAAAATTAATTCAAAAACGAAATGTTTTTGGAAATTTTTTGAAAAATACCAAAATAAAATATTACAATTGAACCTGTTAAGGGAAAAATCATGTTGAACTCATCTAAACACTTCTCTAACAAATACATAGAAGAAACTTTCAATCGCCACAAGAAAACACTAGACTTTCGAGGAAAACAAATAGCTCACAATAAGGCTAAAGAAAGTTATCACAAATCACACAGAAAGAGACGTAATGAAAATAATTGAACAACTAAAATGATGAATATATTTATCTGTACACTATAGCCCGATTTATTTGGGATTCCTTTGAAAGTGGTAAAGACGTTATGATTTAAAAGCTCTCCCAAAAATTAATTCAGCATATGAAATATTTTGGGAAGGATTCGGAAATGAAGGAAATTTTTAAGTAACAAATTTATTATCAAAACCAGTATAAAATATTTAAATATAATTAAATGATTATGTAACAATATTTACGTGTTTAGAACAATAATTGAAGTTCAACAACGCATTTTCAATGCTATTATATCTTAAAATGCATCAAAGCAATGATGTAACAATAAACGTGTGTTTATTTCAACAATGTAAATAAACAATTAAATTTCATTTCGTAATATTATAAGAATGAAAATATTGTTTTAAACAACGAAATTGATATCAGTCGACTCAGTAATTTTCATTTGTGTAGTTGCTAAAGGTTTTTGGGAGGATTTGGAAATGCAAGGAAATATTTGAGTAACAAATTCATTATCAAAACCAGTATAAAATATTTAAATATCTTTCAACTAGCATCTTCAAAATTATCACTGATTTCTTGAACTCTGTTCTTATTGTCTACAAAAGCTTGAGGTTCATCACCTGGTAATTCGATGTATGGATTATAATCATTTCAACGAGTTTGAGTTGTTTTGTAGGTAGGAATCTCTTTTTCTGTTGAAGTTGGTAAAAACAAAGCTCTTTCGACTTCTGCAACGGCGAGACGTGCTCGTTTATGCATAGAAAGTAGATTTATTTGCAATAGCTTTGAAAGTGGTAAATAACTTATGATTTTCAAAGCTATCCCAAAAACTAATTCAGGAAATGAAATATTTCAGGATCATTTTCGAAAATTAATTCAAAAACGAAATGTTTTTGGAAATTTTTTGAAAAATACCAAAATAAAATATTACAATTGAACCTGTTAAGGGAAAAATTATGTTGAACTCATCTAAACACTTCTATAACAAATACATAGAAGAAACTTTCAATCGCCACAAGAAAACACTAGAGTTTCGAAGAAAACACATAGCTCACGATAAGACTAAAGAAAGTTATCACAAATCACACAGAAAAAGACGTAATGAAAATAACTGAACAACTAAAATCATGATTATATTTATCTCTACACTATAGTCCGATTTATTTGGGATCGCTTTGAAAGTCGTAAATAAGTTATGATTTTCAAAGCTATCCCAAAAAATAATTCAAATCGAAATGTTTTTGGAAATTTTTTGAAAAATACCAAAATAAAATATTACAATTGAACCTGTTAAGGGAAAAATTATGTTGAACTCATCTAAACACTTCTCTAACAAATACATAGAAGAAACTTTCAATCGCCACAAGAAAACACTAGACTTTCGAGGAAAACAAATAGCTCACAATAAGGCTAAAGAAAGTTATCACAAATCACACAGAAAGAGACGTAATGAAAATAATTGAACAACTAAAATGATGAATATATTTATCTGTACACTATAGCCCGATTTATTTGGGATTCCTTTGAAAGTGGTAAAGACGTTATGATTTAAAAGCTCTCCCAAAAATTAATTCAGCATATGAAATATTTTGGGAAGGATTCGGAAATGAAGGAAATTTTTAAGTAACAAATTTATTATCAAAACCAGTATAAAATATTTAAATATAATTAAATGATTATGTAACAATATTTACGTGTTTAGAACAATAATTGAAGTTCAACAACGCATTTTCAATGCTATTATATCTTAAAATGCATCAAAGCAATGATGTAACAATAAACGTGTGTTTATTTCAACAATGTAAATAAACAATTAAATTTCATTTCGTAATATTATAAGAATGAAAATATTGTTTTAAACAACGAAATTGATATCAGTCGACTCAGTAATTTTCATTTGTGTAGTTGCTAAAGGTTTTTGGGAGGATTTGGAAATGCAAGGAAATATTTGAGTAACAAATTCATTATCAAAACCAGTATAAAATATTTAAATATCTTTCAACTAGCATCTTCAAAATTATCACTGATTTCTTGAACTCTGTTCTTATTGTCTACAAAAGCTTGAGGTTCATCACCTGGTAATTCGATGTATGGATTATAATCATTTCAACGAGGTTGAGTTGTTTTGTAGGTAGGAATCTCTTTTTCTGTTGAAGTTGGTAAAAACAAAGCTCTTTCGACGTCTGCAACGGCGAGACGTGCTCGTTTATGCATAGAAAGTAGATTTATTTGCAATAGCTTTGAAAGTGGTAAATAACTTATGATTTTCAAAGCTATCCCAAAAACTAATTCAGCAAATGAAATATTTCAGGATCATTTTCAAAAAAATACAAAAATCAAATATTGCAATTGAACCTGTTAAGTGAAATGTATGTTGAACTCATCTAAACACTTCTGTAACAAATACATAGAAGAAACTTTCAATCGCCACAAGAAAACACTAGAGTTTCGAAGAAAACACATAGCTCACAATAAGACTAAAGAAAGTTATCACAAATCACACAGAAAAAGACGTAATGGAAATAACTGAACAACAAAAATCATGATTATATATATCTCTATACTATAGTCCGATTTATTTGGGATTGCTTTGAAAGTGGTAAATAAGTAGTGATTTTCAAATCTATCCCAAAAATTAATTCAAAAACGAAATGTTTTTGGAAATTTTTTGAAAAATACCAAAATAAAATATTACAATTGAACCTGTTAAGGGAAAAATCATGTTGAACTCATCTAAACACTTCTATAACAAATACATAGAAGAAACTTTCAATCGCCACAAGAAAACACTAGAGTTTCGAAGAAAACACATAGCTCACGATAAGACTAAAGAAAGTTATCACAAATCACACAGAAAAAGACGTAATGAAAATAACTGAACAACTAAAATCATGATTATATTTATCTCTACACTATAGTCCGATTTATTTGGGATCGCTTTGAAAGTCGTAAATAAGTTATGATTTTCAAAGCTATCCCAAAAAATAATTCAAATCGAAATGTTTTTGGAAATTTTTTGAAAAATACCAAAATAAAATATTACAATTGAACCTGTTAAGGGAAAAATTATGTTGAACTCATCTAAACACTTCTCTAACAAATACATAGAAGAAACTTTCAATCGCCACAAGAAAACACTAGACTTTCGAGGAAAACAAATAGCTCACAATAAGGCTAAAGAAAGTTATCACAAATCACACAGAAAGAGACGTAATGAAAATAATTGAACAACTAAAATGATGAATATATTTATCTGTACACTATAGCCCGATTTATTTGGGATTCCTTTGAAAGTGGTAAAGACGTTATGATTTAAAAGCTCTCCCAAAAATTAATTCAGCATATGAAATATTTTGGGAAGGATTCGGAAATGAAGGAAATTTTTAAGTAACAAATTTATTATCAAAACCAGTATAAAATATTTAAATATAATTAAATGATTATGTAACAATATTTACGTGTTTAGAACAATAATTGAAGTTCAACAACGCATTTTCAATGCTATTATATCTTAAAATGCATCAAAGCAATGATGTAACAATAAACGTGTGTTTATTTCAACAATGTAAATAAACAATTAAATTTCATTTCGTAATATTATAAGAATGAAAATATTGTTTTAAACAACGAAATTGATATCAGTCGACTCAGTAATTTTCATTTGTGTAGTTGCTAAAGGTTTTTGGGAGGATTTGGAAATGCAAGGAAATATTTGAGTAACAAATTCATTATCAAAACCAGTATAAAATATTTAAATATCTTTCAACTAGCATCTTCAAAATTATCACTGATTTCTTGAACTCTGTTCTTATTGTCTACAAAAGCTTGAGGTTCATCACCTGGTAATTCGATGTATGGATTATAATCATTTCAACGAGGTTGAGTTGTTTTGTAGGTAGGAATCTCTTTTTCTGTTGAAGTTGGTAAAAACAAAGCTCTTTCGACGTCTGCAACGGCGAGACGTGCTCGTTTATGCATAGAAAGTAGATTTATTTGCAATAGCTTTGAAAGTGGTAAATAACTTATGATTTTCAAAGCTATCCCAAAAACTAATTCAGCAAATGAAATATTTCAGGATCATTTTCAAAAAAATACAAAAATCAAATATTGCAATTGAACCTGTTAAGTGAAATGTATGTTGAACTCATCTAAACACTTCTGTAACAAATACATAGAAGAAACTTTCAATCTCCACAAGAAAACACTAGAGTTTCGAAGAAAACACATAGCTCACAATAAGACTAAAGAAAGTTATCACAAATCACACAGAAAAAGACGTAATGAAAATAACTGAACAACTAAAATCATGATTATATATATCTCTAAACTACAGTCCGATATATTTGGGATTGCTTTGAAAGTGGTAAATAAGTAGTGATTTTCAAAGCTATCCCAAAAATTAATTCAAAAACGAAATGTTTTTGGAAATTTTTTGAAAAATACCAAAATAAAATATTACAATTGAACCTGTTAAGGGAAAAATTATGTTGAACTCATCTAAACACTTCTATGACAAATACATAGAAGAAACTTTCAATCGCCACAAGAAAACACTAGAGTTTCGAAGAAAACACATAGCTCACAATAAGACTAAAGAAAGTTATCACAAATCACACAGAAAAAGACGTAATGAAAATAACTGAACAACTAAAATCATGATTATATTTATCTCTACACTATTGTCCGATTTATTTGGGATCGCTTTGAAAGTCGTAAATAAGTTATGATTTTCAAAGCTATCCCAAAAATTAATTCAAAAACGAAATGTTTTTGGAAATTTTTTGAAAAATACCAAAATAAAATATTACAATTGAACCTGTAAAGGGAAAAATTATGTTGAACTCATCCAAACTCTTATGTTACAAATACATAGAAGAAACTTTCAAGCGCCACAAGAAAACACTAGACTTTCGAGGAAAACAAATAGCTCACAATAAGGCTAAAGAAAGTTATCACAAATCACACAGAAAGAGACGTAATGAAAATAGTTGAACAACTAAAATGATGGTTATATTTATCTGTACACTATAGCCCGATTTATTTGGGATTCCTTTGAAAGTGGTAAAGACGTTATGATTTAAAAGCTCTCCCAAAAATTAATTCAGCATATGAAATATTTTGGGAAGGATTCGGAAATGAAGGAAATTTTTAAGTAACAAAATTTATTATCAAAACCAGTATAAAATATTTAAATATAATTAAATGATTATGTAACAATATTTACGTGTTTAGAACAATAATTGAAGTTCAACAACGCATTTTCAATGCTATTATGGCTTAAAATGCATCAAAGCAATGATGTAACAATAAACGTGTGTTTATTTCAACAATGTAAATAAACAATTAAATTTCATTTCGTAATATTATAAGAATGAAAATATTGTTTTAAACAACGAAATTGATGTCAGTCGACTCAGTAATTTTCATTTGTGTAGTTTGCTAAAGGTTTTTGGGAGGATTTGGAAATGTAAGGAAATATTTGAGTAACAAATTCATTATCAAAACCAGTATAAAATATTTAAATATCTTTCAACTAGCATCTTCAAAATTATCACTGATTTCTTGAACTCTGTTCTAATTGTCTACAAAAGCTTGAGGTTCATCACCTGGTAATTCGATGTATGGATTATAATCATTTCAACGAGTTTGAGTTGTTTTGTAGGTAGGAATCTCTTTTTCTGTTGAAGTTGGTAAAAACAAAGCTCTTTCGACTTCTGCAACGGCGAGACGTGCTCGTTTATGCATAGAAAGTAGATTTATTTGCAATAGCTTTGAAAGTGGTAAATAAATTATGATTTTCAAAGTTATCCCAAAAACTAATTCAGGAAATGAAATATTTCAGGATCATTTTCGAAAAAATACAAAAATCAAATATTGCAATTGAACCTGTTAAGTGAAATATATGTTGAACTCATCTAAACACTTTTGTAACAAATACATAGAAGAAACTTTCAATCGCCACAAGAAAACACTAGAGTTTCAAAGAAACCACATAGCTCACAATAAGACTAAAGAAAGTTATCACAAATCACACAGAAAAAGACGTAATGAAAATAACTGAACAACTAAAATCATGATTATATATATCTCTATACTAAAGTCCGATTTATTTGGGATTGCTTTGAAAGTGGTAAATAAGTAGTGATTTTCAAAGCTATCCCAAAAATTAATTCAAAAACGAAATGTTTTTGGAAATTTTTTGAAAAATACCAAAATAAAATATTACAATTGAACCTGTTAAGGGAAAAATTATGTTGAACTCATCTAAACACTTCTATAACAAATACATAGAAGAAACTTTCAATCGCCACAAGAAAACACTAGAGTTTCGAAGAAAACACATAGCTCACAATAAGACTAAAGAAAGTTATCACAAATCACACAGAAAAAGACGTAATGAAAATAACTGAACAACTAAAATCATGATTATATTTATCTCTACACTATAGTCCGATTTATTTGGGATCGCTTTGAAAGTCGAAATAAGTTATGATTTTCAAAGCTATCCCAAAAATTAATTCAAAAACGAAATGTTTTTGGGAATTTTTTGAAAAATACCAAAATAAAATATTACAATTGAACCTGTTAAGGGAAAAATTATGTTGAACTCATCCAAACTCTTATGTTACAAATACATAGAAGAAACTTTCAAGCGCCACAAGAAAACACTAGACTTTCGAGGAAAACAAATAGCTCACAATAAGGCTAAAGAAAGTTATCACAAATCACACAGAAAGAGACGTAATGAAAATAATTGAACAACTAAAATCATGATTATATATATCTCTATACTATAGTCCGATTTATTTGGGATTGCTTTGAAAGTGGTAAATAAGTAGTGATTTTCAAAGCTATCCCAAAAATTAATTCAAAAACGAAATGTTTTTGGAAATTTTTTGAAAAATACCAAAATAAAATATTACAATTGAACCTGTTAAGGGAAAAATTATGTTGAACTCATCCAAACTCTTATGTTACAAATACATAGAAGAAACTTTCAAGCGCCACAAGAAAACACTAGACTTTCGAGGAAAACAAATAGCTCACAATAAGGCTAAAGAAAGTTATCACAAATCACACAGAAAGAGACGTAATGAAAATAGTTGAACAACTAAAATGATGGTTATATTTATCTGTACACTATAGCCCGATTTATTTGGGATTCCTTTGAAAGTGGTAAAGACGTTATGATTTAAAAGCTCTCCCAAAAATTAATTCAGCATATGAAATATTTTGGGAAGGATTCGGAAATGAAGGAAATTTTTAAGTAACAAATTTATTCTCAAAACCAGTATAAAATATTTAAATATAATTAAATGATTATGTAACAATATTTACGTGTTTAGAACAATAATTGAAGTTCAACAACGCATTTTCAATGCTATTATGGCTTAAAATGCATCAAAGCAATGATGTAACAATAAACGTGTGTTTATTTCAACAATGTAAATAAACAATTAAATTTCATTTCGTAATATTATAAGAATGAAAATATTGTTTTAAACAACGAAATTGATGTCAGTCGACTCAGTAATTTTCATTTGTGTAGTTTGCTAAAGGTTTTTGGGAGGATTTGGAAATGTAAGGAAATATTTGAGTAACAAATTCATTATCAAAACCAGTATAAAATATTTAAATATCTTTCAACTAGCATCTTCAAAATTATCACTGATTTCTTGAACTCTGTTCTAATTGTCTACAAAAGCTTGAGGTTCATCACCTGGTAATTCGATGTATGGATTATAATCATTTCAACGAGTTTGAGTTGTTTTGTAGGTAGGAATCTCTTTTTCTGTTGAAGTTGGTAAAAACAAAGCTCTTTCGACTTCTGCAACGGCGAGACGTGCTCGTTTATGCATAGAAAGTAGACTTATTTGCAATAGCTTTGAAAGTGGTAAATAACTTATGATTTTCAAAGCTATCCCAAAAACTAATTCAGGAAATGAAATATTTCAGGATCATTTTCGAAAAAATACAAAAATCAAATATTGCAATTGAACCTGTTAAGTGAAATATATGTTGAACTCATCTAAACACTTCTGTAACAAATACATAGAAGAAACTTTCAATCGCCACAAGAAAACACTAGAGTTTCGAAGAAAACACATAGATCACAATAAGACTAAAGAAAGTTATCACAAATCACACAGAAAAAGACGTAATGAAAATAACTGAACAACTAAAATCATGATTATATATATCTCTATACTATAGTCCGATTTATTTGGGATTGCTTTGAAAGTGGTAAATAAGTAGTGATTTTCAAAGCTATCCCAAAAATTAATTCAAAAACGAAATGTTTTTGGAAATTTTTTGAAAAATACCAAAATAAAATATTACAATTGAACCTGTTAAGGGAAAAATTATGTTGAACTCATCTAAACACTTCTATAACAAATACATAGAAGAAACTTTCAATCGCCACAAGAAAACACTAGAGTTTCGAAGAAAACACATAGCTCACGATAAGACTAAAGAAAGTTATCACAAATCACACAGAAAAAGACGTAATGAAAATAACTGAACAACTAAAATCATGATTATATTTATCTCTACACTATTATCCGATTTATTTGGGATTGCTTTGAAAGTCGTAAATAAGTTATGATTTTCAAAGCTATCCCAAAAATTAATTCAAAAACGAAATGTTTTTGGAAATTTTTTGAAAAATACCAAAATAAAATATTACAATTGAACCTGTTAAGGGAAAAATTATGTTGAACTCATCCAAACTCTTATGTTACAAATACATAGAAGAAACTTTCAAGCGCCACAAGAAAACACTAGACTTTCGAGGAAAACAAATAGCTCACAATAAGGCTAAAGAAAGTTATCACAAATCACACAGAAAGAGACGTAATGAAAATAATTGAACAACTAAAATGATGGTTATATTTATCTGTACACTATAGCCCGATTTATTTGGGATTCCTTTGAAAGTGGTAAAGACGTTATGATTTAAAAGCTTTCCCAAAAATTAATTCAGCTTATGAAATATTTTGGGAAGGATTCGGAAATGAAGGAAATTTTTAAGTAACAAATTTATTATCAAAACCAGTATAAAATATTTAAATATAATTAAATGATTATGTAACAATATTTACGTGTTTAGAACAATAATTGAAGTTCAACAACGCATTTTCAATGCTATTATATCTTAAAATGCATCAAAGCAATGATGTAACAATAAACGTGTGTTTATTTCAACAATGTAAATGAACAATTAAATTTCATTTCGTAATATTATAAGAATGAAAATATTGTTTTAAACAACGAATTTGATATCAGTCGACTCAGTAATTTTCATTTGTGTAGTTTGCTAAATGTTTTTGGGAGGATTTGGAAATGTAAGGAAATATTTGATTAACAAATTCATTATCAAAACCAGTATAAAATATTTAAATATCTTTCAACTAGCATCTTCAAAATTATCACTGATTTCTTGAACTCTGTTCTTATTGTCTACAAAAGCTTGAGGTTCATCACCTGGTAATTCGATGTATGGATTATAATCATTTCAACGAGGTTGAGTTGTTTTGTAGGTAGGAATCTCTTTTTCTGTTGAAGTTGGTAAAAACAAAGCTCTTTCGACTTCTGCAACGGCGAGACGTGCTCGTTTATGCATAGAAAGTAGATTTATTTGCAATAGCTTTGAAAGTGGTAAATAACTTATGATTTTCAAAGCTATCCCAAAAACTAATTCAGCAAATGAAATATTTCAGGATCATTTTCGAAAAAATACAAAAATCAAATATTGCAATTGAACCTGTTAAGTGAAATGTATGTTGAACTCATCTAAACACTTCTGTAACAAATACATAGAAGAAACTTTCAATCGCCACAAGAAAACACTAGAGTTTCGAAGAAAACACATAGCTCACAATAAGACTAGTGAAAGTTATCACAAATCACACAGAAAAAGACGTAATGAAAATAACTGAACAACTAAAATCATGATTATATATATCTCTAAACTATAGTCCGATTTATTTGGGATTGCTTTGAAAGTGGTAAATAAGTAGTGATTTTCAAAGCTATCCCAAAAATTAATTCAAAAACGAAATGTTTTTGGAAATTTTTTGAAAAATACCAAAATAAAATATTACAATTGAACCTGTTAAGGGAAAAATTATGTTGAACTCATCCAAACTCTTATGTTACAAATACATAGAAGAAACTTTCAAGCGCCACAAGAAAACACTAGACTTTCGAGGAAAACAAATAGCTCACAATAAGGCTAAAGAAAGTTATCACAAATCACACAGAAAGAGACGTAATGAAAATAGTTGAACAACTAAAATGATGGTTATATTTATCTCTACACTATAGCCCGATTTATTTGGGATTAATTTGAAAGTGGTAAAGACGTTATGATTTAAAAGCTCTCCCAAAAATTAATTCAGCATATGAAATATTTTGGGAAGGATTCGGAAATGAAGGAAATTTTTATGTAACAAATTTATTATCAAAACCAGTATAAAATATTTAAATATAATTAAATGATTATGTAACAATATTTACGTGTTTAGAACAATAATTGAAGTTCAACAACGCATTTTCAATGCTATTATGGCTTAAAATGCATCAAAGCAATGATGTAACAATAAACGTGTGTTTATTTCAACAATGTAAATAAACAATTAAATTTCATTTCGTAATATTATAAGAATGAAAATATTGTTTTAAACAACGAAATTGATGTCAGTCGACTCAGTAATTTTCATTTGTGTAGTTTGCTAAAGGTTTTTGGGAGGATTTGGAAATGTAAGGAAATATTTGAGTAGCAAATTCATTATCAAAACCAGTATAAAATATTGAAATATCTTTCAACTAGCATCTTCAAAATTATCACTGATTTCTTGAACTCTGTTCTAATTGTCTACAAAAGCTTGAGGTTCATCACCTGGTAATTCGATGTATGGATTATAATCATTTCAACGAGTTTGAGTTGTTTTGTAGGTAGGAATCTCTTTTTCTGTTGAAGTTGGTAAAAACAAAGCTCTTTCGACTTCTGCAACGGCGAGACGTGCTCGTTTATGCATAGAAAGTAGATTTATTTGCAATAGCTTTGAAAGTGGTAAATAACTTATGATTTTCAAAGCTATCCCAAAAACTAATTCAGGAAATGAAATATTTCAGGATCATTTTCGAAAATTAATTCAAAAACGAAATGATTTTGGAAATTTTTTGAAAAATACCAAAATAAAATATTACAATTGAACCTGTTAAGGGAAAAATTATGTTGAACTCATCTAAACACTTCTATAACAAATACATAGAAGAAACTTTCAATCGCCACAAGAAAACACTAGAGTTTCGAAGAAAACACATAGCTCATGATAAGACTAAAGAAAGTTATCACAAATCACACAGACAAAGACGTAATGAAAATAACTGAACAACTAAAATCATGATTATATTTATCTCTACACTATAGTCCGATTTATTTGGGATCGCTTTGAAAGTCGTAAATAAGTTATGATTTTCAAAGCTATCCCAAAAATTAATTCAAAAACGAAATGTTTTTGGAAATTTTTTGAAAAATACCAAAATAAAATATTACAATTGAACCTGTTAAGGGAAAAATTATGTTGAACCCATCCAAACTCTTATGTTACAAATACATAGAAGAAACTTTCAAGCGCCACAAGAAAACACTAGACTTTCGAGGAAAACAAATAGCTCACAATAAGGCTAAAGAAAGTTATCACAAATCACACAGAAAGAGACGTAATGAAAATAATTGAACAACTAAAATGATGGTTATATTTATCTGTACACTATAGCCCGATTTATTTGGGATTCCTTTGAAAGTGGTAAAGACGTTATGATTTAAAAGCTCTCCCAAAAATTAATTCAGCATATGAAATATTTTGGGAAGGATTCGGAAATGAAGGAAATTTTTAAGTAACAAATTTATTATCAAAACCAGTATAAAATATTTAAATATAATTAAATGATTATGTAACAATATTTACGTGTTTAGAACAATAATTGAAGTTCAACAACGCATTTTCAATGCTATTATATCTTAAAATGCATCAAAGCAATGATGTAACAATAAACGTGTGTTTATTTCAACAATGTAAATAAACAATTAAATTTCATTTCGTAATATTATAAGAATGAAAATATTGTTTTAAACAACGAAATTGATATCAGTCGACTCAGTAATTTTCATTTGTGTAGTTTGCTAAAGGTTTTTGGGAGGATTTGGAAATGTAAGGAAATATTTGAGTAACAAATTCATTATCAAAACCAGTATAAAATATTTAAATATCTTTCAACTAGCATCTTCAAAATTATCACTGATTTCTTGAACTCTGTTCTTATTGTCTACAAAAGCTTGAGGTTCATCACCTGGTCATTCGATGTATGGATTATAATCATTTCAACGAGGTTGAGTTGTTTTGTAGGTAGGAATCTCTTTTTCTGTTGAAGTTGGTAAAAACAAAGCTCTTTCGACTTCTGCAACGGCGAGACGTGCTCGTTTATGCATAGAAAGTAGATTTATTTGCAATAGCTTTGAAAGTGGTAAATAACTTATGATTTTCAAAGCTATCCCAAAAACTAATTCAGCAAATGAAATATTTCAGGATCATTTTCGAAAAAATACAAAAATCAAATATTGCATTTGAAACTGTTAAGTGAAATGTATGTTGAACTCATCTAAACACTTCTGTAACAAATACATAGAAGAAACTTTCAATCGCCACAAGAAAACACTAGAGTTTCGAAGAAAACACATAGCTCACAATAAGACTAAAGAAAGTTATCACAAATCACACAGAAAAAGACGTAATGAAAATAACTGAACAACTAAAATCATGATTATATATACCTCTAAACTATAGTCCGATTTATTTGGGATTGCTTTGAAAGTGGTAAATAAGTAGTGATTTTCAAAGCTATCCCAAAAATTAATTCAAAAACGAAATGTTTTTGGAAATTTTTTGAAAAATACCAAAATAAAATATTACAATTGAACCTGTTAAGGGAAAAATTATGTTGAACTCATCCAAACTCTTAAGTTACAAATACATAGAAGAAACTTTCAAGCGCCACAAGAAAACACTAGACTTTCGAGGAAAACAAAACCAAAACCAGTATAAAATATTTAAATATCTTTCAACTAGCATCTTCAAAATTATCACTGATTTCTTGAACTCTGTTCTTATTGTCTACAAAAGCTTGAGGTTCATCACCTGGTAATTCGATGTATGGATTATAATCATTTCAACGAGTTTGAGTTGTTTTGTAGGTAGGAATCTCTTTTTCTGTTGAAGTTGGTAAAAACAAAGCTCTTTCGACTTCTGCAACGGCGAGACGTGCTCGTTTATGCATAGAAAGTAGATTTATTTGCAATAGCTTTGAAAGTGGTAAATAACTTATGATTTTCAAAGCTATCCCAAAAACTAATTCAGGAAATGAAATATTTCAGGATCATTTTCGAAAATTAATTCAAAAACGAAATGTTTTTGGAAATTTTTTGAAAAATACCAAAATAAAATATTACAATTGAACCTGTTAAGGGAAAAATTATGTTGAACTCATCTAAACACTTCTATAACAAATACATAGAAGAAACTTTCAATCGCCACAAGAAAACACTAGAGTTTCGAAGAAAACACATAGCTCACGATAAGACTAAAGAAAGTTATCACAAATCACACAGAAAAAGACGTAATGAAAATAACTGAACAACTAAAATCATGATTATATTTATCTCTACACTATAGTCCGATTTATTTGGGATCGCTTTGAAAGTCGTAAATAAGTTATGATTTTCAAAGCTATCCCAAAAATTAATTCAAAAACGAAATGTTTTTGGAAGTTTTTTGAAAAATACCAAAATAAAATATTACAATTGAACCTGTTAAGGGAAAAATTATGTTGAACCCATCCAAACTCTTATGTTACAAATACATAGAAGAAACTTTCAAGCGCCACAAGAAAACACTAGACTTTCGAGGAAAACAAATAGCTCACAATAAGGCTAAAGAAAGTTATCACAAATCACACAGAAAGAGACGTAATGAAAATAATTGAACAACTAAAATGATGGTTATATTTATCTGTACACTATAGCCCGATTTATTTGGGATTCCTTTGAAAGTGGTAAAGACGTTATGATTTAAAAGCTCTCCCAAAAATTAATTCAGCATATGAAATATTTTGGGAAGGATTCGGAAATGAAGGAAATTTTTAAGTAACAAATTTATTATCAAAACCAGTATAAAATATTTAAATATAATTAAATGATTATGTAACAATATTTACGTGTTTAGAACAATAATTGAAGTTCAACAACGCATTTTCAATGCTATTATATCTTAAAATGCATCAAAGCAATGATGTAACAATAAACGTGTGTTTATTTCAACAATGTAAATAAACAATTAAATTTCATTTCGTAATATTATAAGAATGAAAATATTGTTTTAAACAACGAAATTGATATCAGTCGACTCAGTAATTTTCATTTGTGTAGTTTGCTAAAGGTTTTTGGGAGGATTTGGAAATGTAAGGAAATATTTGAGTAACAAATTCATTATCAAAACCAGTATAAAATATTTAAATATCTTTCAACTAGCATCTTCAAAATTATCACTGATTTCTTGAACTCTGTTCTTATTGTCTACAAAAGCTTGAGGTTCATCACCTGGTAATTCGATGTATGGATTATAATCATTTCAACGAGGTTGAGTTGTTTTGTAGGTAGGAATCTCTTTTTCTGTTGAAGTTGGTAAAAACAAAGCTCTTTCGACTTCTGCAACGGCGAGACGTACTCGTTTATGCATAGAAAGTAGATTTATTTGCAATAGCTTTGAAAGTGGTAAATAACTTATGATTTTCAAAGCTATCCCAAAAACTAATTCAGCAAATGAAATATTTCAGGATCATTTTCGAAAAAATACAAAAATCAAATATTGCAATTGAAACTGTTAAGTGAAATGTATGTTGAACTCATCTAAACACTTCTGTAACAAATACATAGAAGAAACTTTCAATCGCCACAAGAAAACACTAGAGTTTCGAAGAAAACACATAGCTCACAATAAGACTAAAGAAAGTTATCACAAATCACACAGAAAAAGACGTAATGAAAATAACTGAACAACTAAAATCATGATTATATATACCTCTAAACTATAGTCCGATTTATTTGGGATTGCTTTGAAAGTGGTAAATAAGTAGTGATTTTCAAAGCTATCCCAAAAATTAATTCAAAAACGAAATGTTTTTGGAAATTTTTTGAAAAATACCAAAATAAAATATTACAATTGAACCTGTTAAGGGAAAAATTATGTTGAACTGATCCAAACTCTTAAGTTACAAATACATAGAAGAAACTTTCAAGCGCCACAAGAAAACACTAGACTTTCGAGGAAAACAAAACCAAAACCAGTATAAAATATTTAAATATCTTTCAACTAGCATCTTCAAAATTATCACTGATTTCTTGAACTCTGTTCTTATTGTCTACAAAAGCTTGAGGTTCATCACCTGGTAATTCGATGTATGGATTATAATCATTTCAACGAGTTTGAGTTGTTTTGTAGGTAGGAATCTCTTTTTCTGTTGAAGTTGGTAAAAACAAAGCTCTTTCGACTTCTGCAACGGCGAGACGTGCTCGTTTATGCATAGAAAGTAGATTTATTTGCAATAGCTTTGAAAGTGGTAAATAACTTATGATTTTCAAAGCTATCCCAAAAACTAATTCAGGAAATGAAATATTTCAGGATCATTTTCGAAAATTAATTCAAAAACGAAATGTTTTTGGAAATTTTTTGAAAAATACCAAAATAAAATATTACAATTGAACCTGTTAAGGGAAAAATTATGTTGAACTCATCTAAACACTTCTATAACAAATACATAGAAGAAACTTTCAATCGCCACAAGAAAACACTAGAGTTTCGAAGAAAACACATAGCTCACGATAAGACTAAAGAAAGTTATCACAAATCACACAGAAAAAGACGTAATGAAAATAACTGAACAACTAAAATCATGATTATATTTATCTCTACACTATAGTCCGATTTATTTGGGATCGCTTTGAAAGTCGTAAATAAGTTATGATTTTCAAAGCTATCCCAAAAATTAATTCAAAAACGAAATGTTTTTGGAAATTTTTTGAAAAATACCAAAATAAAATATTACAATTGAACCTGTTAAGGGAAAAATTATGTTGAACCCATCCAAACTCTTATGTTACAAATACATAGAAGAAACTTTCAAGCGCCACAAGAAAACACTAGACTTTCGAGGAAAACAAATAGCTCACAATAAGGCTAAAGAAAGTTATCACAAATCACACAGAAAGAGACGTAATGAAAATAATTGAACAACTAAAATGATGGTTATATTTATCTGTACACTATAGCCCGATTTATTTGGGATTCCTTTGAAAGTGGTAAAGACGTTATGATTTAAAAGCTCTCCCAAAAATTAATTCAGCATATGAAATATTTTGGGAAGGATTCGGAAATGAAGGAAATTTTTAAGTAACAAATTTATTATCAAAACCAGTATAAAATATTTAAATATAATTAAATGATTATGTAACAATATTTACGTGTTTAGAACAATAATTGAAGTTCAACAACGCATTTTCAATGCTATTATATCTTAAAATGCATCAAAGCAATGATGTAACAATAAACGTGTGTTTATTTCAACAATGTAAATAAACAATTAAATTTCATTTCGTAATATTATAAGAATGAAAATATTGTTTTAAACAACGAAATTGATATCAGTCGACTCAGTAATTTTCATTTGTGTAGTTTGCTAAAGGTTTTTGGGAGGATTTGGAAATGTAAGGAAATATTTGAGTAACAAATTCATTATCAAAACCAGTATAAAATATTTAAATATCTTTCAACTAGCATCTTCAAAATTATCACTGATTTCTTGAACTCTGTTCTTATTGTCTACAAAAGCTTGAGGTTCATCACCTGGTAATTCGATGTATGGATTATAATCATTTCAACGAAGTTGAGTTGTTTTGTAGGTAGGAATCTCTTTTTCTGTTGAAGTTGGTAAAAACAAAGCTCTTTCGACTTCTGCAACGGCGAGACGTGCTCGTTTATGCATAGAAAGTAGATTTATTTGCAATAGCTTTGAAAGTGGTAAATAACTTATGATTTTCAAAGCTATCCCAAAAACTAATTCAGCAAATGAAATATTTCAGGATCATTTTCGAAAAAATACAAAAATCAAATATTGCAATTGAAACTGTTAAGTGAAATGTATGTTGAACTCATCTAAACACTTCTGTAACAAATACATAGAAGAAACTTTCAATCGCCACAAGAAAACACTAGAGTTTCGAAGAAAACACATAGCTCACAATAAGACTAAAGAAAGTTATCACAAATCACACAGAAAAAGACGTAATGAAAATAACTGAACAACTAAAATCATGATTATATATACCTCTAAACTATAGTCCGATTTATTTGGGATTGCTTTGAAAGTGGTAAAAAAGTAGTGATTTTCAAAGCTATCCCAAAAATTAATTCAAAAACGAAATGTTTTTGGAAATTTTTTGAAAAATACCAAAATAAAATATTACAATTGAACCTGTTAAGGGAAAAATTATGTTGAACTCATCCAAACTCTTAAGTTACAAATACATAGAAGAAACTTTCAAGCGCCACAAGAAAACACTAGACTTTCGAGGAAAACAAAACCAAAACCAGTATAAAATATTTAAATATCTTTCAACTAGCATCTTCAAAATTATCACTGATTTCTTGAACTCTGTTCTTATTGTCTACAAAAGCTTGAGGTTCATCACCTGGTAATTCGATGTATGGATTATAATCATTTCAAAGAGGTTGAGTTGTTTTGTAGGTAGGAATCTCTTTTTCTGTTGAAGTTGGTAAAAACAAAGCTCTTTCGACTTCTGCAACGGCGAGACGTGCTCGTTTATGCATAGAAAGTAGATTTATTTGCAATAGCTTTGAAAGTGGTAAATAACTTATGATTTTCAAAGCTATCCCAAAAACTAATTCAGCAAATGAAATATTTCAGGATCATTTTCGAAAAAATACAAAAATCAAATATTGCAATTGAACCTGTTAAGTGAAATGTATGTTGAACTCATCTAAACACTTCTGTAACAAATACATAGAAGAAACTTTCAATCGCCACAAGAAAACACTAGAGTTTCGAAGAAAACACATAGATCACAATAAGACTAAAGAAAGTTATCACAAATCACACAGAAAAAGACGTAATGAAAATAACTGAACAACTAAAATCATGATTATATTTATCTCTACACTATAGTCCGATTTATTTGGGATCCCTTTGAAAGTCGTAAATAAGTTATGATTTTCAAAGCTATCCCAAAAATTAATTCAAAAACGAAATGTTTTTGGAAATTTTTTGAGAAATACCAAAATAAAATATTACAATTGAACCTGTTAAGGAAAAAATTATGTTGATCTCATCCAAACTCTTATGTTACAAATACATAGAAGAAACTTTCAAGCGCCACAAGAAAAACTAGACTTTCGAGGAAAACAAATAGCTCACAATAAGGCTAAAGAAAGTTATCACAAATCACACAGAAAGAGACGTAATGAAAATAATTGAACAACTAAAATGATGGTTATATTTATCTGTACACTATAGCCCGATTTATTTGGGATTCCTTTGAAAGTGGTAAAGACGTTATGATTTAAAAGCTCTCCCAAAAATTAATTCAGCATATGAAATATTTTGGGAAGGATTCGGAAATGAAGGAAATTTTTAAGTAACAAATTTATTATCAAAACCAGTATAAAATATTTAAATATAATTAAATGATTATGTAACAATATTTACGTGTTTAGAACAATAATTGAATTTCAACAACGCATTTTCAATGCTATTATATCTTAAAATGCATCAAAGCAATGATGTAACAATAAACGTGTGTTTATTTCAACAATGTAAATAAACAATTAAATTTCATTTCGTAATATTATAAGAATGAAAATATTGTTTTAAACAACGAAATTGATATCAGTCGACTCAGTAATTTTCATTTGTGTAGTTTGCTAAAGGTTTTTGGGAGGATTTCGATATGTAAGGAAATATTTGAGTAACAAATTCGTTATCAAAACCAGTATAAAATATTTAAATATCTTTCAACTAGCATCTTCAAAATTATCACTGATTTCTTGAACTCTGTTCTTATTGTCTACAAAAGCTTGAGGTTCATCACCTGGTAATTCGATGTATGGATTATAATCATTTCAACGAGATTGAGTTGTTTTGTAGGTAGGAATCTCTTTTTCTGTTGAAGTTGGTAAAAACAAAGCTCTTTCGACTTCTGCAACGGCGAGACGTGCTCGCTTATGCATAGAAAGTACATTTATTTGCAATAGCTTTGAAAGTGGTAAATAACTTATGATTTTCAAAGCTATCCCAAAAACTAGTTCAGCAAATGAAATATTTCAGGATAATTTTCGAAAAAATACAAAAACCAAATATTGCAATTTAACCTGTTAAGGGAAATGTATGGTGAACTCATCTAAACACTTCTGTAACAAATACATAGAAGAAACTTTCAATCGCCACAAGAAAACACTAGAGTTTCGAAGAAAACACATAGCTCACAATAAGACTAAAGAAAGTTATCACAAATCACACAGAAAAAGACGTAATGAAAATAACTGAACAACTAAAATCATGATTATATATATCTCTATACTATAGTCCGGTTTATTTGGGATTGCTTTGAAAGTGGTAAATAAGTAGTGATTTTCAAAGCTATCCCAAAAATTAATTCAAAAACGAAATGTTTTTGGAAATTTTTTGAAAAATACCAAAATAAAATATTACAATTGAACCTGTTAAGAAAAAAATTATGTTGAACTCATCCAAACTCTTATGTTACAAATACATAGAAGAAACTTTCAAGCGCCACAAGAAAACACTAGACTTTCGAGGAAAACAAATAGCTCACAATAAGGCTAAAGAAAGTTATCACAAATCACACAGAAAGAGACGTAATGAAAATAAATGAACAACTAAAATGATGTTGAATGTTACGGTGTGATTTGTGATAACTTTCTTTAGTCTTATTGTGAGCTATGTGTTTTCTTCGAAACTCTAGTGTTTTCTTGTGACGATTGTAAGTTTCTTCTATGTATTTGTTACAGAAGTGTTTAGATGAGTTCACCATAAATTTCACTTAACAGGTTCAATTGCAATATTTGATTTGTGTATTTTTTCGAAAATGATCCTGAAATATTTCATTTGCTGAATTAGTTTTTGGGATAGCTTTGAAAATCATAAGTTATTTACCACTTTCAAAGCTATTGCAAATAAATCTACTTTCTATGCATAAAGCAGCACGTCTCGCCGTTGCAGAAGTCGAAAGAGCTTTGTTTTTACCAACATCAACAGAAAAAGAGATTCCTACCTACAAAACAACTCAACCTCGTTGAAATGATTATAATCCATACATCGAATTACCAGGTGATGAACCTCAAGCTTTTGAAGACAATAAGAACAGAGATCAAGAAATCAGTGATAATTTTGAAGATGCTAGTTGAAAGATATTTAAATATTTTATACTGGTTTTGATAATGAATTTGTTACTCAAATATTTCCTTACATTTCCAAAACCTCCCAAAAACCTTTAGCAAACTACACAAATGAAAATTACTGAGTCGACTGATATCAATTTCGTTGTTTAAAACAATATTTTCATTCTTATAATATTACGAAATGAAATTTAATTGTTTATTTACATTGTTGAAATAAACACACGTTTATTGTTACATCATTGCTTTGATGCATTTTAAGATATAATAGCATTGAAAATGCGTTGTTGAACTTCAATTATTGTTCTAAACACGTATATATTGTTACATAATCATTTAATTATATTTAAATATTTTATACTGGTTTTGATAATAAATTTGTTACTTAAAAATTTCCTTCATTTCCGAATCCTTCCCAAAATATTTCATATGCTGAATTAATTTTTGGGAGAGCTTTTAAATCATAACGTCTTTACCACTTTCAAAGGAATCCCAAATAAATCAGGCTATAGTGTTCAGATAAATATAACCATCATTTTAGTTGTTCAATTATTTTCATTACGTCTTTTTCTGTGTGATTTGTGATAACTTTCTTTAGTCTTATTGTGAGCTATGTGTTTTCTTCGAAACTCTAGTGTTTTCTTGTGGCGATTGAAGGTTTCTTCTATGTATTTGTTATAGAAGTGTTTAGATGAGTTCAACATAATTTTTCCCTTAACAGGTTCAATTGTAATATTTTATTTTGGTATTTCTCAAAAAATTTCCAAAACCATTTCGTTTTTGAATTAATTTTTGGGATAGCTTTGAAAATCATAACTTATTTACGACTTTCAAAGCGATCCCAAATAAATCGGACTATAGTGTACAGATAAATATAATTTGAAGGTTGATTTAATCGGAACTTGTCCAAACTATCAAACCTGAGGTTTTCTTTAATCCCCTAACTTTAAAACTTAACAATATCAATTTTTTTAATATTTAAGTTAGAATTTTGGAATAGCTTTTATTTAATTTTTTATAAGTTAACTGGCTTGTCCCACCCATTTACATTGTTGCTACCTTGCCCAACAATTTTGAAAGATGAACCAGTTGGATATCGTTATTATTTGAGAAGCTCATAACGTTAAGCTATAAATTTAGAGGAAGAAATAAAAGCTAAGATTGGTTCGTTGGGACAAGACTCCTTTGTATCCACCTTCAATTAGATGTATTACAACCCAATGTAATGATGAAATTTAAAAGAGACGGAAAAGTTATAGAAATATTAGATAAAATTAAGTTTGCAACAATGTAAATGGGTGGAACAAGTTGAAGAAATTATAAAATGGTGAAAAATGTTGTTCCAAAATTCAAGCTTAAATAATAAAAAAGTTGATATTGTTAAGTTTTAAAGTTATGGGATTAAAGAAAAACTCAGGTGTGATAGTTGGGACAAGTTCCGCTTAAATTCACCTTCAAATAGATATATTACAACCCAATGTAATGATGAAATTTAAAAGAGTTGGAAAAGTTATAGAAATATTAGATAAAGGTAAGTATAGGTGGGATAAGCCGAAGAATTTATAAAATGGTGAATAAAAGTTGTTCCAAAATTCTAGCTTAAATATTTAAAAAAATGATAATGTTAAGTTTTAAAGTTAGGGGATTAAAGAAAAACTCAGGTTTGATAGTTGGTACAAGTTCCGCTTAAATTCACCTTCAAATAGATATATTACAACCCAATGTAATGATGAAATTTAAAAGAGTTGGAAAAGTTATAGAAATAGTAGATAAAATTAAGTCGGCAACAATTTAAATGTGTGGGACAAGCCAATGAACTTGTAAATAGGTGAATAAAAGTTAATCCAGAAATCTAAATTAAATATTAAGAAATGTCGAAAAAACATAAAATGGGTGGGTTGGGGGGGAGTGAGGCGAAACCGTTGCAACCGGTAGAGGAGATCAAAATATAAACAAGTTATTAATTTTGAGAGTGTCTGTTAGTTAATAGTCTCAGAAAACACTTTTATAAGTAACACTTTTTTTCAGTTATTGTTAGCTATATGTGTTTCACAACGCAACAAAACTCCACTTTTAAATAGTAAACATATACATCAGCTAATGGTATACCTATTGAAATTTATTAGATTTGTAGGAAGTAAAAATCTATAATGATGATGTAACAAAGATAACATTTTGTTTTCAACAATATAATAGCAAAAATGAAATTAAATTCCTTTATTTTAATAAAAGTGTTTCATAATAATGCAAAATTGTTTAGTTAAACAATGCAGTATAAAAAATTATGCAACAATAATGAATATTGTATTGAAGTATTGAACGTAATCGCATATTTTCCATTGAAGAGTGAACAGCATAAGTGTTGGATGGATAAAAGTTTGAGGTTCTCAAAATAATTCGTAATAATTCTATTTCAAATTTATGTTCTTGATTGTCCATAACAGCAGAATCGATGCTTTCCAAAACGTCGACAACCAAATGCATTAGATTTTTGACGACATCTTCATCATATATTTCAATCATGTGCTCCAATTCTGAATATATATTAGAAGCCAGACTTTGAGCTTTTTCGGAAATAACCATGTTTGTCTTCCGAATTTGTCCCATATACAGTTTCTTGCATTAGGAATGACAGAAACTGTATATGGTACAAATCATATAATCATTTTTTTTAATAATCTCTTTGTTATTTTCTTTTATCCAATAAAATAATGGAATCCTCTATGCAAGAAACGGTATATGCTAAAAATTGCGTGGGAGATCCTCAGTGCTCAACAAAAATCTTAAGTAAGAAATCACTTTTTAGCATCGAAATTCATCAGATAATGGTATTCCTATTGTAATTTTTCAGATTTATAGGAAGTAATATTCTATAAAGATGATGTAACAATGATAATATTTTTTGTTTCAACAATATAACAGTAAAAATGAAATGAAATCCATTTATTTAGAAAATTGTTTCATAACAATGCAAAATTGATTAGGTAAACAATGCAGTTTAAAAAATTATGCAACAATACTTTCATTTTTTTTCAGTTACATTTATTTATTTATAACAGTCTTTCAATAAAGTTTGCAGATTTTGTTTTTGTATATTTCTCAATATGTGTCCACGGATAACTTTTCAGTAGACATTCTGAATTTAATTCTTTTTTCGGAAAGGACACGCTTTGGTGGTAGTTTCGTATCAATCACTTAAGTATTTATAATCCGTATATTTCGGTTGCTATAATGATATATGTTTATTGAATAACTAGTCAAAAGTAGTAGTTTCTTGAAGACACCTCATATTAAATGCATATCTGCTAAGTTTACTATTGCATGGGGTTTAAATGTAAGCATACTAAGACATACACAGTTATGCAAATTTTAGTCATCGTATACATATAGCTATGTGGGTACATGTAGATATTGTAAATGTATTTAAATGGTGCTTGACCCATCTATCAAACCTGAATTTTTCTTTCAACCCATAATTTTAAAGCTTAACATTACCAACTTTTTTAACATTTAAGCTAGAGTTTTGGATCAACTTTTATTTACCTTTTTAAAAGTTCACTGGCTTGTCCCACTCTTTGAAATTATTGCCGAGTTAATTTTATCTAATATATCTATAACTTTTCCAACTCTTTTAAATTTCATCATTACATTGAGTTGTAATATATCTATTTTAAGGTGAATTTAAGCGGAACTTGTCCCAACTCTCAAACATGAGTTTTTTTTTAATTCCCTAACTTTAAAACTTAACATTACGAACTTTTTTACCAACTTTTATTTACCTTTTTAAAAGTTCACTGGCTTGTCCCACTCTTTGAAATTATTGCCGAGTTAATTTTATCTAATATATCTATAACTTTTCCAACTCTTTTAAATTTCATCATTACATTGAGTTGTAATATATCTATTTTAAGGTGAATTTAAGCGGAACTTGTCCCAACTCTCAAACATGAGTTTTTTTTTTTTTTAATTCCCTAACTTTAAAACTTAACATTACGAACTTTTTTACCATTTAAGCTAGAGTTTTGTAACAGCTTTAATTCATCGTTTTAAAAATTCATTGGTTTGTCCCACCCATTTACATTGTTGCCAACTTAATTTTATCTACTATTTCTATAACATTTCTAACTCTTTTAAATTTCATCTTTACATTGGGTTGTAATATATCTACTTGAAGGTTGAATTAATCGGAACTTGTCCAAACTATCAAACCTGAGTTTTTCTTTAATCCCCTAACTTTAAAACTTAACAATATCAATTTTTTTAATATTTAAGTTAGAGTTTTGGAATAGCTTTTATTTAATTTTTTATAAGTTAACTGGCTTGTCCCACCCATTTACATTGTTGCTACCTTGCCCAACAATTTTGAAAGATGAACCAGTTGGATATCGTTATTATTTGAGAAGCTCATAACGTTAAGCTATAAATTTAGAGGAAGAAATAAAAGCTAAGATTGGTTCGTTGGGACAAGACTCGTTTGTATCCACCTTCAATTAGATGTATTACAACCCAATGTAATGATGAAATTTAAATGAGACGGAAAAGTTATAGAAATATTAGATAAAATTAAGTTTGCAACAATGTAACAAGTTGTGTGGAACAAGTTGAAGAAATTATAAAATGGTGAAAAATGTTGTTCCAAAATTCAAGCTTAAATAATAAAAAAGTTGATATTGTTAAGTTTTAAAGTTATGGGATTAAAGAAAAACTCAGGTGTGATAGTTGGTACAAGTTCCGCTTAAATTCACCTTCAAATAGATATATTACAACTCAATGTAATGATGAAATTTAAAAGAGTTGGAAAAGTTATAGAAATATTAGATAAAGTTAAGTATAGGTGGGATAAGCCGAAGAATTTATAAAATGGTGAATAAAAGTTGTTCCAAAATTCTAGCTTAAATATTTAAAAAAATGATAATGTTAAGTTTTAAAGTTAGGGGATTAAAGAAAAACTCAGGTTTGATAGTTGGTACAAGTTCGGCTTAAATTCACCTTCAAATAGATATATTACAACCCAATGTAATGATGAAATTTAAAAGAGTTGGAAAAGTTATAGAAATAGTAGATAAAATTAAGTCGGCAACAATTTAAATGTGTGGGACAAGCCAATGAACTTGTAAATAGGTGAATAAAAGTTAATCCAGAAATCTAAATTAAATATTAAGAAATGTCGAAAAAACATAAAATGGGTGGGGGGATTGGGGAGTGAGGCGAAACCGTTGCAACCGTTAGAGGAGATCAAAATATAAATAAGTTATTAATTTTGAGAGTGTCTGTTAGTTAATAGTCTCAGAAAACACTTTTATAAGTAACACTTTTTTTCAGTTATTGTTAGCTATATGTGTTTCACAACGCAACAAAACTCCACTTTTAAATAGTAAACATATACATCAGCTAATGGTATACCTATTGAAATTTATTAGATTTGTAGGAAGTAAAAATCTATAATGATGATGTAACAAAGATAACATTTTGTTTTCAACAATATAATAGCAAAAATGAAATTAAATTCATTTATTTTAATAAAAGTGTTTCATAATAATGCAAAATTGTTTAGTTAAACAATGCAGTATAAAAAATTATGCAACAATAATGAATATTGTATTGAACGTAATCACATATTTTCCATTCAAGAGTGAACAGCATAAGTGTTGGTTGGATAAAAGTTTGAGGTTCTCAAAATAATTCGTAATATTTCTATTTCAAATTTATGTTCTTGATTGTCCATAACAGCAGAATCGATGCTTTCCAAAACGTCGACAACCAAATGCATTACATTTTTGACGACATCTTCATCATATATTTCAATCATGTGCTCCAATTCTGAATATATATTAGAAGCCAGACTTTGAGCTTTTTCGGAAATAAACATGTTTGTCTTCCGAATTTGTCCCATATACAGATTCTTGCATTAGGGATGACAGAAACTGTATATGGTACAAATCATATAATCATTTTTTTTAATAATCTCTTTGTTATTTTCTTTTATCCAATAAAATAATGGAATCCTCTATGCAAGAAACGGTATATGCTAAAAATTGCGTGGGAGATCCTCAGTGCTCAACAAAAATCTTAAGTAAGAAATCACTTTTTAGCATCGAAATTCATCAGATAATGGTATTCCTATTGTAATTTTTCAGATTTATAGGAAGTAATATTCTGTAAAGATGATGTAACAATGATAATATTTTTTGTTTCAACAATATAACAGTAAAAATGAAATGAAATCCATTTATTTAGAAAATTGTTTAATAACAATGCAAAATTGTTTAGTTAAACAATGCAGTTTAAAAAATTATGCAACAATACTTTCATTTTTTTTCAGTTACATTTATTTATTTATAACAGTCTTTCAATAAAGTTTGCAGATTTTGTTTTTGTATATTTCTCAATATGTGTCCACGCATAACTTTTCAGTAGACATTATGAATTTAATTCTTTTTTCGGAAAGGACACGCTTTGGTGGTAGTTTCGTATCAATCACTTAAGTATTTATAATCCGTATATTTCGGTTGCTATAATGATATATGTTTATTGAATAACTAGTCAAAAGTAGTAGTTTCTTGAAGACACCTCATATTAAATGCATATCTGCTAAGTTTACTATTGCATGGGGTTTAAATGTAAGCATACTAAGACATACACAGTTATGCAATTTTTAGTCATCGTGTACATATAGCTATGTGGGTACATGTAGATATTGTAAATGTATTTAAATGGTCCTTGACCCATCTATCAAACCTGAATTTTTCTTTCAACCCATAATTTTAAAGCTTAACATTACCAACTTTTTTAACATTTAAGCTAGAGTTTTGGATCAACTTTTATTTACCTTTTTAAAAGTTCACTGGCTTGTCCCACTCTTTGAAATTATTGCCGAGTTAATTTTATCTAATATATCTATAACTTTTCCAACTCTTTTAAATTTCATCATTACATTGAGTTGTAATATATCTATTTTAAGGTGAATTTAAGCGGAACTTGTCCCAACTCTCAAACATGAGTTTTTTTTTTAATTCCCTAACTTTAAAACTTAACATTACGAACTTTTTTACCATCTTTTATTTACCTTTTTAAAAGTTCACTGGCTTGTCCCACTCTTTGAAATTATTGCCGAGTTAATTTTATCTAATATATCTATAACTTTTCCAACTCTTTTAAATTTCATCATTACATTGAGTTGTAATATATCTATTTTAAGGTGAATTTAAGCGGAACTTGTCCCAACTCTCAAACATGAGTTTTTTTTTTAATTCCCTAACTTTAAAACTTAACATTACGAACTTTTTTACCATTTAAGCTAGAGTTTTGGAACAGCTTTAATTCATCGTTTTAAAAATTCATTGGTTTGTCCCAAACATTTACATTGTTGCCAACTTAATTTTATCTACTATTTCTATAACATTTCTAACTCTTTTAAATTTCATCTTTACATTGGGTTGTAATATATCTACTTGAAGGTTGATTTAATCGGAACTTGTCCAAACTATCAAACCTGAGTTTTTCTTTAATCCCCTAACTTTAAAACTTAACAATATCAATTTTTTTAATATTTAAGTTAGAGTTTTGGAATAGCTTTTATTTAATTTTTTATAAGTTAACTGGCTTGTCCCACCCATTTACATTGTTGCTACCTTGCCCAACAATTTTGAAAGATGAACCAGTTGGATATCGTTATTATTTGAGAAGCTCATAACGTTAAGCTATAAATTTAGAGGAAGAAATAAAAGCTAAGGTTGGTTCGTTGGGACAAGACTCGTTTGTATCCACCTTCAATTAGATGTATTACAACCCAATGTAATGATGAAATTTAAAAGAGACGGAAAAGTTATAGAAATATTAGATAAAATTAAGTTTGCAACAATGTAAATGGGTGGAACAAGCTGAAGAAATTATAAAATGGTGAAAAAAGTTGTTCCAAAATTCAAGCTTAAATAATAAAAAAGTTGATATTGTTAAGTTTTAAAGTAATGGGATCAAAGAAAAACTCAGGTGTGATAGTTGGGACAAGTTCCGCTTAAATTCACCTTCAAATAGATATATTACAACCCAATGTAATGATGAAATTTAAAAGAGTTGGAAAAGTTATAGAAATAGTAGATAAAATTAAGTCGGCAACAATTTAAATGTGTGGGACAAGCCAATGAACTTGTAAATAGGTGAATAAAAGTTAATCCAGAAATCTAAATTAAATATTAAGAAATGTCGAAAAAACATAAAATGGGTGGGGGGATGGGGGAGTGAGGCGAAACCGTTGCAACCGTTAGAGGAGATCAAAATATAAATAAGTTATTAATTTTGAGAGTGTCTGTTAGTTAATAGTCTCAGAAAACACTTTTATAAGTAACACTTTTTTTCAGTTATTGTTAGCTATATGTGTTTCACAACGCAACAAAACTCCACTTTTAAATAGTAAACATATACATCAGCTAATGGTATACCTATTGAAATTTATTAGATTTGTAGGAAGTAAAAATCTATAATGATGATGTAACAAAGATAACATTTTGTTTTCAACAATATAATAGCAAAAATGAAATTAAATTCATTTATTTTAATAAAAGTGTTTCATAATAATGCAAAATTGTTTAGTTAAACAATGCAGTATAAAAAATTATGCAACAATAATGAATATTGTATTGAACGTAATCACATATTTTCCATTCAAGAGTGAACAGCATAAGTGTTGGTTGGATAAAAGTTTGAGGTTCTCAAAATAATTCGTAATATTTCTATTTCAAATTTATGTTCTTGATTGTCCATAACAGCAGAATCGATGCTTTCCAAAACGTCGACAACCAAATGCATTACATTTTTGACGACATCTTCATCATATATTTCAATCATGTGCTCCAATTCTGAATATATATTAGAAGCCAGACTTTGAGCTTTTTCGGAAATAAACATGTTTGTCTTCCGAATTTGTCCCATATACAGATTCTTGCATTAGGGATGACAGAAACTGTATATGGTACAAATCATATAATCATTTTTTTTAATAATCTCTTTGTTATTTTCTTTTATCCAATAAAATAATGGAATCCTCTATGCAAGAAACGGTATATGCTAAAAATTGCGTGGGAGATCCTCAGTGCTCAACAAAAATCTTAAGTAAGAAATCACTTTTTAGCATCGAAATTCATCAGATAATGGTATTCCTATTGTAATTTTTCAGATTTATAGGAAGTAATATTCTGTAAAGATGATGTAACAATGATAATATTTTTTGTTTCAACAATATAACAGTAAAAATGAAATGAAATCCATTTATTTAGAAAATTGTTTAATAACAATGCAAAATTGTTTAGTTAAACAATGCAGTTTAAAAAATTATGCAACAATACTTTCATTTTTTTTCAGTTACATTTATTTATTTATAACAGTCTTTCAATAAAGTTTGCAGATTTTGTTTTTGTATATTTCTCAATATGTGTCCACGCATAACTTTTCAGTAGACATTATGAATTTAATTCTTTTTTCGGAAAGGACACGCTTTGGTGGTAGTTTCGTATCAATCACTTAAGTATTTATAATCCGTATATTTCGGTTGCTATAATGATATATGTTTATTGAATAACTAGTCAAAAGTAGTAGTTTCTTGAAGACACCTCATATTAAATGCATATCTGCTAAGTTTACTATTGCATGGGGTTTAAATGTAAGCATACTAAGACATACACAGTTATGCAATTTTTAGTCATCGTGTACATATAGCTATGTGGGTACATGTAGATATTGTAAATGTATTTAAATGGTCCTTGACCCATCTATCAAACCTGAATTTTTCTTTCAACCCATAATTTTAAAGCTTAACATTACCAACTTTTTTAACATTTAAGCTAGAGTTTTGGATCAACTTTTATTTACCTTTTTAAAAGTTCACTGGCTTGTCCCACTCTTTGAAATTATTGCCGAGTTAATTTTATCTAATATATCTATAACTTTTCCAACTCTTTTAAATTTCATCATTACATTGAGTTGTAATATATCTATTTTAAGGTGAATTTAAGCGGAACTTGTCCCAACTCTCAAACATGAGTTTTTTTTTTAATTCCCTAACTTTAAAACTTAACATTACGAACTTTTTTACCATCTTTTATTTACCTTTTTAAAAGTTCACTGGCTTGTCCCACTCTTTGAAATTATTGCCGAGTTAATTTTATCTAATATATCTATAACTTTTCCAACTCTTTTAAATTTCATCATTACATTGAGTTGTAATATATCTATTTTAAGGTGAATTTAAGCGGAACTTGTCCCAACTCTCAAACATGAGTTTTTTTTTTTAATTCCCTAACTTTAAAACTTAACATTACGAACTTTTTTACCATTTAAGCTAGAGTTTTGGAACAGCTTTAATTCATCGTTTTAAAAATTCATTGGTTTGTCCCAAACATTTACATTGTTGCCAACTTAATTTTATCTACTATTTCTATAACATTTCTAACTCTTTTAAATTTCATCTTTACATTGGGTTGTAATATATCTACTTGAAGGTTGATTTAATCGGAACTTGTCCAAACTATCAAACCTGAGTTTTTCTTTAATCCCCTAACTTTAAAACTTAACAATATCAATTTTTTTAATATTTAAGTTAGAGTTTTGGAATAGCTTTTATTTAATTTTTTATAAGTTAACTGGCTTGTCCCACCCATTTACATTGTTGCTACCTTGCCCAACAATTTTGAAAGATGAACCAGTTGGATATCGTTATTATTTGAGAAGCTCATAACGTTAAGCTATAAATTTAGAGGAAGAAATAAAAGCTAAGATTGGTTCGTTGGGACAAGACTCGTTTGTATCCACCTTCAATTAGATGTATTACAACCCAATGTAATGATGAAATTTAAAAGAGACGGAAAAGTTATAGAAATATTAGATAAAATTAAGTTTGCAACAATGTAAATGGGTGGAACAAGCTGAAGAAATTATAAAATGGTGAAAAAAGTTGTTCCAAAATTCAAGCTTAAATAATAAAAAAGTTGATATTGTTAAGTTTTAAAGTTATGGGATCAAAGAAAAACTCAGGTGTGATAGTTGGGACAAGTTCCGCTTAAATTCACCTTCAAATAGATATATTACAACCCAATGTAATGATGAAATTTAAAAGAGTTGGAAAAGTTATAGAAATATTAGATAAAATTAAGTATAGGTGGGATAAGCCGAAGAATTTATAAAATGGTGAATAAAAGTTGTTCCAAAATTCTAGCTTAAATATTTAAAAAAATGATAATGTTAAGTTTTAAAGTTAGGGGATTAAAGAAAAACTCAGGTTTGATAGTTGGTACAAGTTCCGCTTAAATTCACCTTCAAATAGATATATTACAACCCAATGTAATGATGAAATTTAAAAGAGTTGGAAAAGTTATAGAAATAGTAGATAAAATTAAGTCGGCAACAATTTAAATGTGTGGTACAAGCGAATGAACTTGTAAATAGGTGAATAAAAGTTAATACAGAAATCTAAATTAAATATTAAGAAATGTCGAAAAAACATAAAGTGGGTGGGGGGGGGGGGGGAGGGGAGTGAGGCGAAACCGTTGCAACCGTTAGAGGAGATCAAAATATAAATAAGTTATTAATTTTGAGAGTGTCTGTTAGTTAATAGTCTCAGAAAACACTTTTATAATTAACACTTTTTTTCAGTTATTGTTAGCTATATGTGTTTCACAACGCAACAAAACTCCACTTTTAAATAGTAAACATATACATCAGCTAATGGTATACCTATTGAAATTTATTAGATTTGTAAGACGTAAAAATCTATAATGATGATGTAACAAAGATAACATTTTGTTTTCAACAATATAATAGCAAAAATGAAATTAAATTCATTTATTTTTATAAAAGTGTTTCATAATAATGCAAAATTGTTTAGTTAAACAATGCAGTATAAAAAATTATGCAACAATAATGAATATTGTATTGAAGTATTGAACGTAATCGCATATTTTCCATTGAAGAGAGAACAGCATAAGTGTTGGTTGGATAAAAGTTTGAGGTTCTCAAAATAATTCGTAATATTTCTATTTCAAATTTATGTTCTTGATTGTCCATAACAGCAGAATCGATGCTTTCCAAAACGTCGACAACCAAATGCATTAGATTTTTGACGACATCTTCATCATATATTTCAATCATGTGCTCCAATTCTGAATATATATTAGAAGCCAGACTTTGAGCTTTTTCGGAAATAAACATGTTTGTCTTCCGAATTTGTCCCATATACAGATTCTTGCATTAGGGATGACAGAAACTGTATATGGTACAAATCATATAATCATTTTTTTAATAATCTCTTTGTTATTTTCTTTTATCCAATAAAATAATGGAATCCCCTATGCAAGAAACGGTATATGCTAAAAATTGCGTGGGAGATTCTCAGTGCTCAACAAAAATCTTAAGTAAGAAATCACTTTTTAGCATCGAAATTCATCAGATAATGGTATTCCTATTGTAATTTTTCAGATTTATAGGAAGTAATATTCTATAAAGATGATGTAACAATGATAATATTTTTTGTTTCAACAATATAACAGTAAAAATGAAATGAAATCCATTTAATTAGAAAATTGTTTCATAACAATGCAAAATTGTTTAGTTAAACAATGCAGTTTAAAAAATTATGCAACAATACTTTCATTTTTTTTCAGTTACATTTATTTATTTATAACAGTCTTTCAATAAAGTTTGCAGATTTTGTTTTTGTATATTTCTCAATATGTGTCCACGCATAACTTTTCAGTAGACATTCTGAATTTAATTCTTTTTTCGGAAAGGACACTCTTTGGTGGTAGTTTCGTATCAATCACTTAAGTATTTATAATCCGTATATTTCGGTTGCTATAATGATATATGTTTATTGAATAACTAGTCAAAAGTAGTAGTTTCTTGAAGACACCTCATATTAAATGCATATCTGCTAAGTTTACTATTGCATGGGGTTTAAATGTAAGCATACTAAGACATACACAGTTATGCAATTTTTAGTCATCGTATACATATAGCTATGTGGGTACATGTAGATATTGTAAATGTATTTAAATGGTGCTTGACCCATCTATCAAACCTGAATTTTTCTTTCAAGCCATAATTTTAAAGCTTAACATCACCAACTTTTTTAACATTTAAGCTAGAGTTTTGGATCAACTTTTATTTACCTTTTTAAAAGTTCACTGGCTTGTCCCACTCTTTGAAATTATTGCCGAGTTAATTTTATCTAATATATCTATAACTTTTCCAACTCTTTTAAATTTCATCATTACATTGAGTTGTAATATA